>CM055116.1:572344821-573817755 GCA_029206835.1 Rana muscosa
GGATGGGGAGAGAGAGAGGGGGAGAGAGAGAGGGGAGAGGAGAGAGGAGGGGAAGAGAGAGGCGAGAGAGAGACGGAGCGAGAGAGGGGAGAGAGAGGGAGGGGGAAGAGAGAGGGAGAGAGAGAGGGAGAGAGAGGGAGAGAGGAGAGAGGGGAGAGAGAGGCGAGGGGGAGAGAGGGGGAGAGAGAGGGGAGAGAGAGAGGGGGAGAGAGAGAGGGGAGAGAGAGAGGGGAGGTGAGAGGGGAGGGAGAGAGAGAGGGGAGGAGAGAGGGGGTAGGAGAGAGAGGGGGAGAGAGAGAGAGAGGGGAGAGGAGAGGGGGAGAGAGAGGGAGAGAGATAGGGAGAGAGGGGGGGAGGAGAGAGAGGAGAGAGAGGGGTGAGAGAGAGAGAGGGGGAGAGAGAGATGGTGGCTGAGAGAGAGGTGGGAGAGAGGGGGGAGTGAGAGAGGAGGGGAGAGAGAGGAGGGGAGAGAGAGAGGGAGGGAGAGAGAGAGGGAGGAGGGAGAGAGGGGGGAGAGGGGGGGAGGGAGAGAGGGGGGAGAGGGGGGAGAGAGGAGGGGAGAGAGGGGGGAGAGAGAGGGGGGAGGAGACGAGAGGGGGAGAGAGGGGGAGAGAGGGGGAGAGAGAGGGGGGGAGAGAGAGGGGAGAGAGAGAGAGAGGGGGAGAGAGAAGGGGGGAGGGAGAGAGAGGGGGAGGATGGAGAGAGGGGGAAGAGTGAGGGGAGGGGAGAGAGGGTGAGAGAGAGAGAGGGGGGAGAGAGAGGGGAGTGAGAGGGGGGAGAGAGAGGGGAGAGAGAGGGGGAGAGAGAGGGGAGGAGAGAGGGGAGGAGAGAGAGGGGGGAGAGAGAGGGGGGAGAGAGAGGGGGGAGAGAGAGGAGGAGAGAGACAGGGAGAGAGAGAGAGGGGGGGAGAGAGAGGAGAGATCCCTCTTTAGGTAAGTCCCCAGGCCTAGCAGTAGCAGTACTGTCGCTATCTCCGCCGGGGAGCCGATCCTCCCCTGGACTCCTTTTCCTAAAGTTGGGCTCCTAAATGGTGGGCAGCTGGGATCCCTCGGTAAGGTGTAGGCCTCAGCCAGCTGGGCCGGGCCTACCAAACAGCGATGCAGCCTCGGGCTGAAGGTGCCCGAGACTGAAGCACATGCACGCACCCCCTGGCCATGAGGATACCTCCTGTGGTTAAACCTGAGCCTGAAGTGACAGCGCCACCCCTAGGCAACAGGGAACTGTATTGCCAGGCAGCATTGCACCCAGAGCAGAAGCACAACTTGTTCCAATCAACGGTCCGAGCCCAACTATTGGCTCGGACCACCCCTAAATTTACACATATAGCGTCCCATAAATTGGGATGGGCGCTACACACAACGCCTCCTGAAAAAGACACTGTCCCCGGTGGCTAAAGAAACCAAAACCCTTCAATCCTGAAGGTCGTCGATTTCTTTGTAACTATAATACAAAAAAAATGAAATGGTGCCTGAACCAAGAATTTTGGAAGGTGGGAAGGGAGAAAGGAAAAGAAAAGAAGAGCAAAAATATAAATGACATCCCATTCTCAAATGTCACATTTCAATCATACATTCCACCCACCCCTTCGCTAACTACCTATCCCACCCCATTCTCCGGTGGTTTTGATAGCAGCTTCCAGTACCTGAAAAACAAACACAAGCTAATGCATAATAAAATATAATTACATCCTATCCACTACTCACAATCTATTATATAAGTGAAGAATACTATTCCCTCGAGAGGGAACAATTTCCTTCTAAGGGTTCCCTATGCCAAGCCTAGCATGGAGGAAAGAGGGAAAAAAAACAAAACAAACAAACATTCTAAACATTTCTATTGGTAACTGTTTACCTAGCAGACCACCGCCACCTAGCGTCAGCGGGACCTCAATGTTCTGCACAAGTTGCACATAGGACTGCACATTACTCCTAACACTGCAGTCTTGACCACGGCGTCTTTTCACATGAACTCCTATCTGACTACCCCAAGTTCAATTTAAGAGGAAAAAACAAATAGTCACTTTCTTATGGAGAGAAAAGAACACAAGCTCCCCAATTTTCCTCCTTTCCTGTGGCGCACAGTCACTTGAATCCAGGGCACAGTTTGTCTGTGCAAAGACAGGATGAAGAACAAAAAAAAACAAGTTCCTGTCTCAAAGGTAGTAGTGGGGATCTGTAAGAATAAGAGACTTCCACTGCTTGTCCATAGTCTATAAAATAAACAGCGTCCTCTCTCCCTGGGCAACAGATCACCACCCTGTCGGCATGTATGTGCCGGCCATAGTTCCAGTCCCGGTGGCAACATTTGAAACGCTCAGTCACGACGGCTGAACAAGCGAAGTACATGCAGGACTTGGGCACTTCAAGATATTCCCATATGGCTTCAGCGTTCCACCTTTCTCGATAGGCCTCTATTACGAACAGTAGCTCCTTGGGCACATAGGGGTACTCCCAGCCATACTCACTGGCCACTCTCTTGTTGAGGATTCGCTGCAAGATGGGGAAGAGTTTTGCGATCCCCACTTCCAGCACGTACAATAGCGTCCGGCGATCTCCAGACTGTAACCGTATCAAGCCCTGGTAGGGGTTCTTCACCTGGGGCAAACACAGCTTTCTCCTCTATGGCCGGGACCTCCACATGGGGTGTAGTGCTCCCCGAACTCATAGGCGATCCCAATTTCAAACTGCAGGCTGGGGCAACAGTTTTTACCTTGTCCCATCCCTTTCTTATGAAAATGTCCTCGATCTCGGCATCCTCCCCCACATCGGATGATGAGTCCAGGTCAGAGGTGTCATACTCCTCAGCAGGCAAGTAATTGCAGTTAGATGCAGACATATTTTCCCCAGCCTCCTTACCATCAGCTGGCGCGGACTTCTCGGGCATCCTCCCGCTCTTGAGGTCCGGATCCGGTAGGCGCTGGGGCAGGCTTCGACCGCGGCCGCTGGAGGCCTCAACATATCCCACCTTGCGCTTGGCTGGTGGGATGTGTACTTCAGTAGTGGCGGAGGCAGCGTCCGCTGCGGTATCCGCCGATGGCTCTGCAACAGCTGAGACATCTACGTTGGCCACATCCACGGCAGTCGATGCGGTGCGCGTGGGCCTGGCTGTGGAAGTGCAGGTATCCTCCTCGGGAGTAACGCCACCTGTAAGGCAGTTGACCCGGTAGACCCGGGGGTTCTCTGTGGGCTGGTCCACTTCGAAGAGGAACTCTCCACAGGATGCACACCTTCCAAACGGCCGTAGTTGATCAGCCAGTCCTTGGCATTTGGGACAGAGCATGCTCAGGGCCTCCGCATCTCTGCAGACGTAAAGAGCGAAGCGACCACAGGGCCTGAGCCGGATCCCCGTATCCATAAGCGGGGCTGTGAGTGGGGCAATGCCCATAGTGGAAGACATCGGAAACATCCGGGGTTCCGACAAAGTTGAAGATCCTGGAAAAGCGGACATATTTGTCAGTGTACGTACCTTGCCGGGCGCGTCGGTGGTCGCTTCGGTGTGCGTTCGCGTGCGCCGATGCGCGCTGTGGTTTTGCATGTTTCCATCTGCGCTGGTACACTTCCTGGATCGCGGGTGCGCGTGCCTGTGCACGCCGGTGCGTGCGGGTGCATGTGCGCGCATTGCGGGTGCGTGCACGCGCGCGCCGTGCGCGCGCCCGCGCACGCCGGTTTGCTTATTTAAACTACTGGAACACTTCAGACCAGTGCTGTCTGATCTGCAGTCCCCTGTGTATCCTGCTCCTGTTGTTCGCCTGGAATCCGACCTTCTGACCACCCGGCTTGTTACTGGACTTTCCTTGCTATCTGCCTGCACCCGACCTCGGCCTGTCTTTGACCCTGAACCTGCCTACCCCGCTGTGCCACATTGCCCGAACGTTGCCGAACCCTGCCTGTCTGACCGCCCCTTCTGCTTCTGCCCCGCTACGCTGCTCGGTATACCGGCCTGCCTACCTACCTGCCTGCAGTCCGCCTGGCTCGCTACCCTTCTGAACCCAGGACCCGGAGCCGCTCTCTTGAACCACTCTCAGGCTCTCTTACCCTTCCGCACTCCCGTGCCTCCTGTCTGCACTACCAGGGGCCCGTGAGTCGGATCCGTACGGGTGACCTCTCTCTGCTCCAACGGACTCGCTGATCAGGTGCGTATCCCCTGACAGTATCAGACAGCCATGTCCGAGTCCGAGCAGGGGAGGGATCCCATGGAGGAATTATGCCGACACCTGAACGGGCTGACGCAAGCCGTGAAAGACCTCCAAGCCGGCTATACCAGGTTGGAGGAAAGAGTTCAAGTCCTGTCCTCGCCTGCCAGCCCGCAAGGCACCACATCCACGGGATACCCGGCTACACCCTCCGTCGTCATGCTTCCTCCGGAACCCAGGGTCCCTACACCCGAGAAGTTTGCGGGCAATCGCAGCAAATACCGAGCGTTCCGCAACGCTTGCGAGCTTTTCTTCGCCCTACAACCCCGCACTTTTTCCCTGGAAGCAACCAAAGTGGGCTTCGTCATCTCCCTACTGACCGACGAGCCGCAGGCCTGGGCTCACCGCCTTCTAGAGCAGAAAGATGCCTCCTTGGAGACCCTTGCCACGTTCTTTGCCGCGATGTCTCAACTCTATGAGGATCCGCAACAAGCGGCTACTGCAGAGTCTGTTCTCCACTCCCTCCTACAAGGTCGCAGAGCGGCCGAGGATTACGCGGCAGAATTCAAACGTTGGAGCTCTGACACAGAGTGGAATGACGCTGCTTTGCGCTACCAATTCCGGATGGGCCTGTCGGATCAGCTCAAGGACGAGCTAGCACGTGTCGGAGTTCCTCAAACCCTGGACAAGTTAATAGATCTGGCAATTCAGATAGACCGACGCCTGAGAGAGCGTCGCTCCGAGAGGACCTCCAGTCAGCCCCAACCCACCTGGTTGCTCCCCAAGGTCTCAAACCCGGCCCGTCTTGCACCTCCGGCGCCCCCGTTTCCGGCGTTAGATGACCCAGAACCCATGCAACTGGGCTTACTGCGCCCATCGCTCTCTCCCGAAGAACGCCAGCATAGGCGTAGTAACAATCTGTGCATGTATTGTGGCGAACCGGGACACTACGTGAGATCCTGTCCGGCTAAGATGCGTAAGTGCCTGCCTGTCTCTTCTACTTGTGCCTCTTTGTTGCCTAATCCAACTTCTCACTTGGCTCTTTCCATTTCTTTACAGCTCCCCGGAAGGACTTCCGCAATCCAAGTACCCGCCATAATTGATTCGGGGGCATGCAGCTGCTTTATTGATTTGACATTTGCTGCCAGTCATCACATTCCCCTGCAGCCGAAACCCCGAGGACTTGCAGTACATCTCGCTGATGGCTCTATTATCAAATCCGGCCCCGTCACTCAGGAAACCGTCCCTTTGATGGCCTCGGTGGCAACCCACCATCAGGAGTTCCTAAGTCTGGATGCCATCTCCTCTCCGCTATTCCCCGTCATTCTGGGGATGCCCTGGCTGCAAGCCCATAACCCCGACATTGACTGGGCTACAGGGAGAGTTAAATTCCTCTCTGATTATTGTCTGCAACACTGCCTGCAACAAGTCTCTTCCGACCACCCTCACCTGCTCTGTCTGGGCACAGACCCTGACCTTCAGAAAACCATCCCTGAACCCTATCACGATTTTCTGGACGTGTTCAGTAAGAAGGGAGCAGAAACCCTTCCTCCTCACAGACCATATGATTGCCCTATAGAACTTTTGCCTGGGACCGAAGTACCTTTTGGGAGGATCTTCCCGCTGACTGAGCAGGAATTGGGTACCTTGAAAGTCTACATTGACGACAACCTAAAGAAAGGGTTCATCCGCCCGTCCACCTCACCTGCAGGTGCGGGTATCTTTTTCGTTGAAAAAAAGGACCATTCCCTACGCCCCTGTATTGATTATCGGCAGTTGAACAGGATTACCATTAAAAACCGTTACCCCTTACCTCTCGTGCCGGAACTGTTCCAAAGGCTGGGAACGGCGGTCATATTCACCAAGCTTGACCTCCGAGGAGCGTACAACCTGATCCGCATTCGAGAAGGGGATGAGTGGAAGACGGCCTTCCGCACACGGTTCGGGCACTACGAGTACCTAGTTATGCCGTTCGGACTGTGTAACGCGCCGGCTACCTTTCAACATTTTGTCAATGACATCTTCCGTGATTACCTGGACTTGTTCGTCATAGTATACCTGGACGATATCTTAATATTCTCATCCTCTGTAGACGACCATCGCAGGCATGTCCGGAATGTCCTTGTTCGGCTTAGACGACATGGGCTTTACGCCAAGCCAGAGAAGTGTGAGTTCGAGCGGCAAAGCATCCAGTTTCTCGGTCTGATCATCTCAATTGAGGGCATTAAAATGGACCCTCAGAAGGTGTCGGCTATCCTGGACTGGCCTGCCCCCACAGATAAAAAAGGGGTCCAGCGCTTCATCGGATTCTCCAATTTCTACCGGAAGTTCATCAGAAGTTTCTCTGCAATTGTCGCCCCCCTTACCGAACTGACCAAACAAGGAGACCGCTTCTACTGGTCCCCTAGAGCCCAAGCTGCCTTTGATAAACTGAAGGAGTTATTTGTCTCTGCCTCCATCTTGAAGCACCCTGATCCCGCAGTACCTTTCGTCCTGGAAGTGGACGCGTCCGAAAATGCAGTGGGGGCTGTGCTATCCCAGCGTCAGGGGGCTAAGGCCTTACTTTTTCCAGTGGCCTTCTTCTCGCGCAAGCTTTCCACGGCGGAACGTAACTATGACGTGGGTGACCGGGAACTCCTGGCTATCAAGGCCGCGTTAGAAGAATGGCGTTACCTGCTCGAGGGGGCGGCACACCCCATTTTGGTCTACACGGACCACAAGAACCTCGAGTACCTGAGAACAGCCAAGAGGTTGAAGCCAAGGCAGGCAAGGTGGGCACTTTTTTTCTCAAGGTTTTTGTTCCACATCACCTACAGGCCGGGCTCAAAAAACATTAAACCGGACGCACTGTCCCGAATGTTCAGCACTCCTGAGGAGAACTTACCTGTTGACACCATCCTCCCTGCCGGGAACTTCCTGCTACTCCAAGAAGACCTTATGCCCCGTATTAAGCGGGCGTCTGCTGGCTTGACCTTGCTTCCGGAGGACTGTGTCAGGGCACAAGATGGTCTGATCAGGCACGAGGGCAAGATTCTGGTCCCTGAGGGTCTTCGGATAGCTGTTCTGGAGCTTTGCCATGACCACAAGTTGGCCGGACATTTTGGTACCTTGAAAACGGCCGAGCTCATCAAGCGCACGTTCTGGTGGCCGCAGCTGGGTAGTGACTGCAAGAGATACGTGGACTCATGCAACATCTGCTCCCGGAACAAGAATAGCCGGATGAGGGCCTGGGGTCTACTAAAACCTCTACCTGTCCCTGAAAGACCCTGGAAGATGGTGTCGATGGACTTTATAGTGGAGCTCCCTCTGTCCGAAGGGTTCTCCACAATCTTCGTTGTCGTTGACAGGCTGTCCAAGATGGCTCATTTTTTGCCCATGAAAGGTACACCTTCCGCCTTGGAAACGGCAAGGGTTTTTATCAGAGAAATAGTGAGGCTTCATGGAGTTCCGGCAAGTATTGTCTCAGACCGAGGCGCCCAGTTCACCTCCAGATTTTGGAAGGCTCTTTGTGATTCCCTGGAAATCAAGTTGGCTTTTTCTTCGGCATATCATCCCCAGACGAATGGCCAAACTGAGAGGACCAACCAAACTTTGGAGCAGTACCTCCGTTGTTTTTCCTCCTTCTCCCAGGACGATTGGGCCTCCCTACTCCCCATTGCTGAATTCGCTTACAACAATTCCCTGCACTCTGCCACTAAGCAAACCCCATTCTTTGCCAACTATGGATTCCATCCCTCCTTCTTGCCAAGTACCATACCCGAATGCACCGTCCCTGCGGTATCCGAAACAATGGATTTCTTCTTCTTCAATAACAAACTCCTACAGGAGACCATGTCCAAGACCCAGGAGTACAACAAGAGGATGTTTGATAGGAAAAGGAGAGGGGAACTCATTCTGGAGCCCGGCAACCAGGTGTGGTTATCCACGATTAACCTAAAGATGGCCTGCCCGTCCAGGAAATTGGGCCCTAAGTTCATGGGACCTTTCTCGGTAAAACGGAGGATCAACAATGTAGCATATGAGCTCGACCTACCCAACTCCCTGAAGGTCCATCCAGTCTTTCATGTGACTCTGTTAAAGCCGGTTGTCCCTAACCCCTTCGATGGCCGTAACATTGGCCCACCGGAGCCGGTTCTGATTGACGGCGAGGAGGAGTTTGAGGTAGAGGCAATCCTGGATTGTAGGAAGAGACACAACCAGGTACAATATCTGATTAAGTGGAGGGGTTACGGCCCAGAGGATAATTCTTGGGAACCCGAAAACGGCATACATGCGGAGGAACTCATGCAAGCTTTCAGGAGGTCTAACGCCACGAAGATCGCTCAATTGGGCATCCGGAGGCTGCCCTAAAGGGGGGGGCACTGTCAGTGTACGTACCTTGCCGGGCGCGTCGGTGGTCGCTTCGGTGTGCGTTCGCGTGCGCCGATGCGCGCTGTGGTTTTGCATGTTTCCATCTGCGCTGGTACACTTCCTGGATCGCGGGTGCGCGTGCCTGTGCACGCCGGTGCGTGCGGGTGCATGTGCGCGCATTGCGGGTGCGTGCACGCGCGCGCCGTGCGCGCGCCCGCGCACGCCGGTTTGCTTATTTAAACTACTGGAACACTTCAGACCAGTGCTGTCTGATCTGCAGTCCCCTGTGTATCCTGCTCCTGTTGTTCGCCTGGAATCCGACCTTCTGACCACCCGGCTTGTTACTGGACTTTCCTTGCTATCTGCCTGCACCCGACCTCGGCCTGTCTTTGACCCTGAACCTGCCTACCCCGCTGTGCCACATTGCCCGAACGTTGCCGAACCCTGCCTGTCTGACCGCCCCTTCTGCTTCTGCCCCGCTACGCTGCTCGGTATACCGGCCTGCCTACCTACCTGCCTGCAGTCCGCCTGGCTCGCTACCCTTCTGAACCCAGGACCCGGAGCCGCTCTCTTGAACCACTCTCAGGCTCTCTTACCCTTCCGCACTCCCGTGCCTCCTGTCTGCACTACCAGGGGCCCGTGAGTCGGATCCGTACGGGTGACCTCTCTCTGCTCCAACGGACTCGCTGATCAGGTGCGTATCCCCTGACAATATTGCTGCTCACTCGATCCAACGCTCTCTGTCTTTTGGCGCCTATGCGCCCACGTGCAACACACAGGTGGTGGGAACTCCTCCCCTTTTCTTCTTCCTGCACGTAGCTTGCAGGTTTTTTTCTTCTGGACACGCCCACGAACTACGCAGTTGGAAAAAACACAGTTCTGTGCCCCTTAACCCCTTTTTCTCTCTCAGAATACAGTAACACAGTTAAATTTCTTCCATGGCCGACTTTCCAAGCACATACAAAATAGTCCACTCATGCGAGAAATGGCCACAAATCCCAGACTCGAGCCCCCACGTGTAGCACACAGACCCTTCCCCGGTCTCCGTTGTCTAGGCGAAAGTCCCTTTGTAATAAAGCCAATGTCCACACAGGTGTAAAACCTAAGCAGCAAGGTTTTATTCTAAAGAGAAAGAGAAAGAGAAAGAGAGAAGAAACGACAGAGTAGGGGAAGGTTCAGGCACGCAACACTCAAAGAACACTTTCGTCGTCACTCAATTCTGAGTGGGTATAGCTCACCCAGATAGTCCCTTTAAGAGTGGTCCTAGCAACCGGAGTGGAGCACGGATTAAAGCTTTCCTTTTTATAAGATGCGATCAGGATATTTCCTCTGCCACAGGAATGATTACTGTCCTGAACCTCCACAAATAAAGATGGCGGATCCCTCTTTAGGTAAGCCTCCAGGCCTCTCCCCGAGATAGCATTACCGTCGCTATCTCCGCCGGGACCGATCCTCCCCTGGACTCCCTTTCCTAAAGTTGGGCTCCCAAATGGTGGGCAGCCTGGGATCCCTCCGTAAGGTGTAGGCCTCAGCTAGCCGAGCCTGGCCTACCAAATAGCGATGCAGCCTCGGGCTGAAGGTGCCCAAGACTGAAGCACATGCATGCACCCCCTGGCCATGAGGGCCATGCAGGTGGGGTATGTACCACACGTCCTCCAGGACCAAGGGGTCCCCTGGAGTCCAACCAACCACACACCTGCCTGATGGCGTCTGCCCCTTAAGTACCCCCTCCCAGCAGGCACAGCGGATCGACTACGCCCACCGCTGCTGAGAGAGGACACCCAATTGTGCTGCGATACCTCCTGTGGTTCAACCTGAGCCAGAAGTGACAGCGCCACCCCCAGGCAACAGGGAACTGTACTGCCAGGCAGCATCGCACCCAGAGTAGAAGCACAATTTGTTCTAATCGACCGGTCCGAGCCCAACTATTGGCTCGGACCACCCCTAAATTTACACATATAGCGTCCCATAAATTGGGATGGGCGCTACACTTTATTAACATGAGGATCACCCAAAGGGTGGCGCCATTAGAATGGAACTTCCTCTTTATAGTGCCGTCGTACATGTTGTACGTCACCACGCTTTGCTCGAGCGGTTTTTTTTTTCATGAACGTGTGTATGCAAGGCAGACTTGAGAGGAAAAATCACGTAGAGAAAAACTTCGTTTTTTTCCATGACATGAATAACGGTCGTGTGTATGCAGCATCAGAGTGGGCCGCGCCGGTTGTAGCTGACACTTCCTTGGTCTGGAACGCACAGGGAGCCGGGGGATACTGCACTTAGGGTGTCGCCTATGTTTTATCCTTGACTTGGAAACATAAATTGTGGATTCTGCCACATTTATTTGGCATTCTCCTGGGCAAAACCTTTATGCAAGGGCTGCATAGACAAACCTGTGTTTGATAATTGCTCGTTAATGCATTCAGGTGTTGAATTTCATATTGCTCTGGTTACACTTCCAGGCTCAGGGTGTCAGCAGCTTGAGGCCTGGTTCACACTGGGGCGACAAACGCTCCGACATTGGGAGCTCATGTCGCATGACGTGTGAAAATCAATGTTTCCCTATGGGAGCCGTCTTAACTGGTCCGACACATGTCGGTCCGACTTTGAAAATGCTCCCTGTACTACTTTGGTCCGACTTTGATCCGACTTCAGCCCATTGACTATCATTGAAGTCGGATCAAAGTCGGACAGCAGTCTGCCATTGATCCGACTTTGGCATGCGACTTGTGCTGTACTGCTCTTGAGGGGGAACTCCAGGCCAAATTTTAAATAAAAAACCGGCATGGGTTCCCCCTCCAGGGGCATACCAGGCCCTTGGGTCTGGTCTTGATTTGAAGGGGCGCCCCTACGCCGAAAAAACGGCGTGGGGGTCCCCCCCAAAATCCAAACCAGACCCTTATCCGAGCACACAACCTGGCCGGCCGCAGGGGAAAAGGGGGGGACGAGAGAGCGGCCCCACTCCCTCCTGAACCGTACCAGGCCGCATGCCCTCAACATGGGGGGTTTGGTGCTCTGGGGCAGGGGGGCGACCTGCGGCCCCCCCACCCCAGAGCACCCTGCCCCCATGTTGATGAGGACAGGGCCTCTTCCCGACAACCCTGGTCGTTGGTTGTCGGGGTCTGCGGGTGGGGGGATTATCGGAATCCGGGAGCCCCCTTTAATAAAGGGGCCCCCGGATCCCGGCCCCCCCCACCCTATGTGAATGAGTATGGGGTACATCGTACCCCTACCCATTCACCTGGTGGAAAAAAATTGCAATAAAAAAACCACACAGCTTTTTAAAGTATTTTATTGCACAGCTCCGGGGGTCTTCTTCCGAATTCGGGGGTCTCCGGTGTCGTCGCCACGCTCTCCGGTTATGTCTTCTGCCGGGCCTCCGCTAACTTCTTTTTAGCTCTTTTGCTAACGGGGCCCGGTCTTCTCCGTCGCCTTCTTCTTCTCCCGCTCTCCGGTTCTTCTCCCGCTCTCCGGTTCTTTCTTCTGCCGGGCCTCCGCTAACTTCTTTTTAGCTCTTTTGCTAACGGGGCCCAGTCTTCTCCGTCGCCTTCTTCTTCTCCCGCTCTCCGGTTCTTCTCCCGCTCTCCGGTTCTTTCTTCTGCCGGGCCTCCGCTAACTTCTTTTTAGCTCTTTTGCTAACGGAGGCCCGGTCTTCTCCGTCGTCTCGTCTGGCTCTCCGTTGTCCTTCTGCCGGCCCCTCCACTAACTTCTTTAGCCCTTTTGCTAGTGGAGGAGCCGGTCTTCCCGTCGCTGTCGCCGTCTTCTTCTCTCTTCTCCTTCTCGATGTTGACGCGTCGCTTCCTCCCGCTGTAATACTGTCTCTCCGCTCCGCATTAATATAGGCTTCTCATGATGTCACAGTCACATGTTCCGGGGCACATGGCCCCGGAGCATGTGACTGTGACGTCATGGGAACATGTGACTGTGACGTCATAGGAAGCCTATATTAATGCGGAGCGGAGCGCCAGTATTACAGCGGGAGGAAGCGACGCGTCAACATCGAGAAGGAGAAGAGGGAAGAAGACGCCGACGGCGAGGACGGAGAAGACCGGCTCCTCCACTAGCAAAAGAGCTAAAGAAGTTAGTGTAGGGGCCGACAGAAGGACAACGGAGAGCCGGACGAGACGACGGAGAAGACCGGGCCTCCGTTAGCAAAAGAGCTAAAAAGAAGTTAGCGGAGGCCCGGCAGAAGAAAGAACCGGAGAGCGGGAGAAGAACCGGAGAGCGGGAGAAGAAGAAGGCGACGGAGAAGACCGGGCCCCGTTAGCAAAAGAGCTAAAAAGAAGTTAGCGGAGGACCGGCAGAAGGGTTGTCGGGAAGAGGCCCTGTCCTCATCAACATGGGGGCAGGGTGCTCTGGGGTGGGGGGGCCGCAGGTCGCCCCCCTGCCCCAGAGCACCAAACCCCCCATGTTGAGGGCATGTGGCCTGGTATGGTTCAGGAGGGAGGGGGGGCCGCTCTCTCATCCCCCCCCTCTTCCCCTGCGGCCGGCCAGGTTGTGTGCTCGGATAAGGGTCTGGTTTGGATTTTGGGGGGGACCCCCACGCCGTTTTTTCGGCGTAGGGGCGCCCTTCAAATCCAGACCAGACCCAAGGGCCTGGTATGCCCCTGGAGGGGGAACCTATGCCGGTTTTTTATTTAAAATTTGGCCTGGAGTTCCCCCTCAAGATTCATACCAAACACAGTGCCTGATATTGGCTGGGATCCAAGTCGGATCCCCGTTCATTGAAAGTCGGACATATGTCGGCTTCATGTCGCAGGGCAAAGTCGGATCCAAAGTAGGACAGATGTCGTGTCGCACTAGTGTGAACCCAGCCTTAGGCCTGGTTCACACTGGGGCGACAAACGCTCCGACATTGGGAGCTCATGTCGCATGACGTGTGAAAATCAATGTTTCCCTATGGGAGCCGTCTTAACTGGTCCGACACATGTCGGTCCGACTTTGAAAATGCTCCCTGTACTACTTTGGTCCGACTTTGATCCGACTTCAGCCCATTGACTATCATTGAAGTCGGATCAAAGTCGGACCGCAGTCTTGCATGATCCGACTTTGGCATGCGACTTGTGCTGTGCTGCTCTTGAGGGGGAACTCCAGGCCAAATTTTAAATAAAAAACCGGCATGGGTTCCCCCTCCAGGAGCATACCAGGCCCTTGGGTCTGGTCTGGATTTGAAGGGGCGCCCCTACGCCGAAAAAGCGGCGTGGGGGTCCCCCCAAAATCCAAACCAGACCCTTATCCGAGCACACAACCTGGCCGGCCGCAGGGGAAGAGGGGGGGACGAGAGACCGGCCCCCCCACCCTCCTGAACCGTACCAGGCCGCATGCCCTCAACATGCGGGGGTTTGGTGCTCTGGGGCAGGGGGGCGACCTGTGGCCCCCCCACCCCAGAGCACCCTGCCCCCATGTTGATGAGGACAGGGCCTCTTCCCGACAACCCTGGCTGTTGGTTGTCGGGGTCTGCGGGCGGGGGGCTTATCGGAATCCGGGAGCCCCCTTCAATAAGGGGGCCCCCGGATCCTGGCCCCCCCACCCTATGTGAATGAGTATGGGGTACATCGTACCCCTACCCATTCACCTGGTGGAAAAAAATTGCAATAAAAAAACCACACAGCTTTTTAAAGTATTTTATTGCACAGCTCCGGGGGTCTTCTTCCGACTTCGGGGGTCTCCGGTGTCGTCGCCGCGCTCTCCGGTTCTTTCTTCTGCTGGGCCTCCGCTAACTTCTTTTTAGCTCTTTTGCTAACGGAGGCCCGGTCTTCTCCGTCGCCTTCTTCTTCTCCCGCTCTCCGGTTCTTTCTTCCGCCGGGCCTCCGCTAACTTCTTTTTAGCTCTTTTGCTAACGGAGGCCCGGTCTTCTCCGTCGTCTCGTCCGGCTCTCCGTTGTCCTTCTGCCGGCCCCTCCACTAACTTCTTTAGCTCTTTTGCTAGTGGAGGAGCCGGTCTTCCCGTCGTCGCCGTCGGCGTCTTCTTCCCTCTTCTCCTTCTCGATGTTGACGCGTCGCTTCCTCCCGCTGTAATACTGGCTCTCCGCTCCGCTCCGCATTAATATAGGCTTCTCATGACGTCACAGTCACATGTTCCGGGGCACATGGCCCCAGAGCATGTGACTGTGACGTCATGGGAACATGTGACTGTGACGTCATGAGAAGCCTATATTAATGCGGAGCGGAGCGGACAGCCAGTATTACAGCGGGAGGAAGCGACGTGTCAACATCGAGAAGGAGAAGAGGGAAGAAGACGCCGACGGCGACGACGGGAAGACCGGCCCCTCCACTAGCAAAAGAGCTAAAGAAGTTAGTGGAGGGGCCGGCAGAAGGACAACGGAAAGCCGGACGAGATGACGGAGAAGACCGGGCCTCCGTTAGCAAAAGAGCTAAAAAGAAGTTAGCGGAGGCCCGGCGGAAGAAAGAACCGGAGAGCGGGAGAAGAACCGGAGAGCGGGAGAAGAAGAAGGCGACGGAGAAGACCGGGCCCCGCTAGCAAAAGAGCTAAAAAGAAGTTAGCGGAGGCCCGGCAGAAGAAAGAACCGGAGAGCGCGGCGACGACACCGGAGACCCCCGAAGTCGGAAGAAGACCCCCGGAGCTGTGCAATAAAATACTTTAAAAAGCTGTGTGGTTTTTTTATTGCAATTTTTTTCCACCAGGTGAATGGGTAGGGGTACGATGTACCCCATACTCATTCACATAGGGTGGGGGGGCCGGGATCCAGAGGCCCCTTAATTAAAGGGGGCTCCCGGATTCCGATAAGCCCCCCGCCCGCAGACCCCGACAACCAACGGCCAGGGTTGTCGGGAAGAGGCCCTTGTCCTCATCAACATGGGGGCAGGGTGCTCTGGGGTGGGGGGGCCGCAGGTCACCCCCTGCCCCAGAGCACCAAACCCCCCATGTTGAGGGCATGCGGCCTGGTACGGTTCAGGAGGGAGGGGGGCCGCTCTCTCGTCCCCCCCTCTTCCCCTGCGGCCGGCCAGGTTGTGTGCTCGGATAATGGTCTGGTTTGGATTTTGGGGGGATCCCCACGCCGTTTTTTCGGCGTAGGGGCGCCCCTTCAAATCCAGACCAGACCCAAGGGCCTGGTATGCCTCTGGAGGGGGAACCCATGCCGGTTTTTTATTTAAAATTTGGCCTGGGGTTCCCCCTCAAGATTCATACCAAACACGGTGCCTGATATTGGCGGGGATCCAAGTCGGATCCCCGTTCATTGAGGCTGGGTTCACACTAGTGCGACACGACATCTGTCCTACTTTGGATCCGACTTTGCCCTGCGTCATGAAGCCGACATATGTCCGACTTTCAATGAACGGGGATCCGACTTGGATCCCCGCCAATATCAGGCACTGTGTTTGGTATGAATCTTGAGGGGGAACTCCAGGCCAAATTTTAAATAAAAAAACCGGCGTGGGTTCCCCTCCAGAGGCATACCAGGCTCTTGGGTCTGGTCTGGATTTGAACGGGCGCCCCTACGCCGAAAAAACGGCGTGGGGGTCCCCCCAAAATCCAAACCAGACCCTTATCCGAGCACACAACCTGGCAGGCCGCAGGGGAAGAGGGGGGGACGAGAGAGTGGCCCCCCCTCCCTCCTGAACCGTACCAGGCCGCATGCCCTCAACATGGGGGGTTTGGTGCTCTGGGGCAGGGGGGCGACCTGCGGCCCCCCCACCCCAGAGCACCCTGCCCCCATGTTGATGAGGACAGGGCCTCTTCCCGACAACCCTGGCCGTTGGTTGTCGGGGTCTGCGGGCGGGGGGCTTATCGGAATCCGGGTGCCCCCTTCAATAAGGGGGCCCCCGGATCCCGGCCCCCACCCTATGTGAATGAGTATGGGGTACATCGTACCCCTACCCATTCACCTGGTGGAAAAAAATTGCAATAAAAAAACCACACAGCTTTTTAAAGTATTTTATTGCACAGCTCCGGGGGTCTTCTTCCGACTTCGGGGGTCTCCGGTGTCGTCGCCAGGCTCTCCGGTTCTTTCTTTCGCCGGGCCTCCGCTAACTTCTTTTTAGCTCTTTTGCTATCGGAGGCCCGGTCTTCTGCGTCGTCTCGTCCGGCTCTCCGTTGTCCTTCTGCCGGCCCCTCCACTAACTTCTTGGTAACTCTTTCGCTAGTGGAGGGGCGCGGTCTTCCCGTCGTCGCCTTGACGCGTCGCTTCCTCCCGCTGTAATACTGGCTCTCCGCTCCGCTCCGCATTAATATAGGCTTCTCATGACGTCACAGTCACATGTTCCGGGGCACATGGCCCCGGAGCATGTGACTGTGACGTCATGGGAACATGTGACTGTGACGTCATGGGAAGCCTATATTAATGCGGAGCGGAGCGGAGAGCCAGTATTACAGCGGGAGGAAGCGACGCGTCAACATCGAGGAGGAGAAGAGGGAAGAAGACGCCGACGGCGACAACGGGAAGACCGCACCCCTCCACTAGCGAAAGAGCTACCAAGAAGTTAGTGGAGGGGCCGGCAGAAGGACAACGGAGAGCCGGATGAGACGACGCAGAAGACCGGGCCTCCGTTAGCAAAAGAGCTAAAAAGAAGTTAGCGGAGGCCCGGCGGAAGAAAGAACCGGAGAGCGCGGCGACGACACCGGAGACCCCCGAAGTCGGAAGAAGACCCCCGGAGCTGTGCAATAAAATACTTTAAAAAGCTGTGTGGTTTTTTTATTGCAATTTTTTTCCACCAGGTGAATGGGTAGGGGTACGATGTACCCCATACTCATTTACATAGGGTGGGGGGGCCGGGATCCGGGCGCCCCCTTATTGAAGGGGGCTCCCGGATTCCGATAAGCCCCCCGCCCGCAGACCCTGACAACCAACGGCCAGGGTTGTCGAGAAGAGGCCCTGTCCTCATCAACATGGGGGCAGGGTGCTCTGGGGTGGGGGGGCCGCAGGTCGCCCCCCTGCCCCAGAGCACCAAACCCCCCATGTTGAGGGCATGCGGCCTGGTATGGTTCAGGAGGGAGGGGGGGCGCTCTCTCGTTCCCCCCTCTTCCCCTGCGGCCTGCCAGGTTGTGTGCTCGGATAAGGGTCTGGTTTGGATTTTGGGGGGACCCCCACGCCGTTTTTTCAGCATAGGGGTGCCCGTTCAAATCCAGACCAGACCCAAGGGCCTGGTATGCTCCTGGAGGGGGAATCCATGCCGGTTTTTTATTTAAAATTTGGCCTGGAGTTCCCCCTCAAGAGCAGTACAGCACAAGTCGCATGCCAATGTTGGATCATGCAAGACTGCGGTCCGACTTTGATCCGACTTCAATGATAGTCAATGGGCTGAAGTCGGATCAAAGTCGGACCAAAGTAGTACAGGGAGCATTCTCAAAGTCGGACCGACATGTGTCGGACCAGTTAAGACGGCTCCCATAGGGAAACATTGATTTTCACACGTCATGCGACATGAGCTCCCAATGTCGGAGCGTTTGTGGCCCAGTGTGAACCAGGCCTCAAAGTTCTCCAAATCCTTCATCATAAGGTCCTTGAAAACAGCTAGGTTAGAGGGAAAAAGTCCTGGGGAATTGAATAATGAAGCATTAGACACCTCAGTATGTACAATATTGTCCAAATTCCCAGTGGAATAATTCGGTCTGGGATTACTCAATAAATGTCTCTTAATACTTACTTAATTTACAAACATATTTATTAATATCAATAAACCTTTGTCATATCTATGGACACTCTCCATTTACCGGCGCACAGCTTATAGGTTTTGTCTTTGCTACTTACATTTCTCCAGTGGATTTCCAGCAGAACGGTACTGTGGGGTTATAAATTGCACCGTTATGAGCCTAGGGTTCCTACAAAGGTTACTAGGGGGTTCCTTGAGCAATGATCAATTTTTGCCGCAGATTCTCACTGACGCCATTAATCTTTTTAGCTATCTGTAAGGGGGTAATTCTTCCCAATGTCCATAAGTGTAAGGAGCATTCTTCCCCCTGACCATCCCACTAATGGATCATGATTTGTAGATCTAGTAATTTTTAGCAGGGGTTCCCTGGGACCGGAAAGTTATTTAAAGGGTTCCTCTGGGTTGAAAACGGTGAGAAAGTTTGGTTCAGCTCCTTTGTCCAGTTGTGGATTAGGCCCCGTACACACGGTCGGACTTTTGCCCAACAAACTTCGTTTTAAGCAAGTTGGACCAACAATCCGACCGTGTGTACGCTCCATCGGACAAACTTTTTTCGTTTGGTTTTGGATTTCATCGGACAAAAGTTGGGTCTGTAAACGGACAAACTTTTGCCCAACAAAAGTCCGATGGAGCAAAGTCCGACCGTGTGTACAGATAACCATCGGACTTTAGTCCGATGGACAAAACAACTAATGTTAAAATCAACCAACAATAACAGAAGTTGACCAAAGGGTGGCAGTAAAGATCAGAAAAGAGCAGAAAAAACACGCGATGTTGTAAGAAGTTTTAGGATAGTTTGCAGAAAAGTCCGAGCATGTGTATGCTATGGGTGTTCCCAACCAACTCCGTTCGGACAAAAAACCACGGAAAAGTCCGATGGAAGTCCGACCGTGTGTACGAGGCTTTAAATGCAGATGGTGCTGCAGGGGGGTATTGATGCAGGAAAGGAATGAGCTGACTGCTTTTAAAGATCCTTTTGCATAACTTTTGTTTTAAAGAATAAAGTTTATTAAAGGATATGGCACACTGACAGTAGAAAAAACAAAGCAAGACACTTAAAGGGGTTGTAAAGGTTCGTTTTTTATTTTCTAAATAGGTTCCTTTAAGCTAGTGCATTGTTGGTTCACTTACCTTTTCCTTAGATTTCCCGTCTAAATATTTTTTTTTCTTTGTCTGAATTTCTCACTTCCTGTTTATCCTCAGTAAGCTGTTCAGTGAGCTGTTCTGGCTGACTCCACACCACTCGGATGATGGTGTGAAGCTTACTGAGGAGAAACAGGAAGTGAGAAATTCAGACAAAGAAAAAAAAACATTTAGGCCCCTTTCACACGGAGGGTCCGTTCAGGTCCGCCTGTCAGTTTTTTAGGCGGACCTGGACGGACGCTCCATGTAGCCCTATGGAGCCACGGATGTCAGCGGTGACATGTCCGCTGACATCCGACCCGCTCCGATCCGCCAAAGTGTGACGGAGGAAAACCCTATTTTTCCTTCCGTCTGCGGATCGGGTGACAACGGACTCTATGGTCCGTCGTCATCCGATCCCCCCATAGGGGAGAGCGGCGCTCTGACAGGGCGGTCCCTGCACAGTGTGCGGGGACCACCCAGTCATCCGCCGGCTCAGCGGGGATCAACGGAGCGATCCCCGCGGAGCTTCACGGGGCGGTTCTTCACGGATCCGTCCCGTGTGAAAGAGCCCTTAGAAGGTAAATCAAAGGAAAAGGTAAGTGAACCAACAATGCACTAGCTTAAAAGGAACCTATTTAGAAAATAAAAAACTAACCTTTACAACCCCTTTAAACATGATACTGCAGTGGCGATGATACATTCAATGACTAAAACTATCATCAACAGAAAGTAACAAATAATAAACAAACCCCAAGAACTCCTGACAGTTGCGAGCTCAAGTGTCCACTTGAGCAACTTTACCAATAACATCTATTTAAGGGGGGCGTAAAAGGTCGCTCCAGGTGCTGAAGTGGACTTAAAGTGGTTGTAAACCCTTTTAACTTTTTTTTTTTTTTTTTTACTAACCTGCAAGACAAAGCTATAATGAGCTAGTATGACTAGCATACTAGCTCATTATGTACCACTTACCTTCGATCGGGGCCCCCGAAGTCGTCCGTGTCCCTCCTCTAGCCGCATCCATCGCTGCGGCGATAGCCGGAATGTTACTTCCGGGTATCGCCGCTGCAGCCAATCACAGCGCCGCTCCGGCGCTGTGATTGGCCGGAGCGGCAAAGACGTGACTCCGCGCATGCGCGCGTGAGCTGTCGAATTCGGCTACGTCATCGAATGTTGCGACCTAGCCGAATTTGTGAATGGGGTGACGTCAGCGTCGCCGCATTTACATACAAATATCTCCTTAACCGTGTAGGTTAAGGAGATATTTCATGCACCTACAGGTAAGCCTTAATCTAGGCTTACCTGTAGGTCTTTGTTTAAAAAGTGGGTTTACAACCACTTTAAAGTGGAGCTCAACCCTAAAGTGGAACTTCCGCTCATCAGAAACCCTCCCCCCTCCGGTGTCACAATTGACACCTTTCAGGGGGGTGAAGATATACCTGTTGTGTTCTGGGAGACACTCGGCTCCCAGAACACACAGGGACCAGTCAGAACGGCACAGTGTGACTCGCGAATGCGCCGTAGGGAACCGGGCAGTGAAGCCGCAAGGCTTCACTTCCTGGTTCCCTCACCGCGGATGGCGGTGGGGGCAGCAGAGTGAAGAGTGATTGCTCGTCCTCTGCTGCGGACGTCGCTGGACTCCAGTACAGGTAAGTGTCCTAATATTAAAAGTCAGCAGCTGCAGTATTTGTAGCTGCTGGCTTTTAATTTAAAAAAATCGGTGGAACTCCGCTTTAACAGATACTAAGAAGAATACGTTTATGTGAGAGTAATGTACCAAAGAATTTTTATTTTTAAGCTATTGTTAGTGTCACCTTTTCCAGTAAATGTTGGGGAATAGGATAAGAGCACAGTAGGAAAAAAGAGGAATAGGGGAAAGAAAGAGACAGAGAATACGAGAAGTAGGGTGTCTGGCAGGGGAAGGAGGGGGGTCAACCTAATCTGTTGCCAAGAAACAAATACAAGTGTTTAGCGTCTAAAGCCTCGTACACGCGATCGTACTTCCATCAGACTTTTCCGTGGATTTTGGTCCAAAGGGCGTTGACCATGAACTTATTCTGCATACACACGGCAGAACCTTTTGATCCAACATTCACCAAACCACGTGGTTTTTCAGCTCTTTACCGCCACCCTTTGGGCAACTTCTGCTATTGTTGTCTGATGTTTAACATTGGTTCCGAGCATGCATGTTTGTACTTTGGATTTTAGTTGGACGGACTTGTGTACACACGATCGGATAATCCGACGTAACAGATTTATTGTCAGACAGTTGGTGAGCATGAACAGCCAACATTTGTTGTCGTTAATTCTGCAAACAATTGTCTGATGGGGCATACACACGGTCGGATTATCCGACACAACACGGCCATCAGACAATTATGGCCATAAAATTGGATCGTGTGTACTCAGATATGGCTGTCCAATAGTGTTTGATTTTAAAGCAGGACCGCCCTAAATGGAGATTAGGGATGAGCTGAACACCCCCGGGTTCGGTTCGCACCAAAACCCGCGAACGGACCGAAAGTTTGCACGAACGTTAGAACCCTATTAAATACAATGGATGCGAACGTTCGAAATCTAAAGTGCTAATTATAATGACTATTATGCATGTTATTGTCCTAAAAAGGGTTTGGGAACCCGGGTTCTGCACCAGGGGACATGTATCAATGCAAAAAGAAGTTTTAAAAACGGTCGTTTTCCGGGAGCAGTCATTTTAATGATGCATAAAGTGAAAAAAAAAAGTCAAATATTCCTTTAAATATCGTACCTGGGGGGTGTCTAAAGTATGCCTGTGAAGTGCCACGTGTTTCCCGTGTTTAGAACTGTCCCTGCAAAAAATGAAATTTCTAAAGGAAAAAAAAGCCATTTAAAACTGCTTGCGGCTTTAATGTAATGTCTGGTCCCGGTAATATGGATGAAAATCTTTGAGAAAAATGGCATAGCTACCCCATCACCCCCCCCCCCCTACCCCAGCCCATTACCAGCCCCTTTGGGTCTTGTATGGATATTAAGGGGAACCCCGCACACAAAATAAAAAAGGCCATGTATACTCTGAACAGCCGTTTACAGGCGGTGCATACAAGACAGGGACTGTAGGTTTGTTCTTATGTAGAATCTGTTTGTAATTTTGAACACGTACATTCTTTAAGTGTAGCTCCAGCCAAAAAATCTATTTTTAAGCTTTTTGGAAAACATAGGGAAGGGTTATCACCCCTGTAACATTTGTTTTGCTGTCTGTGCCCCTGTTCAGAACATTTCACCTCACTTTCCCTCCCAATGACAAATGTTTTTGAAAAGTGGGGTTTTTATTGAAACAAGGATTGGTGATAAAGCATCAGTAGAGAGGAGACACCTTTTTCCCATATTAACTCTTACAGGAGAGAATTTCCCTTCCTAGGGGTAGATTTCCTCTCACTTCCTGTTGTATCCTTCCGTTTGCAAGGAGGAGTCGTTTGTAAGTTGGATGTTTGAAAGTAGGGGCCTGCCGTATATACTCTGCTGAAATTTGCCCCTTACATGTTGGTGTTGCCACAACACTGTAAGCCCTCACAGTTACTCTTGGTGGGCGCAGGAATGGGCCCTGCTGTGAATTATTAGATCAAGAATTGTAATTACATGCCCCTGTTAAACAGGGGCAGAAAAATTGGGCCTTAGGCACTGGTGCCACAACACTGCAACCCCTCACAGATACTGTACTTGGAGCACAGCAATGAGCCCTGTTGCAAAGTATTGCATCAAAAATTGTAATTACATGCCCCTGTTAAACAGGGGCTGAAAAATTGGGCCTTAGGCACTGGTGTTGGTCCCACGACACTGCAACCTCTCCCAGATACTCTAGTTGGAGTGCAGGAATGAGCCCTGCTGCAAAGCATTGCATAAAAAAATTGTAATTACATGGCCCTGTTAAACAGGGGCTGAAAAATTGGGCCTTAGGCACTGGTGGCGGCACCCGGAAACAAAAATGTTCTTCCAAGCTATCATCATCAATCAGATCATTGAGGAGGAGGAGGATAGTCAGTCAACATAACAGAACAGTCACTCAGCATCAGCATCAGTCTTGAAGGGATGTGACATTTGAAAATAAATTATTCTGTTACATCAGCTTCAGGTGTTTGGTAGCTGGTGGTGATCCAAGACTGATTCATCTTTATGAAGGTCAGTCGATCAACCGAGTCGGTGGACAGGCACACCCTGTGATCCGTGACAAATCCTCCAGCAGCACTGAATGTGCGTTCTGAAAGAACGCTGGATGCAGGACAGGCCAGTAGCTCAATTGCATACTGTGCAAGCTCTGGCCAGTGATCCATCCTCAAGACCAGGGATGAGCCGAACACCCCCCTGTTCGGTTCGCACCAGAACCTGCGAACAGACAAAATGTTCGTGTGAACTTTAGAACCCTATTAAATACAATGGACTCGAACGTTCGAAATCTAAATTGTTAATTATAAAGGCTAATATGCAAACACTAAAAAGTGTTTGGGGACCTGGGTCCTGCCCCAGGGGACATGTATCAATGCAAAAAAAAGTTTTAAAAACTGCCGTTTTTTCGGGAGCAGTGATTTTAATAATGCTTAAAATGAAAAAATAAAAGTGAAATATTCCTTTAAATTTCGTATCTGGGGGGTGTGTATGATATGTATGTAAAGTGGCGCATGTTTCCCATGCTTAGAACTGTCCCTGCAAAAAATGTCATTTTTGAAAGAAAAAAAGTCATTTAAAACTCATTCGCGGCTATTAATGAATTGTCGGCTCCCGGCAATACATTCAAAAGTCATTGATAAAAAAAAAAAAAAAAGCGTGGGGGTTCCCCAGAATTCAATTACCAGGCCCTTCAGGTCTGGAATGGATATTAAGGGGAACCCCGCCGCAAATTTTAAAAAAAATTGACGTGGGGTTCCCCCAAATATCCATTCCAGGCCCTTCAGATCTGGCATGGATTTTAAGGGGAACTCCACCCCAAATTTAAAAAAAAATGGCGTGGAGTCCCCCTAAAAATCCATACCAGACCCCTTATCCGAGCACGCAACCTGGCCGGCTGCAGGGGAAAGGGGGGGGACAAGAGAGCGGCCCCCCTCCCTCCTGAACCATACCAGGCCACATGCCCTCAACATGGGGAGGATGTCCCCGTGTTGATGGGGACAAGGGCCTCATCCCCACAACCCTTGCCCGGTGGTTGTGGGGGTCTGCGGGCGGGGGGCTTATTGGAATCTGGAAGACCCCTTTAACAAAGGGGACCCCCAGATCCCAGCCCCCCCCATGTGAATTGGTAAGGGGTACATTGTACCCCTACCATTTCACGAAGAAAGCGTAAAAAAATGTTTAGGAAAAACACACAAACACCTTGAAAAAGTCCTTTATTTAAAAAAAAAACAAAAAACATTCCAGCGGTGAAATCCAGTGTCCCGCGGCGATCCCGATGTCCAGCGCTGTCCTTCATTGGTTGTGCCTGAGCGGACCTGATGGGGAACTCCCTCTCAGTGTTTTAAATGTATAGACCCGCCCCTTCTCAAGTTCCCCATCAGGTCCGCTCAGCGGACCAGATGGGGAACATGAGAAGGGGCGGGTCTATACATGTATTACCAAAGTGAGAGCAGTTCCCCATCAGGTCCGCCCCCTCGGTATGTCGGACCCGCCTACGTCATTGGCTTGAGCGGGGAACTTCCTTCACTATGTAAATTTAAATTACACAGTGAAGGAAGTTCCCCGCTCAAGCCAATGACGTAGGCGGGTCCGACATACCGAGGGGGCGGACCTGATGGGGAACTGCTCTCACTTTGGTAATACATGTATAGACCCGCCCCTTCTCATGTTCCACATCTGGTCCGCTGAGCGGACCTGATGGGGAACTTTAGAAAGGGCGGGTCTATACATTTAAAATACTGAGAGGGAGTTCCCCATCAGGTCCGCTCAGGCACAACCAATGAAGGACAGCGCTGGACATCGGGATCGCCGCGGGACACTGGATTTCACCGCTGGAATGTTTTTTTTATTTTTTTTTAAATAAAGGACTTTTTCAAGGTGTTTCTGTGTTTTTTTAAACATTTTTTTACGCTTTCTTCGTGAAATGGTAGGGGTACAATGTACCCCTTACCAATTCACATAGGGGGGGCCGGGATCTGGGGGTCCCCTTTGTTAAAGGGGTCTTCCGGATTCCGATAAGCCCCCGCCCGCAGACCCCCACAACCACCGGGCAAGGGTTGTGGGGATGAGGCCCTTGTCCCCATCAACATGGGGACATCCTCCCCATGTTGAGGGCATGTGGCCTGGTACGGTTCAGGAGGGAGGGGGGGCCGCTCTCTCGTCCCCCCCTTTTCCCCTGCGGCCGGCCAGGTTGCGTGCTCGGATAAGGGTCTGGTATGGATTTTTAGGGGGACTCCACGCCATTTTTTTTAAATTTGGGATGGAGTTCCCCTTAAAATCCATGCCAGATCTGAAGGGCCTGGAATGGATATTTGGGGGAACCCCACGTCAATTTTTTTTTAAATTTGCGGCGGGGTTCCCCTTAATATCCATTCCAGACCTGAAGGGCCTGGTAATTGAATTCTGGGGAACCCCCACGCTTTTTTTTTTTTTTTATCAATGACTTTTGTATGTATTGCCGGGAGCCGACAATTCATTAATAGCCGCGAGTGAGTTTTAAATTACTTTTTTTCTTTCAAAAATTACATTTTTTGCAGGGACAGTTCTAAGCACGGGAAACATGCGCCACTTTACATGCATATCATACACACCCCCCAGGTACGAAATTTAAAGGAATATTTCACTTTTATTTTTTCATTTTAAGCATTATTAAAATCACTGCTCCCGAAAAAACTGCAGTTTTTAAAACTTATTTTTGCATTGATACATGTCCCCTGGGGCAGGACCCGGGTCCCCAAACACTTTTTAGGACAATAACTTGCATATAAGCCTTTATAATTAGCACTTTAGATTTCTCCCATAGATTTTTCGAATTTGCCGCGAACACCCCAATTTGTTCGCTGTTCGGCGAACGGGCGAACAGGCAATGTTCGAGTCGAACATGAGTTCGACTCGAACTCGAAGCTCATCCCTACTCAAGACCCAGTAAGCCAGAGGATTTTCAGTGGGGAAGGTGTCCAAGTCTGACCTTGCCCCTAGGTATTCCTGCACCATGTATATCAGACGCTGGCGATGGTTGCTGGAACCGATCATACCTTGGGGCTGCGGACTAAAGAATTGTCTGAACGCATCGGTCAGATGCCCACCTTCCCCACCGCTCCTTCTTTGACTGACCGAAGCGTCAGCAACTCGTTGTCCAGGACCAGGAGTTTGTAACCTCTCAGTCTCTGGGAACGCATTGCACAGACCTTTCTGCAAGGCCTCCCGGAGTTGTCTCATCCTCTGCTCCCTCTGCGATGGTAAGATAAGGTCCGCAACCTTACCCTTGTACCGTGGATCAAGGAGAGTGGCCAGCCAGTAATGGTCCCTCTCCTTGATCCGAAGAATACGAGGATCCTTCCGCAGACTTTGCAGGATCAGGGAGGCCATGCAGCGTAGGTTAGCTGAGGCATTCGGTCCGGAGTCCTCTGGGTCACTAAGGACGACATGATCCGCAGCCAGCTCCTCCCAGCCACGTACAAGTCCACGGGTTTCTTGGGACTGTAAATCATCCCTAAAAGACTGCTGCTGATGATGCTGAGTGCCAGGCTCCACCTCCATGCTGACACAATCCTCCTCCTCCTCCTCCTCTTCCTGTGCGATGGGTGGGACAGAAGGAACACTGTCTGGGTAAAGGGGGCCTTGAGAGGCAAGGAAGTCCTCCTCTTTCTGCCTCTGTTCTGCCTCAAGTGCCCTGTCCATTATTCCACGCAGCGTATGTTCCAACAGGTGGACAAGAGGTACAGTGTCACGGATGCATGCACTGTCACTGCTCACCATCCTCGTGGCCTCCTCAAATGGTGCCAGGACAGTGCATGCATCCCTGATCATGCCCCACTGGCGTGGTGAAAAAAACCCGAGCTCCCCTGACCCTGTCCTGGTGCCGTAGTCGCACAGGTACTCATTGATGGCCCTCTGCTGCGTGTGCAGCCGCTGCAGCATGGCCAACGTTGAGTTCCACCTGGTGGGCATGTCACATATAAGGCGGTTCTTGGGCAGGTTCAACTCCTTTTGCAGCTCAGCCAGGCGAGCACTGGCATTATAAGATCTGCGGAAATGCACACAGACTTTCCTGGCCTGCCTCAGGACATCCTGTAAGCCCGGGTACCTGCCCAAGAACCGCTGCACCACCAGGTTAAGGACGTCAGCCACACAGGGCAAATGGGTCAGTTGTTCCTGTCGGAGGGCAAAGAGGTTGGTGCCATTGTCGCAAACCACCATTCCTGGCTTAAGCTGGTGTGGTGTCAACCACCTCTCGGCCTGCCCCTGCAGAGCAGACAGAACCTCTGCCCCAATGTGGCTCCTGTCCCCCAAACACACCAGCGCAAGCACGGCATGGCATCTTTTTGCCTGCGTACTTGCGTAGCCCATTGAATGCCTACGGAGCACCGCTGATTCCAAGGACAAAGCACAGGAAGAGGCCATGGAGGAAGAAGAAGAAGAGGAGGGGGTGGAGGAGAGAGGTGTGTCACAACCAGTAGTAGCATTTTGGAGGCGTGGCGGCGGAACAACCTCCAACACTACTGCACCTTGTCCTGCATCCTTCCCAGCTGCCAAAAGAGTGACCCAATGGGGCGTGAAAGAAAGGCAACGTCCCTGTCCATGCCTGCTGGACCATGAGTCAGCGGTAATATGCACCTTACCGCTGACCGCCCTGTCCAGCGAGGCCAAGACATTGCCTTCCACATTTCGGTAGAGAGCCGGAATCGCCTTCCAGCAGCTGGGGCAGGGAAATTTGCCTGCTAGAATTGGACGTCGGTGTACTGCTAGCAGAGTGCCCGCAAGTACTTGGCTGTGACACACCTAATTCTACACCTTCATTCCTCTCAGTGCAGGTTTCAGAGAGGACTGAAGGTATAGTGGGGTTGGATATCCCAGCTGATGCGGTGCAAGGAGAGGTCCGCTTTGTTCTTTGGTGTGGATCTTTAAGGTAGGCTTGCCAACGAGCTGCATGGCAGGTCGACATATGTCTGGTCAAGCATGTGGTGCCCAAGCGGGTGATATTTTGGCCACGCGATATACGCTTGAGACATATGTTGCAAACAGCAGCTGTGCGATCTGATGCACTCGACTCAAAAAAGGCCCACACCAAAGAACTTTTTGAATAACCGGCAGAGGCAGCGCCCTGCACAGCCGGAGCTCTGCGGTGTGATTCAGTCGGTG
The DNA here is from genome assembly GCA_029206835.1 of Rana muscosa. Lineage (NCBI taxonomy): Eukaryota > Metazoa > Chordata > Amphibia > Anura > Ranidae > Rana > Rana muscosa. Next base: position 572,373,319 of record CM055116.1, read on the forward strand.
TGCTGCCCTTACGCTGGCCCCCCGAGGGCATCCTGCCTCGTTGGAGATGTGCCTCCTACTCATCCTCCTCCTCCTCCTCCTCTCTCCTATTAGGCACCCACGTGGAGTCAGTGACCTCATCATCCCCTCCCTCCTCATCACTGGAGCCAATCTGGCAGTATGCTGCAGCTGCTGGAACATGACTGCCAGATTGGTGTCCTTCTTGAGCATCCCCTCTCTCTGCTCTCACACTACTGCCTTCCTCTAGCTGGGTATCATCATCAGACCCTTCGAAACGCTGGGCATCCTCCTGGAGCATGTACCCAACACTGTGCTCAAACAGTTCGGGGGACTCCTCAGGAGGACATGGTGGGTCTAGGGAAGGAGTGACTGATGATGACATTGATACGAGGGAAGAGGACGCTTTGGCAGCTGCTTTGCCAGTACCCTGAGCCTGGGTGAGAGAGGATGAGGAGGATGAGGAGGGCTTGGTCATCCACTCTACCAAGTCTTCGGCATGATGCGGCTCAACACGTCCAGATGCCGAAAAGAAGGACAAGCGTGTCCCATGGCCATGTGCTGATGACAATGCACCGCGTCCACGACCAGCACTGTTGCCCCCAGACACAGAGCCTGCTTGCCCTCTTTTATTGGCTCGTGACTGTCTGCCTCTCTTTGTTGGCCTTCCAGACATAGCAATGGCCTGCAGGGAGATGGGAAAACCAGCAATAAGGGCTAGCTTCAGGTGTATATTTTGCAGGAAGCACACAACGCCCGCTGTAAGTGCTGCAGATGACTGCCTGTGTTACACAACAGGAAAAAACAGCAATAAGGGCTAGCTTCAGGTGTTTATTTTGCAGGAAGCACACTCCACCCGCTGTAAGTGCTGCAAATGCCTGTTAGTGTAACACAAAAAAAAAAAAAAAAAACCTCGAGCAATAAGGGCTAGCTTCAGGTGTATAATGTGCAGGAGGCACACTCCGCCCGCTGTAAGTGCTGCAAATGCCTGTTAGTGTAACACACCAGGAAAACACAGCAATACGGGCTAGCTTCAGGTGTATATTTAGCAGGAAGCACACTCCGCCCGCTGTAAGTGCTGCAAATGCCTGTTAGTGTAACACACCAGGAAAACACAGCAATACGGGCTAGCTTCAGGTGTATAATGTGCAGGAGGCACACTCCGCCCGCTGTAAGTGCTGCAAATGCCTGTTAGTGTAACACACCAGGAAAACACAGCAATAAGGGCTAGCTTCAGGTGTATACTGTGCAGGAGGCTTAGCAACAATGACACTGACACTGTCCCCTGCATATCCTTCTCTCTCCCTGCACACAAGGTTTAGCAAAGAAAATGACACTGACACTGTCCCCTGCCTATCCTTCTTTCTCCCTGCACACAAGGTTTAGCAAAGAAAATGACACTGACACTGTCCCCTGCCTATCCTTCTCTCTCCCTACACACAGGAATAGCACAAAGAATAGCACAATGACACTGTCCTTGCCTAGCCTTCTCTTTCCCTGCGCCGAAACACACTACACAAGGCCGCCGTGCTGGCGGCCTTTTATAGTGTGGGGCATGTGCTAAACCCCCTGAGCTATAATTGGCCACAGGCAACCTGCCTGTGGCCAATTATGGCTCTCCTAGCTGCCGGCGCTGTGATTGGCCAAGCATGCGGGGTCACAGTGCATGCTTGGCCAATCGGGATTGCACTGTGATGGCGCAGTGTATTGTGGGCCGTTCGCGTCACTCGATTTTGGCGCGAACGGCCCAAATAGTTCGATCTTCGAACGATCGAACAGCCGATGTTCGAGTCGAACGTATGTTTGACTCGAACACCGAGCTCATCCCTAATGGAGATGTGTACCACCTGGCTCTCCACATTTCCCACATTGGTCAGGTATGGATGGAATGGTCTTCTGTAACGTGGCCGGCTGCGTTACCATCTAGTCAAAAGTTTATAGTTCCTTTCCTGTGCCTGTGAGGCTGAAGTTATTTTGAACATGAATAGAAAGGCTAATCCCAGTCCTCTGGGAAGGGGTTGTGTCACAGTTCTCACTCCTAGTCTTTTGTGTAAATGGGTCGATTGGTGTAAGCGTTGGATAATAAAAAGCCGTAGAGTGTAGAAACAGCATTCAGGCATTCTGACTAGGAGAGGCCCTGCTTTTCAAATGGGGCCAGGTCTCTATGGAGCTGTTGTTTATCAAGCCAATCGTAAAAGCAGGTTCTTAAATAGAGCTGCAGTCACGGCAAATCACACACTGTCGCTCAAAAGAAGCTCCTGCTCCTGTTTAAGCGACACACTTTGTGCGCTGTGATTTTGTCGGGGGGTGCTAGAAATAGGATCCGTCCGCCATAATGTCGCAGTCACAATAAAAATCGCAGATCGCTGCCATTACTAATAAAAAATAAAATTTCATAATTCTATCCCCTACTTTTTATTCGCTATAACTTTTGCGCAAACCAATCACTATACGCTTATTGCGATTTTTTTTTTTTACCTAAAATATGTAGAAGAATACGTATCGGCCTAAACTGAGAAAAAATAATCGTTTTTTAAATAAAAATTGGGATATTTATTATAGCAAAAAGTAAAAAATATTGTGTTTTTTTAAAAATTGGCGCTCTTTTTTTGTTTATAGCGCAAAAAAGAAAAACCACAGAAATGATCAAATACCACCAAAAAAAAAGATCTATTTGTGGGAAAAAAGGACGTCAATTTTGTTTGGGAGCCACGTCGCACGACCGCGCAATTGTCATTCAAAGCGTGACAGTGTTGAAAGCTGAAATTTCGCCTGGGCAGGAAGGGGGTTATGTGCCCAGTAAACAAGTGGTTAAAGAAGCACATCCATCCTAGCCACAAGTGTCTCAAAGATGACCAGCTCTTGAGTGGTTGTTGCATGGCAGACAGTAAAGAAAGATAATTCAGCTACATTTTGTACATGGCATCTGTGCCTGTGATGGCATCTGTATACAGTGGCGTAGCATGGGTTGTCAGTGCCCGGGGCAAGGCAAGAAATTTGCGCCCCCTAACCTGTGGACTTTTTGCACTCCCTAAATCCCTTCCCTTCCTACAATAGTACTGAACAGCCCGATTCCTATACTGACCACTACACTAACCTCTACACGGACCTACATGATTCCTGGACTGACCATTATACTTGCCTACCTGTCCACTGCACTGACCTACCCGATTCCTACATTGGCCACTACACTAAACTGCACACTGACCACTACACACCACACTGACCACTGCACACTGACCCCTTACACACTGATCACTACACTACACACTGACCACTACACACCGACCACAAAACTACCCACTATACTACACAATACACTATCCACTGACTTTCTGTCTGCTCCCTCTCTCCAGACCATATCTACTCCCCCAGGGCCAGCAACAAAACTTACGAGGGAGTCTCTTACCTTTTCTTTCATCTGCTCTGCCTCTGCACCGCTGCCTGTCACACTGCCTTCCCTCGACGGGGACATGATCTAGGATCCGAGGAGGAGACATCGGCTACAGCTCCTTCGGGCCAGCCCTGCTCACCCGCGATTGAGAACAGGCCAGCCCCGCCCGCCGCACATGACCCGTTTTGCCCAATCACAGGGTGCCAGGGGCCAGCCTGAGACTTAGCATGGCGGCCGGAGGGCGGGGTCACAGGAAATGGAAATTAGGAAGACGGAGACGAGGGTGACACATACACAGGCGTGGGATTTTGGCCCCCCAAATGTTGCGCCCGGTGCCATGGCCCCCCATGCACCCCTCACGCTACGCCACTGGGTAGTATAGAGAGGTATAGTGGCAGATGTGGCTAGTATAGGGAGGTATAGTGGCATATATGGGTAGTATAGAGAGGTATAGTGGCAGATGTGGGTAGTATAGAGAGGTATAGTGGCAGAAGTGGATAGTATAGAGAGGTATAGTGGCAGATGTGGGTAGTATAGAGAGGTATAGTGGCAGATGTGGGTAGTATAGAGAGGTATAGTGGCAGATGTGGGTAGTATAGAGAGCATCGGGTGTTCGCGGCAATAGCGAACAATTTGGGGTGTTTGCGGCAAATTCGAAACCCGCGGGACACCCTTTAAAAGTCTATGGGAGAAATCAAAAGTGCTAATTTTAAAGGCTTATATGCATGGTATTGTCATAAAAATGTTTGGGGACCTGGATCCTGCCCCAGGGGACATGTATCAATGCAATTTTTTTTTTTTTAAAACTGACGTTTTTTCGGGAGCAGTGATTTTAATAAGGCTTGAAGTGAAACAATAAAAGTGTTGATGGGGACAAGGGCGTCATCCCCACAACCCTTGCCTGGTGGTTGTGGGGGTCTGTGGTAGAGCTGCACGATTAATCGTTTGAGAATCGCGATCTCGATTCACCCCCCCCCCCACGATCTCCAGGCTGGATGACCGCGATTTTCTTAAATCCCCGCCAGTTCCACGTAACCAGCGTGGAACGCAAATTGATCATAGAGCGTGATGCATTGAAACAGTCTCTCCTCTGCTCGCACGCAGCCCCGCCTCCTCCTAACCCCACGCTGTGATAGACAGAATGCGGGTCCAATCAATGCTGGGATGTGTTCTGTCTATCACAGCGCAGGGTTAGGAGGAGGCAGGGTTGTGTGCGAGCAGAGGAGAGACAATTTCAACATACCGGCGGCGGTGAGTTTCTATAAGAAAATGTGTGCTGCTGTCCGTCCTCCCTTCTCCCCGCTCTCTCCCCCCCCCCCCACATACCACACTTGGCTGGCTGTCTTCGGGATTCCGTCCCCCCCCCCCCCCCCCCCCCCGGCCGCCGAGTCTGTCCTCCGTCTGTCTCCTGTCCCTGCCGCCTATGTTCACAGTGAGAGAAGAGACCTGTGCTCTTCCCATCTCAGCTGTGACAGGAGTACTAGGACTCCTGTTTTTGGAAGTGAGAGGGTCAATAAAGAGAACCTCCAATTGGTATCACACAGTGAATTGTTTTCTCCTGTGTGATGGCAATAAAGTGGAAAAAAAATGATAAAAAAATAATAATTAAATTAATAAAATAAAGAAATTAAAAAGTAAAGAATAATAAAAATATTAAAAATAAGAAAGTTTTGCAAAAAAAAAAAGACGACAAGCAAATTTTTAATTTTTTTTTAAATTTACCATTTTAAAGAATCGTGAGAGAATCGTGATCTTTGTTCTAATCAAAAGAATCGTGATTCTCATTTTTCCCAAAATCGTGCAGCTCTAGTCTGTGGGCTTATTAAAATCTCGGACTCCCCTTTAACAAGGGGAACCCCAGATCCTGGCCCCCCTATGTGAATTGGTAACGGGGTACATTGTACCCCTACCATTTCACAAAAAAAGTCTCAAAAATGTTAAACACAAGATACAGCTTGCGACAAGTCCTTTATTAAAAAAGAAAAAAAAAATTCCAGCGATGTACATCCATTCTCCACCCGACGATACCGAGAAAAAAAAAGCCACTACTGATGCCTCATAGGTGGTTCCCGTCGAATGAGCCTACACCCGCCGTGACAGCTCCTACATAGCTGAGGGCAGGGCCTCCCATAACGTACGAGGGTGACCCCGCCCCCTCTGACGCCAGGGGGTTTCCTGTGGTTTCCCGTGGCATCAGATGGGGCGGAGTCACCCGTCACGGCTAATAGATGGTGGTGTACAGTAGTCTGGAGATGACGGGGGTAATAAATGGTGGTGGGACAGTAGTCGGGAGATGATGAGGCTAAAACATGGTGGTGGACAGTAGTCGAGATGATGAGGGCAATAAATGGAGATGAGGTTAATAGATGGTGGTGGTGTACAGTAGTCTGCAGATGATGGGGGTAAAAGATGGAGATGATGGGGGTAATAGATGGTGGTGGGACAGTAGTCGGGAGATGATGGGGTCGATAGATGGAGATGATGGGGGTAATAGATGGTGGTGTACAGTAGTCTGGAGACGATGGGGGTAAAGGATGGAGATGGTGGTGTACAGTAGTCAGGAGTTGATGAGGGTAATATATGGAGATGATGAGATTAATAGATGGTGGTGGGACAGTAGTCGGGAGATTATGGGGGTAATGGATGGAGACGATGAGGTTAATAAATGGTGGATAGTAGGCGGGAGATAAGGGTAAAAGATGGAGATGAGGGTAATAGATGGGGTGGCCCCGCCCCCATCTGACACCACAGGGAAACCGCAGGAAACCCCAGTGGCGTCAGAGGGGGACGGGGTCACCCGTGTACGTCACGGGAGGCCCTGCCCTCAGCTATTTAGGAGCTGTCATGGCGGGTGTAGCGTCATTCGACTGGAACCATCTATGAGGCATCAGTAGTGGGGGGTTTTTTCCGGTATCATCTGGAAAAAAAAAAAGCCACTACTGATGCCTCATAGGTGGTTTCCGTCAAATGACGCTACACCCGCCGTGACAGCTCCTAAATAGCTGAGGGAAGGGCCTCCCGTGATGTACGCGGGTGACCCCGCCCCCCTCTGACGCCACGGGGGTTTCCTGCGGTTTCCCCGTGGCGTCAAATTGGGCGGGGCCACCCCCATCATCTCCATCTTTTACCCTTATCTCCCGACTACTGTCCCACCACCATCTATTAATCTCATCATCTCCATCTATTACCCTCATCATCTCCATATATTACCCTCATCATCTCCATATATTACCCTCATCATCTTCCGACTACTGTACACCACCATTTCCATCTTTTACCCCCATCGTCTCCAGACTATTGTACACCACCATCTATTACCCCCATCATCTCCATCTATCGACCCCATCATCTCCCGACTACTGTCCCACCACCATCTATTACCCCCATCATCTGCAGACTACTGTACACCACCACCATCTATTAACCTCATCTCCATCTATTGCCCTCATCATCCCCCGACTACTGTCCACCACCAATTTTAACCTCATCTCCCGACTACTGTCCCACCACCATTTATTACCCCCATCATCTCCGGACTACTGTACACCACCATCTATTACCCGTGACGGGTGACTCCACCCCCATCTGACGCCATGGGAAACCGCAGGAAACCCCCTGGTGTCAGAGGGGGGCGGGGTCACCCGCACACGTCACGTGTGGCCCCGCCCTCAGCTATTTAAGGGCTGTCACGGCGGGTGTAGCGTCATTCAACGGGAACCACCTATGAGGCATCAGTGGTGGCTATTTTATTTTTTCGTATCGTCGGGTCGAGAATGGATGTACATCGCTGGATTTTTTTTTTTTTTTTTTAATAAAGGACTTGTCCCAAGCTGTCTCGTGTTTTTTTTACATTTTTGACACTTTTTTTGTGAAATGGTAGGGGTACAATGTACCCGTTACAAATTCACATAGGGGAGGCCGGGATCTGGGGTTCCCCTTGTTAAAGGGGGCTTCCAGATTCCGATAAGCTCTCCACCCGCAGACCCCCACAACAACCGGTCAAGGGTTGTGGGGATGAGACCCTTGTCCCCATCAACATGGGGCACTTGGTGTTTTGGACCCCAAAGCATCCTCCCCATGTTGAGGGCATGTGGCCTGGCATGGTTCAGGAGGGGGTCGCTCTCTCGTCCCCCCCTTTTCCTGCGGCCTGCCAGGTTGCGTGCTCGATCTGGGTCTGGTATGGATTTTTTGAAATTTTCCCTTAATATCCATACCAGACCTGAAGGGTCTTTACGTCGACAGACTGGCGCGGCTGCGCAAATGGGCGTATATGTCCCCTTTAATTTGCCTCAGTGTGGTCGCGTGCCGGCGTGCTTACGACCCTGCCACAAGCTCCGTGACCGTGCCTGCGGAACCCGCAAACTCTATGTCCACCGGTGTCCCGCGATCGGGTCACAGAGCTGAAGAACGGGGAGATGTTAGTGTAAACACAACATCTCCCCGTTCTTCCTAGTGACATGTCACTGATCGTCTGTTCCCTGTCATCGGGAACAGCGATCAGTGACGCGTCACGGCAGGCAATGGCCCCTAATAGTTAGAATCACTCCCTAGGTCACACCCCTTCACTGCCAGTGTAATTTTTACAGTAATTAGTGCATTTTTATAGCACTGATCGCTGTAAAAATTACTATGGTCCCAAAATGGTGTTAAAAGTGTCCGATGTGTCTGCTATAATGTCGCAGTCACGATAAAAATCGCTGATCGCCACCATTACTAGTAAAAAAAAATATTAATAAAAATGCCATTAAACTATCCCCTATTTTGTAGACGCTATAACTTTTGCGCAAACCAATCAATAAATGCTTATTGCGATTTTTTTACAAAAAAATATGTAGAAGAAGAATACGTATCGGCCTAAACTGAGGAAAAAAAAAAGTTTTTTTATATATTTTTTGGGGATATTTATTATAGTAAAAAGTAAAAAATATAGAATTTTTTTCAAAATTGTCGCTCTATTTTTGGTTGTAGCACAAAAAAAAAAAACGCAGAGGTGATCAAATACCACCAAAAGGAAGCTCAATTTGTGGAAAAAAAAAGGACGTCAATTTTGTTTGGGAGCCACGTTGCACGACCGCGCAATTGTTAAAGCAACGCAGTGCCGAATGGCAAAAAGTGGCCTGGTCTTTGGCCAGCCAAATGGTCCGGGGCTGAAGTGGTTAATATTCATACCAGACCCAAAGGGCCTGGTAATGGACTGGGGCAGGGCTGGACTGGGACAAAAATTTGGCCCTGGACTTCATCCAGACTGGCCCACTTTAATTCAATAAAATGCTGCCCCCCACCCCCCCAAAAAATTGCGCCCACCAAAAGGCCCCTACATCCATTATTGTATATCATGAGAGGGTGAGAGAGAGGGGAATGAGAGAGAGAGGGTTGGGAGAAAGGGGGTGAGAGGGGGGTGAGTGTAAGAGAGAGGGAGTGAGTGTAAAAGAGAGGGGGTGAGTGTAGGACCCCTTTCACACTGAGGCGTTTTTCAGGCGCTTTTGGGCTAAAAATAGCGCCTGTAAAGTGCCTGAAAAATGCCTCCGCTGCAGTCCCAGTGTGAAAGTCCGTGTGCTTTCACACTGGGGCACTGCCAGGGCGTTAAAAAAAGTCCTCCAAGCAGCATCTTTGGGGCGGTGGAATAGCGGTGTACACCGCTCCTGCCCATTGAAATGAATGGCCACCGCTGCTGAAGCGCCTGCAAAGCACTTCGGCAGCAGCGCTACACGGGCGCATTTAACCTTTAATTTGGCTGCTAGCGGGGGTTAAAAGTGCCTGCTAGAAGCCGAATAGCGCAGCTAAAATTACAGTAAAGTGCTGCTAAAACTAGCAGTGTTTTACCGTCAATGCCCGCCCCAGTGTGAAAGCACTCTAAGGGTCAGGGAGTGAATGAGACAGAGGGGGGAGCTGAGAGACAGAGGGAGGGAGCTGAGAGACAGAGGGTTAGCGAGGGGGTGCTGAGAGACAGAGGGGGGGTGCTGAGAGATAGAGGAGGAGAGCTGAGAGACAGAGGAGGAGAGCTGAGAGACAGAGGAGGAGAGCTGAGAGACAGAGGAGGAGAGCTGAGAGACAGAGGCTGGGTGCTGAGAGACAGAGGAGGGGTGCTGAGAGACAGAGGAGGGGTGCTGAGAGACAGAGGAGGAGAGCTGAGAGACAGAGGAGGGGTGCTGAGAGACAGAGGAGGAGAGCTGAGAGACAGAGGAGGAGAGCTGAGAGACAGAGGAGGAGAGCTGAGAGACAGAGGGGGGAGCTGAGAGACAGAGGGGGGAGCTGAGAGACAGAGGGGGGAGCTGAGAGACAGGGGGGAGCTGAGAGATAGAGGAGGAGCTGAGAGATAGAGGAGGAGAGCTGAGAGATAGAGGAGGAGAGCTGAGAGACAGAGGAGGGGTCTGAGAGACAGAGGGGGGAGCGAGCTGAGAGATAGAGGAGGAGCTGAGAGATAGAGGAGGAGCTGAGAGATAGAGGAGGAGAGCTGAGAGATAGAGGAGGAGAGCTGAGAGATAGAGGAGGAGAGCTGAGAGGCAGAGGAGGAGAGCTGAGAGACAGAGGAGGAGAGCTGAGAGACAGAGGAGGAGAGCTGAGAGACAGAGGAGGAGAGCTGAGAGACAGAGGAGGAGAGCTGAGAGACAGAGGAGGGGAGCTGAAAGACAGAGGAGGGGAGCTGAAAGACAGAGGAGGGGAGCTGAAAGACAGAGAGGGGAGCTGAAAGACAGAGAGGGGAGCTGAAAGACAGAAGGAGAGAGCTGAGAGACAGAGGGGGGGTCTGAGAGACAGAGGAAGAGAGCTGAGAGACAGAGGAGGAGAGCTAAAAGACAGAGGAGGGGTCTAAGAGACAGAGGAGGGGTCTGAGAGACAGAGGGGGAGCTGAAAGACAGAGGGGGCTGAGAGACAGAAGGAGAGAGCTGAGAGACAGAGGAGGAGAGCTGAGAGACAGAGGAGGAGAGCTGAGAGACAGAGGAGGGGTCTGAGAGACAGAGGAGGGGTCTGAGAGACAGAGGGGGGGTCTGAGAGACAGAGGGGGAGCTGAGAGACAGGGGGGAGCTGAGAGATAGAGGAGGAGAGCTGAGAGATATAGGAGGAGAGCTGAGAGACAGAGGAGGAGAGCTGAGAGACAGAGGAGGAGAGCTGAGAGACATAGGAGGAGAGCTGAGAGACAGAGGAGGGGAGCTGAAAGACAGAGAGGGGAGCTGAAAGACAGAGAGGGGAGCTGAAAGACAGACAGAGAGGGGAGCTGAAAGACAGACAGAGAGGGGAGCTGAAAGACAGACAGAGAGGGGAGCTGAAAGACAGAGGGGGCTGAGAGACAGAAGGAGAGAGCTGAGAGACAGAGGGGGGGTCTGAGAGACAGAGGAGGGGTCTGAGAGACAGAGGAGGGGTCTGAGGGACAGAGGGGGATCTGAGAGATAGTGGGGGGGCAGAGAGACAGACCACATAGCACTGTCCCTTTCTGCAGTCCCTCCTCTGCTCACCTCCCCGCTGTCTCTGGCAGGTTTGTGTAGGATGCCGGGTACCTGATGGTCAGCAGCGGCAGCGCCGAGTCTCCCTCTTGATCTGGGGGGGGGCTCTCGCTGCTCTGCTCCTTACAGCGGCGCATGTTCTCTTCCTCCGGGCTCCCAGTCAGCCTGCCCTCCAGCCCAGGCCGCATGGTTCCTGGAGCAGAGAGGAGGTGAAGGAATCAAGGTTCTGGGAAAGGCGGGGTGGCCGCACTCGCTCCTGTTCGCCTCTTCGGTGGTCAGGGAGGGGGTGGAGCTCCTCTCCCTACTCAGCTTTTACATCCAACTGCCCTCCTCGCTGGCCACCTTCCCCGAATCCCCGCCGCTGTTTGCTGCCACGCTCCCGCTGCCGCCAAACTGCATAAAAAAAACGGCTCACAAAAAAAATATATATATATATATTTTTTAAACGGCCCACTGAGCCATCGGCCCATCGGGAAACTCCCCGTAGTCCTGATGGCCAGTCCATCCCTGGACTGGGGGGAACCCATGCTGTTTTTTTTCAATTACTTTTATCTGTATTGCGGGACCCGACAATTCATTATAGTCGAGAGTAGTTTTAAAACGTTTTTTCCTTTTAGAAATGTCATTTTGCGCAGGGACTGTTCTAAACACGGGAAAAATGCGCCACTTTAAAGGCATACTATAGACACCCCCCACGTACTAAATTTAAAGGAATATTTAACTTTTATTGTTTCACTTTAAGCATTATTAAAATCACTGCTCCCGAAAAAAAGTTTAAAACTTTTTTTTGCATTGATAAATGTCCCCTGGGGCAGGACCCAGGTCCCCAACACTTTTTATGACAATACCATGCATATCAGGCCTCGTACACATGACCAAGTTTCTCGGCAAGAACCAGCAAGAAACTTGCTGGCAGAGATGACTTGCCGAGAAATTCGTTTGTGTGTATGGTTTCTCGTCAAGAAAACCGACAAGTAATCTCGACGAGAAAATAGAGAACCTGCTCTCTATTTTCTCGTCGAGATTCTCGTCAGCCTGTTTCTCGACGAGAAAATTGTGTGTGTGTACACTTACCTGTCCTCTGGGAAGCCCGCGCATGTTCGAAATGAATTTGACGCATGCGCGGTAGCTTCCTAGGCATAGGTAGGGTATACCAAGATGGCGGCGACGGCATCGAATGTGACGAGCGCATGCTTCTTCGTAGTCGATGACGTCACCGCGTACGCTCCATTCAAAGAACCGCGGGTTCTTTGAATCGAGCGTGTGTACACTCGGCCGGGACAAGTTTCTTGTCCAAGAATCTCGTCGAAAAAAACGACATGTTTTTTTCGACGAGAATCTCGGCCGTGTGTACGAGGCTTCAGCCTTTAAAATTGGCACTTTTGATTTTTCATGTTCGTGTCCCATAGACTTTAATTGTGTTCGCGTGTTCGAACAAATTTTTTGCCTGTTCGCAAATTCTGGTGCGAACCGAACCAGGGGGTGTTCGACTCATCCCTAATAGAGAGGTATAGTGGCAGATGTGGGTAGTATAGAGAGGTATAGTGGTAGGTTTGGAGAGTACACTAAAATAGTGGCAGGCTAGGGCTGTATGCAGTGACAGTGTGCTCAGTCAATCACTTACAGCATTACTGGATACGAACACTCCCGGGCTGCTGTGGTCTCTCCTCCTCAGCCTGAGTAAACTAGTCTTTGGGAGGAGTGGAGGAGGCAGCTACACCCCTGGCTCCACCCACCAACTCCAGCTGCCTCAGGAGATAGTGAAGATCCCCAAGGGACAGCCTAACTTGAATAAATGGCAGGGGAGTGCTACAGGCAGCCTCCCCCGCACCGCTGACACTCCTGCTGAGCCGATCAACTTGACAAAGGAGAGCAGTAGATGTTTACAAGGATACAGGTAAAGTGCAGGGGCCCCCATGCAGCTGGGGCCCCTGGGCAGTGCCCAGGGGTGCTCTCTCATTAAGACGGCCCTGACTAACGAGAAAGTGAGTAAACCCATGTTGAATATTGTCTCACAGTGTGCTGGGTTGCTTCCTACTGATGTGGGGTATGAGAGGCACTCTGGAGAACTGTTGGTCAGCTCAGAGGTATTGGTTGAGGTACCAATGGACATAGAAATGGTTACAGAGATTGGTGTGGAAAAATGTGGCGAAGAATGTTCGTTGGTTGGACAGTCGCTATTGGAATGTTGGAAAACAGGAGGCAATGTGAAACTGCGGGAATGTTCCATAGGGAGTAACTGCTTGCCTGTAGGTGGTCCCTCCACAGACACTGTCTTAGCAAACAAGGGGACAAGAGGTCCTGATGACAATGATAATATTGAGTTGAATAATCCATTGTGGAACGTTGCTATTGAGGTTAAACAGAAGGATGTGGTGTTAATCTCAGATGGTTTAGTTGCCAAGGGTAACCACACAAGGGTTAGTGAACCTGAGAAACAGATGATTTTGGTTAGTGTTGAGTCAGGTATTGAGATAAGTCAGTCCCTGACAGGTGTCATGGAAGTGGGTCCCCAACAGTCCCGGGAGAGTAAGTATGGGGGAGGTAAAAAGAAATGGAGGATCCCAAGGCCAGAAGGTAGAAGGGATAGTAGAGAGATTAGTGGGAGCCCACGGTTCAGGAAGAAGTGCTTGTGGAAGCATACCTGGAAGAAGATGTGGGTGGAGTGCACCTTAAGAAAAAATATTGGGCAGGTTAGGACTCCTTAGGTTAGGACTCCTGATGCTGATAGTTGGCACAAAGGTGCCAAGTAGGGATGAGCTTCAAGTTCGAGTCGAACCCATGTTCGACTCAAACATTGTCTGTTTGGCCGTTCGCCGAATTTCAAACATTATGGGCGGTTCGCGCCAAATTCGAGTGGCATGTCACGGCCCATAATTCACTGCGGCATCGCGGTGCATTGCTGGCTGATGATTGGTCAAGCATGCACTATGACCCGAATGCTTTGGCCAATCACAGCGCGGAAAAAAACGGAGGGCGAATTATGTCTCAGGGGGTTTAGTACACGCCCCACACTATATAAGGCCGCCTGCGTGGCGGCCTTGTGTAGTGTGTTGCGGCGGTGGTTAAAGACAGACAGAGAGAGACAGTGTCATTTATTTGAGTTAGCTTCAGTTACAGTGTGTAGAGGATATATATGCATTCTAGGTGCTGTATATATATTTATACACTGTATTCAGTTTAGCTAGATCCGTTCCTGTTATTCTCTTCATAATATACTGACAGGCAGGTGATTGTGCTAGCTGCAGTATTTTCACTTAGTGTACTGTGTCCTTTGTACAGTGTGCACCTAAAGCTTACCTGAATACAATTGCTGGTGTTCTCATACTAATACCACAGGCAGGGAGTTTAAAATTACAAACAGATTCTACATAACAACAAACCTACAGTCCCTGGCTTGTTTGCACCGCCTGTATACTGCTGTTCAGAGTATATAGGGCCTGGGGGTGGGATTCCCCTTAATATACATACAAGACCCAAAGGGGCTGGTAATGGTCATTTTTCTCAATGATTTTCATCCATATTGCCGGGACCAGACACAAAATTACATTTCTAAAGGAAAAAAAGTCATTTAAAACTGCTTGCGGCTTTAATGTAATGTCAGGTCCCGGCAATACGGATGAAAATCATTGAGAAAAATGGCATGGGTACCCCCCAAGCCCATTACCAGCCCCTTTGGGTCTTGTATGGATTTTAAGGGGAACCCCGCACCCAAAAAAAAAAAAAAAAAAGGAAAGGCGTGGGGCCCCCAGGCCCCATATACTCTGAACAGCAGTATACAGGCGGTGCAAACAAGACAGGGACTGTGTTACGTAGAATCTTTTTGTAATTTTGAACTGGTACATTTTTAAAGTGTAGCTCCAGCCCAAAAATCTATTTTTAAGCTTTTTGGAAAACATAGTGAAGGGTTATCAACCCTGTAACATTTGTTTTGCTGTCTGTGCACCTGTTCAGAACATTTCACCTCACTTTCCGTCCCAATGACAAATGTTTTTTGAAAATTTGTTTTTTTTATTGAAACAAGGATTGGTGATAAAGCATCAGTGGAGAGGAGATACCTTTTTCCCATATTAACTCTTATTCCGCGTACACACGATCGATTTTCTTGCCATTTTTTTTCTTGCCGTTTTTCACGTCGTTTTTTTTTCATGTTTCCTCTCAAGCCTGTCTAGCGTCCACACGATCATTTTAAAAAACGATGAAGCAAAGCGCAGTGACGTACAACACGTACGACGGCACTATAAAGGGGAAGTTCCGTTCTAATGACGCCACCCTTTGGGACGCTTTTGCTAATTCCGTGTTACCGCGTGTTAGTAAAAGTTTGGTAAGAGACGATTCGCGCTTTTCAGTCTTCGTGCTTTGAAGATTGTTTTGTGGAGTTAAGTTTGTGCCTGTGGGTTTGTATCTGTTTGGCAGTGCGTGTAGTCAGTTTGTATCTGTTTATTCAGTGCGGTCTGCTCTGCTCGTTCCTGTTTTTCAGCTTGTTCTTCATTGGCCTTGCTGTTCTTCCGTGCGTTCTTCTAGTTCGTTCTGTTCAGCCGACCGTTATCTAGCCATGTTGCGGCTACGTACTTGTCGTAGAGTTCGTGCTGTAGTTGGTGCAGGGGTTCATGCTGTATCCCGACTCCATGCCATGAGCAGGGTCAGGAGGAGTTCATGGACCAAGAATTGGTTGCTCCAGCGGCACCAATTCTGTCACATGCCTTTGTTGCGGGAGATCAGGGAGAATAATCCTGATGATTTCAGGAATTTTCTCAGGATGTCTGACCCCGTATTTCAGCATCTGTTGGCTTTGGTGTCCCCCTATATTACCAGGCAGGACACCGTTATGCGGGAAGCCATCAGTGCTGAGCAGAGGCTCATCGCCACGTTGCGATACCTGGCGACTGGGAGAAGCCTGCAGGACCTTAAGTTCTCCACAGGCATATCCCCCCAGGCTCTGGGGATCATTATACCAGAGACTTGTTCTGCCATCCTTCAAGTTTTGCAGGATGACTATATTAAGGTAAGTGTTCTTCTAAAATAACTTCACATTGTATGTTTTTTGGTTTTGGATACTTTTTATTTTGCTTTATTAGCAGTCCCTAATTCACATGATTCTTAGCTGCAGGGAATGTCCCCTTTCTCCCCATGTTTTAATATTAAAATTTTTGTGTTTGAGGCCTACCTGTAAATTTGGCTTACCTAACCTCTCCAGCATGCTATCCTGGGGCCATACCTACCTCGCCTAGTCATTTCCATGTATTTTATTCTATGTCCCATCGTAGTGCTTTGCCCAAAACGCACCCTAAAGACTGCCTAGGAATGTTTCATTTTTTTGTAACTTCATACAGAGTGCTACAGCCTTCATTTGTGATATTCCCAACTCATCTTCAACACCCCCCCCCCCCCCAAATTTTTATTAGATTTTTTAGGTTTGTTGTTGCTTACTAATCTTTTTTTTTATTACAGTTTCTACCAATGTTGGCCATGAATGTTGGTATAAAATAAGCTTTCAATGTTTCTGGCTCAAAGTATTAATTTTTTATTTCTTTAATTCCACAGTTCCCTTCTTCGCCACATGAATGGCAGAATGTGGCTTCCGAGTTTGCCCAGCGATGGAACTTTCCAAACTGTGGAGGAGCCATCGACGGCAAACATGTTCGGGTCGTCCCACCACCCCATTCGGGATCCTTTTATTACAACTATAAGGGGTTCCACAGCATCGTGATGATGGCAGTGGTGTCGGCCACCTACGAGTTCCTCTATGTGGACGTTGGCAAGAATGGCAGGATGTCTGATGGAGGAGTATTTGGCCAGACGGAGTTTGGGGAACGTCTCCTTTTGGATCTGCTGGCCTTGCCACCAGCGGAGCAGAATGTTGAGGGACTACCTTTTGTCTTTGTGGCGGATGAGGCGTTTGGCCTGGGACCCCATTTGATGAGGCCATTCCCGCAACGCACCCTCACCCCTGAGAGGAGGGTGTTCAATTATCGGCTGGCCAGAGCCAGAAGGGTGGTGGAAAATGCCTTTGGCATCATGGCCAGCCGATTTCGCCTCTTCCTGACCTCCATCCACCTTGCCCCATACAAATGGAACCATGTGGTAATGACTTGCTGTGTGCTTCATAATTTCCTACGGGTGCATTCCACCAGTTATCTAGCTTTGAGTGGGCCTGAGGCCTCTTTACTCAATTCCGAAACTTTAGTGGCCCTGGAACCTGGCCCCCCCCCCGGCTTGGCCCCCCCAACCGGAGGTGAGGTCCGTAACCAATATCTTGAATATTTTATGGGTAGGGGGGCCATTGAAATGCCAGAAAATCTTTAAAATTTATATTCAAAATAAATAAATTATTTTATGGAGTAAAGATTGGTTTGGTGTTTTAATTGTATAATGTTTTATGTTTCATGTAGGTTTACCTAGTGCACTTGTATTGCCATGTGTATTTAACATTCTTAATTAGCCTTCATTGTCAGTGTAAACACAAAACATTGATTAGTTCACTCTGCACCACATTTACATAATGAAGCCACAATTATTTTAAATGTAAAAATACCTTTATTTCTTTTTTCGTTGGGAAACTTCCTTTGGAATGTGGATGTTCCCTTAATTTTTTGGGGTATTAAAACGCATGACCAGCCATGCATAAACAAACTATATTCATAAAAATTGTGAAAAAGCTAAACATGTGCTAGTCATTAAAGGGTAAAAAAACAAAAAACCTTCCAAAACTCAGCAATTTAAACGTTCTTTGGTGTAAAAACATTAGACACGCCCAAGCACAGCCATGATATTTTGGAGCCTTTCCTCCACCCGCTTGGTATTTGCCCTGATCTCTAGCAAGTCTCCCTTAATTTTTTCGAGGTCACGACAGCAGACTATGAGGTATTGGATCAGGATCTGGGCACTGTGATGTGTCAACTTTTTGGGGTCTTCGGCCAGAACTGCACCTAAATGTAAAAAGAAATATGTAGGATAGAATATGTAGGCCTACATCTATTTAACATGCATGTGTCTGGTTTCTCTCTGACCTGTGGTGGTGCCACTTTCCACTTCCACAACATCACGTTCCTCTCCATCCTGGGGTTCTGGGGGTATTGTTGTAGGTGTTGCAATTATCGGCTCATCTGAGGTAGCTTTTCGAATCCCTAGGGAGATTGAAATAAAAGGAATAGTTTCATTAGTAGCGACTCAATTTTTCAATTAAACTAAACATGATAAAATACTTTGTAATCATTCTTTTGAAGCCTGCTGCATTTTAAAATGTACCCCCTGTGCCAACCGGGACAAATGATTGGATACATAGCCAAAACCATAGCATCTACTTTAAAAACACAAATTTGACACATTGTAACACCCCAAAGTATCTACACAGGATCACCTGTGTGTGACACCCTCAAGCTTTTTGGCTTTAGGCCCACACTTGTACTACTGCGTTCAGATGTTTCATCAGCTGCTGAGCATTCACTCCCTTAACATTACCATGCATATCCTTTTTTAAAACAAACAAATGTCCTTTGGATTAGGACCGAAAAAATAAGTGAAGCCAAAATTTACTCCCCCAAATAAAATAAAATACATGGGTGTTCACACTGGATGATCCGAAAATATCGTTTGAGGAACTGTACGGAGAAAGAGGTTTAATACGTCCGTTTACTGTGCGGACGAACCTGAAAGATGGTATCTTTCACTGTACTATATGAAAGTAAAAAATACACGACAGAATACAAGTAAATAATATGTACCATGGAAAATATTCAAAAAGAACTTACTTTTTCCTAAAACTTTCTTGATTCTTTTGTATTGGTCGGCCTCCCGCAACTTCAGATCAGACCATCGTTTTCTGAGCTGTTCCTTCGTTCTGCACACCCCGAATTTTTTGTGAAGACTTTTGACCACTTTGCCCATAATTTTTGACTTGACCAGATTAGGCCTTTTATAAGGCCCATGCTTGGCATCATAATCCTCCTTCTTTAAAATGGCGACCATCTCCACCATTTCATCGAATGACATGTTGGATGCCTTATATCTCCTGGATCTGGATTTGGGCTCCTCTGGAATTTCCTCCTCTGTAGAGGTAATCTCAGCCACCTGTGTCTCCGCCATGTTTTGTTAAGCACTACGACGAGCGAGAAGGGGCGGGGAAAGTGCAATATCGAACGTCAGGGGCGGGGAAAGCGTGCGGAGTGTTACGCATGCGCAGTGTATATCAAGTGAAGATCCATGTCTCGAAAATACGTTCATTTGGCGGGAGAGGGAGTTAGCAACGAACGTCTTGACGAAGGTACCTAACAATTTAAGTATTTGAGGTTCATCAGACGAGAAGATTTGTGCGCTAAAAATATGTCGAAAATGCACATTTGAGGAATGTTGCCTGAAATATATCTATTTTTTGGTTTCTCGCTTTTACAGATATCATGAATACTTTTAAAAACCCGGAATTCATGGGGGAGTTCATAGACAAATGGCAAGAGCTACCTATACTATGGCAAACCAAAAGTGGCGCAAATAAAAATAAAGACGCCAGGAAAGCAGCACTGGAGAGCCTGCTTGCATTTGTGCAAACCAAGATACCCACAACAACTCTCCAAGATGTGAAAACCAAAATAGCGACCATCAGAGGGACATACAGGACCCAGAGGACTATGGTCCTGAGGTCCCAGAGGTCAGGTGCTCCAGCAGATAAGGTTTATAAACCCAGTCTGTGGTACTACAGTAAGCTTTCTTTTCTGGATGACCAGCTGGAAGTGCGGGAATCTCTCTCCACCCTTCCCCCCAGAGGTCAATCCAGCCTTCCTTGTAGCCAACCCTCCAGCCTTCCCTGCAGCCAGTCCTCCAGCCTTCCTGGCAACCCTGCTCTGGCTTCCTCTGAGGATCAAGATCAGGTCCTAGAGGAGGCAGATTTGGATATATGGAGCCAGGTAAAGTATTGATATCTATATTTATATCTTACAAAATTGTAGAATTTAAATAGATGTTAGTATTGTTAGGTATGTAAACTTCTACCAATAAAGTTTTTGAAGAGCAAGATACAGTAGTGGCCTAATTTTATGTGGACAAGGCAACAAAACCAGGATGCGGAATCAATGAAAATGACATAACTTTTGGCACTGATTTCAACAATGTCTAGAGGTGAACAATGTCTGTGAATGATGGTGGGCCAGAATAAATAATGTCCCTTTCTTTTTTTACAGCCAGAGCAGAGCCAGGAAGAGGGTGATGTTGGGGATCAGGAGGAGGCAGGGCCCAGTGGCACCCAGGAGGAGGCTGGGCCCAGTGGCACCCAGGAGGAGGCTGGGCCCAGCACAAGACCCCAGATGCCTCCCCTGGTAGTTAAACCACAAGGGCCAAGGAGAGGTAGGCAGGTGGAGAAGGAAACCAGGGCCTTCATCAGAGAGGCAACAGCGGCCCTCAGAGAGGCACCCTCTGTTGATGAGTCCTCGCCCACAAATTAGGGCAAATGGACTTGCGGCAAAAGATATATAGTGAGACCCTGCTTTTAAAAGTCATCAATAAGGGCGTGCTGGGTGAACTCACCATGTACACCGATATAACGGAGGTTGTCCCTACTCCTCCACCTCCTCCTCCTCCTCCTACTACTCCTCCTGCCACAACCTCTCCTCCTGATCCCCAGCCTCCAAGGAAGAAACCAACCAAGGCTGCAGAGAAGGCTGGAGAGAAGGCTACAAGGAAGAGGAGAAAATAATGCCTGCTGTAGTACCACAGACTGGGGACATATAGGACTTATCTGCTGTGGCTCCTGACCTCTGGGAGCTCAAGACAAGATTGGGCTCCTTTTTTGGGGGGATCTAATCTCTATTTTGGTTTCCACATCTTGGATGGCTGTTGTGGGGTCAAAGGGATGCACAAATGCAAGCAGGCTCTCCAGTGCTGCCTTCCCCTTTTAATTTGTTAATGTTCCGAAATAAACTTTTTTTTTTTTGGCCTTAAAAAACTTGACTATGTGATTTGTATTTCAAAAGAGAGCTTGCTAGGGAGCAGGCAGGGACATCTCAAATAATATTATTGTTATTATCAAGGGACACAAACCTCCCTGAGGCCAAATGAGACACTTTTTGAAGGTTGGTGTGGTAACTTTACACAAGAATAATTTAAGCCAAAAAAAAAAAAAACAAGGCCCCAAAAATTAAAAAGACAATAGTAAAATAGAATTTCCAAAAAAAAGGATATTTACATTATTTTATTATTATTAGTATTATTTAGGAGGGAGGTGCGGCTTAGAAAAAATATTTTACAATCATTAGAGCAATTTGGAATTACTTTAGAAACAAGTTTGGCATAACTCTCAATGTCATTATCAAACAAAGGTAATTTTTAAGCATTATCAAAAGAAGAACGGAATGCGCAGCATTAAAACGATGCTATTAATTCCACCGTGACGAATGTGCCATCTCCATTTCCAACATTAGCTTTACCAAAACGAGCGCTCCCGTCTCATAGTTGCTTCTGAGCATGCGCATTTTTTTTCACGTCGTGAAAGCATACACACTATCGTTTTTCACGTCGTTAAAAAAACGACATGAAAAACGACGTGAAAAAAGAGAGCATGTCCGAAATTTTTAATGGCCGTTTTTCACGTCGTTAAAAATGCTCTGGAGCATACACACGATCATTTTTCAGGGCCATTTTTTAAAATGGCAGTTTTAACGGCATGAAAAACGATCGTGTGTATGGGGCATAACAGGAGAGAATTTCCCTTCCTAGGGGTAGATTTCCTCTCACTTCCTGTTGTCTCCATCCGTTTGCAAGTAGTAGTCGTTTGTAAGTCGGATGTTTGAAAGTAGGGGCCTACCGTATATACTCTGCAGAAATTTGGCCCTTAGGTGTTAGTGTTGCCACAACACTGTAAGCCCTCACAGTTACTCTTGGTGGGCGCAGGAATGGGCCCTGCTGTGAATTATTAGATCAAGAATTGTAATTACATGCCCCTGTTGAACAGGGGCTAAAAAATTGGGCCTTAGGCACTGGTGCCACAACACTGCAACCCCTCACAGATACTCTAGTTGGAGAACAGTAATGAGCCCTGCTGCAAAGTATTGCATCAAAAATTGTAATTACATGCCCCTGTTAAACAGGGGCTGAAAAATTGGGCCTTGTGGCGGTGCCCAGAACCAAAAATGTTCTTACAAGCTATCAGCATGATCATTGAGGAGGAAGAGGATAGTCACTCAGCATAACAGGATAGTCACTCAGCATCAGCATAGGCAGTCTTGAAGTGATCTGACATTTCAAAAAAAAATATTCGGTTACATCAGCATCAGGTGCTTGGTAGCTGGTGGTGATCCAAGACTGATTCATTTTTATGAAGGTAAGTTGATCGTCCGAGTCGGTGGACAGGCGCACCCTGTGATCGGTTACAAAGCCTCCAGCAGCACTGAATGTGCGTTCCGAAAGAACGCTGGATGCAGGACAGGCCAGTAGCTCAATTGCATACTGTGCAAGCTCTGGTCAGTGATCCATCCTCAAGACCCAGTAACGCAGAGGATTTTCGGTGGGAAAGGTGTCCAAGTCTGATCTTGCCCCTAGGTATTCCTGCACCATGTAAACCAGACGCTGGCGATGGTTGCTGGAACCGATCATACCTTGGGGCTGCGGACTAAAAAATTTGTCTGAACGCATCGGTCAGATGGCCACCTTTCCACCTCTCCTTGTTTGACTAACTGAAGCCTCAGCCACACGTTGTCCAGGACCAGGAATTTGCAACCTCCCGGTCTCTGGGAACGCGTTGCACAGACCATTCTGCAAGGCGTTTTATCCACTGCTCCCTCTGCGACGGCAAGATAAGGTCCGCAACCTTACCCTTGTAACATGGATTAAGGAGGGTTGCCAGCCAGTAATGATCCCTCTCCTTGATAGCACGAATACGAGGATCCTTCCGCAGGCTTTGCAGGATCAGGGAGGCCATGCAGTGTAGGTTTGCTGAGGCATTTGGTCCGGAGTCCTCTGGGTCACTCAGGACGACATGATCCGCAGCCACCTCCTTCCAGCCACGTACAAGTCCATGGGTGTCTTGGGACTGTAATTGATCCCTTGAAGACTGCTGCTGATGCTGAGTGCTAGGCTCCAGCTCCATGCTGACACAATCCTCCTCCTCCTCCTCATCCTCTTCCTGTGTGATAGGCGGGCCAGCAGGAACACTGTCTGGATAAAGGGGTCCTTGAGAGGTAAGGAAGTCCTCCTCTTCCTCCCTCTGTTCTGCCTCAAGTGCCCTGTCCATTATTCCACGCAGCGTGTGCCCCAACAGGTGTGCTCCAACAGGTGGACAAGAGGGACAGTGTCGCTGATGCATGCACTGTCACTGCTCACCATCCTCGTGGCCTCCTCAAATGGTGCCAGGACAGTGCATGCATCCCTGATCATGACCCACTGGTGTGGCAAAAAAAAAAAAAAACAAGCTCCCCTGACCCTGTCCTGGTGCCATATTGGCACAGATACTCATTGATAGCCCTCTGCTGCGTGTGCAGCCGCTGCAGCATGGCCAACGTTGAGTTCCACCTGGTGGGCATGTCACAGATTTTGCGGTTCTTGGGCAGGTTAAATTCCTTTTGCAGGTCAGCGAGCCGAGCACTGGCATTATATGACCAGCGGAAATGCACACAGACTTTCCTGGCCTGCCTCAGGACATCCTGTAAGCCCGGGTACCTGCCCAAGAACCGCTGCACCACCAAGTTAAGGACGTGAGCCAAACAGGGCACATGGGTCAGATGTCCCTGTCGGAGGGCGGAGAGGAGGTTGGTGCCATTGTCGGAAACCACCATTCCTGCCTTAAGCTGGCATGGTGTCAACCACCTCTGAGCCTGCCCCTGCAGAGCTGACAGAATCTCTGCCCCAGTGTGGCTCCTGTCCCCCAAGCACACCAGCTCAAGCACCGCATGGGATCTCTTTGCCTGCGTACTTGCATAGCCCCTTAAACGCCTATGGAGCACCGCTGGTTCCGAGGATAAAGCACAGGAAGTGGCCATGGAGGAAGAAAAAGAGGAGGGGTGGAGGAGAGAGGTGTGTCAGAATCACCAGTAGTAGCATTTTGGAGGCGTGGTGGCGGAACAACCTCCAACACTACTGCACCTTGTCCTGCATCCTTCCCAGCTGACAGCAGAGTCAGTAATATGCACCTTACTGCTGACCGCCCTGTCCAGCGAGGCCAAGACATTGCCTTCCACATGCCGGTAGAGAGCCGGAATCGCATTCCGTGAGAAAAAGTGGCGTTTGGGAACCTGCCACTGAGGAACCGCACATTCCACAAACTCACGGAAGTGGGCAGAGTCTACCAACTGAAAAGGCAGCAATTGAAGTGCTAGCAATTTAGCCAAGCTAGCATTCAACCACTGGGCATGTGAATGGCTGGGAGCAAACTTCTTTTGGCGGTGCAGCAGCTGAGACAGGGAAATTTACCTGGTACAATCTGACGTCGGTGTACTGATAGCAGATTGCCCGCAAGTACTTAGCTGTGACACACCTTATTCTACACCTTCATTCCTCTCAGTGCAGGTTTCAGAGAGGACTGAAGGTATAGTGGGGTTGGAGATCCCAGCTGATGAGGAGCAAGGAAATGTCTGCTTTGTTCTTTGGTGTGGGTCTTTTAGGTGTGCTTGCCAATGAACTGCATGGCAGGTCGACATATGTCTGATCAAGCATGTGGTGCCCAAGCGGGTGATGTTTTGGCCACGCGAGATACGCCTGAGACATATGTTGCAAATAGCAGCGCTGCGATCTGATGCACTCGTCTCAAAAAAAGGTCCACACCAAAGAACTTTTGGAATAAAGCGCAGAGACAGCAGCGGCCTGCACATGCGGAGTTCTGCGGTGTGATGCTGTCGGTGTGCTGCCCTTAAGCTGGCCCCTGGAGGGCATCCTGCCTCGTTGGAGATGTGCCTCCTCCTCCTCCTCCTCCTCCTATCAGGCACACACGTAGAGTCCGTGACCTCATCATCCCCTCCCTCCTCATCACTGTAGCAAACCGTGCAGTATGCTGCAGCTGGGGGAACATGACTGCCAGATTACTGTCCTTGTTGGGCACCTTTAGGTGCACGCTATGCAAAGGACACAGTACACTAAGTGAAAATACTTGAAGCTCCCTGCCTGTGGTATTAGTATGAGAACCCCACCAATTGTATTGAGATACCTTTAGGTGAACGCTGTGCAAAGGACACAGTACACTAAGTGAAAATACTGCAGATAGCACAATCACCTGCCTGCATGTCAGTATAGAGAATAACAGGAACGGATCTAGCTAAACTGAATACAGTGTGTAAAAATGTATACAACACCTAGGATGCATATATATCCTCTACACGCTGTAACTGCTGCTAACTGACTCGCCTGCCTGCTCTATCTAACTCAAATCAAAATACACTGTCTCTCTCTCTCTCTTTTAACCAAAGCCGCAACACACTACACAAGGCCGCCACGCCGACCGCCTTATATAGTGTGGGGCGTGTACCTACTCCTCTGAGCCAGCAATGCACTGCGATGCCGCAGTGAATTATGGGCCGTGATGCGCCACTCGAATTTGGCGCGAACAGCCCATAATGTTCGAAATTCGGCGAACAGCAGAACAGGCGATGTTTGAGCCGAACATGGGTTCGACTTGAACTCGCAGCTCATCCCTAATCAGAACCTTCATCTGGAAAAAAGGATTCACGCATACCCACTGGCGTTGGAGTATGGGGAAAGATGAGCTTTGATTCAGACCACCTGGTGATGCGAAGATTAAAGCACCAAATTGCCTGGCCTGCACCCAGGACATCTAAGGTCAACTGTTGCTGGAGTCAAGAAATTTGCGGAGAAGATTACACTTCCTGTTGATTAGGAAGGAAGACCTTTTATAGATTCTTATTGGATACAGGACTACATGGGTGGGCAGTAGGGATGAGCATCGTGTTAGAGTCGAACTCATGTTCGACTCGAACATCGTCTGTTCGCTGAATTTCGATCAATATGGGCTGTTTGCGCAAATTCGAGTGGCGCGTCACGGCCCATAATTCACTGCGTCATCACAGTGCACTGCTGACTGATGATTGGCCAAGCAAGCACTATGACACGCATGCTTGGCCAATCACAGCGCCGTCAGTACAGAGAGCCGTAATTGGCCAAAGGAAGGGTGCCTTTGGCCAATCATGGCTCAGGGGAGTAGGTAAACGCCCCACACTATATAAGGCCGACTGCGTGTCGGCTTTGTGTAGTGTGTTGCGGCGCCTGAGAGAGATAGAGAGTCAGAGTGTCATTTCATTTCAGTTAGATAGAGCAGGCAGGCGATTGAGTTAGCTTGAGTCAGTGTATTTAGTATATATGCATCCTAGGAGTTGTGTGTGATTATATATATATATATATATATATATATATATATATATATATGTAGCGGGTAGCAACATTTAGGGGGAGTATCTGGGTGGTAGCATGGCCCAGATACACTAATTATTAGGGATTTATGGCCAATTTGGTTCGTGGAGGATAATGATGGTGTCCTGTTCCCTGCGGCCCCTGGGTGGCGCTGTCGCCTGGGGCCGGGGTTGAACCACCATTGTAGGACCGTGCCCTTTGTGTTCTCTCGCGACAGTAGTACAGCGGGGCGGGGAACCCGCTGTGCCTGCTGGGAGAGTATATAAAGGAGGCGGACATCTTGCGCACGAGGCCCGGGCCCCAGGCACCTTCAGCCTGTGGGCTGCTGTTATGTTCGTCTGCGCCGAGGTGCCCTCGGCCTGGGTGCGATGGAGTTCAAGTTCCATCCCAGGCACCTTAAGCCTGGGGTGAGGTACTAGCCAAGGCCTGGGGCCCAGTACCTTCGACCCCGTCCCGTATGGGAGAAGATACCTAGTGGCCCATTGAGTGAGGGGACCCGAGTCTCGGGCGAGGAGAACCAGTGAGGTGACCTGACCTGAAGATCCAGCGCAGCATTGCCTGGTGACAGTGTAGGCCTCTGGTGACCGTCCGGGATGGATCATCTCCCTAACAGGGGTCGCCATTAGAAGGTAGTCCATGTTCTATGGTCTTTGCAGAGACCCAGCTACATCAGGTCGGTGGCAGAGGCCTATCCAAAGGTCTGTGGCAGAGGCCTCATCGTTCACCCGGTCTGTGGCAGGGACCAACCTCACGGTCGGTGGCAGCGACCGTGTGCCAAAAGTTGTTGTGAACTCCTAACAGCTTCTCTGATCCGAAAGGATTGTGCCTGAACCCTCTCCCCACCAAGTTTGTGTTTGTATCAACCTGTCTGCTTGAAAGAGGCATATTTATCTCTGCGGAAATAAATATAGATGTTGTACTGTCACCTGGTGTGGGCTTACTTTTCTGGGAGCAAAGTGTTCTACATTCACCTATCTACCTGTCCCATTTGAAGTGGAAGCTCTGGACAGGGACACAGACCCGAAGGTAAAGATCTTAGCTCAAACCTCTACACACATACGAGGTGCGAGCTGGTGGCAGCACCTCACCCCTCTCCAGGGCCAGATTAAGAACATCATGGGCCTGGTGCTGAGGATTTTGGTGGGCCTTTTATAAATAATAAATAAATAAATATGCAAACAATTTTTTGTTATAACAAATTAAATTAAAGAGAGAGAGGGAGAGAGAGAGAGAGAGAGAGAGGATGAGAGAGGAGTGAGGGGTAAGGGAGGGAGGATGAGAGAGAAAGGGGGGATGAGAGAGAGAGGATGCGCATGAGTATGCGTGGGAATGACATCAACGCAACCCAGCCAAGGCAAGTAACCGAAGGCACAGAACCCAGAAGGAAGACCGGGTGAAAATGGAAGCACCCAGGACCCACCGGATTGATCACAGTGCAGTGATCGGACGGTATAAACCTGGGAAGTATGTGCAGGTAATGGAGAGGAATGTGGAGGGTCTAGCAGTGGGCACTATGTACAGGAGAGGAGTGTGGAGGGTATGGCAGTGGGCAGCATGCACAGCAGAGGAGTGTGGAGGGTATGACAGAGGGTGGTATGTACCAGAGAGGAGTGTGGAGGGTATGAAAGTGGGCAGTATGTACAGAAGAGGAGTGTGGAGAGTATGACAGTGGCCAGTATGTACAGGAAAGGAATGTGGAGGGTATGATGGGGGTGGTATGTACAGGAGAGGAATGTGGAGCGAAAGATAGTTGGCAGTATGTACAGGAGAGGAGTGTGAAGGGTAAGGTTAGGTTACAGTATGTACAGGAGAGGAGTGTGGAGGGTAAGGTTGGGTTACAGTATGTACAGGAGAGGAGTGTGGATGGTATGATAGTGGGCAGTATGTACAGGAGAGGGGTGTGGAGGGTATAATGGGGGCAGTATGTACAGGAGAGGAGTGTGGAGGGTATGACAGTCGGCACTATGTACAATAGAGGAGTTTATGAATGTGGGCAGTATGTACAGGAGAGGAGTGTGGAGGGTATGACAGTGAGCAGTATGTACAGGAGCGGAATGTAGACAGTATGATACTGAGCAGTATGTACATTAAATGAGTATGGAGGGTAAGACAGTGAGCAGTATGTACAGGAGAAGAGTGTGGAGGGTATGACAGTGGGCAGTATGTACAGGAGAGGAGTGTAGACAGTATGATACTGAGCAGTATGTACATTAAATGAGTATGGAGGGTATGACAGTGGGCACTATGTATAGGAGAGGATTGTGGAGGGTATGACAGTGGGCAGTATGTACAGGAGAGGAGTGGGGAGGGTATGACAATAGGCAGTATGTACAGGAAAGGAATGTGGAGGGTATGAGAGCGAGCAGTATGTAAAGGAGAGGAGTGTGGAGGGTATGACAGCCGGCACTATGTACAATAGAGGAGTTTATGAAAGTGGGCAGTATGTACAGGAGAGGAGTGTGGAGGGTAAGACAGTGAGCAGTATGTACAGAAGAGAAGTGTAGAGGGTATGACAGTGGGCACTATGTATAGGAGAGAAGTGTGGAGGGTATGACAGTGAAGAGTGGGGAGGATATGACAGTGGGCAGTATGTACAGGATAGAGGTGTGGAGGGTATAACAGTGGGCACTATGTATAGAAGAGAAGTGTAGAGGGTATGACAGTGGGCAGTATATACAGGAAAGGAATGTGGAGAGAAAGATAGTTGGCAGTATGTGCAGGAGAGGAGTGTGAAGGGTAAGGTTAGGTTACAGTATGTACAGGAGAGGAGTGTGGAGGGTAAGGTTGGGTTACAGTATGTACAGGAGAGGAGTGTGGATGGTATGATAGTGGGCAGTATGTACAGGAGAGGGGTGTGGAGGGTATAATGGGGGCAGTATGTACAGGAGAGGAGCGTGGAGGGTATGACAGTGGGCAGTATGTACAGGAGAGGAGTGGGGAGGGTATGACAATAGGCAGTATGTACAGGAAAGGAATGTGGAGGGTATGAGAGCGAGCAGTATGTAAAGGAGAGGAGTGTGGAGGGTATGACAGCCGGCACTATGTACAATAGAGGAGTTTATGAAAGTGGGCAGTATGTACAGGAGAGGAGTGTGGACGATATGATACTGAGCAGTATGTACATGAGATGAGTGTGAGGGTAAGACAGTGAGCAGTATGTACAGAAGAGAAGTGTAGAGGGTATGACAGTGGGCACTATGTATAGGAGAGAAGTGTGGAGGGTATGACAGTGAAGAGTGGGGAGGATATGACAGTGGGCAGTATGTACAGGATAGAGGTGTGGAGGGTATAACAGTGGGCACTATGTATAGAAGAGAAGTGTAGAGGGTATGACAGTGGGCAGTATATACAGGAAAGGAATGTGGAGGGTATGATTGGGGCAGTATGTACAGGAGAGGAATGTGGAGAGAAAGATAGTTGGCAGTATGTACAGGAGAGGAGTGTGAAGGGTAAGGTTAGGTTACAGTATGTACAGGATAGGAGTGTGGAGGGTAAGGTTGGGTTACAGTATGTACAGGAGAGGAGTGTGGATGGTATGATAGTGGGCAGTATGTACAGGAGAGGGGTGTGGAGGGTATAATGGGGGCAGTATGTACAGGAGAGGAGTGTGGAGGGTATGATAGTGGGCAGTATGCACAGGAGAGGAGTGTGGAGGGTATGACAGTCGGCACTATGTACAATAGAGGAGTTTATGAATGTGGGCAGTATGTACAGGAGAGGAGTGTGGAGGGTATGACAGTGAGAAGTATGTACAGGAGAGGAGTGTAGACAGTATGATACTGAGCAGTAGGTACATTAAATGAGTGTGGAGGGTAAGACAGTGAGCAGTATGTACAGGAGAAGAGTGTGGAGGGTATGACAGTGGGCACTATGTATAGGAGAGGATTGTGGAGGGTATGACAGTGAGCTGTATGTACAGGAGAGGAGTGTGGAAAGTATGTCAGTGGGCACTATGTACAGGAGAGACGTGTATGACAACAAGCACAATGTACAGGAGAGGAGTGTGTAGGGTATGACAGTGGGCGCTATGTATAGGAGAGAAGTGTGGAGGGTATGACAGTGAGCAGTATGTACAGGAGAGAAGTGTGGAGAGTATGTACAGGTGAGGAAGAAGAAGGGAATCTGGGAAGGAAAAATGTAAAGGTTTGTGGAAGGATGTTTAGAGACTGCGTAGTGGTTAAGCGAGCCATACATGGATTGAAATTACGCCAATTAAGCAGAGACCAGCCATAGTCGATCTATGTATGGGCTAGCTGGTTTTTCAGAAGTCAATCTATTATCTGACTTGAGTACAACCAGCCTGTCAGGTTTTTCCCAAAACAATCAGTGCTGCCAGCTATAGTTAGCAACACTGATCATTGTATTCACAGGCAGAACACAATAACACTGCAGGAGTGATTCCCCCATCCACAGTTCAGCAGGTGAGAGGGTGTGTGGGGACAGGCTGGGGAGAGATACTTGTCAGTGGCTGGGTAGGCCCTGGCTAGTATCAGAGCCAGATACACACAGGTTACATACGCCACGATCGTTAGAGCGAGAACAATAATTCTAGCACTAGACCTCCTCTGTAACTCTAAACATGTAACCTGTAAAAAAAATGAAAGCATCGCTTAGTATACAAAAAAAATCGTGCTAACTTTAGTGGTTTTTTTTTATGAATGTAACAGTTTCTTTCCAAAAAAAACACGTTTGAAAAATTGTTGCGCAAATACCGTGTAACATAAAAAGTTGCAAAGACCACCATTTTATTCCATAGGGTGTCTGCTAAAACAATATATATAATATTTGAGGGTTCTGAGTAATTTTCTAGCAAAAAACAAATGATGATTTTTACATGTAGGAGAGAAATGTCAGAATTGGCCTGGGTGGCAAGGGGTTAATTACTATAAGACCCCTTTCACACTGAAGGCGTTTTGCAGGCGCTATAGCGTTAAAAATGGCGCCTGCAATCTGCCCTTAAACAGCTGCTCTATTCACTCCAGTGTGAAAGCCCGAGGGCTTTCACACTAGAGCGGTGCGCTGGCAGGGCGTCAGAAAAAGTCCTGCCAGCAACTTCTTTGGAGCGCATTAGGAGCAGTGAAATCAATGGGCAGCACCGCCGTACCGCCGACAATACGCCGCTGTAGCAGCGCATCTCGGGCGGTTTTTACCCTTTCTCGGTCACTAGCGGGGGTTAAAAGCGCCCCGCTAGCGGCCGAAATGTGCCACAAATCCGACGGTAAAATAGCAGCGCTTTACCGCTATTTTACCGCCAACGCTCGGAGCGGCATAGTGTGAAAGCAGTCTTAGTAACATACAAATAATTATGATAAGCACTGTGAGCTCATCCTCTCTGCTGCAGAGTGTGTCAGCTTGTATTTAAACTGGCCGCTCTGTATATAGCTTCTGACAGGCTGTGCAAGCAGCCCCGTATCTCCGGAACCATAAATGATAGCAGCCCCATATTTTGATCAGTGGTGGGGTGGGTCTTCATCTAAATACCCCCCAAATATGGGGTCTCTGTGGGCCCTGGTCGCCGAGCTACAATCCTCGAAGTCGATCTTTTTTTTTTGAGATTTTTTTTGAGATTTTTTTTTTTTGGGCAAATGGGCCTATCTTGGGGAAGGGGCCTGGAGCTGCAGCTCCAATAGCCCCTATGTTAATCCGGCCCTGCCCCTCTCCCTGGTCCCCCTAGACGAGTTAACCAGCCGTGAAGAAGAAGGGAGAGAGCGGGTGAGGCCGCTATATATACACAGTATACATATATATATATATATATATACATATATATATATATTGTGGCAGAGTGAGGCTCTGTCCCAGTGAAAAAAGGGTTAAAGTGGACACAGAGTCTGCATATCGGCTGAGTGCAGAGCTACAGAGCGTAAATTAAAAAAAACAGAGAAAACTGCTCTGGCAGTTTTCTCAGATTTTGCTATTTCTACATGGGGCTTCTATGGCTTGGAGATCCTTCAGAGTCTTGGGTGGGATGGGATCTCCAACCCTGTGTCCGGGTCTTGTGGACAGCCAGCATGGTGTGTGCTCAGGTGCACACAACCAATATAATGAGGGGCTGGTGAGAGTGAAGGATGGCGAGCAGCTTGCTTACTGCAGTAGCTGCTAGTGAGTGTCTCTGTGTGAGGACAAACGCTGTGTGCGTTGAAGGGCTTTAAGCTGTGTGCGTCCAAGGAGCCAGAAGCTGTGTGCATTAAGGGACTTCAAGCTGTGTGCGTTTAGGAAGCCCAAAGCTGTGTGCATCCAAGACTGTGAGACTGGAGGATATAGTGGTTTAGGTATCAGTACCTAAAGCAAGCAGAGGAACTGCTAACGAGAGCCAGGTGGCTTGGTATGTTTTCCTTATTTTTTGAACTGCTAAATGAAGTTAAACCCTTGCGTGGGAATCCTGAAGGGACAGTTTGCTTTTGTTTTTCTGTTTAAATAAACGTGGGCTACCAGGCCCTTAACTAGAATGCCTGTCTGGTTTAAAAGTGATTTACCTACTCAGGTACCTTTTATCTTATGTTTAATACATACGAATGCAATTATATACCTTGTTAAAGCTTATTTTATCTTCCATTAGATCATTTATTTTGATCTGTTACCTAATGTGTTTTTTTTAAACTTCACCTTACATTTGTATAATTATACATATATGCTCATTGATGTAGCTACGTAAGCATTTATTGATTTACTGTAATGTTAAATTTACATCTTCTGATTATATTACTTTACTTATGTGCTTGCTGTTGTGGCTGTGTCCACGTTTCTTGCTTTTCTGTAATTCTGTTGATATCAATAAAAACTTTTCAAAAAAAAAAAAAAGAATGCCTGTCTGATATGGACTCACTGCATAAAAACGCATCTATCCACTTGAGCTAAAACACCCCAATACCACAATATATATATATATATATATATATATATATATATATATATATATATATATATATTTGTAAACTTTTGGGGATTATAGCTCCACGGGACCAAGTGAGGTCCAGCGTGGTGATATACCTGGCAGGACCTAACCTCTCAATTAGCTCATCTACCTGTGGCATGGGATATGCATCAAACTTGGAGACTTCATTAAGTTTTCTGAAGTCGTTACAGAAGCGGAGGGTGCCACTGGGTTTGGGTACCAACACGATTGGACTCGACCACTCGCTCTGTGACTCTTCAATGATTTCAAGTTTGAGCATTCTTTTAACCTCTTCAGATACCGCCACCCTATGAGCTTCTGGGATACGGTAAGGCTTTAACCGGATTTTTACATTGGGCTCGGTCACGATGTCATGCTTGATGACGTTGGTGAGACCGGGCAATTCTGAAAACATGACCCTATTTCTTTGCAGAAACTCTTTTGCTTGCTGGGTTTGGGGTCTAGTTAGGGTGGCAGCAACCTGCACCAGGTTGATTCCCTGCATAGTCCCCTGACTGTACCCCTACCACGCGGATACCTGTTCTCTGTCTCTCCAGGGTTTCAACAAATTTACGTGATAGATTTGGTAGGGTTTTCTTTTCCCTAGCTGGTGTACCTTGTTGTTCACCTCACTTACTTTCCCTACTACCTCAAACGGGCCTTGCCACTTGGCCAAGAATTTGCTCTCCACCGTGGGTATTAGAACAGCCACCCGGTCTCCTACTTAAAACTGTCTAACTTTAGCCGACCGGTTATACACTCTTCTTTGGGCATCCTGAGCCTTCTGCATGTGCTCCCTCACCAGCGGCATCACCTTAGCCACCCTCTCTCGCATTTGAGAGATATGCTCTACCACGGTTTTATGTGGTGAGGACTCCCTTTCCCACGTTTCCTTTACTAAGTCGAGCAACCCCCGGGGCCTTCGTCCATACACTAGCTCAAACGGTGAGCAGCCCGTGGATGCTTGTGGAACCTCCCGGATGGCAAACAACAAGGCAGGGAGTAACATATCCCAATCCTTCTCGTCTTTCTGGACCACTCTTTTCAACATGGACTTTAGCGTTTTATTAAACCTCTCGACTAGGCCATCGGTCTGCGGGTGATAAACGGACGTCCGCAACTGCTTAATCTGAAACAGTTTGCACAAGTCCGCCATCACCTTTGACATAAAATGGGTGCCCTGGTCCGTCAGCATCTCTTTGGGGAACCACGTTTGTGAGAACATTTGAAATAACTCCCGGGCAATGGCCTTTGAGGAAGCTTTCCTCAAAGGGATTGCTTCTGGATACCTAGTTGCGTAATCTAGGATGACTAATATGTATTGGTGCCCCCTTGCCGACTTTACCAGGGGTCCCACCAGATCCATAGCGATCCGCTCGAATGGGACCTCAATAATTGGCAAGGGTACTAGAGGGTTTCTATAGTGGGGCACTGGGGCAGTTAACTGGCAAATGGGACAAGATGCACACTATCTTTTAACCTCGGCCTTCACTCTTGGCCAGTAAAACCGGTCGGTTATCCTGGCCTCTGTTTTCTCTGCCCCCAGGTGTCCTCCCAGTGCGTCGTTGTGGGCTAGATCAAGGAGCATCCGCCTATATAGTTGGGGAACCAGCAACTGCTCTACAGTTTCCCCTCGGCTCTCAGCTACTCGATATACTAAGTCCCCCTTCAATGCAAAATGAGGAAACCTCTGATCTGCCCCTGGCATTTGTAAGACCCCATCAATAACAGAAACCTGCTCTCGAGCATTGGTCAAGGTAGGATCTTGTAATTGGGCGGTGCCAAATGCACCCCTAGATACATCCAGGTCTGGATGCACTGGCCTCGAGGATGTTTCCCCCTCATCCTCCTCAACCGGAGAGAGCTCCTCATCTTCCTCCCCCAGCATGACTTGTAATGGGAAAACTTCCCCCCCCAACTCAGAGATCAACTCGGTTTTGAGAGTGAGACCTGGAACAGAAACATTATCATCCAAATTAGCATTCTCTGTAACGTCATTATCAGTGACGGGTATCTCCATATTAGAGGGGTGTGTTGTGGGGGTTTCTGGCCCAGACCCCTCAGACTCTGTCCCTTCCAGGCCCAGTGTCCCCAGTTCTCCTGGCAGCCCTATCTGTACCTGGTTCCATAGTTCAAGAAATAGTGGACAGTCCTGCCCCACTATGATGTCATGTATTAAACTTTTTACCACCCCAACCTCTTGTGTAACTGAAATATGGCCATAGGAAACCGTTACCGGGACCAGGGGGGTACTCCCTGGTGTCCCCATGGATACACACTACCCGTAGAGTCTTATTCACTGGGCCAAGTCTCCCGACCACCCTGGCATGTACAAGTGTTATCATGCTACCGGAGTACAGTAGCGCCTTGGCAGGAAGGTGGTTCACCCACACTTCACACTCGAACCGTCCTTCAGCCAGATCAAGATGAGTGGCACACGCTCTTTGCACATAGAAGGAGCTTCTCCGACCAGTCCCACAGTCCATAGGCATCCTCCTGCAGCGGGCACTGTGCCCGGGTATGCCCCCAGGACCGACATCGCCAACACTGTAGGTCCCCCATCCTAGGGACAGGAACCAACCTTCGCGGTTCTGCGGACGTTGATGCAGGTTTGCGGGTTTCAACGTAAGGTAGGGCTTCTCTCCTAGGTGCTGTGGCTGGTCTGGTTGCCCTTGGTGTGGGTTCCCGACGCTTGGCAGGCCCAAGCAGGTCCTCCACCACAGTATACCTTTTGACCAACTCAACCAGCTGGTCAGCAGTTGCAGTGTCTCCATGGCTTACCCAGCGCTGTAGGTCATCTGGCAGGGACCGCAGGTACCAGTCCATCACCACCCGTTCCACCATTTGTGGGCCCGACAATTTTTCCGGCTGCAGCCATTTTTTCACCACCTGCACTAGTTCGTGCATTTGGGACCTAGGTGGTCGGTCAGGTTTGTACCGCCAGCGATGCACCCTCTGAGCCGGGGCGGCTGTGGTCACTCCCAGGCGGGCCAGGATCTCTGCCTTCAGCCGCTCATATGGGAAGTCAAAATAGGCCTTTTGTGGGTCAC
Organism: Rana muscosa; assembly: GCA_029206835.1. NCBI lineage: Eukaryota > Metazoa > Chordata > Amphibia > Anura > Ranidae > Rana > Rana muscosa. Next base: position 572,409,433 of record CM055116.1, read on the forward strand.
CGGTGAGGAAAGGGGAGATAATGCCAGCCCATTGGTCACGGGGCCACCCCTCTCTCTCCGCTATCCTTTCAAAGGTAGTGAGAAAGGCCTCTAAGTCATCACTGGGTGTTAGCTTTTGTAAAAAATGGGTGGCTCTCACGGACACATGGTTGCTAGCGGCAACGACCGCTTTCTCTCGTCCCTGAGCCAGCCGCTGTACTGCCTCCTGCAAGGCAGCCACCTGTGCTTGAGTGGACCCCTGCTGGGCTGTAAACTGGGTGGCTAGCAGCCGTGTGCTTTCCTGCTGCTGAGCCATCGCTTCCTCATGGCGACGGTTTGCCTCTGCTAAAGCTTGCTGATGGGTCGCAGTGTCTTGCTGCTGGATCACAGTGGCTTGTGCCAAAGCCTTGATGACCTCCTCCATGCCTTTGTCTGCTGTTTGCAATGTCTGAGCTGACTTCACCCAAGACATGCCATAAGCACACTGTCTCTTTAAATGTCAGTTTGTTTTAAACGTTTTTTGCAGCTGCAAATGCACTTTGCCAGCATCCAAGACACCAGTTGTAAACTTTTGGGGATTATAGCTCCACGGGACCAAGTGCATAAACCTTTGAAGTTGAACAAAAAGGCTTTTATTTGTAAATAAACCAACAATCAAGCTTCATTCAGCACACAGGAAAAATATAAAAAACAAAGTCCACTTATCTTCCAGTATAAAGTAAAGTCCTGCTTATCTTCAGTACAAAATAAATCAAAGAAAAGACACATACAGTTTTGTAGAGGGAACTTCCAGAGCCCTTGTTGAATCTTTAACCACTTAACAACCGCTCACTGTACATATACGTCGGCACAATGGCACCGACAGGCACAATCACGTACAGTGTACGTGATTGCCTTTGTACAGTTGGGGGGTCCAATCGGACCCCCCTTCTGTACAGTGAGCGGTCGTAATTCGTCTGGGAGCGATCCGAGATGGGGGGGCGACCGTTCGATTCCGGCCACCCCCCCCCGCGATCGCTCCCGGCGAATGAGAATGCCCCCTCTGCCTGTGTAATGTAAACACAGGCAGAGGAAGCAGGAGGAAGTGATGTCATCTCTTGTGCGGCGCTCACATATACCGAGCGCCGTACAAGAGAAGACATCAAGGTTAGTGCACAAACACTACACTAACACCAGCACACATAGGCACATAAATCGCCCCCCCCAGATCACCCCCCAGCCCCCAGTCACAGTGTCACTGATTGCAGTGATCATTTATTTACTGATCACTGCAATCAGTGACATTTGTGACTGTAAAAGTGTCACTACAGTTTAGTTTTAGGTCCAGTGTAGCCCCCTAACCCCCCCCTAATAAAGGTTTAACCCCCTGATCGCCCCCCAGATAACCCTTTCACCCCCTAGCACCGCCGTCGCTAAGCGATCATTTTTCTGATCGCTGTCTTAGCGTCGGTGATGCAGATCGGTAGCCAGTAATTTTTTTTTAGGTTCGCCGCAGGTTTTTATAGCGTCAGGTACCCCTATAAATTATCTAATAAAGGTTTAACCCCCTTGATCGCCCCCCAGGTAACCCTTTCACCCCCTATCACCACTGTCGCTAAGCGATCATTTTTCTGATCGCTGTCTTAGCGTCGGTGATGCAGATCAGTAGCCAGTATTTTTTTTTTTAGGTTCGCTGCAGGTTTTTATAGCGTCAGGTACCCCCATAAATTATCTAATAAAGGTTTAACCCCCTTGATCGCCCCCCAGGTAACCCTTTCACCCCCTATCACCACTGTCGCTAAGCGATCATTTTTCTGATCGCTGTCTTAGCGTCGGTGATGCAGATCGGTAGCCAGTAATTTTTTTTAGGTTTGCCGCAGGTTTTTATAGCGTCAGGTACCCCCATATATTATCTAATAAAGGTTTTAACCCCCTAATTGCCCCTAGTTAATGTCATGGATATGCATTAATGTCTGTCTGCCATCTTACCTTCCTCCTCATGTGTTCATCTAGAGACCAGACCTCCTTCACCTGGCTTCCTTTATAATCTCCTCCCAGCCTGACTCCACCCCAGGCCCTATCACTGAACACTATATTAACCTGTGCACTGCAAGCCTGCTTTGCTGATCAACGTGTTTGTTAGGCATTGTGTGTTTGGGTTCCTGCCTGCCGTGTGCTACGTCTGTCTCTCTGTTACGTTATTGGCTTGTCCCCGACCATCCCTGTCTGCTCGTGACCCTTGACCTTCGGCTCGTTCTTCATTATCCTTGTCTGCTTGTGGCCCCTGACCTTCGGCTTGTTATTCGGTTCTCTCTATCGTGTGCCGCTGCTTCCCCTTATCCTACGGGGCGTGAGCTAGGAAACTCCAGGGGCCGCGACCTGGTCCCAGCCTGCAGCGTAACATCCTCACCACTAGAGGCCCTGGAGAAGACCAGCTGGGTCTTAGACTCCGCGCCCTGGGGAATCTTGGCTCTCGCTTCCGTTGGGATCCCGGTTGTGCTCCTCTGGTCCCGCTTTCCACAACCACCCAGTTTCCTACCCACAGAAGCCAGCCATAGGGTTCACTACCTCGCGGTGCACTCCTGTCCCCCTACGGTGTGCATCTGTCACCTGGCCACAGGTGACCCTGACAGTTTGATCAGCCATGAACCCGGCTGACATCCCGCTTCCCGCGGGTGATCCATTGCAGGGCATAGTTCGCAGACTTGAGACCCAGGAATCAAATCAGACCCAGGTGATGCGATTCCTCCAGGATCTGGCTTCTCGATTCGAGCAGCTTCAGGTCTCCTTGGGAACCCCGAATCCGCAACCCCAAGTACAACCAGCGGCTGTACCTATCGCACCAGTCGCAGCCTCACACTCACTAAGATTGCCAGCTCCGTTCCGTTTCTCTGGGGACTCCAAGGCCTGCAGGGGGTTTCTCAGCCAATGCACTATTCATTTTGAGCTTCAGCCTCAAAGCTTCCTATCTGACCGGGCTAAGGTAGCCTATATCATTTCCCTCCTCTCCGGTGAAGCTTTGGCCTGGGCTGCCCCCCTGTGGGAGAGGAACGATCCGGTGGTTTCCAGTCTGTCCGAATTCTTGAAGCTCTTTCGTAATATCTTCGAAGAGCCGGCTCGGGCTTCTTCAGCGGCTAGTGCTGTCTTACGTCTTCGCCAAGAATCTAGTTCAGTGGGGCAATATGCTCTTCAGTTCCGTATCCACACAGCTGAATTGAGCTGGAATAATGAGGCCCTGGTCGCTACCTTTTTACATGGCCTCTCTGACCGAGTGAAAGACGAATTAGCGGGAAGAGCCATTCCCGTCGGTCTGGACGATGTAATTTCATTATGCAACCAGATCGACATTCGTTTTCAAGAGAGGTCCTTAGAAAAAAGACGCCAGCACTCTCTGGGTCCTAGCCAGTCTGAGCTCCCCTCCCTTCATTCCGTGGAGCATCCTCTACCTGCTGAAGAACCTATGCAGCTGGGCCGGACCAGACTAACCCCCGAAGAACGTGCTAGGCGCAGAACTCTGGGCTTGTGCCTCTATTGTGGGGGCAAGGGTCATTTTCGTGACTCCTGCTCGCTTCGTCCGGGAAACGCTCGGGTCTAATACATTTGGAAGGTGGAGTATTGGACCCAGAAACATCACCTTCTCGCCTGCTCTTGCCGGTGTCCCTTCATGTAGGCACTTCTCCTCAGTCAACCCTTGCATACCTGGATTCCGGGGCTGCCGGCAATTTCATGGATTGGAGAACTGCTTCTTCTATGAAGCTTACCCTTTCACCTCTCACTACCCCATTGGTAGTCTCGGCAATTGATGGCACTGTTCTCCCAGGGGGCCCTATTCGCTTCCAGACGCTACCCATTAGGATGTCGGTAGGGATTCTCCACCAGGAGTGGATATCCTTTCTTATTCTACCCAAGGCCTCTACCCCAGTTGTATTGGGCCTCCCTTGGCTACAGCTCCACTCTCCACATGTGGACTGGGTCTCTGGGCAGATCCTGGCCTGGGGTTCCTCATGTTTCTCGTCGTGTCTTCTCAAGGTGACCCCCAAGGAGAGTCTTCCGGTTGCTGCCACTTCTGTTTCTTCTGATCTTCCCGCCGCATACAGCGATTACCGGGATGTGTTCTGTAAAAAATCAGCTGAGGTGCTTCCTCCCCACAGGTCTTTTGACTGTGCTATTGATCTTGTCCCCGGAGCAACTCTACCCAGGGGTCGTACCTACCCTCTGTCCATCCCAGAGACCCAGGCCATGTCGGAGTATGTAGCAGAGAATCTGGAGAGAGGGTTCATCCGGAAATCCTCATCGCCTGCAGGGGCAGGGTTCTTTTTTGTTGCCAAAAAGGATGGTACCTTAAGACCCTGCATCGATTATCGGGGTTTAAATGCGGTTACTATTAAAAATCGATACCCCTTACCCTTAATATCTGAGCTATTCGATAGGTTGAAGGGTGCCTCCATTTTCACCAAGTTGGATCTCAGAGGCGCGTACAATCTCATTCGAATACGGGAGGGTGACGAATGGAAGACTGCATTTAACACTAGAGACGGGCATTACGAATATCTGGTGATGCCTTTTGGTCTGTGTAATGCTCCAGCCGTGTTTCAAAACGTTGTCAATGAAATCTTCAGAGATCTGCTGTACCAGTTTGTTGTCATCTATCTGGATGACATTCTGATCTTTTCTGAAAATCTGCTCGTCCACAGAAACCATGTCCGCACTGTACTTCAACGTCTTAGAGAGAACAATCTCTATGCCAAGCTGGAGAAATGTTCCTTTGAATGTTCTGAGGTCCTGTTTTTGGGGTGCTTTGTCTCATGTTCGGGGCTTCGTATGGACCCTGGGAAGGTCTTGGCTATCACCAACTGGCCTCTTCCTGCTAGCCTCAAGGCCACACAGCGCTTTCTTGGCTTCACTAATTATTATAGGCAGTTCATAAGGAATTACTCTTCCATTGCCGCGCCTATTATCGCTTTGACCAAGAAGGGTGTGAATGCCAGAGACTGGCCTCCCGAAGCTGTCTCTGCATTTCACAACCTGAAACAGGCCTTTGTTTCTGGCCCCCTCTTGAGGAGACCAAATCCTGGGAATGCATTTTTTATTGAAGTGGACGCTTCCTCAATGGGGGTGGGAGCTGTGCTTCTTCAAATCTTTGAGAAGAGACGCCAACCATGTGCGTTCTTCTCCAAAAAAAATTCTCAGGCAGAGAGGAATTATGCCATCGGTGATCGGGAACTTCTCGCTATTAAATTGGCGTTAGAGGAGTGGCGTCATCTCTTGGAGGGTTCCCCTCACTCCATAACGATCTTTACCGATCACAAGAATTTACAGTATCTACAGAATGCTAAACGTCTGAATCCTAGACAGGCCAGGTGGAGTCTCTTCTTTGCCCGTTTTAATTTCACGATTACCTACAAACCTGGTTCCTGCAACGGTCGGGCTGATGCGCTCTCTAGGTCATTTGACACTTTGGACGAGGAGTCCGCCCCTGAACCTGAGCCGATCATTCCCACCTCATGCATTGTTGCCCACTCTACCACCCTGAAGTCTAAAATTCCGCCTGGTAAGACCTTTGTCCCCACTGAGCTAAGAGCTAAGATCCTTCGTTGGGGACATGATTCCAAGGTGGCAGGGCATTCTGGATTCCTCCGATCCTTCCTACTCATCAGTCGTCACTACTGGTGGCCTAATCTCCGCTCAGACGTCAAAGACTACGTTAAAGCTTGTCATGTCTGTGCTCAGTCCAAATCCTCCACACAAGCTCCTGCTGGTCTCCTCATGCCCTTGCCTATTCCTAAGGAACCCTGGGCCCATATTGCCATGGATTTTATCACCGATCTCCCACTGTCTGAGAATAATACAGTCATTTGGGTGGTAATCGATCGATTCTCCAAGATGGCTCATTTTGTTCCTCTTCCTGGTCTTCCTTCTGCCCCTGCCTTGGTTCCCATTTTCATTCGAGAAATTCTCCGCCTACATGGGGTCCCTTCTCATATTGTTTCCGACAGGGGAGTCCAATTCACGTCTCGTTTTTGGAGAGCCTTTTGCAAATCCCTCAATATTGTCTTGGATTTTTCTTCTTCTTACCATCCCCAATCCAATGGACAGACTGAGAGGGTTAATCAGGAGTTAGAGGTCTTTCTTCGCACCTTTGTGTCTTCTCACCATGACGATTGGTCCTCTCTACTCCCGTGGGCAGAATTCTCCCATAACAATCATGTGAATACCAGTTCGCAGAAGACACCCTTTTTCACAGTTTATGGAAAACACCCTCAACTTCCTCTTCCTATGATCTGTTCTCCAGACATTCCAGCTTTGGCTTCGGTTCAGGAGTCTCTCAATTCCGTTTGGGGTCACGTTCATGATTCCCTCCGGGCAGCTGCTGAAAAATTCAAAGGCTTTGCAGACCGCCGCAGGCGTAAACCGCCTTCTCTTCAGCCAGGGGACAAAGTCTGGCTCTCTACCAGGAACATCAAGCTCCGAGTTCCTTCTCTGAAGTTTGCTCCACGATTCATCGGTCCATACACGGTAACTGCTAAACTGAATCCGGTTTGTTTCAAACTCCAGATTCCTAAGAGCCTTAAAATCACTAACTCCTTTCATGTTGCTCTTCTAAAGCCTTTAGTCCTCAATAAATTCTCTCGTCCTCTTCCTACCGTGGCGCCTGTCTCGGAGGATAATCAGGAGTACGAGATCAGTCAAATTCTGGACTCCCGACTCTGTAAAGGCGTTCTTCAGTACCTCGTTCATTGGAAAGGGTTTGGTCCTGAGGAGAGGTCTTGGATCACTGCATCTGAGGTCTTTGCACCTCGTCTGTTAAAGGAGTTTCATCTGAAGTTTCCCTCTAAACCTGGGCCCAGGCGGGGAAGGGGGAGGCCTCGTAAGAGGGAGGGTACTGTCATGGATATGCATTAATGTCTGTCTGCCATCTTACCTTCCTCCTCATGTGTTCATCTAGAGACCAGACCTCCTTCACCTGGCTTCCTTTATAATCTCCTCCCAGCCTGACTCCACCCCAGGCCCTATCACTGAACACTATATTAACCTGTGCACTGCAAGCCTGCTTTGCTGATCAACGTGTTTGTTAGGCATTGTGTGTTTGGGTTCCTGCCTGCCGTGTGCTACGTCTGTCTCTCTGTTACGTTATTGGCTTGTCCCCGACCATCCCTGTCTGCTCGTGACCCTTGACCTTCGGCTCGTTCTTCGTTATCCTTGTCTGCTTGTGGCCCCTGACCTTCGGCTTGTTATTCGGTTCTCTCTATCGTGTGCCGCTGCTTCCCCTTATCCTACGGGGCGTGAGCTAGGAAACTCCAGGGGCCGCGACCTGGTCCCAGCCTGCAGCGTAACATCCTCACCACTAGAGGCCCTGGAGAAGACCAGCTGGGTCTTAGACTCCGCGCCCTGGGGAATCTTGGCTCTCGCTTCCGTTGGGATCCCGGTTGTGCTCCTCTGGTCCCGCTTTCCACAACCACCCAGTTTCCTACCCACAGAAGCCAGCCATAGGGTTCACTACCTCGCGGTGCACTCCTGTCCCCCTACGGTGTGCATCTGTCACCTGGCCACAGGTGACCCTGACAGTTAACCCTTTCACCAGTGATCATCATATAAGTGTTATGGGTGACGCTGGTTAGTTAGTTTGCTTTTTATAGTGTCAGGGCACCCGCCGTATATAACCCAATAAAGGTTTAACCCCCTGATCGCCCGGCGGGTGATATCAATTAGGTTTTAGCGTCAGAGAGGGTCTGCGTCACACCCCAGGCAGCGTCAGGTTAGTGCCAGTAACGCTAACACCCACGCGTGAAGCATACACCCTCCTTAGTGGTATAGTATCTGAACAGATCAATATCTGATCTGATCAGATCTATACTAGCGTCCCCAGCAGTTTAGGGTTCCCAAAAACGCAGTGTTAGCGGGATCAGCCCAGATACCTGCTAGCACCTGCGTTTTGCCCCTCCGTCCAGCCCAGGCCACCCAAGTGCAGTATCGATCGATCACTGTCACTTGCAAAACACAACACACATAACTGCAGCATTCACAGAGACAGGCCTGATCCCTGCGACTCCAGTGCTGTAGGAGGTGATTTCACCACCACAGTTAAAAAAAAATGCAAATATGCCGAAGCATTGGGGCAGCAGGGGCGGAGGAGTGATTTTGCTCCTAATGCCGCGTACATACGGTCGAAATTCCGACGGAGGCTTGCCCGTGGAAAAGTCCGACCATGTGTGTGCGGCATAACTTTTTTGCGGGAGGATGCCCCCATGCTTCGGCATATATAAATGGTGCATGTATGCCCATCATTAGAAGTGGGTGGATGAAGGGCGGTATTCTAATGGTGGGTATACCCACCCGATCAATCTCTTTTTTCATTCAGCCAACTGGCTGCATGAAAAAAAAAGATTACAATACATGTCCAACAAGGACCAGCAACGTACTGGTATGTTGCTGGACTTTGAATGGTTATACCAGATTGATGCCTGCGGGTTTAGGTATCATCTTGGTATCATTCTTTTCAGCCAGCGGCCGGCTTTCATGTAAAAGCAATCCTTGTGGCTAATTAGCCTCTGGACTGCTTTTACAAGCAGTGGGAGGGAATGTCCCCCCCCCCCCCGGATATAAAAAGCGCCATTGGGAAATTGGGAAAGCATTTTATCACACCGATCTTGGTGTGGTCAGATGCTTTGAGGGCAGAGGAAAGATCTAGGGTCTAGACCCCAGTTTTTTCAAAAAAAGAGTACCTGTCACTACCTATTGCTATCATAGGGGATATTTACATTCCCTGAGATAACAATAAAAATGATAAAAAAATAAATATGGAAGGAACAATTTAAAAATAAAATAAAAAACCAAAATTAATAATAAAAAAATAAAAAAGAAGCACCCCTGTCCTGCCCTGCTCTTGCCCAATGGCGAACGCAAGCGTCGGTCTGGTGTCATATGTAAACAGCAATTGCACCATGCATGTGAGGTATCACCGCGAAGGTCAGATCCAGAGCAGTAATTTTAGCAGTAGACCTCCTCTGTAAATCTAACGGGGTAACCTGTAAAGGCTTTTAAAGGCTTTTAAAAATGTATGTAGTTTGTCGCCAATGCGCGTTTGTGCGAAATTTTAAAGCATGTCGTGTTTGGTATCTATGTACTCGGCCTAAGATCATCTTTTTTATTTCATCAAACATTTGGGCAATATCGTGTGTTTTAGTGCATTAAAATTAAAAAAAGTGTATTTTTTCCCCAAAAAATGCGTTAGAAAAATCGCTGCGCAAATACTGTGTAGAAAAAAAATGCAACACCCACCATTTTATTCTGTAGGGCCTTTGCTTTAAAAATATATATAATGTTTGGGGGTTCAACATAATTTTCTTGCAAAAAAAAATATGTTTTCATGTAAACAAAAAGTGTCAAAAAGGGCTTTGTCTTCAAGTAGTTAGAAGAGTGGATGTAAGCTTCCTAATGTTGTGTATAAAATGCCAGAACAGTTCAAAACCCCCCCCAAATGACCCCATTTTGGGAAGTAGACACCCCAAGCTATATACTGAGAGGCATGTCGAGTCCATGGAATATTTTATATGTTGACACAAGTTGCGGAAAAAAGACAATTTTTTTTCTTTTTTTTTTTTGCACAAAGTTGTCACTAAATGATATATTGCTCAAACATGCCATGGGCATATGTGGAATTACACCCCAAAATACATTCTGTTGCTTCTCCTCATCTCCTGAGTACGGGGATACCACATGTGTGAGACTTTTTGGGAGCCTAGCCGCGTACGGGACCCCAAAAACCAATCACCGCCTTCAGGTTTTCTAAGGGTGTAAATTTTTGATTTCACTTCTCACTGCCTATCACAGTTTCGGAGGCCATGGAATTCCCAGATGGCACAAACCCCCCCAAATGACCACATTTTGGAAAGTAGACACCCCAAGCTATTTGCTGAGAGGTATTGTGAGTATTTTGCAGATCTCGCTTTTTGTCACAAAGTTTTGAAAATTGAAAAAAAAATTGAAAAAAAAATTCTTTCTTCATTTTCAAAAACAAATGAGAGCTGTAAAATACTCACCATGCCTCTCAGCAAACAGCTTGGGGTGTCTACTTTCCAAAATGGGGTCATTTGGGGGGGGTTTGTGCTATTTTGGCATTTTATGGCCTTCGAAACTGTGATAGGTAGTGAGGAGTCAAATCAAAAATTTGTGCCTAGAAATCCTGAAGGCGGTGCTTGGTTTTTGGGGTCCCGTACGCGGCTAGGCTCCTAAAAAGTCCCACACATGTGGTATCCCCGTACTCAAGAGAAGCAGCAAAATGTATTTTGGGGTGCAATTCCACATATAACCATGGCATGTGTGAGCAATATATCATTTAGTGACAACTTTTTGTAATTTTTTTTTTTTTTGTCATTATTCAATCACTTGGGACAACAACAAAAAATATTCAATGGGCTCAACAGGCCTCTCAGCAATTTCCTTGGGGTGTCTACTTTCTAAAATGGGGTCATTTGGGGGGGTTTTGTGCTATTTTGGCATTTTATGGCCTTCAAAACTGTGATAGGTAGTGAGGAGTGAAATAAAAAATTTGCGACCTTAGAAATCCTGAAGGCGGTGCTTCGTTTCCGGGGTCTAGGGATGAGCTTCGTGTTCGAATCGAACATACGTTCGACTCGAACATCGGCTGTTCGATCGTTCGACGAAGATCGAACGATTTGGGCCGTTCGCGCCAAATTCGAGTGACGCGAACGGCCCACAATGCACTACGCCATCGCAGTGTCATCCAGGCGCTGTGATTGGCCAAGCATGCACTGTGACCCCGCATGCTTGGCCAATCACAGCGCCGGCAGTGAGGAGAGCAATGATTGGCCACAGGCAGGATGCCTGTGGCCAATTATTGCTGAGGGTGTTTAGTACACGCCCCACACTATAAAAGGCCGCCAGCACGGCGGCCTAGTGTAGTGTGTTCCGGAGCAGGGATAGAGCAGCATAGGCAGGGACAGTGACTTTTATTTCTTTCTTGCTTAACCTGGATTCCTTTAGTTTAGGGAAAGAGAAGGATAGGTAGGGAGAGTGTCAGTGTGTTTTGTGCTTGTGCTATAGTGTGCTTAAAAAAAACATTTTTTCTAGGGACAGAAAACTGTAGGTAGGGAGAGTGTCAGTTTCTTTCACTGTGTAAGTCCTTGTTTCTAGGGACCTGGAAGGACAGTGAGTGAATTCTCCTTGTGCTATATTGTGCTTAAAAAAAACATTTTTTTCTAGGGACAGAAAACTGTAGGTAGGGAGAGTGTCAGTTTCTTTCACTGTGCAAGTCCTTGTTTCTAGGGACCTGGAAGGACAGTGAGTGAATTCTCCTTGTGCTATATTGTGCTTAAAAAAAACATTTTTTCTAGGGACAGAAAACTGTAGGTAGGGAGAGTGTCAGTTTCTTTCACTGTGTAAGTCCTTGTTTCTAGGGACCTGGAAGGACAGTGAGTGAATTCTCCTTGTGCTATATTGTGCTTAAAAAAAACATTTTTTCTAGGGACAGAAAACTGTAGGTAGGGAGAGTGTCAGTTTCTTTCACTGTGCAAGTCTTTGTTTCCAGGGACCTGGAAGGACAGTGAGTGAATTCTCCTTGTGCTATATTGTGCTTAAAAAAAACATTTTTTCTAGGGACAGAAAACTGTAGGTAGGGAGAGTGTCAGTTTCTTTCACTGTGTAAGTCCTTGTTTCTAGGGACCTGGAAGGACAGTGAGTGAATTCTCCTTGTGCTATATTGTGCTTAAAAAAAACATTTTTTCTAGGGACAGAAAACTGTAGGTAGGGAGAGTGTCAGTTTCTTTCACTGTGTAAGTCCTTGTTTCTAGGGACCTGGAAGGACAGTGAGTGAATTCTCCTTGTGCTATATTGTGCTTAAAAAAAACATTTTTTCTAGGGACAGAAAACTGTAGGTAGGGAGAGTGTCAGTTTCTTTCACTGTGCAAGTCCTTGTTTCCAGGGACCTGGAAGGACAGTGAGTGAATTCTCCTTGTGCTATATTGTGCTTAAAAAAAACATTTTTTCTAGGGACAGAAAACTGTAGGTAGGGAGAGTGTCAGTTTCTTTCACTGTGCAAGTCCTTGTTTCTAGGGACTGGGAAGGACAGTGAGTGAATTCTCCTTGTGCTATAGTGTGCTTAAAAAAAACATTTTTTCTAGGGACAGAAAACTGTAGGTAGGGAGAGTGTCAGTTTCTTTCACTGTGCAAGTCCTTGTTTCTAGGGACCTGGAAGGACAGTGAGTGAATTCTCCTTGTGCTATATTGTGCTTAAAAAAAACATTTTTTCTAGGGACAGAAAACTGTAGGTAGGGAGAGTGTCAGTTTCTTTCACTGTGCAAGTCCTTGTTTCTAGGGACCTGGAAGGACAGTGAGTGAATTCTCCTTGTGCTATATTGTGCTTAAAAAAAACATTTTTTCTAGGGACAGAAAACTGTAGGTAGGGAGAGTGTCAGTTTCTTTCACTGTGCAAGTCCTTGTTTCTAGGGACCTGGAAGGACAGTGAGTGAATTCTCCTTGTGCTATATTGTGCTTAAAAAAAACATTTTTTCTAGGGACAGAAAACTGTAGGTAGGGAGAGTGTCAGTTTCTTTCACTGTGCAAGTCCTTGTTTCTAGGGACCTGGAAGGACAGTGAGTGAATTCTCCTTGTGCTATATTGTGCTTAAAAAAAACATTTTTTCTAGGGACAGAAAACTGTAGGTAGGGAGAGTGTCAGTTTCTTTCACTGTGTAAGTCCTTGTTTCTAGGGACCTGGAAGGACAGTGAGTGAATTCTCCTTGTGCTATATTGTGCTTAAAAAAAACATTTTTTCTAGGGACAGAAAACTGTAGGTAGGGAGAGTGTCAGTTTCTTTCACTGTGCAAGTCCTTGTTTCTAGGGACCTGGAAGGACAGTGAGTGAATTCTCCTTGTGCTATATTGTGCTTAAAAAAAACATTTTTTCTAGGGACAGAAAACTGTAGGTAGGGAGAGTGTCAGTTTCTTTCACTGTGCAAGTCCTTGTTTCTAGGGACCTGGAAGGACAGTGAGTGAATTCTCCTTGTGCTATATTGTGCTTAAAAAAAACATTTTTTCTAGGGACAGAAAACTGTAGGTAGGGAGAGTGTCAGTTTCTTTCACTGTGCAAGTCCTTGTTTCTAGGGACCTGGAAGGACAGTGAGTGAATTCTCCTTGTGCTATATTGTGCTTAAAAAAAACATTTTTTCTAGGGACAGAAAACTGTAGGTAGGGAGAGTGTCAGTTTCTTTCACTGTGCAAGTCCTTGTTTCTAGGGACCTGGAAGGACAGTGAGTGAATTCTCCTTGTGCTATATTGTGCTTAAAAAAAACATTTTTTCTAGGGACAGAAAACTGTAGGTAGGGAGAGTGTCAGTTTCTTTCACTGTGTAAGTCCTTGTTTCTAGGGACCTGGAAGGACAGTGAGTGAATTCTCCTTGTGCTATATTGTGCTTAAAAAAAACATTTTTTCTAGGGACAGAAAATTGTAGGTAGGGAGAGTGTCAGTTTCTTTCACTGTGCAAGTCCTTGTTTCCAGGGACCTGGAAGGACAGTGAGTGAATTCTCCTTGTGCTATATTGTGCTTAAAAAAAAACATTTTTTCTAGGGACAGAAAACTGTAGGTAGGGAGAGTGTCAGTTTCTTTCACTGTGCAAGTCCTTGTTTCTAGGGACTGGGAAGGACAGTGAGTGAATTCTCCTTGTGCTATAGTGTGCTTAAAAAAAACATTTTTTCTAGGGACAGAAAACTGTAGGTAGGGAGAGTGTCAGTTTCTTTCACTGTGCAAGTCCTTGTTTCTAGGGACCTGGAAGGACAGTGAGTGAATTCTCCTTGTGCTATATTGTGCTTAAAAAAAACATTTTTTCTAGGGACAGAAAACTGTAGGTAGGGAGAGTGTCAGTTTCTTTCACTGTGCAAGTCCTTGTTTCTAGGGACCTGGAAGGACAGTGAGTGAATTCTCCTTGTGCTATATTGTGCTTAAAAAAAACATTTTTTCTAGGGACAGAAAACTGTAGGTAGGGAGAGTGTCAGTTTCTTTCACTGTGCAAGTCCTTGTTTCAAGGGACAGAGAAGGACACCTGAAGGTAGCCCTTATTGCTTTTTTCCCATCTCCCTGCAGGCCATCTATTAGAATGTCTGGAAGGCAAACAAGGAGAGGCAGACAGTCAGGAGGCAATAAAAGAGGGCAAGCAGGCTCTGTGTCTGGGGGCAACAGTGCTGGTCGTGGACGCGGTGCATTGTCATCAGCACATGGCCATGGGACACGCTTGTCCTTCTTTTCCGCAGCTGGACATGTTGAGCCACATCATGCCGAAGACTTGGTAGAGTGGATGACCAAGCCCTCCTCCTCCTCATCCTCTCTCACCCAGGCTCAGGGTACTGGCAAAGCAGCTGCCAAAGCGTCCTCTTCCCTGGTATCAATGTCAGACTCATCATCAGTCACTCCTTCCCTAGACCCACCATGTCCTCCTCCTGAGGAGTCCCCCGAACTGTTTGAGCACAGTGTTGGGTACATGCTCCAGGAGGATGCCCAGCGTTTCGAAGGGTCTGATGATGAAACCCAGCTACAGGAAGGCAGTAGGGTGAGAGCAGACAGAGGGGATGCTCAAGAAGGACACCAATCTGGCAGTCATGTTCCAGCAGCTGCAGCATACTGCCAGATTGGCTCCAGTGATGAGGAGGGAGGGGATGATGAGGTCACTGACTCCACGTGGGTGCCTAATAGGAGAGAGGAGGAGGAGGATGAGGAGAAGGCACATCTCCAACGAGACAGGATGCCCTTTGGTGGCCAGCGTAAGGGCAGTACACCGACGGAATCACACCGCAGAGCTCCGCCTGTGCAGGGCGCTGCCTCTGCCCGTCATTCAAAAAGTTCCTTGGTGTGGGCCTTTTTTGAGGCTAGTGCATCAGATCGCACAGCTGCTGTTTGCAACATATGTCTCAAGCGTATATCGCGTGGCCAAAACATCAGCCGCTTGGGTACCACATGCCTGACCAGACATATGTTGACCTGCCATGCAGCTCGTTGGCAAGCCTACCTCAAAGACCCACACCAAAGAACAAAGCGGACCTCTCCTTGCACCGCATCAGCTGGGATCTCCAACCCCACTATAACTTCAGTCCTCTCTGAAACATGCACTGAGAGGAATGAAGGTGTAGAATTAGGTGTGTCACAGCCAAGTACTTGCGGCCACTCTGCTAGCAGTACACCGACGTCCGATTCTAGCAGGCAAATTTCCCTGCCCCAGCTGCTGGACCGTCGAAAGAAGTTCACTCCCAGCCATCCACATGCCCAGCGGTTGAATGCTAGCTTGGCTAAATTGCTAGCGCTTCAACTGCTGCCTTTTCAGTTGGTAGACTCGGCCCCCTTCTGTGAGTTTGTGCAATGTGCGGTTCCTCAGTGGCAGGTTCCCAAACGCCACTTTTTCTCACGGAAGGCTATTCCGGCTCTCTACCGGCATGTGGAAGGCAATGTCTTGGCCTCGCTGGACAGGGCGGTCAGCGGTAAGGTGCATATTACCGCTGACTCATGGTCCAGCAGGCATGGACAGGGACATTACCTTTCTTTCACGGCCCATTGGGTCACTCTTTTGGCAGCTGGGAAGGATGCAGGACAAGGTGCAGTAGTGTTGGAGGTTGTCCCACCGCCACGCCTCCAAAATGCTACTACTGGTTGTGACACACCTCTCTCCTCCACCCCCTCCTCTTCTTCTTCTTCCTCCATGGCCTCTTCCTGTGGTTTGTCCTATGAACCAGCGGTGCTCCGTAGCCGTTCACGGGGCTACGCAAGTACGCAGGCAAAAAGATGCCATGCCGTGCTTGCGCTGGTGTGTTTGGGGGACAGAAGCCACACTGGGGCAGAGGTCCTGTCTGCTCTGCAGGGCCAGGCCGAGAGGTGGTTGACGCCACGCCAGCTTAAGCCAGGAATGGTGGTTTGCGACAATGGCACCAACCTCCTCTCCGCCCTCCGACAGGGACAACTGACCCATGTGCCCTGTGTGGCTCACGTCCTTAACCTGGTGGTGCAGCGGTTCTTGGGCAGGTACCCGGGCTTACAGGATGTCCTGAGGCAGGCCAGGAAAGTCTGTGTGCATTTCCGCAGATCTTATAATGCCAGTGCTCGCCTGGCTGAGCTGCAAAAGGAGTTGAACCTGCCCAAGAACCGCCTTATATGTGACATGCCCACCAGGTGGAACTCAACGTTGGCCATGCTGCAGCGGCTGCACACGCAGCAGAGGGCCATCAATGAGTACCTGTGCGACTACGGCACCAGGACAGGGTCAGGGGAGCTTGGTTTTTTTTCTCCACGCCAGTGGGGCATGATCAGGGATGCATGCACTGTCCTGGCACCATTTGAGGAGGCCACGAGGATGGTGAGCAGTGACAGTGCATGCATCAGTGACACTGTACCTCTTGTCCACCTGTTGGAGCACACGCTGCGTGGAATAATGGACAGGGCACTTGAGGCAGAACAGAGGCAGGAAGAGGAGGACTTCCTTGCCTCTCAAGGCCCCCTTTACCCAGACAGTGTTCCTTCTGTCCCACCCATCGCACAGGAAGAGGAAGAGGAGGAGGAGGAGGAGGAGGAGGATTGTGTCAGCATGGAGGTGGAGGCTGGCACTCAGCATCATCAGCAGCAGTCTTTTAGGGATGATTTACAGTCCCAAGAAACCAGTGGACTTGTACGTGGCTGGGAGGAGGTGACTGCGGATCATGTCGTCCTTAGTGACCCAGAGGACTCCGGAGCGAATGCCTCAGCAAACCTACGCTGCATGGCCTCCCTGATCCTGCAAAGTCTGCGGAAGGATCCTCGTATTCTTCGGATCAAGGAGAGGGACCATTACTGGCTGGCCACTCTCCTTGATCCACGGTACAAGGGTAAGGTTGCGGACCTTATGTTACCGTCGCAGAGGGAGCAGAGGATGAGACAACTCCGGGAGGCCTTGCAGAAAGGTCTGTGCAACGCGTTCCCAGAGACTGGGAGGTTACAAACTCCTGGTCCAGGACAACGAGTTGCTGAGGCTTCGGCCAGTCAAAGAAGGAGCGGTGGGGAAGGTGGCCGTCTGACCGATGCGTTCAGACAATTCTTTAGTCCGCAGCCCCAAAGTATGATTGGTTCCAGCAACCATCGCCAGCGTCTGATAAACATGGTGCAGGAATATCTAGGGGCAAGGTCAGACTTGGACACCTTCCCCACCGAAAATCCTCTGGCTTACTGGGTCTTGAGGATGGATCACTGGCCAGAGCTTGCACAGTATGCAATTGAGCTACTGGCCTGTCCTGCATCCAGCGTTCTTTCGGAACGCACATTCAGTGCTGCTGGAGGATTTGTCACGGATCACAGGGTGCGCCTGTCCACCGACTCGGTTGATCGACTGACTTTCATCAAGATGAACCAGTCTTGGATCACCACCAGCTACCACACACCTGATGCTGATATAACAGACTAATTGATTTTAACATGTCACATCCCTTCAAGACTGATGCTGATGCTGAGTGTCTGTGCTGTTATGTTGACTGGCTATCCTCCTCCTCCGAGTCCTCAATGATACGATTGATGATGATAGCTTGGAAGATCATTTTTGTTTATGGGTGCCGCCACCAGTGGCTAAGGCCCAATTTTTCAGCCCCTGTTTTACAGGGGCGTGTAATTACAATTTTTTTAGCAATAATTTGCCATAGGGCTCATTGCTGTGCTCCAAGTACAGTATCTGTGAGGGGTTGGAGTGTTGTGGCACCAGTGCCTAAGGCCCAATTTTTCAGCCCCTGTTTAACAGGGGCGTGTCATTACAATTTTTGAAGCAATACTTTGCAACAGGGCTCATTGCTGTGCTCCAAGTACAGTATCTGTGAGGGGTTGTAGTGTTGTGCCACCAGTGCCTAAGGCCCAATTTTTCAGCCCCTGTTCAACAGGGGCATGTAATTACAATTCTTGATCTAATAATTCACAGCAGGGCCCATTCCTGCACCCACCAAGAGTAACTCTGAGGGCTTACAGTGTTGTGTCAACACCACCACCACCACCAAAGGCCCAATTTTTCAGCCCCTGTTCAACAGGGGCATGCAATTACAATTCTTGATCTAATAATTCACAGCAGGGCCCATTGCTGCACCCACCAAGAGTAACTGTCAGGGCTTACAGTGTTGTGGCACCAGCACCACCATCAAAGGCCCAATTTTTACTACCACTGTTCAACAATTATATGTAATTACAATTCCTGATATAATAGTTGACAGCAGGGCGTTCCAGCACCAACCAAGAGTAACTGTGAGTGCTTACAGTGTTGTGCCAACACCAACAACTAAGGGGCCTATTTCTGCAGAGTATCTACGGCAGGTCCCTACTTTCAAACATCCAACTTACAAACGACTCCTACTTGCAAACGCAAGAAGACAACAGGAAGTGAGAGGAAATCTACCCCTAGGAAGGAAAATTCTCTCCTGTAAGAATTAATATGGGAGAAAGGTGTCTCCTCTGTACTGATGCTTTATCAGCAATCCTTGTTTCAAGAAAAACACCACATTTCAAAAACAGTTGTCATTGGGACGGAAAGTGAGGTGAAATGTTCTGAACAGGGGCACAGACAGCAAAACAAATGTTACAGGGGTGATAACCCTTACCTATGTTTTCCAAAAAGTTTAAAAATAGATTTTTGGGCTGGAGCTACACTTAAACAATGTACCTGTTCAAAATTACAAACAGATTCTACATAAGAACAAACCTACAGTCCCTGTCTTGTATGCACCGCCTGTATACGGCTGTTCAGAGTATATAGGGCCTTTTTTATTTTATGTGCGGGGTTCCCCTTAATATCCATACAAGACCCAAAGGGGCTGGTAATGGGCTGGGGTAGGGGGGGGGGTCATGGGGTAGCTATGCCATTTTTCTTAAAGATTTTCATCCATATTACCGGGACCAGACATTACATTAAAGCCGCAAGCAGTTTTAAATGGCTTTTTTTTCCTTTAGAAGTGTCATTTTGTGCAGGGACAGTTCTAAACACGGGAAACACGTGGCACTTCACAGGCATACTTTAGACACCCCCCAGGTACGATATTTAAAGGAATATTTGACTTTTTTTTTTTCACTTTATGCATCATTAAAATGACTGCTCCCGAAAAACGACCGTTTTTAAAACTTCTTTTTGCATTGATACATGTCCCCTGGTGCAGAACCCGGGTTCCCAAACCCTTTTTAGGACAATAACATGCATAATAGTTGTTATAATTAGCACTTTAGAATTCGAACGTTCGCATCCATTGTATTTAATAGGGTTCTAATGTTCGTACGAACTTTCGGTCCGTTCGCGGGTTCTGGTGCGAACCGAACCCGGGGGTGTTCGGCTCATCACTACCGGGGTCCCGTACGTGGCTAGGCTCCTAAAAAGTCCCACACATGTGGTATCCCCGTACTCAGGAGAAGCAGCAGAATGTATTTTGGGGTGCAATTCCACATATAACCATGGCATGTGTGAGCAATATATCATTTAGTGACAACTTTTTGTATTTTTTTTTTTTTTTGTCAT
Source organism: Rana muscosa (assembly GCA_029206835.1). Lineage (NCBI taxonomy): Eukaryota > Metazoa > Chordata > Amphibia > Anura > Ranidae > Rana > Rana muscosa. The sequence goes on from CM055116.1 coordinate 572,428,893, forward strand.
TATTCAATCACTTGGGACAAAAAAAAAATATTCAATGGGCTCAACATGCCTCTCAGCAATTTCTTTGGGGTGTCTACTTTCCAAAATGGGGTCATTTGGGGGGGGTTTGTACTGCCCTGCCATTTTAGCACCTCAAGAAATGAGATAGGCAGTCATAAATTTAAAGCTGTGTAAATTCCCGAAAATGTACCCTAGTTTGTAAACGCTATAACTTTTGCGCAAACCAATAAATATACGCTTATTGACATTTTTTTTACTAAAGACATGTGGCTGAATACATTTTGGCCTAAATGTATGACTAAAATTGAGTTTATTCGATTTTTCTTATAACAAAAATTTTCGGTCTTTTTCCGTTTATATCGCAAAAAATTTAAATCGCAGAGGCAATCAAATACCATTAAAAGAAAGCTCTATTTGTGGGAAGAAAAGGACGCAAATTTCGTTTGGGTACAACATTGCATGTCCGCACAATTTACAGTTAAAGCAGCGCAGTGCAAAATTCTGAAATCACCTCTGGTCATCTAGCTACCAAATGGTCCGGGGCTTAAGTGGTTAAAAGCTCCCAGCAGACACACAGCTCATCTTCACAGGTGCAATCCCCATACTCCTTCCACAACACCTCTAGCACCACTTCCTGTTTTATGAGCTGTTTCCTGGAATCCTTTAACCCCCTGTGTGCTGACTCCCAGTGGTCACGAGTGGAGGCTCTATCCCACCTGAATATCACTTTAGAGCCTCCAAAATTCCGGGCCCCAAATAACTCTTTATCAAAACAAAGAGGACTGCGAGCCAGTCCTCTCTGGACTACTTCTTTTGCCAGGAATTCCTCACCCATTCTGGGTGACCTCCTGAACACCATCACCACTCCTAAAGGGACCACAACCCAAATATTGGTGCTATATAGCACCCGTCCAGGACCCAACCTTGGCGTCCTGTACATTATATATATATATTGTGAGGGGGTTAGCTCGGCAGTGGGTGTGTGAGACCCCCTGGAAGGGTTCACCACACAAAATTAGGCACAGCAGACAGTGGTAGGAGAAAACAAAAGGGTGTGGTTTTATTTGAACTATATGCAGACAAAAAATATAGCAGAAAACAAAAGAAACAGGAAAAGAAATCCTGGTCAACTTGACCTCTCACTACACACGTTGGTGTCCCTAACTAACAACTGGGTACAGCCTTGAGCTGTCCCAGTCCCTAGCTCCCTGCTTTTAGAAGTTCTTAGCAATAACCACACAGGCTTTGGCTCACCGCACAGAGATCACACTCCCCAGACTATCCAAACAGATGCTGGGAGTTCTTGTAGAGGCCCCAATGAGCCCACTTACTTCAGCTGGGCTCATTAACTCTTCCCCTGCAAGACTCCCAGCACTCCCCCTAGTGGTGTAAATTGTCATAAAGCCTGAATCTGGGACATTTATATCTTCCATCTTGGATGCAACCTGGTGATTTTACCTGCCTGCTGTCACATACCCCCCCCTCTTGTTTTAACCTTGGGGTTGGAACACAAGCAATCAGGCATGCATGTACTCGAGACAAAGCATCCACATTCCCCATTTGAACGCCAGGGCGATGCTTTACCGTAAAGTTGAATTCTTGTAGGGCCAGGAACCACCTATTTACTCTCCTATTTGTCTCTTTGTTTTGACTCATCCACTTTAAAGGAGCGTGATCAGTAATCAGGTCAAAGTGCCTACCTAGCAGATAGTACCAAAGGGAATCTAGAGCCCACTTCACCGCTAAACACTCCTTCTCAATCGTGGCGTAATTTACCTCATGGGACTTCAATTTCCTGCTGAGGTAAAAGACTGGGTGCTCTTCCCCGTTCCAGACCTGGGACAATACTGCTCCTAACCCAACGTCTGATGCATCACTTTGTACAACAAAGTCCCTAGAGAAGTCTGGTGAGTATAACACTAGCTGGCTACATAAGGCTTTTTTTAAGAATTGGAATGCTGCCTCAGCCTCTGGGGTCCATTTAACCATGACAGACTCTTTGCCTTTTGTCAGGTTGGTTAGGGGCACAGCCTGAGAGGCAAAGTGGGGAATGAATCACCGATAATAACCAGCGATTCCCAGAAAGGCTCGTACCTGCTTCTTGTTGTTGGGACGTGGCCAATTCTGTATGGTCTCGACTTTATTGACTTGAGGTTTTATCACTCCCCTCCCAATGGTGTACCCAAGATATTTTGCCTCCTCCTGTCCAATGGTACACTTCTTGGGGTTGGCCGTAAACCCAGCTTCCCGGATAGAGTCTAGGACTGCTTGCACTTTTGGCAGATGTGAGGCCCAATCTGTGCTATGGACAATTACATCATCCAGGTAAGCCGCAGCATACTTCTGATGGGGCCTCAGTATCTGGTCCATTTTCCGCTGGAATGTTGCCGGTGCATTTTGTAAATCCAAACGGCATTCTTTTATATTGGAATGCCCGTCTGGGGTTACAAACCCGTTTTTCTCCTTGGCCGATTTGGCCAGGGGAATTTGCCAATACCCTTTTGTGAGATCAAGAGTTGTCATGTATCGGGCTGTTCCCAGCCGGTCTATCAACTCATCTATTCGTGGCATGGGGTAGGTGTCAAATTTTGCAACTTTGTTCAGTTGTCGAAAATCGTTACAAAATCGCCAGCTCCCATCCGGTTTAGGCACTAACACTATGGGACTGGACCAATCACTTTGAGATTCCTCTATCACCCCCAATTCAAGCATTTTCTGTACTTCCTCACATATTGCCTCCCGTCGGGCCTCTGGGATCCGATAGGGTTTTAGCTTCACCCTTTCACCGGGCGGGGTAATAATATCATGCTCTACCCCAGACGTTTGTCCCGGCAGCTCGGAGAAAACCTCCTTGTTACGAAGCACAAACTCCTTAACCTCCTGTTGTTGGGGGTTTGACAAGGTGACTGCTATTCCAACCTCAGGAATCACGCAATCAGACTGAGCTGGTGACAAAGTTTCTGCGACTAGGGATTCCCTATCCCTCCAGGCTTTCAACAGATTAATGTGATACATCTGTTTGGGCTTTCGCCTTCCTGGTTGTCTGACCTTGTAATTCACTTCGCTCACTGTTTCCATTATCTCATAGGGGCCTTGCCATTTGGCGAGGAATTTGCTTTCAACCGTAGGGACAAGTACCAATATCCTATCCCCCGGGGAAAAGGTATGGGTCTTGGCCCCACGGTTGTACACTCTCTGCTGTGCCAACTGCGCTTGGGCCAAATGTTCCTTTACGATTGGCATTACCTGTGCAATTCTATCTTGCATCAGGGCGACATGCTCAATCACACTCCTGTGGGCAGAACTCTCGCTTTCCCAAGTTTCCTTGGCGATATCCAACAGCCCTCTTGGGTGTCTCCCATAGAGTAACTCAAAGGGCGAGAAACCCATAGAGGTTTGGGGTACCTCCCTAATGGCAAACATTAAATAGGGAATTAGACAGTCCCAATCCTTTCCATCTCTATCCACCACCTTCTTTAACATTTGTTTTAGGGTTTTGTTGAATCTTTCAACCAACCCATCTGTTTGGGGGTGATACACGGATGTACGCAATTGTGTCACTTTGAACAACTTGCACAGCTCTTTCATAACCTGGGACATAAAGGGTGTACCTTGGTCTGTAAGCAGTTCCTTACAAATACCCACACGGCTAAAAACAAGAGATAGCTCTTTGGCTATGGTTTTGGCCGAGGTATTTCGGAGAGGAATCGCTTCCGGATAACGGGTGGCGGAATGGTGATGCAGGACCCCGGTCAGTTGAAGATTTGTTTCAGCAACGAGTTCGAGAGCGCTTGGCATTATATGGTGCTAACCCATCAGAGACCACCATACAGGAAGCCATTAGAGAAATCGAGCGGCAGGATGAGCGACAACATGAGCAGAGAATGGCGGAAATACGGCAATCAGAGACAACACCTAAAAAAGCAGCACCAACTGAAAGGAGAGGAGAGATACAGATACCAGCCGACATGGAAAAGGAATTCAGAAGGAGGTTGCGAGATTGGGTCTGTAATATTCATCCACCATATTCCCCAGGATACCTGCAAAGAACTCTCTACTGTTTGATTATGACCTCAACAGGTTAATTGGAAAGTGACGCCTTCATGATGTTTAGACACATACTCTTAGATGCTAATATCATCACCAACAGCCCTGACTTTGTGTAATCATGGCTGTGAGGAATTAAGGTAATTTGCATTCTATTGTTCAGTATGACTTGGGAAGGTCTGGTGTGAATAGAAGTAATTAACCCTATACTTGTGTGTATTGTAAAGGCAGACTGGGATTTACAATACAAAGGGATTTAAGATGTAAAGGGAGTAGAACCTGTTGTCGCCAGACAGACTGGCTGCCAACCCTTTGTGGGAAGATGTGTATTGGAGATCGTATATTCTATTGTGTTGGGATCTTTTGAAGCCTAGCAGACGTCAGGATGAGGTGTTGAGTTTTGGGATGTGTGGGTGGAGCTGGGCCCTTGTTCATGTTAAATCATGTTCCCTGAATTGTGTATAAAGTTACAATGTTTGTCAATAATAAATTCATTCCTACTACAGAAGAGACAGAGTGCGTCTCGTCTTCTTCCAGAGGGGTCGGCTCCTATAGGAAAGGGTCGTTTAGCTGTGGATATTGGTAGCGAGTGGATGTGTGTCTAGGAGAGGGAACATCGTAAACGGCGTTAATCCCCTGGATATTGGGGTGCCGTTACAGTCCAATATAACCAAAATGTACTGATGCCCCCTAGCGGACTTCATTATCGGACCTACCAAATCCATTGCGATCCTCTCAAAGGGGACCTCAATGATGGGAAGAGGTACCAGTGGGTTACGGAAATGTGGCATTGGTGCCGACTTCTGACACACAGGGCAGGAGGAACAATAATTTTCTGTTTCGTTCATGACCTCAGGCCAATAGAATCTCTGCAATACTCTCTCTTGTGTTTTCTCTGTCCCCAGATGACCTCCAAGAATGTGCCCATGGGCCAACTCTAACACCAACTTCCTGTAAGGTTTGGGCACCACAAGCTGCTCAATGGTTTCTTCTGCCCTTTTAGCGACCCAATACAGTAGGTCCTTTTCCACGATGAAGTATGGGTAAGTGTAGGTCTTATCTGGATTCACTAACTCGCCATCTATTTTCACTACGTTTTCCCGTGCCTTTATTAGGGTGGGGTCTTTTAACTATTCTGTGGCAAAATTTTCCTTGTGAACCTCGAGATCAGAAAACTCCACAGACGGCTTGTTTTCGTCTGAGGATGTTGTCTCCTCCCCAGTTTCTCGAGTCTCCCCTGCCAATACCGACAAGGGGAATTCTGGAGAGTCCTCACCACTCTCAGAGGAATTCTGGCTATCACATTCCTGGTATATATGGGCACCAGTGGGGGGCTCAGGACAATCCCAGAGTTCCCAGAACTTTGGAAAATCCCTTCCCACAATGGCATCATGTGGTAAGTGAGACACTAACCCCACCTGATGAGAAAGGTTACCATTGGAGGTCTCAAAACACACTGTAGTCACAGGATACTCTCGGGTGTCCCCATGCACACAAATAACAGCTACCTTGTTATTCCCTAAGACCTCTGTAGTGACTAATTCATCTTTTATCAGTGTTACCAGGCTACCTGAATCCAGCAACACAACAACATTTTTACCATTAATACACATTTTGCACAAATGTTTCTCAGTTCCCCGAATGGCAGTGTATGCAACTGTCGCAAACAGCGACTGACGTCTGTCCCTTAGAAAGTCACATTGCATGGGTTCATCCACAACCGGGCAATTTGCTGCAATATGTCCCTCTTGCCGGCAGCGGTAGCAAACAATCCTTTTTGCTGCCTCTTGAGCCCCTGACTTCCCAGGCTGTTCTCACCAGACATTAGGTAGAACTCTCACCCTCTCATTCTCTCCACCCTCACCCCTTGGAATCATCTTACCCGCCACTGAGAATGGTCTGGTCTTAGGGTGAAAAGTCCGTGAGTCTCTGGAAGATGCAGTCAGGTTCTCTGTAGCCAAGTACTTCTCTACATGATCCACAAGCTTATCGGCCGTTTCTGCGTCTCCATGGCTTACCCACTTTTGGATGGCAGTAGGAAGAGCTCTCAGGAAGCGATCCATCACAACACGTTCCACAATCTTTGGTGCGGACAAAGTCTCTGGCTGTAGCCACTTCCTGCTTAGGTGAATGAGATCATACATTTGAGACCTGGGGGGGTTTTCCAAGCCGGAAAGTCCAGTTATGCACACGCTTAGCCCGGACAGCCAGGGTGACACCCAGCCGTGCCAATATTTCATTTTTTAGCATCACATAGTCAATTTTCCCTTTCAGCAGGCCTTTCAAATGTGGTCAAAAACACCTCTGGATAATCCTATCCAGTCATTTTTGTCAGTAAACGACTCACCCCAAAGGACGCAGTATTAGTGGAACTACTTGCCTCACTGGTCTGCGGACGTTGCTGCATTAATGTCTCCACTTGTTGCTGTAGTCTCTGTTCTAGCTTCTGCAACAGGTCTATTAAGCGGGCCTAAGATTGCTGCTGGGCTTGTTGCTGGGCTGCCAGACTCTGTTGATGAGCTTGCTGCTGGGCTTCAAGGCTCTGTTGCAAATTTGCATTTGTCTGTTGTTGAGCTGCAAGGCTCTTTTGCAAACCTGCATTTGTCTGCTGCTGATTGGCATTTGCTAGAGCCAGCTGTTTCAGTATCTCCTCCATGCTGGCCTTAATAGAAACTGCCCGCATTCTCCACCAACTGTGAGGGGGTTAGCTCGGCAGCGGGTGTGTGAGACCCCCTGTAAGGGTTCACCACACAAAATTAGGCACAGCAGACAGTGGTAGGAGAAAACAAAAGGGTGTGGTTTTATTTGAGCTATATACAGATAAAAAATATAGCAGAAAACAAAAGAAACAGGAAAATAAATCCTGGTCAACTTGACCGCTCACTACACACGTTGGTGTCCCTAACTAACAACTGGGTACAGCCTTGTGCTGTCCCATCCCTAGCTCCCTGCTTTTAGAAGTTCTTAGCAATAACCACAAAGGCTTTGGCTCACCGCACAGAGATCACACTCCCAGACTATCCAAACAGATCTGGTTCCAGGTTGGAACATCTCCCTTAGCATGCTGGGAGTTCTTGTAGAGGCCCCAATGAGCCCACTTACTTCAGCTGGGCTCATTAACTCTTCCCCTGCAAGACTCCCAGCACTCCCCCTAGTGGTATAAATTGGCATAAAGCCTGAATCTAGGACATATATATCTTCCATCCTGGATGCAACCTGGTGATTTTACCTGCCTGCTGTCACAATATATTATGTGGCGGTGGGACCCCGTGCGACCCTAAAGATTGCTGGTTTACGCCAGATTTTGTAGAGAAAGACATGCTGATTGCACAGCTGTGTGTTGGGCTATTTAGTTCTGACCTGACTATGGCTCAGGGCTCCATCCAACAGACAGGAAGTCTGTGCCTGGGGAATCAGGTGGACTCCCATCCCTTTGAGAGCAGTCAGACGCTGCATGGGTGCAGCCAAAGTATGCATGTCTGCAGGAGGCAGATGTCATTGATGATTGAGCAACAAGGTGCTGATCAGGAGTAAGCTAGGAGAGAGCTTATCTCTAGGAAACTCTGTTTGTTCTGAGCAGCAGACCTAAGTCCTAGGCTAAAGGCCTGAAACAGCCAGGGGGCAAGAATGAAAGCCAGGAGGCTAAAGTTTTGAGTATGCAAGATACAATAATGGTGGAACCCCCCTGTGAGGGCTACTGATGTATTTGTGTATTTTTTGTGCTTTTAAATAAAAGTGGTCTACCAGGCCCTTAAAAATTCAGTTCTGGACTGGCGTACTCACTAAAAAACGCACCTACCGCTGGAGTCTGATCACCCCAATCTCCTGACTGCAGACTATTGCTTTTCTATTACTAGTGTAGCGGGCATCTAAATTTGGGGGGGAGCATCTGGGTTATTAAACCCAGATGCAATAATTGTTAGGGAGTCTGAGAATCTCTTTTGTGGTTCTTGGAGGACTCTGGTGGTGCAAGGTTCCCTGCGGCCTGCAGGTGGCGTTGTCGCCCTGGGCCGGAGTCGAACCCGCAACGCAAGACTGATCCCTTTTTGTCCTTTCCTGGTGCTGGTACGGCGGGGCTAGGAACCCGCTGTGACGCAAAGGGAGAGGGGATAAAAGGGGCGGACGCCCTTACCACGGGGTTAGGTTGTCCCTTGACCTGGCCAGAGCGAGAGTCCATCCCAGGCACCTTAAGCCTGGGGTGAGGTACTATGGCCGAGGCCTGGGACCCAGTAACTTCGACTGGGTTCCGCGAGGGTGGAGGAGTCCGAGGGGCCCTAAGGTGTTGGGACCCGTATCTGAGGTGAGGAGGCCGGGGAGTGTAACCCTTCCGAATAGCCCGGTACAGCATTAATCCGGTGACGGCGGGGCCTCTGGTAACTCTCTTGGAGGGATGTCTTCCCCCTGACACGGGCTGCAGCGTAGCGAAGGTAACTCCAGTTCCTGTTCATTAGAGTCGCTGGAAGAGACTCTGAAGCCAAAAAGTACATTTTACAGTCACTGTGCTTAGCAACTGTTGGTGAAACCTCAACGGTTTAGTTTCTTTGAGGATTGTGCCTTGACCTACTCCCCACCAATACTGAACTGTTCTATGGGTCTCAAACTGTCTGCTCGCAAAGGACTATTTGTTTGCCGTTATGGAATAAATAAGTGTTGGACCTTTTCAGTGTGTGGTACTCCAATTACTGGGAGCAAAGGGGGTTATCAGCAGAACAGACTTGGCTCTGAGCATATACACAGCCCGAAGGTAATCTGGTGCTGACCTTCACCTCTACATGCTGTAATCTAGAGGACATGGGCCGTGGCGCACCTCGCTCTCCCCTTCAAAGTACCCCTAGACCGGAGCCAGAGTAACCGCGAAAGAAGAAGAGAGAGGGTGAGGCCGCTACACGTGGGGGCTCGTTAGTCCGGGATGTGTGTTTCGTGTATGGAGCTAAGAACGTCTGTGTTTGAACTTTGCTGCCCGGTGGAGTTCCGAGTAGGTCGGCCATGTTGGCAAGCGCGCCATGAGGCACACCATAACTGCGCAGTTCGTGGGCGGGGAGAAGGGAAAGCCCGCAAACAAGTGCAGAGTATGGGAGGAGTCTGGCCATGTGGAAGTAGTCACGTGGGGATTCCGGCGCGAGTTGGTCAGTGCGCAATGGAGCAGCAGACAGTCGGGATGACCTCAAATACCCCGTGGATTCCGGTTCCTTACCCCACGAAGATGACTTCCTTTGCTGCTTCCATAACGGACACAGGAATAAGACTTAGGCCCCGAGGACGTTTGGCTCTGTATGTATGCAGAGACATAGAGGCCCTCGGTGTGATCTGTCCCGGCTGCTCGGGACTGGTGGTCAACTTGAAGCCATTCGGGCGATGTGAGGCCTGCAAGGAGTTTCTTTTTGAGGTGGAGCCATCCACAGAAAGGCCCCGAGCCTTCCACCTCAACTGCCTCGCAGGTACCGCCACTCCGGAAGGGAAGATCCAGGCCTTTGCGGAGATTTTTGTGTGCATTGACCAGGGCAAAGAGAGTGCCCAACCAGAGACTGAGAGAGAAAAATCAGAGGATGCTGCTTCGGTCACCACAAGCTCCCTGCTCCCACCTCCGAAGAGGAAAGTTGGCCTTCTACAGGCATCCTATGTTCGTGGAAGAGCTTCGCCCCGCCGCTTGCCTGGCCTGGATGGATCCGGAGGGAAGAGCCCTGGACATCCCCGTTCTGCTAAAGGCCCAAGTGAGCCAGGGGTTGGGACTGTGTGTGTGGTTGGAGGTGTCGAGAGTCCGCTGTCGGTGGAGCCCGTGAGGGAGGGTGATTCCGTATCTATTGGGAATTACCTGCCCGCAGAAATGTACGACACCTACGACCTAGAGTCGCTGTCAGATGCCTGCGATGATGGCGAGATCGATGAGGTCTTTCACCGCAAGGGTTGGGACAGGATGCCATTACTCGCGCTCCGTGCGCCAAGGGATCTGCCTATGTCTACAGGGGATAGTACACCCCGGGTGGAGGCCCCGGAGCCCGGGGAGAAATCTGGTCTCCTGCCTACCCTTCCATCCTCCGGCTCACCTACTGCTTCATCCATTCCGGTGACGGGAACGCAACGTTCATCACTGCGGGCTCCTAGGCCCAAGCCAACGGAAGTAGTTAAAGTACCTCGGCATCCTGAGTCCATCGTCCCGCCTGGAGAAGGAGAGCGGGCGACGATGCCACCTTTGGCCCGGCTGCAGCGGCTCTTCTGTCAGAGAGTTGCCCGTGAATATGGGTGGGAGTACCCATACCTACCCCGGGACTTGCTTTTTGAAGTGGAGGTCCTGCGGCAGCGATGGTATGATGAGTTTGTCTGGGAAAAGCTCAAAGTGCCCCATGCTCGCCGATACCTTTCGTTCTCATCCCCCATGTCTAAGAAGTTCAAAGACTGTAAGGCGGAGTGGATGTTAGGTCGGCACATCCATGCGGACAGGGTGCTTATTTGTCGCAAAGATAGAGAGAACATTGAATATAATGTGGAGACTTTCGATAAGCACTTGAAGCCCCTGTTCCTGCCGCACCCAAAGTTCTACCTTTAGGAGGAAAAGACTCCTGTATGCTCTGTTTATTGTTCACTGCTGAACTTGCCGGAACACACGGACTGTGCCCTAGTTTTTTTTTGTATTTGGGCGTTTTACTCTTTGGAGAAATGGGAGCTGTTACTGTTTGTTCTCCCTCTTTCTCCCTGCACTGCAAAGAAGATAATGACTTTGGGGTGTGGTTAGTGTAGACACAGTAAGAGAAGAAGGAAAGTTGTCTGAAGGATTCAGCTAAGTGTCATGACCGTGGCACTGTGACCAGGTGGCAGTGCTGCGCAACGACAGTTTTTATTTTTATTTTTTTACACTTGCACCACCATACTCATTGGAGCGAATGGGCCTCTTCAAGGACAGGCCCGTTCGTTCCAAGAAAACACACATTGTGGTAGGATGTTTTTTTTTTCCCCTTCTGCAGGAGATTCACCCGTCAAGGCTGCTGAGAATGGGTGGTCCTTAGATAGCAAGGGGGAGGGATTGTGCATGTGTAAATGTCAGAAGTGTTTTGTTGAAAGTTTTATAGTTTTACTGTTTCATGTTTTCCCTTTCCCATTCTAGGTCTTGGCACACTTCAGGACTAAATTGTGTAGTTTAGTTTCTGGGCGGAGCTTATGTCACCACCTTTGTGGGATGTGAGTTTGGACCAGACACTGGGGACCAGTGTCAAATCACCTGGGGGAGAGTGTAGCGGGCATCTAAATTTGGGGGGGAGCATCTGTGTTATTAAACCCAGATGCACTAATTGTTAGGGAGTCTGAGAACCTCTTTTGTGGTTCTTGGAGGACTCTGGTGGTGCAAGGTTCCCTGCGGCCTGCAGGTGGCGTTTTCGCCCTGGGCCGGAGTCGAACCCGCACCACAAGACTGCTCCCTTTTGGCCTTTCCTGGTGCTGGTACGGCGGGGCGGGGAACCTGCTGTGATGCAAAGGGAGAGGGGATAAAAGGGGCGGACGCCCTTACCACGGGGTTCGGTTGTCCGGAGTAGTCGAGAGTTCGGAGTTGGAGGACGCGGCCGCACCCAGGCACCTTCAGCCTGGGTGCTGGCGTTCCGGAGTTCCGGGCCCAGGTGCCCTTGACCTGGCCGGAGCAAGAGTCCATCCCAGGCACCTTAAGCCTGGGGTGAGGTACTATGGCCGAGGCCTGGGACCCAGTAACTTCGACTGGGTTCCGGGAGGGTGGAGGAGTCCGAGGGGCCCTAAGGTGTTGGGACCCGTATCTGAGGTGAGGAGGCCGGGGAGTGTAACCCTTCCGAATAGCCCGGTACAGCATTAATCCGGTGACGGCGGGGCCTCTAGTATCTCTCTTGGAGGGATGTCTTCCCCCTGACAGGGGCTGCAGCGTAGCGAAGGTAACTCCAGTTCCTGTTCATTAGAGTCGCTGGAAGAGACTCTGAAGCCAAAACGTACGTTTTACAGCCACTGTGCTTAGCAACCGTTGGTGAAACCTCAACGGTTTAGTTTCTTTGAGGATTGTGCCTTGACCTACTCCCCACCAATACTGAACTGTTCTATGGGTCTCAAACTGTCTGCTCGCAAAGGACTATTTGTTTGCCGTTATGGAATAAATAAGTGTTGGACCTTTTCAGTGTGTGGTACTCCAATTACTGGGAGCAAAAGGGGTTATCAGCATAACAGACTTGGCTCTGAGCGTATACACAGCCCGAAGGTAATCTGGTGCTGGCCTTCACCTCTACATGCTGTAATCTAGAGGACATGGGCCGTGGCGCACCTCGCTCTCCCCTTCAAAGTACCCCTAGACCGGAGCCAGAGTAACCGCTAAAGAAGAAGTGAGAGGGTGAGGCCGCTACACTGATAATACAAGCAGTTGATTGAGCTAACCTGCAGTTTCTTAGGTCAGTGTAGTGTAGTCTGGCCACAGTGTGCACGTAAAGCTGACTGCAGACTATTGCTTTTCTTTTACTGATAATACAAGCAGTTGATTGAGCTAACTTGCAGTTTCTTAAGTCAGTGTAGTGTAGTCTGGCCACAGTGTGCACGTAAAGCTCACTGCAGACTATTGCTTTTCTATTACTGATAATACAAGCAGTTGATTGAGCTAACCTGCAGTTTCTTAAGTCAGTGTAGTGTAGTCTGGCCACAGTGTGCACATAAAGCTCACCGCAGACTATTGCTTTTCTATTACTGATAATACAAGCAGTTGATTGAGCTAGCCTGCAGTTTATTAAGTCAGTGTAGTGTATACTGGGCTCAGTGTGCACGTAAAGCTCACTGCAGACTATTGCTGTACGCTTGCAGTCCGTTGGCAAGCGTACATAAAAGACCCACATCAAAGAACAAAGCGGACCTCTCCTTGCTCCTCATCAGCTGGGATCTCCAACCCCACTATACCGTCAGTCCTCTCAGAAACCTGCACTGAGAGGAATGAAGGTGTAGAATTAGGTGTGTCACAGCCAAGTACTTGCGGGCAATCTGCTATCGGTACACCAACATCAGATTGTACCAGGCAAATTTCCCTGCCCCAGCTGCTGCACCGCCGAAAGAAGTTCACTCCCAGCCATCCACATGCCCAGCGGTTGAATGCTAGCTTGGCTAAATTGCTAGCACTTCAACTGCTGCCTTTTCAGTTGGTAGACTCTGCCCCCTTCCGTGAGTTTGTGGAATGTGCGGTTCCTCAGTGGCAGGTTCCCAAACGCCACTTTTTTCACAAAGGCGATTCCAGCTCTCTACAGGCATGTGGAAGGCAATGTCTTGGCCTCGCTGGACAGGGCGGTCAGCGGTAAGGTGCATATTACCGCTGACTCATGGTCCAGCAGGCATGGACAGGGACGTTACCTATCTTTCACGGCGCATTGGGTTACTCTGCTGGCAGCTGGGAAGGATGCAGGACAGGGTGCAGTAGTGTTGGAGGTTGTTCCGCCACCACGCCTCAAAAATGCTACTAGTGGTGATTCTGACACACCTCTCTCCTCCACCCCTCCTCTTCTTCCTCCATGGCCTCTTCCTGTTCTGATTTATCCTCGGAACCAGCGGTGCTTGAGCTGGTGTGCTTGGGGGACAGGAGCCACACTGGGGCAGAGATTCTGTCAGCTCTGCAGGGGCAGGCTCAGAGGTGGTTGACGCCACGCCAGCTTAAGTCAGGAATGGTGGTTTGTGACAATGGCACCAACCTCCTCTCCGCCCTCCGACAGGGACAACTGACCCATGTGCCCTGTTTGGCTCACGTCCTTAACTTGGTGGTGCAGCGGTTCTTGGGCAGGTACCCGGGCTTACAGGATGTCCTGAGGCAGGCCAGGAAAGTCTGTGTGCATTTCCATCGGTCATATGCCAGTGCTCGGCTGGCTGACCTCCAAAAGGAATTTAACCTGCCCAAGAACCGCCTAATCTGTGACATGCCCACCAGATGGAACTCAACGTTGGCCATGCTGCAGTGGCTGCACACGCAGCAGAGGGCCATCAATGAGTATCTTTGCCAATATGGCACGAGGACAGGGTCAGGGGAGCTTGTTTTTTTTTTTGCCACGCCAGTGGGTCATGATCAGGGATGCATGCACTGTCCTGTCACCATTTAAGGAGGCCACGAGGATGGTGAGCAGTGACAGTGCATGCATCAGTGACACTGTCCCTCTTGTCCACCTGTTGGAGCACACACTGCGTGGAATAATGGACAGGGCACTTGAGGCAGAACAGAGGGAGGAAGAGGAGGACTTCCTTACCTCTCAAAGCCCCCTTTATCCAGACAGTGTTTCTGCTGGCCCGCCTATCACACAGGAAGAGGAGAAGGAGGAGGAGGATTGTGTCAACATGGAGGTGGAGCCTAGCACTCAGCATCAGCAGCAGTCTTCAAGGGATCAATTACAATCCCAAGAAACCCATGGACTTGTACGTGGCTGGGAGGAGGTGGCTGCGGATCATGTCGTCCTTAGTGACCCAGAGGACTCCGGACCGAATGCCTCAGCAAACCTATGCTGAATGGCCTCCCTGATCCGGCAAAGCCTGCGGAAGGATCCTCGTATTCATGGTATCAAGGAGAGGGATAATTACTGGCTGGCAACCCTCCTTGATCAATGTTACAAGGGTAAGGTTGCGGACCTTATCTTGCCGTTGCAGAGGGAGCAGAGGAGGAAACATCTCCGGGAGGCCTTGCAGAAAGGTTTGTGCAACGCGTTCCCAGAGCCTGGGAGGTTACAAATTCCTGGTCCTGGACAACGTGTTGCTGAGGCTTCGGTCAGTCACAGAAGGAGCGGTGGAGAAGGTGGCCGTCTAACCGATGCGTTCAGACAATTTTTTAGTCCGCAGCCCCAAGGTATGATCGGTTCCAGCAACCATCGCCAGCGTCTGTTTTACATGGTGCAGGAATACCTAGGGGCAAGATCAGACTTGGACACCTTTCCCACCGAAAATCCTCTGGGTTACTGGGTCTTGAGGATGGATCACTGGCCAGAACCTGCTCATTGTACAATTGAGCTACTGGCCTGTCCTGCATCCAGCGTTCTTTCGGAAAGGAACATTCAGTGCTGCTGGAGGCTTTGTAACTGATCACAGGGTGTGCCTGTCCACCGACTCGGTCGATCGGCTGACCTTCATAAAAATGAATCACTCTTGGATCACTACCAGCTACCAAGCACCCGATGCTGATGTAACCGAATAATTTTTTTTGAATGTCAGATCCCTTCAAGACTATGCTGATACTGAGTGACTATCCTGTTATGCTGAGTGACTATCCTCTTCCTCCTCAACTCAATGATCATGCTGATAGCTTGTAAGAACATTTTTGGTTCTGGGCACCGCCACCAGTGGCTAAGGCCCAATTTTTCAGCCCCTGTTTAACAGGGGCGTGTAATTACAATTTTTGTTTTAATACTTTGCAGCATGGCTCATTCCTGCGCTCCAACTAGAGTATCTGTGAGGTGTTGTGGCACCAGCACCAGTGCCTAAGGCCCAATTTTTCAGCCCCTGTTTAACAGGGGCATGTAATTACAAATCTTGATCTAATATTTCACAGCAGGGCCCATTCCTGTGCCCACCAAGAGTAACTGTGAGGGCTTACAGTGTTGTGGCAACACCAACACCTAAGGCCCAAATTTCTGCAGAGTATATAGGGCAGGCCCCTACTTTCAAACATCCAACTTACAAACGACTCCTACTTGCAAACGGAAGGAGACAACAGGAAGTGAGAGGAGATCTACCCCTAGGAAGGGAAATTCTCTCCTGTCAATTTTCAAAATCCAATTGTCATGGGGACAGAAAGTGAGATGAAATCTTCTAAACAGGTGCACAGACAGCAAAACAAATGTTACAGGGGTGATAACCCTTCCCTATGTTTAAAAATAGATTATTTGGCTGGAGCTACACTTTAAAAATGTACCAGTTCAAAATTACAAACAGATTCTACTTAAGAACAAACCTACAGTTCCTGTCTTGTTTGCACCGCCTGTATACTGCTGTTCAGAGTATATAGGGCCTGGGGGCCCCACACCTTTCCTTTTTTTAATTTGGGAGCAGGGTTTCCCTTAACCACTTAACAACCACCTGCCGACAAATAACGGCGGCAGGGTGGTTGCTTAACTCTGGGAGGACGTTATATAACGTCCTCCCAGAATCGCGCTCCCGCGCGCCCCCTGGGGCGCGCACACGGGAAACTCCGTGACCGCCGGGTCCAGAGGACCCGGCGGATCACGAATCGCGGTAAATCGCCGCTGATAGCGGCCGTTTACCACGTGATCGCTCCGTCAAATGACGGAGCAATCACTTGTAAACAGACCGGCGTCATTTGATGACGCCGGTTCCTCCCTCCCCTCTCTGTACCGATCGGTACAGTGTGAGAGGGGAGGGGGAGGGAGCGGATGGCAGCAGCAGCACTGTGGGCTGGATCTGTGACAATTGCAGTCACAGATCCATCCATCCCTGCTCAGCCATCCCTGTGCTATACCCTGCCAATACTCTGCAATACACCCTGCCAATACTCTGCAAAATACCCTGGTGCAATACTCTGCAATACCCTGGTGCAATACTCTGCAATACCCTGGTGCAATACTCTGCAATACCCTGGTGCAATACTCTGCAATACCCTGGTGCAATACTCTGCAATACCCTGCGAAATACTCTGCAATACCCTGCGAAATACTCTGCAATACCCTGCGAAATACTCTGCAATACCCTGGTGCAATACTCTGCAATACCCTGGTGCAATACTCTGCAATACCCTGGTGCAATACTCTGCAATACCCTGCACAATACTCTGCAATACCCTGCACAATACTCTGCAATACCCTGCAAAATACTCTGCAATACCCTGCAAAATACTCTGCAATACCCTGCGCAATACTCTGCAAAATACTCTGCAATACCCTGCACAATACTCTGCAATACCCTGCACAATACTCTGCAATACCCTGCACAATACTCTGCAATACCCTGCACAATACTCTGCAATACCCTCCACAATACTCTGCAATACCCTCCACAATACTCTGCAATACCCTCCACAATACCCTGTGCAATACCCTCCACAATACCCTGTGCAATACCCGTGCAATACCCTGCCATACACCGCAATACCCTGCCATACACCGCAATACCCTGCCATACACCGCAATACTCCGCAATGCCCGGCAATACTCCGCAATGCCCGGCAATACTCCGCAATGCCCGGCAATACTCCGCAATGCCCGGCAATACTCTGCAATAACCACTTCCCGCCCTCCGGCCGTCATATGACGTCCTTGACTTTGTGCGGGGATATCTGAATGATGCCTGCAGCTACAGGCATCATTCAGATATCGGCTTTTTCAGCCGGCGATTCCCTACACCATAAGAACAATCATAGCGGCTGTACCGCCGCTTGATCATTCTTACGGGAGGCAAGAGGGGATGTCCCCCCCCCCCCCCGCCGCCCTCCGGTGCTTCTACCGACTCACCGCTACGATCAAAGCCAGGATTGTTGTTTTTTTTTTTTGTATTTTTTTCAGGCTTCCCAGCCTAGAGGTGAGATGTGGGGTCTTATTGACACCCCCCCCCCTCATATCTCACTGTAAAGAGGACCTGTCATGCCATATTCCTATTACAAGGGATGTTTACGTTCCTTGTAATAGGTATAAAAGTGATCAAAAAAATGTTTAGGGCGGAAAAACATGTCAAACTAAAATAAATAAAGTAAAATGAAGAATAAAATATTTTTTTTTTTTTTAAAGCGCCCCTGTCCCCGTGAGCTCGCATACAGAAGCGAACGCATACGTAAGTCCCGCCCACATATGAAAACGGTTTTCAAACCACACATGTGAGGTATCTCTGCGAACGTTAGAGCGAGAGCAATCATTTTGGCCCTAGACCTCCTCTGTAACTCAAAACATGTAACCAGTAAAAATATTTAAAGCGTCGCCTATGGGGATTTTTTAAGTAGCGAAGTTTGGCGCCATTCCACGAGTGTGTGCAATTTTTAAGGGCGACATGTTAGGTATCTATTTACTCGGCGTAACTTCATCTTTCACATTATGCAAAAACATTGGGATAACTTTACTGTTTTTTTTTTTTTTTAAGCACAAAACATTTTTTTTCCGTAAAAAACGCGTTAAAAAAATTGCTGCGCAAATATCGTGCGAGATAAAAAGTTGCAACAACCACCATTATATTCTCTAAGGTCTTTGCTAAAAAAACATATATAATGTTTTGGGGTTCTATGTAATTTTCTAGCAAATAAATGATGATTTTTACATGTAGGAGAGAAATGTCAGAATTGGCCTTGGTGCTCCAGAACGCCTGAAGGTGCTCCCTGCATGTTGGGCCTCTGTATGTGGCCACGCTGTGTAAAAGTCTCACACATGTGGTATCGCCATACTCGGGAGTAATAGCAGAATGTGTTTTGGGGTGTAATTTGTGGAATGCATATGCTGTGTGTGAGAAATAACCTGCTAATATGACAATTTTGTGAAAAAAAAAAAGAGAAAAAAAAAATCTTGATTTTGCAAAGAATTGTGGGAAAAAATGACAACTTCAAAAAACTCACAATGCCTCTTTCTGAATACCTTGGAATGTCTTCTTTCCAAAAAGGGGTCATTTGGGGGGTATTTGTACTTTTCTGGCATGTTAGGGTCTCAAGAATTGAGATAGGCCGTCAGTACTTCAGGTGTGATCAATTTTCAGATATTGGCACCATAGCTTGTGGACTCTATAACTTTCACAAAGACCAAATAATATACACCAATTTGTACTTATTTTTACCAAAGATATGTAGCAGTATAAATTTTGGCCAAAATTTATGAAGAAAAAATAGTAATTTGCAAAATTTTATAACAGAAACGAAAAAAAAATCATTTTTTTACAAAATTTTCAGTCTTTTTTCTCTTATAGCGCAAAAAATAAAAAACCCAACAGTGATTAAATACCACCAAAAGAAAGCTCTATTTGTGTGAAAAAAAGGACAAAAATTTCATATGGGTACAGTGTTGTATGACTGAGTAATTGTCATTCAAAATGTGAGAGCACCGAAAGCTGAAAATTGGTCTGGTTATTAAGGGGGTTTAAGTGCCCAGTGGTCAAGTGGTTAATATCCATAAAAGACTGGTAATGGGCTGGGGGTACCAATGCCGTTTTTCTCAATGATTTTCATCCATATTGCCGGGACCAGACACGGGAAACACGCGCCACTTCACAGTCATACTATAGACACCCCCCAGGTACGATATTTAAAGGAATATTTCACTTTTATTTTTTCACTTAAAGCGTCATTAAAATCACTGCTGCCTAAAAAACTGCAGTTTTTAAAACGTATTTTTGCATTGATACATGTACCCTGGGGCAGGACCCGGGTCCCCAAACCCTTTTTAGAACAATAACTTGCATATTAGCCTTTACAGTTCGCACTTTTGATTTCTCACGTTCGAGTCCCATAGACTTTAACGGGGTTCGAAAGTTCGTGCGAACTTTCGGTCCGTTCGCAGGTTCTGGTGCGAACCGAATCGGGGGTGTTCAGCTCATCTCTAGTGGGCAGAGGGTTTTTGTGTGGGTGGTTACTGAGTGAGCTTTAAAAGGTTAAAGGCAGCTAGAGTTCTCTCTCTCTTTTTTCCATTGAACGCAGTCAAGACACCATCAAGAGGATGACCATATGTAAAGTATCATCTATGTTCTTTTATTTTATATGCTCTGTAGTATTATTTTAGTGTTTTATGTTAGCATTTCTACTTTCTTAGTAAATGAAATCCTTGCACTTCTTGTAAAAAAAATAATTAAATCCTTGCTTATTAAAGTCGTGGGATTATTTTGATAGCTAACATTGTTATTGTATCATCACCATTAACTTAATCAGAAGCTTTGATAGACTAGCTAACTATGGGAATAAACAAGATAATATATATTTATAATAAATAGGGGGAATCCAAAACCACCCCTTATTTATTTCATTTATGTTGCCTTCCAACAGCCTGGCTGCTCTAGGCCCAAAGTTAGAGGTGTTAGGGTTCTCCTGGCTGTCTTGCACAGCACTTAAAGAGGAAGTAAACCCTCTCGGAAAAAAAAAAATTCACCCTGCAAGACAAAGGCATAGCATACTAGTTCATTATGAATTACTTACCTGAGATCGAAGCCCCCGCAGCAGTCCTCGTTCGCCTCCTCCGACGCCGCCATCTCTCCCGGAGTGACTTCCGGGGTATCGCGGCTCCGGCGCTGTGACTGGCCGGAGCCGCAATGACGTCACTCCCGCACATGCGCGCGGGTGCCACCACTAACGGCATGATCGCGGTTAGAAACGGCACGCTCAGTGCGCCTGCGCTCGATGTCTACAGCGCTGCTATTTCTGCAAATATCTCCTAAACCTTTTAGGTTTGGGAGATATTTATTGCACCTACAGGTAAGCCTTAAACTAGGCTTATCTGTAGGTTAAAGTGGTTGTAATGGGTTTACAACCACTTTAAAGGGTTGTAAAGGTGTTTTTATTTAAATATCACATGTCATACTTCCCAGGCAACAATAGTACGAAGAATAGTGCAGCGCACAAAAAAACGTTCTGTCACATAAAACCACATGGAGTCAGCATGAGAAGACGACCGCAGGTGACGTCAATCCCGCAGCCATCTCCTCATGCTGACTCCATGTGGTTTTATGTGACAGAATTTTTTTTTTGCTGGTACGTAATGGAATTTCCTTGTATGTGTGTGATTCTTCCTTTTTATCATATTAAATACATGCCAGCAGAGAGCACTGGGTATTTCCTGTTTTATTTGCATGTATCTGGATATTGGGACACTGATGATCTTATGCTGCGATCCCCTGTATATGAGCTGATGTGGTGATCCATGTGCTTTGCACTCTGAAAAGGTTTATCACTACTCTCTAGGATTTTGCGCATAAGGGAAAGCCTTTTTTTTTTCCATCAAAAGGTTTTTATTGCTCACAAAACAAACAGGATATAAAAATATGCAATACGGTACATGTAGTTCAGGCAGTATGATGATACAACGACATTTCTCGAGTGCAACAGATACTACAAGAGGTAAACATTTCGCTCATCTCGTCCTGCATAAGGTGCACACCACCCACCCCCCGGCCCGACCTCCCGCAACCCCCACTAACCTCCCCCCGTTCAAGCATTTGTACAGAGGTCTAACCATTGGATCCCCAACGCAGTGTCCATGTCTACACCCCCCCTAACATCCTCATCTGTACTAGTTCCAAGGGGCTTAAACCAGGTACAGTGAGCCATAAATCCCATAGTTTATCAAATTTTTCAGCATTACCTCTGTGTTGATAAATGTACTTTTCCATAATGAGCATTCTACCCATCTGCTGTATCCACATTTTGGCCGTGGGCGGTGTGTCTGATTTCCAGTGTAAGAGGATGGTTTTCCTAGCCTGGAACAATGCCCTGGTAAATGCCATTTGAGTCACCTTCTCCGGTATCACCCCCTCCAGAACCCCAAGCAGGCAGTGTAGTGGGTCTAGACGGACGTTGGTCTGGAACACTGAATTTAGTGTAGCCATGACCTTCGCCCAGTATCTGTGGAGTTTGGGGCAACGCCAGAGCAGGTGGATCAGATCCCCAGGCACCGTCCTACACCTACCACATAGCGGATCAGGCACCCTGCCCATTTTGAAGAGTTTCACAGGGGTATAATGCACTCTCAATAGAATGTACAGCTGAGATACTTTCTGTGACACATTTAGCGAACAAGTATTAACCACCTGCAGCGCCTCCTCCCACATCTCCCCTTCGATGGGCCCAACATCAGCTTCCCACTGACTTGCTACCTTCATGGGGTGCCAATCTAGGAATGACGACAACAGCATGTTAAAGCACAGGGAGATGACACCCTTAGTCTCCGAAGCGTCCTGCAATATATGGAAAACCGAAGTGGGGGAATGAACCCACTCCATCGCATCTCCCTGAGCTCCAACAGCGTGCTGCAGTTGCAGATAATAAAATAACATGTAAGATGGAAGCGCAAATCTGGACTGAAGTGTGCTGAAAGGAAGCAAGGCCCCGTTATGAAAGACATGTCTTAGGTGAGTTATACCTATGGAGAGCCATCTAGGTCCCTGCTAAATCTTGGCTAATTCACTATACGCATCGTTCTCCCACAGCGGGCTGTACACAGTAAACCCTGTAACCTTCTGGAGTTGTTTGGCCTTATTCCACACCTTCTGTAGTAGCGAATAAGTGGGCATGCGTCTAATGGGTTTTTGAAACCGTTGGGCCTCAAGCCCTTCTGGGATTGAGCCGGCTCCCGAACCAATAAGCAGAAGCTGGGCCAAGGAACCTGTAGGAAAGGGGGCCATAGCACCAATCAGGTGCTGCAGCTGCGCCGCCAAATAGTATATCCAAGGGTTGGGCAGGGCAAGCCCCACCCCTCCTTTGGACGCTGTAGTTGCTCCAGTTTAATCCTGGGGGTTTGGTGTGCCACAGCAGTTGCCTAAAGAGGGAATTGACAACTCTAAATATTTTAAGTGTGATAACTACGGGAGTATTGTGGAGCAGGTACAGCAGTTGGGGCATAAGAATCATCTTAATGAGGTTTGTCTTGCCGGCTACGGACATATTTAGCCTATTCCATATCTGTATTTTATCTCTAAACCTAGTCAATAGGGGATATATATTTAGTTGACAGAAGTCTGTAACCTTAGGGAAGACGTATACACCTAGATATTTAAAGGAGTTTACTATGGGGACCGGGCAGGAGGGCACCCCAATATACACGGGGGGCTCATCCAGGAACAGCAGAGCAGACTTAGACCAGTTAATTGTGAGGCCCGAGAACCGGCCGAACTCTGTAATAAGGGACATAACCTGAGTCAATGAGTCATCCACATCTTCCAGGAAGAGGAGCATGTCATCGGCGTATAACATGATTTTCTCATGCATGCCACCATAACGGAAGCCCTTAACCGTTGAGCAGTTCCGAACCTGTGCCGCCAGGGGCTCAATAGCCAGAGCAAAGAGCAGGGGGGACAGGGGGCAACCCTGCCTGGTCCCCCTACCCAGTGCAAAGGCATGAGACATCTCATCCGACATGCATATGGCCGCCTGTGGCGTGTCATACAGCAGTCTCACCCACCTCTGGAACCGGGGTCCGAAACCAAACTTGGCCAACACAGCCCACAGATACCGCCAGCCAACACTGTCGAATGCCTTATTGGCGTCAAGAGAGAACAGTGCCCTGTGGCCGACGGAGTCCAAAGGGGTTTGCATGTTCAAGTATAGACGCCGAAGGTTAGTCGCGGTGGAGCTGCAAGGCATGAACCCCGGCTGATCCGGATGTATGATGGACAAAATAATCCTGTTAACCCTCACAGCCAGCACTTTAGCTAGGATTTTTACATCACACTGCAATAGCGAAATGGGCCTATATGAACCGGGATCCAGAGGGTCCTTGCCTGCTTTTAACAATAGGATAATATTAGCCCTGGTCATGGAGGGGGGTAGCGTCCTGGACTTAAATGAGGAGTTGAAAACTGCAAGCAATCTGGGCAGTATCACCTCACTATATTGAACATATACCTCCATGGGGATCCCGTCATCCCCCGGGGCTTTACACGTGGGAAAGGAGGCGACCGCCTCCTTTAGCTCATCAAGAGTGAGCGGAGCCTCCAGCTCCGCGCGGGCTAACCCGCCCAGAGACGGAAGGGCCACAGCACCCATATATCGTATCAATTCCTCATCCGTGTAGTCATCACAGGGTTTGTATAGTTCAGTATAAAAAGTGGGCAATTCCGCTATAATTTGCTCAGGGTCATTCCCCAGCCGACCCTGAGAGCCACGGATCGCTCCAATGGCAGGGGATGTCTGCTGTGACCTGGCAATTTGGGCCAGAAGCCATCCAGTCTTCTCCCCCTCCTCATAATATGCCTGATTAGTGAAAAACCTCTTCTTTTCTGCGGCAGAGGCTCTCAACCGGTCCAAAGAGTCCTGGGCCGAAGTCCAGGCCTCCCTCGCAGAATCCAGGGAAAGCCTTTTTGACCCTTTGTTGACTCAGGGGTCCTATCATTGATGTGAAAAGAGTGTCTTATGATGGAGGTTACACTTCTGGCACCGATTTTTCAGTCTTCATTTCTATATGAATTTTTATTTTTATTTTTTTCTTCCAATAACTATATCTTGTATTGATTTATTGGATGAGGAGATGTATTAATTGTGATATTAGCTTTGCACTGTTCTTTGTACTATTGCCTGGGATTTTTTTGTAAATTTGGCTTGACTGTTCAGCAGCTGTTTATATCTTACCAATTTTTTTTGCGCTTGTATAATTTTATTTAATGTCATACTTACCACCTCTGTGCAAGGGTTTTGCACAGAGCGGCCCCCGATCCTGCTCTTCTGGGGTCCCTCAGCGGCACTCCTGGCTCCTCCTCTTCTCTAGTGCCCCCACGGAGAGCCACATTCCATGGGCTCTCCCAAATCCTGCTGCTGCGTTCATTGACAAAGACAGCAGGGCTCGGCCCTGCCCCGCCTCCTCTATCACTGGATTTGATTGACAGCAGCGGGAGCCAATGGCTCCTGCTGCTATCAATCTATCCAATGAGGAACCGAGACAGCGGCTAGAGCTGCTGTGCTCATCCCCGTTGCTGGAACGATTGGATTCAGGTAAGAAAAGGGGGGGGGGGGGATCTGGGGGGGTGCTGCACTACAGAAGATTTTTCACATTAATGTATAGAATGCATTAAGGTGAAAAACCTTGGGGGTTTATGTTAGAAAGTTTTTCTTTAATCTAATATTCATCTATTAACAAATGAATGAATGGATTATGTCTTTGAGAATCATTTACTTGCTTATATATATCATTATATATTCTAAATATGGAAAAAAGTGAAATATATAGATTTTTATATATTCATGTAAAGGTATATACAATTTGTTAAGCTTCAAATGCTTTTCTAAAGAGCTCAAACATGTGGTAGCAATTAGTCTCACCTTCCCCCATGGCAAATGAAGTAGATAAAGTTACATTTCTTAAGATGTAAAAGTATTTTAAGTATAAGGTAGAACTTCTTTTAATATTACAATACTTCTTGATTAGGATATTTATAAGAATGTTTGGTTTTTAATGAAATAATATACATTGTATAGAAAACCCGGTTGAACCGGGGAGATGCGTGGGACTTTAATGGTGCTTGGTATCAAGTATACAGAGAAATAGAAAATAATTTGTAAAGAAATATATACATTTTATTCATGAATACATGACATTAAAACATGGAAAAGGATGGAGAATACAACGCAGTGCTCTCTTTCCTAGTAAGTCACAAACTTGCAGTCCTACATGTTTCGCCTAGATTAGGCTTCTTCAGGGACGCGTGAGGACTTTATTTATCTAAAAAAGATACAAATTATTTGTAGATACATAATTTGAAAACAATAACATAATGGTATTAAGAGTACTCAGTCTGAACAATATTTCTAAAGTAATATGAACTAATACCTTTAGAATCATGGGAGCCCTCTGAAAACAATGGGATATGCCCCAGTTAAGGGTCAATTGAACTGGGAACACTTTATGGACAACCGGGCGTCAGCGATAACATGTGTCAAGATCTCAAGCACGCATGTGTAATATATAATAAGGATCCAAGTCGGGATAACAACCTTGATACTATTGATGTTCTAGCCTTGCACCTGAATTAGATTCCCTTGGACCAGTGGAGCCCAATACACCTGAATTAAGAGAGGAAGAATTGGAAGGACCCATTGCAGTTGAGACCCCGGCTCCAAGGGGACAAAGACTGAGAAAGGGCCATTCACCCCCCGAGAAGATTAACCTACACCAAAATGGGGGAGTGTTCGGAAGAGACTGTAGTTACAGCCCGAAGGACAGTAGATAAGCCTGGTCCCTCTGTTGTGAATTTAGTAGAGGGCAACCCTAGCTCACTCCCTGGCACAGTTAGACAGGCCACTTCCACTAATGTCCTAAATTGAGGTTGTTAGAGCAGAAGATATGTGGGAAAAGACGATGCGAAGATTTAGGTGCTTTATCCTTTGCAAAATGCAATTATTGTACACATATGATGTCACTCTGAAGTTTGATGGCATCAGTCCAGAGGGCCTTTCTTTTATGAGGACTGTTAAGCCCGTTGGTGTTCAGAGAATTTTTTTTTAAGTTGCGACATTTTTTAAGGTGACATCCTATTGTGGATAAGCCAATATATATAATGATCATGTTCCTGAGTGGAGAGACCAACCTTTAAGGAAAAAAAGATAGATTCTCATAGAATGTATGAGTAATTTTGAAATCCTGTTGGGAAAAAATATGAGACAAAAATAGAACCAATTATAAAAATTCAGAACGTTGAAGAAAAACTTTGAGTCGCCATGCAACTGTAGGGTGCACCAATGTGCACTTATAGATAGGGGGAAATTTACCATTTCCTTCCGGGGTAAAAATTTCCCTGAGAACAGATAGGTTTGAGGGTTTAGCAATATAAGTAGTGAAACATAGCAATCCAGTAAGTTTAGGCATGACCAAGTTGCTCTTCTTGTGCGATTTATACTGCAGATTTTTTCCTCGGAGTTATCTTCATCCATAGGGGGTAACCCTCATTTCCCCAACAACTTCAGGCCGTCGTCCAGTGTATGGCTATTGTAGGAAACATCATTACGATCAACAATCAATTTGGTGGGGAAACCCCATCTATACTTGAGATTATGATTACGGAGAGTCTTAGTAATGGAATTCAGGTTTTTCCGTGCCAATAAAGTTGCTTGTGAAAGGTCTGAGTAGAATAAAATACCTGCATATGGATCAGGTAATGGGACATGTTGTCATGCGCTTTGCATCAGGAGGTCTTTATTATGATAGAAAGGAATTCTCGCAATAACGTCTCTCGGGAGTTTTTCTGGTATATGCGAAGGTTTTGGCACGAGCCCTGTCTATTGTCAACTCCTGATGTGGAATCTTGGGGAGTAGGTCAGACATCATTTTTTTTTAAAAATCCTTGTAATTCAGTATTTTTGACAGTTTCATGGATCCGTCTGAATTTGATATTATTGCGTCTGAATCTGTCCTCGATATCTGAAACTTTCAACTTTAGTTGCCTCAATTCTTCTATTAGCTCAAAATAGGAGTCTACTAATTCGTTATGCACGTCATCGACATCCTCCATTTTATTTTCCATGTCATCAATTCTTACTCCTACACCTTCTATTGCCACATTAGTTTTGTGCATATATGACTGCAGATCTTGCTGAATCGCTCCTCTCAGGGACAGAAGCATTTCTTTGATATCTGTATCAAGTATAGGCTGTCCAGATGTGGGGAAGGCAAGCAGTTTATCAGCACAGGGATTATTAACAGGTGACTGGTCATAATCAAGCAGTGAACTACTGGCATTTTCACCTAAGGGAAAATCCTTCTTCTTTGTCTCTGGGGTACAATCATTTCCTCCCACATGTCAGGGTCAGTCACATATCTCAGTTTTTCAGTGTTATCAAGTTCACTGACACTGAGGCGCGCTGGCTGCTGTCCATTGCCAGAGTGCTGAGGTAAAGCGGAGCCATTTTTCCTCACAGGATCACTATAGTGATTCTTAAATGACCCCAATTTCCTGGGTCCTACGCGGTCTTTCCTTTTCCCCATTGTGACACGCTGTTACTCCGGATACTCCAGTATCTTTTTGTGCCCTCAATACCTCTTTTAGTTGCCGTGTGCCGCTTCAGGGAAACTCAGTGCTGCGGAGCTCAGCTAGATAGCAGCCATCTTCCTCTGCAGCCGACCACGCCCCCCATGCAGTATATTTAAAAAGAAATTGTCAACCTAGTAGCCAACAGCTGCAACTTTAGTTAGACTTATAATCTAGGCCTTATTTTGTATTATATGGCATGGTTACCTCTCATAATTCTTTCATGGATTAAATTAGTACTTTCTTAACATTAAAGTGTTTAAGCCTTTTTTTTTTTTTTTAAACTGCCAACCGCTTTATTAGAGGCTGGCATACTACACTGTGTAAATCCTTTCTAAAAACGAGCAGTGTAAATAACTATTTAGAGCTGTATTCAGGCCGGTCACGTGACCCTCGGCCGCTTTTCAGCTCCGATACACGGCTACTGCAGGAGGGACCGTGATCTCCTTCTGACGTCAGTCGGGAGATCACGTGGCCACTCAGCATCTCCTGCAGAAGTCCTGTCTCGGATCTGTAAAGCAGCCACTAAACACGTGATTGGCCTAAAGACAGCTCTAAATAGCTATTTACACTGCTCCTTTTATAGAAAGGATTTACACAGTGTTGTATGGCAGCCTTTAAGAGGCTGGCAGTGACAATTTTAGGTTTTGTATTTTCAATAAAAGTGGCGGGGGGCGGAGAAGGTACTGACAGGCAGGAAGGAAGGGGTGAGGGGGGAGAGAGGAGAGGAGAGCAGAGCAGGGCAGCGTATGACGTAGGAACACACTTTTACCACAGTGATCAGGGCTGAGTGCCCTGGTTATGGTGGTCAGTTTAGAGAGGACATACAGGAAGTGGCAGATTCAGGGAGGTTTTTTTTTTTTACAGTTTAGAGGGTGGCAGATTACACAGCACAAGCACTATGCTGTTTAATCTGCTTTAAATGACCAGGATCTGTATTTTATTTTTATTTTTTGGGGGTTAAACAGATTAAAGTTTGCTTTAGTAATTAGTTTTTCCCTACAGTTTTATTTTTTATTTTTTTCTTGTATTGCAGTAGTTTATTTCCTTATCCATTTTCATATTTTAATATTAGGTGTGACGGGAGGGCCCGTGGAACCCAGAATCCCTTGGAAAGGTTGGGAAACCCTTGTTTCAGCTTTCCATGCACCTCTTATGTCTAAGTCACCCTGTAGCAGGATGTCACAGGGTGACTGAGAAAATATGTCTTGGATAACTTAAAATGGGACAGTAATATTTATCCACAATACCTCCCAGGATATATGTAAAGACTATTCTTGGTTTGTTTGATTCTGAACTCAACATGTTAGTTGAGAGAGCTGATCACATTGGCCTCTGTACAATGTAGGAGACGGGCCGTACTGCTGGAGCTCCTGCTATTGTGAGAAGGTGTCCGGTGTTTGTACTTATGATAATGTATCATCTGCTTTGTGAAGCTCGTGACAACAAGTCTGACCTGTAGTGAAATCCTGATTTATCATAACAATGACCAGGCTGCTTTAAGGGATTAGTTAATTAGCTCATGTTAATTTATGTTTCTGGTTACAAGTGTATTATTAGAGTAAGTGGAGCAGGAGGGGGGACCTCCTCCTCTCTAACTGTATATAAGACTTTTAGACTTGTATTCTGGTTCTAATAAACAGTCCATGTTCAGGACTAAACAAGTATTGTCTTGTTTTGTGCTTGTGAGCGGTTGGAATATCTGATATCTATATTCAGACTGGGAGGAAGTGGTATATGACGAAAGCACTCAAGCGGAGTGTAGGAAATTTCATTACAGTGTGTACTGTATTTTAATTTTAAAGCAATACTCCACACCAAAAACAAATATATGTGTATGTGTGTGAGTATATCACAAAAGTGAGTACACCCCTCACATTTTTGTAAATATTTTATTATATCTTTATCTGACAACACTAAAGAAAGGACACTTGTAAATGTAAAGTAGTGAGTGTACAGCTTGTATTACAGTGTATATTTTCTATCCCCGTAAAATAACTCAACACACAGCCATCAATGTCTAAACCGCTGTCAAGAAAAGTTAGTACACCCGTAAGTGAATATGTCCAAATTGGACCCAATGTGTCAATATTTTGTGTGGCCACCATTAATTTTCCAGCACTGCCTTAACCCTCTTGGGCATGTAGTTCACCAGAGCTTCACAGGTTGCCATTAGAGTCCTTTTCCACGACGACATCACAGGGCTGGTGGATGTTGGGAACCTTGCGCTCCTCCACCTTCCATTTTGAGGATGCCCCACAGATGCTCAATAGGGTTTAGGTCTGGAGACATGCTTGGCCTGTCCATCATCTTTACCCTCAGCTTCTTTAGCAAGGCAGTGGTCATCTTGGAGGTGTTTGGGGTCGTTACCATGTTGGAATACTACCCTGCGGCCCAGTCTCCAAAGGGAGGGGATCTTGCTCTGCTTCAGTATGTCACAGTACATGTTGGCATTCATGGTTCCCTCAATGAACTGTAGCTCCCCAGTATCGGGAGAACTCATGCAGCCCCAGACCATGACACTCCCACCACCATGCTTGACTGTAGGCAAGACACACTTGTCTTTGTACCTCTTTACCTGGTTGCTGCCACACATGCTTGGCACCATCTCATCAGACCACAGGACATGGTTCTAGTAATCCATGTCCTTAGTCTGCTTGTCCTCAGCAAACTGTTTGCAGGTTTTCTTGTGCATCATCTTTAGAAGCGACTTTATTCTGGAGACCAATGCAGACCAATTTGATGTAGTGTGCGGCATATGGTCTGAGCACTGACAGGCTGACCCCCCACCCATTCAACCTGTGCAGCAATGCTGACTGCACTCATACATCTATTTCCGAAAGACAACCTCTGACATATGACACTGAGCACCTGCACTCAACTTCTTTGGTTGACCATGGCAAGGCCTGTTCTGAGTGGAACCTGTCCTGTTAAACAGCTGTATGGTCTTGGCCACCGTGCTGCAGCTCAGTTTCAGGGTCTTGGCAATGAACTTATAGCCTAGGCCATCTTTATGTAGTGCAAGAATTCTTTTTTTCAGATCTTCAAAGAGTTCTCTGCCATGAGGTGCTATGTTGAACTTACAGAGAGTGAGAGCAATGACACCAAATTTAGCACACCTGCTCCCCATTCACACCTGAGACCTTGCAACACTAATGAGTCACATGACACCGTGGATGGAAAATGGCTAATTGGGCCCAATTTGGATATTTTCACTTGGGGGTGTACTCACTTTTGTTGCCAGCGGTTAAGAGGTGTGTAGAGTTATTTTGAGGGGGACAGCAAATGTACACTGTTATACAAGCTGTACACTCACTACTTTACATTGTAGCAAAGTGTAATTTCTTCAGTGTTGTCACTGAAGATATAATAAAATATTTACAAAAATGTGAGGTGTGTGTATATATATATATATATATATATATATATATATATATATACATACATACATACAGTGCCTTCAAAAAGTATCCATACCCCTTGTCATGTTACAACCAAAAATGCAAATGTATTTTCTTTCTCGTACATCACGGGACACAGAGCGACATAGTCATTACTAATGGGTTATATAGTTACCGTCAGGTGCTGGCACTGGCAACTTCCAAAACCGGAAGTACCCTCCCCTATATAAGCCCCTCCCATCCGGGAGCACCTCAGTTTTTTGCCAGTGTCTAAGGTGTTGGCCAAGAAGAAACATGTGTTTTTCACTGAGCTTGCGTACAGGTTCTTTTGGGCCTCAGTAAGCTATTCCGGATCCGACCAAAAAAGCTTCATAGCTAAACGGTCGGTACCCGGGCCTTGCAAAGAGAAGAGCAAGGTTCTGCCTGTAATGCTTCTCTTAGGAGAGCTGGACCCTGGGATCCAGAGCTCTGGTCATACCCACGACCAAGATGTTTTCTGTGCAGGGTGCTATACAGGTCCAGGGGAGTGGAATCCTTGGGAACCCGGTCCCTGAAGGTTTGATTACAATGCCTGCCGTGATAGGTGAAGTTTGGGCTTTTGTGGACCAAACAAAGTCCTGCGGCGAGGAACAGGTAAGTGGGGGCCCCCAGGAACTTGGTTCTATTGGGGGACCCCCAAGCCTAATTTGTCTTTCTGTCTGTTACCTAATGGTATTCCCGCAAGATTCTGTGCATGCCTGTAACTACTAAAAAAATGTAATAATTTTTAATGGTGGTCAAGAAAAAAAAAAAAAAAAAAATGTTTTTTTATATATATTTAGTATATTAGACTGCGGTACCTGTGTTTGTCCACTAGAGGCCGCTGTGGAATGTTTTCTTGTCATGTGGACTAGTTTCTTCTCAGAGAGCAAAGTCCAGGCAGTTGGTGAGTTCTCCTATAGGAAACTGCTTCCTCTGCCATGTTGCAGTGCTCGTCCATCCCCCGGCCTGCGGCAAAGAGGGGCCCTGGCTCCTGTCCCTGGTTTCCATGTTTGAAATTAGCGCCGAGGGCGCACGTGGCCGCGCGCGTGCGCGTGCACGCGCCTCTATATATAGAGGTGAGCCGGGAAAAGGGGCGGAGCCTGGGGGATGACGCTCTGTGCGCGCCGCAGCGCTTCTGCGCATGTGCGGGCGTCCCAGCAGGTTTTAAAAAGCCACAATATTGTAGTGAGCTGGCTATGAAGTACAGAGACAGAGCTGGCAACATTTAAAGGCATACAGCAAGCGGTTGATACAGGCATCCCCTAGAAAGGCACATTAGTAGACACCAACTGTTTATTATAGCAGCATTTATGCTAGACTATTATCAGTAACTGGTGTATTTCGGCTGGAATACCTCAGCTTTGTGGCTTAGGAATATGCCGTCTAAAAACTCCGGGACTAGAAATTCCAGGAGGAATAGGGGGTCTCCATCGGGCTCTGAGGATCTTGGGCATGCTTTGGCTGCACCAGTCTCCCCTGAAGAATCAGAGGTTAGTGACCGTAGGGCACCCCCAGGAGTACCTGGTACTGTGGCTGTCCTCAGTTCACCTGCTCCTGTGTATGTAACAGAGGAGGTTTTTTCCTCAGCTCTGGGAGGACTGGAAGAGAGATTGTCAGCATTAATCGCTGCTTCCCTGTCACAGGAGAAAAGCGCTCGATCTCCGTCTCCTCCCTCAGAGTGCCTGTTAACAGAGCAACAGTCCCATACAGAGGTCGACCTACCTGAGGGGGATCAGGATGAGGTTGATTCGGTTGTAGAGGAATCAACAGTGGAAGAGCCGTTCTCAGCATCACATGCTGAGAGGTTATGGGTTCAGTCCCTGACTAATATGGTCCGATCAGCATTTAAAATGCCACTTGCGGAGCCATCCTCCACTTCTGTCTCCTCGTTGGGGTCGCTAAAAGCTCCCCAGACTGTTTGTTCCTTTCCGATCCATCCTTTACTGGAGGGGCTCATTTACCAGGATTGGGAGCATCCTGACAAAATATTTACTCCCCCCAAGAGATTTCCGGTGGTCTATCCCATGGAGGATAAGTTCATCAGAAAATGGAAGGTCCCTACAGTGGACGCAGCCATCTCTTGTGTGAATAAATCACTGACATGTCCGGTGGAAAATGTCCAAATGTTCAAGGACCCAATAGATAAAAAATTGGAGTCATTATTGAAATCTGCTTTTTCTACAGCAGGATTGGTGACACAACCAGCAGTGGCAGCTATAGGGGTCTGCCAAGCAGTGAAGGATCAGTTGAAACAGGTCTTAAGAGACTTGCCGGATCAGCAGGCTCTTGCCCTAGCTGATCTACCTAGAGCCTTATGCTTTGCGGTGGACGCTATAAAGGATTCAATCCATCAGGCCTCCCGCCTTACGCTGTCTGTAGTACATATGCGCAGGCTTCTATGGCTCAAAAACTGGTCTGCTGAAGCTCCCTGTAAAAAATTGCTGGTCAGCTTCCCATTTCATGGGGAGCGCTTATTCGGGGAAGACCTGGACAAGTATATCCAGAGAATTTCCAGCGGTAAAAGTACACTTTTGCCGGTTAAAAATAGAGTTAGAGGTCCCTCCTTTAAGAGGCCGGCTTCTCCAGTCCCTAGAACATCGGCTGTGAAACAGTTCCGACGGCCTCCCCGGTCAAATCCCGGAGGTAAAAATCAGGGACAGTTGCAGGGTAACAAGAAGCCCTGGAGCAGGAGAGGTACAAAACCTCCCCCAAAGTCAAATGCATGAAGGGTTGCCCCCACCCAATCGGGTGGGGGGAAGACTTCAGTTGTTCACAGAAACCTGGCGGGACACGATCCGAGACAGATGGGTGCTCTCCGCAGTAAATCTGGGATACAAATTGGAGTTAAAAAACTCCCCTCCTTCCCGCTTTATAAGGTCAAACGTGCCAAGGGATCCCCAGAAGAGAGGATCCCTCCTGTTGGCACTGGAACAATTATTGCTTCAAGCAGTAATTATAGAGGTTCCCCTGGAAGAATGGGGGTTCGGGTTTTACTCAAACCTCTTTACAGTTCCGAAGCCAAACGGGGACGTGAGGCCCATATTAAATCTAAAAGGGCTAAACAAATTCCTACATATCAGGACTTTCCGGATGGAGTCGATCCGATCGGTAGCCACTGCCCTACAAGGGGAGGAATGGTTAGCCTCGATCGACATCAAAGATGCTTATTTGCACATCCCCATCATTCCAGCCCACCAAAAATTTCTACGCTTTGCGGTAGAAGGGCGCCATTTTCAGTTCAGAGCCTTACCCTTCGGTCTGGCCACAGCACCAAGAGTGTTCACAAAAATTCTGGCCCCATTATTGGCCAATCTAAGAACACGAGGTGTAACGATAATGGCATATCTAGACGACTTGTTGCTGATAGACCACTCAGTGGAAAAACTAGAAGTGGTTGTTCACGAGACAATCAAGTATCTGGAATATCACGGTTGGATTATCAACCGAGACAAGTCAGCCCTAAAACCAGTCAAAAGTCTGGAATACTTGGGGCTAAGGCTGGATTCAGACCAGAGAAAGATTTTCTTGCCTCAAGAAAAGGGGTCGTCTTTGAGAGATTTGATCCACTTAGTGGGTTCAAAAAGACAGCCATCCATACGCCTGTGCATGAGGCTGCTGGGAAAAATGGTGGCATCATTCGAAGCAGTACCCTACGGTCAATTCCATTCAAGGAAGTTGCAAAGGGCCATACTGTCAGCCTGGAACAAAAAAGTTCAGGCTCTGGACTTACCAATGTCCTTGTCCCCTTCCGTTCGCAGGAGCCTCCGCTGGTGGTTGGTTCCCCAGAATCTGGAAAGAGGGAAATCCTTCAGTCCGATTTCCTGGAAGGTGGTCACTACAGATGCCAGCCTTATAGGCTGGGGAGCAGTACTGGAGCAATGGTCTCTCCAGGGCAGATGGTCGGATGCGGAAAAGGCCCTGCCCATCAATCTCTTAGAGATACGAGCAGCCCGGTATGCCCTAGTAGCATGGACATCCAAACTCCAAGGGTCCCCTGTCAGAGTTCAGTCAGACAATGCCACAGCAGTGGCATATATCAATCGTCAGGGGGGCACCAGGAGTCGTGCAGCCCAAAGGGAAGTAAATTACATCCTGAGATGGGCAGAAAGATATGTCCCAGCCATATCTGCGGTATTCATTCCAGGGGTGGAGAATTGGAAGGCGGACTTTCTAAGTCGCCAACAATTATGCCCAGGGGAATGGTCCCTTCATCCCGAGGTTTTCCGGACAATATGTCAGCGGTGGGGAACACCGGATGTAGATCTGCTAGCATCCAGATTCAACACAAAAGTGGACAGGTTTGTCTCTTGGGCAAGGGATCCCCTAGCGTGCGGCTCGGATGCCCTAGTGTTCCCTTGGGATCAGTTCAAGCTGATATATGCATTCCCACCGCCACAATTGTTACCTCGATTACTCCGCAGAATCAGGGTAGAAAAGAAACCAGTGATTCTGGTGGCTCCAGCGTGGCCCCGAAGAGCATGGTACGCGGAGATTGTAAAAATGTCTGTGGGGAGTCCTTGGACCCTCCCACATCGTCCGGACCTGCTTTCGCAGGGACCGATATACCACCCTTCCTTACCAGCCCTAGGTTTGACGGCCTGGCTATTGAAGCCCACATTCTAAAAAAGAGAGGGCTCTCTAATGCTGTGGTATCTACCATGATCAATGCCAGGAAGCCGGTATCCAGGCAGATCTACTATAGAATCTGGAAGGCGTACATCGCCTGGTGTGAAGCCAAGAAATGGCATCCACGTAAATACGTAATAGGTAGGATTCTGGACTTCCTACAATGGGCTGTAGATAGGAAGCTTGCCTTGAGTACTATCAAGGGTCAGATTTCGGCCTTGTCAATATTTTTTCAAAGGCCCTTGGCTTCGCATTCACTAGTCAAAGCCTTTATACAAGGAGTGATGCGTATTAGTCCTCCGGTTAATATTCCCATATGTCCATGGGATCTAAACTTGGTTCTGTCGGTTCTACAGAAACAACCATTTGAACCATTACAGCATATTTCCTTGGTGCTTCTCACCAGGAAATTGATTTTTCTAGTAGCCATTTGTTCGGCTAAAAGAGTATCGGAATTAGCAGCTATGTCCTGTAAGGAGCCATATCTGGTTATCCATAAGGACAGAGTAGTGTTACGTCCTCATCCAGCCTTTCTTCCTAAGGTGGTATCGAGTTTTCATTTGAACCAAGATGTGGTTCTTCCTTCTTTTTTCCCCAAGCCTACTTCGGTAGAGGAAAAGTTATTGCATTCTTTGGATGTAGTAAGAGCAGTTAAAGCTTATCTAAAAGCCACTGCTCAGATTCGCAGAACGGATACTTTGTTTATTCTGCCGGAAGGCCCCAGAAAGGGTCAGGCAGCGTCAAAATCTACTTTAGCCAAGTGGATTCGACAGGTCATAATACAAGCCTATAGCTTGAGAAGTAGACCGCCTCCATTCAAAGTTAGGGCGCACTCCACGAGAGCAGTTGGAACTTCATGGGCAGTGCATCACCAGGCCTCCCTGGCTCAAATCTGTAAGGCCGCAACATGGTCTTCGGTACACACGTTTACTAGGTTCTACCAGGTGGACGTTAGAAGTCAGGAGGATGTCGCCTTTGGGCGCAGTGTGTTGCAGGCCGCAAAAGATCCTCATGTCTGATAGCGCTCAGCTTATATATGGTGTATCCCCCCCCCTCATTTGGCATTGCTTTAGGACATCCCATTAGTAATGACTATGTCGCTCTGTGTCCCGTGATGTACGAGAAAGAAAATAGGATTTTTATAACAGCTTACCTGTAAAATCCTTTTCTTGGAGTACATCACGGGACACAGAGCTCCCACCCCTCTTTGGGGACACTTATTGCTTTGCTACAAAACTGAGGTGCTCCCGGATGGGAGGGGCTTATATAGGGGAGGGTACTTCCGGTTTTGGAAGTTGCCAGTGCCAGCACCTGACGGTAACTATATAACCCATTAGTAATGACTATGTCGCTCTGTGTCCCGTGATGTACTCCAAGAAAAGGATTTTACAGGTAAGCTGTTATAAAAATCCTATTTTATGTGATAGACCAACACAAAGTGGCACATATTTGTGAAGTGGAAGGAAAATGATAAATGGTTTTCCAAATTTTTTCCAAATAAATATCTGAAAAGTATGGCGTGCATTTGTATTCAGCCCCCCTGATTCAATACTTTTGTAGAACCACCTTTTGCTGCTATTACAGCTGCAAGTCTTTTTGGGGATGTCTCTACCAGCTTTGCACATCTAGAGAATTACATTTTTGCCCATTCTTCTTTGCAAAATAGCTCAAGCTCTGTATTATTGGATGAAGAGCGTCTGTGAACTGCAGTTTACAAGTCTTGCCACAGATTGTAAATTCCTTCAGACTACTAATTAAGGGGAGTGGTTAATTGGTCACAGAAGCTTGAGGTCCTAAATGACTTTCTGTAGAACAAATTTCTGAGCCTGCTCATCCTTGAGCTTGCAACCTTTTTGCTTGCTGGAACTCTGACCAAGTGGAACTTGACTAAGTGGTGAGTTAAAAACCAGAGTTGAAAACAGGAGGTTATAACACGAGTCATCAAACCTGTAAGTAACATCTGAAATTTCCTATAAGTAATATTGTGACTGGAAAAAGGTGATTTTGAAGGTGATATTCTCTGAAATACTGCCTGTGCCATGCGCAACACAGGAAAGGCAGGGAGTGATTAGAGAGCTGAATGCATGGCTAAAGACCTGGTGTAAGGAGGAGGGATTTGGGTTTTTGGAGCACTGGGCTGACTTTTCATTGGGGTGCAACATACATGCTAAACATGGTTTGCACCTAAATGGAAGGGGGTCTACTGTGCTGGGGGGGGGGAGGTTTTTGGGAAAGCTGGAGGAGTCTTTAAACTAGGATTGTGGGGGATGGGTGAATTAGAATATAATGGGGCAGACATGTCAGCAGGGGAGGGCTGGCAGCCTTAAGCCTGGGGGGCAAGTCCAGTTGGGTGGCCAATTGTACCACCGAATCAGCTCACCATCCATGCCCTCCAGGTTTTATAACGGATATTGATGTTATGAAGCAAGACAAATATGACACAGCAATGACAGCATGACCCCGATCTTGGTAAACCGATGACGCAGCTCTTTACCCATGTGATTGGCTGTGTCCAATAACAGCCTATCACATGTAAATGACAGCCTGTAAGGAGAGCCGATCAGGGGCATCTCCTTGCAGGGGACACTGTACAGATAATTAGGGCACTGATTACAGTGCAGGCCCAGCAAATAACGCCAGCCCATCAGTGACACCAATCTGTGCTGCCTTTCAGTGCCAACCATTAATGCCCATCATTGCTACCCATCAGTGCCCAACAGTACCACCTATCGGTGCCCCCTATCAGTGAACTTCAGTGAAGGAGAAAAATTACTTACAGTGCCTTGAAATTTCCCACATTTTGTTACAACCAAAAACGTAAATGTATTTTATTGGGATTTTATGTGATAGACACAAAGTGGCACATAATTGTGAAGTGGCTGAATACAAATGCCCCCCCCCCCACACTTTTCACACATTTGAAAACCATTTATCATTTTCCTTCCACTTCACAATTATGTGCAACTTTGTGTTGGTCTATCACATAAAACCCCAATAAAATACATTTACATTTTTGGTTGTAACATGACAACATGTGGAAAGTTTTAAGGGGTATGAATACTTTTTTAAGGCACTGTAAGTAATTTTTCTCCTTCACTGAAGTTCACTGATAGGGGGCACCGATAGGCGGTACTGTTGGACACTGATGGGTAGCAGGGATGGGCATTAATGGTTGGCACTGAAAGGCAGCACCGATTGGTGTCACTGATGGGCACAGACTGGCGTCATTTGCTGGGCACTGTTGGGGCTGCACTGTAATCAGTGCCCTACTTATCTGTACAAGGCAAGGTATTTACAAAAAACCTTTAAAAAAAACAAAACAGTATTTTTTCATGTTTTAGCAAAAAAAAAAAAAAAAACAGTTGTTATTAAATACCACCAAAATGAAAACTCCATTTGTGTGAAAAAAAGAACAATGTAATATGGGTACAGTGTTGCTCGACCGCGCAATTGTCATTCAGAGCCCAGGTTCACACTGACATTGGGAATGAAATTGAGCTCAGCTGAACTATTGAGCAATTTCATATTTACTTGTCAGTCTCAACTTTGGGGTGCAATTTCAGAGACATCTGTGCGGGTTCATGCACAGATGTCTATTGAAATTGTACCCCGAAGTTGCCAAAAGTAGTACAGAAACTACTTTTGGGAATCTGTGCGACACCGCAAATGGAATCGATGCGGTGTTGCACCGATTCAGATGGTGCCATCACCGGCAATTGCCACCGTTTTGGCATGCGATTTGACATGTCAAATCGCATGCCAAATTGCTCCAATGTGAACCTGGGCTCAGTGTGAGAGAAGGGAAAGCTGAAAATTGTCCTGGGCAGGAAGGGAGTGAAAGTGCCTGGCAGGCAAGAGGTTAAATGATAAGGCTGAGGGGGAGACGGAGTAGAGGAAGAGAGGGGGAGGGGAGAGTCTGATCACAGGCAGCTCACTCACTTGCAGTCCCAGCAGGAGGTTCACTGGCTCAGTCACTCAGCGTCTTCATGTTTAGGATGGGACACTACGGCTGCTGACTTCAAAGTTTCCCGCCCGCATATCTCCTTCACACAGCACACAGGCTTGCATTGAGTGTGGGCGGGCACAAGAGAGAGGGGCGGGAGATGGCAGAGCTGATCGTTCTCCCATTAGTGGAGAGGAGGGGGAGGGCTATACTCTGCAAGACGGAACACACTCTGCCCTGTGACAGGTGCAGCTAACATCCCCGTCACAGGACACAGCGCAGCTGCAGCACAGGATGGAGGGATCAGTGTGTTCTTTCAATGCAATTCGGCCACCAATTCACGATCCAGCCCTGTAAACCCCCGCAGTAGTACTCGGCCGGGTCCGGAAACTGCACATGCGCAGTTCTAAACTGCCTGCATAGCGGCCCTTTTACAGGGAATCAAAGCGGCCCGGGGGGAAATCTCCACTCTGCCACCTGGCCCAGTCCACCTCTGCATGTCAGACAGAACCCGCTATTGGTAGGTGGAATGGGGAAAGATGGGGGAGGGCTATGACAGATGATATAAAGGTCCCTATGTTACAAACAACCATTGGAAATCTTACTATTTGTACTAAAATAAAAAATATGCAACATACGTTTGCAAAATGTGACAATAAATTAAAGTGTTTGTTCACCAATGCCAGAAGTCTGCCAAGCAAAATAGGTGAGTTGGAAGCTCTAGTACATGAGGAGAACTATGATATAATTGGTATTGCTGAATCTTGGCTTCATTCTTAACATGACTGGGCTATCAATATTCCTGGCTATGCTCTCTTTCGGAAAAAACAGGGTAAAACGGAGCAGTGGTTGTGTCTGTCTCTGTCATGGATATGCAGTAATATTTGTCTGTCAGCTTACCTCTCCATGTGCTCTGCTTAAGAGGCCAGCCACTCTCACCTGGCTGCTTAAGTAATCTCTCCTCAAAGCATTGCTCCACCCCAGCCCCTATCAGGGAACTCTATAATAATCTGTGCACTGCAAGCCAGCTCTGCTGATCAATATTGTGCATTTGGCTTTCGTGTGTGACTTGCTGTGTCCGATTCCAGTTGCTGAACTTGGCTTGTTCTTGAGTATCCTTACATGCTTGTTGCCCCGTCCTTTGGCTATCTCCTGACTATCCTTTGTTGTCGCAGTTTGCTGCTTCCACTGTACCTCCCTGTAGTCTACCGTGAGCGGGAGATGGGATGCCCTAGGGGTCGCAACCTGGAGCCAGACTGCAGCTAAATCCATCCCCACCACTAGGGGCCCTTGGTGAACACCCACTGGCTCTTAGATTCCGCGCCCTGGGAAATCTCATGCTCTAGCTCCCAGTGCAATCCGTATTGGTACTACACTACAGAGTACCTGCTCTCCTGTATCACCTAGAGCTCCACCTGCAGCAGTCAACCGTAGGGTCCACTACCTTACGGTGCACTCCAAACCCAAAAGAGCTTTTAAAAAATATAAAAATGAAGGAACGCTATCATCATTTAAATGTTACAGAGAATATAAGAGAATATGTAAAAAGGAAATCAAAGATGCAAAAATTCTAAACGAACGACAGATTGAAGGACAAACCCCAAAAAAGTCTTCAAATATATTAATAGTAAAAAGGTCAGGTCTGAGCATGTAGGTCCTTTACAAAATAATCCATAGTGGGTGACTGGGGACAAAGAGAAGGCAAATTGATTAAATACTTTCTTTAGCTCTGTGTATACAAAGGAGCATGGGGGAGCTCCCCATGTCCATAATGGGGGTGGTAGTGACACTGCCCCAAATGATCCACAATGGCCAAAAAGTGATATGGTCCAGAAATATTTAGACAGTATAAAGGTGGATAAAACACATGGACCAGATGGCATACACCCACGGATCATAAAAGAATTGAGCTCTGTCATTTCAAGGCCATTGTTTCAAATATTTAGGGACAAGTTAATGACTGGAATGGTACCACTGGATTGGCGCAGGGCCAACGTGGTGCTCATATTTAAAAAGTATTTACCAAGTAACTATAGACCTGTTAGTTTAACTTCTATAGTCAAGAAGAAACTGGACAGTTTAATAAAAGACCACATAGACAAATTCTAGCTGAAAAAAATATTTTAAGCAACAGACATCATGGATTCATGAAAAACAGAAGTTGTCAAACAAACCTTATTTCTTTTTCTGAGGAGGTAAGTAAAACCTTGGACAGAGGGGTGGCTGTGGACGTGGTATACCTGGATTTTGTAAATGGATAGAAAACTGTCTCAAAGACAGAATTCAGAGAGTAGTGGTCGGACTTTTTGCCAACAAACTTCATTTTGAGCAAGTTTGCCAAAAAATCCGACTGTGTGTACGCTCCATCGGACAAACTTTTTTGGTTTTCATCGGACAAAAGTTCGGTCTGCAAACGGACAAACTTTTGGCCAACAAAAGTCCCAAAAGTCCGATGGAGCAAAGTCCGACCGTGTGTACAGAAAACCATCGGACTTTTGTCCGATGGACAAAACAAATAATGTTAAAATCAACCAACAATAGCAGAAGTTGACCAAAGGGTGGCGGTAAAGAGCAGAAAAACCACGTGATGTTGGAAAACGTTTTGGGAAAGTTTGCAGAAAAGTCCTGTGGTGTGTATGCTATGAGTGTGCCCGGCCAACTCCGTTCGGACAAAAATCCACGGAAAAGTCAGATGGAAGTCCGACCGTGTGTACGAGGCTTAACTCTGAATAGTCTAAGACAGCCATTCTCAACCAGGGTTTCATGGAAACCCTGGGGTTCCTCCAGAGGTTGCTAGGGGTTCCTTGAGCTGTGGCTGATAAACCACCTATTTGATGATGCCTACAGAGTTCAAGGTTCAGCACCACTTAGCAAAGCTAGCAGCACAACACCAAACATCTTTGTAGCTGTCTTTTGATGGTGGCATTCTGAACACTACTTTAAGGGGGACATTCTTCCTATTGACCACCAAAATAAGCATTGTTCCTATTGAGCCCTGATGATTTGGTTTTAGTAAGGGTTCCTCGAGACATGAAATAATTTTTGGGGTTCGTTTGGGTTAAAAGTTCGCGAAATCCTGGTCTAAGGTTATCAGTGGTGTACTCCAAGGTTCAGCGCTGGGACCCTTACCTTTTAATATCTTCATAAATGATATAGGGTCTGGGATTAAAAGTAACATTTCTGTCTTTGCAGATGACACTAAGCTATGCAGTGGAATAACGTCCTTACAGGATGTCGCCAATTTACAAGCCGATCTCAATGCACTGTCTAATTGGGCAACTAATTGGCAAATGAGGTTAAGGCTGGGTTTACACTGGTGCGACACGACATCTGTCCTACTTTGGATCCGACTTTGCCCTGCGACATGAAGCCGACATATGTCCGACTTTCAATGAACGGGGATCCGACTTGGATCCCCGCCAATATCAGGCACTGTGTTTGGTATGAATCTTGAGGGGGAACTCCAGGCCAAATTTTAAATAAAAATAAAAACGGCGTGGGTTCCCCCTCCAGAGGCATACCAGGCCCTTGGGTCTGGTCTGGATTTGAACGGGCGCCCCTACGCCAAAAAAACGGCGTGGGGGTCCCCCCAAAGTCCAAACCAGACCCTTATCCAAGCACACAACCTGGCAGGCCGCAGGGGAAGAGGTGGGGACGAGAGAGCGGCCCCCCCTCCCTCCTGAACCGTACCAGGCCGCATGCCCTCAACATGGGGGGTTTGGTGCTCTGGGGCAACCTGCGGCCCCCCCACCCCAGAGCACCCTGCCCCCATGTTGATGAGGACAGGGCCTCTTCCCGACAACCCTGGCCGTTAGTTGTCGGGGTCTGCGGGCGGGGGGCTTATCGGAATCCGGGAGCCCCCTTCAATAAGGGGGCCCCCGGATCCCGGCCCCCCCACCCTATGTGAATGAGTATGGGGTACATCGTACCCCTACCCATTCACCTGGTGGAAAAAATTGCAATAAAAAAACACTACACAGGTTTTTAAAGTAATTTATTACACAGCTCCGGGGGTCTTCTTCCGACTCCGGCGCTCTTCTTCCGACTTCCGGGGGTCTTTTCCGACTTCGGGGGTCTCCGGTGTCGTCTCCCGCTCTCCGGTTCTTTCTTCCGCCGGGCCTCCGCTAACTTCTTTTTAGCTCTTTTGCTAACGGAGGCGCGGTCTTCCCGTCGTCGCCGTCGGCGTCTTCTTCCCTCTTCTCCTCCTCGATGTTGATGCGTCGCTTCCTCCCGCTGTAATACTGGCTCTCCGCTCCGCTCCGCATTAATATAGGCTTCTCATGACGTCACAGTCACATGTTCCGGGGCACATGGCCCCGGAGCATGTGACTGTGACGTCATGGGAAGCCTATATTAATGCGGAGCGGAGCGGAGAGCCAGTATTACAGCGGGAAGAAGCGACGCGTCAACATCGAGAAGGAGAAGAGGGAAGAAGAAGCCGACGGCGACGACGGGAAGACCGCGCCCCTCCACTAGCGAAAGAGCTACCAAGAAGATAGTGGAGGGGCCGGCAGAAGGACAACGGAGAGCCGGACGAGACAACGGGAAGACCGGGCCTCCGTTAGCAAGAGAGCTAAAAAGAAGTTAGCGGAGGCCCGGCGGAAGAAAGAACCGGAGAGCGCGGAGACGACACCGGAGACCCCCGAAGTCGGAAAAGACCCCCGGAAGTCGGAAGAAGACCCCCGGAGCTGTGTAATAAATTACTTTAAAAACCTGTGTAGTGTTTTTTTATTGCAATTTTTTTCCACCAGGTGAATGGGTAGGGGTACGATGTACCCCATACTCATTCACATAGGGTGGGGGGGCCAGGATCCGGGGGCCCCCTTATTGAAGGGGGCTCCCGGATTCCGATAAGCCCCCCGCCCGCAGACCCCGACAACCAATGGCCAGGGTTGTCGGGAAGAGGCCCTGTCCTCATCAACATGGGGGCAGGGTGCTCTGGGGTGGGGGGGGCCGCAGGTCACCCCCCTGCCCCAGAGCACCAAACCCCCCATGTTGAGGGCATGCGGCCTGGTACGGTTCAGGAGGGAGGGGGGGCCGCTCTCTCGTCCCCCCTCTTCCCCTGCGGCCTGCCAGGTTGTGTGTTCGGATAAGGGTCTGGTTTGGATTTTGGGGGGACCCCCACGCCGTTTTTTCGGCGTAGGGGTGCCCGTTCAAATCCAGACCAGACCCAAGGGCCTGGTATGCTCCTGGAGGGGGAACCTACGCCAGTTTTTTTATTTAAAATTTGGCCTGGAGTTCCCCCTCAAGAGCAGTACAGCACAAGTCGCATGCCAAAGTCGGACCATGCAAGACTGCGGTCCGACTT
This sequence comes from Rana muscosa, assembly GCA_029206835.1. Taxonomy (NCBI): domain Eukaryota; kingdom Metazoa; phylum Chordata; class Amphibia; order Anura; family Ranidae; genus Rana; species Rana muscosa. The sequence goes on from CM055116.1 coordinate 572,473,834, forward strand.
TGATCCGACTTCAATGATAGTCAATGGGCTGAAGTCGGATCAAAGTCGGACCAAAGTAGTACAGGGAGCATTCTCAAAGTCGGACCGACATGTGTCGGACCAGTTAAGACGGCTCCCATAGGGAAACATTGATTTTCACACGTCATGCGACATGAGCTCCCAATGTCGGAGCGTTTGTCGCCCCAGTGTGAACCAGGGCTGAATGTTGATAAATGTTAGGGTATGCACATGGGGGCTAAGAATATGCATGCATCATACATACTAGGGGGATTACAACTGGGGAATCCATAGTGGAGAAGGATCTGGGGGTTTTAGTAGATTATAAGCTCAATAATAGCATGCAATGCCAAGCTACGGTTTTCAAAGCAAGCAAAGTCCTTTTCTTGTGTTGAGAGGTATGGACTCCAGAGAGAGAGAGAGAGAGAGAATTTTGCCCCTGTACAAATCATTAGTAAGACCTCATCTGGAATATGCAGTTCAGTTTTGGGCCCCAGTTCTCAAAAAGCATATCGGGGAACTGGAGAAAGTGCAAAGAAGGGCAACCAAACTGATAAGAGGCATAGTGGAGCTAAGCTATGAGGAAAGATTAGAGGAACTGAATCTATTCCCTCTTGAGAAGAGGAGATTAAGGGGGGATATGTACAAATACATAAGTGGTTCATTCCTAAATGTACATAATAAAACTGGGTACTAACATTTATAGGTAAAGTTGATCCAGGGAAAATCCGATTGCCTCTCGGGGGATCAGGAAGGAATTTTTTCCCCTGCTGTAGCAAATTGGAGCATGCTTTGCTGGGCTTTTTCGCCTTCCTCTGGATAAACCATGTGTGAAGGATTGTGTAGATGAGATTGTATTTTTATTTTTTCTGGTTGAACTAGATGGACTTTTGTCTTTTTTTTAAACCTGACTAACTATGTAACTATGTATTTAGGTCTGGACTTTGACTGGGCCATTCTAACACATGAATATGCTTTGATCTAAACCATTCCATTGTAGCTCTGGCTGTATGTTTAACCACTTCCGGACCACCGCACGACTATATACGTCGGCACTTTCAAGAGGGATATCTCTTATCTCTGTTATGGCAGCAGCTAGCTGCCATAACCCAGGTATCCTTGTCTTCAGCCTGCGGTCCGGTTTCCGATAATGGTGGTCTCTGCGGCGGATTCGTCGCAAGATCACCGTTATCGGCGGCGGGAGAGGGTCCCGCCGCTCTCCCGTGCCCTCCGCCGCTTACCGGAGGTGATCGGGTCCTTCTCTTTCCTGGGTATGGATACGAGTGAGGGGAAGATGGCCCCCACCTGTCTCCATACCATAGCAGGGCGGAAGCGACGTCAAAACGTCACTTCCGTCCATAGCTCTTAAAGGGACATTTGTTTTTTTTTTCAAATGACAAACATTCTTTTTTTGCTTTATTGCATTTTAGTTTAAATATGAGATCTGAGGTCTTTTTGACCCCAGATCTCATATTTAAGAGGAGCTGTCATGCTTTTTTCTATTACAAGGAATGTTTACATTCCTTGTAATAGAAATAAAAGTGACACATTTTTTTTTAAAAGAACAGTTTTAAGAATAAAAGGTAAAATAAATAAGAAAAAAATAAAATACAAATTTAAACGCGCCCCGTCCCAACGAGCTCGCGTGCAGAAGCGAACGCATACGTGAGCAGCGCCCGCATATGAAAACGGTGTTCAAACCACACAGTGTGACAGCAGGAAGGTAAAGTCACCTGGTTGCATCCAGGGGGGTAGATATATTTCGCCCAGATTCAGGCTTTACGCTGACTTGTACAGCTAGGTGGAGAGTTGTATAAGCCCAGCTGAGACTAGTGGGCTCATTGATGACTCATACCTCTAGGGAGAGGGCTGGGCGTCGTGCAGACAGGGAGTTGATGAGTCCAGCTGAACCTTGTCAGCTCATTTAGGCCTCTATAAGAAAGCCCAGATTCATTAGATGTTAGCTCATGCCTGGAAGCAGACCTGTGTGGACTGTCTAGGGAGAGTGAACCCCTGTGCGGTGAGAGAAAGCCTGTGTGGCTATATTTTGCTTGGACATTTAAAACCAGGGACTAGGACAGCACTAGGCTGATCCCAGTTGTTAGTTAGGAAACCTGTATGTTTAGTCAGAGGTCAAGTTGACCAGGATTTATTTTGTTTGTTTCTTTTGCTTTGCTGTGTTTTTGTCACTGTAAATAGAAAATAAACGGCACCTTTTTGATTTTGAAAACCACAACCTCCGTCTGCTGGGCCTGTTTTTGTGTGGGGAGCCCATCCCGGGGGTCACACACACCCGCTGCCGAGCTAACCCCCTCACAGTTGGTGGAGAACCAGTGGCAGTTTTTTTTTAAGCCAGCATGGAGGAGATACTGAAACAGCTGGCTCTAGCAAATGCCAATCAACAGCAGACAAATGCAGGTTTGCAAAAGAGCCTTGCAGCTCAACAACAGAACTTCGCAGCCCAGCAGCAAGCTCATCAACAGAGCCTTGCAGCCCAGCAGCAAGCTCACCAACAGAGTCTGGAAGCTCAGCAACAAGCCCAGCAACGATCTGAGGCCCGCTTCATAGACCTATTACAGAAGCAAGAGCAGAGACTACAACAAATGGAAGCAGTAATGCAGCAACGTCCGCAGACCAGTGAGGAAAGCCGTCCCACTAATACCGCGTCCTTTGGGGTGAGTCGTTTATTGACAAAAATGACTGGAGAGGATGATCCAGAGGTATTTTTGACCACGTTTGAAAGGACTGCTGAAAGAGAAAAGTGGCCTGAGGAGCAGTGGGCTGGACTGGTGGCTCCTCTGTTAACGGGTGAATCGCAGAAAGCTTACTATGACCTAGAGCCTGACCAAGCAAAAGACTATGTGATGCTAAAAGCTGAAATATTGGCAAGGCTGGGTGTCACCCTGGCTGTCCGGGCTCAGCGTGTGCATAACTGGACTTTCCAGCTTGGAAAACCCCCCAGGTCTCAAATGTATGATCTCATTCACCTGAGCAGAAAGTGGCTACAGCCAGAGACTTTGTCCGCACCAAAGATTGTGGAACGTGTTGTAATGGATCGGTTTTTGAGAGCTCTTCCTACTGCCATCCAAAAGTGGGTAAGCCATGGAGACCCAGAGACGGCCGATGGTCTTGTGGATCGTGTGGAGAAATACTTGGCTACAGAGAACCTGACGGCCTCTTCCAGAGACACTCGGACTTTCCACCCTAAGACCAGACCATCCCCAGGGGCGGATAAGATGATTCCAAGGGGTAAGGGTGGAGAGAGTGAGAGGGTGGGAGCTCTACCCCAAGTTTGGCGAGAACAGCCTGGGAAATCAGCGGCTCAAGAGGCGGCAAGAAGGATCATTTGCTACCGCTGCCGGCAAGCGGGACATATTGCAGCAAATTGCCCGGTTTTGGAGGAACCCATGCAGTGTGACTTTCTGACGGGCAGACGTCAGTCGCTGTGTGCGACAGTCGCATGCACTGCCATTCGGGGAACTGAGAAACATTTATGCAAAATGTGTATTAATGGTAGAAATGTTGTGGTATTGCTGGATTCAGGTAGCCTTGTGACCCTGATAAAGGCTGAATTAGTTAAAACAGAGGTCTCTGGGAATAGCAAGGTAGCTGTTATTTGTGTGCATGGGGACACCCGAGAGTATCCAGTGACTACAGTGTGTTTCGAGACCCCCAAAGGTACCCTTTCTCATCCAGTGGGCTTAGTGTCTCAGTTACCGCATGACGCCATTGTGGGAAGGGATTTTCCGAAGTTCTGGGAACTGTGGGATGATCCTGAGCCCCCCACTGGTGCCCCTATGTACCAGGAATATGATAGCCAGAACTCCTCTGAGAGTGGTGAGGACTCTCCCGAATTTCCCTTGTCAGTATTGGCAGGGGAGACTCAAGAAACTGGAGAGGAGCCCACCTCCTCAGACGAAAACCTACCGTCTGTGGAGTTTTCTGATCTTGAGGTTCACAGGGAAAACTTTGCCACAGAACAGTTGAAAGACCCCGCCCTAATAAAGGCACGGGAAAACGTAGTGAAAATAGATGGCGAGTTAGTGAACCCAGATAATACCTGCACTTACCCATACTTCAGCGTAGAGAAGGACCTACTGTATCGGGTGGCAAAAAGGGCAGAAGAAACCGTTGAGCAGCTTGTGGTGCCCAAACCTTACAGGAAGTTGGTGTTGGAGTTGGCCCATGGGCACATTCTTGGAGGTCATCTGGGGACAGAGAAAACCCGAGAGAGGGTATTACAGAGATTCTATTGGCCTGGGGTGATGAAGGACATAGAAAATTATTGTTCCTCCTGCCCTGTGTGTCAGAGGTCGGCCCCGATGCCACACTTCCGTAGCCCGCTGGTCCCTCTACCCATCATTGAGGTCCCGTTTGAGAGAATCGCAATGGATTTGGTAGGTCCTATAATCAAGTCCGCTAGGGGGCACCAGTACATATTGGTTATAATGGACTATGCCACCCGTTATCCAGAAGCGATCCCTCTCAGAAATACCTCGGCCAAAACCATAGCCAAAGAGCTATCTCTTGTTTTTAGCCGGGTGGGTATTTGTAAAGAACTGCTTACGGACCAAGGTACACCCTTTATGTCCCGGGTTATGAAGGAGCTGTGTAAATTGTTCAAAGTGACGCAATTACGTACATCTGTGTATCACCCCCAAACCGATGGGCTGGTTGAAAGATTCAACAAAACCCTAAAACAAATGTTGAAGAAAGTGGTGGATAGGGATGGAAAGGATTGGGACTGTCTACTTCCTTATTTGATGTTTGCTATTAGGGAGGTGCCCCAATCCTCTACGGGATTCTCCCCCTTTGAGTTACTGTATGGGAGACACCCAAGAGGGCTGTTGGATATTGCCAAGGAAACTTGGGAAAGTGAGAGTTCTCCCCACAGGAGTGTGATTGAGCATGTCGCCCTGATGCAAGATCGAATTGCACAGGTAATGCCCATCGTGAAGGAACATTTGGCCCAAGCGCAGTTGGCACAGCAGAGAGTGTACAACCGTGGAGCCAAGACCCGTACCTTTTCCCCGGGGGATAGGATATTGGTACTTGTCCCTACGGTTGAAAGTAAATTCCTTGCCAAATGGCAAGGCCCCTACGAGATAATGGAAAAAGTGAGCGAAGTGAATTACAAGGTCAGACAACCAGGAAGGCGAAAGCCCGAACAGATCTATCACGTTAATCTGTTGAAAGCCTGGAGGGATAGAGAGTCCCTAGTCGCAGACACTTGGTCACCAGCTCAAACTGGTTGCGTGATTCCTGAGGTTGGAATCGCAGCCACCTTGTCACAACCCCAACAACAGGAGGTTAAGGAGTTTGTGCTTCGCAACAAGGAGGTATTCTCTGAGCTGCCGGGACAAACATCTGGGGTAGAGCATGACATTATTACCCCGCCCGGTGAAAGGGTGAAGTTAAAACCCTATCGGATCCCAGAGGCCCGACGGGAGGCAATACGGGAGGAAGTACAGAAAATGCTGAACTTAGGGGTGATAGAGGAGTCCCAAAGTGATTGGTCTAGTCCCATTGTGTTGGTGCCTAAACCGGATGGGAGCTGGCGATTTTGTAACGATTTTCGTCAGTTGAACAAAGTTACAAAATTTGACACCTACCCCATGCCACGTATAGATGAGTTGATCGACCGGCTGGGAACAGCCCGATACATGACGACTCTTGACCTCACAAAAGGGTATTGGCAAATCCCCCTGGCCAAGTCAGCCAAAGAGAAAACCGCATTTGTAACCCCAGACGGGGCGTTCCAATATAAAAGAATGCCGTTCGGGTTACAGAATGCGCCGGCCACATTCCAGCGGAAAATGGACCAGATGCTGAGGCCCCATCGGAAGTATGCTGCGGCTTACCTGGATGACGTAATTGTCCATAGCACAGATTGGGCCTCACATCTGCCAAAAGTGCAAGCAGTCCTGGACTCTGTTCGGGAAGCAGGGTTTACGGCTAACCCCAAGAAGTGTACCATTGGGCAGGAGGAGGCCAAATATCTTGGGTACACCATTGGGAGGGGAGTAATAAAACCCCAACTCAACAAAGTCGAGGCCATCCAGAGTTGGCCACGTCCCAACAGCAAGAAGCAGGTACGAGCCTTTCTGGGAATCGCTGGGTATTATCGGCGATTCATTCCCCACTTTGCTTCTAAGGCTGTGCCCCTAACCAACCTGACGAAGGGGAAAGGGTCGGTCATGATTAAATGGACCCCCGAGGCTGAGGCAGCATTCCAATTCTTGAAACAAGCCTTATGTAGCCAGCCAGTGTTGTACTCACCCGACTTCTCTAAAGACTTTGTCGTACAAAGTGATGCGTCAGATGTGGGGTTAGGAGCAGTATTGTCCCAGGTCTGGAACGGGGAAGAGCACCCAGTCATTTACCTCAGCAGGAAGTTGAAGTCCCATGAGGTAAATTACGCCACCGTTGAAAAGGAGTGTTTAGCGGTGAAGTGGGCTCTAGATTCCCTTCGGTACTACCTGCTAGGTAGGCACTTTGACATGGTTACGGATCACGCTCCGTTAAAGTGGATGGCTCAAAACAAGGAAACAAATAGAAGAGTGAATAGGTGGTTCCTGGCCCTCCAGGAATTCAACTTCACAGTAAAGCATCGCCCTGGCGTTCAAATGGGGAATGTGGATGCTTTGTCTCGAGTACATGAATGCCTGATTGCTGGTGTTCCAACCCCGAGGTTAAAACAAGAGGGGGGGGTATGTGACAGCAGGAAGGTAAAGTCACCTGGTTGCATCCAGGGGGGTAGATATATTTCGCCCAGATTCAGGCTTTACGCTGACTTGTACAGCTAGGTGGAGAGTTGTATAAGCCCAGCTGAGACTAGTGGGCTCATTGATGACTCATACCTCTAGGGAGAGGGCTGGGCGTCGTGCAGACAGGGAGTTGATGAGTCCAGCTGAACCTTGTCAGCTCATTTAGGCCTCTATAAGAAAGCCCAGATTCATTAGATGTTAGCTCATGCCTGGAAGCAGACCTGTGTGGACTGTCTAGGGAGAGTGAACCCCTGTGCGGTGAGAGAAAGCCTGTGTGGCTATATTTTGCTTGGACATTTAAAACCAGGGACTAGGACAGCACTAGGCTGATCCCAGTTGTTAGTTAGGAAACCTGTATGTTTAGTCAGAGGTCAAGTTGACCAGGATTTATTTTGTTTGTTTCTTTTGCTTTGCTGTGTTTTTGTCACTGTAAATAGAAAATAAACGGCACCTTTTTGATTTTGAAAACCACAACCTCCGTCTGCTGGGCCTGTTTTTGTGTGGGGAGCCCATCCCGGGGGTCACACACACCCGCTGCCGAGCTAACCCCCTCACAACAGGTATCACCGCTATTCTAGCCCTAGACCTCCTCTGTAACTCAAAACATGCAACCTGTAGAATTTTTTAAACGTCGCCTATGGAGATTTTTAAGGGTAAAAGTTTGCCATCATTCCACGAGCGGGTGCAACTTTGAAGCGTGACATGTTGGGTATCAATTTACTCTGCGTAACATTATCTTTCACAATATAAAAAAAAAATTGGGCTAACTTTACAGCTGTCTTATTTTTTAAGTTTTGTAAGACCGCTCCGCAAATACGGTGTGACATAAAGTATTGCAACGACCGCCATTTTATTCTCTAGGGTGTTAGAAAAAAATGTATAATGTTTGGGGGTTCTAAGTAATTTTCTAGCAAAAAAAAATGTTTTTAACTTGTAAACAACAAATCTCAGAAGGAGGCTCGGTCCTTAAAGCGGGATTCCACTCGCGATTTTTTTTTTTTTAAAGTCAGCAGCTACAAACACTGTAGCTACTGAATTTTAATAAGGACCTCTCGATCGTGGAGGGTCCTGGCACCGCCATCCTCAGTAAGGGAAACAGACAGTGAAGCCTTGCGGCTTCACGGCCCGTTTCCTACTGCGCATGCGCGAGGCTCACGCCGCTTTGTGAATGGGCGGCTGCTTTCTGGGATACACACAGTTCCCAGAAGGCAGCGCGCCACATTCCCCAGAAGACACCGCAAGGAGGACGAGGAAGAAGACCTGCCGAGGTGGAGGAAGAGGCAGATTAGCAAGTTCAGCATAGCAACCGCCCTTTCTGGTGAGTAAAAATTTTTTTTTTTTTAATAAGGATTTTGGTGTATTTTTTTTTAGGGTGGAACACCACTTTAAGTGGTTAAGGTTGTTGTCCTGCTGAAAGGTGAACCTCTGCCCCAGTCTCAAGTCTTTTGCAGACTCTAACAGGTTATCATCTACGATTGCCCTGTATTTGGCTCCATCCATCTTCCTATCAACTCTGACCAGCTTCCCTGTCCCTGCTGAAGAAAAGCATCCCCACAACATGATGCTGCCACCACCATGTTTCACAGTGGGGATTGTGTGTTTTGGGTGATGTGCAGTGTTAGTTTTATACCACACATAGCATTTTAGCATTTTGCTTTCAGGCCAAAAAGTTATGTAGCGGCCTCCACTCTCTCACTCCTCTGCTGGCTGGTTTCTGCTTGTCTAGGGGTACCTTGGAGGAGAGAGTGCAGGGTCACCACGCCAAGCCTTCACCGCAGATGTTTGTGTGGTGTAAGCAAAGTTCCTTTACCTTCGGGTCGGTGTTCTGAGTTTGGAGCCTCCGCCTCTTCTCTGGAACAGTGTCTGCCAGTAAATGAGCCCCACACCAATAAAAGTCCAACACACCTTTATTCTTCAATGTCAGGATGAAACACAATCAGTTGGACTCCCTCAACGAACAGACAGGGGGTGTGGATACGAGTAGGCCCAGGCACAATGAAATTCCTCTACCAGCGAATAGGTTTGGCACATGATCTATGCCACCTGTTGAGAATCTTGGTCGCTGCTACCAACCGGATGAACGGTGAACCTTCCTCCTGACTGCATCGGCCCCTGTTTGGGAAGATACTCCTCCGGGCGGTCTCCTGAGGCTCACCCGGCACCGGCAATCTGCTGCACCAGGTCTTCGGGTGAGTAGCTCCTTCGGTCCCTTACGCCTCTGGATTCGGGTACCCCACTCCCGGGGTCCCCTAGGAAATCCTTCCCTTGCGGAGCCCAGCGGAGGACACTGGGCCCCAGGCCTCCAACCGAGTACGTCACACCAGGCTGAAGGTGCCTGGGGTGGAACACGAGCTCCGGGTGTCCAGGCCTAGGCTGCCTGGACACCGACCATGAACCACAGCCCTCAGGCTGAAGGTGCCTGGGACTCGACGACCCCATGACCAAAATGGCCGACCCTTTATACCCTCCCCCAGCAAGCCCAGCGGAGCCCCCGCCCCGCTGTACTCATGCTGCGAGAGGCCAAAAAGGGTATGCCACTGCAACGATGGCTCAACCCCGGGCCCAAAGTGACAGCGCCACCTGCTAGGCCCCAGGGAACCACACATCACAGATCCCCCACCAAATTCAAACGCGATAGAGAAGCATATACCCGCTACACTCTCCCCCTGGTTGTTTGACACTGGTCCCCAGTGTCTGGAATAAACCATGCCCTCAAGGGCTGACATAGTCCAATCCAAATCTCAAAAATCCCCCAAAAAATGTAAAAAAAACTAAACTACCTAGAGCAGTTGTGCCTGAGCCTCAACAAAAAGGGAGGGGAAGGGAACAAATAACACATAACTTGAAACATAAATAAAAGTCACATCATTAAATTCCCCCCCCCCCACCCACATCAATAACTAAGACCCGCCCCACTCTCAGCGGTCTTGATGGGATGCTCTCCTGCAGAGGGGAAAATAAATATTAAACACACACAACCCTGACACATATGTTCGTGTGAGAACGAAAAAACCTCTCCGTAGAGAAATCCTTTCCTTCTAAAAGAGTGTGTGTGAAAAGTGAATGCCGATGCACGACACTGCCACCTGGTGACAGCGTCGCTGTAACTGCACTTGTAGAGACCTCTTCTTCTTTGGCCCTCTCTACCCCAGAGTCCAAGATCACTTGTTGGAGAATGAAGAACAACAACAGGAACAGTCCTTCAATTCCTCTGAAGAGCACAAACACCCATTAGCTCGGGTACAGTCACTGAGTTTTCCCCGGAAACAAACAACAAACCCGGAGAGTTCAGCAACATTAAGCGGCACACAGAGTCTTTTACTTCCTACAGATAGAAGCGAGGGTGCGGCAGGACAAGTGGTTTCAAATGCTGGTCCATGGTTTCCAGATGGTACTCAACATCTTCCCCTTCCTTGCGTCGGATCAGCACCTTGTCTGCGTGGATATGCCGCCCCAGCATCCATTCTGCTTTGCAGTCTTTGAAGCACTGCTTTGGGAGAACACGCGAGGTACCTACGGGCATGTGGGACCTGAATGTGGGTCCACACAAAGTCATTGTACCAGCGTTCTCGGCAAACTTCCACTTCATACAACAACTCCTTAGACAAGTATGGATACTCCCACCCGTACTCAGCAGCAACCTTCTGACAAAATAGGCATTGTAGTCTCGCCAGCAGAGGCATTGTGGCTTTGTCCCCTTCACCTGGCAAAACGATAGCATCCGGGTGACGAGGTGCTCTGATCACCTCCGTTCTGGGCATAGGTGCCCGCAGCGACAGTCTCTTATCTCCGGTGTTAGGTGCAAGTGGCACCGGGGATGTGAGGGTAGGCTGGGAACGGGATCCCTCCCCAGGCGCTGGTGCCTCCACCCGGGGTGTACTATCCCCTGTAGACATGGGTGGATCCCTAGCTTTGCGGGATGAGGAGAGAGGCATCTTGTCCCAACCCTTGCTGGCAAAGAGTTCATCTATGACAACATCGTTTCCCAGATCGGAGAGCGACTCCAGGTCGGAGGTGTCACACTCCTCCGTGGGCAAGTAGCCTGTAGTGGAGACTGAACTGCCACCTCCCGCGGACACACAGGGCCGTGACTCCCCGACACCTCCACCCACACACCAAGTCCCTCCTCCTGGCTTACCTCGGCCTTGATTTGAGACGGGATGTCCGGAACTCTTCTCACCGGATCCATCCGGGCCGGGCGTAGGCAGGAAGGATAATCCACCGTGACCGCTGGACGGGGCTACCATGCCGGTCTTCCTCTTGGGCGGTGGACACTGTGAGACAGTGGTGACCGAGTCAGCATCCTCGGATTTCTCCCGTACTTCGTTGATCGCGACTTCCCCCGCGGTTGTTGCAGTGCGCACAGGGATGGCTGTCAAAGCGGTGATTCCTCCTACTTGAGTGGTGCTGCCTGTTGTGCGGTTGAGGTGGATGGTTCTTGGCTTTTCGATAGCTGGGTCCACCTCAAATAAGAACTCCCCGCAGGCCTAGCATCGCCCGAATGGCTTCAACTGACACACCCGAATAGCCGGGACAAATCAAACCCAGGGCCTCAACGTCCATGCATGAGTACAGGGCGAATCTTCCCCGGGGCTTTAGCCGGATCCCCGTATCGGTCACCGGAGCGGCAGTAGTCAAGGTCGTGGTAGAAGGGTGAAGTGGAATCCACGATGTATTTCCGAACATAGTGACTTGCTGCTGATCCATTGCGCACTGCAAGTATTGCGCCAAAGTCCCCACGTGTAGTCCTTCACACGGCTGGACTCCTCCCCTCTTGCACTCCAGTTCGTGGGCTTTCTCCTTCCCTGGGTCACGCCCACAAACTGAGCAGGGAGGGTATGCCTCGTGGTGCAGTGCAATAAAAGTCCCCACGTGTAGTACCTCACACGGCTGGACTCCCCCCTCTTCTAGCTCTTCTGTGTAGTCCTTCCCCTTCTTAGGGTCACACTCACGACTTCGAGCAGGGTTGCACTTTGGCCAGTAATATGGCCGACCTACTCGGAACTCCTCCGGGCAGACACGTTCAAACTCTGTCCATTCTAGCTCCATAGTAACACGAACACCATCCCGGACCCGAGTCCCCACGTGTAGAGGCCTCCACTCTCTCACTCCTCTGCTGCCTGGTTTCTGCTTGTCCAGGGGTACCTTGGAGGAGAGAGTGCAGGGTCACCACGCCAAGCCTTCACCGCAGATGTTTGTGTGGTGTAAGCAAAGTTCCTTTACCTTCGGGTCGGTGTTCTGAGTTTGGAGCCTCCGCCTCTTCTCTGGAACAGTGTCTGCCAGTAAATGAGCCCCACGCCAATAAAAGTCCAACACTACTTTATTCTTCAATGTCAGGATGAAACACAATCAGTTGGACTCCCTCAACGAACAGACAGGGGGTGTGGATACGAGTAGGCCCAGGCACAATGAACTCTCCTATTCCTCTACCAGCGAATAGGTTTGGCACATGATCTATGCCACCTATTGAGAATCTTGGTCGCTACCACCGACCGGATGAACGGTGAACCTTCCTCCTGACTGCACTCGGCCCATGTTTGGGAAGATACTCCTTCGGGCGGTCTCCTGAGGCTCACCCGGCACCGGCAATCTGCTGCACCAGGTCTTCGGGTGAGTAGCTCCTCCGGTCCCTTACGCCTCTGGATCCGTGCTGCGAGAGGCCAAAAAGGGTATGCCACTGCAACGATAGCTCAACCCCGGGCCCAAAGTGACAGTGCCACCTGCTGGGCCCCAGGGAACCACACATCACAGATCCCCCACCAAATTCAAACACGATAGAAAAGCATATACCCGCTACAGTTATATTTTGGTCTCATCTGACCAGAGCACCTTCTTCCACATGTTTGCTGTGTCCCCAGCATGGCTTCTCGCAAACTGCAAACAGGACTTCTTATGGCTTTCTTTCAACAATGACTTTCTTCTTGCCGCTCTTCCATAAAAGCCAGATTTGTGGAATGCATGACTAATAGTTGTCCTAGGGACAGATTCCCCAACCTGAGCTCTGCAGCTCCTCTAGAGTTACCATGACCCTGTTGGCTGCTTCTCTAATTAATGCTCTCCTTGTCCGGCCTTTCAGTTTAGGTGGACGGCCATGTCTTGGTAGGTTTTAGCAGGTACAATTGTTTCAAAGAAAACAATAAGTAATGTATTCAACTGCCATAGCCTGTAGGCACGTTCACCACGCAAAACTCCATTGATGAAGAAAAAGCATATTGAAGCTTGTTTAAAGTTTGCTGCACAACATTTAGACAAGCCTGTGAAATACTGGGATAATATAGTCTGGTCAGATGAGATCTCTGAATTGAAATTTAACTCTTTGAATGCCATAATACACACCATGTTTGGAGGTCAAAAGGCACTGTATATCACCCCAAAAACACCATACCAACAGTGAAGTTTGGAAGTAGGCACATCATGGTGTGAAGCTGTTTTTCAGCATACAGTACTGGCAAATAGGGATGAGCTTCGTGTTCGAGTCGAACATACGTTCGACTCGAACATCGGCTGTTCGATCGTTCGACGAAGATCGAACGATTTGGGCCGTTCGCGCCAAATTCGAGTGACGCAAACGGCCCACAATGCACTACGCCATCGCAGTGTCATCCAGGCGCTGTGATTGGCCAAGCATGCACTGTGACCCCGCATGCTTGGCCAATCACAGCGCCGGCAGCGAGGAGAGCAATGATTGGCCACAGGCAGGATGCCTGTGGCCAATTATTGCTGAGGGGGTTTAGTACACGCCCCACACTATAAAAGGCCGCCAGCGCGGCGGCCTTGTGTAGTGTGTTCCGGAGCAGGGAAAGAGAAGCATAGGCAGGGACAGTGTCATTATTTTTCCTTTACTAATCCTGGATTCCTTGTGTTTAGGGACAAATAAGGATAGGTAGGGAGAGTGTCAGTGACAGTGTGCTATTCTGTGCTAATCCTTGTTTGTAGGGACAGAGAGGTACAGTGAGGGAAAGTGTCAGTGTGCTATTCTGTTCTAAACCAATCTTGCTGAACCATATTTTCAATCCTTGAGTTTAGGGACAGAGAGGTACAGTGAGGGAAAGTGTCAGTGTGCTATTCTGTTCTAAAACTATTTTGCTGAACCATATTTTCAATCCTTGAGTTTAGGGACAGAGAGGTACAGTGAGTGAAACTGACAGTGTGCTATTCTGTTCTAAACCAATTTTGCTGTTCCATATTTTCAATCCTTGAGTTTAGGGACAGAGAAGGACACTCGTAGAAATTATCAGTGTGCTATTCTGTGCTAAATCTTGTTTGTAGGGAGGGACAGAGTAGGACAGTGAGGGAAAGTGTCAGTGTGCTATTCTGTTCTAAAACTATTTTGCTGAACCATATTTTCAATCCTTGAGTTTAGGGACAGAGAGGTACAGTGAGTGAAACTGACAGTGTGCTATTCTGTTCTAAACCAATTTTGCTGTTCCATATTTTCAATCCTTGAGTTTAGGGACAGAGAAGGACACTCGTAGAAATTATCAGTGTGCTATTCTGTGCTAAATCTTGTTTGTAGGGAGGGACAGAGTAGGACAGTGAGGGAAAGTGTCAGTGTGCTATTCTGTTCTAAAACTATTTTGCTGAACCATATTTTCAATCCTTGAGTTTAGGGACAGAGAGGTACAGTGAGTGAAACTGACAGTGTGCTATTCTGTTCTAAACCAATTTTTCTGTTTCTTATTTTTAATCCTTGAGTTTAGGGACAGAGAAGGACACTCGTAGAAATTATCAGTGTGCTATTCTGTGCTAAATCTTGTTTGTAGGGAGGGACAGAGTAGGACAGTGAGGGAAAGTGTCAGTGTGCTATTCTGTTCTAAAACTATTTTGCTGAACCATATTTTCAATCCTTGAGTTTAGGGACAGAGAGGTACAGTGAGTGAAACTGACAGTGTGCTATTCTGTTCTAAACCAATTTTGCTGTTCCATATTTTCAATCCTTGAGTTTAGGGACAGAGAAGGACACTCGTAGAAATTATCAGTGTGCTATTCTGTGCTAAATCTTGTTTGTAGGGAGGGACAGAGTAGGACAGTGAGGGAAAGTGTCAGTGTGCTATTCTGTTCTAAAACTATTTTGCTGAACCATATTTTCAATCCTTGAGTTTAGGGACAGAGAGGTACAGTGAGTGAAACTGACAGTGTGCTATTCTGTTCTAAACCAATTTTGCTGTTCCATATTTTCAATCCTTGAGTTTAGGGACAGAGAAGGACACTCGTAGAAATTATCAGTGTGCTATTCTGTGCTGAATCTTGTTTGTAGGGAGGGACAGAGTAGGACAGTGAGGGAAAGTGTCAGTGTGCTATTCTGTTCTAAAACTATTTTGCTGAACCATATTTTCAATCCTTGAGTTTAGGGACAGAGAGGTACAGTGAGTGAAACTGACAGTGTGCTATTCTGTTCTAAACCAATTTTGCTGTTCCATATTTTCAATCCTTGAGTTTAGGGACAGAGAAGGACACTCGTAGAAATTATCAGTGTGCTATTCTGTGCTAAATCTTGTTTGTAGGGAGGGACAGAGTAGGACAGTGAGGGAAAGTGTCAGTGTGCTATTCTGTTCTAAAACTATTTTGCTGAACCATATTTTCAATCCTTGAGTTTAGGGACAGAGAGGTACAGTGAGTGAAACTGACAGTGTGCTATTCTGTTCTAAACCAATTTTGCTGTTCCATATTTTCAATCCTTGAGTTTAGGGACAGAGAAGGACACTCGTAGAAATTATCAGTGTGCTATTCTGTGCTAAATCTTGTTTGTAGGGAGGGACAGAGTAGGACAGTGAGGGAAAGTGTCAGTGTGCTATTCTGTTCTAAAACTATTTTGCTGAACCATATTTTCAATCCTTGAGTTTAGGGACAGAGAGGTACAGTGAGTGAAACTGACAGTGTGCTATTCTGCTCTAAACCAATTTTGCTGTTCCATATTTTCAATCCTTGAGTTTAGGGACAGAGAAGGACACTCGTAGAAATTATCAGTGTGCTATTTTGTGCTAAATCTTGTTTGTAGGGAGGGACAGAGTAGGACAGTGAGGGAAAGTGTCAGTGTGCTATTCTGTTCTAAAACTATTTTGCTGAACCATGTTTTCAATCCTTGAGTTTAGGGACAGAGAGGTACAGTGAGTGAAACTGACAGTGTGCTATTCTGTTCTAAACCAATTTTGCTGTTCCATATTTTCAATCCTTGAGTTTAGGGACAGAGAAGGACACTCGTAGAAATTATCAGTGTGCTATTCTGTGCTAAATCTTGTTTGTAGGGAGGGACAGAGTAGGACAGTGAGGGAAAGTGTCAGTGTGCTATTCTGTTCTAAAACTATTTTGCTGAACCATATTTTCAATCCTTGAGTTTAGGGACAGAGAGGTACAGTGAGTGAAACTGACAGTGTGCTATTCTGTTCTAAACCAATTTTGCTGTTCCATATTTTCAATCCTTGAGTTTAGGGACAGAGAAGGACACTCGTAGAAATTATCAGTGTGCTTTTCTGTGCTAAATCTTGTTTGTAGGGAGGGACAGAGTAGGACAGTGAGGGAAAGTGTCAGTGTGCTATTCTGTTCTAAAACTATTTTGCTGAACCATATTTTCAATCCTTGAGTTTAGGGACAGAGAGGTACAGTGAGTGAAACTGACAGTGTGCTATTCTGTTCTAAACTAATTTTGCTGTTCCATATTTTCAATCCTTGAGTTTAGGGACAGAGAAGGACACTCGTAGAAATTATCAGTGTGCTATTCTGTGCTAAATCTTGTTTGTAGGGAGGGACAGAGTAGGACAGTGAGGGAAAGTGTCAGTGTGCTATTCTGTTTTAAAACTATTTTGCTGAACCATATTTTCAATCCTTGAGTTTAGGGACAGAGAGGTACAGTGAGTGAAACTGACAGTGTGCTATTCTGTTCTAAACCAATTTTGCTGTTCCATATTTTCAATCCTTGAGTTTAGGGACAGAGAAGGACACTCGTAGAAATTATCAGTGTGCTATTCTGTGCTAAATCTTGTTTGTAGGGAGGGACAGAGTAGGACAGTGAGGGAAAGTGTCAGTGTGCTATTCTGTTCTAAAACTATTTTGCTGAACCATATTTTCAATCCTTGAGTTTAGGGACAGAGAGGTACAGTGAGTGAAACTGACAGTGTGCTATTCTGTTCTAAACCAATTTTGCTGTTCCATATTTTCAATCCTTGAGTTTAGGGACAGAGAAGGACACTCGTAGAAATTATCAGTGTGCTATTCTGTGCTAAATCTTGTTTGTAGGGAGGGACAGAGTAGGACAGTGAGGGAAAGTGTCAGTGTGCTATTCTGTTCTAAAACTATTTTGCTGAACCATATTTTCAATCCTTGAGTTTAGGGACAGAGAGGTACAGTGAGTGAAACTGACAGTGTGCTATTCTGTTCTAAACCAATTTTGCTGTTCCATATTTTCAATCCTTGAGTTTAGGGACAGAGAAGGACACTCGTAGAAATTATCAGTGTGCTTTTCTGTGCTAAATCTTGTTTGTAGGGAGGGACAGAGTAGGACAGTGAGGGAAAGTGTCAGTGTGCTATTCTGTTCTAAAACTATTTTGCTGAACCATATTTTCAATCCTTGAGTTTAGGGACAGAGAGGTACAGTGAGTGAAACTGACAGTGTGCTATTCTGTTCTAAACTAATTTTGCTGTTCCATATTTTCAATCCTTGAGTTTAGGGACAGAGAAGGACACTCGTAGAAATTATCAGTGTGCTATTCTGTGCTAAATCTTGTTTGTAGGGAGGGACAGAGTAGGACAGTGAGGGAAAGTGTCAGTGTGATATTCTGTTTTAAAACTATTTTGCTGAACCATATTTTCAATCCTTGAGTTTAGGGACAGAGAGGTACAGTGAGTGAAACTGACAGTGTGCTATTCTGTTCTAAACCAATTTTGCTGTTCCATATTTTCAATCCTTGAGTTTAGGGACAGAGAAGGACACTCGTAGAAATTATCAGTGTGCTATTCTGTGCTAAATCTTGTTTGTAGGGAGGGACAGAGTAGGACAGTGAGGGAAAGTGTCAGTGTGCTATTCTGTTCTAAAACTATTTTGCTGAACCATATTTTCAATCCTTGAGTTTAGGGACAGAGAGGTACAGTGAGTGAAACTGACAGTGTGCTATTCTGTTCTAAACCAATTTTGCTGTTCCATATTTTCAATCCTTGAGTTTAGGGACAGAGAAGGACACTCGTAGAAATTATCAGTGTGCTATTCTGTGCTAAATCTTGTTTGTAGGGAGGGACAGAGTAGGACAGTGAGGGAAAGTGTCAGTGTGCTATTCTGTTTTAAAACTATTTTGCTGAACCATATTTTCAATCCTTGAGTTTAGGGACAGAGAGGTACAGTGAGTGAAACTGACAGTGTGCTATTCTGTTCTAAACCAATTTTGCTGTTCCATATTTTCAATCCTTGAGTTTAGGGACAGAGAAGGACACTCGTAGAAATTATCAGTGTGCTATTCTGTGCTAAATTTTGTTTGTAGGGAGGGACAGAGTAGGACAGTGAGGGAAAGTGTCAGTGTGCTATTCTGTTCTAAAACTATTTTGGTGAACCATATTTTCAATCCTTGAGTTTAGGGACAGAGAAGGATAGGCAGGGGACAGTGTCAGTGTCATTGTTGCTAAGCCTCCTGCACAGTATACACCTGAAGGTAGCCCTTATTGCTCTTTTTCCCATCTCCCTGCAGGCCATCCATTAAAATGTCTGGAAGGCAAACAAGGAGAGGCAGACAGTCAGGAGGCAAAAAAAGAGGGCAAGCAGGCTCTGTGTCTGGGGGCAACAGTGCTGGTCGTGGACGCGGTGCATTGTCATCAGCACATGGCCATGGGACACGCTTGTCCTTCTTTTCGGCAGCTGGACATGTTGAGCCACATCATGCCGAAGACTTGGTAGAGTGGATGACCAAGCCCACCTCATCCTCCTCATCCTCTCTCACCCAGGCTCAGGGTACTGGCAAAGCAGCTGCCAAAGCGTCCTCTTCTCTGGTATCATTATCTTCATTAGTCAATCCTTCCCTAGACCCACCATGTCCTCCTCCTGAGGAGTCCCCCGAACTGTTTGATCACAGTGTTGGGTACATGCTCCAGGAGGATGCCCAGCGTTTGGAAGGATCTGATGATGATACCCAGCTAGAGGAAGGCAGCAGCGTGAGAGCAGAGAGAGGGGATGCTCAAGAAGGACACCAATCTGGCAGTCATGCTCCAGCAGCTGCAGCATACTGCCAGATTGGCTCCAGTGATGAGGAGGGAGGGGATGATGAGGTCACTGACTCCACGTGGGTGCCTAATAGGAGAGAGGAGGAAGAGGAGGATGAGGAGGAGGCACATCTCCAACGAGGCAGGATGCCCTTGAGTGGCCAGCGTATGGGCAGCACACCGACGGAATCACACCGCAGAGCTCCGCCTGTGCAGGGCGCTGCCTCTGCCCGTCATTCAAAAAGTTCTTTGGTGTGGGCCTTTTTTGAGGTGAGTGCATCAGATCGCACAGCTGCTGTTTGCAACATATGTCTCAAGCGTATATCGCGTGGCCAAAACATCAGCCGCTTGGGCACCACATGCTTGATCAGACATATGTTGACCTGCCATGCAGCTCGTTGGCAAGCCTACCTTAAAGACCCACACCAAAGAACAAAGCTGACCTCTTCTTGCACCGCATCAGCTGGGATCTCCAACCCCACTATACCTTCACTCCTCTCTGAAACCTGCTCTGAGAGGAATGAAGGTGTACAATTAGGTGTGTCACAGGCAAGTACTTGCGGGCACTCTGCTAGCAGTACACCAACGTCCGATTCTAGCAGGCAAATTTCCCTGCCCCAGCTGCTGGACCGTCGAAAGAAGTTCACTCCCAGCCATCCACATGCCCAGCGGTTGAATGCTAGCTTGGCTAAATTGCTAACGCTTCAACTGCTGCCTTTTCAGTTGGTAGACTCGGCCCCCTTCCGTGAGTTTGTGCAATGTGCGGTTCCTCAGTGGCAGGTTCCCAAACGCCACTTTTTCGCACGGAAGGCGATTCCGGCTCTCTACAGGCATGTGGAAGGCAATGTCTTGGCCTCGCTGGACAGGGCGGTCAGCGGTAAGGTGCATATTACCGCTGACTCATGGTCCAGCAGGCATGGACAGGGACGTTACCTTTCTTTCACGGCCCATTGGGTCACTCTTTTGGCAGCTGGGAAGGATGCAGGACAAGGTGCAGTAGTGTTGGAGGTTGTTCCACCGCCACGCCTCCAAAATGCTACTACTGGTTGTGACACACCTCTCTCCTCCACCCCCTCCTCTTCTTCTTCTTCCTCCATGGCCTCTTCCTGTGGTTTGTCCTCGGAACCAGCGGTGCTCCGTAGGCGTTCAAGGGGCTACGCAAGTACGCAGGCAAAAAGATGCCATGCCGTGCTTGCGCTGGTGTGTTTGGGGGACAGGAGCCACACTGGGGCAGAGGTCCTGTCTGCTCTGCAGGGGCAGGCCGAGAGGTGGTTGACGCCACGCCAGCTTAAGCCAGGAATGGTGGTTTGCGACAATGGCACCAACCTCCTCTCCGCCCTCCGACAGGGACAACTGACCCATGTGCCCTGTATGGCTCACGTCCTTAACCTGGTGGTGCAGCGGTTCTTGGGCAGGTACCCGGGCTTACAGGATGTCCTGAGGCAGGCCAGGAAAGTCTGTGTGCATTTCCGCAGATCTTATAATGCCAGTGCTCGCCTGGCTGAGCTTCAAAAGGAGTTGAACCTGCCCAAGAACCGCCTTATATGTGACATGCCCACCAGGTGGAACTCAACGTTGGCCATGCTGCAGCGGCTGCACACGCAGCAGAGGGCCATCAATGAGTACCTGTGCGACTACGGCACCAGGACAGGGTCAGGGGAGCTCAGGTTTTTTTCACCACGCCAGTGGGGCATGATCAGGGATGCATGCACTGTCCTGGCACCATTTGAGGAGGCCACGAGGATGGTGAGCAGTGACAGTGCATGCATCAGTGACACTGTACCTCTTGTCCACCTGTTGGAGCACACGCTGCGTGGAATAATGGACAGGGCACTTGAGGCAGAACAGAGGCAGGAAGAGGAGGACTTCCTTGCCTCTCAAGGCCCCCTTTACCCAGACAGTGTTCCTTCTGTCCCACCCATCGCACAGGAAGAGGAGGAGGAGGAGGAGGAGGAGGAGGAGGATTGTGTCAGCATGGAGGTGGAGGCTGGCACTCAGCATCATCAGCAGCAGTCTTTTAGGGATGATTTACAGTCCCAAGAAACCAGTGGACTTGTACGTGGCTGGGAGGAGGTGGCTGCGGATCATGTCGTCCTTAGTGACCCAGAGGACTCCGGACTGAATGCCTCAGCTAACCTACGCTGCATGGCCTCCCTGATCCTGCAAAGTCTGCGGAAGGATCCTCGTATTCTTCGGATCAAGGAGAGGGACCATTACTGGCTGGCCACTCTCCTTGATCCACGGTACAAGGGTAAGGTTGCGGACCTTATCGTACCGTCGCAGAGGGAGCAGAGGATGAGACAACTCCGGGAGGCCTTGCATAAAGGTCTGTGCAACGCGTTCCCAGAGACTGGGAGGTTACAAACTCCTGGTCCTGGACAACGAGTTGCTGAGGCTTCGGGCAGTCAAAGAAGGAGCGGTGGGGAAGGTGGCCGTCTGACCGATGCGTTCAGACAATTCTTTAGTCCGCAGCCCCAAAGTATGATCGGTTCCAGCAACCATCGCCAGCGTCTGATATACATGGTGCAGGAATACCTAGGGGCAAGGTCAGACTTGGACACCTTCCCCACCGAAAATCCTCTGGCTTACTGGGTCTTGAGGATGGATCACTGGCCAGAGCTTGCACAGTATGCAATTGAGCTACTGGCCTGTCCTGCATCCAGCGTTCTTTCAGAACGCACATTCAGTGCTGCTGGAGGATTTGTCACGGATCACAGGGTGTGCCTGTCCACCGACTCGGTTGATCGACTGACTTTCATCAAGATGAACCAGTCTTGGATCACCACCATGTACCACACACCAGATGCTGATATAACAGACTAATTGATTTTAAAATGTCACATCCCTTCAAGACTGATGATGATGCTGAGTGCCTGTGCTGTTATGTTGTCTGGCTATCCTCCTCCTCCTCCTCAATGATACGATTAGCGATGATAGCTTGGAAGATCATTTTGGTTTATGGGTGACGCCACCAGTGGCTAAGGCCCAATTTTTAAGCCCCTGTTTAACAGGGGCGTGTAATTAAAATTTTTGATGCAATACTTTGCAACAGGCCTCATTGCTGTGCTCCAAGTACAGTATCTGTGAGGGGTTGCAGTGTTGTGCCACCAGTGCCTAAGGCCCAATTTTTCAGCCCCTGTTCAACAGGGGCATGCAATTATAATTATTGATCTAATAATTCACAGCAGGGCCCATTGCTGCGCCCACCAAGAGTAACTGTCAGGCCTTACAGTGTTGTGGCACCAGCACCACCATCACCACCACCACCACCACCAAAGGCCCAATTTTTAAGCCCCTGTTCAACAGGGGCATGCAATTATAATTATTGATCTAATAATTCACAGCAGGGCCCATTGCTGCGCCCACCAAGAGTAACTGTCAGGCCTTACAGTGTTGTGGCACCAGCACCACCATCACCACCACCACCAAAGGCCCAATTTTTCTGCCCCTGTTCAACAGGGGCATGCAATTATAATTATTGATCTAATAATTCACAGCAGGGCCCATTGCTGCGCCCACCAAGAGTAACTGTCAGGCCTTACAGTGTTGTGGCACCAGCACCACCATCACCACCACCACCACCACCAAAGGCCCAATTTTTAAGCCCCTGTTTAACAGGGGCATGCAATTATAATTATTGATCTAATAATTCACAGCAGGGCCCATTGCTGCGCCCACCAAGAGTAACTGTCAGGCCTTACAGTGTTGTGGCACCAGCACCACCATCAAAGGCCCAATTTTTACTACCACTGATCAACAATTATATGTTATTACAATTCCTGATATAATAGTTGACAGCAGGGCGTTCCAGCACCCACCAAGAATAACTGTGAGTGCTTTCAGTGTTGTGCCAACACCAACACCTAAGGGGCCAATTTCTGCAGAGTATATACGGAAGGTCCCTACTTTCAAACATCCAACTTACAAACTACTACTACTTGCAAACGGAAGAAGACAACAGGAAGTGAGAGGAAATCTACCCCTTGGAAGGAAAATTCTCTCCTGTAAGAATTAATATGGGAGAAAGGTGTCTCCTCTCTACTGATGCTTTATCACCAATCCTTGTTTCAATAAAAACACCACATTTCAAAAACAGTTGTCATTGGGATGCAAAGTGAGGTGAAATGTTCTGAACAGGGGCACAGACAGCAAAAAAAATGTGACAGGGGTGATAACCGTTCCCTATGTTTTCCAAAAAGCTAAAAAAAAGGAATTTGGCATGGAGCTCCACTTAAACAATGCAGCTGTTCAAAATTACAAACAGATTCTACATAAGAACAAACCTACAGTCCCTGTCTTGTATGCACCGCCTGTATACGGCTGTTCAGAGTATATAGGGGCTTTTTTATTTTGTGTGCGGGGTTCCCCTTAATATCCATACAAGACCCAAAGGGGCTGGTAATGGGCTGGGGTAGGGGGGGGGGGGGTTGATGGGGTAGCTATGCCATTTTTCCTAAAGATTTTCATCCATATTACCGGGACCGACATTGCATTAAAGCCGCAAGCAGTTTTAAATGGCTTTTTTTCCTTTAGAAATGTTATTTTGTGCAGGGACAGTTCTAAACACGGGAAACACGTGGCACTTCACAGGCATACTTTAGACACCCCCCAGGTACAATATTTAAAGGAATATTTGACTTTTTTTTTTTCACTTTATGCATCATTAAAATGACTGCTCACGGAAAACGTCCGTTTTTAAAACTTCTTTTTGCATTGATACATGTCCCCTGGTGCAGAACCTGGGTTCCCAAACTCTGTTTCGGACAATAACATGGATAATAGTCGTTATAATTAGCACTTTAGAATCCGAACGTTCGCATCCATTGTATTTAATAGGGTTCTAATGTTCGTGCGAACTTTCGGTCCGTTCGCGGGTTCTGGTGCGAACCGAACCCGGGGGTGTTCGGCTCATCACTACTGGCAAACTTTATATCATTGAAGTAAGGATTAAAGGAAAGACATTCTTAATAAAAATCTGCTGCCATCTACCAGGATGATGAAGGTGAAACGAGGGTGGACATTTTAGCAAGACAATGGAGTTGATTTGCTAAAGGCAGTCGCTGTCGATCTGAGGGGAAGATCTTAAATGAGGGGAAGCTCTTCTGAATTTAGCATCCAATCATGTACAAGCAAAAATGCTGTTTTTTATTTTTCTTACATGTTCCCCTTGGATCTACAATGACTGCACTTCCACGTGCACATGCACTGCAAAGTGGATTTGCCTTTAGTAAATAACCCCCAATGATCCCAAACACAAAGCCAAGGAAACTCTCAATTGGTTTCAAAGAGAAAAAAAGCTGCTAGAATGGCTAAGCCAATAACCTGACTTGAATCCAATAGAAAATCTATGGAAAGAACTAAAGATCAGAGTTCATAGAAGAGACCCACGGAGCCTTCAAGATTTGAAGACTGTTTGGAAGAATTGGCCAATTTGTGTTCTGAGAGAATAGGTGCAGGAACTCCCCCTTCTTGCACCTTGCTATGCTAACATCACAATGGGGTATTGGGAGAAATTATAAATTTGGAACCATAACTCATTTGCTAGACACATTGTTTATTATGGGAGGTATATAGATGATGTGCTCCTCATCTGGACGGTGATGTGCAACAATTTTCCTACTTTGTAGCCCACTCTAATGATAATCAGCTAGGACCCAATTTACCCATGTCATTAATCCAGAGAGAATAGTGTTTTTGGATCTTGAGTTGGCACATAAGCATGGTAGCATAATTTCTATCAATCACTGTAAACCTACTGGTGGCAACTCTTATTTGCACTACTCAAGTTGCCACCACCCCTCTTGGTAGAATAACATCCCAGGGGGACAGTTCCATAAGTTGCGATGTAACTGCTCAAAAATTGGAGGATTATGAGAGACAGGGCTGGACTCTGATAAACAAATTTCTGGAGAAAGGATATCCTGCTACATTGATAGAAGAAGCATATGCAAGACACCGCTCCCCCTCCCGCAAGTGTTTAAATGACAATAAGAGCATCCAACAAACTAAGAGCCATGAGCCAAAATCAGTTTGATTCATTACGGGTATAATGACAAACATAGAATTATTTCGCATGTAATTCGCAAACACTGGAAGATTTTACAACTAGATTCCATGTTGGCACCTACGTTGCCATCTATCCCCCAGATCACATTTAGAAGGGCCCAGACTCTTAAAAACACCATAGTGCCCAGCAAGTAAAAATTTTTGATATTCGGTCATATTTTGATGAGAGAACGGGTATTTTTCGATGTCGCAAAAGGGGCTGCTTGACTTGTTAAGTTATCTCTCATGGCAGATCCACTTTTTCCAATAGGAATGGTATAGAATTTTCCATCAAACAGTTCATCACATACTCTTCGGAATACATTGTGTATGTTTTATGCTAGACATGTGATTTGTTGATCATGGTACATACGTACACTGCGTAAACAAGTGGGGGCAGGGTCGGTACTAGGGGTGGGCGGGACGGGCAGCTGCCCTGGGCGGAATGACTTAGTTGGAGGAAGAGGGTGCTGTCTGCCGAGCGCTGAATCTAACAGGGTAGACACAGAGCGGCTTTGTTCCTGCGTGTAGGCTAGATTGTAGCACTACACCCGCCCCCTGCCTGCACAGTGCACTGTACTAGTCCCTGAGCAACAGTAGAGTGGAGTGGGCGTTGCGCATGAGGTTGGGAAGGCATATCAATGCTTTCCTATGATTCCAGATACATACAGCTTTCCTGCTCCTCTGCTTGCCTGGACAGCGGCTTCTCCTTCCTCTCTCCAATCATTTCTATCACTCCTACTTTCAGAGTGCCCCGATGTCTGTGTGACATCACCAGCTTTGCCCCCTAGCCTCCTGTTTTTTTTTCTCCCTGCTCTGGACAATGTGGAGGTGACCCCTCCTCTGTGTTGTGACCCCTCCCCTCCTGTGCCCTTTCTCTCTGGTCCCCTCCTCTCCAGTCCTACTGCAAAGTGAGTGGTGTCTCTGTGCTGCTGAGGCTGCCACTACTCAGCTAACAGGTAACCTTATTTCAGGCATGATATCACAGTTCTAGCTGTGAAGACAACTGTTCTTTCTGATTCTGTTTTTATTAATGACCTTTTAAGATGAGGTACAGACATGTGGCTCCCTAACTTATCAGCATGGGGATGCATGAGCATTGTGTGCATCCCTGTGCCAGCACCCCATTCATTTCTACTGGGACATGAGGTTGCATGCACACTCTGTATTCTAATATGACATGCAGGTTTGGCTCCCAAAAGAAATGAATAGAACACTGGCACAGGGATGCACACAATGCACAAGAGAGCCCTGCACAGGGCACACATGTCCGAATGGGCCTAAACAACTCATGTACATGGAGGCTTAGTGATTTCCCCAGCTCCCCAGGCATCAGAAAACAACAGGGATTTTACACAGGAGCTACTAAGTCTGGACATGAATGGAAATTCAGCTGGTTCACCAAGGACTTGATGAGTTTCAATCCATCTATGGCCATTCCTGCTAAAGAGAAGTCGATCTAATATGAGCAACTTCTCTCAAACCAGCTTGTTCGAAAATTTTCCTTTGATCTACAGCGCTAATCAATGTATTCTAACCACTATCACAGTGCAATGTCTCAGAGGAGAGGATTCCTCCATCCACCTCGCTTGTGTGGATGAGGGGATTTGCTCAGTTTTTTTTCAATCAGACACTAACTGATCAAAAAATCTGATCCATCTATAGCCAGCTTACTATTAACTATACAATCTGATTGTACAATATCTTTTGGATCTACCACCAAGGGCCTGCCTGATTGGATACTACTAATTGGATAATTAATTGTTTAGGTTTGTCCACATATTACAAAGTTTTGGTAAATCGAAGCGAGATTGTGCAGAAATTGTACAATCAGATTGTAAAGTTTATGCTCACCTTTACTGTTCATGTGCAGGAACACTTAAGCCTCGTACACACGGTCGGACTTCAAACAAACTTTTCCGTGGATTTTTGTCCGAAGGGAGTTGGCCGGGCACACCCATAGCATACACACGGCAGGACTTTTCTGCAAACTTTCCCAAAACTTTCCCAACATCACGTGGTTTTTCTGCTCTTTTCTGCTCTTTACCGCCATCCTTTGGTCAACTTCTGCTATTGTTGGTTGATTTTAACATTGGTTCTAGGCATGCGTATTTGTACTTCGGACAAAAGTCTGTACACACGGTCGGACATTGCACCATCGGACTTTTGTTGCCGAAAAGTTTGTCCATTTGCAAAGCCAACTTTTGTCCGATGAAAACCGAAAAAGTTTGTCCGATGGAGCGTACACACGCTAGGATTTTTGGAAAATTTGCTCATTTTGAAGTTTGTTGACAAAAAGTCTGACCGTGTGTACGGGCCTTAAGAATGACAAATGTTTTCCCTGACACATTGTCTAAAGCTCGGTACACACTATTAGTTTTTTTTTTGTTCAGCCTGCAGGAAGAAAAACGATTAGATCCCTGCATGCACACAAAGAAGGTGGATTCAGAAACCCCCCTCTCCACTCTGTGCTATTGTACTCTGACAGCAGGACTTCTCCACTGATCAGAAAACAATGATCAGCGCTGCAGCCCGCTGATCAAAAGAGGATTTCCAGCAGGACCATTTGACAGAAGCCAAGGTCAGCTTCAGCTAGTAGTTCTTGAGCTCCATTTACAATCTTCAGAAATCACCTTTGGGCAGCTATTATTGCAATTACTCCTTATTGGCTGTAAACCAAGCCATCATCAAAGCAATCGAATTGGCTCTGTGTGTGTGTGTAATACTGGTGCACCCCGCACCATTACATATGTTTTGGTGCGCTGCACATGCTTCAACTAGCTCCGCCCCCTGCTTGCGCATTTTGGCATCTTTGCCCTGGGCACTGAATTACCTTGTCCCACCACTGAGTGGGGGGACACCAGAGGTTTATCCAGAAAGGATGTGATGAACATAGTGTGCCCCGACATTTTCTTTTGCACAACAATAAAGGCATCAGGTGTTTGGAGGTTCTTGCTATTGAATGTATCTCGGACACAACTCTAACTGATAATGACAGATACTCACCACGGTGTCATTTATCCGCCTTCCTCTTCCCTTGTCCAATTGCCGAACACCTTGTATTTTGTGAATGGTTCATGAAATTCACAGCGTTCTGAGAATTGCCAAGGGGAAAGACAGGTAAACAACAGGATCGCTTACCCATATGTGTGCTGAACTTTACATATCCAGAAGACAGAAGTACAGCACTAGCTGTAGTGTACGGCATATACTAATGCAATGACTAGTACAGTAACCACCTCCAGACCAGCAACCTACCACTTCGTCGCTGAACTTCAGTTGTTTATTCCGGGATGTTGCCTGTTACATCAGTGATTAAATACCACCAAAAGAAAGCTCTATTTGTGTTAATAAAATTATAAAAATGTCACATGATTACAGTGTAACATGACTGCGTAGTGCGCAACTGTCATTCAAAATGTGACAGTGCTGAAAGCTAAAAATTGTCAGGGGCCAACTGGACAAGTGGTTAAACACCGAACTTTGTATTTTGAATGCTTTTAAGGGCATAGGAGGGATTTCAGCTCTTATAGACCCATAGGCGTGCCGGGTGTGCCTGGGCACACCATAATCACCACATGTGCATTAGCATTATCCACGGGTGGCACCAGGTGGGTGGTTGGGGTCCCAGTGTAAATGCCCCCATTATATTAAAGACTAGGTTCAACTGTAGGAACACATTACACTTATAATGAAAGTGAGTGATGCGAACGTGTGATACAAAATCACATAGACCAAAAACCACAGAAGTTGTCGCATATAGTCCAAACAGTAAAGTTCATATGCACAAAGGATGCTCCTCCACCGTGCTGGTTGTGATCCAATGTATTACACCACGAGCAAGTGTAAGATAGGACAGCCTCCACCAATAGATATACTGCCTCTTACCGAAAATGATGGATCCTTTGTCACAGGGGATCAAAGAAAGCCTGTGGCTATTCCCCAGCCAAGGGTATGGGGCAGGCAGCGTCTCATTGACCAGGAGATCCGCAACACTCAATGATCGGAAACACGGTCCCCGTAAATAAAGAGAAGGATATAATATAGTGTAAAACCTGCCAAAAGAGATGGTATTCCTCCCAGCCAGTTTTGTGATCTAGTCTTATCTATATTCCTATCTCACACGTTCCTGGCAAATAAGGCTCATAAAATTGTGGATGCTGCAGCGATTACCAGCTGGGTCCAGAACAATGCTTTATCTCTGGAATCAATCAATCAAACTGGTGGTGTTATTCAGCTTTTCCACTACAGACTCCAAAGTCAGGTCTTTCCTCCTCATGTGTTCATCTTCATCAGACTAGGAATGGTGCTCTGTTGGACCTGGTAATCTCAAACCATGCAGAGCATATTACTAATGTTCAGATAAAGGAACACCTGGGTAGCAGTGACCATAACATGATTTCATTTGATGTTAGCTGTAAGCAAGAAATACATGCAGGAAGGATAAAAACACTTAATTTCAATAAAGCAAATTTTCCAAGGATGAGGGCTGCTCTCCAGGACTTCAATGGGCACAGAACAGAAATGGGAATTCTTCAAAAAGACTGTTTGTGAACTCACTGCAAAGTATATTCCCATGGGCAATAAGTTTAAAAGGCTAAAAATAAAACCCATGTGGCTCACAGTTAAAGTTAAAAAAGCTATAAACAATAAGAAAAGCGCTTTTAAAAAATATAAAAATGAAGGAACACTAGTGTCGTTTAAATGTTACAAAGAATATAACAGGATATGTAAAAAGGAAATCAAGGATGCAAAAATTCAAAACGAACGACAGATTGCAAAAGATAGTAGGACAAACCCCAAAAAATTCTTCAAATATATTAATAGTAAAAAGGTCAAGTCTGAGCATGTAGGCCCTTTACAAAATAATCTAGAGTGGGTGACTGGGGACAAAGAGAAGGCTAATTTATTAAATACTTTCTTCAGCTCTGTGTATACAATGGAGCATGGGGGAGTTCATGTCCATAATGGGGGTGGTAGTGACACAGCCCCAAATCCACAATGGCTCAAAAGTGATATGGTCCAGAAATATTTAGACAGAATAAAGGTGGATAAAGCACCTGGACCAGATGGCATACACCCACGGATCCTAAAAGAATTGAGCTCTGTAATTTCAAAGCCATTGTATCTAATTTTTAGGGACTCATTAATGACAGGAATAGTACCACTGGATTGGCGCAGGGCCAATGTGGTGCCTATATTTAAAAAGGGAACAAAGTCTTTACCAAGTAACTATAGACCTGTTAGTTTAACTTCCATAGTTGGGAAGATACTGGAGAGATTAATAAAAGAACACATAGATGAGTTCTTGCTGGACAAAAACTATTTAAGCAACAGACAGCATGGATTCATGAAAGACAGAAGTTGTCAGACAAACCTGATTTCTTTTTATGAAGAGGTAAGTAAGACCTTGGACAGAGGCGTGGCTGTGGACGTGGTATACTTGGATTTTGCAAAAGCGTTTGATACAGTTCCCCACACACGGCTCATGTGTAAGGTAAAGTCTACAGGATTGGAAATATCAGTTTGTAAATGGATAGAAAACTGGCTAAAAGACAGAATTCAGAGAGTAGTAGTTAATGATTCTTACTCTGAATGGTCTAAGGTTATCAGTGGTGTACCCCAAGGTTCAGTGCTGGGACCCTTACTTTTTAATATCTTTATAAATGATATTGGGTCTGAGATCAAAAGTAACATTTCTGTCTTTGCAGATGACACCAAGCTATGCAGTGGAATAACGTCCTTACAGGATGTCTCCAATTTACAAGCCGACCTCGATGCCCTGTCTAATTGGGCGACTATGTGGCAGATGAGGTTTAATGTTGATAAATGTAAAGTTATGCACTTGGGGGCTAAGAATATGAATGCATCATACATACTAGGGGGAATACAACTGGGGGGATCCGTAGTGGAGAAGGATCTGGGGGTTTTGGTAGATCATAAGCTCAATAATGGCATGCAATGCCAAGCTGTGGTTTCCAAAGCGAGCAAAGTCCTTTCTTGTATTAAGAGAGGTATGGACTCCAGAGAGAGAGACATCATTTTGCCCCTGTACAAATCATTAGTAAGGCCTCATCTGGAATACGCAGTTCAGTTTTGGGCACCAGTTCTCAAAAAGCATATCGGGGAACTGGAGAAAGTGCAGAGAAGGGCAACCAAACTGATAAGAGGCATGGAGGAGCTCAGCTATGAAGAAAGATTAGAGGAACTGAATTTATTCACTCTTGAGAAGAGGAGAATAAGGGGGGATATGATTAACATGTACAAATATATAAGGGGTCCATATAGTGAACTTGGTGATGAGTTATTCACTTTACGGTCAACACAGAGAACAAGGGGGCACTCTTTACGTCTAGAAGAAAAAAGATTTCATCTCCAAATGCGGAAAGGTTTCTTCACAGTAAGAGCTGTGAAAATGTGGAACAGACTCCCTGCAGAGGTGGTTCTGGCCAGCTCAGTAGATTGCTTTAAGAAAGGCCTGGATACTTTCCTAAATGTACATAATATAACTGAGTACTAACAGTTCTAGGTAAAGTTGATCCAGGGTAAATCCGATTGCCTCTCGGGGGATCAGGAAGGAATTTTTTCCCCTGCTGTAGCAAATTGGATCATGCTCTGCTGGGGTTTTTGCCTTTCTCTGGATCAACTGTGGGTATAGAATTGGGTATATGGGATTGCACGATATTTTTTTTATTTTATTTTAGTTATTTTTTTATGGTTGAACTGGATGGACTTTGTCTTTTTTCAACCTGACTAACTATGTAACTATGTAACTATGTAACTATGTAATGAGACGCTGCCTGCCCCATACCCTTGGCTGGGGAATAGCCACAGGCTTTCTTTGATCCCCTGTGACAAGGGATCCATCATTTTCGGTAAGAGGCAGTATATCTATTGGTGGAGGCTGTCCTATCTTACACTTGCTCGTGGTGTAATACATTGGATCACAACCAGCACGGTGGAGGAGCATCCTTTGTGCATATGAACTTTACTGTTTGGACTATATGCGACAACTTCTGTGGTTTTTGGTCTATGTGATTTTGTATCACACGTTCGCATCACTCACTTTCATTATTTTGTGTCACATATTTACTGTGTGAGCCTTTTGGCTCATTTTTACACTGTCACCAGTTGCTGTACTGGTGATATTTTCAATAGCGCAACTTTTTTTCCTTTTATTATCTGTTTGGTGTAGTATAACACTGTTGGTTGCAGCTTTAATTTTTATTTCACTAGCGCAGTTTTTTTCTTTTACATTACACTTATACATAGGATGTAACAAAATATGCTCCCAATCAACTGTCTCCCACCATCAGAGCCTCCTCCCTGTGACAGCAGGTGGCGTTCATTTGTGTTTGAGCTTTGGGGTGCACACCCTAATACAATAGGCTGCGCACACCTATGTATAGACCCCAGATCTCTCCATAAAAAGTGCCTGTCACATGCCTATTGCTGTCACAAGGATGTTTACAAATCTCGTGAGAGCAATAAAAGTGATGATAAAAAATTTAAGCAACAGCGTTAAAAGAAAATGTAATAATTAAAAAAATTAAAGTGCCCTGTGTCCTCATGCAAATAGCAATCGTCCCACACATGTGAGGTATCGCCTCGAATGTCCGATCAAGGGTAGTAAATCTAGCAGTAGACATCCTCTGTAAATCTAAAGTGGTAACGTGTAAGTGCTCTTAAAGCGTCGCCTTCAGATTTACGTCGCTTGTCGCCATTGCAGGGACGTGCGCAGTTTTAAAGCGTGACATGTTTGGTATCTTTTATATTTTCACCAAAAATTGGATTAATGTATTATTTTTTATTTTTTTAGCATTAAAATTCAAATGTTTTCCTAAAAAATTGTGTTTGAAAAATCGCTGTGCAAATACTGTGTGACATAAAAAAAAATTGCAAAATCCACCAATTTTATCTCTAGGGCCTGCTTTAAAAAAATATATATGTTTGGGGGTTCTAAGTAATTTTCTAGCAACAAACACTTAGACCCCTTTTACACTGAGGCAGTTTTCAGGTGTTTTAGCGTTAAAAACAGCGCCTGTAAAATGCCTCTCATGCCTCCCCAGTGTGAAAGGCTGAGTGCGTTCACACTGAAGCGGTGCTGTTGTGGTTTCATTAGGAAAGAAAATAATAATAATATTTAATATTTCCTGGCAGAGATGTTAAAAGTTCACTTAGGCCTCAAAAGCTGATGAACCAGGATTCACCATTAATGGACTGTGGCTTGTTAACCACTTGCTTACTGGGCACTTAAACACCCCTCCTGCCCAGACCAATTTTCAGCTTTCAGTGCTCTCACACTTTGAATGACAATTACTCAGTCATGCAACACTGTACCCAAATATTTTTTTTGTCCTTTTTTCATACAAATAGAGCTTTCTTTTGGTGGTATTTGATCACCTCTGGGTTTTTTTATTTTTTGCGCTATAAATGAAAAAAGACCGAAAATGTTGAAAAAAATAGGATTTTTGTACTCACCGTAAAATCCGTTTCTCTGACGTCCATGGACTGACACAGCTCTCATAATGTTTACGTGTGGGTATATGTCCCTGCTGGCAGGAGAAGATCTAGGCAGAATGTTAGACGTTAGAAACACACATTCTAGAACAAAACCAGAGCTGAACAGCCCCGCCCAGGGGGGAGGTCCCTCCGAACATAACCCTCCTACCTGCAGCCAGCAGCCTCAGTAACAAAGCAGTACAAACCTTAAAAGAAGGGTGGGTGCTGTGTCAGTCCATGGACGTCAGAGAAACAGATTTTACGGTGAGTACAAAAATCCTATTTTCTCTTATCGTCCATGGACTGACACAGCTCTCATTCTCTTTACGTGTGGGATGTCCCAAAGCAGTATAAGAAAAGGGTGGGAGCAAATAGTAAAGGAACAGCCAAAACTTCACTCCAAACCAGCAGAGCTCCTCAACGGAGGAGTTGCAACATTAAGGCCTCATGCCCACGGACGTTTTTACAGCTGCGATTTTGAGCGTTTTTTGCAGCTTAAAAACGCCTGCCCATGTTAGTCTATAGCTTCATGCCCACCTAGACGTTTTTGAGCTGCAAATAGCATAGACGTTTTTAAGCTGTAAAAAAAAAACAGGACCAGTGCGTTCCTCAGCGTCAGAATTAGGCAGAAAAAAACGCGAGTGTCAAAAAACGCGCAGAAACGCGCAAAAACTTTCTTTAAAAAAAAAATAAAAAAATATACAAAAACATGCACAGGCGTTTTTAAGCTGTAAAAAACGCAGCTGTAAAAACGTCAGTGGGCATGAGGCCTAATAAGCGGCCTGCAACACCTTGCGGCCGAAGGAAGCATCCGAAGATGCAGCCACATCAACCTTATAGAATTTTGAAAAGGTATGAACGGACGACCAGGTGGCCGCCTTGCACACTTGTGCAACCGACGCTTGATGTCAGAAAGCCCAGGAAGCACCATATGCCCTGGTGGAATGCACCGTAACCGGGAAGGGAGGCGCCCGCCCCTTAATGGCATAAGCCTGTATAACAGTCTGTCTGATCCACCTAGAAATGGTGGCAGACGACACCGCTTGGCCCTGTTTCGGACCAGAGACAGACACAAACAGTGAGTCAGACTTCCGAGTAGAAGCAGTAGCCGCTAGGTACACCCGTAAGGCTCGCACCACATCTAAATTGTGAAGCGCAAACTCTCTAGGATGCGATGGG
Organism: Rana muscosa; assembly: GCA_029206835.1. Lineage (NCBI taxonomy): Eukaryota > Metazoa > Chordata > Amphibia > Anura > Ranidae > Rana > Rana muscosa. The sequence continues at coordinate 572,508,504 of CM055116.1, forward strand.
TGAGGGCACAAGGACGGAAGGACAATGTCCTCATTAAGGTGAAAAGCTGAAACCACCTTTGGAAGGAAAGACGGTTGCGGTCGCAACACCGCCTTATCCTTATGGAGGACCAGGTAAGGCGACTTGCATGACAGACCCGCCAACTCAGACACCCGTCTAACAGAAGTGATGGCCACTAAGAAAGCCACCTTCGGAGACAAAGTTAAAAGAGGAATATCTCTGAAATTTTCAAAATGAGGTTCCTGAAGAACCGAGAGCACTATGTTCAGATCCCAAGAAGGGAGCAGAGGAACCACATGGCGGACCCCCTGCACAAAAGTGCTAACTAAGGAATGACCTGCTAGGAAGAAAACGGCCAAGGCCGAAATCTGACCCTTAATTGTGCTCAAAGCCAGCCTTTGTGCCACACCACGCTGCAAGAACCGCAGGATTCTGGGGACAGAGTACATCCATAGACGCCAGTCTAGCTCTTCGCACATAGCGATGTAATATCTCCAGGTACGGTGATAGATCTTTCTAGAAGAAGACTTCCGTGCCCTAAGCATGGTTGAAATTACCGAATCCGACAGGCCTCGGTCCTTCAGTACCTGGCTCTGAACAGAGATGCCGTTAAAGCCAGAGACTGTAAAGCAGGATGAAAGATAGGACCTTGAGACAGAAGTTCCTCCCTCAAGGGCAGGCACCAAGGGACGTCCGCGATGAGACGTACCAGGTCAGCGTGCCAGTGACGCCAAGGCCAGTCCGGGGCAATGAGGATCACCAGAATGCCCCGGCCGCTACCCTGCGCAGCAGACGAGGAATCAACTGCAGCAGAGGGTAAGCATACATTAAGCGATACTGACCCCACGGGGCCACCAACGCGTCCGAGGCATCCGCCCAGGGGTCCCTGGACCTGGCCACAAACCTCGACACCTTGCGATTGAGTCAAGATGCCATCAGGTCCACATCCGGTGTGCCCCACCACCGACAAAGGAGTTGAAACACCTCCGGATGCAAGGACCACTCCCCCTGGTCCAGGGACTGGCGACTCAGATAGTCCGCCTGCCAGTTTTCTACGCCCGGAATGTATACGGCCGACAGCGCCGGCACGCTTCTTTCCACCCACCCTAGGATGTGGGCGACCTTGGATGCCGCAGCCGCGCTCTGAGTGTCCCCCTGATGGTTGACATACGCCACGGCAGTGGCGTTGTCCGACTGAATCCTGATCGAGCGGCCCTGTAGCCTCTTCGACCATGCGGAGAGACACAGTCTGATCTCCCGCAATTCCAGGACGTTGATTGGTAGACGAGATTCGTCCGGAGTCCAGAGCGCTTGAGCTAACAGGACTCCCCAAACTCCTCCCCAGCCCGTCAGGCTGGTGTCCGTCGTGACCACCGTCCACTGGATGGGGAGGAACGACTTCCCAGCCCGAAGAGCCGGGGATCTCAGCCACCACGTCAGGGACGCCTTGACAGAGTGACTCACCTGGATCTGAAGATCCAATGACAATGGGGACTTGTCCCAAACAGACAGAATTCCCTTCTGTAATGCGTGAGTGTGTGATTGGGCATACGGAACCGCCTCGAAGGAGGCCACCATTAGTCCCAGGACTATCATGCAGAAACTAATTGACGACCATTTTCGGGACGTCAGAACCCACACTGCTGGCTGAAGTGTCAGTAACTTCTCCAAAAATAGAAACACTGCCGAAGTGTCCAGGATCAGACCCAGATACTCCAATCGTTGAGTCGGGACTAGAACCGACTTCTGCATGTTCAGAAGCCACCCGAAGTCCCGTAGGGTCTGACTGACTATTGTCACATTTTCCTCCAATTCTGAGCCATTTTCTGCTCTGAGAAGGAGATCGTCCAGATAGCCCACGATAACAATTCCTCGCTGTCTCAGCAAAGCTAGAACCGGGGCAAGCACTTTGGTGAAAACCCGTGGTGCCGATGCTAGGCCGTAGGGAAGAGCCACGAACTGATAGTGGACTTCGCCTATGGCAAAGCGCAGAAACCTCTGGTGACTTGCGCAGATTGGAACGTGCAAGTAAGCATCCTTGATATCCAAGGACGCCAAAAAATCCCCTTGGTGGAGTGTCGCAATTACCGTGTGAATGGATTCCATACGGAATTTTAGTACCTTCACATAGGCATTCAGGGCCTTGAGGTCCAGGATTGGCCGGACCCCGTCCTTCTTCGGGACAACAAACATGTTCAAGTAAAACCCCTGAAACCTCTCTTGTGATGGAACGGGCACAATTACTCCGCACCTGAGCAAATCCTGTACAGCCCCCAAGAGGGCCGCCCGGCGGGCAGGAAGGAGAGGGAGGTTCGAGGGAAAGAACCTGTTTGGGGGCCACGAGCGGAACTCTATCCTGTATCGCGAGGTGACCACCTCGCACACCCAGCGGTCGGAGATCCGGGAGGTCCACTGAACCGTGAACCTGCAAAGACGTCCCCCCACCCCGGAGTCGGGCAGGGGCAAGACTTAATGCAGTGGTGGGCTTGGGAGCTTGCTTGGTAGGCTTACGCACCCAGGGACGCCTTTGTCCCCCAGCCACACTTTTTTCAGTCTGGGCTTACCCGTGGAATCTGACTGACGAAAAAACGTCTTCTTCGCCTGAAAGGAAGGGCTCGGCCTGCGGTGGGGCTCCTTTCCCTTAATAGACTGAGGAAGGAAGGTGCTCTTACCCCCTGTGACATCCTTAATAATGTCATCCAGGGCGGTTCCAAACAGTCTACCGCCCTTAAAGGGCATTTAAGCCAGGAGCTTTTTGGAAGCTAGGTCGGCCGACCAGCATTTCAGCCAGATAAGGCGACGCAGCACCACAGCAGAGATGTAGGCCCCGGATATTTAGAGGGGCCGCATCCAAAGTGGCATCGCACACAAAGACTAAACCCTGTGCAAGTTGGTGAGCCAGGGCAATGGTCTCAGGAGGGAGATTATGCTCCTGCACTGTCTGGTGCAAAATCTTTGCCCATCCTGTGAGTGTCTGAGACACAAGTGTCTCCGCCACTATAGGGCGTAAGACAGACCCCAATAAGGTAAACATAGTTCTACTCACCACCTCTAACCTCCTGTCAGTGGGATCCTTAAATGCAGGAGTCCCTTCCATTGGGAGCGTGGTAGACTTATTCAAACGGGCGACCCGGGGGTCGACCACTGGGGGGAGAGCCCACTTCTTAACCAGGTCCTCCTCAAAGGGGTACCGTAAGGCTAGGCGCCGCGGGGCCGTCAAAGTCTTCTGTGACTTATCCCAGAATGAATGTATCAAAAAAAGGCACATATGGAAAGACCTGTTTTGAAGAAACGGCTTTCAAGGAACCAAAGGAGACAGCTTCCACCTGAGGTTCCTCAGCCTTAACATTCAGCTTGAGAGTGTCCCTTATAGCATCAATGAGTTCACTTACAAGCACCCGGTCAGTTATTCAGAACTGGGGTCTTTCTCACAAGGAATATCCTGTTCAAAAAACATTAAAATCCTCAGAGCTAGGGTCCTGGGCAGCAGTAGCTAGGCCCATATCTGAGACAGAGCACTCCCCTACAGGAGAATGTGTGGGGAGGGGCGCTTTACAGCTCCCTTATGCTCTCACACCGCTTCCATTCTGACAAGGATGATTCCAGAACTGCCGACAACTAGTCCATAGGGACCGCAGGTGCAGGAGCACTGCCAGTTGCCTCTGACAAGTGTGGAGAAGCAGGTGAACCAGACTCCATACTGCCACCCTCTGAGACCCTATACACCTATTACAGTGAATTGTACAGTCCACCCACTGGCTGCGCTGAAGCTGAGGAGGGGATACCCAGAGGACTCACCAACCCTTAAGGACCGCTCAGTTCCGCTGTATGAAACCGCGCTGCAGCGCGAGTGAAGCCTGAGGAGAGTGTGAGGAGATTGTGAGGAGATTCGCGCTGCAGCAGCGCCGCTAGAGGCCGAAACCGAAAGTGCCGCAGCTTCAAGAAAATGGCCGCCGGCCTCATATATTAAACTACGGCAAGATGGCCGCCAAGCGCATTTTTCAAATTCACCACACAGCGCTAATGACGCACGCAATGAAATCCCCAACACTCACTCACTTTGTCCCAAAACACTGCTCCTCTCCACTACACAGATATGAGCACCCCCAGTCAGGCCAGAGTGACCCCCAAGCACCCCCACACAGCACAGCACCAGTACAGGGTGCAGAGAGCAGCATAACAGGGGGGGGGACAGGGAGAAACCCCCCATATAAAGAAACACAGCCAGCATGTACTCACCTGCAGCAGGAGAGACTACTTACCCGTCCCAGAGGGACCCACTGGCTTGTTTCAGACAGACTTATCACAGAGTAGTACTGCGTAGCTGTCGGCCCGGTCCACCGCGAAAGATACAGACAGGTACTGCTCAATCTTGAGAGGACCGCGGGAGCATAAAAGCAACCCGGCCACCCCTGGAGTCATGGGGCATGTCGTGAACTGAGTCTCACGCACACAAGGTGAGGATCAGCACGCTCAATGGTCGGACAGGGAAGACTACGAGGATACCAGTGTACCCAACCTGTTGCCCAGCCGACAGTTGATTAAAGGTCCAAAAATAAAATAATAAAATTCCCAAAGGAATAAAATTTAAAAGTAAAATCTTCCAGGAGACTGGCTCCTGAGAGAGCCACGTCTTCTCCTTCTGCTAGGCAGAAAAAAACTGAGGCTGCTGGCTGCAGGTGGGAGGGCAATGTCCGGAGGGACCGCCCCCTTGGGCGGGGCTGTTCAGCTCTGGTTTTGTTCTAGAATGTGTGTTTCTAATATCTAACATTCTGCCTAGATCTTCTCCTGCGAGCAGGGACATATACCCACACGTAAACAGTATGAGAGCTGTGTCAGTCCATGGACAATAAGAGAAAAACGAATTTTTCTTAGTTTCTGTGATAACATTATTAATTATTAATTTTTCTTCATGATATTTGCCCACAATTTATACTGCTACATATCTTTAATAAAAATAACCCAACATTTTTGGAAATTATTTGGTCTGTGTGAAAGTTTTAGAGTCTACAAGCTATAGTGCAAATCATAAAAAATATATCACATCTAGGGATGAGCTTTGTGTTCGAGTCGAACATACGTTCGACTCGAACATCGGCTGTTCGATCGTTCGACGAAGATCGAACGATTTGGGCCGTTCGCGCCAAATTCGAGTGACACGAACGGCCCACAATGCACTATGCCATCGCAGTGTCATCCAGGCTCTGTGATTGGCCAAGCATGCACTGTGACCCCGCATGCTTGGCCAATCACAGCGCCGGCAGCGAGGAGAGCAATGATTGGCCACAGGCAGGATGCCTGTGGCCAATTATTGCTGATGGGGTTTAGTACACGCCCCACACTATAAAAGGCCGCCAGCGCGGCGGCCTTGTGTAGTGTGTTCCGGAGCAGGGAAAGAGAAGCATAGGCAGGGACAGTGTCATTATTTTTCCTTTACTATTCCTGGATTCCTTGTGTTTAGGGACAAATAAGGATAGGTAGGGAGAGTGTCAGTGACAGTGTGCTATTCTGTGCTAATCCTTGTTTGTAGGGACAGAGAGGTACAGTGAGGGAAACTGACAGTGTGCTATTCTGTTCTAAAACTATTTTGCTGAACCATATTTTCAATCCTTGAGTTGAGGGACAGAGAGCTACAGTGAGGGAAAGTGTCAGTGTGCTATTGTGTTCTAAAACTATTTTGCTGAACCATATTTTCAATCCTTGAGTTGAGGGACAGAGAGCTACAGTGAGGGAAACTGACAGTGTGCTATTCTGTTCTAAAACTATTTTGCTGAACCATATTTTCAATCCTTGAGTTGAGGGACAGAGAGCTACAGTGAGGGAAACTGACAGTGTGCTATTCTGTTCTAAAACTATTTTGCTGAACCATATTTTCAATCCTTGAGTTGAGGGACAGAGAGCTACAGTGAGGGAAACTGACAGTGTGCTATTCTGTTCTAAAACTATTTTGCTGAACCATATTTTCAATCCTTGAGTTGAGGGACAGAGAGCTACAGTGAGGGAAACTGACAGTGTGCTATTCTGTTCTAAATCAATTTTGCTGTTCCATATTTTCAATCCTTGAGTTGAGGGACAGAGAGCTACAGTGAGGGAAACTGACAGTGTGCTATTCTGTTCTAAAACTATTTTGCTGAACCATATTTTCAATCCTTGAGTTGAGGGACAGAGAGCTACAGTGAGGGAAAGTGTCAGTGTGCTATTGTGTTCTAAAACTATTTTGCTGAACCATATTTTCAATCCTTGAGTTGAGGGACAGAGAGCTACAGTGAGGGAAACTGACAGTGTGCTATTCTGTTCTAAAACTATTTTGCTGAACCATATTTTCAATCCTTGAGTTGAGGGACAGAGAGCTACAGTGAGGGAAACTGACAGTGTGCTATTCTGTTCTAAATCAATTTTGCTGTTCCATATTTTCAATCCTTGAGTTGAGGGACAGAGAGCTACAGTGAGGGAAACTGACAGTGTGCTATTCTGTTCTAAAACTATTTTGCTGAACCATATTTTCAATCCTTGAGTTGAGGGACAGAGAGCTACAGTGAGGGAAACTGACAGTGTGCTATTCTGTTCTAAAACTATTTTGCTGAACCATATTTTCAATCCTTGAGTTGAGGGACAGAGAGCTACAGTGAGGGAAACTGACAGTGTGCTATTCTGTTCTAAAACTATTTTGCTGAACCATATTTTCAATCCTTGAGTTGAGGGACAGAGAGCTACAGTGAGGGAAACTGACAGTGTGCTATTCTGTTCTAAAACTATTTTGCTGAACCATATTTTCAATCCTTGAGTTGAGGGACAGAGAGCTACAGTGAGGGAAACTGACAGTGTGCTATTCTGTTCTAAATCAATTTTGCTGTTCCATATTTTCAATCCTTGAGTTGAGGGACAGAGAGCTACAGTGAGGGAAACTGACAGTGTGCTATTCTGTTCTAAATCAATTTTGCTGTTCCATATTTTCAATCCTTGAGTTGAGGGACAGAGAGCTACAGTGAGGGAAACTGACAGTGTGCTATTCTGTTCTAAAACTATTTTGCTGAACCATATTTTCAATCCTTGAGTTGAGGGACAGAGAGCTACAGTGAGGGAAAGTGTCAGTGTGCTATTGTGTTCTAAAACTATTTTGCTGAACCATATTTTCAATCCTTGAGTTGAGGGACAGAAAGCTACAGTGAGGGAAACTGACAGTGTGCTATTCTGTTCTAAAACAATTTTGCTGTTCCATATTTTCAATCCTTGAGTTGAGGGACAGAGAGCTACAGTGAGGGAAACTGACAGTGTGCTATTCTGTTCTAAAACTATTTTGCTGAACCATATTTTCAATCCTTGAGTTGAGGGACAGAGAGCTACAGTGAGGGAAACTGACAGTGTGCTATTCTGTTCTAAATCAATTTTGCTGTTCCATATTTTCAATCCTTGAGTTGAGGGACAGAGAGCTACAGTGAGGGAAACTGACAGTGTGCTATTCTGTTCTAAATCAATTTTGCTGTTCCATATTTTCAATCCCTGAGTTGAGGGACAGAGAAGGACACTCGTAGAAATTATCAGTGTGCTATTCTGTGCTAAATCTTGTTTGTAGGGAAAGACAGAGTAGGACAGTGAGGGAAAGTGTCAGTGTGCTATTCTGTTCTAAAACTTTTTTGCTGAACCATATTTTCAATCCTTGTGTTTAGGGACAGAGAAGGATAGGCAGGGGACAGTGTCAGTGTCATTGTTGCTAAGCCTCCTGCACAATATACACCTGAAGGTAGCCCTTATTGCTGTTTTTCCCATCTCCCTGCAGGCCATCCATTAAAATGTCTGGAAGGCAACCAAGGAGAGGCAGACAGTCAGGAGGCAAAAAAAGAGGGCAAGCAGGCTCTGTGTCTGGGGGCAACAGTGCTGGTCGTGTACGCGGTGCATTGTCATCAGCACATGGCCATGGGACACGCTTGTCCTTGTTTTCGGCAGCTGGACATGTTGAGCCACATCATGCCGAAGACTTGGTAGAGTGGATGACCAAGCCCACCTCATCCTCCTCATCCTCTCTCCCCCAGGCTCAGGGTAGTGGCAAAGCAGCTGCCAAAGCGTCCTCTTCTCTGGTATCATTATCTTCATTAGTCAATCCTTCCCTAGACCCACCATGCCCTCCTCCTGAGGAGTCCCCCGAACTGTTTGAGCACAGTGTTGGGTACATGCTCCAGGAGGATGCCCAGCGTTTGGAAGGATTTGATGATGATACCCAGCTAGAGGAAGGCAGCAGCGTGAGAGCAGAGAGAGGGGATGTTCAAGAAGGACACCAATCTGGCAGTCATGTTCCAGCAGCTGCAGCATACTGCCAGATTGGCTCCAGTGATGAGGAGGGAGGGGATGATGAGGTCACTGACTCCACGTGGGTGCCTAATAGGAGAGAGGAGGAGGAGGAGGATGAGGAGGAGGCACATCTCCAACGAGGCAGGATGCCCTTGAGTGGCCAGCGTATGGGCAGCACACCGACGGAATCACACCGCAGAGCTCCGCCTGTGCAGGGCGCTGCCTCTGCCCGTCATTCAAAAAGTTCTTTGGTGTGGGCCTTTTTTGAGGCGAGTGCATCAGATCGCACAGCTGCTGTTTGCAACATATGTCTCAAGCGTATATCGCGTGGCCAAAACATCAGCCGCTTGGGCACCACATGCTTGATCAGACATATGTTGACCTGCCATGCAGCTCGTTGGCAAGCCTACCTTAAAGACCCACACCAAAGAACAAAGCTGACCTCTTCTTGCACCGCATCAGCTGGGATCTCCAACCCCACTATACCTTCACTCCTCTCTGAAACCTGCTCTGAGAGGAATGAAGGTGTAGAATTAGGTGTGTCACAGGCAAGTACTTGCGGGCACTCTGCTAGCAGTACACCAACGTCCGATTCTAGCAGGCAAATTTCCCTGCCCCAGCTGCTGGACCGTCGAAAGAAGTTCACTCCCAGCCATCCACATGCCCAGCGGTTGAATGCTAGCTTGGCTAAATTGCTAGCGCTTCAACTGCTGCCTTTTCAGTTGGTAGACTCGGCCCCCTTCCGTGAGTTTGTGCAATGTGCGGTTCCTCAGTGGCAGGTTCCCAAACGACACTTTTTCGCACGGAAGGCTATTCCGGATCTCTACAGGCATGTGGAAGGCAATGTCTTGGCCTCGCTGGACAGGGCGGTCAGCGGTAAGGTGCATATTACCGCTGACTCATGGTCCAGCAGGCATGGACAGGGACGTTACCTTTCTTTCACGGCCCATTGGGTCACTCTTTTGGCAGCTGGGAAGGATGCAGGACAAGGTGCAGTAGTGTTGGAGGTTGTTCCACCCCCACGCCTCCAAAATGCTACAGGTGGTTGTGACACACCTCTCTCCTCCACCCCCTCCTCTCCTTCTTCCTCCATGGCCTCTTCCTGTGGTTTGTCCTCGGAACCAGCGGTGCTCCGTAGGCGTTCAAGGGGCTACGCAAGTACGCAGGCAAAAAGATGCCATGCCGTGCTTGCGCTGGTGTGTTTGGGGGACAGGAGCCACACTGGGGCAGAGGTCCTGTCTGCTCTGCAGGGGCAGGCCGAGAGGTGGTTGACGCCACGCCAGCTTAAGCCAGGAATGGTGGTTTGCGACAATGGCACCAACCTCCTCTGCGCCCTCCGACAGGGACAACTGACCCATGTGCCCTGTATGGCTCACGTCCTTAACCTGGTGGTGCAGCGGTTCTTGGGCAGGTACCCAGGCTTACAGGATGTCCTGAGGCAGGCCAGGAAAGTCTGTGTGCATTTCCGCAGATCTTATAATGCCAGTGCTCGCCTGGCTGAGCTTCAAAAGGAGTTGAACCTGCCCAAGAACCGCCTTATATGTGACATGCCCACCAGGTGGAACTCAATGTTGGCCATGCTGCAGCGGCTGCACACTCAGCAGAGGGCCATCAATGAGTACCTGTGCGACTACGGCACCAGGACAGGGTCAGGGGAGCTCAGGTTTTTTTCACCACGCCAGTGGGGCATGATCAGGGATGCATGCACTGTCCTGGCACCATTTGAGGAGGCCACGAGGATGGTGAGCAGTGACAGTGCATGCATCAGTGACACTGTACCTCTTGTCCACCTGTTGGAGCACACGCTGCGTGGAATAATGGACAGGGCACTTGAGGCAGAACAGAGGCAGGAAGAGGAGGACTTCCTTGCCTCTCAAGGCCCCCTTTACCCAGACAGTGTTCCTTCTGTCCCACCCATCGCACAGGAAGAGGAGGAGGAGGAGGAGGAGGAGGAGGAGGATTGTGTCAGCATGGAGGTGGAGGCTGGCACTCAGCATCATCAGCAGCAGTCTTTTAGGGATGATTTACAGTCCCAAGAAACCAGTGGACTTGTACGTGGCTGGGAGGAGGTGGCTGCGGATCATGTCGTCCTTAGTGACCCAGAGGACTCCGGACTGAATGCCTCAGCTAACCTACGCTGCATGGCCTCCCTGATCCTGCAAAGTCTGCGGAAGGATCCTCGTATTCTTCGGATCAAGGAGAGGGACCATTACTGGCTGGCCACTCTCCTTGATCCACGGTACAAGGGTAAGGTTGCGGACCTTATCGTACCGTCGCAGAGGGAGCAGAGGATGAGACAACTCCGGGAGGCCTTGCAGAAAGGTCTGTGCAACGCGTTCCCAGAGACTGGGAGGTTACAAACTCCTGGTCCTGGACAACGAGTTGCTGAGGCTTCGGGCAGTCAAAGAAGGAGCGGTGGGGAAGGTGGCCGTCTGACCGATGCGTTCAGACAATTCTTTAGTCCGCAGCCCCAAAGTATGATCGGTTCCAGCAACCATCGCCAGCGTCTGATATACATGGTGCAGGAATACCTAGGGGCAAGGTCAGACTTGGACACCTTCCCCACCGAAAATCCTCTGGCTTACTGGGTCTTGAGGATGGATCACTGGCCAGAGCTTGCACAGTATGCAATTGAGCTACTGGCCTGTCCTGCATCCAGCGTTCTTTCAGAACGCACATTCAGTGCTGCTGGAGGATTTGTCACGGATCACAGGGTGCGCCTGTCCACCGACTCGGTTGATCGACTGACTTTCATCAAGATGAACCAGTCTTGGATCACCACCAGCTACCACACACCAGATGCTGATATAACAGGCTAATTGATTTTAAAATGTCACATCCCTTCAAGACTGATGCTGATGCTGAGTGCCTGTGCTGTTATGTTGTCTGGCTATCCTCCTCCTCCTCCTCAATGATACGATTAACGATGATAGCTTGGAAGATCATTTTGGTTTATGGGTGACGCCACCAGTGGCTAAGGCCCAATTTTTCAGCCCCTGTTTAACAGGGGCGTGTAATTAAAATTTTTGATGCAATACTTTGCAACAGGCCTCATTGCTGTGCTCCAAGTACAGTATCTGTGAGGGGTTGCAGTGTTGTGCCACCAGTGCCTAAGGCCCAATTTTTCAGCCCCTGTTCAACAGGGGCATGCAATTATAATTATTGATCTAATAATTCACAGCAGGGACCATTGCTGCGCCCACCAAGAGTAACTGTCAGGCCTTACAGTGTTGTGGCACCAGCACCACCATCAAAGGCCCAATTTTTACTACCACTGATCAACAATTATATGTTATTACAATTCCTGATATTATACTTGACAGCAGGGCGTTCCAGCACCCACCAAGAATAACTGTGAGTGCTTTCAGTGTTGTGCCAACACCAACACCTAAGGGGCCAATTTCTGCAGAGTATATACGGAAGGTCCCTACTTTCAAACATCCAACTTACAAACTACTACTACTTGCAAACGGAAGAAGACAACAGGAAGTGAGAGGAAATCTACCCCTTGGAAGGAAAATTCTCTCCTGTAAGAATTAATATGGGAGAAAGGTGTCTCCTCTCTACTGATGCTTTATCACCAATCCTTGTTTCAATACAAACACCACATTTCAAAAACAGTTGTCATTGGGACGCAAAGTGAGGTGAAATGTTCTGAACAGGGGCACAGACAGCAAAAAAAATGTGACAGGGGTGATAACCGTTCCCTATGTTTTCCAAAAAGCTAAAAAAAAGGAATTTGGCATGGAGCTACACTTAAACAATGCAGCTGTTCAAAATTACAAACAGATTCTACATAAGAACAAACCTACAGTCCCTGTCTTGTATGCACCGCCTGTATACGGCTGTTCAGAGTATATAGGGGCTTTTTTATTTTGTGTGCGGGGTTCCCCTTAATATCCATACAAGACCCAAAGGGGCTGGTAATGGGCTGGGGTAGGGGGGGGGGGTTGATGGGGTAGCTATGCCATTTTTCCTAAAGATTTTCATCCATATTACCGGGACCAGACATTGCATTAAAGCCGCAAGCAGTTTTAAATGGCTTTTTTTCCTTTAGAAATGTTATTTTGTGCAAGGACAGTTCTAAACACGGGAAACACGTGGCACTTCACAGGCATACTTTAGACACCCCCCAGGTACAATATTTAAAGGAATATTTGACTTTTTTTTTTTCACTTTATGCATCATTAAAATGACTGCTCCCGGAAAACGTCCGTTTTTAAAACTTCTTTTTGCATTGATACATGCCCCCTGGTGCAGAACCCGGGTTCCCAAACTCTGTTTCGGACAATAACATGGATAATAGTCGTTATAATTAGCACTTTAGAATCCGAACGTTCGCATCCATTGTATTTAATAGGGTTCTAATGTTCGCGCAAACTTTCGGTCCGTTCGCGGGTTCTGGTGCGAACCGAACCCGGGGGTGTTCGGCTCATCACTAATCACATCTGATGTACTGGCGGCCTATCTCATTTCTTGAGCCCCTAACAAGCCAGGAAAGTACAAATGCCCCCCAAATTACCCCTTTTTGGAAATTAGACATTCAAAGGTATTTAATAAGAGGCATGGTGAGTTATTTGAAGTTGTAATTTATTCCCACGATTCTTTGCAAAATTAAGATTTTTTATTTTTTTTCTCAAAATTGTCATTGTAATAGCTTATTTCTCTCACATGGCTTGTGCATACCACAAATGACACCCCAAAATACATTCTGCTACTCCTCCTGAGTATTACGATACCACATGTGTGGGACTTTTTTACTGCCTGGCCACATACAGAGGCCCAGCATGCAGGGAGCACACATCTAACTAGTTGACTACCTATTACACTTTTGAAGGCCCTGGAGCACCAGGACAATGGAAACACCCACAAAATGACCCCATTTTGGAAAGCTAACACCCCAACGTATAATCTATAAGGCATAATGAGTCTTTTGAACGGTTCATTTTTTTCCAGAAGTTTTTGGAAAATGTGGAAAAAAAATGAAAACGCATTTTTTTTACGCAAAGTTGTCCATTTAGAAGATATTTCCAACACATAGCATGTACATAGCAAAAATGACACCCCAAAATACATTCTGCTACTCCTCCTGAGTATGGCAATACCAAATGTGTGGGACTTTTACACAGCCTGTCCACATACAGAGGACCTACATTGAAGTAGCACCTTCAGGCGTTCTAGGAGCATAAATTACACATCTCATTTCTCAACCACCTATTACACTTTTGAATGCCCTGGAGCACCAGGACAATAGAAACACCCACAAAATGACCCCATTTTGGAAAGCTAACACCCCAACGTATAATCTATGAGGCATAATGAGTCTTTTGAATGGTTAATTATTTTCCAGAAGTTTTTGGAAAATGTTGAAAAAAATGAAAACGCATTTTTTTTTTTACACAAAGTTGTCCATTTATAAGATATTTCCAACACATAGCATGTACATAGCAAAAATTACACCCCAAAATACATTTTGCTACTCCTCCTGAGTATGGCGATACCAAATGTGTGAGACTTCTACACAGCCTGGCCACATACAGAGATCCAACATGCAAGGAACACCTTCAGGTGTTCCAGGGACACATAGCATGCACATACCAAGAATTACACCCGAAAATACATTATGCTGAGCAAAGCGTAAACAAAAGATTACCTGTGGTTTTAGTAGCGCAGTTCTACACAACAGGATAGCACTGGTCCAGGCAGCAGGCAGGGACTTGGTAGCAACGGCATACACAATTGTCCAGGCAGCAGGCAGGGATACTGTCCATATACAGTCCAGGGTCAGTGCAGGCAGAGATATTGTCAGCAGTGCCAAAAATATTGGTCCTGGTAGTAGGCAGGAACATGTGGTGTGGTCAGTGCGACAGGCAGAGACAAAATGGCAGGAAGTCCAAAAGGCAGCAGGCAGAAGTAGGGCCTTGTTCAGGACAGAATGGGGACAGGGGTAGAGGCTTCTCCCACCCAAATCTCTTTGAAGCCTCCGAGTCTCCAGACCCTAATCTAGGAATGAGAAAACAAAATTGTTTTCTTCATCCAGAAAAAAAAATCTGGAGCCCCACACATATGTGAGACCCCTGTGTTGAATCCCACTAGTCCAGTAGCAGGGTACAAGATCAGTCCATGAGGCAGGCAAAAACATGGTCAAACAGTCCAAGGTCAGTTCCAGATCAGGCAGAGGTATTACAGAATCGTTAGGCAGAAGCATGGTCGAATAACAGTCCAGGGTCAGTTCCAGATCAGGCAGAGGTAGTACAGAATCGTTAGGCAGAAGCGTGGTCGAATAACAAGCCAGGGTCAGTTACAGAGCAGGCAGTGGCATAAGGGGTGTGAAGGCAGGAACTGAGGATTACGTTTACCATACTTCACTAATAATTTAGTGAAGTATGGTAACGGCGAAAACAGTCAGTTACACAGAGGCCTGGTTGGGAAGGACACTCGGCACAATAATAAGATGTGTCTCGTTTGACTCCTCCACTGGTACACACCTTACATCTTTTTTGACGTCGTTGGCCTGTTGCTGTGGGAGGGATTTTATCGGGAAAGTGGCGTTCGGAGAGTCGACTAAGAACATCTGATCGGATGTTTTGGGGTGGGCCGTTCGGGAATATAAGAGCAGTGACAAGGTCCTCCTGGTAGCCAAGGAAGCGTTTGGGGTTTTGGGTGGAGTTGCGGTAAATGATAAATGAGTTGTATATGGCCAATTGAAAAAAATAAATTGCAACTTTTTTGTACCAATGGTATGTCCGTCTTGTGGCAAGATAGGGTTCCAGCATCTGGTCATTGAAGTAGACTCCCCCCATAAACAAATTGTAGTCCTGGATGCATGTGGGCTTTTGGATGGGGCCGTTCCTTCTGGGGATTTCCACTAAGGTATCATTGTGGATGGAAGACAACATATACACATCCCTTCTGTCCCTCCACTTCACTGCCAGAACCTCGTTGTTTCGCAGACTTGCCGATTCTCCTTTTCTCAGCGTCTTATTGACAAGACTTTGAGGAAAGCCCTTCTGGTTCGTTCTTACCGTGTCACATGCTGGCGTCTGCTTCAGGTGAAGGTTGCGGAACAGGGGAAGAGATGTATAAAAGTTATCTATGTACAGATGGTAGCCTTTTTCCAGTAGGGGGTTGATGAGTTGCCAAACAACTTTCCCGCCTGTTCCCAAGTAGTCTAGGCAATTGGGGGGATGCAGCTGGGTGTCCTTCCCTTCGTACACTAAGAAGGCATACAGGTACCCTGTGACTCGGTCACATAGTTTGTATACCTTCACCCCTTAGCGGGCCCTTTTGCTGGGGATAAATTGCTTTATTTTAAGGCTGCCACTAAACTTAACAAGGGACTCATCCACACATATGTGTTGGTCCGGGGTATACAACTGGGGGAATACTTCTGAAAAATAATTTAGTAAGGGCCGAATTTTGAAAAGCCTGTCATAATTTGAGTGATTTCGGGGAAGGCACTGGGTATTATCATTGAAGTGGAGGAACCTCATGATCATGAGGTATCTTGTTCTGGGCATTGCCGTGGAGAAGATTGGCATGTGGTAGATGGGGCGTTTTGACCAAAAGGAACGCAAGGTGTTTTTTGGGTTGAGTCCCATACAAAATGTGAGGCCTAAAAAAATCTTCAACTCCTCCACCGTTAGGTCACTCCACTCGAAGGGACGGGCATAATATGAGGCAGGGGCGGATCCAGAGTCTTTTCTCGGGAGGGGCACTGCCAAAAAATATGTTTTTTTTGTGGGAAATTTATCGGGGAAATGGCTGGTGTCGGCGCTTCAATCATCCCGGCACCATGGTTTTTATGGTGTCAGGATGATTGAAGCGCATTATTTATATTATTACATTGTAATATAAAATTAAATAGTTCAATGCAGAATCAGTGGGAGCCCCGAGTGTGTCACTTGCCACCGTCGCCTGCAATTAGTGGGAGCCCTGAGCGTGTCACTTGCCACACGTTGCGGATTGTCACTTGCCACGTCACCTGCCACATCTTGTGGATTGTCACCTGCCACATCTTGTGGATTGTCACTTGCCACACCTTGCAGATTGTCACTTGCCACACCTTGCTGATTGTCACTTGCCTGCCACCAGATGCAGATTGTCATTTGCCACGTCACCTGACACAATTTGCGGATTGTCACTTGCCATGTCGCCTGCCACACCTTGCGGATTGTCACTAACTTGCCTGCTAAGGTGTAGTTTTGGTTGTCTCTTGCTGTGTCCCAGACTCCCAGAGTCAGGCAGCAGAGAGATAATGTAATCTCTCTGTTGCCTGCACAGTGAGGGCGGAAGTCACTGCAGGAATGCAGGGCAGGCACGGGCGGTGAGAGATGATCTCATCTCTCTGCTCCCCCGCTCCCGGCTAGCTGATTGGCCAGCTGCCACACTGAGCCTGCTCTCTCACTCTCACCTGCGCTGCCAACACACTGAGCAGCACGGTCTGCCCACGAACCGCGCCGCCCGCCCACAAACCGTGCCGCAAGCGGAGCCGTCCGCTTTCTTACCTGTCTGTGGAGCCGCACGCTATCGCACCTGCCCGCAGAGCAGCCCGACGTGACTCACTGACGTCACTCGTTGCTAGACGCCAAGCGGCCCAGGCGTTAGCAACGAGTGCAGGGAAGAGGCTCCACCCACCTCCTCCTCCGCTCCTGGTATCGTGTCAGTGCGCCGCGTAACTACATTAGACGAGTCTCTCTCTCGGCGCCGCTGATCGGCTGATGTGAGAAACTGAGAGAGAGACTCAGAGAGGCAGCGGCAGCTGCAGAACAAGTACTGTATATACTCGAGTATAAGTCGACCCGAATATAAGCCGAGGCACCTAATTTTACCCCAAAAAACTGGGAAAACGTATTGACTCGAGTATAAGCCTAGGGTGTCCATCTGCATGCCTCACTGTGCCTCACTTTGCCTCACTGTGCCCATGCCTCACTGTGCCCATGCTTCACTGTGCCCATGACTAGACTGATGTTTAACATGGGAGTCTATGGAAGGAGTGCCCGGGTTTGAAAAATCGGTTCTCCCCGGCCGTAGGTCTCCCAGATATCAAACTTTGCACACTTGTAGAGGAGACATGGGGCTATATGTGTGCCATGTTTGGGGTCCAAGGGACCTACGACCGGCCGGTACCAGGTCCGCAAAATTCAATGGAGAAATTACCGTTTAACATTGGAGTCTATGGAAGGGGTGCCCGGGTTTAAAAAATCAGTGCTCCCCGGCCGTAGGTCCCCCAGACACCAAACTTTGCACACTTGTAGAGGAGACATGGGGCTACATGTGTGCCACGTTTGGGGTCCAGTGGGCCTATGACCGGCCGGTACCGGGTCCCCAAAGTTTGGGAGATCAGGCGCAAAAAAAAAAAAAAAACAGAGCAAGCGAGTGTGACAGATGGTCTCGGGGGAGGCAATTGCCCTGTTGCCCCCCCCTGGATCCGCCCCTGATATGAGGTTGGATTATTTGCAATAAATTGCTGTGCATATAGGTTGCACTGAGTCATAATGTTGGATAGCATGTCCTCAGTAAAAATTAGTTCAAAAAAATTGATTGGGGAAAAAATTTCCGTGTCCACCTGGACTCCTGGCTGGGCAGTGAAAGGGGGAATGTTGGCTTCTCCTGAATTAGGAGGAAGCCACAAGGGGTTCTGGAGGGCATAGGGAAGGCCGGCATGGGTCCTTGGCCTTTCTTGCCGAGGTACTGCGGTGCTGGAGGATGGCACTGTGGTGCTGGAGGATGGCACTGTGGTGCTGGTGGATGGCACTGCGGTGCTGGTGGAACACCTTCGTTTGGCCACAGATCTTCCTCCTCTGAGTCGGTCAGTGTTGCACTAGTGAGTATTCTGAGTCCGACTCAGAATTTGAAGGGGAATCCGAAAAAGATGGTTCGCCGTTGTTCTCGTCAGGCGTGGAAAGTATTTGGTACGCCTCATCGGCAGAATAGCATCTTTTGGACATGGTTGCTGGTGGTGATGCGCTGATGAGGCGGCACAGATGGGCACTGAGGCGGTGGCACAGATCAGCACTGAGGCGGTGGCACAGATGGGCACTGATGAATCTGCACAGATGGGCACTGATGAATCTGCACAGATGGGCACTGATTGCACAGATGTGCACTAATGAGGCGGCACAGATGGGCACTGATTTATGGCACAGATGGGCTCTGATGAGGTGGCACAGATGAGGCAGATCAGATGGACACTGATTGGTGGAACAGATGTGCACTCCCGGCATTCTAGGTCCGCGCTGTAGCCGTCATTAGGCTATAGCGCGGGCCTGTAGTGGTTAAAGAAACCTTTCAGAGAAAAACACATGTTTTCCAATGTTCAATGGATCACCTATCTGAAATTTTTACAAGCAGATGTTGGGACAGGGATTTGCCTGGACAATAGGGTCCCTTGTCACAGAAACCAGAAAATTTCTATATGCCATTGTCGAATGGACTCAGAAAAGCAATGCAAATGGATGGATAAGCCTGAGAAGTTACCTGTGACTTAAGCCCTGTACACACGATCCGTTTTACCGATGAAAACAATCCGATGGACTCTTTTAATCAGACAAACCGATCGTGTATGGGCCCCATCGGTCTTTTTTCCATCGGTGTTAAAAATAGAACATGTTTTAAATTTATCCGATGGAAAACAAAACGATAGCAAATTACTATCGTCTGTGGGGAACTCCATCGGATTAAAAAACCCACGCATGCTCAGAATCAAGTTGACGCATGCTCAGAAGCATAGAACTTAATTTTTCTTGGCTCGTCTGAGTGTTTTACGTCACGGAGTTTGGGATGATCGGTTTTTTGACTGATGGTGTGTAGGCAAGACTGATGGAAGTCAGCTTCATCGGATTTCCGATGGAAAAATCTATCGGCTTAAAATCCATATGAAATCTGATCGTGTGTACAGGGCTTAACAGTTAAAACTAGAGCAAATATTCCCATTGTTTCAGTGGGTAAGATTGCCCCTTAACCACTTAAGCCCCGGACCATTTCGGGCCATTAGGACCAGGCCTGTTTTTGGGATTCGGCACTGCGCTGCTTTAACTGTAAATTGTGCGGACATGCAATGTTGTACCCAAATGAAATTTGCGTCCTTTTCTTCCCACAAATAGAGCTTTCTTTTAATGGTATTTGATTGCCTCTGTGATTTTTATTTTTTGCGATATAAACAGAAAAAGGCCGAAAATTTTGAAAAAAAATGATATTTTCTACTTTTTGTTATAAGAAAAATCGAATAAACTCAATTTTAGTCATACATTTAGGCCAAAATGTATTCAGCCACATGTCTTTAGTAAAAAAAATGTCAATAAGCGTATATTTATTGGTTTGCGCAAAAGTTAGAGTGTTTACAAACTAGGGTACATTTTCTGAAATTTACACAGCTTTAAATTTATGACTGCCTATCTCATTTCTTGAGGTGCTAAAATGGCAGGGCAGTACAAAACCCCCCCAAATGACCCCATTTTGGAAAGTAGACACCCCAAGGAAATTGCTGAGAGGCATGTTGAGCCCATTGAATATTTTTTTTTTGTCCCAAGTGATTGAATAATGACAAAAAAAAATTAAAAATTACAAAAAGTTGTCACTAAATGATATATTGCTCACACATGCCATGGTTATATGTGGAATTGCACCCCAAAATACATTCTGCTGCTTCTCCTGAGTACGGGGATACCACATGTGTGGGACTTTTTAGGAGCCTAGCCACGTACGGGACCCCGGAAACCAAGCACCGCCTTCAGGATTTCTAAGGGCGCAAATTTTTGATTTCACTCCTCACTACCTATCACAGTTTCGAAGGCCATAAAATGCCAAAATAGCACTAAACCCCCCCAAATTACCCCATTTTGGAAAGTAGACACCCCAAGCTATTTACTGAGAGGCATGTTCAGTCCATGGAATATTTTATATTTTGCCACAAGTTGCGGGAATATGACAAACTTTTTTTTTTTGCACAAAGTTGTCACTAAATGATATATTGCTCACACATGCCATGGGCATATGTGAAATTACACCCCAAAATACATTCTGCTGCTTCTCCTGAGTACGGGGATACCACATGTGTGGGACTTTTTGGGAGCCTAGCCGCGTACGGGACCCCAAAAACCAAGCACCGCCTTCAAGGTTTCTAAGGGCATAAATTTTTGATTTCACTCCTCACTACCTATCACAGTTTTGAAGGCCATAAAATGCCAAGATGGCACAAAACCCCCCCCCAAATGACCCCATTTTGGAAAGTAGACACCCCAAGCTATTTGCTGAGAGGCATGTTGACCCCATTGAATATTTTTTTTTGTCCCAAATGATTGAATAATGACAAAAAGAAAAAAAAAATGTACAAAAAGTTGTCACTAAATGATATATTGCTCACACATGCCATGGTTATATGTGGAATTGCACCCCAAAATACATTCTGCTGCTTTTCCTGAGTACGGGGATACCACATGTGTGGGACTTTTTGGGAGCCTAGCCGCGTACAGGGCCCCAAAAACCAAGCACCGCCTTCAGGATTTCTAAGGGCGTAAATTTTTGATTTCACTCTTCACTACCTATCACAGTTTCGAAGGCCATAAAATGCCAAAATAGCACAAAACCACCCAAATTACCCCATTTTGGAAAGTAGACACCCCAAGCTATTTGCTGAGAGGCATGTTGAGTCCATGGAATATTTTATATTTTGCCACAGGTTGCGGGAATATGACAAACTTTTTTTTTTTTGCACAAAGTTGTCACTAAATGATATATTGCTCACACATGCCATGGGCATATGTGAAATTACACCCCAAAATACATTCTGCTGCTTCTCCTGAGTACGGGGATACCACATGTGTGGGACTTTTTGGGAGCCTAGCCGCGTACGGGACCCCAAAAACCAAGCACCGCCTTCAAGGTTTCTAAGGGCATAAATTTTTGATTTCGCTCCTCACTACCTATCACAGTTTTGAAGGCCATAAAATGCCAAGATGGCACAAAACCCCCCCAAATGACCCCATTTTGGAAAGTAGACACCCCAAGCTATTTGCTGAGAGGCATGTTGAGCCCATTGAATATTTTTTTTTTTTGTCCCAAATGATTGAATAATGACAAAAAGAAAAAAAATAAAATGTACAAAAAGTTGTCACTAAATGATATATTGCTCACACATGCCATGGGCATATGTGAAATTACACCCCAAAATACATTCTGCTGCTTCTCCTGAGTACGGAGATACCACATGTGTGGGACTTTTTGGGAGCCTAGCCGCGTACGGGACCCCAAAAACCAAGCACCGCCTTCAAGGTTTCTAAGGGCATAAATTTTTGATTTCACTCCTCACTACCTATCACAGTTTTGAAGGCCATAAAATGTCAAAATAGCCCAAAACCCCCACAAATGACCCCATTTTGGAAAGTAGACACCCCAAGCTATTTGCTGAGAGGCATGGTGAGTATTTTACAGCTCTCATTTGTTTTTGAAAATTAAGAAAGACATTTTTTTTTCTTTTTTTTTTCTTTTTTTACATTTTCAAAACTTTGTGACAAAAAGCGAGATCTGCAAAATACTCAACATACCTCTCAGCAAATAGCTTGGGGTGTCTACTTTCCAAAATGGGGTCATTTGGGGGGGTTTTGTGCCATCTGGGCATTCCATGGCCTCCAAAACTGTGATAGGCAGTGAGGAGTGAAATCAAAAATTTACACCCATAGAAATCCTGAAGGCGGTGCTTGGTTTTTGGGGTCCCGTACGCGACTAGGCTCCCAAAAAGTCCCACACATGTGGTATCCTCGTACTCAGGAGAAGCAACAGAATGTATTTTGGGGTGTAATTCCACATATGCCCATGGCATGTTTGAGCAATATATAATTTAGTGACAACTTTTTGTACATTTTTTTTTTTTTTGGTCATTATTCAATCACTTGGGACAAAAAAAAAATATTCAATGGGCTCAACATGCCTCTCAGCAAATAGCTTGAGGTGTCTACTTTACAAAATGGGGTCATTTGGGGGGGTTTTGAACTGTCCTGGCATTTTATGCACAACATTAGGAAGCTTATGTCACACATCATCCACTCTTCTAACCACTTGAAGACAAAGCCCTTTCTGACACTTTTTGTTTACATGAAAAAAAAAAATTTTTTGCAAGAAAATTATGTTGAACCCCCAAACATTATATATTTTTTTAAAGCAAAGGCCCTACAGATTAAAATAGTGGGTGTTGCATTTTTTTTTTCCACACAGTATTTGCGCAGCGATTTTTCAAACGCATTTTTTGGGGGAAAAACACACTTTTTTTATTTTTAATGCACTAAAAAACACTATATTGCCCAAATGTTTGATGAAATAAAAAAGATGATCATAGGCCGAGTACATGGATACCAAACACGACATGCTTTAAAATTGCGGACAAACGCGCAGCGGCGACAAACTACATTCATTTTTAAAAGCATTTAAAAGCCTTTACAGGTTACCACGTTAGATTTACAGAGGAGGTCTACTGCTAAAATGACTGCCCTCGATCTGACCTTCGCGGTGATACCTCACATGCATGATGCAATTGCTGTTTACATATGACGCTAGACCGACGCTTGCGTTCGCCTTTGCGCAAGAGCAGGGGGGGACAGCGGTGTTTTTTTTTTTTTTATTATTTATTTGGCTTTTTTATTTTATTTTTAAACTGTGCCTTCCATATTTTATTTTTTTACCATTTTTATCGTTATCTCAGGGAATGTAAATATCCCCTATGATAGCAATAAGTAGTGACAGGTACTCTTTTTTTTAAAAAAATTGGGGGGTTAGACCCTAGATCTTTCCTCTGCCCTCAAAGCATCTGACCACACCAAGATCGGTGTGATAAAATGCTTTCCCAATTTCCCAATGGCGCTTTTTATATCCGGGGGGGGACATTCCCTCCCACTGCTTGTAAAAGCAGTCTAGAGGCTAATTATCTGCTAGAATTGCTTTTACATGAAAGCCGGCTGCTGGCTGAAAAGAATGATACCAAGATGATACCTAAACCCGCAGGCATCATTCTGGTATAAACATTCAAAGTCCAGCAACATACCAGTACGTTGCTGGTCCTTGTTGGACATGTATTGTAATCTTTTTTTTCATACAGCCTATTGGCTGAACGAAAAAAAGAGATTGATTGGTGGGTATGCCCACCATTAGAATACCCCCCTTCATCCACCAACTTCTAATGATGGGCATATATGCCGAAGCATGGGGGCATCCTCCCGCAAAAAAGTTATGCCGCGTACACACGGTCAAGCCTTCGTCGGAATTTCGACCGTATGTACGCGGCATAAAAGGTTATGCCGCGTACACACGGTCGGACTTTTCCACGGGCAAGCCTCCGTTGGAATTTCGACCGTATATACGCGGCATTAGGAGCAAAATCGCTCCTCCGCCCCTGCTGCCCCCATGCTTCGGCATATATGCTCTTTTTTTTAACTGTGGTGGTGAAATCACCTCCTACAGCGTTGGAGTCACAGCTTTATGTATCGTGGGAGCAAACGCTGTTGCTGTCAAGATAAATAGATCCGCGCTGCAACTGAATGGCGTACCTGCTAAGCAAATGGTGGTTAACATTAAAACAAAGTAACATTACAGTACAACAGTAAGACCTTACCATGCCATACCTGCAAAGCAAATACCAAAACAAAACCTAGTAAAAAAGAAAAAAATTTTTTAACGCAACCTGTGCCTAAAATATATATATGCCGAAGCATGGGGGCATCCTCCCGCAAAAAAGTTATGCCGCGTACACACGGTCGGAATTTTCCACGGGCAGGCCTCCGTCGGAATTTCAACCGTATGTACGCGGCATTAGGAGCAAAATCGCTCCTCCGCCCCTGCTGCCCCCATGCTTCGGCATATATGCTCTTTTTTTTAACTGTGGTGGTGAAATCACCTCCTACAGCACTGGAGTCACGGCTTTATGTATCGTGGGAGCAAACGCTGTTGCTGTCAAGATAAATAATTCCGCGCTGCAGTTGAATGGCGCACCTGAAAACAAAAAATTACATACCTGAAAAGCAAGCATGATAAAACATTGCAGAATAGAATACAGTAAAAAAGAGCAGAACAATAGAGAGAAAATAGAGAGAGAGAGAACAATAAAACGACAACTATTTTTGGTTTTTTTATTTTATATTTTTTTTGTGTTTTGTTTTTTACGTTTTTTTTTTTCTTTTTTACACTTTTTTTTGTAACTTTACAACTGTAATGGTTCGGGTCTCTCAAAATGTAATGGCATCTTGGGAGACCCTGTGTAAGTGTGTCCTTGTCTGTGAAATGCTGTACCCTACGCTAAAACTTCACTTTTGAGTGGTAGCGTTCAAAACATTCACCTTGGCAAAGACCAGGCTTGTCAGGACAGAGTGGACAAAAACTACGGGTGTCACGCCTAAATCCGCGCTTGCTACAGACACAACATCTTTTTTGGGGGTGGCTTTGGGTAGGGGTACTCGGGAGGACATACGAATAATGCCTCTCATGCAGCCGGCTTACTGCATTTGGTAGGGGATGGTGAGGTGCAGAACTGCCTGGATACAGGAGTTCTGTGACTATCTCATTCTGGAATTTTAGAAGAGATAACGTCCCGCCTGAAGCTCTGTATAGCACATGAGCGTTCAGCAAAGCCAATTGGAATAATGATAGAGACACTTTTTTGTACCAGCGTCTCGCCTTACGGTCAATTAGATACGGCGCCATCAACTGGTCGTTGAGGTCCACCCCTCCCATATTTTGGTTATATTCGTGGACACAGAGGGGTTTCTCCACAACACCAGTCGCCGTACGAATTTGGACTGTCGTGTCTGCATGAAGGGAGGTAAGAAGGAAAACATTCTTATTGTCCCTCCACTTCATAGCGAGCAAGTTATTACACTTCAAGCAGGCTCTCTCCCCCAGCCTAAGACGGGCATCTACAAGCCGCTGGGGAAAGCCCCGGCGATTAGGTCGCACGGTGCCACATGCTCCAATCTGATGATCAAACAAGTGACTAAACAGTGGCACGCTCGTGTAATAATTGTCCACATACAAGTGGTACCCCTTTCCGAATAAGGGTGACACCAAGTTCCACACTATCTTGCCAGCGCTCCCTATGTGATCCGGGCAGTTGACCGACTCAATCTGACTATCTTTTCCCTCATAAACCGTAAAGTTCACTACATAGCCTGTTGCCCTGTCACAGAACTTGTAGAGCTTGACCCCGTATCTGGCACGCTTGCTGGGAAGGTACTGCTTGAAAGACAAGCGGCCAGAAAATTTAATCAGGGACTCATCAACGCAGACAACTTGATCGGGAGTAAACAAGGCTGCAAAACGTTCGTTGAAGTGGTTTATGAGGGGCCGAATTTTATAGAGCCGGTCGTATTCAGGGTCCCCACGTGGACGACAAAGTTCATTGTCGTTGAAGTGCATGAACCGCAAAATCTGCTCGTATTGTGCCCTGGACATGGAGGCAGAGAACACGGGCATGTAGTCAATTGGGTGCGTGGACCAATAAGCACGCAATGACGGAAATTTATGTGTGCCCATGTTGAGGGAAAGGCCCAGAAAGGTCTTAAATTCGGAAACCGTAATTGGTTTCCAATTTCTGGCAATTTTAGGCAACTGGGGGTTAGCGGCAATAAATTGACCAGCATATAAATTACTCTGGTCCACAATAGATCTATAGAGATCTTCCGTGAAAAACAGCGAATAAAAATCAATTGGAATAAAATCAGCTGTTTCCACCTGAATACCGGGTTGGGCAGTGAATGGGGGAAGTACGGGTTCTGCAGAAGTGGTGGGGACCCAATCAGGATAGGCGAATTCTGCAGGAAGGGCAGTATGGGCACGACGGGCCTGCCTTTGTCTTCTTGGTGGCAGCGGGACACTACTTGTGCTTGCCACCTCGCCAGCTTGAACTGCACTTATGGGACTCGCCACGTCACCAAGTGTTACTGCAGTGCTGGATGTACGTCCAGGCTGTACTAGGCCACTGGTGCTTGCCAGTTCACCAGAAGGAATAGCGGCGCTAGTACTACTCTGCTCCATGATACGAGAGACCTGCGGTTCTTGCTCCTCAACAACCTCAGAAGATCGGGATCGGGTACACCTGACCTTAGCAGGGACCTCAACTTCGTCGTCAGAGCTATCTGACGTGGGGCCGCTGACGTCACTGTCTTCTACGGGAAGATATTCTGAGCCTGAATCTGACAGATACGTGACCTCCTCTTCACTATCTGTCATGCTCAGAATCTCGTAGGCCTCTTTACTAGTGTACCTTCGTCTTGCCATTTTGGGCTCTAAATTTAGGGGTACACTAGTAAGATTCACAGGAAAAAAAGCACCTGACTGTCGTCAGCAAATATATCAAACGCTACAAAAAAACTGTTAGCAATCGCAGGGATCAGGCCTGTCTCTGCGAACGCTGCAGTTATGTGTGTTGTGTTTGGTAAGTGACAGTGATCGATCGATACTGCACTTGGGTGGGCTGGGCTGGGCTGGGCTGGGCGGAGGGGCTAAACGCAGGCGCTAGCAGGTATCTGGGCTGATCCCGCTAACACTGCGTTTTTGGGAACCCTAAACGGCTGGGGATGCTAGTATAGATCTGATCAGATACTATACCACTAAGGGGGGTGTATGCTTTGCGCGTGGGTGTTAGCGTTACTGGCACTAACCTAACACTGCCTGGGGCGACGCAGACCCTCTCTGGCGCTAAAACCTAATTGATCTTACCCGCCGGGCGATCAGGGGGGTTAAACCTTTATTGGGTTATATACGGCGGGTGCCCTGATGCTATAAAAAGCAAACTAATCAACCAGCGTCACCCGTAACCTTTATATGGTGATCACTGGTGAAAGGGTTAACTAGGGGCAATCAGGGGGTTAAAACCTTTATTAGGTTAAATATGGGGGTACCTGACACTATATAAAAACCTGACGGGTAACCTAAATAACTAAATAACTTACTGGCTAACCAGTGACACCAGTGACGCTTATACGGCGATCACTGGTGAAAGGGTTAACTCTAGGGGCAATCAGGGGGTTAAAATAATATATGGGGGTACCTGACACTAATAAAAACCTGCGGCGAACCTAAAAAAAAATAACTGCCTATCTAAAACACCAGCGACACGAATACAGCAATCGGAAAAACAATCACTTAGTGACGCTGAAGTTAGGGGGTGAAAGGGTTACCTGGGGGGTGATCAAGGGGTTAAACCTTTATTAGGGGGGGTTAGGGGGCTACCCTGGACCTAAAGGGGCCTAATCCTAACTGCCCTGCAACTTTTTACAATCACAGATGACACTAAATGCAGTGATCAGTAAAATAAATGATCACTGCAATCAGTGACACTGTGATTGGGGGCTTTGGGGTGACCTGGGGGGTGATCTGGGGGTGACTGGGGGGTGATTTGTGTGCCTATGTGTACCTACGTGTCAGTGGACTGTTGGTGCACTAACCTGCTTCTTCTTTCCTCGGCGCCGGGAACGAAAAGACCGCGGCGAGGGAGATGACATCACTTCCTCCAGCCTGTGTTTACATTTCAGGCAGGAGGAAGCAATTTCATTCGCCGGGAGCGATCGCGAGGGGGGGGCGGAATCGAGCGGCCGCCCCCTCATGCCTGATCGCTCCCGAACACTTAACGGCCGCTCACTGCAGTGAAGGGGGGTCCGGATGGACCCCCCAACTGCACAAAGGCGATCACGTAGATCTACGTGATTCTGCCTGTCGGTGCCATTCTGCCGACGTAAATCGGCGGTGGGCGGTCGTTAAGTGGTTAAAGTAAAGCAACCAGTTTACTCAGCTTGTTCCCCAAACAATGGAATCATAAACACCTGGTTAATTCCACAACCAAAGTCCGATTTTAACAACCAGTCAATCATCCAAACATCCAAGTTTTGTATAAATTTTTCTTATATATCTGTATATATAGATATATGACCATAAGTGATTCATTAGCTACTTCTCAGACATTTTAAGAAAACCTCTGTATACATGTTGCATTATAAATACACATGATATTAGAAATATATATACCAGTGTGATTTTATAAAAGAAGTGTTTTAAAGAGTTAATTAGCATTATGAAAGACGTCACATTGTGATTATAAGAATATAAATTAACCTACATTTAGAGATTAACACGTATTCAAAATATATAGATAAATATTTTTGTGTGATATTGATTGATATAATCTGTACCCTGTTTAGAAAAACCAGCTTATAGATATATTTTTAGACAGAAATATAAAACCATGTTATGTTATGTGAATGAATCAAAAAGTATATTAATCGTATGTTATGTATACCAGATGATAAAAAATATACATGTATAGTCTTCCCAGCATTATATAAACTTATACACATTCTGAAATAGAATATATTAACTTAACCACTTCCCGCCCAGTCAATAGCGAATTGACGTCCGGGAAGTGGTTGCAATATCGATACTGGACGTCATATGACGTCCTGCAGGATATTGCCTTGCGCGCGCCCGCGGGGGCGCGCAGCGCGGTGATCGGGGACGGCATGTGTCCCTCGGACACAGTGCTTCCCCGATCACGGTAAACAGCCAATTTCATTGGCTGTTTACCATGTGATCGGCTGTGTCAAAGTCACAGCCGATCACCTGTCAAAACAAACTCGGCGGCGCGCTCCGTGCGCGCCGCCACAGGCTTGCAGAGCGGGGATCGGGGAAGGCGAGTGTCCCTTGGACACAGCGCGTCCCCGATCAGAGTAAACAGCCAATGAATTGGCTGTTTACCACGTGACCGGCTGTGTCCAATCACAGCCGGTCACAAATGTAAACAAACTCCACAGGAGTTACTACCTGATCCCTGCTCTCTCCTCACACACCGATCTGTGAGGAGAGAGAAGAAATCAGTAAGTTAGCTCAGTGTAGTTTGTCTACATAAGTTTACAGTGCACAACACGCCCCCCCCCATAAAGAGGACCTGTCACACAGCCCAGCACATCAATCAGCCCAGCCAATCAGCCCATCTGTCAATCAGCCCATCTGTCAATCAGCCCATCTGTCAATCAATCAGCCCATCTGTCAATCAATCAGCCCATCTGTCAATCAATCACCCCACCTGTCAATCAATCACCCCATCTGTCAATCAATCAACCCATCTGTCAATCAATCACCCCACCTGTCAATCAATCACCCCATCTGTCAATCAATCAACCCATCTGTCAATCAATCAATCAGCCCATCTGTCAATCAATCAGCCCATCTGTCAATCATCTGTCACAGGCCCACCTCCATCGGTACCGCCATTGGCACCGCCACACAGGCTACCAGTACCGCCATCGGTACCAGTACCACCACCAGTACCGCCACCAGGCCCAGCATCTATACTGCCACACAGGCCCGCTACCAGTATCACCACTAGTGCCGCCATCGGTACCACCACCAGTACCACCACCCGTACCACCGTCGGTAGTGCCACCACCACCTGTACCACCACCTGTACCGCCATCGGTACCATCACCACCCGTACCACCACCACCTGTACCGCCATCGGTACCACCACCACCTGTACCGCCATCGGTACCACCACCACCCATACCGCCATCGCTACCACCACCACCCGTACCGCCACCTGTACCGCCATCGGTACCGCCGCCACCACCACCACCCGTACCGCCATCGGTACCACCACCACCTGTACCGCCATTGGTACCACCACCACCCATACCGCCATCGGTACCACCACACAGGCCCACCACTAATACCTCCATCGGTACTACCACACAGACCGCCACCACTACCACCAGCAGTACCATTACACAGGCCCACCAATAAGCACTGCCATAATGTCCCAAAGGGTTTACACACCTGAGGAGGCATATGCCATTCTTGCCATGTCGGATGATGAGAGCAGCGGGGAGCTCCCATTATCCGATTCTGGTTCGGAATACGAGCCAGTGGAGGATAGTGGCTCAGAGTCCGAGTCCCCGGAGGAAACCGTCCCTCCCAAAAGAATGCGATCGGCACCAAGATCAGCACCAAGATCAGCACCAAGATCAGGAGAACTGCCCACCACCAGCAGCGCCATACCCCAGGAAGAGGAGCCCAGTACAAGCAATGGAAATGCACGCCCAACCCGAAGAATCCAGCCCCAATCCTACCTTCCCGATGCCCTGGCAAACCCCTTATGGTTGCCTGCCAACTCAGGATCCGCTATCATCCCCCCTTTCACCGCACAGCCAGGTGTGCAGCCTGACACTACAAATTTTTCTAAATTTGATTATTTTTGTTTATTTTTCCCACAAGATTTGCTGCAGAATATAGTGGATCAAACGAATCTGTATGCATCCCAATTTATTGCTGCCAACCCCGATTCTTCCTACGCCCGCATGTTCCAGTGGCGGCGTCTAACATTGGAGGAATTTAAATTATTTTTGGGCCTTATGTTCAATATGGGGCTTACAAAAAAGAACGAAGTCCATTCATATTGGTCCAAACGCCCCATCCAACACATGCCCATATATTCCGCTGTCATGTCCAGGAAAAGATACGACATGATTATGCGCTTTCTCCACTTCAATGACAATTCACAGTGCCCTCCCCGAGATCATCCCAACTACGACAAATTGTACAAGATACGCCCCCTAATCAATGCCTTTTCCCAGCGATTTGAAGAAGTTTTTATCCCAGACCAAAAAATTTGTGTGGACGAGTCCCTCGTACATTTCACCGGCCGACTGCAGTTCAAGCAGTACATACCAAGCAAGAGAGCCAGGTATGGGTTAAAATTAAATAAATTATGTGATCGAGCCACTGGATACGTCTGCAAATTCAGGATCTACGAAGGCAAAGACTCCCAGCTCCAGCCCCGTGATTGCCCCACATATATTGGAACCAGTGGGAAAATTGTTTGGGAGTTGGCATACCCCCTGTTCGGAAAAGGTTACCATTTATATGTTGATAATTATTATACCAGCCTGCCCCTTTTTCGCCACCTTTACAGTAAACAAACCCCGGCCTGCGGTACCTTAAAAAAAAAACGGAAGGGATTCCCACAAAATTTATTGACAAAAAAATTGCGACCTGGAGAATCGGCATCCATGAGGAACGAGGAGGTGTTGGCCATGAAGTGGAGGGACAAGAAAGATGTCCACATCCTCTCTACGATCCACAATGACAACATGGTGGAGATCCCAAGAAGACGCGGCTCCATTGTAAAGCCTGAATGTGTCCACGACTACAATTTGTACATGGGGGGGGGGTGGATTTAAACGACCAGATGCTACAGCCCTACTTATCAACCAGAAAGTCCCATTATTGGCACAAAAAAGTTGCGTTTCACCTGTTTCACATGGCCCTTTTTAATTCGTTTGTCTGCTACCAAAAAGCAACTCAAAATCACCGACTCCACTACCTCCAATATATCGAAGATATCATCGATGCCCTCATTTACCAACAAGATCCCGCCCCAGGAAGCATTCGCTCTGATAGTGTGAGTCGGCTTCACGAGCGACACTATCCCTTTAGCATCCCCCCCACAGAATCTGGAAGAAGACGCCAAAAGAAATGCCGTGTATGCAGCAGAGGAGGAGTAAGAAGAGACACCGGCTATTATTGTCCCGATTGTCCCTCCCAACCTGGCCTGTGCATCGGAAATTGCTTCAAAAATTATCATACATCCATTAGTTCCCCTTATTATTAACAGACTGCCACTTCCCTATTTGCCTGCTACCATGTTACTAACTACCTTCCATGTTAATTAACTGACCCTGGCCTGTTTACCGACGATGCCTCTGCCTGCCGATTTAAACCACGTTTCTGACTTCCACGTGTACCGACCTTGGCCTGTTAATCAACCATGTTTTTGCCTGCCACTTGGACTGATCTTTTGGCCATCTACTTTTAGTACACAGGGGTCTCACATATGTGAGGGGCTTCAGAATAGCGTTCTGAGTAGAGAAAACCAGTTTTTCGTTTTCTTTGCTCCAAGAACAGGGTCTGGTTGCCCGGAGGCTTCAAAGCGATTTGGGTGGGAGAAGCCTCTACCCCTGTCCCCCTGGCCCTAAGCTTGATGGTCCTTCCTGCTGCCTGGACCAATAATTTGGCTGTGCTGACCATATTACTGCCTGTAATGACCCATGACATTATGGACCATGTTTCTTCCTGCTGCTTGGACCAATACTTTGGCTGTGTTGACCATATATCTGCCTGCTGCCTCTACTGACTTTGGACAGCATTTCTGCCGGGACACCTCTGCCTGCTACCTGGACCTGTGCTTTGGCTGTGCTCTGGCTGTGCTGACAGTATCTCTGCCTGTGCGAACTATGGACAGTATTCCTGCCTGCTGCCTGGATGATTGCTTTTGCTGTCGCTGACCTCATCCCTGCCTGCTGCCTGGACCGATGCTCTCCTCTGTGGACCACTGCACTTCTAAAACCACAGGTAATCTTTTGTTATTTGGTATGTACCTGCTATGTGTTAGATATATGAAGGGCCTTCAAAAATGTGATCGGTAGTCAGAAAATGATATGTGCAATTAATGCTGCTAGAATGCCTGGAGGTGCTACTTGGATGTTGGGCCTCTGTATGTGGCCAGGCTGTGTAAAAGTCTCAAACATGTGGTATCGCCATACTCAGGAGGAGTAGAAGAATGCATTTTGGGGTGTCATTTTTGCTATGTACATATTATGTGTTAAAAATATCTTATAAATTGACAACTTTGTGTAAAAAAAATGCATTTTAATTTTTTCTCCACATTTTCCAAAACCTTCTGGAAAAAAATGAACCGTTCAAAAGACTCATAATGCCTCATAGATTATACGTTGGGGTGTGTGCTTTCAAAAATGGGGTCATTTTGTGGAAAATTCTATTGTCCTGGTGCTCCAGGGCCTTCAAAATTGTAATAGGTGGTTGAGAAAGGATATGTGCGATTTATGCTTGTAGAACGCCTGAAAGTGCTACTTCAATGTTGGGCCTCTGTATATGGCCAGGCTGTGTAAAAGTCTCACACATGTGGTATCGCTATACTCAGGAGGAGTAGCAGAATGCATTTTGGGGTGTTATTTTTGCTATGTATATGCTATGCGTTAGAAATATCTTATAAATGGACAACTTTGTGTAAAAAAAATGCATTTTCATTTTTTCTCCACATATTCCAAAACCTTCTGGAAAAAAATGAACCGTTCAAAAGACTCATAATGCTTCATAGATTATACGTTGGGGTGTGTGCTTTCCAAAATGGGGTCATTTTGTGGAAAATTCTATTGTCCTGGTGCTCCAGGGCCTTCAAAATTGTAATAGGTGGTTGAGAAAGGATATGTGCGATTTATGCTTGTAGAACGCCTGAAAGTGCTACTTCAATGTTGGGCCTCTGTATATGGCCAGGCTGTGTAAAAGTCTCACACATGTGGTATCGCTATACTCAGGAGGAGTATCAGAATGTATTTTGGGGTGTAGTTGCAATTATGCATATGCTGTGTGAGAGAAAAAAACTGTTAATATGACCAGTTTGTGTAAAAAAAAAAAAAAAAAAAAAAAATTAAATTTTCCCAAGAATTGTGGGAAAAAAATACAACTTCAAAAAACTCACCACGCCTCTTAGTAAATACCTTGGACTGTCTACTTTCCAAAAAGGGGTAATTTTGGGGTATTTGTACTTTCCTCGCTTGTTAGTGTCTCAAGAAATGAGATATCCCTTCAGTACATCAGGCGTGATCAGATGTGATAAATTTTCAGTGATTGCCACCATAGTTTGTAGACTCTATAACTTTCACAAAGACCAAATAATATACACTAATTTGGGTTCATTTTACCAAAGATATGTAGCAGTATACATTTTGGCACAAATTTATGAAAAAAAATTAATTATTTGCAAAATTTTACAATAGAAACTAAAAAAAAGTGTTTTTTTTAAAAAAAAATTGCTGTTTTTTTGCTTATATCGCAAAAAATAAAAAACCCAGTGGCGATTAAATACCACCAAAAGAAAGCTCTATTTGTGAGAAGAAAATGATAAAAATTTTGTTTGGATACAGTGTAGCATGACTAAGTAATTGTCATTCAAAGTGTGAGAGTACTGAAAGCTGAAAATTGGTCTGGGCGGGAAGGTGCATAAGTGCATGGTATTGAAGTGCTTAAAGAGTTGAACTCCAAATCCATTTGAGACACCTGGTGGTTGAAGGGGATATTACCTTAAAATCGCATTCTCCTGGAAAGGGGTGGCGAGAAACAGAGCAGTTAACTCCCATATCTGCAGCCACCAATGAGTTGAGGACACATCCGTTTTGAGCAGAACTTAGTATAATTTTTATAACCTTATTGTCCAGAGACAATACTTAAGAGAAGAAAAATTAGATGGAAGGGAGACTCACTCCCACAGGACGGGGAGACACACTCAGGGACCCACCCTGAGGGGCACACTGGGAGATCCACACTCTCAAACAGACTGACACCCATGCATGAAGACATATTTTTACACTCATGAAAATTCCTAAACACCCGATACCTGAAAGCCACGGCAGCCATCTTAACTCTGGTCACTTGCCAGTAGGAAATAGACATGTTGGAATGGGTAATTATGTCATTTTTGATTTTATTTTGAATTCATTGTTGTTCTAAAAAATATTGAAGTATTGAATATTCTGCAATTATGATTTATTCTCATTAACCACTTCAATACAGGGCTTTTTGTACCTATTCAATACCGGGCCTATTTTGGCACTTCTCTCCTACATGTACAAATCATCATTCTTTTGCTAGAAAATTACTCAGAACCCCCAAACATTATACATGTTTTTTTTAGCAGACACCCTAG
Organism: Rana muscosa; assembly: GCA_029206835.1. Lineage (NCBI taxonomy): Eukaryota > Metazoa > Chordata > Amphibia > Anura > Ranidae > Rana > Rana muscosa. Next base: position 572,543,542 of record CM055116.1, read on the forward strand.
GGAATAAAATGATGGTCATTGCAACATTTTTTCTTGCACAATATTTGCGCAATAATTTTTCAAACGCCTTTTTTAAAAAATAAAAATGGTTTCATGAATTAAAAAATAACAAAACAGTAAAGTTAGCCCAATTTTTTGGGAAAATATGAAAGATAATGTTACGCCGAGTAAATAGATACCTAACATGTCACGCTTTAAAATTGCGCACACTCATGGAATGGCGCCAAACTTCTGTACTTAAAAATCTCCATAGGCGACGCTTTATTTTTTTTTACAGGTTACCAGGTTAGAATTACAGAGGAGGTCTAGTTCTAGAATTGTTGCACGCGCTCTAACGCACGCGGTGATACCTCACATGCGTGGTTTGAACGGCGTTTACATATGTGGGCGACTTACGTGTGCATTCGCTTCTGATCGCGAGCTACACAGGGGCGTTTTAATTTTTTTTTTTATTTTTTTTTTTTTTTTTACTTATTTTTTTTTTTTTTTACAATGATTTTACTTTTTTTTTTTATCACTTTTATTCCTATTACAAGGAATGTAAACATCCCTTGTAATAGGAATGTGTGTGACAGGTTCTCTTTATTGAGAGATGCGGGGTCAATAAGACCCCACATCTCTCCTCCAGGCTGGAAAGCATGAGATCAGTGAAATTTTTTTCACTGATTTCATACTTACAGCCGCAATGGCGGCTTTGTTTACATTTGAGACCCGGGCGTGACGTCATCACATCGCGCCCGGGCCTCCGACGATCATAGAGGTCACCAGTCATCTCTATGCTCATCACGTGACTCCACCAACGATGCCGGAAGATTCGCTCCGGGTCCCCGATCGCACGGGGGAGCCCGGAGAAGCACCGGATGGCGGCGGGAGGGGGGGGTGTCCCCTCCCGCCGCCTATAAGAACGATCAAGCGGCGGAACCGCCGCTATGATCGTTCTTATGGTGCACAGAATCGCCGGCACTTCAAAAGGATATCTGAATGATGCCTCTAGCTGCAGGCATCATTCAGATATCCCCCTACAAAGCCGAGGACGTCATATGACGTCCACCCAGGATGGGAGATCCCATCTGTGGACGTCATTTGTCTATGGCTGGGTAGGGAAGTGGTTAACCAACAACAGGTAGATGTTTTTTGTAAAGATTCAATTTTTCATTATATTTTCTTTTTGCATAGTTATAATCTTAGTGACAAAACAAACGTCCAGTTTATTTCACATTGTTAACCACTTACTTACCTGCAGTATAGTAACGGTTAGAGGTGTGAAATACAGGCATTCTGTTTCATTGTCAATTATACAAGGTTGTTGAACCTATTGAGAATTTATGTCAAAGGGACTGTATGCCCATTTTGCGGGTACTGTTATTGATTTTCAAGTCGTTCATGTAACGCAATTGGTATTTTAGTTTCATGTAAATATTTGCTTTTTGTCAACCAATAAATGTAGCTATTTCGTATGATCACACGTCTCCGTGAATAAGTTTCACATTATAGACTATGTCATATAGATTGACTTGTATTCAAAAATATCTTTCGTTAAAAATTACTCAATAATTAATATCGTGCGGGCAAACTGTCCCTTGATAAGCACAACAGTGCGTTTGTGGGACGGGAAAAAATGTCCTGCAAGCAGCATCTTTACAGGGGGGGTTTGGGAGCGATGTATACAGCGCTCCTACACGGCCCTTGCCCGCTTCGGAAGCGGCTGCAGCACGGGCACTTTTAACCCCTTGTTAACCACTTCTTGGGGGCTAAAAGCACTGCTTAACTGCTTAATCACTTCCATACCGGGTCATTGTAAAATGACGCCGGCAGGAACCCTCTCTCCGTCCGGGTGGACGTCATATGACGTCCTGGGTTTGTGGGGGTTATCTGAATGATGCCTGCAGCTAGAGGCATCATTCAGATATCCTTTTCTTTTGCTGGCGATTCTGCGCACCATAAGAATGATCATAGCGGCAGTTCCACCGCTTGATCGTTCTTATAGGCAGCGGGAGGGGACATCCCTCCCCTCCCGCCGCCATCCGGTGCTTCTCCGGGCTCTCCCGTGCCATTGGGGACCCGGAGAGAATCGTCCGGCGCCGGTGGTGGGTCACGTGACGAGCATAGAGATGACTGGTGACCAGATGACTGTCGGAGGCCCGGGTGCGATGTGATGACGTCACGCCCGGGTCCCCAGAAGTAAACAAAGCCGCCATTGCGGCTAGTAAGCATGAGATCGGTGAAAAAATTTTCACGATCTCATGCTTTCCAGCCTGGAGGAGAGATGTGGGGTCTCATTGACCCCACGTCTCTCCATAAAGAGGACCTTGTCACACACCATTCCTATTACAAGGGATGTTTACATTCCTTGTAATAGGAATAAAAGTGATCAAAAAAAAAAAAAAAAATTAAATAAAGTGTAAAAATGAAACAAATTAAGTAAAATAAAAAATATTTTTTTTTTTTTTTTTTTTAAACGCCCCTGTCCCCAATAGCTCGCGCTCAGAAGCGAACGCACACGTAAGTCCCACCCACATATCTAAACGCCGTTCAAACCACATATGTGAGGTATCACCGCGTGTGTTAGAGCACGTGCAACAATTCTAGCACTAGACCTCCTCTGTAATCTAACCTGGTAACCTGTAAAAATTTTCAAAGCGCCGCCTATGGAGATTTTTAAGTACCGAAGTTTGCCACCATTCTATGAGTGTGCGCAATTTTAAAGTGTGACATGTTAGGTATCTATTTACTCGGCGTAACATTACTTTACTGTTTTGTTATTTTTAAAATCATGAAACCATTTTTTTCCCAAAAAAAGGCGTTTGAAAAATTATTGCGCACATACCTTGCAAGATAAAAAGTTGCAACGACCGTCATTTTATTCCCTAGGGTGTCTGCTAAAAAATATATATAATGTTTGGGGGCTCTGAGTAATTTTCTAACAAAAGAATGATGATTTGTACATGTAGGAGAGAAGTGCCATATTAGGCCCGGTATGGAAGTGGTATAAAAAGCCCTGTATGGAAAGGGTTAAGGACCGTCTCCTGTATATTTACGTCGGCAGAATGGCACGGACAGGTACGTCCCCTTTAAGATGCCGCCGTGTGGTCACGCACGCGACCCTGCTGCTTTCTCCGTGAGCCCGACCGCGGGACACCCGCGATCGTCTCACGGAGAGATAGAGCGGGGAGATACTGATGTAAACAAGCATCTCCCCGCTCTGCCTAGTGACAATGACACTGATTGCTACCCCGTGTAATCGGAAGCGGAGATCCGTGTCATGTGACACACAGCCCATCCCCCCTACAGTAAGAAATACTCACTAGGAAACACTTAACCGCTTCCTCGCCCCCTACTGGTTAACCCCTTCACTGCCAGTGTCATTTTCACAGTAAACAGTGCATTTTTATAGCACTGATCGCTGTAAAAATGACAATGGTCCCAAAATAGTGTCAAAAGTGTCCGATGTGTCCGCCATAAAGTTGCAGTCACGATAAAAATCGCTGATCGCCGCCATTACTAGTAAAAAAAAAAAAAATTTTTATAAAAATGCCATAAAACTATCCCCTATTTTGTAAATGCTATAACTTTTGCGCAAACCAATCAATAAACGCTTATTGCGATTTTTTTACCAAAAATATGTAGAAGAATACGTATCGACCTAAACTGAGTAAAAAATTTAAAATGTTATATATTTTTTGGGGATATTTATTATAGCAAAAAGTAAAAAATATTGCATTTCTTTCAAAATTGTCACTCTATTTTTGTTTATAGCGCAAAAAAAATAAAAACGGCAGAGGTGATCAAATACCACCAAAAGAAAGCTCTATTTGTGGGAAAAAAAGGACGTCAATTGTGTTTGGGAGCCACGTCGCACGACCGCGCAATTGTCAGTTAAAGCGACGTAGTGCCGCATCGCAAAAAGTGGCCGGGTCATTTAGCAACAAAATGGTCCGGGGCTTAACCACTTAACGACCGCTCACTGTATATATACGTCGGCAGAATGGCACCGACAGGCACAATCACGTAGAGTGTACGTGATTGCCTTTGTATAGTTGGGGGGTCCAATCGGACCCCCCTCCTATACATTGAGCGGTGGCTAAGTGTCCGGGAGCGTTCCGGGATGAGGGGGCAGCCATTCATTTCCGGCCACCCCCTCGCGATCGCTCCCGGCGAATGGAAATGCCCCCTCTGTCTGTGTCAGGCAGAGGAAGCAGGAGGAAGTGATGTCATCTCTGGTGCGGCGCTCACATATACCGAGCGCCGTACAAGAGAAGACATCAGGTCAGTGCACACAACACTACACTGACACCAGGACACATAGGGACATAAATCGCCCCCCCCAGGCCCCCCCAGACACCCCCAGATCACCCCCCAGATCACCCCCCCAGCCCCCAGTCACAGTGTCACTGATTGCAGTGACCATTTATTTACTGATCACTGCAATCGGTGACATTTGTGACTGTAAAAGTGTCAGTACATTCAGTTTTAGGTCCAGTGTAGCCCCCTAACCCCCCCTAATAAAGGTTTAACCCCCTGATCACCCCCCAGATAACCCTTTCACCCCCTATCACCACTGTCGCTAAGCGATCATTTTTCTGATCGCTGTCTTAGCGTCAGCGATGCCGATCGGCAGCCAGTAATTTTTTTTAGGTTCGCCGCATGTTTTTATAGCATCAGGTACCCCAATATATTATCTAATAAAGGTTTAACCCCCTTGATCGCCCCCCAGGTAACCCTTTCACCCTCTATCACCACTGTCGCTAAGCGATCGTTTTTCTAAACGCTGTCTTAGTGTCGGTGATGCAGATCGGTAGCTGGTAATTTTTTTTAGGTTCGCCGCAGGTTTTTATAGCGTCAGGTACCCCAATATATTATCTAATAAAGGTTTAACCCCCTTGATCCCCCCCCCCAGGTAACCCTTTCACCCCCTATCACCACTGTCGCTAAGCGATCGTTTTTCTAAACGCTGTCTTAGTGTCGGTGATGCAGATCGGTAGCCAGTAATTTTTTTTAGGTTCGCCGCAGGTTTTTATAGCGTCAGGTACATCCATATATTATCTAATAAAGGTTTTAACCCCCTGATTGCCCCTAGTTAACCCTTTCACCAGTGATCACCATATAAGTGTTACGGGTGACGCTGGTTAGTTAGTTTGCTTTTTATAGTGTCAGGGCACCCGCCGTATATAACCCAATAAAGGTTTAACCCCCTGATCGCCCGGCGGGTGATATCAATTAGGTTTTAGCGTCAGAGAGGGTCTGCGTCACACCCCAGGCAGCGTCAGGTTAGTGCCAGTAACGCTAACACCCACGCGTGAAGCATACACCCCCCTTAGTGGTATAGTATCTGAACAGATCAATATCTGATCTGATCAGATCTATACTAGCGTCCCCAGCAGTTTGGGGGTCCCAAAAACGCAGTGTTAGCGGGATCAGCCCAGATACCTGCTGGCACCTGCGTTTTGCCCCTCCGTCCAGCCCAGGCCACCCAAGTGCAGTATCGATCGATCACTGTCACTTACAAAACAAAAACACACATAACTGCAGCGTTCGCAGAGACAGGCCTGATCCCTGCGACTCCAGTGCTGTAGGAGGTGATTTCACCACCACAGTTAAAAAAAAAAGCAAATATGCCGAAACATTGGGGCAGCAGGGGCGGAGGAGCGATTTTGCTCCTAATGCCGCGTACATACGGTCGAAATTCCGACGGAGGCTTGCCTGTGGAAAAGTCCGACCATGTGTGTGCGGCATAACTTTTTTGCGGGACGATGCCCCCATGCTTCGGCATATATAAATGGTGCGTGTATGCCCATCATTGGAAGTGGGTGGATGACGGGCGGTATTCTAATGGTGGGCATACCCACCGATCAATCTCTTTTTTCGTTCAGCCAACTGGCTGCATGAAAAAAAAAGATTACAATACATGTCCAACAAGGACCAGCAACGTACTGGTATGTTGCTGGACTTTGAATGTTTATACCAGAATGATGCCTGCGGGTTTAGGTATCATCTTGGTATCATTCTTTTCAGCCTGCGGCCGGCTTTCATGTAAAAGCAATCCTAGCGGCTAATTAGCCTCTGGACTGCTTTTACAAGCAGTGGGAGGGAATGCCCCCCCCCCCCGGATATAAAAAGCGCCATTGGGAAATTGGGAAAGCATTTTATCACACCGATCTTGGTGTGGTCAGATGCTTTGAGGGCAGAGGAAAAATCTAGGGTCTAGAAGACCCCAGTTTTTTCAAAAAAAGAGTACCTGTCACTACCTATTGCTATCATAGGGGATATTTACATTCCCTGAGATAACAATAAAAATGATAAAAAAAAAAAATACTTGGAAGGAACAATTTAAAAATAAAATAAAAAAGCAAAATTAATAATAAAAAAAAAAGAAAAAAAAAAAAGCACCCCTGTCCTGCCCTGCTCTTACCCAATGGCGAACGCAAGCGTCGGTCTGGCGTCATATGTAAACAGCAATTGCACCATGCATGTGAGGTATCACCGCGAAGGTCAGATCGAGGGCAATCATTTTAGCAGTAGACCTCCTCTGTAAATCTACTGGGGTAACCTGTAAAGGCTTTTAAAGGCTTTTAAAAATGTATGTAGTTTGTCGCCAATGCGCGTTTGTGCGAAATTTTAAAGCATGTCGTGTTTGGTATCTATGTACTCGGCCCAAGATCATCTTTTTTATTTCATCAAACATTTGGGCAATATAGTGTGTTTTAGTGCATTAAAATTAAAAAAAGTGTATTTTTTAACCCAAAAAATGCGTTTGAAAAATCGCTGCGCAAATACTGTGTAGAAAAAAAAAATGCAACACCCACCATTTTAATCTGTAGGGCCTTTGCTTTAAAAATATATATAATGTTTGGGGGTTCAACATAATTTTCTTGCAAAAAAAAAAATGTTTTCATGTAAACAAAAAGTGTCAAAAAGGGCTTTGTCTTCAAGTGGTTAGAAGAGTGGATGTAAGCTTCCTAATGTTGTGTATAAAATGCCAGAACAGTTCAAAACCCCCCCAAATGACCCCATTTTGGAAAGTAGACACCCCAAGCTATATACTGAGAGGCATGTCGAGTCCATGGAACATTTTATATGTTGACACAAGTTGCGGAAAAACGACAATTTTTTTTTTTTTTTGCACAAAGTTGTCACTAAATGATATATTGCTCAAACATGCCATGGGCATATGTGGAATTACACCCCAAAATACATTCTGTTGCTTCTCCTGAGTACGGGGATATCACATGTGTGAGACTTTTTGGGAGCCTAGCCACGTACGGGACCCCAAAAACTAAGCACCGCCTTCAGGCTTTCTAAGGGTGTAAATTTTTGATTTCACTTCTCACTGCCTATCACAGTTTCGGAGGCCATGGAATGCCCAGATAGCACAAAACCCCCCCAAATGACCCCATTTTGGAAAGTAGACACCCCAAGCTATTTGCTGAGAGGTATTGTGAGTATTTTGCAGATCTCGCTTTTTGTCACAAAGTTTTGAAAATTGAAAAAAATATATATATATATATATATATATATATATATATATATATATATTTTCTTTCTTCATTTTCAAAAACAAATGAGAGCTGTAAAATACTCGCCATTCCTCTCAGCAAATAGCTTGGGGTGTCTATATTCCAAAATGGGGTCATTTGGGGGGGTTTTGTGCTATTTTGGCATTTTATGGCCTTCGAAACTGTGATAGGTAGTGAGGAGTGAAATCAAAAATTTGTGCCTAGAAATCCTGAAGGCGGTGCTTGGTTTTCGGGGTCCCGTACGCGGCTAGGCTCCTAAAAAGTCCCACACATGTGGTATCCCCGTACTCAGGAGAAGCAGAAAAATGTATTTTGGGGTGTAATTCCACATATAACCATGGCATGTGTGAGCAATATATCATTTAGTGACAACTTTTTGTAATTTTTTATTTTTTTTTGTCATTATTCAATCACTTGGGACAAAAAAAATATATTCAATGGGCTCAACAGGCCTCTCAGCAATTTCCTTGGGGTGTCTACTTTCTAAAATGGGGTCATTTGGGGGGGTTTTGTGCTATTTTGGCATTTTATGGCCTTCGAAACTGTGATAGGTAGTGAGGAGTGAAATCAAAAATTTGCGCCCTTAGAAATCCTGAAGGCGGTGCTTGGTTTCCGGGGGCCCGTACGCGGCTAGGCTCCTAAAAATTCCCACACATGTGGTATCCCCGTACTCAGGAGAAGCAGAAAAATGTATTTTGGGGTGCAATTCCACATATAACCATGGCATGTGTGAGCAATATATCATTTAGTGACAACTTTTTGTAATTTTTTTTTTATTTATTTATTTTAGTCATTATTCAATCACTTGGGACAAAAAAAAAAAATAATTCAATAGGCTCAACATGCCTCTCAGCAATTTCCTTGGGGTGTCTACTTTCCAAAATGGGGTCATTTGGGGGGGGTTTTGTACTGCCCTGTCATTTTAGCACCTCAAGAAATGAGATAGGCAGTCATAAATTTAAAGCTGTGTAAATTTCAGAAAATGTACCCTTGTTTGTAAACTCTATAACTTTTGCGCAAACCAATAAATATACGCTTATTGACATTTTTTTTACTAAAAACATGTGGCTGAATACATTTTGGCCTAAATGTATGACTACAATTGAATTTATTCGATTTTTCTTATAACAAAAAGTAGAAAATATCATTTTTTTTCAAAATTTTCGGCCTTTTTCCGTTTATATCGCAAAAAATAAAAATCGCAGAGGCAATCAAATACCATTAAAAGAAAGCTCTATTTGTCGGAAGAAAAGGAGGCAAATTTCGTTTGGGTACAACATTGCATGTCCGCACAATTTACAGTTAAAGCAGCGCAGTGCAAAATTCTGAATTCACCTCTGGTCCTCTAGCTACCAAATGGTCCGGGGCTTAAGTGGTTAATTTGAAGGTAAGAAATAATAAAAACGTCTGTGTGTCTCCACTCGAAAACGGACACAGTCCCCTCCCCTCCCTAATAGCTCAGGATCCTCCCCAACCCAGAAAAAGGTGAGTCAACCCGTCAACCATAAACACGGGTGACGTCATCGCCTTGGCAACAAGGGCGCGCCCAGAGGAACGTCACTTCCGTCGGGACCGACAGGGACGAGTGTGAACCTACTTTAACGTTAAGATGGTGAATAGTCGCCTTATAGAGTGTGAGGGAGCGCTGGAGATCGACAGCCCTCGGTGAGCTGGCAGCGGGGCTGTGACAGGAGACCGTACTGGGAGAGAGGAGAGGGGCGGGGAGCGGACTCTCCTAAATGTCTCTACTGTGCTATGTGTCACTGTCACTGACTGGCCTTCCGGATAGAGGCTGTGTGTTTGTCATTAGCTTTATCCAGAACACTCACTAGAATATTATAGTGCTGTCTCTGCTCAGGGTTCTCTCTTTCTGACGTTATACACATCTAAGTGTATATCAGCTGAGTAATATGCCAGCTGGCTGGGTTTGTCCCTCCAAAGTGTGAAATAATGCCACTGTGGCTCTAAAGTCATTTTATTATTATTATTATTATTATTATTAAATAATAATAATAATAATTTTATATATATAAAATCATTTTGGAGAGTTATAACCACTGCCATCTGTGTCCTGATATTTACTTTCACTTTCTGTCCTAGAGGCAAAACAGGAAGTCCCACCAAAGAGAATACTACTCAAATCCCCCATCAACAAAGTCAGTGTTGATGGGGAAATCCCTCCTGCTGCGCTTATGTGTTCTGCTGGCGTGGAGGCCTCCCTGCTGGCAGAACACAATGATCACTGCTGGCTACTATAGCCGTCGGCAGTGTTTTACATGAAAAAAATCCAACAGGCTGGTCGTACTGAAGTCGATCGATTGACTACTAGCCTACCCATAGATGGATCAAATCTTGGCTGGTCCCTACTGAACCGGGCAAGGTTTGATCCATCTATGGCCAGCCTAAAGTGGAACTTCACCCAAAATGCTTCTTTGCATCCTCACAGCCCCCCCCCCCCCACTTTTTAATTATTACCACTTTTTTGGGAGGTGGGTTTTGACAGGTTCCCATTTCCTTTCTGCGGTGATTTAGCAGAGGTTATGACCCCCTCACAGCATTCTGGGACACGTCACAGAAGACTGTGGGACCATTTACAAAGCGCAGTGGGAAACCGGCTGTGAACTTGCAACACTTCCCTGCCAGTTCCACCCAAAAGTGGAACCTCCGCTTAACTGACTCCTCCTTCTCCTTCCCCCCCCCCCTCTCCGGTGCCACATTTGGCACCTTTCAGGGGGAGGGGGAACAAGTACCTGTCCCCACTTCCGGGAGACGGCGCCATCCCTCGGAAGTTCGGCCCCCCTCCTCCTTGCTCCGCTTGCCTGGCCAATTAGAAAGCACTTTGCGCATGTGCAGTAGGGTATCGTCTGTGAAGCCAAAAGGCTTCCCATACTATGAATGGCGTCAGCAGCCACCGAGAGCCGATCCAAAAATCCAACATTGCGAGAATTTAGGACAGGTAAGTGCCCTAATATTAAAACTCAGCAGCTGCAGTATTTATAGCTGCTGACTTTAAAGTTTTCTGGGGGAGACCGGAGCGCTTTAAGCTTCCCTCTCTTTTTGGTCTCGCAGAAAAAAACTGGACAGCGGAGAAATCGGCTCCTTCCGCTGTCAGTCAAACTCCTTGGAGGAGGGAGTGGGGGCTTGGCTTATTGGCACTGTGTGTCTAGAGATGCAAAATTACAGCCAATATTACTTTATATGTTAAGGTGGCAACGCGTATTGCCCTACTTGCACCGCAGCAGGGGCATTGTAATTTTTGCATTAGCACTACAGCATCAAGATTAAAGGAGAAGTATGGGTTTGTTTGTTTTTTCCCCAATTATACTTACCTAGGTGGATGCAGCATAGGACCTAGGCTGCATCTGTCCCCTGGCGTCTCTGCACTGAGAACCGAGCCATCGAACACCGCCGATGGCTCGGTTCTCTCGGCTCCCTGAGCAGAGAGCTGCTGACTGTCATTCAGCATCTCTCCTCTTTGCTCCTCCACGCTCATTGGAGCACTGAGCTGTGGAGGGGCAGGGAGCGGCCGTCTCAGCGTCTCAATGAGAGGCTGAGACAGCCATCAGTCCAGGCACCTGGTGGATCCATACTTCCAGAGTCGGGATGACATGGTGCCTGGACTGATCTGTGTGACGTCAGCAGAGAGCGGACTTCAGACCGCTCTCTGCTGAAAACAGGTTACAGGAGTGCAAAAGGAATTGCACTCCTATGACCCAGAGGAGAAGCTCAGCTAAACAAGCTCAGGCTGGAGTTCTCCTTTTAGACCACTTTCACACTGGAGGCATTTTTGCAGGTGCTTTAGCGCTAAAAATAGCGCCTGAAAAATGGCTCATCTGCAGTCCCAGTGTGAAAGCCCGGGTGCTGCGCTGGCAGGACATTAAAAAAAGGTCCTGCAAGCAGCATCTTTGGTGCCCTTTAGGAGCGGTTTATACACTGCAAAGTTCCCCGGCATCAGCCGATAAGCGCCTCTAAAACGACAATAAAGCGCCGCTAAAACTAGCGGCCAAGCTGTCAGTGTGAAAGGGCTCTTGAAGTGGTTGTAAACCCTCATTTATAACTTTGTCTAATTAAATCACCCATATCACAGGCAGCTGATCGCTGCCTGTTACACTGTACTGTCTGCTTTAGTTTGTCTGTAAATTAACTTTTTATGTTTGAATGACGTCACCGCGCATGCGCATTTGATGTCCTGAAAATCGGCGAGTAACACTCGCCGAATGTCATTGCTGAATTGTCAGCCTAATTAGTATGCGGGAACTTCCCCTCTGTCTGACACAGAGAAGAAGTCTCGCGCTGCTAGAAACCTGCAGCACTTCCTTGTTATTGCTGCTATACTAGTTGCCGCGGTAACCGCTTTTGAGAACGAGGCATGGTTACAGCGCTACGTCGCATGCGCGAGATTTCGAGCCAGGGCGGAAGTGACGTTTTCGTTGGCTTCACAAAAACCGGACTTAAAATGGGGATTCGGATACCCGGAAAAAAGAATAAAAGAGAAGAAACAAAAAAGGTATTTTAGGGTAATTGCGGGCATCGTTTTTAGGAATAATACAATGCAGAAGCATAAGCGAGATATAGAGCAGCTAAATATGTTAAAATTAGAAAAAGTGTCCCGGGGTTTACAACCACTTTAAATGTTCCTGCTAGCCTGCAACTGTGAAGGTGGTCACTGTGTCAGCAGGGGGAAGTAGCGTTTTTTTTTGTTTTTTTTTAGGGCTGCAACTAACGTTTATTTTCATAATCGATTAGTTGGCCGATTATTTTTTCGATTAATTGGTTAATTACCTTTTAAAAGTGTGGCGTATAATTTAGTTCATATGCAAAGTTTAAAAAAAGGCAGTTTATTCTTAAATATCCCTATGCAGCGGTAAATATAAATAACCAACTATATTGTTAGGGAGCAAAATCTCTAATCCACTCTGAGAATAACTGACAGATTAGATATACTGTATATACTATTAGAAGGTGAATCTGGTAAATATCAGATATCATTATTAGAAATAGAAAACTTCTTGGTCAAAGGAATTCTCAGACAGTGTATGTGGTTTTCATTCAGAAATGACATTCATTTTAAAACTGAATGTTAAAAACAAGTGAAAATTTCAAACAACATTCTTTAATTCAGCGAATCTACCCAGATTTTTCGGATGAATTTTCTCATCTGAAAATTGATCTGTGTGGCCAGCATAAGGCTCAGTACACACCTATGCAGTAGTTTGCTTTTGATCTGTTTCTGCAGTGTGTTTTGCTGTGCGTTTTTGATTTTTGTGCACGTGATTTTGCTGCGGTTTGCGCGTTTGCTTTTTTTTATGCTTTTTTGGGGGCGAATTGGTTGTTGGGCAGATTAAAAAACACAAATTGCTCCAAAACGCATTACGTGCTTTTCTGCAGCTTCTCAATTGAAGTAGAGCTGGGCGATTTTGGCCCAAAAAAAATCCTGAGATTTTTTTTAAAAAAAAAACTTGAAAATCATATCGAGGTTTTATTTTTTTTTTTTTTTTTTTTTTTTTTTCCTGATGGACACCGAGCCGGTCCTAAGGATCTGCGTTCAGGAGTTTTTAGGCGAAGCCGCGGCTTCGGCCTAGTATGCGCGATCCTGGGAAAAGGCCGGGGACTAGGCCCGAAGCTGCGGCCTCGCCTAAAAACTCCTGCCTGCAGCTTGCCGCGATCCTGGGAAAAGGGCGCGGCTTCTGCCTAGTCCGCGGCGTTTGGCCTTGCGGCCTTTTCCCAGGATCGGGGCGAGCTGCGGGCAGGATTTTTTTAGGCGAGGCCGCGCAGTTCCTATGGGGGGGGGGGGAAATCGATTTGGTCAAAATCCGAATCGATTTGCCCTTGCAACTCGATTTCAAGATTCAAATAGATTTTTTTCTCCAGCCCTACATTGAAGTATATTGAACCAAAAAAAGCACCGTTTTGTGTTGAAAAAAGTCCTTGACCCTTTCCAAATAACGCAGCAGCTGGAAAAAAAAAAGCATAGATGTGAATGTGTCCCATAGGAAACCATGGCAAATGAACTGTAGTGCATTTCTGCAAAAAACACATGGGTGTGAACCGTGCCTGAGACGTTTAGCAACATAATGGGGTTAAAAAAAAATTTTTTTTAGCCCATTTATATTACAAAAAGAGCAAATAATTGCTACTGTAAGGCCCCTTTCACACTGGGGCGGGCAGGTGCGGTGGCGGTAGAGCAGCGCGATTTTCAGCGCTGCTATACGGTCGTTCTTACCGCGGTATGCGGCCGCTAGGGGGGTGAATTTAACCCCCGCTAGCGGCCGAAAAAGGGTTAATACCGCCCGCCGCGGTTTGCGGGCGGTATTACCGCGGTGTCCCATTGATTTCAATGGGCAGCCGCGGTAAAGGAGCGGTGAACACACCTTCGGGCTTTCACATTGAAGGCTACAAGCACAAATTTTTCATGCGGTATAATAGCGCTAATATTAGCGCTAAACCGCATGAAAACCCCCCCCTGTGTGAAAGGGGCCTAAGGGGTTCATTTTTTTTACTGTGGAACAGTGAAAGTAATATTTACAGTAGCCATTTGCTCTTTTTGTACTATAAATGGCTAATTTTAGTTTTTTGTTAACCCCATTATGTTACTAGCCAATTAATCGATTATGAAAATAGTAATCGATTCGTTGTTTCAGCCCTAAATTATTATTTTTTTACTACTTTATTTGACGTGTGGTGACACTTCATTCATGTTCTTGCTAAGCAGCGCTGTGTTGTTCCGTACACGGGTTTTGCATATTACCACATCACACTAGTGTTGTGATGTGAATCGGGCACATGGGCAACAATAATTTCTCTTATCGTCCATGGACCGACGCAGCTCTCATACTGATTACATGTGGGTATATGTCCCTGCTCGCAGGAGAAGACCTAGGCAGAATGTTAGATGTTAAAACATTCTAGAACAAGCCAGAGCTGAACAGCCCCGCCCAGGGGGGCAGTCCCTCCGGACATTACCCTCCCACTTGCAGCTAGCAGCCTCAGTTTTTTTCTGCCTAGCAGAAGGAGAAGACGTGGCTCTCAGGAGCCAGTCTCCTGGAAGATTTTACTTTTGATTTTTATTCCTTTGGGAATTTTATTATTTTATTTTTGAGACCTTCAATCAACTGTCGGCTGGGCAACAGGTTGGGTACACTAGTATCCTCGTAGTCTTCCCTGTCCGACCATCGAGCGTGCTGATCCTCGCCTTGCGTGCGTGAGACTCAGTTCACGACATGCTCCAGGGGTGGCCGGGTTGCTTTCATGCTCCCGCGGTCCTCTCAAGATTGAACAGTACTTGACTGACTGTATCTCTCGCGGTGGACCGGGCCGACAGCTACGCAGTACGACTCTGTGATAGGTCTGTCTGAAACAAACCAGTGGGTCCCTGAAAGGGACGGGTAAGTAGTCTCTCCTACTGCAGGTGAGTACATGCTGGCTGTGTTTCTGTGTGTGGGGGTTTCTCCCTGTCCCCCCCCCCCCGTTATGCTGCTCTCTGCACCCTGTACTGGTGCTGTGCTGTGGGGTGCTTGGGGGTCACTCTGGCCTGGCTGGGCGCTCATGTCTGCAGTTTTTTCTGGTGTGTGAGGTAGAGGTCGACCGATATATCGGCTGGCCGATATATCGGCCGATATTTAGGCATTTTTGATAAATCGGCTTTGGCCGATTAATATCAAAACTGGCCGATATTATTCACTGGCTGCACTTCCTCCCCCCTCCTCCTCCCTCCTCCACACTTCTCCACACTCAGCAGCATCAAGCGCCGTGCTGTGTGTGTGTGTGTGAAACTGAAAGTAAGAGGAGAGAGAGAGGATGTGTCAGCTTGATGTCGGGGGTGGGCGGGACCCAGCAGATATTACACCAGCCAATGGGATGGTATCTGGGCGGGCCACTACGTCTAAAGCAGCCCAATCATTGGCTGGTGTAATTTAGCTGCTGGCCCGCCCACCCCCACATCGAGCTCAATTCTAACAGCTCTCTCTCTCTCTCTCTCTCCTCTCTGTCAGTTTCACACATTACACTCGGCTTAGTGTGAAACCTGCCAGTGCCCCAAGCCAGTGCCCCCAGCCAGTGCCATCTGTCAGTGCCCCCAGCCAGTGCCATCTGTCAGTGCCCCCAGCCAGTGCCACCCAAATCAGTGCCCCCAGCCAGTGCCATCTGTCAGTGCCCCCAGCCAGTGCCATCTGTCAGTGCCCCCAGCCAGTGCCATCTGTCAGTGCCCCCAGCCAGTGCCATCTGTCAGTGCCCCCAGCCAGTGCCATCTGTCAGTGCCCCCAGCCAGTGCCATCTGTCAGTGCCCCCAGCCAGTGCCATCTGTCAGTGCCATCTGTCAGTGCCCCCAGCCAGTGCCATCTGTCAGTGCCCCCAGCCAGTGCCATCTGTCAGTGCCCCCAGCCAGTGCCATCTGTCAGTGCCCCCAGCCAGTGCCAATCAGTGCCACCAGTCAGTGTCACCGCCAATCGGTGCCATCTGTCAGTGCCACCAGCCAGTGTCAATCAGGGCCATCTGTCAGTGCCACCCAAATCAGTGCCACCGCCAATCGGTGCCATCTATCAGTGCCATCTGTCAGTGCCCCCAGCCAGTGCCCCCAGCCAGTGCCACCAGCCAGTGCCATCTGTCAGTGCCACAAGCCAGTGCCAATCGGTGCCATCTGTCAGTGCCACTGCCAATCAGTGCCATCTGTCAGTGCCACCGCCAATCAGTGCCATCTGTCAGTGCCACCAGCCAGTGCCAACCAGTGTCACACGCCAGTGCCACCCAGTTCCAATTGCAAGTGCCACTGCCAATCAGTGCCATCTGTCCCAAACTAGTGCCATCTGTCCGTTCCAAACCAGTGCCCCCTGCTGCCAATCGGTGCCATCTGTCAGTTCCGAACCAGTACCACCTGCCAGTGCCATCTGTCAGTTCCAAACCAGTGCCACCTGCCAGTGCCAATAGAGCCATCTGTCAGTTCCAAACCAGTACCGCCAGCCAGTGCCACCTGCCAGTGCCATCTGTCAGTTCCAAACCAGTGCCATCTGTACTGAGGACATCAAGTGTGTGCTAGAGTGACAGGAGTAAGCAGGAAGGAATAGAGTGGGTGAGGGTTTTTTTTTTTTTTTTTTTTTAATCGGCCTAAAATATCGGCCACAAAAATCGGCATCATATATCGGCCATCGGCCGCCCCAATTTCAAAATATCGGCATCGGCCAGAGAAAAACCCATATCGGTCGACCTCTAGTGTGAGGTGATTATTGCGTGCGCCATTGGCGCTGTTTGAGGTGGTTATTGCGTGCGCCATTGGCGCGCATTAGAGCTTTGAATTTTGCGCTCGGCGGCCACCTTGGCGTTCAGTGGCGCAGTTATGGCTGCGGCCGGCGGACATTTTCTTGTGGCCGCCGCGCATTTATTTATGGCGGCTGCGCGAATCCCCTCACAATCTCCTCACAGACTGAGCTGTCCTTAAGGGTTGGTGGGTCCTCCCGGGTATCCCCTCCTCAGCGTAGCCAGTGGGTGGACTGTATATTCACTGTATAGTGTATAAGGTCTCAGAGGGGGTGGCGTTATGGAGTCTGATACACCTGCTCTCCACATTGCCTGGGGCAACTGGCAGTGCTGCACAGTTAAACATGTTCATGTGTTTCCTGCACCTGCGGTCCTTACGGACCAGTTGTCAGCAGTCCTGGAATCATTCCTGTCAGAATGGAAGCGGTGTGCGAGCAAAAGGAGCTATAAGCCCCCTCCCCCCACAAAAATATTTAGTGAAGGAGTGCTCCGAGTCAGATATGGGCCTAGCTACTATGCTCAGGACCCTACCTCTGAATATTTAATGTTTGTGAACAGGACATTCCCTTGTGAGGAAGACTCCAGTTCTGTGTCAGTGAATGACAGGGCGCTTGTAAGCGATCTCATTGATGATGTGAGAAACACACTCAGGCTGAAATTGCTGTGACAAGCTTTTCTTTTACACAGTTTTCCTCACACGCTGCCTCAAGAGCAGCATGGATGAGGGAGGACTTTATTCATTTATGTCTCTAATCCTTGTCAGCCTTCTGTGTGATACCTGAGGTAACATTTCCCGCCATTTCCTGGGGAATGATTTGAGCTCTGACAGACACACGGTCTGAGGATCAGAGGTTACCTGTTACCTGCATGCTGCTTCAGCAGCACAGTCAAGCAGGTTGGAATGATACAGAGAAGATTATGCGCCTCTGCGCCATAATTAAAACTCATCCTATACCTCTACACTGCATACATTCACAGTGTATGTATGTGTTATTGGTCTCTGTGTCTGCGTGGCTGTCCCCACGTTCCAATGCTGTGTTTCAGTGCCATACATGATATAAACGTACAAAATATGTTTATGCACGACTCCAGATACATTCACAGTATATGTATGTATTATACTCTCTGGGTTGGTGGGGGCTCCGATGTCCTCCCGCACTCTCATGGTATGTGCGCTTCGGCTCTCTGCACAGTATAGACATGTTCAATATGTTTATTGCACATATTATACATGTTTACAGTATGGGTATACTGTTTGCGTGGGGTTCCTCCGGGTACTCCGGTTTCCCCCCCACGCTCCAATGGAAATGCACAGCATAAACACGTGCAATATGTTGATTCACATGCTATCATTCCTACACGGTATCTGTGTGCTGTCTGCGTGGAGTTCTTCCGAGTGTTCCGGTTTCCTCCCACGCGCTGACGGTATGTGCGCCTTTGGCCTTCTGCACAGTTAAACATGTTCAATGTTTATCACGCATGCTATAATACCTACAGGGTATGTGTAGGCAGTCTGTGTGGTTTTCCTCCGGGTACTCTGGTTCCCTCCCACACTCCATTGGTATGGGCGCTTCGGCGCTATGCACAGTCTAAATTTGTGCGATTGGATATCCACATACTAACATACCTACCCGGTATGTCTTTGCAGTCTGCGTGGGTTTCCGCCCACGCTACATGACATGCATGCCTTTGGTGCAATACACGATGTAAACATACACATTATGTTTATACACTACACTAAATACATTTACAGTAGCTGTAGGTATTGCATTCTCTGAGTATGCGTGGGGTACTTCGGTTCCTCCCACGCGCCAACAGTGTGCGTGCCTTTGGTGCTATGCACACATGGGCTTGTGCAAAATGTTTAGCACACATACTATAATACCTTACATGGTATGCGTATGCAGTCTGCATGGGTTTCATCCGGGTGCTCAGGTTTCTTCCCTGCGTTCCAATGGTGTGCACATTCTCAGCGCTATGCACAGTATAAACATGTGCAATTTGTTTATTCGCAGGCTAACATACCTACACGGTTGTGTACGCAATCTGCGTGGCTGGTTTACGTCCAGGCCCCGATGATGTGCGCGCCTTCGTCGCTGGCACAGTATATACGCGTTTAATAGGTTTATCCACAAATACTAAACTACATACGCCGTATGTGGTGGTATTATGCTCTTTGTGGCTGGGTGGGTTTCCTCCCACACTCTCCATTTGTGCGTTTGACGCAATACATAGTATAAACTATGTGTTTGCACAATCAGCACCTATCCATGGGTAGCTGCTGGATGAAGCATTGTCACAAGGATCCCTGGTTTCAGGGGTATCACTTTCCACCTGCTTTCAGTGGTGATCAGAAGCGCTGGCTTGGACTGTTCGCCAGGCTGGGGTTGGCGTTGCGCCCGTTAGTGGCTGCGTCTCTGGCATTTTTTGTAGCTCAATGACTGGGCAAAAGCCTCTGCTTCATCCATCAGTCGTCTAGCAGGTGCACTACAACTGCTTTAGCCTTTAGGGTCTCTGTGCCCGGGGTGGGTTTGCGCCACCTGTGGAGGCTGAGGTACTAGTTCTCTGACCGAGTTTCTAGGGAAGTTCCGTCAAGTTGCCTTTATTGGCCAATATTTGAGGCACCCTGTACACTGGGGTCTCCCTTCTCCGATACATTGCGGAATCTCTTTGGGATTTTCATACATCTCGCTGCAAGACGGTCCTGTCGGCCGTGTGCATTGCAGGCGAAGGGTCCTTGCATTCGGAGGTGTTTCCACCTTCTTTACCGGAAGTGGGGCACCGGAAGTGGACCTTGTGGCCTCTCGACTCACTCGAAAGGTGGCAAGATCGTGGTCCGGTCCAGGGACCCCTGGGCGGATGCGTTAGACGCGTTGGAAGCCCGTGGGGGCAGTATCGCCTGATATATGCTTACCCTCTGCTACTGTTGTTGCCTCGCCGGCTTCGCAGAGCATACTTCATCCTGCTTTACAGTCCTTGGCTCTAATGGCATGGCTATTTAAAGCCAGGTGCTAAAGGACCGAGTTCTCTCGTATTCGGTCATCTCTTCTATGTTGTTGACATGGGAATCTTCCTCAAGAAAGATATATCTCACCGTACCTGGAAGGCTTGCATCGCTATGTGCGAGGAACTTGAGTGGCATCCTCGGATGTTTTCCGTTCCCAGGATTTTGCTGTTCTTACAGCGTGGTGTGACCCAAAAGCTGGCCTTGCATACCTTTTTTGAGGGTCGGATTTCGGCCCGGGCTGTCTTTTTCAACGACCGCTACCGGGCCATTCCTTGATTAGCACCTTTTGTGCAGGGGGTTCGCCATGTGATTTCCCCCCCCCCCCCCTGTCAAGCCTCCTCTCCCTACTTGGGATCTGATTTTGATGCATCTCGGTTCTCCAAGAACATCCCTTTGAGAATATCAGAGAGATTCCTCTCTTGACCTTGTCCCGGAAGTTGGCCTTAGTGGCCATTGCTTCGGTTAGACGGGTGTCTGAGTTGGCGGCCTTGTCTGGCAAGTCGCCTTACTTGGTCCTCCATAAGGATATGTTGGTGTTGCGCCCACGACCATCCTTAATTTCTAAGGATGGTCTTGGCCTTTCACCCTAAGAAGGACATTGTTCTTCCGTCCTTGTGTCCTCACCCATCGCATCCCTGAGAGTTTGCGCTTCATACATTAAAATGGGTACAAGCCTTACGAGTGTACCTGTCTGCTACTGTTTCCATTCGGAAATCTGTGTCTGGTCCAAAACAGGGCCGAGCGGTGTCGTCTGCCACCGTCTTTAGGTGGATCAGGCAGACCGTCATACAGGCCTATGCCCTTAAGGGGCGGGCGCCTCCCTTTCCGGTTGCGGCGCATTCCACCAAGGCAATTGGTGCTTCCCGGGCCTTCCGACATCAAGCGTCGGTTGCACAAGTGTGCAAGGCGACGACCTGGTCGTCCGTTCATACCTTTTCAAAGTTCTACAAGGTTGATGTGGCTGCATCTTCGGATGCTTCCTTCGGCTGCAAATGTTGCAGGCCGCTGTCTAATGTTGCAACTCCTCCGTTGAGGGGCTTTGCTGGTTTGGAGTGAAGTTTTGGTTGTTCCTTACTTTTTTGCTCCCACCCTTTTCTTATACTGCTTTGGGACGTCCCACATGTAATCAGTATGAGAGCTGCGTCGGTCCATGGACGATAAGAGAAAATAGGATTTTTGTACTCACCGTAAAATCCGTTTCTCTGACGTCCATGGACCGACGCAGCACCCACCCTTCCTTTTAAGTTTGTACTGCTTTGTTGCGAACTAAGGCTGCTAGCTGCAGGTGGGAGGGTAATGTCCGGAGGGACCGCCCCCCTGGGCGGGGCTGTTCAGCTCTGGCTTGTTCTAGAATGTTTTAACCTCTAACATTCTGCCTAGGTCTTCTCCTGCGAGCAGGGACATATACCCACATGTAATCAGTATGAGAGCTGCGTCGGTCCATGGACGTCAGAGAAACGGATTTTACGGTGAGTACAAAAATCCAATTTTTTTTTTTTATATGTAAATTGCTTGACACTGGATTGCGGTGTTGCCAGATATCCACCCAGCCCACATCTTGCAACAACTATGCCAGGGTAGTACCCCCTGGAGCGGGAAGAGGGCCTAGGGGCCGGATGTCTATCCTCGACTGGATTCAAACAACAATTAAAGTCCCCAATCACGAGCAGCTGTACTTCAGGCCTGCCATCCAAGAATGCGATCAGGAGTCTGAGCATCGTTGCCATAAACGGTGGGTGGTATGTAAATGCAAGCTAACACACATGACAATGTACCAAAGTGACAGTGAATAAAAACAAAGCGACCTTCCGTGTCTATTACACTGGCATATTCTTGGTAGTCCAGAGCTCCATGGATCTAGATACTGACCCCCCTGGAGTAGGAGGTATGGGTAGAGTGATAGGCTCTCCCCACCCAGGAGTATCTTGGACAGCTCATGTTCTCTGCTGTCCAAATGAGTTTCCTGGAAACAAAATGCCATGGGGGTAATTTTTTTTTAAAGGCACATAAGGATCATGGGGCGCTTTAGAGGGGAGTGAATTCCCCTTACGTTCCAAGAGACTATAGGTATCTTTGCCATAGGGAAAGGTAGGGTAGATCAAGCACCAGCGTTAACAGGAATTCCCAGGCTTGGGAGCCCTCGTGCCTCCAGGGACTCGGGGCCTTTGGCCAGCCTACCGTCTCGCAGGTGGCTGCAGACATAGTTTACCTCCCATGTAGGCTGGGCTGAGCGTTTTAAAACACAGCATTTGTGTTATTGAGGCCTGTCGCTATCACTGTTGATGCTGTAACTGTTAAAAGAAAAGTAAACCAAAACTGCATACCAACCGATCCCTTGAACTTCACAAACTGTCAACAGGGCAACATTAGTATTCATAACAATATTCAATCGCCCGAATTTGTCCAAGTTCAAAATTTGTAAATCCAACATTTGAGTCGAGTTTGCTCTCCTTTTTGATCTGTAGCAATATTATGTCCCCCAGCCAGAGAATAGCATACAGAGGGGTTGCCCCCTATTCAAAGACCGCAAACCGTAAGGATGGGTTTCTATACTTGGAGCCAGAGATCACTCTCATAATTCAGATGTCACTCCTCCACCTCATGCGCTTGTCGCTTTTAAGGCCTGCTCGTTTTCACTCAAGCCATGCTGAAGCTTCCTTGGCCGACTCGAAGAACTGAGCTTGGCCCCTTACAGTAACCTGTAGTTTTTCGGGGTACAGCATTGCATATGGTAACTGTAGCAGCTTCAGCCGGCGTTTAACATCAGTGAATTTGGCCCTGCGTCTCTGTACTTCCACCGAGAAGTCAGGGTAAAAGGACACCCTGGTACCATTATGTTGGATGTTTGCATGTCCCCTTGCTAGGCGCAGCACCGCTTCTCTGTCACGGTTGTGGAGCAATCTCGCCAGGATAGATCTGGGTGGGCCCCCTGCTTGAGGTGGGCGAGATGGCACTCTATAAGCACGAGAAGGCATTCTTGCCAAATATTTCAAGTAACCAGTTCTCCACAAAAGTAGTGGAGTCTCTGCCCTCTACCCACTCTGGGAGGCCCACAATGCACACATTATTTAGTCTGAGACCATTTTCCATATCTTCCGCTCTATCGTTTGCTTCTCTAGCCATCTGGTATGCAGCTTTAGTGTCCTGAGCTATGGGTGGCAACTGGTCCCCCACGTCACGGACCCTGCTCTCCACAGCCGTGGTGTGTTCCCGGATCTCTTGTAAATACTACCTTAGTAATGGCACATCTTCCCTCAGACCACCAAACTGCTCCTTTAATGTGTTAACTGATGCTGTGCAGTTATTCACCACCCGAAGGATATCTGTTAAGGTGGGCTGAGCCGTGTCATGAGTGTTCGAGCAGTGTTGCTCCATTACCATGTGGTCAGCCTGTTCTGTCTCTTCTCTTCCCCCCACCCCCAGTGGTGAGGTAAAATGTCCGCCTGTGCCTGCACCTCTGGCTGCTGGTGTACTAACCCCACTGAATTGGATGGCTGCTCTGTCCCCAGGGTCCCTGACATCTTCTGGGCATAGTAAATAATGTCCCTTGGAGCGTCCTTACCCAGGGTCTTAGGTGGCTTACTTGTTTTAGGTCCCAGGTCCTTCATCCTGTCTGTGCCACGAGGAGTTCCCTTCACTGTGAACACCGCAGCACCATCTTGGAATTCCGGACCCGCGGCTTCTGTCTGTCCTTTTTCAGGTAATTCCTCTGGTACAGAGGGCCGACAGGGGTTCCACAGGGATCCCTGGGGCAATATCTTGCTGCATATAGTGGTAAAGTGTCAGTAGGAAGGCTGGGGGAGGATCGGTCACGGATTATCTGTGGGAGATGCGTCCTCTCACATGCCGGTCTTGGCCCGGCATTCTTAACCAGGGGCGGAACTGCCACCAAAGCATCCCACGCTGCTGCTATGGGGCTCGGGCAGGGGAGTCTGGATGGGGCTTCAGGCATCAAGGCAGATTGGGCCAAGCAGCAGATGCAGCCAGCATCCCAGTAGTTTGCTGGGGCTTGCTGTCCATCCAAACTAAAAAGAAACATAAAGGGGCCCAAAATTATGTGTGATGACACACAGTAATGTCCTCAAACATTGTTTACCTAGTATAGGTAGCGTCACTCTAGTCAAAAAACTGCATATATATCAAAAAAGAAGTGGGGAGCCAGAGGACCAAATAAGTGACACAGCATATAATGTAGGGATAAGTAGAAAAAGTATAAAATGTATTGATTGGTTAAAAATTCAATAAAATCCCCAATAGGAGGTAATAGTTGAGACACATGAACATGACATATATCTGAGAGCCACTGCATCAAATAGCCACCGGATATGGCAACGTGCAGGACAAAAAAACAAGTAAAACATATATAAACAATCGTCCGGACGACAGATATCTATGCGCCGATGTCCATGCCACGACTAATACGTCATTTGCAAAAATATTTTAGAATAGGAATATAAATATATGGCATGAACATCTGTGCAGAGGTCCCTGGGGAGCCTACAAGTTGCAGGTGGAAAAAGGGGAGGGGATGGACTGATGGACAGCATAAAGTAATTGCTGGCTGTAGATAGAAAATATCCACAAAATGGTGATATGGATATATGGTAAGAGAACAATGTTCACTTATGAATAATGAATATTTCCACAGGGAAGCAGTTGCTAATATGCTGGTGGTGTAGATATGAAGTCCTAAGCCAGGCCTGATAAATGGCTGTGTGGTATCCTACACGTGTGCAATTGGGACTCTGCCACTAGTGCAACAAGAGGAGTGAGACCGAAAAGACAGTGGATTACACTGCAAGTCCTAAAGCAGTCTATATTCGAACTGGTGAGAGAAAAATGTGAATCCGCGCAGATAGAAATTAAGTAATGACAGGAAAAAGTAATAAGCAAGACAAGAAAAAGACTGCTGCCTCTACTGATTGCCAACACCTATGTGGCATCTTGGTACACCCGGCGGCGGCCGCTGTAGTGACGTTTAGCTGCCATCTTTCTCCACCCCACACTCCTGCACAGTAATGATAGAGAAGGGGCCAAGCGGACATCTTGTTACACCCAATGGAGTTTTAGATTTCAGTTCATTTCAACACAAAACTGAGCTGATCAGCTTTAATACATTTTTTGGAAATCCAGCGGACTGTTTACATGTTAAATTTAAAAGCGGCAGAAAACCCTTACATGCTTGCTAATGTGACGGAACACCTCTCTGATTTTCACATTTACCGGTAACTAAATGTTAAATGTGAAAATCAGGTGTTGAATTTTGCAATATATAAATGATAAATAATAAAATAATGATAAAATGATGATCATTTGTTAAAAAATGTTACAAACGTATGAAGGGAGGAAATTAGATGTACATATGAATCCGGAAGGCGATTTAGGGATTGACTATGTCAATTAATAAATTTTATATCAATTAGTTAATTAAAATATGTAAAAAATATATAAAATGTATGTATTTGTTTGTGGTGGATATAAGGAGGCGTTTAAATCAGAGAATAGATGAGAAAAAAATGAAAAAGTTAAAAATACGATTAACAGATCTAAAAATTGGTTAAAAAACAATTAAGATCCAGATCTATGTTCATTCCCATTGGTTGGAGTGTATCTAATTGGAATATCCATTTGGTTTCATTTTGGGAGATTTTTATTTACTTATCACCTCTCCAATGGCCCTTTATTTTGTCTATGCCATAGAACGTCATGCGTTTAGGGTCTCTATTGTGGTAATCTCTAAAATGTCGCGAGACACTGTTTATGAAATCCGTTTTTGATATTCGTGATGTGCTCCCTTATTCTTACATGGAGTTCTCTGGTTGTTCTGCCCACATATATATATTTATTTTTTTGGGGGATATTTATAGCAAAAAGTCCAAAATATTGCTTTTTTCAAAATTGTCACTCCTTCTTTTTTTTTTTTTTTTTTTTTGTTTATTTATAGAGCAAAAATTTAAAACCGCAGAGGTGATCAAATACCAACAAAAGACAGCTCTATTTGTGGGGAAAAAAAAGGACGTCAATTTTGTTTGGGTACAGCGTCCAACGACAGCGCAATTGTCAGTTAAAGCGACGCAGTGCTGTATCGCAAAAAGCGCTCTGGTCAGGAAGGGGGTAAATTCTTCCGGGGGCTGAAGTGGTTAAACAATGTTAAATATTCAAAGATCTGGGTAATCGGCCCTATTGCTTCACCATACCCAGCATGATGTGTTAAGTATAGGAGCCGGCCATACGATACCCCAGTGTTTCTCAACTCCATTACTCAAGGCGCCCCAACAGGTCATGTTTTCCAAGTGATTTGATCAGTTTCACTGCCTTAGTAATTACCACCGCTGTTTTTCATCTGAGGGAAATCCTGAAAACATGACCTGTTGGGGTGTCTCGAGGACTGGGGATGAGAAACACTGCGATACCCTACTGAAGTAATACTCTCCACGGTAAGACTGCTTAAGATAGTGACTTCATGTGCTTTGTCCACAAATCCTCCAGCTGTCCCTCGGTATGGGCGCTGAACAGTGCATATGTCTCCTCCCAGTATTCAAACCTCATGGCACTCTTCATGCTGTACAGCAGCCATCCAGCTTCCCTGGCTCGCCATAGGCTCACTTCCGGGACATGGTGGAAAGGAAAGGCGTCAGCCGCGTTTCACAAAATGAATCGCGTAGCTTTGTCTGGACGATTGTTTATATGTTATATTTGTTTTTAGTCCTGTGCTGTGTGTTGCCATATCCGGTGGCTATTTGATGCAGTGGCCTTCAGATATGTCATGTTCATGTGTCTTAACTATTCCCTCCCATTGGGGAGTTTGTTGAATTTTTAACTAATCAATAAATGTAATACTTTTTCTACTTATCCCTACATTGTATGCTGTGTCACTCATTTGGTCCTCTAGCTCCCCACTGTCTTGGTAGGGACAAAACCCCCTTCATTTTTTATATATTTGCTGTCGATCCAGCCTCTACTGCCCAACATGCTGCTTCCTATAATCCCATTCCAGGTACTGGAAAACTAGTTCCAGTCCAGTGCAGCTATAGCACAGGAGAGTAGAAGGATCTATACCCACTTCCTGTTTCTGGTCTTGTGCAAAACTATCACATGTCAGTCGCAACAAAACCCTATGATAGACTTGGTGCACTCTGTGGTTCCCTGGGCAGAGGTTTGAAGAAATTGTAGAGGAGCTAAGGAGAAATGGGGTCTAATCTAAGGTCGGAAGGGGTAAAGTGGAAAAGGATGGGGGACTGGTCTGAAGCTGTTAAGGAGAAAAAGAGGGTTGGTCTGAAGTGCTTAAAGAGGAGGTTAGAACATAGATTACTTCAATATATTTATTTATTTGTTGATGCATTTAAGTTGGGAGTAATGTTGTATTTTTGATTGTGAATGGACCCGTTCGGTGTTTATATGTTTGAAACAATTGATCAGTGAATTGTTAATTTTTCCTGTATACTGGACAACTTAAATAAAGAAGTTTAAAAAAAAAGAGGAGGTCCGCCCACCCCTGCAAAAATTAAAAGCCAGCAGCTACAAATACTGCAGCTGCTGACTTTTAATAGGACACTTACCTGTCCTGGAGTCCAGCGATGTTTCCATCAGCTGTCGGGTGCTGCTGCCGCCGCCATTGTCGGTAAGGTAAACCGGCAGTGCACCATTACAGCGTCACGCTGGGTCCCTACATAGCATGCGCGAGGCACCGTGCACTCTCCTACTGGCCTGGCCCGGCGGAGGAGGGAGCTGAGCTGCTGATGTAATTTGCCACGGCCCAGACTCCCGGAAGTGGGGACAGGATACCTGTCAAAGACAGGTATCCGCTACCCCCCCCCCCCCCGAAAGTTGCCAAATGTGGCACCGAAGGGGGGGAGGAGACAAATGACCAGAAGTTCAACTTTTGGGTAGAACTCCGTTTTAACGAGCAGCTATTCCAGTGCAGTCCCACCGCATTGACAAGGCAAAATGTCTAGTCTCCTATATGCCTGGTTCACACCAGTACGCTGAGAAAAAAAGTACTGCGTACTGAACTTTTTTCAAAGCGCAGCGTGAGGCCTTCCACTGCCTCGCAGCCAGCAATTGAGCTTCATGAGCTTCCTGAGCTGTCAGTGTGACCTCTCCATAAAGTTTGGTAAAAATAGGAAACCATGCGATGGTGCATAAACTATGCATAATCACTGCGCCTATCCCTTGCCTTCCCAGCCGGTTTCCTACTGCATATGCACGAGCCATGCTGTGCCTTGTGAATGGTCCCTTTAGTCTTCTGGGATCTGTTATGTGTCCCAGATGACTGCAGGGGAAGGAGAGGGGATGAACTTCCGGCTCAGATCACGTGGCGGATGTGACCAGAAGCCTGCTCCATCTGTTGAGGGAGAGAGTAGTCTCCTCCCAAAAGCAGACGCCGCAGCATCAGAAGGATGGAGGACCCGGGGCTTTGCGGGCCACATGATTGCACATAGAAAACACTGATCAAAGATGCTGTATTTACTCAGCAATTTGTAACCAAGGGCTTAAAGGGCCATGAGAAGATAATAAAAGTCAGTTTAATAGTTAGTCTTTCCTTCTACTTTAACATTGGCTTTATATCCATCAGTTTTTTTTTTGTATTTTACAATCGACATGTGATCCTAGATCCCAGCTAATTCTCTGTATTTTATTTTTCACAGGTTAATAGAGGACTGCCTCCCACCACTGCCAAATTCTCCTAAGAAAGTCTGTGCTGCTAAACGGAAGCAATACTATATAAATCGTGCCATCCGCAACTCTGACCTGACTCCAAAGGCTAAAGGGAGGAAGAGTCTACGCCGCCTAGAAAACAGTGAGACAAATTAGGGGAGAGGACACACACACAGATATGGAATCTGTGGCATCTCTTCAAAATTGCTTGCAGCATGTGGCACTTTAACAGTGTTCTGCTGCATATTCCATAATGTTGCCATTGTTGAATATTTTTTTCTAGCAGTATGCTTATACCTTGCAGTAGCACTGTCAATGTTTGACAGTTCTAGCAAATAGAGATATGTAACACAGTGGTTCCAGCTGGTTACCATATACTCGTGATTTACTTTGACTGTGATAGTATCTGTGTGGGTAAATATACTCAGTGCACATAAGAGTAAGCCATAGTTGCGTAGTAGGTGAGGTTTGAAAAAACACACAAGCCCATCAAGTCCAACCTATGTATGTGATTATGTCAGTATTACATTGTATATCCCTGTATGTTGTGGTCGTTCAGGTGCTTAGCTAATAGTTTTTTGAAACTATCGATGCTCCCTGCTGAAACCACCACCTGTGGAAGGGAATTCCACATCCTTGCCGCTCTTACAGTAAAGAACCCTCTATGCAGTTTAAGGTAAATCTAATTTCTTCTAATTTTAATGAGTGGCCACGTGTCTTATTAAACTCCCTTCCATGGAAAAGGCCTATCTTGCATAAACAATGGGAAACATACATGTGTACATATGAAAAGTGGCTCAGAACGCCAACATACACTGTTCTGTGTCTGTCTGGTGCTCGCCCACAAGCGTGTCCTCGCTTTGTGCAGTGTAGATCAGATGACCAACGGGCTTAACGTGGTTGTAACGAAAAAACAAAACAAAAAAAATCTCCTATCTCTTTAAGGCACGAGATATAGCACAGTGCTTTTGCCATGTAATGTCTCCCTCTCTATGTTGTACAATACCTTGTTGATCCTGCCTGTTCCTGTGTTCCCTTATGTGTGTACTGACCACGCTTATTATTGCTGCTTATCCCTGATAGCGTGGTCAGTTTACATGCTTCCATCATCCTGCTCCTTCCTCAGCGTCTCTGCATCTCCCCCTCCCACTCTCCCTGTCATTTCTGAAGCCGATCGGCTCCCCTCCCCTCTCCTCTTGCCTTTGAGTATTCTGCTGAAGCTACTCCTTCCCTTTGGTAAAGTGTTTATAAAGTAACATCCATTATATACTGTATTTATTGGCGTATAACACTCACTTTTTTACCCTTAAAATAGAGGGTAAACTGTGCCTGCGTGTTATACGCAGGGCGCTGTTGTAAGTTTTTTTCCTGAAACCTCCTTCTTAAAGTTAGGGTGCGTGTTATACGCCTGTGCGTGTTATACGCCGATAAATACGGTACTTTTATCCTCTCTGTTTCAGGAACATGTTAAAGAGGAGGTCCAGCCCCCCCACGAAAAATTAAGTCAACGGTTACAAATATTGCAGCTGCTGACTTTTACACTTGCCTGTCCAGGTAGCCCGCGATGTTGGCACCCCAGCCGATCTTTGGATTCTGTGGGCGCTTTCCCGTATTGCTATCCAAACTGCTCTTTCGGCTGTTCATTGGTTAGATTGATAGCAGCGCAGCCATTGGCTCACGCTGCTGTCAATCAAATCAATGATGCGGCGTGTCGGGGGATGGGGCCGAGTCATACACTTGGCGGCTATGGCCGCCGTGTGTATCACACGAGAGCCCACCCGCAAGGTAACCCCCTCGGGAGAACGCTTCCCTGAGGGGGTTAGCTCTTGGGGGGGGGGAGGAGCCACAAGAGCTGCCGTGGGACCCCAGAAGAGGATGATGGGTGCCACTCTGTGCAAAACTAGCTGCACAGTGGAGGTAAGTATAACGTTTTTTGTTTTTTTTTAACTGAACCCATACAACCTCTTTAAGCTAAATACCTTCTTTGCCCAGCTCTGCTATGTGGTCACATGTTCTCCCTCTGCTAGCTTGCATACGTGAGAGGAGAATCTAAGCCCCTCCCACTGTACTCCTTAGATTGAGAAGGAGAGCAGAGGGAGGACGCGTGACCACACGGCAGAGCTGGGCAAAGAAAGTATTGAGCTTTAAGGTTCTTTGCACCGTAAGAACAATCATAGCGGCAGTTCAGCCGCTGGATCGTTCTTACAGTGCGGCGGGAGGGGACGTCCCCCTCCCGCCTCCCTCCGGTGCTTCTCCCGGCTCGCCCCTGCGTTCGTTGAACCGGAGAACAAATCGGTCGATGTCGAAGTTGAGCATAGAGATTTACGGGTGACCAGATGGTCCCCAGTCATCCCTAGGAGGCCCGAGCGCGACGTTCTGATGTCCCGTCTGGTCCGGCGGAACTAAACAATACCAGGGACATGGCTGAAAAGGCAGAGATAAAAAAATATCTCAGCCTTTCCAGCCAGAAGGAGAAATGTGGGGTCTTATAGCAGTGTGCACTGGGCAGAGGGTTCATCCAGTACATTTTGTTCTAATTCTTGGTGGCTGCGGGACACTGCTTGTGCTAGGCTCTGCACCAGCTTGGACTGCACTCATGGGACTGGCCACGTCACCAAGTGTTACTGCAGTGCTGGTATGTATAAGACCAGGATGTACTATCCGCTCACACAATGAGGTTGCTCAGGGCCCTCATGAGAAGTGCCTCCCTCACCAGCAGCAGCACCCAGGGACTGGTGGACTACTACTCCAAGTTCTCCTCCTCACCCCTCTCCTATGAAGCAGTTCCTGGACTTCGGTGAGTCACACAGTTCCCCATTCATTGCCAGCCTCTCCGGACTTCTCCAGACTCCACACGAGGAGGAATCCCACCTTCCTCCTCATGCATGGAGAAGATCCCACCTTCCTCCTCATACATGAAGAACACCCACACCTGTGTCCTCGCACCTTCCTCCTCATACATGAAGAACATCCCACCTGCCTAGATGATAAAAATGGTGGTTGTTGCAATATTTTATGTCACACTGTACTTGCGCAGTGGTCTTTCAAATGCAATTTTTTGGGGAAAAATTACTTAAATTAGTATTAAAAAAAAAAAAATAACCAGTGAAGTTAGCCCAATTTCTTTATTGTACACCACGGGACACAGAGCTAGTCATTACATAATGGGTTAAGGGTCACCAGCGGTGATTGGACACTGGCACAACCAATGGAAGACAGTTCCCCTCCATATAACCCCTCCCATCAGGGAAGTATCTCAGTTTTTTCGCCAGTGTCGAAAGGTGTTGGACGCGTTAGGAGGTGCTAAAGGAAAGCTCTACCAAAGAGACCCTCTGGGGGTAAAAGAGCTATGCTTTCGGATCCATCCAAGACGCCTACAAATGAGCTGAATCTGGATGGGATCCGGGCCTCATCCATGAGGCGTCGCCTGTAATGTCTCTCTTCGGAGGACTGGGCTCTAAGATCCAGCACTTTCGCTATTTCGCTATAAAGTCCTGGTAAGAGTCTTGTACAAGGCCCAGGGGAGAGGTATCCTTTAAATAGGAACCCATATCCCTGAAGGTTGGCACACATAGCCCACCGTGAAGGGTGAAGTTTGGTATCTGTCTGAAATCTTTCAGCAGAAAAACCTGCGGCGTGGATAAGGTGAGATTAGAAGGTCCATAACTAGGTTGGGACCTTTTTCAAAAAGTGGATGTCTTCTTTTTTTCCACCACTGGGGGGAGTAAAGAGCTGAATATACTCACCTCACTCTGTTCAGTGTCGGCTTCGGCGAAGTACACTGCTCGTCACCTCCGCTGCTGAGCTTGCTGGGGCACCCCGATCCTCCTTTCGGTGGCCGACCAGACACCTGCAGATGCAGGTAAGTGGGAACAAGGGCTGATGAGAGCCCTCTCTCACTATGGCCACCGCCATAGCGCTAAGGGCCGCGCGCAGCGCGCGGGAGCGCGCTTTATCGGAGGGGGGGGGCGAAGGCGTGCGCGGGCACGTGGCGCGCGCAGGCACAGAAACGGCGCCAAATTTAAAAGACTGTCAGTGTGAGAAGCACTGCAGCAGCAAGCAAGCTCGTTAGTTCTCTTATTCCTGGCAGAGAAACACAGCAGCTATACAGGGACGTAAGACTCCATGTGGTTGGATTGGGTACTTCCTAGAAGACATCCATGTTATGCATAGTTATGTGTTAAAAGTTGCATACTTAATGTATTTGCTAAACTAAACACGGTAGTATATGCATTTAGGTACCTTGTATTTTGTCTAAACAGTAAGCCTTCCAGGGGAAGTAATACGGACAAAAAGAGATAAGAAAGCACCACCGCCTGAGAGGAGGCTCTAACTGTGCTGACTCGGTACCTTTCTCTCCTGTGTTGCTAAATGCACCTGTACAGGATGAGCCATTACCTCTGTCAGGTATGGCGGCTTCCCCAGTGAAGCCTGGGCCTGTATATGTCACTGAGGACACTTTATCAGCTGCCCTAAATAATCTGGAGGAAAAAATTGCTACCTTAATCGCTAAGTCCTCTAAAAAGGGACAATAAGCGAAGCAGGTCTCTTCCAGTATTGGACCTCCCTTCAGAAGTACCTGAGGGAGGAGGATGAGGAGGAGGAGGCTACATCAGCAGAGGATGAGGAGCCAGATTTTAAGGTCACAGGTACAATGCTATAGCAGTGCATTTAAGTTAACCTCTGTGGAGGTAACGGAATTACCTGTCTCCTCCCTAGGGTCATTAAGATCCCTGCAAGGTGCATGCTCCTTCCCGGTTCATCCGTTACTAGAGGATCTAATATACGCAAACTGGCAACATCCAGATAAGCGTTTCTCACCTCCAAAAAGGTTTAACATTCTTTATCCTATGGGGGAAATTTTTTTTTTTAAAGAAATGGAGCCTGCCTGCGGTAGTTGTGGCTATTTCTTGTGTAAATAAAAACCTGACATGTCCGGTGGATAATGTACAAGGGTTTAAAAGATCCTTCTGAGAGGAAGTTGAAATCCTCCTTCCTTTTGGCCGGCTCAATTACCCAACCTGCAGTAGCAGCAGTCGGTATGGGTCAGGTCATCAGCCAACAGGTAAAGCAGGGGCTGAAGGAACTGCCTTCAGAGCAGGCTAGAAATTGGGAAAATTTGCCTAAAGCCTTATGCTTCACAGTGGATGCCATGAGAGATTCTATCATACAGGCATCACGCCTTACACTCCAGCTGGTACAGATGCGCAGAGTACTTTGGCTTAAGCATTGGTCAGCGGAGACCCCATGCAAAAAGCTGTTGGCAAGTTCCCGTTCCATGGCGAACGCCTATTTGGGGAAGATTTAGAAAAATATATACAGAAGATCAAGTGGTAAAACGACTTTTACCTGAGAGAAAGAAAAACAAGAGATCTTGTTTTAAACGCTCTCTCCCCAGCTCCCGGGAAATCTGACTCCAACCAGTGGCGGCGGCCTGTTTTAGCCGCCCACAAAAGCCAAGGGGCAAGCTCAGAAGAACAAGAAGCCGTGGGGTGCAAGAGCTAATAAGCAAGCCCCCAAAGCCTCTCAGTGAAGGGGCGCCCCCGCTCGGCCGAGTGGGAGGAAGGCTTTGTCAGTTCTGAGCAACTTGGTGGTCAGAAATCCAGGACAATTGGGTAGTATCCACAATATCCTTAGGGTACAAACTGGAATTTCGAGAGATCCCATCTTCTCAATTCCGAGGTTCAAGACTCTCCAAGGATCCACAAAAAAGAGAATCCTTCTTCAAAGGTTTGAATCACTTAATGGCTCAAGGGGTAGTTACAGCGTACCCCAAAAAGAGCAAGGTTCAGGTTTTTACTCAAACCTCTTTGTGATTCCAAAGCCAAATGGAGATGTCAGACCCATCCTGGATCTAAAATCCCTAAATCGGTTCCTGAACGATCGCCATTTTCGAATGGAAACGATCCGATCCGTGGCCGCCACTTTAAAGGGCGGAAAATTCATGGCGCCCATAGATATCAAGGACGCACATTTACACATACCCATCCTCCCCGCTCACCAAAGATTCCTAAGGTTTGCGGTAGAAGATCGCCACTTTCAATTTGTGGCTCTGCCGTTTGGTGTAGCCACCGCGCCCATAGTATTCACAAAGGTGCTAGCTCCTCTGTTAGCAAACCTAAGAACACGGGGCATTGCGGTAACAGCCTATCTGGACGATCTACTAGTAATAGATCAGTCAAAGGACGGATTGGGTCACGCTGTACACACTACAGTAGGATACCTGGAGCATTTAGGATGGATTATAAATTTACAAAAATCCTCTCTCCAGGCCCAAAGAAGGATAGGGTACCTGGGCATGATCATAGATACAGCCCAAAACGGGGTATACCTGCCAGAACCGAAGATACAGTCTCTGAAAGACCTGATCCACAAGGTCAAAGCAAACAAGAGGCCGTCTATTCGCCTTTGCATGAGACTATTGGGAAAGATGGTAGCCTCCTTCGAGGCGGTCCCTTACGCCCAGTTTCATTCGAGACTACTTCAAGGCAATATTTTAGCTTCCTGGAACAGGAAGAGCCAAGCTCTGGATATACCCATGCGCCTGTCCTCACAAGTACGCCACAGCTTTGATTGGTGGCTAGAAGCCAGGAATTTACGGAAGGGAAAGTCCTTCCTCCCAGTGGCCTGGAAGGTGGTATCTAGGGATGCCAGCCTATCGGACTGGGGTGCAGTATTCGAGGAGGCTTCTACCCAGGGAACCTGGGCCAAGACTCAGGGGATCCTGCCCATCAATGTGCTAGAGATCCGGGCGGTATATCTAGCCCTCAAAACCTGGACATACAGGTTACAGGGCTGCCCAGTTCGGGTTCAATCCGACAATGCTACTGCAGTAGCTTACATCAATCACCAAGGAGGCACCCGCAGTCGGGCAGCCCAAAGAGAGGTGAACCGGATCCTGGCATGGGCAGAAGAGCATGTACCTTGCCTTTCTGCAATCTTCATTCCAGGGATGGAAAATTGGCAAGCAGACTACCTGAGTCGTCAGCAGCTGCTACCAGGGAGTGGTCTCTTCACCCCGAGATCTTTCAGGCCATATGTCTGAGATGGGGAAACCCAGATGTAGACCTGCTAGCTGCCAGGTTCAACAAGAAATTGGACAACTTTGTGTCCAGAACGAGAGATCCTCTAGCCTACGGGACAGACGCTCTAATAATACAGACGCTCTAATAACTCCATGGAATCAGTTCTCACTGATCTAGGCATTCCCTCCGATCCCTCTTCTACAAAGACTGCTTCGCAGGATCAAGGAGGAGGGAATACCAGTAATCCTAGTGGCCCCAAACTGGCCCAGGAGGCCTTGGTACGCCGAGATTGTAAAAACGGCGATAGGAAGGCCCTGGAAGTTTCCACTCCGACACGACCTGCTGTCACAGGGTCCAGTATTCCACCCTTCCTTACAAAGGCTAAAGTTGACGGCCTGGCTGCTGAGACCCACATTTTTAAAAAGAGAGGGGTCTCTGGTCCGGCTCTTTCTACGCTCATTAATGCTAGAAAGCCAGCCTCCAGACTCATCTATCAGAGAGTCTGGAGAGCATACGTTTCCTGGTGTGAATCCAGATGTTGGAATCCTCAGAAGTATGAAATAAGTAGGATTCTTGCTTTTTGCCAGTTAGGAGTGGATATGAATTTAGCCCTTAGCACCATCAAAGGGCAAATATCGGCTCTATCAGTCTTCTTTCAGAGACCATTGGCATCTCACTCCCTAGTTCGGACATTCATTAAGGGGGTACTGAGGATAAATCCTCCAGTTAGGACTCCCTTGTGTCCATGGGATTTGAATTTGGTATTGTCAGTGTTGCAAAAGCAACCTTTTGAACCTATTCGCCATATTCCTTTAATTATATTAAGTAGGAAGTTGGCCTTTCTGATTGCTATAGCTTCTGCTAGGAGAGTATCAGAGCTAGCAGCTCTTTCTTGTAAAGAGCCTTATCTAATTTGTCACAAGGACAAAATCGTACTACGACCCCATCCGGCTTTTCTACCTAAGGTGGTGTCGGCTTTTCACTTGAATCAAGACATTGTTCTGCCTTCCTTTTTTCCAAACCCGCGGACGGCGGGGGAAAAATTATTACACTCTCTAGATCCAGTGAGAGCGGTAAAGGTGTATCTGCAAGCAACCGCTCAGATACGTAAAACAGATGTTTTGTTTATTTTACCAGATGGGCCCAAGAAGGGCCAAGCGGTATCAAAATCCACCATTTCCAGGTGGATTAGACAAGTAATTATTCAAGCTTATGGTTTAAAGAACAGGACTCCTCCTTTTCCTGTTAAGGTGCACTCTACCAGGGCGATAGGTGCTTCATGGGCAGTGCACCACCAGGCTTCGATGGCTCAGATCTGTAAAGCTGCAACTTGGTCTTCAGTCCATACATTTTCCAAATTCTATCAAATAGATGTGAAAGGACACGAGGATTCCGCCTTTGGGCGAAGTGTGCTGCAGGCAGCAGTATAGGGCTTCTGGTCCGCAAGCGGCCTGTTTTGATCTGTGTCTCCCCCCCTTCATATGAGCATTGCTCTGGGACGTCCCATTATGTAATGACTAGCTCTGTGTCCCGTGGTGTACGATAAAGAAAATAGGATTTTTATAACAGCTTACCTGTAAAATCCTTTTCTTGGAGTACACCACGGGACACAGAGGTCCCCCCCTTCTTATGGGAACCTTACTGCTTTGCTACAAAACTGAGGTACTTCCCTGATGGGAGGGGTTATATGGAGGGGAACTGTCTTCCATTGGTTGTGCCAGTGTCCAATCACCGCTGGTGACCCTTAACCCATTATGTAATGACTAGCTCTGTGTCCCGTGGTGTACTCCAAGAAAAGGATTTTACAGGTAAGCTGTTATAAAAATCCTATTTTTTTTGATAAGGTGAAAACTTTTACGCTGAGAGAATCGTGATCTTCATTCTAAGCAAAAGAATTGTGATTCTCATTTTGGCCAGAATCGTGCAGCTCTACTTGCCAGTTCACCAAAAGGCAGCGTGACACTAGTACTGGCACTCTACTGCATACAAGAATCGTCATGCGATTGTAGCACCTCAGCAACCTGGGTATGGGGTCGGGTACGCCTGACCTTAGTTCAGACGATGGAGAAGAGGTCCCTGCTATCTGTCAGGGTGCCGCTGCTCTCTACATGTTCGTATTCTAAGCCTGATTTTGTCAGTGAGGCTTCCCCTTCACTCTCAGCTGACATACTTAGAATCCTGTGGGCCTGTTCACTAGTCAACCTTTTTTTGGACGTTTTGGTCACTTAATTTACTGGTACCTAGTGCGACTCACAAAAAAAAGCACCTGGCTGTCAGGGACTGCTATCAGAAGTGACAGTGATCTACTGACACTGCACTTGTTTGGGGGGGGCTAAACGCAGGTGTCCGGGCTGATTCTGCTAACGCTGCATTATTGGGGACACTAGTATAGATCTGATCAAAGATATTGATCCACTATCTGGTGTCACCCGTGACACTAAGTGATCCGTAAAAAAAAAAAAACAGAGGCGCATGCGTGGCGCTCTATGATATGGATGCCTGAACAGAGTTCCGTCCCGCTCCGTGATTTTCTTTTTCGTACATCACGGGACACAGAGCGACATAGTCATTACTAATGGGTTATATAGTTACCGTCAGGTGCTGGCACTGGCAACTTCCAAAACCGGAAGTACCCTCCCCTATATAAGCCCCTCCCATCCGGGAGCACCTCAGTTTTTTGCCAGTGTCTAAGGTGTTGGCCAAGAAGAAACATGTGTTTTTCACTGAGCTTGCGTACAGGTTCTTTTGGGCCTCAGTAAGCTATTCCGGATCCGACCAAAAAAGCTTCATAGCTAAACGGTCGGTACCCGGGCCTTGCAGAGAAGAGCAAGGTTCTGCCTGTAATGCTTCTCTTAGGAGAGCTGGACCCTGGGATCCAGAGCTCTGGTCATACCCACGACCAAGATGTTTTCTGTGCAGGGTGCTATACAGGTCCAGGGGAGTGGAATCCTTGGGAACCCGGTCCCTGAAGGTTTGATTACAATGCCTGCCGTGATAGGTGAAGTTTGGGCTTTTGTGGACCAAACAAAGTCCTGCGGCGGGGAACAGGTAAGTGGGGGCCCCCAGGAACTTGGTTCCATTGGGGGACCCCCAAGCCTAATTTGTCTTTCTGTCTGTTACCTAACGGTATTCCCGCTAATATCTGTGCATGCCTGTAACTACTAAAAAAATGTAATAATTTTTAATGGTGGTCAAAAAAAAAAAAAAAAAAGGAATGTTTTTTTATATATGTTTAGTATATTAAACTGCGGTACCTGTGTTTGTCCACTAGAGGCCGCTGTGGAATGTTTTTCTTGTCATATGGACTAGTTTCTTCTCAGAGAACAAAGTCCAGGCAGCTGGTGAGTTCTCCTACAGGAAACTGTTTCCTCTGCCATGTTGCAGTGTTCGTCTATCCCCCGGCCTGCGGCAAAGGGGGCCCTGGCTCCTGTCCCTGGTTTCCATGTTTGAAAATTAGCGCCGAGGCGCACGTGGCCGTGCGCGTGCACGCGCCTCTATATATAGAGGTGGCCGGAAAAAGGGGCGGGGCCTGGGGGATGACGCTCTGTGCGCGCCGCAGCGCTTCTGCGCATGTGCGGGCGTCCCAGCAGGTTTTTAAAAAGCCACATTATTGCAGTAAGCTGGCTATGAAGTACAGAGACAGAGCTGGCAACATTTAAAGGCATACAGCAAGCGGTTGATACAGGCATCCCCTAGAAAGGCACATTAGTAGACACCAACTGTTATATAGCAGCAATTGTGCTAGACTATTCTCAGTAAAAGTGGTGTATTACGGCTGGAATACCTCAGCTTTAGGCTTAGGAATATGCCGTCCAGTAGCTCCGGAACTGAATCTTCCAGGAAGCGAAGGGGGTCTCATCGGGCTCTGAGGATCTTGGGCATACTCCTGCTGCACCAGTCTCCCCTGAAGTTCAGAGGTAAGTGACCGTAGAGACCCCGCAGGGGTACTTGGTACTGTGGCTGTCCTCAGTCACCTGCTCCTGTGTATGTAACAGAGGAGGTTTTTTCCTCAGCTCTGGGAGGATTAGAGAGAGATTGTCAAAATTTATCGCTGCCTCCCTGTCAGGGAAAGCACGCCCGATCTCCGTCTCCTCCTTCAGAGTGCCTGTTAGCAGAGCAACAGTCCCATACAGGGATCGACCTGCCTGAAGGGGATCAGGATGAGGTTGATTCTGTTATAGAGGAATCAACAGTGGGGGAACCTTTTCTCAGCATCTCAAGCTGAAAGATTATGGGTTCAGTCTCTGACTAACATGGTCCGATCAGCATTTAAAAATGCACCTTGCGGAACCATCAACCACTACTGTATCCTCGTTGGGGTCGCTAGAAGCCCCCAGACTGTTTGTTCTTTTCCACTTCACCCTTTACTGAAAGGGCTCATTTACCAGGATTGGGAACGTCCTGAGAAAATATTTATTCCCCTAAGAGATTTTCGGTGGTCTATCCCATGGAGGATAAGTTCATCAAAAAAAAAAAAAAAAAAAAGGAAGGTCCCTACAGTGGACGCAGCCATCTCTTGTATGTATAAATCACTGACATGTCCAGTGGATAATGTCCAAATGTTCAAGAACCCAATAGATAAAAGATTGGAGTCCTTATGAAAATCTGCTTGGTGATACAACCAGCAGTAGCAGCTATTGGGGTCTGCTAAGCAGTGAAGGATCAGTTGAAACAGGTCTTGAGGGACTTGACAGATCAGCAGGCTTTGCCCTAGCTGATCTACCTAGAGCCTTAGGCTTTGCGGTTGACGCCATAGAGGATTCAGTCCATCAGGCCTCCCGCCTTACGCTGTCTATAGTACATATGCGTAGGCTCCTATGGCTCAAAAACTGGTCTGCTGAAGCTCCCTGTAAAGAATGGCTGGTTAGCGTCCCATTTCATGGTGAACGCTTATTCAGGGAAAACCTGGACAAATATATCCAGAAAATTTCCAGCGGTAAAAATACGCTCTTGCCGGTTAAAAGCAGAGTTAGAGGTCCCTCTTTAAGAGGCCTGCTTCTCCAGTCCCTGGGGCATCGGCTGTGTAACAGTTCCGACGGCCTCCTCGGTTAAATCCCGGGGGTAAAAAACAGGGACAGTAGCAGGGTAATGAGAAACCCTGGGTCAGGGGAGGTACAGAACCTCCCCCAAAGTTAAATTCATTGAAGCCCCCACTCAGTCGGGTGGGGGGAGGACTCCAGTTGTTCGCAGGAGACCTGGCGGGACACGATCAAGACAGATAGGTGCTCTCCGCAGTAGGTTTGGGATACAGTTTGGAGTTAAAAGACTCCCCTCCTTCCCATTTTGAGGTCAAACGTGCCAAGGGATCCCCGGAAGAGAGAGTCCCTCCTGTTGGCACTAGAACAACTATTGC
Source organism: Rana muscosa (assembly GCA_029206835.1). Lineage (NCBI taxonomy): Eukaryota > Metazoa > Chordata > Amphibia > Anura > Ranidae > Rana > Rana muscosa. The sequence continues at coordinate 572,584,348 of CM055116.1, forward strand.
TCCAAGGAGTAATTATGGAGGTTCCCCTGGAAGAATGAGGGTTCGGGTTTTACTCAAACCTCTTTACAGTCCCGAAGCAAACGTGGACGGGAGGCCCATATTAATTCTAAAAAGGGCTATACAAATTCCTGTATATCAGGACTTTCCGATGGAGTCGATCCGATCGGTGGCCACTGCCCTACAAGGGGAGGATTGGTTAGCCACGATCGACATCAAAAATGCTTATTTGCACATTCCCATCTTTCCAGTCCACCAAAAATTTCTACGCTTTGCAGTAGAAGGGCGCCATTTTCAGTTCAGAGCCTTACCCTTCGGTTTGGCCACAGCACCAAGAGTGTTCACAAAAATTCTGGCCCTTTATTGGCCAATCTAAGAACACAAGGTGTAATGATAATGGCATATCTGGATGACTTGTTGCTGATAGACCACTCAGTGAAAAAACTAGACGTGGTCGTTCACAAGACGATCAAGTATCTGGAATCTCACGGTTGGATTATCAACCGAGACAAGTCAGCCCTAAAAACCAGTCAAAAGTCTGGAATACTTGGGGCTAAGGTTGGATTCAGGCCAGAGAAAAATATTCTTGCCTCGAGGAAAGGTGTTGTCTTTGAAAGATTTGATCCACTTAGTGGGTACAAAAAAGACAGCCGTCCATACGCCTGTATATGAGGCTGCTGGGAAAAATGGTGGCATCATTCGAAGCAGTACCCTACGGTCAATTCCATTCAAGGAATTTGCAAGGGGCCATACTGTCAGCCTGGAACAAAAAAGTTCAGGCCCTAGACTTACAATGTCCTTGTCCCCTTCCGTTCGCAAGAGCCTCCGTTGGTGGTTGGTTCCCCAGAATCTGGAAAAAAGGAAATCCTTCAGTCCGATTTCTTGGAAGGTGGTCACTACAGATGCCAGCCTTATAGGCTGGGGAGCAGTATTGGAGCAATAGTCTCTCCAGGGCAGATGGTCGGATGCAGAAAAGGCCCTGCCCATCAATCTCTTAGAGATACGAGCAGCCCGGTATGCCCTAGTAGCATGGACATCCAAACTCCAAGGGTCCCCTGTCAGAATTCAATCAGACAATGCCACAGCAGTGGCATATATCAATCATCAGGGGGGCACCAGGAGTCGTGCAGCCCAGAGGGAAGTAAATTACATCCTGAAATGGGCAGAAAAATATGTCCCAGCCATATCTGCGGTATTCATTCCAGGAGTGGAGAATTGGAAGGCGGACTTTCTAAGTCGCCAGCAATTAGGCCCAGAGGAAGGGTCCCTTCACCCCGAGGTTTTCTGGACAATATGTCAGCGGTGGGGAACATCGGATGTAGATCTTCTAGCATCCAGATTCAACGCAAAGGGGGACAGGTTTGTCTCTCGGACAAGGGATCCCCTAGCTTGCGGCTCGGATGCCCTAGTGTTCCCTTGGGATCAGTTCAAGCTGATATATGCATTCACACCGCCACAATGGTTACCTCGATTACTCCGCAGAATCAGGGTAGAAAAGAAACCAGTGATTCTGGTGGCTCCAGCGTGGCCCCGAAGAGCGTGGTACGTGGAGATTGTAAAATGTCAGTGGGGAGTCCTGGGACTTTCCCACATCGTCCGGACCTGCTTTCGCAAGGACCGATATACCACCCTTCCTTACCAGCCCTAGGTTTGACGGCCTGGCTATTGAAGCCCACATTCTAAAAAAGAGAGGGCTCTCTAATTCTGTGGTATCTACCATGATCAATGCCAGGAAGCCGGTATCCAGGCAGATCTACTATAGAATCTGGAAGGCGTACATCGCCTGGTGTGAGGCCAAGAAATGGCATCCACGTAAGTACGTAATAGGTAGGAGTCTGGACTCCCTACAATGGGCTGTAGATAGGAAGCTTGCCTTGAGTACTATCAAGGGTCAGATTTCGGCCTTGTCAATATTTTTTCAAAGGCCCTTGGCTTCGCATTCACTAGTCAAAGCCTTTATACAAGGAGTGATGCGTATTAGTCCTTCGGTTAATATTCCCATATGTCCATGGGATCTAAACTTGGTTCTGTCGGTTCTACAGAAACAACCATTTGAACCATTACAGCATATTTCCTTGGTGCTTCTCACCAGGAAATGGATTTTTCTAGTAGCCATTTGTTCGGCTAAAAGAGTATCGGAATTAGCAGCTATGTCCTGTAGGGAGCCATATCTGGTTATCCATAAGGACAGAGTAGTGTTACGTCCTCATCCAGCCTTTCTTCCTAAGGTGGTATCGAGGTTTCATTTGAACCAAGATGTGGTTCTTCCTTCTTTTTTCCCCAAACCTACTTCGGTGGAGGAAAAGTTATTGCATTCTTTGGATGTAGTAAGAGCAGTTAAAGCTTATCTAAAAGCCACTGCTCAGATTCGCAGAACGGATACTTTGTTTATTCTGCCGGAAGGCCCCAGAAAGGGTCAGGCAGCGTCAAAATCTACTTTAGCCAAGTGGATTCGACAGGTCATTATGCAAGCTTATGGCTTGAGAAGGAGACCGCCTCCGTTCAAAGTTAGAGCGCACTCCACGAGAGCAGTTGGAACTTCATGGGCAGTGCATCACCAGGCCTCCCTGGCTCAAATCTGTAAGGCCGCAACGTGGTCTTCAGTTCACACGTTTACTAGGTTCTACCAGGTGGACGTTAGAAGTCAGGAGGATGTCGCCTTTGGGCGCAGTGTGTTGCAGGCCGCAAAAGATCCTCATGTCTGATAGCGCTCAGCTTATATATGGTGTATCCCCCCCCTCATTTGGCATTGCTTTAGGACATCCCATTAGTAATGACTATGTCGCTCTGTGTCCCGTGATGTACGAAAAAGAAAATAGGATTTTTATAACAGCTTACCTGTAAAATCCTTTTCTTGGAGTACATCACGGGACACAGAGCTCCCACCCCTCTTTTGGGGACACTTATTGCTTTGCTACAAAACTGAGGTGCTCCCGGATGGGAGGGGCTTATATAGGGGAGGGTACTTCCGGTTTTGGAAGTTGCCAGTGCCAGCACCTGACGGTAACTATATAACCCATTAGTAATGACTATGTCGCTCTGTGTCCCGTGATGTACTCCAAGAAAAGGATTTTACAGGTAAGCTGTTATAAAAATCCTATTTTGGCGCATCCAATAGCGGGTACATGCACCCCTCCCCAACCTCAATCGGGACCGGAACATCCAGGCAACCCGTGGGCACAGTTTTAGGTTGATTGGACCAGCGGAACGGACCCCTAGAGCGCATTTAGTGTCACTGTCAGATGCCGCTGAGGCACCTAAGATGGCAGCGAAACGGCTGCCACACGAGACCTCTCACACAAGCACACCAGCTTCTTCTCCCTGGCGGGCTTCACCTCATGAGGAGGTATGTGGAGGGGCCCCGATGCTTTCATCACTAGGGGGACCAGCATCTCCAGCTTCCACAGTCTCCCTCCTAAATCAGACCCTGGACGAAATGCTCATGTCACCCGCAGTAGCTGCCTCACCGAGGCCTGGAGTGCATTTACAGGATATGGGTCAAATCTCCTTACAGCCCCGTGATAATGACTGTGCTCTTCACTAGATTTGCAGAAATGCTTGACAGGGGGCTTGCTTGGACTACTGGCCAAAATTACCTCAGACATTAAATCTGATCTCCACCTTCTGGGCTCTCGCATTGAGCATGTTGAAAATAAAATGGACGCCACAATTGACCGGCTCATTCAAAACACTGACCGTTTCCAAGAATTGCATAAGCAGTTGGAGGGGGCCATGGCCAAAATGGATGACCTTGAAAATAGGTCTAGAAGGCTTAATTTTAGGATTAGAGGTCTTCCAGAGACTGTCACTGACTTACCAGAAGCGGTGCACCCCCTAATCAAAAACCTTATACCTGACATCCGAGCCCACAAATTGGAACTTGATTGAGCCCATAGCGCCCTTGGTCCCCCCCGACCTGATGGGCTACCTCGAGACATTGTGGTGAAACCTCATTACTACAATGTTAAAGAAGACGTCATGAGGAGAGTTCGCACCACCCCGCAAATTCAACTTATGGGACATACAGTACAAGTTTATGCTGATATCTCCCCCTTCACCATCCAGAAGAGGCGAGCACTCAAACCCCTTCTGACGGTTCTGACACAGAAAAATATTAAATACTGGTGGCTTTTCCCCTTAAGCCTGAAGTTTGAATTTTACTGCCAAGCCCTACAGATTCTCGACGCTCATGGACGGAGAACTCTTGCTGCGGAAACTGGGCCTCCTGCCCACTGATCCAACCTCCCCGATGCAATCATCTCCTTCCAGCCTGGCTAAACGACCTCCTCCATCTAGTCCACTCACCTCCTACGTGGCAGAAACCAAAGCACAAGAAAGCCAAGGAAGGAATTACTACATGAGCTGGAAATTTGCTCCATTATATCCCTTCTCATCCCCTTATTGTGTATGGGCTCGTTCATGCCTACCCGGACTCGTCAACTGACTATTCCCTTGGAACTCCTGTCTACCCTGTGGCTTGGGCCTGTCTTGCTGGAATTTGTGCACTGCTACAGTTTCCCTAAGCAGCGGTACACCCTCTTGTGTGTCCTGAACAGGAGCGGCACCTATGCTCCTCGTCCTGTACTCGGAACCGGAGGGGTTTTTTTTTCTGCTCCTAGTCAGGATCTCCCCCACTGTTTGGGGGAGGGGGGTAAAATTTTTGTATTTCGGGATATGGTAAACGCATTCTCCCCATATCCCTGGATCCTCCTTTCTCCTTTTTTTGCAGTGACGTGTGCGGTCTCGCTCGTCTGCAGGACCCGGGATTGTATTCTAACGGACTCGATGGTAGATATCTCCCACGGACCACCCATCAGATGGAAGGTAGGTGATTGGGGGTCACTGGCGTCTCCACCTAAACTGCTCCATGGCTGATCTCACCTCCCATAAACCAGCCCTACGCTTTGCCTCGCACAATGTGCAGGGGATTAACTCCCCTATTAAGCGCAGGAAAATCTTCCAATATTATCATGACCAAAAAATTGACATTTCTTCAAGAAACACACTTCCCAAAATCTTATGCCCCGTCCGTCATACGCGCCAAATTTCCTATGTTCTACCTTGCTAATTCAGATAGACTAAAGGCGTAGGCATGGTTTTTTCCCCCGCAAAACCCAGTTCTTACTGGTATCAGAATTTAAGGACCCTGATGGCAGATTTATACTAGTGAAGGGCCTCATTGATAATCAGCTTTACTCTCTCATCTCAAACTATGCACCTAAGGCCAAATCAAAAAAATGTCAGTCCCTCTTTGAAACTCTAGCTCCTATGCTTGAAGGCCTGGTCCTCTATGGTGGAGACTCTAACATTGCGTTCGACGCAGGAAAGGACAAATCCCGTCCCACCAGACAGTCTTAATGTAGTCTGGAGGGAAATGAACCCTGGGGCTCGGGGATTACACACACTACTCTAGCCCCCACAATACTTTTGCCAGAATAGATAATTTTTTCATTCTGCAAAAGCATACCCCGCTGGTTCACAAAGCAATCATTAAAGACTCTGCCTGGTCGGACAACTCCTTTCTTCTCCTGATAATAAACAGACTGATAGGCCGACAGCAAGGGTTCAATTGGAGATTAATCGCCTCGATCCTTAGCAATCCCTCAAACGTCAGTGAGATTGAAAAAGACATTCAGGAATATTTTCTACTCTGTTGATAACATCTTCCCCACCACTCTGTGGGCTGCACATAAAACCTCCAGTCGGGTTAAACTGATCCAAATGTCCTCAAGGATACGCAGAACCCGCAAACTAGATATAGACAGGTTGGAGCCGGAATTCTCGTATTTAAGCAAACAACATAAACGCAACCCCACCTCTGGATCGGCAGCAAAGCTTGAAACCGCGCGTACAGCTCTTAATTTGTCCCTCTCTGCTATAGCCGAAAAAAGCTTGTGATTGGATGGAGGGAGGTTTTATCATCAAAAAGACAAGTTGGGAGCTTGCACATAGGCTGATTCCTAAAATAAGGTCTCGCACCTTCCCTAAGATAAACTTACTTGGATCCCTCTCACAAAATCCCCAGAAAATCATGGAGGCTTTTCATGATTTTTACCATTCTTTGTACAGTAAAAATGCGAAGGAACCCTCACCCAGCCTGATTGATTCCTTTCTCAGCTCACTGAAGATCCCCAAACTCCGGGAAACCACAGGGACAGCTTAGAGATCCCCATCTCAGTGGAGGAAGTATCTCAGGTCATTAAGAACCGGCTGGCTTTTCGGTTCCGTATTATAAACATTTTGCCCTGCTACTGTCCCCCCTATCTGCCTCGTTTCTTTAACCCGCTACGAGTTGGTGCACAGCTCGATAAGGCATTAAATTCAGCTTTCATAACGGTTATACCAAAACCAGGCAAAGACACTAGTTGCACCGCTAATTATCGCCCCATATCATTGATAAACAGTGATCTAAAAATTCTGGCAAATAGAATATCCAACTTTGTTGGACTTTTATATCCACAAAGATCAGGTAGGCTTTATACCTGGAAGACAGGGGCCCGATCAGATCAGAAGAGCATCTGACAGTCTCTCTACTGGGATCTGGCTGAGACAAAGGACCCAGGACCCCTGCAGAAGGGATTCTTGCTTTCACTGCATCTCATGAAGGTGTTTGACTCTGTCTCCTGGGCCTTCTTGTTTCCGATATTGCAAAAATGGGGTTTTGGTCATTCCTTTATGAACATAATATGAGCACTTTACTCCAATCCGGAAGCACAAATTAAAATGCAGGGATATTACTTGCATCCTTTTCCAATCTTCAAGGGTACTAGACAAGGTTGCCCCTTGTCCCCACTGATCTTTGCTGTGGTCATTGAGACCTTAGCTATCGCCATCCGGGACGACCCTGACATACATGGAGTGCGTTGTGGCCCACAAACCCACAAGTGCGCTCTTTTGCTGATGATATATTACTTTTTATCACCTCACCACTTGCCTCATTACCAAATCTATGCAGGGTTCTCAATGACTTCGGCAAAGTCTCTGGCCTCAAGGTTAACTACTCAAAATCTCTAGCACTAAACTTATCAGCGATCCTGGTAGCACAGCTCAAGGACAACTTCCGGTTTGGATGGAGTGAGTCCATGATCCCCTATCTAGGGATTAACCTCACGGCATCAGTAAACAAACTCTATACTGCTAATTTTCCTCCAATCTATCGTAAACTGGAAGAGGATCTGTCACGCTGGGATAAACTGGGGCTGTCCTGGCTAGGCAGAGTCAATTCAGTAAAAATAACCCTACTTCCACGCACCCTTTACCTATTTAGATCACTACCCTTACCCATCTCCAAGGATCACCTCTGAAAATTCAAATCTAAAATCCTAAAATTTATATGGGGTTTGAAGTGGCATAGGATGGCCAAAGAGACCCTTTTTAGGAGTAGAGATCAGGGAGGGGGTAGGTTTGCCTAACCTCTGGTATTATCAGGCAGCACAGCTCTCCTAACTCTCCACTATCTACTCTAAAATTGCACACCCTGATTGTGTACACATGTAACAACAAGCTATCCCTCAATTTACTCTGGATTACATTCTCTGGTCCTCGACTAAATCTAGACCTGCCATCATGGTCCCCACACTATCCCACTCCCTTGTATTATGGGACTCTCTCAAAACGAATTCACAACTGATCTCACACTGGCACCCTTTGTCGCATATTTTCCGAAACCCTCTGTTTCCTCCTGGGATGGACATTAAAGCCTTCCAGTGGTGGTTAGACTATATAGGATAGGGCATTTTGTCAACCCTGCGGGACCTCTCACCATGGCCCACTGCATTAGTAAACTCTACATGCCAAGGACGGAAAGATTTAGATACCGACAAATAGTGCACTTTCTCCAGTCCCTACGGTCCTTTAACCCCGTCCCACTCTCAATCACGGACTATGAACAGTGGTGTGGTCAAGCCATGGAGCAGAGGGGGGGAATATCGGTGATTTAACGATCACTTGCTAGGGCTGAGACCAAGTCCTTCTATATCAGAGACTGGGAAACTGATTTGCAAAGCACTTGGAGCATTGAAGAATGGCAGCTTCTAGAGCAGTGTCCAAGGGCATCCTAAACATTGCTTTAATTGAAGAAAACCTGAAAGTCCTAATAAGGTGGTACATGATCCCCCTAAAACTTTCCAAACGCTGCACCCTTGTGCTTTCGCAACTGCGGGCATATTGGTTCGATGCTACACATATGGTGGGACTGTCCCAAAATCAGGGGTCTATGGAATTAAAATATTCTACACCATTAAGAAAATCACAGGATTACCCATCCAAAAGTCTCAACTCGCTCTCTTAAACTTTCCCTGCCCTGGAACCCCAAAACTAGTCCAACAACTTATGTTTCTTTTCCTTGGGACCAAGTTAACGATTGCTCGGGCTTGGAAACAACCGGCTGTATCCTTTCTCTTGGTCAAAAGAAAGATATCATGGCCCAAGAGAAAACGGTTGGCATCCCTTTGGATACTACTGATAAACACAATGCCACCTGGGATCCCTGGTCCAGATACCTATCTCTGCCACCCGGACCTGAGTAGATGAGCGAGTACCGCACCGTCTTACAATGTCTCACCCCTACCTTCTCTATCCTCACTTTCCTTCCTCTAATCTTTCCTTTCCTCTTCTCTACTTTTCCTTATCGCCCTACAGGTAATACTACTTGACTACTTTTCTGGAGACGTTACTTTTGCTCGCTCCCGTATTGCAAGACGTTTTTACTGCTTGTTACAATGGCTAATTAGATGTTGTATAGACCTTTTAGTCCGACTCCTTTTTGTCTACTGGACGCCTACAAGTTGCTATATCTTTAGCCTCTGATAGTCCACTCAAGAGTTTAGGCACAGTTGGCATACTAGCCATTTCAAATTTGATTCTTTCTTTTTCCAATGTTTTTGCATTTTTTTTTTTCACTAGGTATCTGTGTATTGAATGTTTTAAGCTTGGCCCGAGGGGGGCGGACCCTCCCTTTCCAGCACAGTCAGATCCCATGAGGGGTGCTGGGGAGGTGGGGTTTTACCCCCCCCCCTACCAGAGACGGTTTTATTAGAATGGACCCACTGTGGGCACAATTGATGTCTCTATTTTAGATATGCTTTCTGTTATTTTCTGTCCTACTTCGGTAAATGTTCCACAACGGTTTTACCTGTATTAATGTCGATATTTATATGTTGATATTTCAATAAAAAAACTATTGAAAGAAAAAAAAAAAAAAAAACCCTGTTCACTGTACTAATGACACTGTGACAGGGCAGTGAAAGGGTTAACTGGGGGTGCGATCAGGGGCTAAATGTGTTTATCTAGATTGTGTGACTGTCTGCTGCTTTTACTCACAGTAGATCACTCTTCACTCACTGAAATCGAAAAGGGCTCCACGAGAGAAGATGACATTTCCTGTGCCTGTGTTTTGTAAACACGGGCACATGCTGGTCTGCGATTCACCAAACCCGATCAGCAGGTTCAGGCCAAAAATCATTTGCCTGGACCTGGTAACTGATGGGTGCTGAATTGAATTACAGCGACGGCGGGCAAGCGTGCCCCTGGCTCAGGAGCACAAGGAAGTGCGGATCACGTGTGTGTGTGTGTGTGTGTGTGTGTGTACATGATCCGGCGCACAGCTGCAGCCCTGTAGCAATAAATGTTCTATAGGACAGTCAGCAAGTGGTTAAAAACTGTTTTCCCCTACAAGTATTGTAATAGGAAACCGCCTTCTGTCTATCCCTTTACATACATCACCATACAATAAAATATTATAGCGTACCTATCATCAAAATGTAAAATCCATATATTTCCATATAGCATTTCAATTATTTCTACTCCTATTAATATGAATGCTCCTGACATTTAGAAAACGACATTCCACTTTTTTTTGAATGCAGTTACACATGTTCACTTTTTCTGCTAAATGTGCACTGTTGTGTCGCACATTTCACTGAATAGAACAAAACATCTCCTGGTGGTCTAACAGGACTTCTTGCACATATGTTTCTTGGATGGAGATAAAAACGCACCACACTTTGTTGCCCTCTTGTGACTGGATCAGTGTTTTAATGTGTTTTTGGAGAGATAGGATCTAACCAGGCCCGGACTGGGACAAAAAATAGGCCCAGGCATTTTGGAATGAACAGCCCATGACATCTTAACCGGCCCCTTCCCCACTCTCAATCCTGACGGATCCCACGGGAGAGGGGAGGGGGAAACCCGGCAAATGTGCGGGGGTGAGGGGGACAGGGAAAGAGCAGGGGGGGGCAGAGAGCAGAGGGAAGAACCATGAGAACATGGGGTGGGGCGAGAGCACTGTGGGGGGAGGCGGAGTGCATGGGGGGGCAGAGAACACAGAGAGGAAGAGGAGAGCATGGGGCGGCTGGAGAGCACAGGGAGTGGGGGGTTGGAGAGCACAGGGGGAAGCAAAAACACATGGGGGGCAGGAGAGCATGGGGGGAAGAGCACAGGGGGAGGTTAAGAGCACAGGGGGGTGGAGATCCCTGGGGGGCTGTAGAGCACTGTGGGGAGGCGGAGGGCACGGGTGCAGCAGAGAGCATGGGTAGGCGGAGATCAATGGGGGGGGCTGGAGAGCACTGGAGGAGAGGCGTAGGGCACAGGTGGAGGGCACAGGGGGGCAGTGGAGAGCACAGGAGGGAGATGGATATCATGGGGGGGGAGATGGAGAGATGGGGGGGAGGGCGAGGTGGAGAGCACAGGGGGAGAGATGGGGGGCAGTGGAGAGCACAGAGGGGAGGTGAAGAGCATGGAGGTAGGTAAAGGGCACGGGGGGGGGGGAGCGTAGAGCATGGGGGGAGGTGGAGAGCACAGGGGGAGGTAAAAAGCACAGGGGGCAGCGTAGAGCATGGGGGGAGGGGGAGAGGCGGAGGGCACAGGGGGGCAGCGTAGAGCATGGGGGGGGGGTGGAGAACACAGGGGGAGAGGCAGACGGCATGGGGGAGGTGAAGAGCACTGTGGGGGGGGGGGGGTTGAGAGCACTGTGGGAGCAGCAGAGATAAGCAGGATAGGAGGAGCAGTGGGGTGGCTGCATATAGAAGAATCATTCTCTCCATCTTCCTCCCGCAGTACCTGAAAGTCTGCGAGAGGGAGAGGAGCAGAAGCAGGCATTCAGGTACTGCGTGAGGAAGATGGAGAGAATGATTCTTCTATATGCAGCCACCCCACTGCTGCTTTTATTCAGGTCACAGGGGGCCGCACTTAAGTTTTCTCTGATCCGGCTGCAGCAGGCTCCTCTCCCCTTCGTGGTCACGCCCCCCGACACCAACGGCTGAACTATACTGGTGGCTGTGGAGAGGTGCCTCCTCTAGCTCCTCCCCCTTCATGTTTCCGTCCCCCTGGTGCAGATGGCTGAGCCTGAGCTGAACTGGCAGCTGGGCGGCCGCGGAAAGGTCGGGGGACCGGCGCGGGCTCAAAGAGCAGCCTGACTTGGCCCTGCAAGCAGGGACATGAGAAGAGAAAACAGAGCTGTTCAGCGGTTTGTCTGCGTTGTAGCTGCGGATTAGCTGACCTGGGAGAGGGGGGGGGGGGAGAGAATTCCTGTTCAGGACACATCTGCGAATCAGATGCATTCCCATAGAAGATAATGTGCAGACAATTTGCAATGCGAATGCATTGCACATATGTGAACCAGCCTCATTAACCACTTGTCCCCCCGCCCACTGTCAATTGACGGCGGGCGGAGGATACTCTCGTTCTGGGAGGACGTCATATGACGTCCTCCCTTTAAAACGAGCTAGGAGGCGCGCGCTCGCCGCGTTCACAAGGCCCCGGTGCGCGTGCCCGGCGGCCGCGATTGCCGCCGGGGACCCGCGATTGCCCGGAAAACGAGCAGGAAAGTGGATCTCTGTGTGTAAACACAGAGATCCACGTCCTGTGAGGGAGAGGGGACCGATGCTGTGTCCCTTGTACATAGGGACAACCATCGGTCACCTCCCCCAGTCAGTCACCTCCCCCCACAGTAAGAACACATTGAGGGAACATATTTAACCCCTTCCCGCCCCCTAGTGGTTAACCCCTTCCCTGCCAATCACATTTATACAGTAATCAATGCATTTTTATAGCAGGGATCGCTGTATAAACGTGAATGGTCCCAAAAATGTGTCAAAAGTGTCCGATGTGTCCGCCGCAAAATCGCAGTCACAATAAAAAATCGCAGATCGCCGCCATTACTAATAAAAAAATAAAAAAATAAAAATGCTATAAATCTATCCCCTATTTTGTACACGCTATAACTTTTGCGCAAACCAATCAATACGCGCTTATTGCGTTTTTTTTTTATTTATTTTTTTACCAAAAATATGTAGAAGAATACGTATCGGCCTAAACTGAGGAAAATTTTATTTAAAAAATAAAAAATAAAAAATGGGTATTTATTCTAGCAAAAAGTAAAAAATAGTGTTTTTTTTTTTCCAAACTGGACGCTCTTCTTTTGTTTATAGCGCAAAAAATAAAAACCGCAGAGGTGATCAAATACCACCAAAAGAAAGCTCTATTTGTGGGAAAAAAAGGACACAAATTTCGTTTGGGAGCCACGTCGCACGACCGCGCAATTGTCATTCAAAGTGTGACAGCGCTGAAAGCTGAAAAATGGCTTGGGCAGGAAGGGGGTTTTCGTGCCCAGTAGAGAAGTGGTTAAAATAAATTTATTTTAAAATGTTATGCAAATTGCATCCGGTGTAAGCCGCAACCAATTCGCATAGGTGTGAACCGAGCCTGAAACTCCTTTCAGTGAACCTGCCTTTTGAACTACAAATGTGCTGAAGGGAGAAGTTTCACAAGGCAGAGTCGGTACAGGAATAACTGCTTACACACATCAAGGGACTACATGGAATATGTAGTCCCTTGAAATTGAAAGAAACTGAAAGTAAACCAAAGGAATGAGCAGAGGAGAAGCTGCAAAGCATGCAGAAAATTGTTGAGAGATAGCCACGTCTTACCAGCATATTGCGCCTTACCAAAGCGCAGGAGTGGGAATGGGTCCCCTAAAGTCATTGAACTGAAATACTTGTTATATGGCTTAGAATGTCACTGCATATGAGGACCCCAGACTCAAGTAACCTGTTCACTTCCAGTAAATTAGTTTTAGAGCTGCACTCACACACACTACACAGGTGCCCGTCAAGCATCGGATCTAAAATAATTTTCTGAGACGCTGAGTACACCTCATGTTATTCATGAATAACATCACATTTGGGGTGCTCTACGCCATTTATTGTAATGGCTTCTCCCAGTGGACCCCTACCCCTGCATCCACAACACATTAATGAAGAAAATGCTAGTGAAGTGTTTACAGTTTGTCACCATTTAGGGTGTCTCTGTCAAGTAATGAAATTTGCCTTGAAATTCTATATATCCCTAAAAGAACTGTGCTTTAGTGGCTACGCACAGGGTCAGAGAGGATCCACTGACTGCAGGAGATCGATACTCTCACAAGTGTCATTTTATCAGCAGACCTCATAGGAAGATATCTATTTAACAAAACAGTGCAGGCAGCGGGAAAAGTAAGTATTTTATTATTTTCTTTTACAGGGATATATTTCTGGCCAATTTTACAGGATGGCTTTAGGAAGTTAATAATAAAACAAAAATGCAATTTGACTACTGCCATCTGCATAAGTGTTTTTTTAAGCTTGCCTATTTTGGGGGTCAGGGACTGATGTGCATTATATGTGTAAATGGCTGCGTAAATTAGCAACGCTATATAAGTACCTGTAGATAATAAATACAGGGCCTGTCATGGGAACAAATTACTTTTTGTGATGGGTATCTCAGTGTTTTTCTTTTCATCATAGATCGCTATTTGATGACTTTGCTGGAGAAGGATGAATGTGTGACAGAAGAGGGTGAAAACTTCCCTTGTTCTCCCCCCAGCATATTTACAGAGGCCTGTAATAATGAGACCTACATTGAGGTAAAACTACATGAAATTGTAATTATGGAGTCTTATTTATATGGATTCATTAACCACTTCAAAACTGGGCTAATTCTGACATTTTTCACACGCATGTAAAAAAATCTGTATTTACTCTTTCGTCCATGGACCGACACAGCTTCTCTATTGACATCGTGGGTATTATCCATTAATTAGGAGTGACTAGGCAGAAAACTTGTAAAAAGTGTTGCATCACACCTTCTACAATACCGCCCAGGGGGCGGACCCTCTGGGTATATCCCCTCAGTCTGCATCTCGCAGATCAGTTTTTTTCTGTTTAGCAAGGAGTAGGACATGGCTCCCTTCAGGCCCATTGGTCAGGGGGAAAAAGATATTAAATTTTTTTTTTTTTTTGTTGTTTCCTGCGATCTTCGATCAATTGCCGGCTGGGTGATGGGCTGGATCCTCGACCCTGGTAGTCTCCCCAGTTTCGGCCATCGAACGTGTGCCGACCCTAGCTACGCGCTGGGTTTTCCACGACATGCTTGTTGCTCCACGGGTGGCCGGTGAGCCTATGCTCCAGGGCCTGCATCGGACCGCTCAGCTTCGGCTGACTTTATGGCCGAGTCGCAGCAGCCTGGCCGGTGAGCTTACGCTCCAAGGCTTGCATCGGACCGCTCAGCTTCGGCTGACCTTACGGCCGAGTCGCAGCAACCTGTCCGGTGAGCGTCATGCTCCAGGGCATACATATGATCGTCCCCTTGGGTCCAATCACAGCATGCCTGGCCAACAGTCACCTTCCGTGCGCGGACGATGATCTGTTTGGAATGTCATCCAGCATGATACATGCAGGATAGGTAAGTAAACTCCCCTGCCTTGGCTGGGTAATTTGGCTGGACATTCCTGGAGAGACCAAGTAAGTGGTTGTGGCCCCTTTCTTCCCTCTCTCCTTGCCCTTCCCTCCTCCCTGGGCTTCTAGCTAAGGGTGCTGGGGGTCACCTAGGGGGGTTCCACTGGAGCGGGGCTGGCTGTAACTAACATTTAAAAAAATTTCATTTCTGCCTGTGTGTGTGTGTGTGTGTGTGTGCTTCTTCCCCCTCCATGCTGTCTGCGGCCATTTTGCGGTGGTCCATGCCAGCTTCGGCCTCTAGTGACTGCCCGGCGGCCATCTTCCTGTGGTTTCAGCGCCATTTTCTTGTAGTTCCACACCCACTGGCCTCTATCGACTGATCGGCGGCCATGTTTGTAATGATCCACGCTGTATGTATGTGTGTGTGTGTGTGTGTGTGTATATATATCTATCTATCTATCTCTATCTATATCTATATCCGTTCGGCGGCCATCTTTTTGTGGTCTACGGCTACTTTGGCCTCTATCTTCGGCTCGGCGGCCATTTTCTTAGAGCCCACATTATCTTCCATACAGACGTTTGGTGGCCATTTTGCGAGAGTCTCCGGCCTCTAGGGTGCCTTACACTGGAGCGAAAAATTCACACAGGAAGCGCTGATTAAAGAAGCAGACTGACATAGCAGCGGTGGGACAGCATCACAGGCGCAGCACACGGCAGCATAGCGGTACCGATCCAGGGTGTTGAGTCCACTGGGTGACCCAGCATCTCTGCAGCGCAGGAGGGTGGCCTATTGATATCTTGCCTGGAGCCCTGTGGGTGTCAGCGCGTGGTCAGCATGGCATCTGACCGTTCGGACAGTGAGGATGACTCCAAGTCCAGGTCAGTACGCGAGATGGCTTCGGTATCTGACCTTATTACTGCAGTGCGGGATACGCTAAAGTTGGAAAATACTGCAGAAGCAGCAGAGACTCTGGTCCCCTTTGGGTTTCGTAAACCTGCCCGCACTGCTAAGGTGTTCCCTTGTGTGTCTTATTTTGATAAACTCTTATACAAGGAATGGGAGAACCCAAAGAGGTTTGCGGTACGGTACCCCTTTGAGGAGAGTTTTCTGAAGAAATGGACCTCTCCCCCGATAGTGGACCCTCCGGTGTCCAGACTTAATAGAGCTACCACAATTCCAGTAAAAGAGGCTCCTGTTTTCAAGGACCCTGTGGATAAGAAGGCTGAAGCGCTCGCTACCTATACTCGGTGGTAGGCTCGGCAGTACGCCCGGCATTGGCGGGGGCCCTAGTGTCTCAGACACCTACTGAATGGGCAAAATTGCTACTCCAGGGGTTAAAGGAGCAAGATGCTCCTCCTGATGAGATAACTTTGGCCGACCAGTTGGTCCAGGGCCTTAGGTTTGTCTGCGAGTCAGACATGGATACTATTCCCCTGCTGTCAAAAGCTTTGGTTTATGCAGTAGCAATACGCCTCCTGATCTGGCTAAAGGGCTGGTCTGCGGACCAGACTTCCAAGAAGGCCCTGTTGGATCTGCATTTTAATGGCGACAGACTTTTTAGGGCTTCTCTGGATGACATCATCAAGAATGCCACAGGAGGTAAAAGCACTTTGCTTCCTCAAACTAGCAAGGGTAAGGGGCCACGCCAAGGGCCCTCCTTTACTGCACGCAATCTTTTTTTTTTTTTTTTTTTCGTCCCCCTAGAGCAACAGGGAAAAGACCCCAGGCCGACAAGGCGCCTGCCCAAGGACAAAAGCGTCCTTGGTCCCGCAAACCCAACAAGCCTGCGGACAAATCTGTGTCCGCATGAAGGTCCTCCCCCACCCAGCTCTCGGGTGGGGGGACATCTTCGCAAAATCGCGACTCAGTGGACAGCTCTAGTCTCCGACAGGTGGGTTTGCAAAGTAATCTCCTCAGGCTACAAGATAGACTTTCTCTCTTGTCCACCAGACAGATTCGTCACCTCCAATCTCCAGCTACTACCGACCCGTCGGGAGGCCCTGTATGGGGCGGTCGAGGGTCTGCTGGAACGCAAGGTAGTTGTTGCAGAACAGGAACGGGGTTCAGGGTTTTTACTCAAATCTGTTCATTGTGCCGAAGAAGGATGGGGTTTGTCCAATCTTGGATCTCAGGGCCCTCAATTGCTTTGTGAAAGTACAAAGATTTCGGATGGAGTCGGTTCGATCTGTAGTCACGACTCTCCATCCGGGGGACTTTCTGGCCTCCTTGGACATCAAGGACGCATACCTGCATGTCCCCATATACTCCAGACACCAGAGTTTTCTGCTATTTGCAATCGGGAAGAACCACTATCAGTTTGTGGCCCTCCCGTTTGGCCTTGCCTCAGCACCCAGGACGTTCACCAAGGTGCTCGCTCCGATTCTGGCACTTCTAAGACAGCGGGGTATCACTATCATGGGCTACTTGGACGACCTTCTTCTGAAGGCCCCATCAAGCTCAGAATTAGAGGTAAGCGTGTCCATTACCTGTCAGACTCTTCGAGACTGTGGTTGGATACTAAACACGCAAAAGTCAGTATTGGTGCCCACTCAACGCCTAGTGTACCTGGGGTTGATTCTGGATTCCTCAGAGGCAAAGGTATTCCTCCCTGTGGAGAAGTTGCAGACCCTTCGGGCTGCAGTACGGCAGCTGACTTCCAGGAATTGGTCATCACTCCGTTTTTGCATGCGAGTGTTAGGCCTCATGGTAGCCTTCTTCAAGGCGGTCCCCCTATGCTTAATACCACACGAGTGTTACAGAAGGAAGTTCTGTGCAGATGGAACAGATATGTCCATCTCTTGATTATCAAATCCGAGTAAGCCACCTAGGCAGGAGATCCCTGGTATGGTGGCTGACAGCACCGGCTCTGTTTGCCGGGAAGTCCATTTCTTCCGGTTTACTGGATAGTGATCACGACGGACGCCAGCCTTACAGGTTGGGGGGGAGTCTGGGGTGTTCAGTCGGCACAAGGTCGCTGGACCCCAGAAGAATCCTGCCTGCCGATCAATGTCCTGGAAACCTGGACGATCAGGCTGTGCCTCTTCAAATGGTCTCAGAGGCTGCAAGGGCGTCCAGTCAGGATCCAGTCAGACAACGCCACAGCAGTGGCATATGTCAATCATCAAGGAGGAACAAGGAGCTCAGCTGAAGCATCGGAGGTCGCTTGCATCCTGAAGTGGGCAGAGAGGAGCGTATCGGCATGATTTTATTATTTTTTCCTTTTTATTATACTGGATTATTATTGGTATTGTTACCTAGTCTGGATATCCATTTAGGTCAAATCTATACCGGAGTGTGGTTCCACTCCTATCACACACGACTTACTGCAGCAGTAGGAAAATATCTTTCTTTCTCGTACATCACGGGACACAGAGCGACATAGTCATTACTAATGGGTTATATAGTTACCGTCAGGTGCTGGCACTGGCAACTTCCAAAACCGGAAGTACCCTCCCCTATATAAGCCCCTCCCATCCGGGAGCACCTCAGTTTTTTGCCAGTGTCTAAGGTGTTGGCCAAGAAGAAACATGTGTTTTTCACTGAGCTTGCGTACAGGTTCTTTTGGGCCTCAGTAAGCTATTCCGGATCCGACCAAAAAAGCTTCATAGCTAAACGGTCGGTACCCGGGCCTTGCAAAGAGAAGAGCAAGGTTCTGCCTGTAATGCTTCTCTTAGGAGAGCTGGACCCTGGGATCCAGAGCTCTGGTCATACCCACGACCAAGATGTTTTCTGTGCAGGGTGCTATACAGGTCCAGGGGAGTGGAATCCTTGGGAACCCGGTCCCTGAAGGTTTGATTACAATGCCTGCCGTGATATGTGAAGTTTGGGCTTTTGTGGACCAAACAAAGTCCTGCGGCGAGGAACAGGTAAGTGGGGGCCCCCAGGAACTTGGTTCTATTGGGGGACCCCCAAGCCTAATTTGTCTTTCTGTCTGTTACCTAATGGTATTCCCGCAAGATTCTGTGCATGCCTGTAACTACTAAAAAAATGTAATAATTTTTAATGGTGGTCAAGAAAAAAAAAAAAAAAAATGTTTTTTTATATATATTTAGTATATTGGACTGCGGTACCTGTGTTTGTCCACTAGAGGCCGCTGTGGAATGTTTTCTTGTCATGTGGACTAGTTTCTTCTCAGAGAGCAAAGTCCAGGCAGTTGGTGAGTTCTCCTATAGGAAACTGCTTCCTCTGCCATGTTGCAGTGCTCGTCCATCCCCCGGCCTGCGGCAAAGAGGGGCCCTGGCTCCTGTCCCTGGTTTCCATGTTTGAAATTAGCGCCGAGGGCGCACGTGGCCACGCGCGTGCGCGTGCACGCGCCTCTATATATAGAGGTGAGCCGGGAAAAGGGGCGGAGCCTGGGGGATGACGCTCTGTGCGCGCCGCAGCGCTTCTGCGCATGTGCGGGCGTCCCAGCAGGTTTTAAAAAGCCACAATATTGTAGTGAGCTGGCTATGAAGTACAGAGACAGAGCTGGCAACATTTAAAGGCATACAGCAAGCGGTTGATACAGGCATCCCCTAGAAAGGCACATTAGTAGACACCAACTGTTTATTATAGCAGCATTTATGCTAGACTATTATCAGTAACTGGTGTATTTCGGCTGGAATACCTCAGCTTTGTGGCTTAGGAATATGCCGTCTAAAAACTCCGGGACTAGAAATTCCAGGAGGAATAGGGGGTCTCCATCGGGCTCTGAGGATCTTGGGCATGCTTTGGCTGCACCAGTCTCCCCTGAAGAATCAGAGGTTAGTGACCGTAGGGCACCCCCAGGAGTACCTGGTACTGTGGCTGTCCTCAGTTCACCTGCTCCTGTGTATGTAACAGAGGAGGTTTTTTCCTCAGCTCTGGGAGGACTGGAAGAGAGATTGTCAGCATTAATCGCTGCTTCCCTGTCACAGGAGAAAAGCGCTCGATCTCCGTCTCCTCCCTCAGAGTGCCTGTTAACAGAGCAACAGTCCCATACAGAGGTCGACCTACCTGAGGGGGATCAGGATGAGGTTGATTCGGTTGTAGAGGAATCAACAGTGGAAGAGCCGTTCTCAGCATTACATGCTGAGAGGTTGTGGGTTCAGTCCCTGACTAATATGGTCCGATCAGCATTTAAAATGCCACTTGCGGAGCCATCCTCCACTTCTGTCTCCTCGTTGGGGTCGCTAAAAGCTCCCCAGACTGTTTGTTCCTTTCCGATCCATCCTTTACTGGAGGGGCTCATTTACCAGGATTGGGAGCATCCTGACAAAATATTTACTCCCCCCAAGAGATTTCCGGTGGTCTATCCCATGGAGGATAAGTTCATCAGAAAATGGAAGGTCCCTACAGTGGACGCAGCCATCTCTTGTGTGAATAAATCACTGACATGTCCGGTGGAAAATGTCCAAATGTTCAAGGACCCAATAGATAAAAAATTGGAGTCATTATTGAAATCTGCTTTTTCTACAGCAGGATTGGTGACACAACCAGCAGTGGCAGCTATAGGGGTCTGCCAAGCAGTGAAGGATCAGTTGAAACAGGTCTTAAGAGACTTGCCGGATCAGCAGGCTCTTGCCCTAGCTGATCTACCTAGAGCCTTATGCTTTGCGGTGGACGCTATAAAGGATTCAATCCATCAGGCCTCCCGCCTTACGCTGTCTGTAGTACATATGCGCAGGCTTCTATGGCTCAAAAACTGGTCTGCTGAAGCTCCCTGTAAAAAATTGCTGGTCAGCTTCCCATTTCATGGGGAGCGCTTATTCGGGGAAGACCTGGACAAGTATATCCAGAGAATTTCCAGCGGTAAAAGTACACTTTTGCCGGTTAAAAATAGAGTTAGAGGTCCCTCCTTTAAGAGGCCGGCTTCTCCAGTCCCTAGGACATCGGCTGTGAAACAGTTCCGACGGCCTCCCCGGTCAAATCCCGGAGGTAAAAATCAGGGACAGTTGCAGGGTAACAAGAAGCCCTGGAGCAGGAGAGGTACAAAACCTCCCCCAAAGTCAAATGCATGAAGGGTTGCCCCCACCCAATCGGGTGGGGGGAAGACTTCAGTTGTTCACAGAAACCTGGCGGGACACGATCCGAGACAGATGGGTGCTCTCCGCAGTAAATCTGGGATACAAATTGGAGTTAAAAAACTCCCCTCCTTCCCGCTTTATAAGGTCAAACGTGCCAAGGGATCCCCAGAAGAGAGGATCCCTCCTGTTGGCACTGGAACAATTATTGCTTCAAGCAGTAATTATAGAGGTTCCCCTGGAAGAATGGGGGTTCGGGTTTTACTCAAACCTCTTTACAGTTCCGAAGCCAAACGGGGACGTGAGGCCCATATTAAATCTAAAAGGGCTAAACAAATTCCTACATATCAGGACTTTCCGGATGGAGTCGATCCGATCGGTAGCCACTGCCCTACAAGGGGAGGAATGGTTAGCCTCGATCGACATCAAAGATGCTTATTTGCACATCCCCATCTTTCCAGCCCACCAAAAATTTCTACGCTTTGCGGTAGAAGGGCGCCATTTTCAGTTCAGAGCCTTACCCTTCGGTCTGGCCACAGCACCAAGAGTGTTCACAAAAATTCTGGCCCCATTATTGGCCAATCTAAGAACACGAGGTGTAACGATAATGGCATATCTAGACGACTTGTTGCTGATAGACCACTCAGTGGAAAAACTAGAAGTGGTTGTTCACGAGACAATCAAGTATCTGGAATATCACGGTTGGATTATCAACCGAGACAAGTCAGCCCTAAAACCAGTCAAAAGTCTGGAATACTTGGGGCTAAGGCTGGATTCAGACCAGAGAAAGATTTTCTTGCCTCAAGAAAAGGGGTCGTCTTTGAGAGATTTGATCCACTTAGTGGGTTCAAAAAGACAGCCATCCATACGCCTGTGCATGAGGCTGCTGGGAAAAATGGTGGCATCATTCGAAGCAGTACCCTACGGTCAATTCCATTCAAGGAAGTTGCAAAGGGCCATACTGTCAGCCTGGAACAAAAAAGTTCAGGCTCTGGACTTACCAATGTCCTTGTCCCCTTCCGTTCGCAGGAGCCTCCGCTGGTGGTTGGTTCCCCAGAATCTGGAAAGAGGGAAATCCTTCAGTCCGATTTCCTGGAAGGTGGTCACTACAGATGCCAGCCTTATAGGCTGGGGAGCAGTACTGGAGCAATGGTCTCTCCAGGGCAGATGGTCGGATGCGGAAAAGGCCCTGCCCATCAATCTCTTAGAGATACGAGCAGCCCGGTATGCCCTAGTAGCATGGACATCCAAACTCCAAGGGTCCCCTGTCAGAGTTCAGTCAGACAATGCCACAGCAGTGGCATATATCAATCGTCAGGGGGGCACCAGGAGTCGTGCAGCCCAAAGGGAAGTAAATTACATCCTGAGATGGGCAGAAAGATATGTCCCAGCCATATCTGCGGTATTCATTCCAGGGGCGGAGAATTGGAAGGCGGACTTTCTAAGTCGCCAACAATTATGCCCAGGGGAATGGTCCCTTCATCCCGAGGTTTTCCGGACAATATGTCAGCGGTGGGGAACACCGGATGTAGATCTGCTAGCATCCAGATTCAACACAAAAGTGGACAGGTTTGTCTCTTGGGCAAGGGATCCCCTAGCGTGCGGCTCGGATGCCCTAGTGTTCCCTTAGGATCAGTTCAAGCTGATATATGCATTCCCACCGCCACAATTGTTACCTCGATTACTCCGCAGAATCAGGGTAGAAAAGAAACCAGTGATTCTGGTGGCTCCAGCGTGGCCCCGAAGAGCATGGTACGCGGAGATTGTAAAAATGTCTGTGGGGAGTCCTTGGACCCTCCCACATCGTCCGGACCTGCTTTCGCAGGGACCGATATACCACCCTTCCTTACCAGCCCTAGGTTTGACGGCCTGGCTATTGAAGCCCACATTCTAAAAAAGAGAGGGCTCTCTAATGCTGTGGTATCTACCATGATCAATGCCAGGAAGCCGGTATCCAGGCAGATCTACTATGGAATCTGGAAGGCGTACATCGCCTGGTGTGAAGCCAAGAAATGGCATCCACGTAAATACGTAATAGGTAGGATTCTGGACTTCCTACAATGGGCTGTAGATAGGAAGCTTGCCTTGAGTACTATCAAGGGTCAGATTTCGGCCTTGTCAATATTTTTTCAAAGGCCCTTGGCTTCGCATTCACTAGTCAAAGCCTTTATACAAGGAGTGATGCGTATTAGTCCTCCGGTTAATATTCCCATATGTCCATGGGATCTAAACTTGGTTCTGTCGGTTCTACAGAAACAACCATTTGAACCATTACAGCATATTTCCTTAGTGCTTCTCACCAGGAAATTGATTTTTCTAGTAGCCATTTGTTCGGCTAAAAGAGTATCGGAATTAGCAGCTATGTCCTGTAGGGAGCCATATCTGGTTATCCATAAGGACAGAGTAGTGTTACGTCCTCATCCAGCCTTTCTTCCTAAGGTGGTATCGAGTTTTCATTTGAACCAAGATGTGGTTCTTCCTTCTTTTTTCCCCAAGCCTACTTCGGTAGAGGAAAAGTTATTGCATTCTTTGGATGTAGTAAGAGCAGTTAAAGCTTATCTAAAAGCCACTGCTCAGATTCGCAGAACGGATACTTTGTTTATTCTGCCGGAAGGCCCCAGAAAGGGTCAGGCAGCGTCAAAATCTACTTTAGCCAAGTGGATTCGACAGGTCATAATACAAGCCTATAGCTTGAGAAGTAGACCGCCTCCGTTCAAAGTTAGGGCGCACTCCACGAGAGCAGTTGGAACTTCATGGGCAGTGCATCACCAGGCCTCCCTGGCTCAAATCTGTAAGGCCGCAACATGGTCTTCGGTACACACGTTTACTAGGTTCTACCAGGTGGACGTTAGAAGTCAGGAGGATGTCGCCTTTGGGCGCAGTGTGTTGCAGGCCGCAAAAGATCCTCATGTCTGATAGCGCTCAGCTTATATATGGTGTATCCCCCCCCTCATTTGGCATTGCTTTAGGACATCCCATTAGTAATGACTATGTCGCTCTGTGTCCCGTGATGTACGAGAAAGAAAATAGGATTTTTATAACAGCTTACCTGTAAAATCCTTTTCTTGGAGTACATCACGGGACACAGAGCTCCCGCCCCTCTTTGGGGACACTTATTGCTTTGCTACAAAACTGAGGTGCTCCCGGATGGGAGGGGCTTATATAGGGGAGGGTACTTCCGGTTTTGGAAGTTGCCAGTGCGAGCACCTGAAGGTATCTATATAACCCATTAGTAATGACTATGTCGCTCTGTGTCCCGTGATGTACTCCAAGAAAAGGATTTTACAGGTAAGCTGTTATAAAAATCCTATTTTCTATATAGTTCCATTTTTTGTTTAATAGTGTTATTTTTTTGTTTGGGTGAATTTTTATAGCCCTGTGAAATCTACACTGAAATGTGGACTATTTTTGTTGTTTCCTGCAAGCAATTACTAATTAGTAGTCATCTGGATGTATGAATGGGTGCTTTATGTCTGTGACATAACGTTATCATCCTTTAATCTGTATGGTGGAGGTATCATTATCTTAACTTTTATATGGTGAATTATTTATAATTAATACATTTTTGACATAACCAATATTGTTTCTCCTTGACGAATCCTTTTTGGGCTAATTACCCTTCCTTTTTTAAATACATAAAATATGGCCTTTTAGTGGACCCTGAGGACAGGGTTGATGACCACTGCTCTATAGGATTTAGATCTGGACTCATTGCTGGCCAGTTCAGTACTCTCTAGTGCTTTGTCTTAAGCCATTTCTGGGTGCTTTTTGATGTGTGCTTTGGTTCATTGTCCTGCTGGAAGACCCGTGACCTCTAACGGGAGTTTTTTTTTTTTACACTTACTTTTATTCCTATTTCAAGGAATGCAACCATCCCTTGTAATAGAAAAAAAAGCATGACAGGACCTCTTAAATGAGATCTGGGATCAAAAAGACCTCAGATCTCATATTTACACTAAAATGCAATAAAAAAAAAAAAAAAAAAAAATCACTTGAGAAAAACTTACCGGTAATCACTTTTTTCACTTTTTTTATTTTTTTATTTTTTATCTTTCTTTAAGAGCATTGGGAAGAAGTGACTTTTGACGTTGCTTCCACCCTCCACTGCTATGGAGCCGAACGGGTGCCATCCTCCCCTCACTCGGCGTCCAGGCAGTGAAGTGACAGGACGACATCGTCTTTGCTACTACCGACGGCTCTGGTAAGAGGCGGAGACGACTGGAGCTCGGCGGGAGGGGGTGGACACCTCCTTTTGCCATCGATTTTAAAAAGTGATCTTGTGGTGAATCTGCCGCAGGGACCACTTTTATCTTTAAAGAAGCTAGCTGCTGCCATAACAATGGTATTTAACGTCAAAGTACCAACGTACGGCGTTTTGCGTGAACTGGTTAATGTGCTTCTTGAGCCACTCCTCTGTTGACTTGGCCGTGTTTTCCTGGCTGAGGGAAGGAGGTTCTCACCCAAGATTTGACAGTACGTAGCCCCGTACATCGTCCCTTGATGCAGTGAAGTTGTCCTGTTCCCTTAGCAAAAAAACACCCCCAAAGCAAAATGTTTTCACCTTCATGTTTGACCGGGTTGATGGTGTTCTTGGGGTCATAGGCAGCATTGCTCCTCCTCCAAACCCGGCGAGTCAAGTTGATGCCTAAGAGCTTGATTTTGAGCTCATCTGACCACAACACTTTAACCCAGTTCTCCTCTGAATCCTTCAGATGTTCATAAGCAAACTTCAGACAGGCCTGTACATGTGCTTTCTTGAGCAGGGGGACCTTGCTGGCACTGCAGGATTTCAGATCTTCAAGGCGTAGTGTGTTACCAATTGTTTTCCTGGTGACTATGCTCCCAGCAGTGAGATCTTGCATGGAGCCCCAGACTGAGGGAGATTGATAGTTAGTTATTTTGTGTTTCTTCCATTTGTGAATAATCGCACCAACTGTTATCACAATCTCTCACCAAGCTGGTTGGCGATGGTCTTGTAGCCCATTCCAGCCTTGTGTAGGTCTACAATCTTGTTCCTGACATACTTGGGCAGCTCTTTGGTCTTGGCCATGGTGGAGAGATTGGAATCTGATTGCTTCTGTGGACAGGTCTCTTTTTATACAGGTAACAAGCTGAGTTTAGGAGCACTCCCTTTTGAGAGTGCTCCTAATCTCAGCTCGTTACCTGTATAGAGGACACCTGGGAGCCAGAAATCTTGGTGATTGATAGGGGATCAAGTACTTATTTCACTCTTTAACCACTTGCCACCCAGGCCAATTCTGACATTTCTTTCCTACATGTAAAAATCAAAATTTCTTTCTCGTACATCACGGGACACAGAACGGCATAGTAATTACTATGTGGGTTATAGAGCTTACCTTCAGGTGATGGACACTGGCACAACCAAGACAGGAAGTCCCCTCCCCTATATAACCCCTCCCATACCGGGAGTACCTCAGTTTTTTTGCCAGTGTCTAAGGTTTTGGTCACGGTTAAACATGGTTTTTTCATCTGGGCTTGTGTATAGGTTCATTTTGGGCCTAAACAAGCTATTCCGGATCCGTCCAAAGTGCTTCATAGCCAAATGGTCGGTACCCGGGCCTTCGGCAAAGAAGAACAAGGTTTTGCCTGTAATGCCTCCCTTAGGAGGGCTGGACCCTGGGATCCAGTACTCTGGTCATACCCAAAACCAAGATGTTTCTGGCAGGGTGCTATACAGGTCCAGGGGAGTTGGTGATCCTTGGGACCCCGGTCCCCGAAGGTCGGTGGACATTGCCCACCGTGAGGGGCGAAGTTTGGGCTTCTGTGCCAAACAGAGTCCTGCGGCGTGGAAAAGGTAAGTGGAGATCCCTGTGGGACTTGGTTCTGCGGGGACCTTCGATTCGAATGTGTTTTTCTGCCTGTTACCTAACGGTTATTTCCGCTGGTCTATGTATGCCTAATTGCTGATCCTGAAAATTGTTGTTTGTTTTTATCCAGTAGAGGCCGCTGTAGGATGTCAGTGGGCTGTTCCTCTTGTTAGTGTAAAGTCCAGGCAGATAGTGAGCTCTCGCTAGAGAGAAGCTGCAGATTCTTCTGTCATAACTTACCATAGCTCTGTCATCCTGGACTCTGTGTACAAATCAAGCCCCTGGCTCCCTGTTTTCCTTCTCCATGTGCAGCACCGAGGGCGCATACGTGCGCGTGCACGCACACTTAATATATGAGGAAGGGGGCTTGGCGGCTGAAGCTCCGTGCTCGCTGGCGCGCTTCTGCGCATGTGCGGGCGTCCTAGCCGGTTTTAAAAAGTGCAGTGTTCTGTACAGCTGGCTGTGGAGTGGACAAAGCAAGGGCTTGGTGGTAACCAAACACAAAGGCATACAGCAGGCGGTGATACAGGCATCCCCTAGAAAGGCACATTGGTAGGCACCAGCTGATATATGTAACAGCAAGTGTGCTAGATTACAATCAGTAAGTGGTGCATTTGGCTATAAATACCTCAGCTTTGGGCTTAGGAATATGCCGTCCAAGGGCTCTGGGACTAAAAGTTTTAGGAAGCAAAAGGGGTCTCAATCGGGCTCTGAGGATCTGGGGCATGCTTCTGCTGCACTAGCCTCCCCTGATAAATCAGAGTCTGGTACCCGTAAGGAGCCCTCAGGAGTGCTAGGTGCTGCGGTTGCCCTCAGTTCACCTGCTCCTGTGTATGTAACAGAAGAGGCTTTTGCCTCAGCTCTGGGAGGATTGGAGCAAAGATTGGCGGCATTAATCGCTTCTTCTCTACCAGAGAGAAAACGCGCCAGATCTCAGTCTCCTCCATCTGGGTACCTGTTAGCAGAACAACAGTCCCATGAAGGGATTGACCTGCCTGAGGGGGATCAGGCTGAGGATGATTCTGCCTCAGAAGAGTCGACAGTGGAGGAACCATTCTCAGCATCGCAAGCTGAGAGATTGGTCCAGTCCTTAACGGTCATGGTTCGATCGGCCTTTAAATTGCCTCTTTCTGAACCGTCGGCTACTTCTGTTTCCTCGCTGGGGTCTTTAAAAACTCCACAAGCTAATTGTTCTTTTCCAGTCCATCCGTTACTGGATGGACTTATTTATCAAGATTGGGAACATCCTGATAAACTATTTTGCTCCTCCTAAAAGGTTCTCAGTGATCTATCCTATGGAGGAGAAGTTTACCCGAAAATGGAGTTTGCCCACAGTGGATGCGGCCATCTCCTGTGTGAACAAGTCATTGACATGTCCAGTGGATAATGTTCAAATGTTCAAGGATCAGATAGATAAAAAATTGGAATCCTTGCTGAAGTCTGCTTTTTCTACTGCCGGGGCTGTAACACAGCCAGCTGTAGCATCTATTGGTGTTTGCCAAGCTTTAAAGGATCAAATGAAACTGGTCTTAAGGGAATTACCAGATCAGCAGGCTCATGATTTGGCTGATTTGTCTAGAGCATTATGCTTTGCGGTTGCCGCCATCAAAGATTCGATCCATCAGGCCTCCCGCCTTACGCTGTCGCTAGTTCACATGCGTAGGCTTCTTTGGCTCAAGAACTGGTCTGCTGTGACTCCCTGTAAAAAGCTTCTAGCTAGTTTCCCGTTCTATGGCGAGCGCCTTTTTGGTGAAGACTTGGATAAATATATCCACAAGATTTCCAGCGGTAAAAGTACCCTTTTGCCGGTCAAGAAGAGGTTTAGAGGTCCCTCTTTTAAGAGGCCTACCTCTCCAGTCCCTGGGACGTCTGCCTCTAAGCAGTTCCGACGGCCTCCCCGATCAAATCCCGGGGGTAAAACTCAGGGACAGGCACAGGGAAATAAAAAAAACCTGGAACCGAAGAGGTACTAAACCGGCCTCCAAATAAGTCCTATGAAGGGCTGCCCCCACTCAAGCGGGTGGGGGGAAGACTTCACTTGTTCGCAGAGACGTGGAGAAGGACGATCAGAGACGGATGGGTGCTCTCCACAGTAACTCTAGGATACAAGTTGGAGTTAAGGGAGTTTCCTCCTCCCCACTTTATGTGGTCAAACGTGGCAAAAGATCCATTAAAGAGAGGTTCTCTTATTTTGGCGTTAGACCAACTGTTTCTCCAAAGAGTGATTGTGGAAGTTCCTGTGAAGGAACGAGGCTTGAGATTCTACTCAAATCTATTCACAGTGCCGAAGCCAAACTGGGACGTAAGACCCATATTGGACCTCAAAGGTTTAAACCAATTCCTGAACATCCGGTCCTTTCGGATGGAGTCAATACGGTCAGTAGCCACTACCCTGCAAGGGGAAGAGTGGTTAGCTTCCATAGACATCAAGGATGCCTATCTGCACGTTCCCATTTTTCCGAGTCATCAAAGGTTTCTATGCTTTGCAGTAGAAGGGCGCCATTTTCAATTCGTGGCACTACCTTTCGGTCTGGCCACGGCACCACGGGTGTTCACAAAAGTTCTGGCCCCTCTGTTGTCCGATCTAAGAACCCGAGGTGTGTCGATTTATGGCGTACCTAGACGACCTATTGTTGATAGATCACTCAGCTGCCAAGCTAATAGTGATCCAGGACACGATCAGGTATCTGGAGTCTCACGGTTGGATCATCAACGTGAACAAGTCAGCTTTGCATCCAGTAAAAAGTCTGGAATACTTGGGGCTACGTATAGACTCGGACCAGAAGAAGATTTTTTTTGCCCCAGGGAAAGATGTCCTCCTTTTGAGGGACTTAATCCACCTGGTTTGTATAAAAAGACAGCCGTCCATACGCCTGTGCATGCGGCTGCTGGGGAAGATGGTAGCTTCATTCGAAGCTGTGCCATATGCCCAGTTCCACTCAAGGAAGTTGCAGGAGGCCATACTTTCAGCATGGAACAAGAAGGTTCAGGCCCTGGACCTTCCTATGCCCCTGACTCCTTCAGTTCGGAAAAGTCTCTGTTGGTGCCCCAAAATCTGCAAAAGGGGGAATCCTTCAGTCTGATTTCTTGGAAGGTGGTCACTACAGACGCCAGTCTTGTAGGCTGGGGGGCAGTGCTGGGGCAATGGTTTCTTCAGGGGAGATGGTCAGATTCAGAGAAGACCCTAGCCATCAACCTTTTGGAAATTTGGGCGGCTCGGTATGCCCTAAAATCATGGACATCCAAGCTTCATGGGGTCCCCTGTCAGGATTCAATCGGACAATGCCACAACGGTGGCATATGTCAATCACCAGGGGGGCACCAGGAGCTGTGCAGCCCAGAAAGAGGTGAATCACATCATGAAGTGGGCAGAAAGGCAGAAAATTCCATGCATATCCGCTGTATACATTCCAGGAGTGGAAAATTGGAAAGCGGACTTCTTGAGTCGCCAACAATTATCCCCAGGGGAATGGTCCCTTCATCCCGACATTTTCCGAGCAATATGTCAACGGGTGGGGAACACCGGATGTAGATCTGCTAGCATCCAGATTCAACGCAAAGCTGGACAGGTTTGTGTCTCGGACAAGGGATCCCCTCGCTTACGGGTCAGATGCCCTGGTGTTCCCGTGGAATCAGTTCAAACTGTTATACGCATTCCCGCCACTACAGTTGTTACCTCGACTCCTCCGCAGGATCAGGTTGGAAAAGAAACCAGTGATACTTGTGGCTCCAGCGTGGCCCCGAAGATCCTGGTACGCGGAGATTGTAAAATTGTCTGTGGGGAGTCCTTGGACCCTTCCACGTCGTCCGGACCTGCTATCGCAGGGACCGATATACCACCCTTCCTTACTAACTCTGGGTTTGACGGCCTGGCTATTGAATCCCACATTCTAAGAAATAGAGGTCTCTCTAACTCTGTGGTAGCTACTATGATCAATGCCAGGAAGCCGGTATCTAGGCATATTTACTATAGAGTTTTGAAAGCCTACGTTGCTTGGTGTGAGGCCAGAAAATGACATCCACGTAGATAAATTATAGGCAGAGTACTAGATTTTCTGCAGTGGGCTGTAGACAGGAGGTTAGCCTTAAGTACAATTTAAGGGGCAGGTTTTGGCCTTGTCGATACTCTTTCAAAGGCCCCTGGCTTCTCATTCTCTTGTTAAATCCTTTCTGCAAGGGGTGACTCGCATTAACCCACCGGTTAAAGCTCACATATGTCCATGAGACCAAAACTTGGTTCTTTCAGTTCTTCAGAAGCAACCATTTGAACCCCTGCGGAACATTCCCTTGGTGCTCCTCACCAGAAAATTGATTTTTTTGGTAGCCATATCTTCGGCCAGAAGAGTGTCGGAATTGGCTGCTATGTCCTGTAGAGAGCCATACTTGGTTATCCACAAGGATAAAGTAGTTCTACGTCCTCATCCAGCCTTTCTTCCCAAGGTGGTAACGAGGTTTCACTTGAACCAAGATGTGGTTCTTCCTTCCTTTTTTTCCTAAGCCTAGCTCGGTAGCAGAAGAGTTATTACATTCCTTAGATGTAGTAAGAGCAGTTAAGGTCTATCTGCGAGCCACGGCTCAGATTAGGAAAACTGACGCTTTATTTATTCTGCCGGAGGGCCCCAGAAAGGGTCAGGCAGCTTCGAAATCTACTTTGGCTAAGTGGATTCGACAGGTCATTGTTTAGGCCTATGGCTTGAAAAGAAGATTGCCTCCGTTCAAGGTTAGAGCGCACTCTACAAGAGCAGTTGGTACTTCATGGGCAGTGCATCACCAGGCCTCCATGGCCCAGATCTGTACGGCTGCAACCTGGGCTTCAGTTCACACGTAGCACACGGAGGATGTCGCCTTTGGGCGCAGTGTGCTACAGGCTGCAATAGATCCTCTTGTCTGATGGCGCTCAGCTTATGGTGTCTCCCTCCCCTCATTTGGGCATTGCTTTGGGACTTCCCACATGGTAATTACTATGCTGCTCTGTGTCCCGTGATGTACGAGAAAAGAAAATAGGATTTTTATAACAGCTTTACCTGTAAAATCCTTTTCTTGGAGTACATCACGGGACACAGAGCTCCCACCCCTCTTGTGGGGACACGTATTGCTTTGCTACAAAACTGAGGTACTCCCGGTATGGGAGGGGTTATATAGGGGAGGGGACTTCCTGTCTTGGGTGTGCCAGTGTCCATCACCTGAAGGCAAGCTCTATAACCCACATAGTAATTACTATGCCGCTCTGTTTCCCGCTCTGTGTGTGTGTGTGTGTGTGTGTGTGTATGTATATGTATGTGTGTATGTATATGCATACATACATACATACATACATACATACATACAATTATTCTAAAAAAAAAATTTTTTTTTTAACAAAGACCCTAGAGAATACAATGGCGGTTGCAACTTTTTATCTCTCACGGTATTTGAGCAGCACATTGTCTAACACGTTGTTTTTGTTTTTTTTTTGGGTGGGGGGGGGGGAAATGTTTCTCTTTTGTTCATGGACGGACACAGCTCCTTTATTCTTGACCTTAGGGTTTATATGCCGTCTATCAGGAGAGGACTAGGCAGACATTGTTTTTTTTCTGCCTAGCATAGGAGAAGGACCTGGCTCCCGGTTGGGACCATTGGTTCTGGAGATTTTTTTGCTTTTTTCTACTATCAACTGCCGGTGACGGGCTGGATAATAAAGATCCTTGTAGTCTCCCCAGTCCGGCCATTGAGCGTGAGCAGACCTTTAGCTACACGCTGGGTCGGCCACGACATGCTCCAGGGGTGGCCGGTGAGCTATATGCTCCGGGGCACACATATGAATGGGCTACTGCTGTCCGAGTCACAGTGGGCTGTGGCCGACAGCCACTCCGTACTGCTCGGGTAATGGGTCTGTCTGGAATGCATCCAGCATCCCCGCAGGATGGAATAGCTGGGCATTCCTGGGGAGGTCGATTAGGGGGTCTCTCACTTTCTTTCTTCTCTCCCTGTCCCTTCCCCCCCCCCCCATGCATCTGTGGTGGCTGGGCCTGCTGTGTACTTGACCGGGGGGGGGGGGCTCCGGGTCCTGTCTGGGGGCTGCGCTGTTTGTCCGGGGTCCGCTCTCCATTGTGGGGTGTTGTCTGGTCTGCCATGTGGGGGGCCTCCGCTCGGAGGCCCAGCGTGTTCGCTGCCTTTTTTCCTACCACAAACGACCGGCGGCCATTTTGGCAGAATCCAGCGCTATTTTCTTGTAGCCGCGCTAATGTTAATGCTGAAACAGCCGGTGGCCATTTTCTTGTAGCTCGCGCTCTTTTTCCTGAGGCGGCCGGCGCCCATTTTCTTGTAGCCCCAGCTTAGTTTTTTGCCTCTAGCGCTGGGAATGTCTTTCTGAACGGCGCGAACAGCACAGAACACCTCAGATGCAGGAGAACACCTCAGGCACAGGCAGTGCAGGAGAGAGAGCGGACCGCAGCGCTGTGCAGTACCTGGGTCAGGGTGGTGAGTCCTCTGGGGGGGCCCTCGGTCTGTAGCAGCTAGGAGGGTGGACCTTTTTGTGTACTTTGCCTTTAGTCCCTAAGTGGCTGTCAGACATCCCTGTGATAGGCACCGCAGGGGCACCGGTTGCTATGGACGCTTTGTCGGCGGTCCTAGAGTCTTTTGTTGCCAGGGTGGAGGTGGTGTGTGGGTGAAAGGGGGGTAAAAAACACCCCCTTCCCCCACCATCTTCTGGGGAAAGCTCTGATTCAGACTCGGGCCTGACTGTGGCACACGGCCCCTGTTCTGACATGTCAGAGGATGCGGACCAGGACCATTTGGACAGTGAGGAAGACTCCGTGTCCGGGTCAGCGCAGGAAAAGGCGCTTGTTGGAGCACTTATCACCGCAGTGCGGGAGACCCTAAAATTGGAGGATACGGCGGGGGCATCTACTGAGGTGTCGGTCCCTTTTGGGTCCCACAAGCCAGCCGGCACTGCTAAGGTGTTTCCCTACCTAGCTTATTTTGCGAAGTTTTTTTTATATACAAAGAATGGGAACGACCGCACTGGGCCTTTTCGGTCCCTAAACGCATGGCGGTCCGTTACCCCTTTGAGGAGAGTCGCCTGAAAAAATGGACATCTCCCCCGATTGTGGACCCCACGGTATCCAGGTTAAACAAGGTAACCACGATTCCGGCAGAGGGAACCCCTGCCTTTAAGGACCCTGCAGACAGTAGGGCCGAGGCAGTGGCCCGGTCCATGTTCACGGTGGTGGGGTCAGCATTTCGGCCAGTGTTGGCCACAGCCCTGGTATCAGACACTTACAGAATGGGCAAAATTGTTGCACCACGAGTTGGTAGAGCAACAGGCTTCCCCGGTCTGCGTGGAACTGGCCGACCAGTTGGTGCATGGCCTTAAGTATGTCTGCGATGCAGTCTTAGATACAGCTCCCTTGTTTTCCAGAGCCTCCGTATCTCCTGTGGTGCTACGTCGCCTGATTTGGCTAAAGTGCTGGTCCGCGGACCAGACTTCCAAGAAGGCTCTGGCGGATTTGCCCTTCCAGGGAGAGAGGCTATTTGGAGCCTCGCTGGATGACATTATTAAGAATGTCACTGGGGGTAAGGGCACGCTGCTCCCACAATCCAGAAAAGGTAAGGAGCCACGCCGTAGGCCAGGGCCCTCCTTTTCCGCTCAGAAGTGTTATTTTTTTTTATTTATTTTTTTTTTGTGGTCAGCCCAGGCCCGCAGGTAAGCGTTCCCAGACCAACAAGGGGCCAGCTAAGGGACAAAAGCGCCCCTGGTTTCACAAGCCAAACAAGCCTGCGAACAAATCTGCAACAGCATGAAGGTTTGCCCCCGCCTGACTCTCGGGTGGGGGGGGTCGCCTTCGCGAGTTTGCAGCTTGGTGGACCTCCATGCTTTCCGACCAGTGGGTTTGCAAAGTGGTTTCATCA
Organism: Rana muscosa; assembly: GCA_029206835.1. Lineage (NCBI taxonomy): Eukaryota > Metazoa > Chordata > Amphibia > Anura > Ranidae > Rana > Rana muscosa. The sequence goes on from CM055116.1 coordinate 572,618,756, forward strand.
GGGTACAAGATAGTTTCTTTCTTGCCCACCAAACAGATTTTTTCCCTCCAACATCTTCCGGTTCGTCGGAACGCCCTGTTTGGGGCAGTGCAGACCTGATGATGCGCAGGGTAATAGTGCCTGTGCCGCTGCTAGAAAGGTTTCAGGGATTCTACTACAATCTGTTTTGTAGTCCCAAAAAAGGACGGGGTCCGTCCAATCCTGGATCTCAAGGCCCGCAACACCTTTGTAAAAGTACAAAGGTTCAGGATTGAATCAGTTTGCTCTGTGGTCGCTGCACTCCATCCAGGAGATTTTCTGGCGTCCCTGGACATCAAGGACGCATACTTGCATGTCTCCATATACGTCAGGCATCAGATTTCTGCACTTTGCAGTCGGGGACGATCACTACCAATTTGTAGCTCTCCCTTTTGGCCTGGCGTCGGCACCAAGAGTTTTCACCAAGGTGCTCGTCCTGATCCTGGCTCTGCTACGACAGCGAGGAATCGCTATTGTGTGCTACCTGGACGACCTCCTTCTGAGAGCAGCTTCCGCCTCAGAATTAGAGGAGGATGTGGCGATCGCCAGTCGGACTCTTCGGGAGTTTGGTTATGTACTGAACCTCCATAAGTCGGTGTTGGTGCCGACTCTGCACCTGGAGTACCTGGGCTTGATTCTGGATTCCTCAGAGGCGAGAGTTTTTCTCCCTTCGGACAAGTTGCAGACTCTTCAGGCTGCGGTGAAGCTGTTGGCATCGCGCAGGTGGTCGTCGCTGCGCTTTTGCATGCGAGTCCTGGGTCCCATGGTAGCCACCTTCGAGGTGGTACCGTATGCTCAATTCTACACTCGAGTCTTGCAAAAGGAGATCCTGTCCACATAGGACAAATCTCCTTGAGGTCTCCGGCCCTTCAGACCAGGAAGTCGTTCCTTCCCTTTTCACTGGATGGTGATCACGACGGATGCCAGCATGACCGGTTAGGGGGAGTTTGGGGCGTACAGTCGACACAGGGTTGCTGGACGCAGGAAGAATCCCCGCCTGCTGATCAATGTGCTGGAACTTCGGGCGATCAGGCTGTGCCTCCCCACATGGTCACAGAGGCTGCAGGGACGTCCAGTCAGGATCCAGTCGGACAACGCCACGGCGGTGGCTTATGTCAACCATCAAGGAGGAACAAGAAGCTCAGCTGCAGCATTGGAGGTTGCTTACATCCTGTGGTGGGCAGAGAGGAGCGTGCCGGCTCTATCGGCCGTATACATTCCGGGCGTAGAAAACTGGCAAGCGGACTACTTAAGTCGCCAGATGCTGGACCAAGGAGACTGGTCGCTACACCCGGATGTGTTTCGACTCCTTTACCTGAGATGGGGCACGCCAGACGTGGATCTCCTGGCTTCTCGACTCAATCGGAAGGCATTGAGGTTTGTGGCCAGGTCAAAAGATCCCTGGGCAGACGCGACAGATGCGTTGGTGGCTCTGTGGGGACAGTATTGGCTAATTTTATGCCTTCCTCATCTGCTTCACAGAGTGGAGACCGAGGGGATCCCGTTGATTCTAATTGCCCCAGATTGGCCTTGGCGTCCCTGGTATGCCGACCTAATACGCCTGTGGCGGATGTTCCTTGGCGACTGCCAATGCGAGAGGACCTTCTGTCGCAAGGTCCTATACTTCATCCTGCTTTACAGTCACTGGCTTTAACAGCATGGCTGTTGAAAGACGGGTACTAAGAGACCGAGCCCTGTCGTATTCAGTAATTTCCACCATGCTGAGGGCACGGAAGTCATCTTCTCGGAAGATTTATCATCGCACGTGGAAGGTCTACATCTCTGTGTGAGGAGATGGGGTGGCGTCCGCGTACATATTCGGTTTCCAGGATCCTGCTGTTTTTGCAGCGTGGAGTGGATCAAAAACTTGCCTTAACCACTTAAGCCCCGGACCATTATGCAGCTTAAAGACCAGAGGTGTTTTCAGAATTTTGCACTGCGCTGCTTTAACTGTAAATTGTGCGGACATGCAATGTTGTACCCAAACGAAATGTGCGTCCTTTTCTTCCCACAAATAGAGCTTTCTTTTAATGGTACTTGATTGCCTCTGCGATTTATTTTATTTATTTTTTTGCGATATAAACGGAAAAAGACTGAAAATTTTGGAAAAAAAATGATATTTTCTACTTTTTGTTAGAAGAAAAATCGAATAAACTCAATTTTAGTCATACATTTAGGCCAAAATGTATTCAGCCACATGTCTTTAGTAAAAAAAAAATGTCAAGCGTATATTTATTGGTTTGCGCAAAAGTTATAGCGTCTACAAACTAGGGTACATTTTCTGGAATTTACGCAGCTTTTAATTTATGACTGCCTATCTCATTTCTTGAGGTGCTAAAATGGCAGGGCAGTACAAAACCCCCCCAAATGACCCCATTTTGGAAAGTAGACACCCCAAGGAAATTGCTGAGAGGCATGTTGAGCCCATTGAATATATATATATATATTTTTTTGTCCCAAATGTAGTTTAGAAATCCTGAAGGCGGTGCTTGGTTTTCGGGGTCCTGTACGCGGCTAGGCTCCCAAAATGTCTCACACATGTGGTATCCCCGTACTCAAGAGAAGCAACAGAATGTATTTTGGGGTGCAATTCCACATATAACCATGGCATGTTTGAGCAATATATCACTTAGTGACAACTTTTTGTAAATTTTTCATTTTTTTTTTTTTTTTCTTTTTGTCATTATTCAATCACTTGGGATAAACAAAAAAAATATTCAATGGGCTCAACATGCCTCTCAGCAAATATCTTGGGGTGTCTACTTTCCAAAATGGGGTCATTTTATGCACAACATTAGGAAGCTTATGTCACACATCATCCACTCTTCTAACCACTTGAAGACAAAGCCCTTTCTGACACTTTTTGTTTACATGAAAACATATTTTATTTTTTTTGCAAGAAAATTATGTTGAACCCCCAAACATTATACATTTTTTTTTTTTTTTAAAGCAAATGCCCTACAGATTAAAATAGCGGGTGTTGCATTTTTTTTTTCCCACACAGTATTTGCGCAGCGATTTTTCAAACGCATTTTTTGTGGAAAAAACACTTTATTTTTTTTTTTAATGCACTAAAACAAACTATATTGCCCAAATGTTTGATGAAATAAAAAAGAGGATCTTAGGCCGAGTACATGGATACCAAACACGACATGCTTTAAAATTGCGCACAAACGCGCAGCGGCGACAAACTACATACATTTTTAAAAGCCTTTACAGGTTACCACATTAGATTTACAGAGGAGGTCTACTGCTAAAATTACTGCCCTCGATCTGACCTTCGCGGTGATACCTCACATGCATGGTGCAATTGCTGTTTACATATGACGCTAGACCGACGCTTGCGTTCGCCTTTGCTCAAGAGCGGGGGGGGACAGGTGTGCTTTTTTTTTTTTTTTTTTTTGAAACTGTTCCTTCCTTCCATATATTTTTTTATTTATTTTTTCTTGACCATTTTTATTGTTATCTCAGGGAATGTAAATATCCCCCTATGATAGCAATAGGTAGTGACAGGTACTCCTTCTTTTTTTTTTTTTTTTTTTTTCTTTTTTTAAATTGGGGGGTTAGACCCTAGATCTTTCCTCTGCCCTCAAAGCATCTGACCACACCAAGATCGGTGTGATAAAATGCTTTCCCAATGGCGCTGTTTATATCCGGGGGGGGGGGGACATTCCCTCCCACTGCTTGTAAAAGCAGTCTAGAGGCTAATTATCTGCTAGGATTGCTTTTACATGAAAGCCGGCCGCTGGCTGAAAAGAATGATACCAAGATGATACCTAAACCCGCAGGCATCATTCTGGTATAACCATTCAAAGTCCAGCAACATACCAGTACGTTGCTGGTCCTTGTTGGACATGTATTGTAATCTTTTTTTTCATGCAGCCTGTTGGCTGAATGAAAAAAAGAGATTGGTGGGTATGCCCACCATTGGAATACCTCCCTTCATCCACCCACTTCTAATGATGGGCATACATGCCGAAGCATGGGGGCATCCTCCCGCAAAAAAGTTATGCCGCGTACACACTGTCGGACATTTCCACGGGCAAGGCTCCATCGGAATTTCGACCGTATGTACGCGGCATAAAAGGTTATGCTGCGTACACACGGTCAGACTTTTCCACGGGCAAGCCTCCGTCGGAATTTCGACCGTATGTACGCGGCATTAGGAGCAAAATCGCTCCTCCGCCCTTATGCTTCGGCATATATGCTCTCTTTTTTAACTGTGGTGGGGAAATCACCTCCTACAGCACTGGAGTCACGGCTTTATGTATCGTGGGAGCAAACGCTGTTGCTGTCAAGATAAATCCGCGCTGCAGCTGAATGGCGCACCTGAAAACAAAAAATTACATACCTGAAAAGAAAGCATGATAAAACATTGCAGAATAGAATACAGTAAAAAAGACCAGAACAATAAAACGACAACTATATTTGGTTTTTTTATTTTATGTTTTTTTTTCTTTTTTTTTCTTTTTTACACTTTTTTTTGTAACTTTAACAACTGTAATGGTTCGGGTCTCTCAAAATGCGATGGCATCTTGGGAGACCCTGTGTAAGTGTGTCCTGTTCTGTGCAATGCTGTACCCTACGCTAAAACTTTACTTTTGAGTGGAAGCGTTCAAAACATTTACCAATGCAAAGACCAGGATTGTCAGGACAGCGTGAACAAAAATAACTGGTGTCACGCTTAAATCCGCGCTTGCTACAGACCCAACATCCTGTTTGGGGGGCTCGTTGAGTAGGGGTACTCTCGAGGACATACGGATAATGCCTCTCATGCAGCCGGCTTACTGCATTTGGTTGGGGATGGTGAGGTGCAGAACCGCCTGGATACAGGAAGTCTGTGACTCATCCTGGAATTTTAGGAGAGATAACGTCCCACCTGAAGCTCTGTATAGCACATGAGCGTTCAGCAAAGCTAATTGGAATAAGGATAGAGACACTTTTTTGGACCAGCGTCTCGCCTTACGGTCAATTAGATACGGCGCCAACAACTGGTCGTTGAGGTCCACCCCTCCCATATTTTGGTTATATTCGTGGACACAGAGGGGTTTCTCCACAACACCAGTCGCCGTACGAATTTGGACTGTCGTGTCTGCAAGAAGGGGAGGTAAGAAGGAAAACATTCTTATTCTTATTATCCCTCCACTTCATAGCGAGCAAGTTATTACACTTCAAGCAGGCTCTCTCCCCCAGCCTAAGACGGGAATCTACAAGCCTCTTGGGAAAGCCCTGGCGATTAGGTCGCACGGTGCCACATGCTCCAATCTGATGATCAAACAATGGACTAAACCGTGGCACACTCGTGTAATAATTGTCCACATACAAGTGGTACCCCTTTCCGAATAAGGGTGACACCAAGTTCCACACTATCTAGCCAGCGCTCCCTATGTAATCTGGGCAGTTGACCGGCTCAACCTGACTATCTTTTCCCTTATAAACCATAAAGCTCCATACATAGCCTGTTGCCCTGTCACAGAACTTATAGAGCAAATTTATACAGAGCATGCACTATTATGTAAATTATCTTGTTCAATCGCACCTAGGTCCCAATAATGGAATATAGAAAGGGAGCCCTTTAGAGGCAAAATGTGTGGGACTTTGAAGGTGCTCATTGAAAGTATTGCCCGAGTCAATCATACAAAAAGAGAAATGCCAAAAGAATATAAAAAAAAATCTGTATTTAATAGAAAATTGTCATGGTATAAAAAACAGTGAGGAAAGAAGATACAACGCAGTGTATTCGAATAACTTGCCAGCTTCACTCTCGGGTGCACCCCCACTCAGGTGACACCCGGTTGTCAGTACGAGGATCCACAAGAGCACGGAGGTATTAAAACACCTGTCTCCAATTATTCTTAATTAATACATTTTTGTATTTATGATTATTATTTGATTACGATAAACTTGCAAATGTGTCAAATCAATGATGGAATAAACTTCATTGCATTATTTTTTGTCCTAAACATTTATGTTTATTTTAGACAAACTACAGTCCATGTGCGTCCCTGAAGAAGCATTAATTATGCGAAACATGTAGGACGATAAATATGTGACGTATAAGGAACGAATACACTGCGTTGTATCTTCTTTCCTCACTGGTTTTTATACCATGACAATTTTCTATTAAATACAGATGTTTTTTTTTTATATTCTTTTGGCATTTCTCTTTTTGTATGATTGACTCAGGCAATACTTTCAATGAGCACCTTCAAAGTCCCACACATTTTGCCTCTAAAGGGCTCCCTTTCTATAGAACTTGACCCCGTATCTGGCACGCTTGCTGGGAAGGTACTGCTTCAGGGTTCGCACGGTCATTAAATTCCTGGAAAAGTCATGGGATTTTGACATGGCACTTTCCAGGCCTGGGAAAGTTTTGGAAAATGACTTAACACCACTAAGTTTTGGAAAAGTCATGGAATTTTGAGTAGTGGTGCCAACGGATCGTAAGCGATCTGTGACCCGAACGGGTCATCCTGTTCGGATCGGCACACGGCGCGATCCGCGGAGCGCTCCGGAGCCTCGGCCATTAGGAAAGGCCGCGGCTTCGGCCTAGCTCCGGAGCCACGGCCATCTTGGTACACCCGGCAGCGGCTTAGCGGCACGCTGACGTCAGCAGGAACAATAAGCAGCATACAGAACAAAGCCGCCTCCCCCTCCTCTCTGTTTACATCCACGGAGGAGGAGGAGCCCGCGCTTGAGGGACACACACCGCGCCGTGTATTGCTGTTCTGAGGTCTGTAAGGGGGGGTGTCTGCCTGCACTACTGGGGGGTGTCTGCCTGCACTACTGGGGGGTGTATGCCTGCACTACTGGGGGGTGTATGCCTGCACTACTGGGGGGTGTATGCCTGCACTACTGGGGGGTGTATGCTGCACTACTGGGGGTGCCTGCACGCACTACTGGGGGGTGTCTGCCTGCACTACTGGGGGGTGTCTGCCTGCACTACTGGGGGTGTCTGCCTGCACTACTGGGGGGTGTCTGCCTGCACTACTGGGGGGTGTCTGCCTGCACTACTGGGGGGTGTCTGCCTGCACTACTGGGGGGTGTCTGCTGCACTACTGGGGGGTGTCTGCACTACTGGGGGTGTCTGTACTACTGGGAGGTCTGCACTGGGGTGTCTGTACTGGGAGGTCTGCACTGGGGGTGACTGTACTGGGAGGTCTGCACTGGGGGTGACTGTACTGGGAGGTCTGCACTGGGGGTGTCTGTACTGGGAGGTCTGCACTGGGGGTGTCTGTACTACTGGGGGTGTCTGTACTGTACTTACGTCAGTGCTACAGTTTGAATTTATTTGTGTGAACTGTGAAGTTAAGTCATGGATTGTGGAAACTAACTAGTGTCAGGTGATTGTATATAGTGTATACCACATTTACCACTGACTAATGCAGAGTTGCAATGCAAGGAGATCAGCTAAAAGTAGTTGGATCTGTATGTGCGTTATAATTAATTAATCAAAATTAGTCGATCGATTAAAAAAAAAAGATTAATCAAACACAAAAATTTTAATCAGTAACAGCCCTAATTTATATTAGTAAAAATATGCTTGGTGTGACATGGATTTTCCTCTTATTTAACATGTATACATAGACATTTCATGAAACATTAGGTCATGAATATTTACGTGAAGTCATGGAAAGGTCATGGAAAAGTCATGGAAATTTATTGGTAAAAATGTGTATGAACCCTGTGCTTGAAAGACAAGCGGCCAGAAAATGTAATCAGGGACTCATCAACGCAGACAAAATCGGGAATAAACAAGGCTGCAAAACGTTCGTTGAAGTGGTTTATGAGGGGCCGAATTTTGTAGAGCCGGTCGTATTCAGGGTCTCCACGTGGACGACAAAGTTCATTGTCGTTGAAATGCATGAACCGCAAGATCTGCTAATTTCCTGGGCATGGAGGCAGAGAACACGGGCATGTGGTCAGTTGGGTGCGTAGACCAATAAGCGCGCAATGACGGGAATTTGTGTGCCCATGTTGAGGGAAAGGCCCAGAAAGGTCTTAAATTCGGAAACCGTAATTGGTTTCCAATCTTTGGCAATGGAAGGCAACTGGGGACTAGCGGCGATGAATTGACCAGCATATAAATTACTCTGGTCCACAATAGATCTATAGAGATCTTCCGTGAAAAACAGCGAATAAAAATCAATTGGCATAAAATCGTCTGTTTCCACCTGAATACCGGGTTGGGCAGTGAATGGGGGAAGTACGGGTTCTGAAGAAGTGGTGGGGACCCAATCAGGATAGGCGAATTCTGCAGGAAGGGCACTATGGGCACGACGGGCCTGCCTTTGTCTTATTCTTGGTGGCAGCAGAACACTACTTGTGCTTGCCACCTCCCCAGCTTGAACTGCACTTATGGGACTCGCCACGTCACCACGTGATACTGCAGTGCTGGATGTACGCTCAGGCTGTACTAGGCCGCTGGTGTTTGCCAATTCACCAGAAGGAAGAGCGGTGCTAGTACTACTTTGCTCCATGATACGAGAGCCCTGCGGTTCTTGCTCCTCAACAACCTCAGAAGATCGGGATCGGGTACGCCTGACCTTAGCAGGGACCACATCTTCGTCGTCAGAGCTATCTGACATGAAGCCGCTGACTTCACTGTCTTCTACGGGAAGATATTCTGAGCCTGAATCTGACAGATGCGTGACCTCCTCTTCACTATCTGTCATGCTCAGAATCTCGTAGGCCTCTTTACTAGTGTACCTTCGATTTGCCATTTTGGTCTCTAAATTTAGGGGTACACTAGTAAGATTCACAGGTAAAAAAAGCACCTGACTGTCAGCAAATGTATCAAACGCTTAAAAAAAACTGTTAGCGATCGCAGGGATCAGGACTGTCTGAGTGAGTGAGTGAGTGAGTGAAAAACTTGTATAGCGCTAACAAATGCGAACTAAATCGCCTCAAGGCGCTTAGCATCCAGTAGCTTCATGATCCATCAGAAGAGGTGGGTCTTAAGTTTTTTCCTAAAGGCCCGATGGTTTTCTTCCATACGGATATCCGTGGGTAGCGCGTTCCATAGCCGTGGTCCTTGGACTGCAAATCTTCGTTCTCCCTTTGATTTGTAGCGAAATTTGGGGATGTGAAGGGGGTTTTGGTTTGTTGATCGGAGACTGCGTTTGGGGGTGTAATGCTTTATCTTCTCGCATAAATATTGCGGAGCGATTCCTTGTGTGCCCTTGTGGGTGAGACAGAGGGTCTTGAATGTGACCCGATCCTTTACGGTTAACCAATGAAGGGTCCTCAGTGCAGGGGTGATGGATTCCCAGTTTTTTTTTCCTGTTATCAGTCTGGCTGCCGTGTTCTGGACGACTTGTAGGCGTGACATTTGGTATTTGGGTAGTCCGAGGTAGAGGGAGTTTGCGTAGTCGAGTCGGGAGTTGATAATTGATCCAACTACTACTGCTGTGTCCTCTTCTGGGATGAAGGGAATGAGTCTACGCAGCAGGCAGAGGAGATAATGAGATCCGCTGATTACTGATCCTATTTGAGCGTCCATCGACATCTCCGAGTCAAAGATGACTCCGAGACTTTTGACTTTGGTGCTCGGGGTGATGGTCTGTCCAAGAATGGTGGGTGGTGTCCAGGAGGTTTTAGTTTTTGTCTTTCGATTAGCGTGGAGGAGAAGCAGTTCTGTTTTGGATCCGTTGAGTTTAAGTGAACTCTGTCATCCAATCATCGATCAATGTGAGGCATTTTTCCAATCCGTGATATTGGTCTTTTTTTCCAGTGATACGAAAGTAGAGTTGGGTGTCGTCCGCGTATGAGTGGTAGCATAAGTCCTGTTTGCTAATGATTTTTAGGAGTGGGCGGAGGTAGATGTTAAAGAGCAGGGGTGACAGTGGTGATCCTTGAGGGACTCCGCAAGAAATTGCGCGAGTTTCAGAGGTGAAGGCACCTAATTTCACTGTCTGAGAACGATTCTCAAGAAAGGAAGCGAACCAAGGAAGGTCAGGGTCTGCGACTCCTGCTACTTCTTTAAGACGAATGAGTAGAGTTTTGTGGTCTACTGTGTCGAACGCTGCACTGAGGTCCAGCAGTACCAGGAGACATGATTCTCCGTCATCTGCGGCTTCGAGGACGTCATCCCATATTTTGAGAAGTGCCGTTTCTGTACCATGGCCTGGGCGGAAGCCTGATTGTAGTGGATCCAAGAGTTTGTAAGTGTCCAAATGGCCTTGTAGCTGTTGTACTACTGCTTTCTCCATGATCTTGGAAATGGTGTTGAGGCTTGTTACCGGTCTGTGGTAATTTGGGTCCTTAGGGTCAAGATTGGGTTTCTTTAGGAGGGGTTTGATTATACCTTGCTTGAGGGAGTTCGGAACCATACCTTCTTTGAATGAAAGATTTACGATGTGTGTAATGGTAGGAGCTAAAATGTCGGTACATTCTTTCAGGAGTTTTGTGGGAATTATGTCATTTTGACGATGTAGTGTCTCTGAGGCTTCTGATGATGTTTTTGGTGGTGTCAATGGTGATCGGGACCAGCGAAAATTTTGCTAGTTGTATAATGTTCGTATTGATTTTCTCTGTTTGCTTTGGCTGTGTGAAGTTGGTTGTTTTTTTCTGTTGAATTATTTCCCGAATATTTTCGATTTTGTCGATAAAAAAATCCGATAGCTCATTGCAGAACTCTTGGGTTTCGTTTGCTGGAGGCTCTAGACAGGTAGGGTTCATGGTCCGAGTGACCAGTTTGAAGAGTTCACGAGGCCGGTTTAGGGCTTTTTTTATGGTGTTTGAGAAATGTTCCTTTTTTGCTTTTAAAAATTGCTTTGTGATATTTCTTAGTGCTTTGTAGTTTGTGTGGTTTTCCTCCGTTGGGTTTCTTCTCCAGGCTCCTTCAGCTCTTCTGCGTTCTTGCTTCAGTAGCGTAAGAGTGTCACTAAACCAGCCCGAGTTGTTTTTACGGATGTGTGCTCTGCGTCTCGGAGCGACTGTGTCCGCTGTTTGTAGTAATATTTTGTTTAAGGAGTTGAGTGTTTGTTCCGTTGAGCGGTTATGCTTTAGCGTTCCTATTTTTTTTGATAGAATGGTTTTGAAAAGCTTTGAGTGTAGTTTCTTCTGAGATCTTGTCCAGTATGTTTTTGTTGAGTCTTCCGGTTTTTGGGAGATGGTGCTGGTGGTAAATTTGAATTTGATAGCGTGGTGGTCCGTCCATGGTAACGGCATGTTGTCCAGTATGTTGATGTCCATATTTTGTTTGAAGATGAGGTCAAGAATGTGACCCGATCCATGTGTGGGTGCATTTATTAGTTGCTGCAACCCTAGTTCTTCCAATTGGTTGATACAGGCGGTGGCGATGGGGTCCTGAGTGGTGTTAGCCCAGAGGTTAAAGTCCCCGAGTAGTAAAAACTTTTTGGTTTTTAAGGTGTATGTCGAGAAGAATTCAGTGAAGGGTGTGAGGAGATTTGTCTTCGGTCCTGGTGGTCTGTAGCATAGCAGTATGTGAATGGTGTCATGGGGTGTTGTTTGGAGTTGCAGGGTGAGTGTTTCCATGAATGGCAATGAGTTCTGTAGGGTTGGTTTGGTAAGAGAGAAGATAACTGCTAGGCCTCCCCCTTTGTCCTATTCTGTGCTCAGTTAGGATGCGGTAGTTCCCAGGTACTAGTTCCGTTAGGACGGTGTTACAATCCGGTGTTAGCCAGCTTTCCGTGATAAAGAGGCAATCTGTCGTTTTGCGTGATGAAATCGTGAATTTCCTGTCTGTGCTTGACTGCCGATCTGGTGTTAATCAAGGCGCATGATAAATCTTGTAGATGAAGTGGTGTCTTTGTGGTTTTGATAGTCGATTGTCGGTTGATCCTAAGCAGTTGTTCTTTTTGTGAGATTTTTTGGGTGGCGGTTGGAAGTGTTGGGGCGGTATTCCTTAGCCTGTGGAGGGTGTCCGCTGAGTATTTAAAGATGCACATGATGGGAGGAAAAAGGTGATGGGGATGATGGATGGGGCCCAATGACCTAAACCGCCCTCCCGTTGGTCCAGAGGAAGGCAAAAACCACCAGCCGAGTCTGGCCAATTGCTGCAGCAGGGGAAAAATTCCTTCCTGACCCCCCGAGGGGCGATCGGGTAAACCCTGGATCAACTCGCTACTAGTTGGTGGTGCCCCGATGTACTTACCCGGTCGGCACACGCGGGCCTGCTGGAGAGAGACTCGGGACGGGTGTAGAGTGATGGCCGGGGCTAGGCCACAGCCGCGGTCTGTCCTGCAGTTCTAACAGTCTAGAAATGGGCGCCCGGATGGCGGCAGGTGGCAGTCGGCGGCTGTGGGTGAAGCGGTGGTGAGCTGGGGGATCGGAGCTTGGGGAGAGTGGGGAGAGTGGGGTCCCGTGGAAGCCGCAGGTCGTCAGGTTAACGTTTGCTGGAGGAGCGAAACCCCAGAGTCCAAGGGGGTTCCTGTATGGCCAGAGCTCCTGCCACACACGTCCGTTACGCTTGACCGTATGTGTGGATTGCTCTGTGAAGCGATGAGGTCAGGGCTCCTGTCACACACGTCCGCTTCCTGGACCGTGCGTGCGGATTGCTCTGCGAAGTGGTGAGCCTCGGGGGCCTATCGCACACGTCCGTTATGCTTGGCCGTGTGTGTGGGTCTGGGGAGATCGCGTAGTGGCGGCGGTCGATGCTGTAGGTTGGGGCAGCTTGAGTACGTCAGGGGGGGGGCGATCAGTCATAAGTAGTAGAGTTATTGAAGAGTATTGTGAAGATAGTAATGGGGGTGGGGAATTGGTAAGAATAGAGAAAAAAATAATTTTTTATTTTTTTTTGTCAGTGTTGGGGGAAAGGCTCTGGGTGTATCAAGATGGCCGCTACTTACTGGGCCGAATATCCATTTCGTCCTCCCGGCTGCCTTTTGTGAGCGACCCAGTGGGAGCCACAGGCAAGTGACCCGTGAGTGGATGCGATCCGGTAGTTATCCCGGGTCAGAAGATTCCAGGGGGCCGGGAGAGGAGTTTGAGGGCTGAGGCTGGGTGTCCCAAGATGGCCTCCGCGGCCGGGTCTAGGCCGAAGCCGCGGTCTATCCTGCTGGGCAGGTAGCAGCTAGTGCTGCTTCGGGGCCTGCTGACTCCTCTGGGGGGCTCCGCGAGTGGGTGAGTGCCGTAGGGTGGCCCCTTGGCTGATCCGGATGCTGGAAGGGGGATCGAATGTGGCTAGGCCGCAGCCGCGGACTTTCCTGTCGGCGGCTGCGGGTGGAGGGGGGTTCCGCCGGCGGCGGATGAATGGCCTCAGTGGCGGGTGGAGGGCTCGGATGTAGCTCGGTGAGCTAGGCCAGGGGTGCAGCCGGTCCGTGAAGGAGGCGCCAGAGGGGGGGACCGTGGGATGAGTGATGTTAGGCCGCAGCCTCGGACTTGCCCGGCGGCTGCGGGAGGAGGTGTCTGGCGCGGGGGGGCTCGTATGGATTGGGGTCCCGCTGGATGGAGGGGGGGGAAGAGAACCGGGGGGACAAGGGTGAGAGCAGGGGAGAGAGCCAGGGGGAAATAGGGGAGAGTACGGGGGAGAGTCCTGGGGAGAGAAGCAATGCAGCCCTGGAAGTCAGGAGCTAGGTACACACGTCCTCTCTGTCTCCTGAGTAACGCTGCAGTTATGTGTGTTGTGTTTGGTAAGTGACAGTGATCGATCGATACTGCACTTGGGTGGGCTGGGCTGGGCGGAGGGGCTAAACGCAGGTGCTAGAAGGTATCTGGGCTGATCCCGCTAACACTGCGTTTTTGGGGACGCTAGTATAGATCAGATCAGATATTGATCTGTTCAGATACTATACCACTAAGGGAGGTGTATGCTTTGCCTAACGCTGCCTGGGGCGACGCAGACCCTCTCTGGCGCTAAAATCTAATTGATATCAGCCGCCGGGCGATCAGGGGGTTAAACCTTTATTGGGTTATATACGGCGGGTGCCCTGATGCTATAAAAAGCAAACTAACCAACCAGCGTCACCCGTAAAACTTATATGATGATCACTGGTGAAAGGGTTAACTAGGGGCAATCAGGGGGTTAAAACCTTTATTAGGTTATGTATGGGGGTACCTGACGCTATATAAAAACCTGACGGGTAACCTAAATAACTAACTGGCTAACCAGTGTCACCAGTAAAACTTATACGGTGATCACTGGTGAAAGGGTTTACTCTAGGGGCAATCAGGGGGTTAAAATAATATATGGGGGTACCTGACGCTATAAAAACCTGCGGCGAACCTAAAAATAAATAACTGGCTATCTAGGGCACCACCGGCACTAAATACAGCGATCGGAAATACGATCGCTTAGTGACGCTGGCGTTACCTGGGGGGCGATCAAGGGGTTAAACCTTTATTAGGGGGCTACCCCGGACTTAAAGGGGCCTAAACCTAACTGCCCTGACACTTTTTACAGACACAAATGACACTAAATGCAGTGATCAGTAAATAGATGATCAGTGTGACTGGGGGTGCAGGGGATGACCTGGGGGGTGAAATGTGTGCCTATGTGTACCTACGTGTTAGTGCACTAACCTGATGTCTTCTCTCCACGGCGCTCTGGACGAAAAGACCGCCGCATGGAGAGATGACATCACTTCCTCTGCCTGTGTTTACATTACACAGGCAGAGGAAGATTCTCATTCGTCCGGGAGCGATCGCGAGGGGGTGGCCGGAAACAAATGGCCGTCCCCTCATCACGGATCGCTCCCGCACGAGAACCACCGTTCACTGTATAGAAGGGGGGTCCGATGGGACCCCCCAACTATACGAAGACACAGGCACGTACAGGTACGTGATTGTGCCTGTCCGTGCCATTCTGCCGACGTGTGTGTATATATACAGTGCGCGGTCGTTAAGTGGTTAAGCACCATTAAGGGGCAGATATCAGCCTTGGCTGTCTTCTTTCAACGACCCTTGGTGGCTCATTCACTGGTGAGTACGTTTGTGCAAGGGGTTCGACGTGGCCCTGTGATGCTTTAGCGTCTATCTATTTAAGTTCTTGTGGTAAAACCAAGGAAGCTTAAACTTCTGTAGTGTATCAATGCTTTACTAAACAAGGAAAAATCTGCACATACAACTGTAGGATGCACAATACAACACAACTTATAGCTTACAAAATATATACCTACAAATATATAAACATGTACCATACACATTAAGTAAACTAAATAATTACTCAACTTGGAGGTCAAGATGTAATGTCCATAGTTCCTTGCTCAGTCCAACTCCCAAAAGCGTCTCCAAAGTTATCCAGCTTCAGGCAGCCATGTCTTCTTCCTTTGTCCTTCCAAACACCAACTCCTTCCTTTTTGTCCTTCCAAACACCAACTGTTGTTCAAACACACATGTCTCCCAACCCTTTCCAAGCCCCTCCCACCCATTTCCTGCTTCCTGCAAAGAACGTCCAGACATATCAATGGAGGGGGCGAGGGGGGGAAGGGTCACTGTAACTAAACTCTATATTTTTATCATAAAATCACTATAGAAATTGCCATAGCAACACAACCACAGAGTAACCTTGCTAGATAGAGGCAAGCAAAACAGGCCCCTCCGGTTCGACCACCACTGCCTCCCTGGGATTTGAATCTGGTGCTCTCGGTACTTCAGAAACCTCAGTTTGAGAACATCCGAGAGATTCCCCTTTTGACACTCTCTCAGAAAGTTGCCTTTCTGGTGGCTATTACATCAGTCAGGAGGGTTTCTGAATTGGCGGCCTTGTCTTGCAAGTCTCCCTACTTGATCCTCCACAAGGATAAGGCGGTGCTGCGCCCGCAGCTTTCGTTTCTTCCGAAGGTTGTTTCGGCTTTTCATCTAAATGTTGACATTGTGCTTCCATCCTTGTGTCCTCAGCCGTCGCATCCCAAAGAGGTTGCTTTGCATTCCTTGGCTGTGGTCTGAGCTCTGCGGTTGTATCTGTCTGCTACGGCTCCGTTTTGGAGGTCAGACTCACTGTTTGTTTTGGTGGTTGGTCCAAAGAAAGGCCTGGCGGTCTCGTCGGCCACCATTTCTCGGTGGATCAGACAGATCGTGACTCAGGCTTATGCCCTGAAAGGGCAGGCGCCTCCATTTCTTATTACTGCGCATTCAACCAGGGCAATAGGTGCCTCCTGGGCTTTCTGACATCAAGCGTCCGTTTCCCAGGTGTGTAAGGAGGCGACCTGGTCGTCCGTTCACACTTTCACAAAGTTTTACAAGGTTGATGTGCGTGCATCTGCGGATGCTTGTTTCGGTTGCAAAGTTATGCAGGCGGCTGTTTTAAGGTTGCAACTCCTCCGTTGAGGAGCTCTGGTTGTTTTGGGTGGAAGTTTGTTTGCTTGCTGTTCCCACCCCTCGTTTTTTGACACTGCTTGGGGACTTCCCTAAGGTCAAAAATAAAGGAGCTGTGTCCGTCCATGAACGAAAGAGGAAATAGGATTTTTGTACTCACCGTAAAATCCTTTAATCTGAAGTTCATGGACGGACACAGCACCCACCCCTCCTTTTTATGTTTGTACTGCTTTTTGACAAACTGAGCTGCTGATTGCAGGATGAGGGGTTATAGCCAGAGGGACCGCCCCCTGGGCGGTACTGTTCAGCTTTGCTGTTTTTAACTGTTTAACATATCTGCCTAGTCCTCTCCTGATAGACGGCATATAAACCCTAAGGTCAAGAATAAAGGAGCTGTCCATCCATGAACTTCAGAGAAAAGGATTTTACGGTGAGTACAAAAATCCTATTTTTGTGCTTTTAAAAAAACAAAAAAAAAACAGTAAAGTTAGCTCAATGTTCTTGCATATTGTGAAAGATGAAGTTGCGCTGAGTAAATAGATACCTAACATGTCACGCTTCAAAATTGCACACGCTTGTGGAATGGCGCCAAACTTCGGTACTTAAAAATCCCCATAGGCGATGCTTTAATTTTTTTTACTGGTTACAAAATTATTGCTCTCGCTCTACCGTTCGCGGCGATACCTCACATGTATGGTTTGAACACCGTTTCATATGTGGGCGGGACTTGCGTATGCGTTCGCTTCTGCGCGCGGGGACAGGGGCGCTTTAAAATTTTTATTTAATTTTTTATTGTTAATTATACTTTTATTTTTTTTTAGTTTGCCACTTTAAAAAATAAAAACTTGATCACTTTTATTCCTATTACAAGGAATGTAAACGTCCCTTGTAAAAGGAATATGGCATGACAGGTCCTCTTTACAGTGAGATATGGGGTCAATAAGACCCCACATCTCACCTCTAGGCTGGGAAGCCTGAAATAAAAATAAAAAAACGATCTTGGCTTCCCAGCCGAGGCGGCGCTGTTTTTTGAATGCAGAGGCCGAGCGTGACGTCATAAAATCGCGCCCGGCCTTCAACGATCATAGGGACTCCAGCAACCATCTGGTCCACTGGAAATCTCTATGGTCAACATCCGGGGACGGCGGATCTGTTCTCCGACTCACCGATCGCAGCGGTGAGTCGGTAGAAGCATCGTGGGAGGCGGGGGATGTCCCCTCTCGCCTCCCGTAAGAACGATCAAGCGGCGGACCAGCCGATATGATCATTCTTATGTTGTAGGGAATCGCTGGCTGAAAAAGATGTTATCTGAATGATGCCTGTAGCTACAGACATCATTCAGATATCCCTGCTCAAACTCAAGGAAGTCATATGACGGCCGGCGGGCGGAAAATGGTTAAAAGGCAAATCAATTTGTTACTTTTTTGATATGCATTTTTTTTGATTTTTTTTTTGTTATTCTATCTCACTGTTAAAATAAACCTACCATTAACATTATAGACTGATCATTTCTTTGTTGGTGGGCAAACGTACAAAATCAGCAGGGAATCAAATACTTATTATAAATAACATTCAATTACAATGTCACAATTGTATACGCTATTTTTTTTTAATTTGCAAATTTTTACCCCCCCACAAAAGTGGAGTTGCCCTATAAATATTTTATTAAATGTAGAGCATAAGCAGGATATCTTTTTTGTTAAGTTTTTTTTGTAGAGTGGGAAATGGTCTTCCCTCTCAGGTCTCCAGCCTTTAAAGGGGAGTTCCAGCCTTTTTTAGGTTTATTAAAAGCCAGCAGCTACAAAAAGTGTAGCTGCTGGCTTTTAATAAACAGACACTTACCTGTTCCACTGTCCAGCGACGTGGCCGAACGGGGCTTCGCTCCTCTTCCCCCCCCCCCCCCTCCGCCGGCGCCTCCATTCTAACTGTGGGCACCCGGCCATGACAGCTTTCGGCTTCACAGCCGGGCACTCACTGCGAATGCGCGAGCGGCGCTGCACAATCTGAGTGGACAGGCGATCGCCTGGGACCTGTCACGTGTCCCAGGTAATCGACTACAGGTAGAGGGGCCGCCTTAGGCGATATGACGAGTCGCCTAAGCGGTCCCTGGGCGGAAGGAGGAAGTGGGACAGGAAGTCCCACTCTCCCCCCCCCCCCCATCCCCCCCCCAAAAAAAATGACATGGCAAATGTGGCATGTAAGGGGTCAAGGAGTGGTTTAAGTGGAAGTTCCACTTTTGGGTGGGACTCCACTTTAAGCTGAAGTCTGGAACAAACTTTTGTTGGAAGACATGGTATTTTTAATCCAGCCATGTGTGGCTACAAGACCGCTTCCCAATGAATGGGCTCCCCCATTTGTCAAAGTAGGGGGACATTTGTCGGCCTTCTGGTCACAGGAAATCTCAGATGCCTGGGTCCTGACTGTCAGTTCTAGGGGCTATAAACTGGAGTTAACAGACCCTGCCTCTTCCCCACTTCTTGCTCTCAAATTTTACCACTCTCCTTGCCATGGCAGGCAGATCTTCTTGCTGCTGTTAAGCAACTTCTCAAAATGATCATTACCCCAGTCTTGGGTTCAGCTTCAATTTGTTAGTGTATTTAAATCTGCTAGTACGTTTTAACAATCCCCTCCCACCCAGGCTGACAATTTTGCTGTCTGCTGTGATCGCCCTGGTCATTTATCCAGAGTGGAGGCATTCCAATACAGGAGGTGTTTTACTGGCCAGATCACCAGTTGAAAACTTAAAAAAGAAAACAAGTGCAGCAAAATATATTACATGTTTTGGTCTTAAGACTGTTTTAAGCAGTCCAGTGCTTCATTGCGATAAGAACAAACTTTTCTCTTTTAGATTCAACCATTAGGAGTATGGCTTTTCCCAATCGATTCGGTTTTATGTAATGTGTATTTCTTTCTCGTACATCACGGGACACAGAGCGACATAGTCATTACTAATGGGTTATATAGATACCGTCAGGTGCTGGCACTGGCAACTTCCAAAACCGGAAGTACCCTCCCCTATATAAGCCCCTCCCATCCGGGAGCACCTCAGTTTTTTGCCAGTGTCTAAGGTGTTGGCCAAGAAGAAACATGTGTTTTTCACTGAGCTTGCGTACAGGTTCTTTTGGGCCTCAGTAAGCTATTCCGGATCCGACCAAAAAAGCTTCATAGCTAAACGGTCGGTACCCGGGCCTTGCAGAGAAGAGCAAGGTTTTGCCTGTAATGCTTCTCTTAGGAGAGCTGGACCCTGGGATCCAGAGCTCTGGTCATACCCACGACCAAGATGTTTTCTGTGCAGGGTGCTATACAGGTCCAGGGGAGTGGAATCCTTGGGAACCCGGTCCCTGAAGGTTTGATTACAATGCCTGCCGTGATAGGTGAAGTTTGGGCTTTTGTGGACCAAACAAAGTCCTGCGGCGGGGAACAGGTAAGTGGGGGCCCCCAGGAACTTGGTTCTATTGGGGGACCCCCAAGCCTAATTTGTCTTTCTGTCTGTTACCTAATGGTATTCCCGCAAAATTCTGTGCATGCCTGTAACTACTAAAAAAATGTAATAATTTTTAATGGTGGTCAAGGAAAAAAAAAAAAAATTTTTTTATATATATTTAATATATTAGACTGCGGTACCTGTGTTTGTCCACTAGAGGCCGCTGTGGAATGTTTTCTTGTCATGTGGACTAGCTTCTTCTCAGCAGAGCAAAGTCCAGGCAGATGGTGAGTTCTCTTATAGGAAACTGCTTCCTCTGCCATGTTGCAGTGCTCGTCCATCCCCCGGCCTGCGGCAAAGAGGGGCCCTGGCTCCTGTCCCTTGTTACCATATTTGAAATTAGCGCCGAAGGCGCACGTGCCCGCGCGCGTGCGCGTGCACGCGCCTCTATATATAGAGGTGAGCCGGGAAAGGGGGCGGAGCCTGGGGGATGACGCTCTGTGCGCGCCGCAGCGCTTCTGCACATGTGCGGGCGTCCCAGCAGTTTAAAAAAACCACAATATTGTAGTGAGCTGGCTATGAAGTACAGAGACAGAGCTGGCAACATTTAAAGGCATACAGCAAGCGGTTGATACAGGCATCCCCTAGAAAGGCACATTAGTAGACACCAACTGTGATATAGCAGCAATTGTGCTAGACTATTCTCAGTAAAAGTGGTGTATTACGGCTGGAATACCTCAGCTTTAGGCTTAGGAATATGCCGTCCAGAAGCTCCGGAACTGAATCTTCCAGGAAGCGAAGGGGGTCTCATCGGGCTCGGAGGATCTTGGGCATACTCCTGCTGCACCAGTCTCCCCTGAAGTTCAGAGGTAAGTGACCGTAGAGACCCCGCAGGGTACTTGGTACTGTGGCTGTCCTCAGTTCACCTGCTCCTGTGTATGTAACAGAGGAGGTTTTTTCCTCAGCTCTGGGAGGATTAGAGAGAGATTGTCAACATTTATCGCTGCCTCCCTGTCAGGGAAAGCACGCCCGATCTCCGTCTCCTCCTTCAGAGTGCCTGTTAGCAGAGCAACAGTCCCATACAGGGATCGACCTGCCTGAAGGGGATCAGGATGAGGTTGATTCTGTTATAGAGGAATCAACAGTGGGGGAACCTTTTCTCAGCATCTTAAGCTGAAAGATTATGGGTTCAGTCTCTGACTAACATGGTCCGATCAGCATTTAAAAATGCACCTTGCGGAACCATCAACCACTACTGTATCCTCGTTGGGGTCGCTAGAAGCCCCCAGACTGTTTGTTCTTTTCCACTTCACCCTTTACTGAAAGGGCTCATTTACCAGGATTGGGAACGTCCTGAGAAAATATTTATTCCCCCAAGAGATTTCCGGTGGTCTATCCCATGGAGGATAAGTTCATCAAAAAAAAAAAAATGGAAGGTCCCTACAGTGGACGCAGCCATCTCTTGTATGTATAAATCACTGACATGTCCAGTGGATAATGTCCAAATGTTCAAGAACCCAATAGATAAAAGATTGGAGTCCTTATGAAAATCTGCTTGGTGATACAACCAGCAGTAGCAGCTATTGGGGTCTGCTAAGCAGTGAAGGATCAGTTGAAACAGGTCTTGAGGGACTTGACAGATCAGCAGGCTTTGCCCTAGCTGATCTACCTAGAGCCTTAGGCTTTGCGGTTGACGCCATAGAGGATTCAGTCCATCAGGCCTCCCGCCTTACGCTGTCTATAGTACATATGCGTAGGCTCCTATGGCTCAAAAACTGGTCTGCTGAAGCTCCCTGTAAAGAATGGCTGGTTAGCGTCCCATTTCATGGTGAACGCTTATTCAGGGAAAACCTGGACAAATATATCCAGAAAATTTCCAGCGGTAAAAATACGCTCTTGCCGGTTAAAAGCAGAGTTAGAGGTCCCTCTTTAAGAGGCCTGCTTCTCCAGTCCCTGGGGCATCGGCTGTGTAACAGTTCCGACGGCCTCCTCGGTCAAATCCCGGGGGTAAAAAACAGGGACAGTAGCAGGGTAATGAGAAACCCTGGGTCAGGGGAGGTACAAAACCTCCCCCAAAGTTAAATTCATTGAAGCCCCCACTCAGTCGGGTGGGGGGAGGACTCCAGTTGTTCGCAAGAGACCTGGCGGGACACGATCAAGACAGATAGGTGCTCTCCGCAGTAGGTTTGGGATACAGTTTGGAGTTAAAAGACTCTCCTCCTTCCCATTTTTGAGGTCAAACGTGCCAAGGGATCCCCGGAAGAGAGAGTCCCTCCTGTTGGCACTAGAACAACTATTGCTCCAAGGAGTAATTATGGAGGTTCCCCTGGAAGAATGAGGGTTCGGGTTTTACTCAAACCTCTTTACAGTCCCGAAGCAAACGCGGTCGGGAGGCCCATATTAATTCTAAAAGGGCTATACAAATTCCTGTATATCAGGACTTTCCGATGGAGTCGATCCGATCGGTGGCCACTGCCCTACAAGGGGAGGATTGGTTAGCCACGATCGACATCAAAGATGCTTATTTGCACATTCCCATCTTTCCAGTCCACCAAAAATTTCTACGCTTTGCAGTAGAAGGGCGCCATTTTCAGTTCAGAGCCTTACCCTTCGGTTTGGCCACAGCACCACGAGTGTTTACAAAAATTCTGGCCCTTTATTGGCCAATCTAAGAACACAAGGTGTAATGATAATGGCATATCTGGATGACTTGTTGCTGATAGACCACTCAGTGAAAAAACTAGACGTGGTCGTTCACAAGACGATCAAGTATCTGGAATCTCACGGTTGGATTATCAACCGAGACATGTCAGCCCTAAAAACCAGTCAAAAGTCTGGAATACTTGGGGCTAAGGTTGGATTCAGGCCAGAGAAAAATATTCTTGCCTCGAGGAAAGGTGTTGTCTTTGAAAGATTTGATCCACTTAGTGGGTACAAAAAAGACAGCCGTCCATACGCCTGTATATGAGGCTGCTGGGAAAAATGGTGGCATCATTCGAAGCAGTACCCTACGGTCAATTCCATTCAAGGAATTTGCAAGGGGCCATACTGTCAGCCTGGAACAAAAAAGTTCAGGCCCTAGACTTACAATGTCCTTGTCCCCTTCCGTTCGCAAGAGCCTCCGTTGGTGGTGGGTTCCCCAGAATCTGGAAAAAAGGAAATCCTTCAGTCCGATTTCTTGGAAGGTGGTCACTACAGATGCCAGCCTTATAGGCTGGGGAGCAGTACTGGAGCAATAGTCTCTCCAGGGCAGATGGTCGGATGCAGAAAAGGCCCTGCCCATCAATCTCTTAGAGATACGAGCAGCCCGGTATGCCCTAGTAGCATGGACATCCAAACTCCAAGGGTCCCCTGTCAGAATTCAATCAGACAATGCCACAGCAGTGGCATATATCAATCATCAGGGGGGCACCAGGAGTCATGCAGCCCAGAGGGAAGTAAATTACATCCTGAAATGGGCAGGAAAAATATGTCCCAGCCATATCTGCGGTATTCATTCCAGGAGTGGAGAATTGGAAGGCGGACTTTCTAAGTCGCCAGCAATTAGGCCCAGAGGAAGGGTCCCTTCACCCCGAGGTTTTCTGGACAATATGTCAGCGGTGGGGAACATCGGATGTAGATCTTCTAGCATCCAGATTCAACGCAAAGGGGGACAGGTTTGTCTCTCGGACAAGGGATCCCCTAGCTTGCGGCTCGGATGCCCTAGTGTTCCCTGGGGATCAGTTCAAGCTGATATATGCATTCACACCGCCACAATGGTTACCTCGATTACTCCGCAGAATCAGGGTAGAAAAGAAACCAGTGATTCCGGTGGCTCCAGCGTGGCCCCGAAGAGCGTGGTACGCGGAGATTGTAAAATTTCAGTGGGGAGTCCTTGGACTCTCCCACGTCGTCCGGCTTTCGCAAGGACCGATATACCACCCTTCCTTACCAGCCCTAGGTTTGACGGCCTGGCTATTGAAGCCCACATTCTAAAAAAGAGAGGGCTCTCTAATGCTGTGGTATCTACCATGATCAATGCCAGGAAGCCGGTATCCAGGCAGATCTACTATAGAATCTGGAAGGCGTACATCGCGTGGTGTGAGGCCAAGAAATGGCATCCACATAAGTACGTAATAGGTAGGATTCTGGACTTCCTACAGTGGGCTGTAGATAGGAAGCTTGCCTTGAGTACTATCAAGGGTCAGATTTCGGCCTTGTCAATATTTTTTCAAAGGCCCTTGGCTTCGCATTCACTAGTCAAAGCCTTTATACAAGGAGTGATGCGTATTAGGCCTCCGGTTAATATTCCCATATGTCCATGGGATCTAAACTTGGTTCTGTCGGTTCTACAGAAACAACCATTTGAACCATTACAGCATATTTCCTTGGTGCTTCTCACCAGGAAATTGATTTTTCTAGTAGCCATTTGTTCGGCTAAAAGAGTATCGGAATTAGCAGCTATGTCCTGTAAGGAGCCATATCTGGTTATCCATAAGGACAGAGTAGTGTTACGTCCTCATCCAGCCTTTCTTCCTAAGGTGGTATCAAGGTTTCATTTGAACCAAGATGTGGTTCTTCCTTCTTTTTTCCCCAAACCTACTTCGGTAGAGGAAAAGTTATTGCATTCTTTGGATGTAGTAAGAGCAGTTAAAGCTTATCTAAAAGCCACTGCTCAGATTCGCAGAACGGATACTTTGTTTATTCTGCCGGAAGGCCCCAGAAAGGGTCAGGCAGCGTCAAAGTCTACTTTAGCCAAGTGGATTCGACAGGTCATTATGCAAGCTTATGGCTTGAGAAGGAGACCGCCTCCGTTCAAAGTTAGAGCGCACTCCACGAGAGCAGTTGGAACTTCATGGGCAGTGCATCACCAGGCCTCCCTGGCTCAAATCTGTAAGGCCGCAACATGGTCTTCGGTACACACGTTTACTAGGTCTTACCAGGTGGACGTTAGAAGTCAGGAGGATGTCGCCTTTGGGCGCAGTGTGTTGCAGGCCGCAAAAGATCCTCATGTCTGATAGCGCTCAGCTTATATATGGTGTATCCCCCCCCCTCATTTGGCATTGCTTTAGGACATCCCATTAGTAATGACTATGTCGCTCTGTGTCCCGTGATGTACGAGAAAGAAAATAGGATTTTTATAACAGCTTACCTGTAAAATCCTTTTCTTGGAGTACATCACGGGACACAGAGCTCCCGCCCCTCTTTAGGGACACTTATTGCTTTGCTACAAAACTGAGGTGCTCCCGGATGGGAGGGGCTTATATAGGGGAGGGTACTTCCGGTTTTGGAAGTTGCCAGTGCCAGCACCTGACGGTATCTATATAACTCATTAGTAATGACTATGTCGCTCTGTGTCCCGTGATGTACTCCAAGAAAAGGATTTTACAGGTAAGCTGTTATAAAAATCCTATTTTTAGACACTTCTACAAACCCTTCTAATCCATTTAGCAGTAGTTGGGCACTTGAACTTACCTGTCTGTGTTTTTTAGACGGTGACTGGAGTCATACAAAGTGATTATTTTTTTTTTTTTAATGCTCTAACAATAGGCACCGTTTTGTCCTCTGTCTGCTTCACAAAGTGCTTCAGATGAAAAAGTAAATGGATTGTAAAGTATTGTTAGGATTCTGAACCTGCACACTACACTACATTGTGCAATAGCACTTACCTCCTGAAGATCACATCTAACCATCTTATGCAAAGTCTTTGCGTGGTGCTTTTATGTTTTGAAGTAGTGTCCTGCTACGTAGCTCCTCTAAAGAAATATTCATGTTTTTTTGCAGATATGGAATGAGTTTATGAACCGTTCTGGGGAAGAGCAAGAGAAGGTTCTTCGGTACTTGGAACAGGAAGTAAGGAGACCTAGGGAAAGAATTAAAGGAAAGGATAAGAGGACAGGTATCTTACTAAACAATTTTGCCGCAATACTTTGGAAATGTAATTATATCATGATCTGTTATGCAGAGAAGCAAATACAGAGAAGGTATTCACTTATAAGTAGGGTTGCACCGATATAGTATCAGTGCCGATACCAAATATTTGCACAAGTATCGGTACTCGTGCAAATGCACCGATACATTTAGGCTTGGTTTTTTGAGCCGTCAGTGGGTCTCCCCAGTTGACAGCTGAAGTGTTAAAGAAGTCCGGTAATTGGAGCTGTCAAAAAAAAAGCAGCCAGCAATGTTTAACAACATTGCTCACCTGCTAAAACACTAAAATAAAAAGAAACATTGTTTCTTTTTGTATCTTTCTGTTTCTTCATCTGCAGATCAAAGGAATGAACAAATGTTCCTGTGTTTAACCCCTTAATTACCCTTCATTTACGCTAATCAGCCTTAATTAACTCACTATTCTCCTCCATTTAACTATTTTCCTTTTTTTTTTGTTCATGTCAATTTTATAAACGATTAACAATTAAAACTTTTTTTTTTTTGTTTGCTTAGTGAATATTATATATATATATATATTTATTATTAAACACATATTTACACATTTCACATTGAAAAAGCACAAAATGAAATAAATAAATCTATTTAATATGTAAGTAGCTTTTGTACCATTGCTGACAGCTGAAGTGAAAGTGAAAACAAAACCGTTGCAGTAGGTATCGGCGAGTGCTAAAAAAAAAAAAAAAAAAAAATGGCATCGGTGCATCCCTACTTACAAGGATATGGTTGATTCCAAAACTGTTGTCAAATTGAGTGTTTTTTTTCAGTTTAATAGAGAAGGGAACCACTTCTAGACCATTCCACTTCTTACAGGTAAAGACGCAGCTTGGAAAGGCATTCCTAATTGGTTAATCACTGGTAATGATTTCTGCACCAGCCATGGATTAGCAGGGAAGGTGATGGGGGTTAATGGTGAAAGGACAGGATTTTGTAATTTATTTGTGCTCGAGTCTAGCCACCCTAAAGCAGCCACAGGCTTCCATAAAGTAGATTCACTAGATATCTAGATATATACTAGATATAGATATGCAAGATATCTAATGTTATGTGATTCTTGTTATATTAAAAGTCTAACGGTCCAGACTAGGAGGATTTCATCTCTTTCACAATTGCAGTATCATATGGTACACAGGAAACAGAAGCAAAATGACCTACTTTTACTACTCTGAAGAGACAGGAAAGCAAAGCTTTTATTCTATTGGGCCCCTTTCCCACATACAGAGACCGTTCATTTCATCAGTTCAGTCACGTCAAAACGGATGAAGTATTCATCCGTTTTTCTTCAAAAAAAAAGTGACTGAACTGAACTCAAAACAATATATAGCAGGTTGCTAAGGAGGGGGCCATCAATCCGGCATCCCTAACAACCGATGAGTCATCAGCTGTCAGTGTGGTTCCCAGATGACAGCTCAATGTAGAAATAAAAAAAATTGCCGGTCAAAAAAACCAAAGAACCTTGCTCCCAAGTTGATGGGGACAAGGGCCTCTTCTCGACAACCCTGGCCGGTGGTTGTCAGGGTCTGCAGGCGGGGGGCTTATCAGAATCTGGAAGCCCCCTTTAACAAGGGGGGCTCCAGATCCCCCCCCCCACCTTCCTTATGTGAATAGGTAATTGTACCTCTACCCATTCACCCCAAAAAGCAGTGAAATGTAAAAAAAAAAAAGACGAGACGGTTTTTGACAAGTCCTTTATTAAAAAAAATAGCTCTGAGCCGTCTTCTCCCGCTGCCGTCTTCTCCCTTACAAAATGTCATCAAAAAATTCTGAGAATCTGGAGAAATACCTGTATGCAAGTGACCAGGCCGCAACGCAATATTGGAGGCCTGTGATCTTCAGGCCCTCAGATGTCACTGCATTAAAAACGGGCATGATTCTGTGATGGACCTCAATGCATGGGCTCAGTAATACTTTCAAAAATCACTGTCTGTGAGTACAGTGGATATTAAGTCTACACACCCTGTTAAAATGTCAGGTTTCTGTGATGTAAAAACAGATAACTTATTTCAGAACTTTTTCCACCTTAATGTGACCTGTAAAAAATATACAACTCGATTGACAAACAAACTGAAATCTTTTAGGGAGGGGGGGTAAAAATAATAATGTGGTTGCATAAGTATACACACCCTCTTATGACTGGGGATGTAGCTGTGTTCAGAATTAAGCAATCACATTCAAATTCATGTTGAATAGGAGTCGGCACACACCTGCCGTCATTTAAAGTTACTCAGATTAACCCCAAATAAAGTTCAGCTGTTCTAGTAGGTCTTTCCTGACATTTTCTTAGTTTCATCCTACAGCAAAAGCCATAGTCCGCAGAGAGCTTCCAAAGCATCAGAGCGATCTCGTTGTTAAAAGGTATCAGTCAGGGGAAGGGTACAAAAGATTTTCCAAGGCATTAGATATACCATGGAACACAGTAAAGACAGTCATCAAGTGGAGAAAATATGGCACAACAGTGACATTACCAAGAACTGGACATCCCTCCAAAATTGATAAGAAAACTGGTCAGGGAAGCTGCCAAGAGGCCTACAGCAACATTAAAGGAGCTGCAGGAATATCTGGCAAGTACTGGCTGTGTGGTACATGTGACAACAATCTCCTTTTATTTTTCATATGTCTGGGCTACGGGGTAGAGTGGCAAGACGGAAGCCTTTTCTTACCAAGAAAAACACCCAAGCCCAGCTAAAATTTGCAAAAACACCTCTGAAGTCTCCCAAAAGCATGTGGTAAAATGTGTTCTGGTCTGATGAAACCAAGGCTGAACTTTTTGGCCGTAATTCCAAAAGATATGTTTGGTGCAAAAACAATGCACATCACCAGAAGAATACCATACCCACAGTGAAGCATGGTGGTGGCAGCATCATGCTTTTGGGGCTGTTTTTCTTCAGCTGGAGCAGGGGCCTTAGTCAAGGTAGAGGGAATTATGAACAGTTCCAAATACCAGTCAATATTGGCACAAAACTTTCAGGCTTCTGCTAGAAAGCTGAACATGAAGAGGAACTTCTTACAGCATGACAACGACCCAAAGCATACATCCAAATCAACAAAGGAATGGCTTCACCAGAAGAAGATGATTAAAGTTTTGGAATGGCCCAGCCAGACCTGAATCCGAAAATCTGGGGGGTGATCTGAAGAGAGCTGTGCACAGGAGATGCAATCTGACAGATTTTTGCAAAGAGTGGACAAATATTGCCAAGTGAAGAGGTGCCATGCTGATAGACTCGTACCCAAAAAGTGTTGTAATAAAATCAAAAGGTGCTTCAACAAAGTATTAGTTTAAGGGTGTGCACACTTATGCAACCATATTATTTTAGTTTATTTTAACCACTTCAATACCATGCACTTATACAGCTTCCTGCCCAAGCCAATTTTGAGCTTTCAGCGCTGTCGCAATTTGAATGACAATTGCGCGGTCATGCTACACTGTACCCAAACAAATTTTTTATCATTTTGTTCCCACAAATAGAGCTTTCTTTCGGTGGTATTTGATTGCCTCTGCGATTTTTTTTATTTTTTGCACAACAAATAAAAAAAAGAGCGAAAATTTTGAAAAAAACTTTTTCTTTGTTTCTGTAAAAATTTTTTGTAAATAAGTACCTTTTCTTCTTCAATGACGGGCACTGATAAGGCGGCACTGATAAGGCGGCACTGATAAGGCGACACTGATGGGCACCGATGAGGTGGCAATGATGAGGTGGCACTGATGATGGGCACTGATAGGCGGCACTGATATGTGGCACTGGTAGGCGGCACTGATTGGCACTGATTGGCACTTATAGGCGGCACTGATAGGTGGCACGGACGGGCACTGATAGGTGGCGCTGATGGACACTAGTAGGTGGCACTGATGGACACTGATGCCCAGCAATGCCAGCCACCACACATTGTGTTTGTGCCATCATAGTGCCAGTCAGTGCCCATTTGTGGGCACTGATTGGCATATTTTTTTTTTTATTTTTTTTTATTTTACTACATGTGGATGGCCATGGGGGCCATCCACATGCTTGGGGCTTTCCTGGGGGGCTTCCCTGGTGGTCCAGTGTGGGTATCCGAGGGGGGGCTGCGCTGATGAACAATCAGCGCGAACCCCCCCCTGTCAGGAGAGCCGCTGATCGGCTCTCCTCTACTCGCGTCTGTCGGACGTGAGTGAGGAAGAGCCGATCAACGGCTCTTCCTGTTTACATCGTGATCAGCCGTGATTGGACACGGCTGATCACGTGGTAAAAAGCCTCCGCCGAAGGTTTTTTACCGAGATCAGTGTAGCGGTGGGTCAGACTGACCCACCGCTCCACCGATCGCCGCGATGCGTGCCCCCCCGGGCGCGCGGCGGCTGTTATCCTGCAGGATGTCATATGACGTCCAGTGTGGATAACTGAACCACTTCCCGGACGTCAATATGCTATTGACTGGGCGGGAAGTGGTTAACTTCCCTCCACCTAAAAGATTTCTGTTTGTTGTTTAACTGAGTTGTACAGTTTATAGGTGACATTACAGGTGGGAAAAGTTCTGAAATCATTTATCTTTCTCTCGTTGTTTTGTGTTTGACATTTTAACAGGGGTGTGTAGACTTTTTATTATATCCACTGTACATTTTGCAACACTATCCATAAATGCAAGGTAAAGCTCTATCTAAAGCAAAGAAGTAGCCATATCTGAACATGATCCAGAAACGCCAAAACTCCAGGAACTGGTCTCCTCAGTTCCCAGACATTTACATGGCCCTGTCCCAACTTTTTTGAGTGCTTCCATCAATTTAAAAATTTTAACTTAATTATTTTTTCTTAAAATGGTTCATTTTCTCAGTTCTAAACATTTTTATCCATCCACATCTCCATGCTTATTTTGCTGAGGAATCACGTTGAAAAACAAGCCCCTAGCATTTCTGGCCATGGCCATCTTGAGTAGGGGCAGATGATTCATGTAGCATTTACTTCCTTCTCTTAGCTCAGTCGTGCAGGCAGGAGGGTGTGCTTAGCTGAAAAAACCCTCTTGAAGACTGCTGGGCTGTATGACCCCATTTGTCTGGGCATGGAAACCAGGAAGTAACTGAAGAAGTGTAAAAAAAAAAAAAAGTTAAAAACAAGTAAATATAATACTTTCCTATCTATTTACTAATGCTAACAGCATAAGGATTAAACATAATCAATAAGAGTCAAGTTCCACTTTAAGCAATCATTCTCAAAACTCACAGCAGAAGCACAGACAGTTGTTTCTCAGCAGCTCAGGTACCCCTCTAAGAGCATGTGATCCATGTTTACATTTAAAATTAGAAGGCTGCCAAGTCATTGCTGGAAGGAAGCCAGGCAGGTTGAGCTGAGCTACTGATGGAGAATTTGAAGGACTTCTGCTGTTGGCTTTGAGGAAGAATTGCTTTAGCTCATGAAGCTATAGAGGTCAGTAAGGGCTTGTTACCGCTAACGTGTGGATAAAATAATACATATCCTTTTTATAGCCTGCTGCAAATTCACTTTAAAAGAGGGGGTGTAAAATTAACAATCATACTCGTCTATGTAGAAGCAGCATTGATCTAACGCTGCATCCATTTTCAGCTGCCTCTACACAAGAACTGAGGGATCAAAGATCTCTGGGTCTGCTCGGAGTGCGGTGACTGTGAGTCATCGCTCTGTGTGCTTTGCCCCTCCAGTGCTCCCTGGAGGGTCAGACTATGAAGGTGGTAGTGGCTAGTTTAGGCTCTATGCTGAGAAGCAGAGCTAGCTGCCGGTCAGGCATCTGGACAGATCCCGACAATCTTGTCGGGATCCATGCAGAGCCTGGTGAGGCTCTGTGATGTCAGCCAAGAGCCGACTTTACTTTGCTGCCAGCTGAATCTGGATTACAAACTTAAGTGCACTCCTGTTTTCTACAGGAAAAGTATGGGCAAACCAGCTTTTTTGGTTTCCAAATTTTCCTGTGGGAATGCAAAGAGCAATACAAAACTGGGAAAAGATCGAAACCCTTACCCACAGAAAAAAAAATATTTGAAATATATGTGTGCCTAATTAGAGAGAGCTTTTTTTCAGTAGAGGTGATAAATTACTTTTAATAAAATGCAGAAATTTTAAATAAATAAATTAGCCCAACCTTTTTTTTATCCCAAAAGAAAGTTGGGGGCGGGGCAGGGGGAGTTTTGCTTGGCATTACACTTGATTTTAAACAGTGCTGTGCAGAAAGATGAATAAGAAAATGAATAAGAAACCATAGTAATTCAGAACAGCATAAATGTACAATCAGATTGTGATTGCTATTTTCATTTTAAAGAAATACATTCACTGTATCCAAAGTCCAGCGGTGACTCCTACTAAAAATGTGATGTGAAAACACTTACAATGTGATGTTTAATCAAAGGCTCATCATTTTCTGTTGATGCTTTGCTAAAATTCATTATGTGCATTTTTTTTTTTTTTTGATTTTGCTCAAGAGCACCCTGCTTACACTGCCGAGGAGTGTTACCAGAGGATTAACCGTAGTCTACGTTGTACCCTTAAAAGACGTCAAATTCCAATGGTTAAGTACTGTTTATTAACATACTAAATAGCTTGTTGCAAACCAACATCCTCAACACTATGATTAATCAAAAGTATATTGTTAAAGCAGTATTAAACCCAAAATAAAATTGTTACATTGCAGCTTAGCAATTCTTGGCTGTGGTCCTTCCTTTCCTTTTTTTTCCTTTCCTTTTTTTTTTCCTTTCCTTTTTTTTTTCCTTTCCTTTTTTTTTTCCCTTTCCTTTTTTTTTTCCCTTTCCTTTTTTTTTTCCCTTTCCTTTTTTTTCCTTTCCTTTTTTTCCTTCCTCCTCCACAGTTAGTGTGGAGACAAACCATTTAAAACTGATAAAGGTGCTTACAATGGTCAGCTTTTATTCATTCATGTACAACCTTTTTATCAAAAGGAAAAAAACAATTACCATTGTAACTGCTTATAAAGGGTTAGCTGGAATTTAGCTATATATGTATTTTGCTTACGATTTACTCGCTTTATATGTTGCTTAACCACTTAACGACCGCCCACGGCATATATATGTCGTCAGAATGGCTCGTACAAGCACAATCACGTGCCTGTACGTCCCCTTTAACTGCCTGCCGTGTGGTCGCGCCCCGCGATCATCTCACGGAGGGATGGAGCGGGGAGATGTTAGTGTAAACACAACATCTCCCCGCTCGCCTACTGACACTGTCACCGATCTCCGCTCTGTGTAATCAGAGCGGAGATCAGTGACTTGTCACTCGTAGCCACGCCCCCTAACAGTGAGAATCACTCCCTTAGGCACACTTAACCCCTTCAGCGCCCCTAGTGGTTAACCCCCTCACTGCCAGTGTCATTTTTACAGTAACCAGTGCATTTTTATAGCACTGATCGCTGTAAAAATGACTGGTTCCAAAAATGTGTCAAAAGTGTCCGACGTGTCCGCCATAATGTCGCAGTCACAAAAAAATCGCTGATCGCCGCCATTACTAGTAAAAAAAAAAATTATAAAAATGCCATAAAACTATCCCCTGTTTTGTAAACGCTATAACTTTTGCGCAAACCAATCAAACGCTGATTGCGATTATTTTTTTACCAAAAATATGTAGAATACATATCGGCCTAAACTGAGGAAAAATAAAAGTTTTTTTTTTTTTTTTTATATTTTTTGGGGATATTTATAAAAAGTAGAAAATATTGCATTTTGTTCAAAATTGTCGCTCTATTTTTGTTTATAGCACAAAAAAAAAAGGCAGAAGTGATCAAATACCACCAAAAGAAAGCTCTATTTGTGGGAAAAAAAGGACGTCAATTTTGTTTGGGAGCCACATCACACGACTGCGCAATTGTCCGTTAAAGCGACGCAGTGCTGAATCGCAAAAAGGGGCCTAGTCTTTATGCTGCATATTGGTCCGGAGCTTAAGTGGTTAAATATGCATAATAATACCTTTTTATTGAGAGATAGATATATATATATATATATATATATATCTATCTCTTATTTATTTTATTTTTTTTATTAAAGTTTTTTTTTTTACCAATAAAAGGCATAATGCATATTTAAGCAACATATAAAGGGAGTAAATCATAAGCAAAATACATCTACATTACTAAAGCTGGTTACATATTCAGCTTGGTATCGATAAAACGTGTAATTTAAAATGATCAAACACAAAAAATAATCTTTTGCAAGTGTAAAGGACTTAACGTTAAATGATGACCACCACTTCTAGCAAATATGAAAGAAGTAGGGGGCATCATCCAAGACAAGAAAGGGAAGGTTTTAAAGAGAATAATATCAATAAAGAATGGTAAGTAGAGAAAACAACAAAAGAGAAAAGTGATTGATTGACAACTATTTAATTTTTTTACAAATAAATATCTGAAAAGTGTGGCATGCATTTGTATTTAGCCCCCTTTACTCTGATACCCCTAACTAAAATCTAGTGCAGGGTTGGGTTATAAAAAAAAATCCCAAGCTTTGAACTTCTCACGGAGCAGCACTGTTAAATCAATCATCCGAAAATGGAATGAGTATGGCACAACTGCAAATTTACCAAGACATGGCCGTCCCCCATAACTTGTGTTAATGATGTAGTCCAAGGTTAGCCAATCAAAATCTTGGGACTGCTGCACCAGAAAAATCCTTGAATACCAGGATAAGTAGTAGTGATAAAGTGAAAAAGATGGGCTGTCTCAATAAATACACAGTAATAATAGCTAATCACAGCTTTATATCAAATGTGACACTTGGGGTGGTGCATGCCTATTTAAAGAAGCGCGCACACACTCCCAAAAACTCATATAAAAGTGCAAATTAATTCATTATGAACCATAATGTAGTAAATTGACAAAGTCCATTTCGAAAAATTATTGCATGTAAAAATGAAAAAATATAAGTGAAAATACATATAAATAAACATAAAAGTGAAAAAATTTAAATACATACTGGAGCCGATCAAATGCCCCAATTGCTCTGTGTTAGTGCCTTGTTGTGACATGAGGTAGCCTTCAAAGTACTAGGTGCATCAGCGGCGTGCTCTTGGGTGAAAAAATGGCCGCTTACCAAACCCACAGGATCAAATGCGCATTATAGGTAATCACAGATGAAAAGGACACTTTTCCCCTCTCTAGAACTCCAGACGACCTCAGGCTCCCGGCTGATAAAAATTGAAAAGGAGGGCTCCTAGTGCATTCTCATTTAAAATGGAAGCTTTTAATGTAAAAGTTTGCTTGATGTTCTTGAATAAAAGCACACCGTATCGTGTCGGCACGACCTCCTGCAGTACGGTCCGTGCGTCGTGACCTTACTGCTGACTCTGCCCGACGCTTTTCACCTCGGTAGGAGCCAATGGGGGTCCGCCTGCAATACGATCCGTGCGTCGTGATGTCACTCATCGCTGACTCCGCCCAACACATTTCCCCTCAGAAGGCGTCAACTGGGATTGG
The DNA here is from genome assembly GCA_029206835.1 of Rana muscosa. NCBI lineage: Eukaryota > Metazoa > Chordata > Amphibia > Anura > Ranidae > Rana > Rana muscosa. The sequence goes on from CM055116.1 coordinate 572,653,755, forward strand.
AGTGTCTACCAATCCCAGTTGACGCCCTTCTCAAGGGAAACGCTTCGGACAGTCAGCGGTGACGTCGCGACACACGGACCGTACTGCAGGCAGCCTTGCTGACACGATACTTTGTGCTATTATTCAAGAGACATCTCTGTTAGTGCGTTATTTTACATTAAAAGCTTTTGTTTTAAATAGTGCACTTTAGGTCCTCCCTTTCAATTTTCATCACCCTGTGAGCCGGGAGCCTGGGGCACGCCTGGCGTTCCAGAGAGGTGGCTATAGGGAACGGTGTCCTTTTGCATCTGTGACTACCTATAATGCGTATTTGATCCTTTTGTGTCTGGTAAGTTGCCATTTTTTTCACCTACACCGAAGAGCACAGTGGTGATGCACCTAGCAAACTGTGAAGGCTACCTCATCTCATAACAAGGCACTAACACAGTGGAATTGGGACATTTGACTGGCTCCACTATCTATTTTCATTTTAATTTTTTCACTTTATGTGTATTGTCACTTCTATTTTTTTTATTTTTACACACAATTTTTGAAATGGACCTTTGTGTCAACTTACTACATTATGGTTCAGAATTAATTAATTTGCACATTTATTTGAGTTATTGGGAGTGTGTGCATCTTTAAATAGGCATGCACCACCCCAAGTGTCACATTTGATTTAAAGCTGTGATTACCTATTATTACTGTGTATTTATTGAGACAGCGCATCTCTTTCACCTCATCACGTCCACCTAAACTGACAGGCCGGGCAAGTAGAGGCATTATTCAGAGAAGCAACCAAGAGGCTCATGGTAACTCTCTCTGGAGGAGCTGCAGAGATCCACAGATCAGGTGGGAGAATCTGTCAACCGGACAACTATTAGTCGTGCACTCCACAAATCTGGCCTTTTATGGAAGAGCAGCAAGAATAAAGCCACTGTTGAAAGAAAGCCGTAAGAAGTCCCGGTTTGCGAGAAGCCATGTGGAAGAGGGTGCTCTGGTCAGATGAGACCAGAATTGGACTTTTTGGCCTTAAAACAAGCGGAAAACTAACACTGCACATCACCCTGAAGACACCGTCCCCAACGTGAAACGTGGTGGTGGCAGCATCATGTTGTGGGGATGCTTTTCTTCAGCAGGGACAGGGAAGCTGGTCAGAGTTGATGGGAAGATGGAGCCAAATATGGGACAATTTTAGACGAAAACCCATTAGTCTGCAAAAGACTTTAGAATGGGGCGGAGGTTCACCTTCCAGCAGGACTATGACCCTAAACATACAGCCAGAGCTACAATGGAATGGTTTAGATCAAAGCATATTCAATTTGTAGCAAGACTTGAAAATTGCTGTTTAGACGCTCTCCATCCAATCTGACAGAGCTTGAGCTATTTTACAAAGAAGAATGGGGAAAAAATGTCACTCTAGATGTGCAAAGCTGGTAGAGACATCCCCAAAAAGACTTGCAGCAAAAGGTGGTTCTACAAGGTATTTACTCAGGGGGGCTGAACACAAATGCACGCCACACTTTTCAGATATTTATTTGTAAAAAAAATATTAAAACCATTTTTATCATTTTTCTTCCACTTCACAATTATGTGCCATTTTGTGTTGGTCTATCACATAAAATCCCAATAAAATTTACGTTTTTGCTTGTAACATGACAAAATGTGGAACATTTCAAAGGGTGTGAATACTTTTTCAAAGCACTGTAGATGCTAGTGCGTCTAACACTATGTCCTCAGGTATACAAAGCTGCTTTCCAAGGGTGCTTTGGTTGCTCATCCATCAAGAGTGGAGACACCCTAGAACAGGAAATGTGTTACCGGCTAGATCACAGGTAAAAATAAAGGGGGGGGGGGAAAGCCTACAAAAAAATTAAAAAAAATAAGCTGCCACATTTAAAGATTGGTAAGCTGCAATACATTAAACTGTTGGCTTGAATCCTACTTTTAAATTGGGCTACATGCTTAATTCTGAGCTCCAGATATGCATATGCTGTACCTGTGAGTGCTGTGGAAGTAGAAAATCTCTGTAGTAGATGCCACTTCTACAGTGATCGCCGCCATCTTTTAGGTCGTGCCGAGAAGTTGCCCTGCTCTATAGTAACCACAGGGGGTTGTTTGCTCGGCACAAGCACCATTCATATGCCTTGCGTTTTTTTTTAATGAATGCAGAGTGTTCACTGGATGAGGTGGAGATTTTGACATCACTGCTCCTGTCCACCATGTTCAGTCAGAATGGGGACCAAGAAGATGGTGGCAATCCGTGTAGTAGAGTCGGCTACTACACTGATTTTCTGCTTTCACAGCAGTCCCACAGGTATGGCATATGTATAGCTAGACCAGATTAACTAGGCAATAAAATACGTACATGGAATTCAAATTTAATGTTTAGATGCTGATCTCAGAAAAGATTCTGAATGGGAGGTTATGAGAGGCAATGGGGAGAAGGGTGTGGCAGAATAATTGTTCAAGGATAATTTGTGGGTAGAATAGACAGTGAAAAAACTGTTCTTGGCAGTGGTGGTGAAGGGGCTGTAGAGAAGAGGTGTGGTGCATTGGTAGGAGAGGCAGACCTGCGAGGTAACCTTGGAGATAGAGTTGGTGAGCATTAACTGGGATAGAGGCAGAGCTGGCCATGTTACTATTGGAAGAATAGGCAGTGTGAGAACTGATCAAGGGGAATAGGGGGGGTGGGGGATGCAGAGCAGGACCTAGTTGTAGACCAGAGATGGAAGAGAAAAGGCAGAAAGATGATCATGGCCAGGGGGGAAATAACTGGGGCTGCGAGCATTGGAGAATTAGAGTGAGAGCTGATTGTGAGTGAGGATGAGCTCAGGCATGCGCTAATCACACGCAGTGAGACATTTCCCGATCTCTACAGCAACGGATCAGGAAAATGTTACCCTGCCTGCGATCAGCGCAGTGCCGACTTCCTGGTGTGCTCTGCACGTGCAGGTTCCGAATATGCCTGAGCTCATCCTTAATTGTGAGCAGGGGATAGAGGTCAGCATAAGACCTGACTGCTTGAGTGGTGTTGTGGGGGCAAAGTGGGAGCCAAATGTGACTAGAAGGGATGGCTGATTATAAATCATAGGTTTGGATTTTTGTTTTCAGCATTTTTGATAGGTTTGTAGTGTGAGGTATGATCAAAAATAGTTTTCAGTTTGGCTATTGGTGCTTTAAAAAAGCAGCAAGTACACTTTGCACTGAGTGAAAATTTTGAATTCCAGTCAAATCTTGGGATTCATATGGATGATTTATGCCACAATTAGTAACTGTAATTAATCACTGTAGTAAGTCTGTGTGTGTTGCCTTCTGTTAGGTTCTAGCTGTTTTAATAATTTATTATTGCAGCATAATACATTTACCATTTATCCTCCTGCTTAAGCCTTAATTCAGGTTGTGTTCTTAATTTTTTCCTGTTTTATTGGTGGATTCATTTTGTTTGTTCTTTTAGTCTAGTCAGATGAGAAGCATTCCTTTCTGATATAATTCATCAGGAGATCACCAATATGTTTAATACTGATAACTATTCCATTGTGAGTCAGCACAGGGGCGGATCCAGAGTCTTTTCTCGGGAGGGGCACTGCCAAAAAATGTTTTTTTTGTGGGAAATTTATCGGGGAAATGGCTGGTGTCGGCGCTTCAATCATCCCGGCACCAGGGTTGTTATGGTGTCAGGATGATTGAAGCGCATTATTTCTATTATTACATTGTAATATAAAATTAAATAGTTCAATGCAGAATCAGTGGGAGCCCCCAGTGTGTCACTTGCCACCGTCGCCTGCAATTAGTGGGAGCCCTGAGCGTGTCACTTGCCACGCGTTGCGGATTGTCACTTGCCACGTCACCTGCCACATCTTGTGGATTGTCACTAGCTACACCTTGCGGATTGTCACTTGCCACATCACCTGCCACACCTTGCTGATTGTCACTTGCCTGCCACCAGATGCAGATTGTCATTTGCCACGTCACCTGACACAATTTTCGGATTGTCACTAACTTGCCTGCTAAGGTGTAGTTTTGGTTGTCTCTTGCTGTGTCCCAGACTCCCAGAGTCAGGCAGCAGAGAGATAATGTAATCTCTCTGCTGCCTGCACAGTGAGGGCGGAAGTCACTGCAGGAATGCAGGGCAGGCACGGGCGGTGAGAGATGACCCTGCTCTCTCACGCTCACCTGCGCTGCCAACACACTGAGCAGCACGGTCTGCCCACAAACCGCGCCGCCCGTCCACAAACCGCGCCGCAAGCGGAGCTGCCTGCTTTCTTTCTTGCTATCGCACCTGCCCGCAGAGCGGCCCGACGTCACTCGTTGCTAGACGCCAAGCGGCCCAGGTGTTAGCAACGAGTGCAGGGAAGAGGCTCCACTCACCTCCTCCTCCGCTCCTGGTATCGTGTCAGTGCGCTGCGTATCTACATTAGACGAGTCTCTCTCGGCGCCGCTGATCGGCTGATGTGAGAAACTGAGAGAGAGACTCAGAGAGGCAGCCGCAGAACAAGTACTGTATATACTCGAGTATAAGCCGACCCCAATATAAGCTGAGGCACCTAGTTTTACCCCAAAAAACTGGGAAAACTTATTGACTCGAGTATAAGCCTAGGGTGTCCATCTGCATGCCTCACTGTGCCCATGACTAGACTGATGTTTAACATGGGAGTCTATGGAAGGAGTGCCCGGCTTTGGAAAATCGGTTCTCCCCGGCCGTAGGTCTCTCAGACACCAAACTTTGCGCACTTATAGAGAAGACATGGGGCTACATGTGTGCCAAGTCTGGGGTCCAGGGGACCTACGACCGGCTGGTACTGGGTCCGCAAAATCACCAGAGAAATGACCATTTAACATTGGAGTCTATGGAAGGAGTGCCTGGCTTTAAAAAATCGGTTCTCTTCGGCCGGAGGTCTCCCAGACACCCACTTGTAGAGGAGACATGGGGCTACATGTGTTTGGGGTCCAGGGGACCTATGGCCAGCCGGTACAGGGTCCCCAAAGTCCGGGAGATCAGGCGCAAAAAAAAAAAACGAGCAAGCAAGTGAGTGTGACAGATGGTCTCGAGGGGGGGGGCAATTGCCCTGTTGCCCCCCCCCCCCCTGGATCCGTCCCCTGAGTCAGCATTAGTTACTGACTCGCAAGGAAATGGTTATCAGTCTTAAACCACAGCCTGCTGGTGAAATTTGTTTCATGCTAAATCTTTTACAGATTCTGATCCCAAAAATAAAACCCTGAAAAGGTAGAATCAGTGTTACTATATAGGGGTGTACCAAGTAGTAGGGCAGCACAGTGGTCTAGTGGTTAGCACTTTCCCCTAGCAGCAAAAGGGTCACTGGTTTGAATTCCGACCACGACACCATCTGCCTGAAATTTGCATGTTCTCCCTGTGCCTGCGTGGATTTCCTCCGGGTACTCCGGTTTCCTCCCACACTCCAAAGACATGCTGGTAGGTTAATTGGATTTTGTCCAAAATTGGCCCAGTATATATGTGTGTACGACTGTGTGTCCCAAGCGTGTCGAGATCCTACAGGGTAAATGACCACACCAGCCAGGCAGACACTGGCTGCAAAAAGCACCTAGAGGCGATTCAGTTAGCATGTGTAGCGCTATACAAGTTCATTCATTCATATATTTTTTTTAAATGCTCATTTTCTATATTCATGCTAGTCGCCAGCAATCTAATGTTCTCCTCTAGTTGCTCAATTTATGTGCTGAGTCCTGCTTTCTGTGTCTATTGACGCAGCAGCAAGACACGGGAACCGCGCATGCACGGGTGCCCCACGAAGGAGAGCGCTTCTCCGATGGGTCACTCGATGCAGTGATGAGCCAGGAGCGCCACAGAAGGACCCCAGAAGAAGAGGATCGGGTCCACTCTATGCAAAACCAACTGCACAGAGGAGGCAAGTATAACATGTTCTTTATTTTAAAAGAAAGAAAAAGGTAACCTTTTAGTGTTCCTTTAAATAATAGCTAACATTTGAAAAAATTTAACTTCATGCAGTCAGTTCCACAACCCCAACTGCCTAATCCCTGCATTTGGCAACAATCCAGTTGTGTTTTGTGTACTTTTTTTTTAAAGCACAGCTACATCTATAAAAGTTGGTCCAGCTGTCTTTAGGTGCTATTGAGCTTTTGAAGAAAGCTAAATGCAAAATAAATATTTGCAAAGCAGCACGATTCATGGTAAAAGCAACAATACACATGCAAATCAATTTTGCTCCATAAGGGCTTATTGAAAATGTAAATGCTTAATTTCACATCTGGCAAAAAAAAAAACTTGGGCTCCTGTCAGAAGCAAAACACAAAGGCCCTTAAATGTGTGGTAAAGCTGTTGCTGAGATTGCTATGTAACAGCTTGCCTTTTTTTTTTTCATTTCCTCCAGGGTACCCTTGAATGCTTGGAGGAAGAGATACTCTCATTCTTCTCCGACAGTCCAGAGTCCGTGTATACTGCCATGATGGAAAATGGGTACTGATTCTATATTTTTCCTTAATACTTTTTTAGTAGCATTTAATGAAAAAATCTGCAATAAAGTAAAAAAAAAATAATCTGTTTTTGTTTCGATCTGTGTGATTATAATATTGTCAGGGTATTTATGGTGTTAAACTTGTGACAACATTGGCCCCTTCCAACATAAGACTAAAGAGCTGATGAACTTTGCATCAAACGGGTTTTCTTTCATTGAGGGACACAATTTTTGAGACTGTTGGATTACACTGCTGCCTACAAAATAATTTTGATTGATGGCTGTTTCTTGCTTTGCCCAAAAAAAAAAAGGAACCTTTTTTTTGCTAGCTATTTTATTTTTTTTGCTTCTTCAATCAAGACTCCAATACATCACTACTTTAGATGGTCTTTAACCCTTTCCCACCCACCCCGGCGGCCCTTTAAAAAGTTTTGAATGCTGGGGGACAGGAAAGATCAGCCCATCTCGTAAACGGTGTGATTGGCTGTTGCAGTGGTCACATGATCGGAATCCAGTCCCGGTGCCTACTGATCATTAGCAGGGACCGAAGGCTGTCTTTCATAGGGCTTATTCCTGGGAGCACACTGTGAGTGCGACCTCCACAAAGGAACATCGGCTGCCCAATGAGTCACATGTGCATTATGTAGGTGTTAAAGCATACCCTTTTTGCTACTGCACATATGTTAGTCAGCCTTTAAAGGGGTTAAACACAGCTTTATGCACAGCTATTCGGATCTGTTTCCTCAGCACTAGCATTGGAGGCTCTACTCATACCCTGATGGACTGTACTTCAGGTTCTAGGCTCTGCTTTCTGGTGCTTTGCATACCTGAGTGTACTGTGTTAGCTAGCCATGGAATGCCCTCCAGGTTCAGAGTGTGGCACTGCCCCAGTTGTGACCCTGCTTCTTAAAACTCACTCTGAGAGTAGGCTCTGTGGGCTGAGTACAGAGAGCTATCTCATTATTTGGGCCATTGGGCGCCATTTAAAATCCCCGCTTTCCATTGGTTTATCATGGAAAAAGGGTTAAAGCGTTTGTTAACCCAAAAAAAAAAAAATCCTGTTCCCTTAAAGTGGTTGTAAACCCTTACACACCACTTTTACCTACAGGTGAGCCATAAGGCTTACCTGTGGGTACTGGAAATATCTCCTAAACCTGCACAGTTTACAAGATACTTACCATATATGCTTGCGCCGATGTCATCGGTGCATGCGTACTAAAAGAGCACAATCGTGTCATTTCTATAGGGCCCGTGCTGTGACCGGTGGCTCCCGCGTGAGAGTGACGTCACGCGACTCCGGACAGTCACGGAGTCCATGGCCCCGGAAGGAAGAGGGTTGAAGATGGACGCGGCCACCAGCGGGGACCTCGCGGGCTTTGTTTGCTGGTGAGTGCAACATAATGGGCTAGTATGCGATGCATACTAGCCCATTATGCTTTTACTTTGCAGGGGAATAAAGAGGAAGTAAAACCCATCAGGGTTTACTTCCCCTTTAAAGCATGTTATTCAGCACAGTGCTTGTGCTGTGTAATTTGGCCCCCTGTATCGCCTAAAAAAACTGCCAGATCCTGCCTGGCTATACCTTCCCCCTGTAAGCTGACCACGGTGTATCATGGCTGCTGAGCCCTGACACTGTGGTCAGTTTACGTGCCACCATCATCTGCAGCTCTTCTCTGTTGTCCAGCCCCCCCCCCCCATCCACTCCCCTCCCTGCCTGTCAGCATTGTGCCCGTGACCGCTTCTGCTCAAATAACTTCCTCTTTTTCACCATCCTCAGTGTAATTATATAAGGTGCCTGTATCTGTGTAAAAATAAGCAGCTACAGTTGATATAAAAATTACAGGTTTCTGTGATGTAAAAAAAATTCGACAAATAATTTCAGAACTTTTTCCACCTTTTTAACCACTTAAGCCCCGGACCATTTCGGGCCATTAGGACCAGGCCTGTTTTTGGGATTCGGCACTGCGCTGCTTTAACTGTAAATTGTGCGGACATGCAATGTTGTACCCAAATGAAATTTGCGTCCTTTTCTTCCCACAAATAGAGCTTTCTTTTAATGGTATTTGATTGCCTCTGCGATTTTTATTTTTTGCGATATAAACAGAAAAAGACCGAAAATTTTGAAAAAAAATTATATTTTCTACTTTTTGTTATAAGAAAAATCGAATAAACTCAATTTTAGTCATACATTTAGGCCAAAATGTATTCAGCCACATGTTTTTAGTAAAAAAAATGTCAATAAGCGTATATTTATTGGTTTGCGCAAAAGTTATAGCGTTTACAAACTAGGGTACATTTTCTGAAATTTACACAGCTTTAAATTTATGACTGCCTATCTCATTTCTTGAGGTGCTAAAATGGCAGGGCAGTACAAAACCCCCCCAAATGACCCCATTTTGGAAAGTAGACACCCCAAGGAAATTGCTGAGAGGCATGTTGACCCCATTGAATATTTTTTTTTTTTGTCCCAAATGATTGAATAATGACAAAAAGAAAAAAAAAAAAATGTACAAAAAGTTGTCACTAAATGATATATTGCTCACACATGCCATGGTTATATGTGGAATTGCACCCCAAAATACATTCTGCTGCTTTTCCTGAGTACGGGGATACCACATGTGTGGGACTTTTTGGGAGCCTAGCCGCGTACAGGGCCCCAAAAACCAAGCACCGCCTTCAGGATTTCTAAGGGCGTAAATTTTTGATTTCACTCCTCACTACCTATCACAGTTTCGAAGGCCATAAAATGCCAAAATAGCACAAAACCCCCCCAAATTACCCCATTTTGGAAAGTAGACACCCCAAGCTATTTGCTGAGAGGCATGGTGAGTATTTTACAGCTCTCATTTGTTTTTGAAAATTAAGAGACATTTTTTTTCCTTTTTTTTTTTTTTTTTTTCTTTTTTTACATTTTCAAAACTTTGTGACAAAAAGCGAGATCTGCAAAATACTCACCATACCTCTCAGCAAATAGCTTGGGGTGTCTACTTTCCAAAATGGGGTCATTTGGGGGGGTTTTGTGCCATCTGGGCATTCCATGGCCTCCGAAACTGTGATAGGCAGTGAGGAGTGAAATCAAAAATTTACACCCATAGAAATCCTGAAGGCGGTGCTTGGTTTTTGGGGTCCCGTACGCGACTAGGCTCCCAAAAAGTCCCACACATGTGGTATCCCCGTACTCAGGAGAAGCAACAGAATGTATTTTGGGGTGTAATTCCACATATGCCCATGGCATGTTTGAGCAATATATCATTTAGTGACAACTTTTTGTACATTTTTTTTTTTTTTGTCATTATTCAATCACTTGGGACAAAAAAAAAATATTCAATGGGCTCAACATGCCTCTCAGCAAATAGCTTGAGGTGTCTACTTTACAAAATGGGGTCATTTGGGGGGGTTTTGAACTGTCCTGGCATTTTATGCACAACATTAGGAAGCTTATGTCACACATCATCCACTCTTCTAACCACTTGAAGACAAAGCCCTTTCTGACACTTTTTGTTTACATGAAAAAAAAAAAATTTTTGCAAGAAAATTATGTTGAACCCCCAAACATTATAGATTTTTTTAAAGCAAAGGCCCTACAGATTAAAATAGTGGGTGTTGCATTTTTTTTTTCCACACAGTATTTGCGCAGCGATTTTTCAAACGCATTTTTTGGGGGAAAAACACACTTTTTTTATTTTTAATGCACTAAAAAACACTATATTGCCCAAATGTTTGATGAAATAAAAAAGATGATCATAGGCCGAGTACATGGATACCAAACACGACATGCTTTAAAATTGCGCACAAACGCGCAGCGGCGACAAACTACATTCATTTTTAAAAGCATTTAAAAGCCTTTACAGGTTACCCCAGTAGATTTACAGAGGAGGTCTACTGCTAAAATGACTGCCCTCGATCTGACCTTCGCGGTGATACCTCACATGCATGATGCAATTGCTGTTTACATATGACGCTAGACCGACGCTTGCGTTCGCCTTTGCGCAAGAGCAGGGGGGGACAGCGGTGCTTTTTTTTTTTTTTTTTTTATTATTATTTATTTGGCTTTTTTATTTTATTTTTAAACTGTGCCTTCCATATTTTATTTTTTTACCATTTTTATCGTTATCTCAGGGAATGTAAATATCCCCTATGATAGCAATAAGTAGTGACAGGTACTCTTTTTTTTGAAAAAAATTGGGGGGTTAGACCCTAGATCTTTCCTCTGCCCTCAAAGCATCTGACCACACCAAGATCGGTGTGATAAAATGCTTTCCCAATTTCCCAATGGCGCTTTTTATATCCGGGGGGGGGACATTCCCTCCCACTGCTTGTAAAAGCAGTCTAGAGGCTAATTATCTGCTAGAATTGCTTTTACATGAAAGCCGGCTGCTGGCTGAAAAGAATGATACCAAGATGATACCTAAACCCGCAGGCATCATTCTGGTATAAACATTCAAAGTCCAGCAACATACCAGTACGTTGCTGGTCCTTGTTGGACATGTATTGTAATCTTTTTTTTCATACAGCCTATTGGCTGAACGAAAAAAAGAGATTGATTGGTGGGTATGCCCACCATTAGAATACCTCCCTTCATCCACCCACTTCTAATGATGGGCATATATGCCGAAGCATGGGGGCATCCTCCCGCAAAAAAGTTATGCCGCGTACACACGGTCAAGCCTTCGTCGGAATTTCGACCGTATGTACGCGGCATAAAAGGTTATGCCGCGTACACACGGTCGGACTTTTCCACGGGCAAGGCTCCGTTGGAATTTCGACCGTATATACGCGGCATTAGGAGCAAAATCGCTCCGCTGCCCCCATGCTTCGGCATATATGCTCTTTTTTTTAACTGTGGTGGTGAAATCACCTCCTACAGCGTTGGAGTCACGGCTTTATGTATCGTGGGAGCAAACGCTGTTGCTGTCAAGATAAATAATTCCGCGCTGCAGTTGAATGGCGCACCTGAAAACAAAAAATTACATACCTGAAAAGCAAGCATGATAAAAAATTGCAGAATAGAATACAGTAAAAAAGAGCAGAACAATAGAGAGAAAATAGAGAGAGAGAGAACAATAAAACGACAACTATTTTTGGTTTTTTTATTTTATATTTTTTTTGTGTTTTGTTTTTTACGTTTTTTTTTTTTCTTTTTTACACTTTTTTTTGTAACTTTACAACTGTAATGGTTCGGGTCTCTCAAAATGTAATGGCATCTTGGGAGACCCTGTGTAAGTGTGTCCTTGTCTGTGAAATGCTGTACCCTACGCTAAAACTTCACTTTTGAGTGGTAGCGTTCAAAACATTCACCTTGGCAAAGACCAGGCTTGTCAGGACAGAGTGGACAAAAACTACGGGTGTCACGCCTAAATCCGCGCTTGCTACAGACACGACATCTTTTTTGGGGGTGGCTTTGGGTAGGGGTACTCGGGAGGACATACGAATAATGCCTCTCATGCAGCCGGCTTACTGCATTTGGTTGGGGATGGTGAGGTGCAGAACCGCCTGGATACAGGAGTTCTGTGACTATCTCATTCTGGAATTTTAGAAGAGATAACGTCCCGCCTGAAGCTCTGTATAGCACATGAGCGTTCAGCAAAGCCAATTGGAATAATGATAGAGACACTTTTTTGTACCAGCGTCTCGCCTTACGGTCAATTAGATACGGCGCCATCAACTGGTCGTTGAGGTCCACCCCTCCCATATTTTGGTTATATTCGTGGACACAGAGGGGTTTCTCCACAACACCAGTCGCCGTACGAATTTGGACTGTCGTGTCTGCATGAAGGGAGGTAAGAAGGAAAACATTCTTATTGTCCCTCCACTTCATAGCGAGCAAGTTATTACACTTCAAGCAGGCTCTCTCCCCCAGCCTAAGACGGGCATCTACAAGCCGCTGGGGAAAGCCCCGGCGATTAGGTCGCACGGTGCCACATGCTCCAATCTGATGATCAAACAAGTGACTAAACAGTGGCACGCTCGTGTAATAATTGTCCACATACAAGTGGTACCCCTTTCCGAATAAGGGTGACACCAAGTTCCACACTATCTTGCCAGCGCTCCCTATGTAATCCGGGCAGTTGACCGACTCAATCTGACTATCTTTTCCCTCATAAACCGTAAAGTTCACTACATAGCCTTTTGCCCTGTCACAGAACTTGTAGAGCTTGACCCCGTATCTGGCACGCTTGCTGGGAAGGTACTGCTTGAAAGACAAGCGGACAGAAAATGTAATCAGGGACTCATCAACGCAGACAACTTGATCGGGAGTAAACAAGGCTGCAAAACGTTCGTTGAAGTGGTTTATGAGGGGCCGAATTTTATAGAGCCGTCGTATTCAGGGTCCCCACGTGGACGACAAAGTTCATTGTCGTTGAAGTGCATGAACCGCAAAATCTGCTCGTATCGTGCCCTGGACATGGAGGCAGAGAACACGGGCATGTGGTCAATTGGGTGCGTGGACCAATAAGCACGCAATGACGGAAATTTATGTGTGCCCATGTTGAGGGAAAGGCCCAGAAAGGTCTTAAATTCGGAAACCGTAATTGGTTTCCAATTTCTGGCAATTTTAGGCAACTGGGGGTTAGCGGCGATAAATTGACCAGCATATAAATATAAACTGGTCCACAATAGATCTATAGAGATCTTCAGTGAAAAACAGCGAATAAAAATCAATTGGAATAAAATCAGCTGTTTCCACCTGAATACCGGGTTGGGAAGTGGTGGGGACCCAATCAGGATAGGCAAATTCTGCAGGAAGGGCAGTATGGGCACGACGGGCCTGCCTTTGTCTTCTTGGTGGCAGCGGGACACTACTTGTGCTTGCCACCTCGCCAGCTTGAACTGCACTTATGGGACTCGCCACGTCACCAAGTGTTACTGCAGTGCTGGATGTACGTCCAGGCTGTACTAGGCCGCTGGTGCTTGCCAGTTCACCAGAAGGAATAGCGGCGCTAGTACTACTCTGCTCCATGATACGAGAGACCTGCGGTTCTTGCTCCTCAACAACCTCAGAAGATCGGGATCGGGTACACCTGACCTTAGCAGGGACCTCAACTTCGTCGTCAGAGCTATCTGACGTGGGGCCGCTGACGTCACTGTCTTCTACGGGAAGATATTCTGAGCCTGAATCTGACAGATACGTGACCTCCTCTTCACTATCTGTCATGCTCAGAATCTCGTAGGCCTCTTTACTAGTGTACCTTCGTCTTGCCATTTTGGGCTCTAAATTTAGGGGTACACTAGTAAGATTCACAGGAAAAAAAGCACCTGACTGTCGTCAGCAAATATATCAAACGCTACAAAAAAACTGTTAGCGATCGCAGGGATCAGGCCTGTCTCTGCGAACGCTGCAGTTATGTGTGTTGTGTTTGGTAAGTGACAGTGATCGATCGATACTGCACTTGGGTGGGCTGGGCTGGGCGGAGGGGCTAAACGCAGGCGCTAGCAGGTATCTGGGCTGATCCCGCTAACACTGCGTTTTTGGGAACCCTAAACCGCTGGGGATGCTAGTATAGATCTGATCAGATACTATACCACTAAGGGGGGTGTATGCTTTGCGCGTGGGTGTTAGCGTTACTGGCACTAACCTAACACTGCCTGGGGCGACGCAGACCCTCTCTGGCGCTAAAACCTAATTGATCTCACCCGCCGGGCGATCAGGGGGGTTAAACCTTTATTGGGTTATATACGGCGGGTGCCCTGATGCTATAAAAAGCAAACTAATCAACCAGCGTCACCCGTAACCTTTATATGGTGATCACTGGTGAAAGGGTTAACTAGGGGCAATCAGGGGGTTAAAACCTTTATTAGGTTAAATATGGGGGTACCCGACGCTATATAAAAACCTGACGGGTAACCTAAATAACTAAATAACTTACTGGCTAACCAGTGACACCAGTGACGCTTATACGGCGATCACTGGTGAAAGGGTTAACTCTAGGGGCAATCAGGGGGTTAAAATAATATATGGGGGTACCTGACACTAATAAAAACCTGCGGCGAACCTAAAAAAAAATAACTGCCTATCTAAAACACCAGCGACACGAATACAGCGATCGGAAAAACAATCGCTTAGTGACGCTGAAGTTAGGGGGTGAAAGGGTTACCTGGGGGGTGATCAAGGGGTTAAACCTTTATTAGGGGGCTACCCTGGACCTAAAGGGGCCTAATCCTAACTGCCCTGCAACTTTTTACAATCACAGATGACACTAAATGCAGTGATCAGTAAAATAAATGATCACTGCAATCAGTGACACTGTGATTGGGGGCTTTGGGGTGACCTGGGGGGTGATCTGGGGGTGACTGGGGGGTGATTTGTGTGCCTATGTGTACCTACGTGTCAGTGGACTGTTGGAGCACTAACCTCTGTCTTCTCTCCTCGGCGCCGGGAACGAAAAGACCGCGAGGGAGATGACATCACTTCCTCCAGCCTGTGTTTACATCACATGGCGGAGGAAGCATTTTCATTGGCCGGGAGCGATCGCGAGGGGGGCGGAATCGAGCGGCCGCCCCCTCATGCCTGATCGCTCCCGAACACTTAACGGCCGCTCACTGCAGTGAAGGGGGGTCCGGATGGACCCCCCAACTGCACAAAGGCGATCACGTAGATCTACGTGATTCTGCCTGTCGGTGCCATTCTGCCGACGTAAATCGGCGGTGGGCGGTCGTTAAGTGGTTAATGTGACCTATAAACTGTTACAACTCAGTTGAACAACAAAGTGAAATCTTTTAGATGGAGGGAAGATAAAATAATACAGTTGCATAAGTGTGCACACCCTTGAACTAATACTTTGTCGAAGCACCTTTTGATTTTACTACAGCACTGTCTTTTTGGGTATGAGTCTATCAGCATGGCACATCTTGACTTGGCAATATTTGCCCACTCTTCTTTGCAAAAACACTCCAAATCCATCAGATTGCAAGGGCATCTCCTGTGCACAGCCCTCTTCAGATCACCCCACAGATTTTCAATCAGATTCAGGTCTGAGCTCTAGCTGGCTGGGCCATTCCAAAACTTGAATCTTCTGGTGAAGACATTCCTTTGTTGTTTTGGATGTATGCTTTGAGTCGTGCTGAAAGATGAAGTTCCACCTCATGTTCAGCTTTCTAGCAGAAGCCTGAAGGTTTTGTGCCAATATTAACTGGTATTTGGAACGGTTCATAATTCCCTCTACCTAGACTAAGGCCCCTGTTCCAGCTGAAGAAAACAGCCCCATAGCATGATGCTGCCACCACCATGCTTCACGTTGGGTATGGTGTTTTTTTGGTGATGTGCAGTGTTTGTTTTTGCACCAAACATATCTTTTGGAATCCATGGCCAAAAAGTTCAACCTTTTTGTTTCATCAGACCATAACACATTCTCCCACATGCTTTTGGGAGACTTCAGATGTGTTTTTGCAAAATTTTGCGGGGCTTGGATGTTTTTCTCCATAAGAAAAGGCTTCTTTCTGTCTTGCCACCCTAGCCCATAGCCCAGACATAAGAAGAATACGGGAGATTGTTGTCGGATGTACCACACAGGCAGTGCTTGCCAGATATTATTGCAGCTCCTTTAGGGCCAGTTCACACCATAGAAACGCAATCCGGATGCGTTCCAGGTGTTTTTTTGCATGCGCGTTTTTGATGCGTTCCAGTGCTTTTTTGGTACGTTTTTGATGCAGTCAAGTGCTTTTTTCACCCCACTTTTTTCTTAACCTTAAATAATAATTGTGTTCCAGTGCGTTTTTGGTGCATTCCAGTGCGTTTTTGATGCGTTTTACATCGTTCCAGTGCAGGTAAAATGCAGCATGTTCTATTTTTTTTTTTCTGGAACTGACTGCACTGGTGTGAACTATGCCATTGATAACCATATAACCTACTTTCCATGTGTTTTTGATGCGGAAAAAAAACGCACTGGACTGCATGTGGTGTGAACTGGCCCTTTAATGTTGCTGTAGGCCTCTTGGCAGCCTCCCTGATACCTTTTTAACAGTGAAATCCCTCTGATGCTTTGGAAGCTCACTGCTGACCATGGCTTTTGCTGTAGGATGCAAAATGTCCAGAAAGGCCTACTAGAACATCTAAACTTTATTTCGGGTTAATCAGAGGCACTTTAAATGACAGGTGTGTACCGACTCCTATTTAACATGAGTTTGAATGTAATTGCTTAATTCTGAACACAGCTACATCCCCAGTTGCAAGATGGTTATGCAACCATTATTTTTATTTTTTTTTATTTTTACTTGCCCTCCGTAAAAGATTTCAGTGTTTTTTTTTTCAATTGAGTTGTACAGTTCATTGGTCACATTAAAGAGAGAAAACGTTCTGAAATTATCTTTGGCTCATTTTTTTACATTTTAGGAACCTGACATTTTAACAGGGTGTGTAGACTTTTTTTTTTATCCACTGTATATACCTGTTTTGCGAGCGATGGTTGGCGATCACGTAACCCGTCTCTCTCGCATAACCGCTGCAGTGGGCGGGGCCGCCCATTTTCTCTCCTCCTCCCCACTGACTGACATCTGCGGGGAGTCCTCGGCCCCACCCACTCAGGCTGTCAGGCCGAGAGAGGCGCATATCATGTGATCGCCGATCAGTGCTCGCAAAACGGGTATATAGCTGCTAATTTTTACAAAGCACAGACACAGGAGCACCTTACATAATTACACAGAGAGGATGATGTAAAGTAGATATAGTGGCTTACCAACCATTTTAACGCTGAATGACTGGGCACAGACATCATCCGCTGTCTGGGTGGAGTGTCTTGCGCTCTGCGCTCTTTCCCACTATTTAGCATTAAGGAAGCACCTTTCCACTGCTGCTCTTGACTGCAAGTGACACATGGAGCTATCCTTGGTTTGGCCCTCTTGTCTGCCTACAGTTATCTAGTCACCTTCAGTCACCTGACCCTTTAATAATAACAGCACCTGAGATTGTGAGTATTCAAGGCTTGGCTTGTCACCTAAACTACATTGCTTTTGCTTTGTGGTGCAGCATGCCAGGTCCTAGACACATGGGTAACGGCCCTGCTGTCCCAAGTGTCTAAATCTCTGGATCCACTAACTGTTTCAGTGCGGACACAAGTCTTCCTTGGCAAAGTTTGAGTGTGGTTCCTTGCTAGGCTGCATGTCAAGAGGATTTCACCAAAGTCATGCAGGATTTTATGAGCCAACTGGCAACCTTGGTCCATCTGATTAGAGGTCACAAGCAGGCTTCCACAACTTTTTCCCTGCAGAATTCTCATATAATCTGCCCTCGTCATTAGCAGCCCCAGAGTCTTTGAACTGCCAGGACTCTGATGATGAGTCTCTTAAGTCCCTAGCAGACAATGCTGCACCTGAGGAGCTTCTGCTACTTTCCCCAAACTTGGAGAAGGTCTTCGCTCTTATTGACATTGTATGCACCACTTGAAACCTGATAATCAGCCTGTAGCGTCTACCTGTGCTGTCTCCCGTCTAGATTGATTTTGCTTCCTCAAGACTGCTAAGACCTTAGCTGTTCACTACTCCAACAGGCTAAGCTGTTCACTAATCCCACATGACTAGCAGCCCTATACCCATTTGAGGAGGACTTTGTTAAAACGTGGGTTGCCCCTCTGTGGATCCGGCAGTGTCCCGCCTTAAAGGATATCAGCACGTTTCTCCCATCACCCCAGCATTTGTCACTCTTGAATTTTGCAAATCATAGTCTATTGACACTTGTTCCAGCATTGCATTTGCAAAATGTGGACTTTACCTTTAAAGAGGAAGTAAACCTTTTTTTTTTTTTTAAAACCCCTGCAAAAGAAAGCCATAATGAGCTAGTATGCATAGCATATTGGCTCATTATGAATGACTTACCTGAGATCGAAGCCCCCGAACTGCTCGTCGTTCCCCTCCGCTGCCATCTTGCCTCGATGTCCCTTCCGTGTATCGCCGCTCTGACGCTGTGATTGGCCGGAGCGGCGATGACGTCACAGGCATGCGTGCTCGGGCAGGCAAGAACCCATTCAGAAAACCGGCAAGGATGCCGGCCCGCTAGTGCGCATGCGTGTGACGTCATCGGCGCTGTATTTATAGTAAATATCTTCTTAACCGTGTAGGTTAATGAGATATTTCTTGCACCTACAGGTAAGCCTTAATCTAGGCTTACCTGTAGGTGCAAGTTGTCCAAGTGGGTTTACAACCACTTTAACAAAGCCTTAGCCATTCCCATGTGTGATGCGCCTGTGTTTTTGAGTACCCCATTGATTAGCATTTGGAGGCCCTTTTATAAAACCTTGTTTTTTTTGGCAGACAGATAAACATTCAGCATGTGTGAGCAAACCTACTTTACAAGGTGAGGGGACATTTGTTACCTTTGCTGACATTTGGACAAAGAGCATCCCAGATGTTTGGGTGCAGAAGGAGGTTTTTAAGGACTCCAAGCTAGAGTTTGCTCCCAGCCCCCTCTTTGATGCATGTCTTCAAACCTGGTTGTGTCACTGCACAGATTTCCTTAGTCCTAGCAGGTCTTCCGGAGCAGGTCATTGTCCCAGTTGGAGTAGAACTGCCACCTGTTTGTGCACAGTTCCCAAACAAAACAGGACATCCACCCCATCTTCGATCAAAGGGCACTAAATGTCTTCATTTGAGCCCAGAAATTCTACATGGAATCTGCCAGGTTTTTCATAGGCCCACTCCATCAGGTATTCTATGGACATAAAGGATGCTTACTTTTATGTCCCAATTTGGCCGGTCTTCTGCAGCCGTCCCCAGTTCTGTTCAGTGTTTTTTGTTTTTTGTTCCTGTTTGAATACTTCCTTGTTATACTTTTAAACGTCCCTGACAGTCTCTGAATTCCATGTCTCTCAATGAAAGAAAATAGTAATTTTTTACCTAATGTAAAATGTATTTCTTGGAGTTCCTTGAGGGACACAGGTCCCACCCCTCTGTCTATTATCTTCTTGGTACTGCTTTTCCACAAAATTGAAGGTATACCGGGTTGGTCAGAATTTTTGTTCGTCAGTGTTGCGATCCAATTCTTGAGTCCCTCAATGAACTCCAAGAAATTGATTTTTACAGTAAGTACATCCCATTTTGCATTCCAGTTCGAGTCTATTCAACTTTAAATGCTGCTTAATGTAGGTCAAAAGAAGGTCTGCTGCAAGTTGCATGCAGCGGCCATAGAATTCTGAATGATCGTGAAAGCATCTCAAACTGATGCCATTGACTAAACCCAAAGCCTGTCGACCCAGGCCTTTTGTGTTTGTTTATTTATTTTTGCCTCTGTTTACCTATAGTTATGGTGCACAAATTCAAAATTCCTATTTCTCTTTCTGTCCATGGACTGACACAACCCACTTTGTCAAGTATGAAGAGGCTATGTTCCCTGCTCATAGGAGAAGACTAGGCAGAATGTTAGATGTTTTAACATACATTCATATACCAGAGCTGAACAGCCCCACCCAGGGGGCGGTCCCTCCGGACATAACCCTCCTACCTGCAGCCTCAGTTTTTTTTGCCTAGCAGAGGACATGGCTCTCTTCGGAGCCAGTCTCCTGAAGAAATATTTTATTCTTTTTTAAATTTTTTATTTTATTTTTGAGATCTTCTATCAACAGTCGGCTGGGCAGCAGGTTGGGTAGTTCGCTATCCTCGTAGTCTTCCCAGTCCGACCGTCGAGCGTGCTGATCCTCACTCAACACATAGCGTGAGATCAGTCCACGACATGCCCCACGACTCCAGGGGTGGCCGGTGGGCTTTTATGCTCCAGGTTCCACATTTGACTAAACAGTTATGCAGAATCTTTCACAGTGGACCGGGCCAACAGCTACTCAGTACCGCACTGTGATAGGTCTGTCAGGAGCACACCAGTGGGTCCTTCATGGATGGGTAAGTAGTCCCTCCTGAGTACATGCTGTGTGTTCCTATGCTTGGGGGGGGGGGTTCCTGTCTCCCCCTTGTTTGTGGCTACTCTCTGTCACCTACTCTGGCGATGCGCTGACTGGGGGTTCCTGGGGGTCACGCTGTCCCGTTGGGGGTCTGCATAGTGATGTGGGGTATTGTGGTGTCGTTTTGGGCCTTGTGCGCCGTTCGGCGCCATGTTTTTATTTGTGTGTGTTTACATTGAAAATCGCATTAGCAGCCATCTTGCCGTAGCCCTGTGGCGCACTTGTATTGCGGCAGCCATTTTCTTGGAGGCGCGCGCACTTTTGTGCTAGTTTGGCCTCTATCGCTGCCTGGAACGGCGCGATTCTCCTCACAATCTCCTCACTGTTCACTCGCGCTGGGAGCGCGGTAAGGCAGTGGAACCGAGCGGTCCTGGCTGGGTTGGTGAGTCCCCTGGGTAACCCCCCCTACAGTCAGTGCAGCCGAAGGGTGTACTTTCTTTTCATTTATATGACTGAAGTCTCAGAGAGTGCTAGTATTAGAGTCAGTGTCGCCAGCTTCCCCCTTTAATGTCAAAGGTAACAGGCAGTGCTCCTGCACCTGCGGTTCCTATGGACCAGTTGTCGGCAGTCCTGGAATCATTTGTTACCAGGATGGAAGCGGCGTGCGAGCGCAAGTGGGCTAAAAAGCGCCCTCTCCCCACACCATCTCCAGGGGAATGCTCTGATTCGGATATGGGCCTTGTTGCAGCATTGGACCCCGACTCTGAATCTTTGGATGTGTTTGACCAGGACATTCCTTGTGAGGAAGACTCCCTATCTGGGTCAGTGCATGACAGGGCACTTGTTAGTGAACTCATTGATGCTGTGAGGGACACTCTCTCAAGCTGGATGCTGCGGCTGAGGAACCTGCAGTGGAGGCAATCTCCTTTTTGGTTCATTTAAAGCGCATCCTTCAAAGAAAGTTTTTCCCTATACATCCTCCTTTGTGGTTTTTCCCATACCTGATCAATGAATTCATCAGAGGACTGTTGCGATATTGCGGCGTCTGGCAATTGGGTATCCCTTTGAGGAAATCCTGATCAAAAAATGGGCTTCCCCTCCGGTTGTCGACACCCCGGTCGCCCGGTTGAATAAAGCCACGACTCTCCCGGTTGAGGGTACTCCTGCTTTTAAGGACCCTACTGATAGGAGGTCGGAAGTGGCGAGCAGAGCTATGTTCACCATGCTGGGGTCCGCATTACGTCCTATTGTAGGGGCGACCCTGGTGTCTGACACTCATGGAATGGGCAAAGCTTTTGCACCAAACTGTGCAGGAGCATAATCTCCCTCAGGATTGCATTATTCTGGCTGAACAACTGGTACAAGGCCTGGTGTATGTGTGCGATGCCACTATGGATGCGGCCCCTTTAATTTCTGGGGCCTCATCGTCTGCGGTGGTATTGCGTCGCCTTATCTGGTTAAAGTGCTGGTCTGCTGACTTGGCCTCTAAAAAACTCCTGACGGATTTACCCTTTAAGGGTGGAAGACTTTTTGGTGCTTCCCTGGATGACATTATTAAGAATGTCACGGGAGGTAAGAGCACCCGTCTTCCTCAGCCTACGAAGGGGAAGGAGCCGCGCCGTAGGCCGGGCCCTTCTTTTCTTGCAAAGAAAATGTTTTTCCGCCCGTCCGGATCCCGCGGGAAAATTCTCCCAGACTGACAAGAGTGCGACTGGAGGACAGAAGCGTCCCTGGGTGCGTAAGCCGAGCAAGCCGGCAGGCAAGCCCGCCTCTGCATGAAGTCTTGCCCCCACCCGTCTCTGGGGTGGGGGGACGCCTTTGCAGGTTTGCGGATCGGTGGGCTTCCGGAATATTAGACCGGTGGGTATGCGAGGTGTTCACCTCGGGGTACAGGATAGAGTTCCTTTCCTGGCCACCAAACTGATTTTTTCCCTCGAATCTCCCTCTCCTTCCAGCGCGTCGAGCTGCCCTATTGGGGGAAGTGCAGGACTTGCGGAGGTGCGGGGTAATTTTGCCAGTACCGCCACAGGAGAGGTTTCAGGGATTTTATTCCAATCTGTTTGTGGTCCCAAAGAAGGACGGAGTGCGCCTAATTCTGGACCTCAAGGCCCTAAATCCTTTGTAAAGGTTCGGAAATTCCGCATGGAATCCATTCATTTGGTGATTGCTGCGCTCCACCCGGGGGATTTTCTGGCGTCCTTGGATATCAAGGACGCCTACTTGCATGTCCCTATCTGCAGGAGTCACCAGAGGTTCCTACGCTTTGCGATAGGCAAAGACCACTATCAGTTTGTGGCTCTTCCCTTCGGGTTAGCGGCGGGTTTTCACCAAGGTGCTTGCCCTGATTCTGGCTTTGCTGAGACAGCGAGCCATTGCTATCGTGGGCTATCTGGACGATCTTCTTCTGAGAGCAGACACTGGCTCAGAATTGGAGGAAAATGTGGTGATAGCCAGTCAGGCCCTCCGAGAATTTGGTTGGCTGCTGAATTTTTAGAAGTCGGTCCTGGTTCCGACTCAGCGTCTGGAGTACCTGGGATTGCTCCTGGACTCCTCGGAGGCGAGGGTCTTTCTACCCTTGAAAGGATTACAGACTCTCCAATCTGCAGTCAGGGTACTGACATCCCGCAAATGGTCGTCACTCCGTTTTTGCATGCGGGTCCTCGGACTCATGGTGGCTTCCTTTTTGAGGTGGTGCCATATGCCAAATTTCACACTCGAGTCTTGCAACAGGAGATCCTGTCCAGCTGGGACAAGTCTCCATTGTCACTGGATCGCCAGATCCGGGTGAGCCACCTAGTCAGTGCATCACTGACGTGGTGGCTGAGTTCCCCGGCCATTCGGTCGGGGAAGTCGTTCCTTCCTGTCCAGTGGACTGTGATCACGATGGACGCCAGTCTTTCGGGCTGGGGAGTTCTGTCAGCTCAGGGGCTTTGGACTCCGGACGAATCCCGTCTGCCGATCAATGTCCTGGAACTCCGGGAGATCAGACCATGTCTCTCCTCGTGGTCAATGGGACTGCAGGGGCATCCAGTCAGGATCCAGTCGGACAATGCCACGGCGGTGGCTTATGTCAACCATCAGGGGGGAACATGGAGTTCGGCCGCAGCGTCCGAGGCAGCTCACATCCTGAAATGGGCTGAAAGAAGCGTGCTGACTGGCAGGCAGACTATTTGAGCCACCAGATGTTGGTCCAGGGGGAATGGTCCTTGCATCGGGAGGTGTTTCAACTCCTTTGCCACAGGTGGGGCACGCTGGACGTGGATCTACTGGCCTCTCGGCTCAATCGCAAGGTGTCCAGATTCGTGGCCAGGTCCAGGGATCCCTGGGCAGACTCGTCAGACGCGTTGGTGGCCCTGTGGGGTCGGTATCGGCTGATTTATGCCTATCCTCCGAAGTTGCTTCCTCATTTTAACTTTGCAGAGTGGAGGCAGAGGGGATTCCGGTGATCCTCATCGCACCAGATTGGCCTCGGCGTCCTTGGTACGCCAATCTTGTACGTCTAGTGGCGTATATTCCTTGGCGACTACCGATGCGGGAGGACCTTCTGTCTCAAGGTCCCATACTCCATCCTGCTTTACAGTCGCTGGCTTTAACGGCATGGCTGTTGAAAGCCAGGTGCTGAGGGACCGAGGTCTCTCGGATGCGGTCATTTCGACCAAGCTACGGGCACAGAAATCTTCCTCCAGGAAGATATATCACCGTACTTGGAGAGCCTACATCGCTATGTGCGAGGAGCTGGATTGGTGTCCACGGACGTATTCAGTGACCAGGATCCTACTGTTTTTACAGCGTGGTGTGGACCAAAAGCTTCCTTTTAAGCACCATTAAGGGTCAGATTTCGGCCTTGGCGGTTTTCTTTCAACGACCGCTAGCGGGCCATTCTTTGATTAGTACCTTTGTGCAGGGGGTCCGCCATGTGCTCCCCCCTATTAAACCTCCTCTTCCTCCTTGGGATTTGAATTTGATGTTTTCAAAAGGAGGTTCTTGAAGAACCGAGAGCACCAGAGAGATTCCTCTCCACTTTATCTCAGAAGGTGGCTTTCCTAATAGCCATTACTTCTGTCAGAAGGGTTTCTGAATTGGCGGCCTTGTCTTGTAAACCGCCATACTTGGTCCTCCATAAGGACAAGGCGGTGCTTCGCCCGCTGCCTTCTTTTCTCCCAAAGGTGGTCTCGGCCTTCCACCTTAATGAGGACATTGTACTGCCGTCCTTATGCCCTCGTCCGTCGCAACCCAGAGAGTTTGCGCTTCACACGTTGGACGTGGTACGTGCCTTACGGGTGTATCTGTCTGCTTCTGCTTCTATTAGGAAGTGTAACTCGCTGTTTGTGTCTGTGTCTGGTCCAAAACGGGGTTTTTGTCTGCCACCATTTCTCGGTGGATCAGGCAGACCGTCATACAGGCCTATGCCCTTAAGGGGCGGGCGCCCCTTTTCCGGTTACGGCGCATTCCATCAGGGCAATTCCTGGGCTGTCTGACATCAGGCGTCTGTTGCACAAGTGTGCAAAGTGGCGACTTGGTCGTCCGCACATACATTTTCGAAGTTTTATAAGGTTGACGTGGGTGCATCTTCTGATGCTTCCTTTGGGCCGCAAGGTTTTGCAGGTGGCTGTTTAATGTTGCAACTCCTCCGTTGAGCTCTGCTTGTTTGGGGTGAAGTTTTTTTTTTTTCTCCTTGATATTGCTTTCACCCCTTCTTTGGCACTGCTTTGGGACGTCCCACTTTGTCAAGTATGAAGAGGCTGTGTTAGTACATGGACGGAAAGAGAAAATTAGGATTTTTATACTCGCCGTAAAATCCGTTTTTCTGACGTCCATGGACTGACACAGCACCCACGCTTCTTTTTTAGAGTTTGTACTGCTTTGATATGAACTGAGGCTGCTGGCTGCAGGTAGGAGGGTTATGTCTGGAGGGACCGCCCCCTGGGCGGGGCTGTTCAGTTCTTGTATATGAATGGATGTTAAAACATCTAACATTCTGCCTAGTCTTCTCCTATGAGCAGGGAACATAACCACTTTGTCAAGTATGAAGAGGCTGTGTCAGTCCATGGACGTCAGAGAAACGGATTTTACGGTGAGTACAAAAATCCTATTTTTAAGCTTTTCCAAACCCTGATTCATTGTATACTAGCGGTTTTATAGTTTCTGATTGTCTTTTTTGGAATTATGATTTTTTGCAAAAGAATTATCTGACAAGTCTGAAAAATATAAGTAATGAGTGAAACCCCTTTCACACAGGCATTACATATGTCCGTTTTTTTCCTCTGTCTACACACTGATGTATTTCTATGGGCAAGCGGATGATCATCCGCTGACATCCGCCTTCATTAACATCTGTATTTTGAAACGAAAGAAAGCCCTATTTTTTTTCCGTCTAAAAAGAAACGGAAGCCGCCCTAAGTGGATATCAACGGACAAACGGTCCGTTTTCTGCATCGGTTGTTAGGAGCCGGCACCCGCTAGCATCTTAACAACTGACTCATCAGCTGTCAGTGGGGTTCCCCGCTGAATGTAAAAATAATTGCCAGCTGCATTTCAGTGTGAACAGGGCACATAGAAAACAATTGTGTTTTCTATGTGCCATAGCTGTGACTGCAGTTAATCCAGTGTGGGAAAATGCCAGTCACCGCACCGTGTGAACAAGCCCTTAAAGCACCCACAGTGTAAGCAGAAAATCCTGACCCCTGCTGGTAGCAGCAGATTGGAACACCCTTGCTCTCTGTGGAGAAGTGGCCTTGTTGCAATGATCTGTCATGGTCCCCTACTGAGTCAGAGCCATAAATTTGATTGGAGAGCTCTGACTCAGCAGGGGGCACGAGATCACTGCTTCCCCACAGAGAGCAAGGGTCCCACTCTGCAGCATGCAGGCAGGACACAGGCATGTCTTCTCAGGCTATGGGTGATTATACAATACTTTGCATACATTTTTGTTTTGATGATCCTAGAATGTATTTATCTCATTGAAAAAAATAAGTTCAGTTGGGCTTCAAAGATTTTTGATGATTGGCAATGTTTAATAATTGTATATATGATCGCCCCCTAATTGATGTCTAAAGTTTCAGATTTTTTTTTTATGGTTAATCCCTTTGTTTTATATTTAACCACTTAAGGACCAGCGACCGCAGTTGAACTGCGGCAGGTTGGCTCCCCTGCGCGAATCGCCATCATTGTATGTCGACTCGCGCAGGCGCAGCTGTGGAAGTGTGCCCGCGGGTTGGGTAAACTCTGTCAGCAGGCGACCCGCGATCGCCTAGTACAGAGGCAGAATGGGGCTCTGCCTTTGTAAACAAGTTGGATCCCCGTACTGACAGATGACATGAGAGCGCTCTACTGTTCCCAGTCATCAGGAACAGTGATCTTTGTCATGTCCCTGGCAGCCCATTCCCCCTACAGTTAGAACACACCTAGGGAACACAGTTAACCCCTTGATAGCCTAGTGTTAACTCCTTCCCTGCCCGTGTCATTTTGACATTGATCAGTGCATTTTTATAGCACTGATCAATGTAATAATTTCACTGGTCCCCAAAAAGTGTAATTTGGGTCAGGTTTGTCCGTCGCAATGTTGCAGTCCTGCTAAAAAATCGTAGAAGTCCCTAAATCTATCCCATAGTTTGTAGACGCAACAACTTTTGCGCAAACCAATCAATTAACGCCTATTGCGTGTTTTTTTTTGGAAAAAAAAGAAAATATATAGGCCTAAACTGATGAATACGGTTTTTATTTTTTTGGATATGTAAAAAAAAAAAAAAAAATTTCAAAATTGTTGCACTTTGCTTGTTTATAGTGCAAAAATAAAAACTGCAGAGGTGATCAAATACCACCAAAAGAAAGCTCTATTTGTGGGGGGAAAAAAAGGACATCAATTTTGTTTGGGTACAGCGTCGCACAACTGCGAAATTTTCAGTTAAAGCGACGCCGTATCGCTAAAAATGGCTTGGTCATTAAGGGGGAAAATTCTTCTGGTCTTTAAGTGGTTAAAGGGGAAAAAGCAGAGTCGGGCTTTTTGCAATTATGATTTTATGTATACAATCTAAAAACTGGCACCCGTAGCAATTACATTTTATATTTAAATTGTCTGAATATCTGTAATTTAGTTGCGCAATCACTTATTCTTTTTTTTAAGTTTGCTTCTTTCCATTTTATTAAAGATATTTAGGGCACACACAAATTCAAATTTATATGAAATGTATGCTCTGTGAAATGTGAAACTGGTTTCAATGTATATTTTTAAATCTTTTTCCTTTTTTTTCCTTTTTTGTGTGTTTTTTTTTTTTTTTTTTTTTTAAGTCATAATTGTTATCCTGTTAAATGCCATTCAATGATTAAACTGGTCATAAATTGTAGATAACCTGTACATTTCAAATATATAATTTCATCTGGTTTTCTCGCAGTTACCAGCGCCTCCTGCTGCACGCTGTGTGTCAGTACATGGATCTGGCCTCTGCTAGTAAGAATTATGGGATTTGTATTGGGATGGGGCAGTGCAGGAAGGTCTGTAGTATATCATATGGATTGTTGGAGTGCTTTTTTTAGCTTTTTTTTTATGTATGTATGTATGTATATATATATAAGTGTTTGTCTCTGTCTGTCTATTTACTATATCAATTTAGCTTCTTTCTTTACTACATGGAAATATTGAATTTACTCTTGGATAAACGGTGAAGATGAAGCACAGTTCTGTTTAAGTGTTTCATTTTTAGCACAGCTGATTATACAGTGCATCAGTTCTTCATCCTTCTAAAGGCAGCTAATTTTATTTGCTTTAGTAAAGCAAAACCTTCTTTCTTTCCTGTTCATTAAGATATACAAGAAGTCTTATATTGTCAGGTTATACTGCCACCTACAGGAGGTTTGGACACTGGTAAAAAATAAATAAATAGGGCAGCCCAGGATATCCCATCCTAATCCCAACATGCCTCACTACTGTCCCAAAGAGGATTGACATCTTTTCTTCAGCTCTGCTGAGTAACTTTTAAAGTGATTTGTAAAGGCTTGTTTGTTATTTAAAAAAAAAAAAAAATGTCATACTTGCAACCTCTGTGCAGTTGGTTTTGCACAGAGCAGCCCAGATCCTCCTCTTTGCTGCTCCTAACCCCTCCCTATTTTGAGGGACCCTCGGCAAGCAGCTTGCTACAGGGGTGCACCCAAACCAAGTCAGAGTTCTGTGTATCCATTCAGACACAGAGCCCCGACCTGGCCCCGCCCCCTCTCTCCCCTGATTGGCTGACTGTCTTTGACAGCTGCAGGAGCCAATGGTGCCGCTGCTCTCTCAACCAGGAGGAGTGTACTGGATGGCTGAGGGCATCGTGGACATCGCTGGAGAGAGGAGCTCAGGTAGGTAATTGGGGGGTGTTGGGGAACCTGTTACACACAGAAGGTTTTTTTTATCTTGATGCATAGAGACTAAGTAGTCATAGACCTTCAGTTTCAGGCTTGTACCCTCAGGGGAGATTGGACAAGGTAAGCTTTTTATAGTCATTTTTCCTAGAGCCCTTTAAAGGAACTCTGTGCTTTCTCCTTCCAGGACTTTAATACAGGATGGTCTACATCTGGGTTGTTGCATTCTATTTCCGGACATGCTTACCCTACTCCATAAGTACCCCACAGAAGAATGCCTGTAGCTATGGTGGAAACCAGGCGAAAGGGAGCCATGGCAAAATCTCGGGTTAATATTCAATCTGCCGAAGGCCCATACAACCGTCAACCTCAGTGATGATGCTTCCCTTGCACCAGAGCAGGACCCGATATTAACAGTAGTCCGTGTCCGGCGCACAAGGAGGGAACTACCTGACAAAAGCAGATTTTTCTGCATCTGTCACAATTCATCAGACAATTAATGGCTATAATACAGCCATCGCTCTCCAGGGCTTTTCCAGCTTCTCTGTCTCTTCCTGAGTCGGATTCTGACGTGCCTGAGCTAGAAGAGGCGGACATAGAAAGGAATAAAGAGGATATGATGGCAGTGTTAGAGAGTATGGAGGATTTCTCACCCCCACACTTATACCCCTGAAGCTGCAGCTTCATGCAACATGATTGCTAACTTTTGACCATGCCCAAAATCCCTTGGCATTGTTGCACTTGATTATCCTCCGTCTCGCCATGTCCCTTTTGGGCTTGGATCAAATGAGGATTGATCACTCCAGAAGAGCTTTTCACTCCTCCAGAAATCTTTGCCAAACTCTATCCAGTAGCAAAGGAGTTCACTAAAAAGTGGTCTGTTCTGGTAGTTGATCTTGCTGTCTCAGGCTTAAAGCCTAACTCCAGGTTTCATTTAACTTTAAATACCGTATTTATCCGTGTATAACACGCACTTTTCCCCCTGAAAATAGGGGGCAAATCATGGGTGTGTGTTAAACGCCGATAGTGTAACTCAGAGGGGAAGGAGGGGGACGAGCGCCGCCGGAATTCACAGAGCCGGCATCTCCTGTTTACTCGGCTCTCACGTCACACACACAGTCCCGGCTCCGCCCCCAGCATTGGACCAGTGTTTTGTCTATCACAGGAGCTGGGCCAATGCTGATGGCGGAGGCGGGACTGTGTGTGAGACTGCCGACTGAGAGCCTAGTAAACAGGAGAGGACGGCTCTGTGATTTCCTGCCCTGCATTGATAAGAGATGGTGAGGCTGCAGCAGAAGGCTCCAGCTGAGGCTAACACATAGCGCTCGTGGATTCCAGAGGCTTTCCGGCGGCCCTACTGCATGTGGAACTTCCCACCCGCTCTAGCACACTGCAAGTGCTCCAACATTTTTCACGCAAGTTTAGTGTTTTATACCTAATATACTGAATAAATTCCTAAGCTGTTTAAAGGATTGGCTTGCTGCTTCTCTTTCCTCCTTATGCTGGGTGAGTAGGAGGGATTATCCTGGACTGGCCTCCTTACAGGTTTTCTGTTTTCCAGTGTTAAGTTTTCACGTAGGTGGCAGTTTAACCTGACCGCATAAGACTTCTTGTGCGCCTCAATGGAGTCAAAATAATTTTATAGAGAGAACTGTACAAAAATCATTTTAGGTTTAACTTAGATTTAGTCATGGCATTCACAAACTCTCTGTTCATATAGTGCCCAAAGCCTATAGTATAATGTTTTGCATTGAAAATTGAATGCGTTTTATCAGGTCATGTCACATTTGCTATAAAGAAAATACTTTTGTTCAGTTTTTTTTTTTTTTTACTAAGCAATGCTAACAGTTGCTGTATAAATAGTGCAACGAATTGCACACTTAAAGCTGAGCTGCAGACATACTGCTAAATATGCAGTTGTAGTACCTATATGTGATTTTGTTTGATTACGACCTTTTTCACACTGCTCTGCAGCAAAATTGTGGTAAAAATGCATATGCGTTTTTACCACAGTTTTGCTGTTTCAAATGCGTTTGCCCTGCGATTATGGGTGTTTTTGGGTTGCCTGCACCTGCTGAAAATAGACGTGACTCAAAAACGCAAATCGTGGGTGCAGTTTTGCCGCGATTTCTATTCATTTTAATTGTAATCTGCATTTTTGGTGCAGTGCTGTGAAAAGTCCCATAGGATTTAAAGGGGAACCTTTTTCCTGCATTTTTCTTGCAAGGTAAAAATGCAGGGGGAAAAAAGGCATCAGTGTAAAAAGGGCCCTTATTCGTAGAGTTGGAATTCTGCTCCTACACTCTCGTGAGGAAGGCTAGCAGGCTTGTTGGACAATGCAATAACATCATCACTGTGATTAGGTCAGCTCTCTGCTCCCTCCTGTCTGCAAGCTTCCCTAGTTCAGTTGACAGCAACGCACAAAGCAAAGAGGGGGTTGATTGACTCACGGTCCAATATTTTATTTATTTTTTTTCTACCCTGCTGCATTTAAGAATAAAATATTATAATATGAACACATAAATTAAATGGTGATCTTTTATACATGCTTGAAGTTCAACTTTAAAGAGGAACTCCACTTTCGTGAGGTAAAAAATTGCAAATAAAAAAATAATATAGCATATAGAAATGCGACTCAAGCCCTGTTGTAATTGAATGTTATTAAAATTCACCTTTCCTTTTCAATCTGCAGCTCTGTAATTTTCTATAAAATGCAATGTGGCTACCTGGAGGAGTTCTGTACCCAGAATGTGTACAGAACACCCCCCAGAAACACAATTTCCTGCTTGTGTGATTGACTCACTGATTTTCTACACTAGAATACAAGTTAGATTTCAGGCATCCCCTGCACCAAAAATGTCATTTTTGGTGAGATGCTCTTAATAGGAAATCACGACCAAAGGAATGCAGACCTTGCAATTTTCCTCATTAGAGCCCTGCAAGTGCAGCAGCTGATTGAAAATTATGAAACCACTCACATACAGATTGACTTGCCACATAGACAGACACAGACAAACACAGTGATTCCTTCAGAATTAAAAAAGGTAGGAATTGGCATCAAAGTTTGTTAAAAACCTTGTAATGTACATAGATCACCCAGAGGGGATTTTTTTTTTTTCTCAACAAAAGTAGGGAGTTTCTCTTTAAATATGAACAATTATAATTTTTAGTAGCATGTTTGCTTGTACAGCTAATGTTCAAATGATTTTGTAAACCGTATTTGTGACACAATTTTAGAAGACAATAAATGCTGTCAGTACTGTCATCCTCATCTCCATTCTCCTTCTAATTTTTTTGTATTCTAGGTTACAACTTCCAAGGCAAACGTCAGATGCGTGTAGTGAACAGGAACAGAGATTTTTGCCCCCCAGAATTGCTTCTCTCTGCCTATCTGCAAATGAAATTCTGACCCATAAATAAAGTGGTGGCTGCTCCACAATGTGTTTTAAACTAAAGGACCTGATAACTGGGTACAAAGAACAGCTCTGTGCAATAATTCACAGTGACTTTAGCACAAAAGCTGACTCCTCAGAAGCTACTGTTTGGTTTCTATGAGTTATTGCACACTAGTGGGTCTTTCTACTGCTTATAAATCCCTCCAGGGGGTTAAGCAGCCAACAGATTCAGGTTTTTTTTTTTCAACCAGTGGGTTGAATGAAAAAAACTGACCTGATTCCCCATCCACACATTCAAGGTGGATGGGGGAATCCCTCCGGCTGAGCGATTGTGTTAAGAATACAGTGATCAGCACTGCTGGCTATAGCGGTAGATCGAGCAGCATTTATCTGGCAGGCTGGTTGTATAGCAGTCGATTGGTAGATAGACTTCTGTACAATCGCTGTCCCCATAGACGGATTGAAATTCAGCCAATTCCTGCTGAACTGGCTGAGTTTTGATCCATGTATGACCGACTTTATTTACATATATTGCATTTACTTGTAAATTTGTTTACAAACCACATAATACTATGTACTAGTTACATAAGAACCATTGACTGGTTGCTATGATTAAGGAAGGGTCTGTTCACACTAGTCCAGTCCACTGCAATGCATTAGACGTATACTTAAATTTGTTGGTTTACATGTTAGTGTTCAGTCATCCCATTCAGTTGAAAAGGCTTCCAAACACACCACAACAGACCGAAAATCATGCATGACGTGTTTTGGCAGTGCACTGAGAAGGTGTATAGGGATGCTATTCAGAATAAATGGCATTGTATCAATGCACATAATGTGTTTTATTGTGCATGTTAACACATTGAAATGGTGTGAAAAGGCCCTAAGTCGAATTTGATGGCAAATGCACTATTTGTAAATAACACTCCTGGCCACCCTTTTGCTATTACTTTGCACATGGTGGGCTTATCTTTCTTTGTATTGCTTTTGTTTCGTTCTGAGTCTTAAGCTGCTTTTTATTTATTCTTAATGCTCTTTCAGAACTTGGTATAGTCAAATTTATTTATAATATCATGTTTAGAATTCTGTCTGACAGATGGGCCTAAAGTGGAATGTATTAATGTAAAATTGTACATATTTAATTGTATAGATGAAAATCTCATAGTCCAGAGTATTGCATCTGCTGAGGCATACCAGATTAGTAACCATGTCACTGCCTAAGATTTTTCTATAGTTTACATGAGTATGCTTTTTCATGCCCTTTTAACCACTTCCATACTGGGCACTTAAACACCTTCCTGCCCAGACCAATTTTCAGCTTTCTGCGCTGTTGCACTTTGAATGACAATTGCGCGGTCGTGCTACACTGTACCCAAACAAAATTTTTATCATTTTTTCCCCACAAATAGAGCTTTCTTTTGGTGGTATTTGATCACCTCTGGGATTTTTATTTTCTGCTAAAAAAAATTAAAGACCAAAAATTTTGAAAAAAAAAGTATTTTTTTTGTTTCAGTTACAAAACTTTTTAAATAAGTAAGTTTTCTCCTTCACTGATGGGGCTGCACTGACGGGCACTGATGAGGTGGCACCAATGAGGTGGCACTGATGATGGGCACTAATATGCGGCACTGATAGGTGGAACGGATAATCGGCACGGATAGGCGGCACGTATGGGCGCTGATAGGCGGCACGTATGGGCGCTGATAGGCGGCACGTATGGGCGCTGATGGGCGGCACGTATGGGCGCTGATGGGCGGCACGTATGGGCGCTGATGGGCGGCACGTATGGGCGCTGATGGGCGGCACGTATGGGCGCTGATGGGCGGCACGTATGGGCGCTGATGGGCGGCACGTATGGGCGCTGATGGGCGGCACGTATGGGCGCTGATGGGCGGCACGTATGGGCGCTGATGGGCGGCACGTATGGGCGCTGATGGGCGGCACGTATGGGCGCTGATAGGCGGCACGTATGGGCGCTGATAGGCGGCACGGATGGGCGCTGATAGGCGGCACGGATGGGCACTGATAGGCAGCACGGATGGCCATGGATGGGCACTGATAGGTGGCATGGATGGGCACTGATGTACTGTAATGGATGCCAATCAGTGCCAAACAAAAATGCCTGCCAATCAGTGATGCCCATTGTGGGCACTGATTGGCATCCATTGTGGGCACTGATTGGCATCCATTAGGGGGCACTAACTGGCATCCCTGGTGGTCCAGTGGCATCCCTGGTGGTCCAGTGGCATCCCTGGTGGTCCAGTGGGGGCATCCTCGGGGGGGCTGTGCTGATAATCGATCAGCACAAACCCCCCCCCCCTGTCAGAGGAGCAGCCGATCGGCTCTCCTCTACTCGCGTCTGACAGACGCG
The DNA here is from genome assembly GCA_029206835.1 of Rana muscosa. Classification (NCBI taxonomy): domain Eukaryota; kingdom Metazoa; phylum Chordata; class Amphibia; order Anura; family Ranidae; genus Rana; species Rana muscosa. The sequence continues at coordinate 572,688,112 of CM055116.1, forward strand.
AGTGAGGAAAAGCCGATGACCGGCTTTTCCTGTTTACACTGTGATCAGCCGTGATTGGACATGGCTGATCACGTGGTAAAGAGTCTCCGTCGGAGACTCTTTACCTAGATCGGAGTTGCGGGGTGTCAGACTGACACCCCGCAGCAACGATCGCCGCGATGCGTCATATGACGTCCTGTCAGGATTTTGCAACCACTTTGCCGCCGTCAATCCGCTATAGGGCGGGCGGCAAGTGGTTAAATCAAGGTTTGCAATCTGTAAAATGGCATACTTGGCCCTTGATGCAGAATATGGTGCTATTTTGTAATACAAATAAAAGTAGGGAGACACTGTCATGTATTTCCTGTTATCCTTACCACATTGTGGTATCTTAATCAAACTAATATTTTTTTTTGAAAATCTAGGCTATATTTTTAGATGTTAGGACTGAGTCTGTTCCCTTCTTCACAGTGCCAAAACATGTTAGGATGTGAATGCAGCTTTGAGACCTTTTTTCTTTTTTTCATATGATTTTATTAAAATCTTTTAGACTTTGTAAGGATTGCATGCAGCCACCTGGTTTTAAAATTACTTCTGTGGGTAGTGAAAATTGAGTGAAATCTGTGCTTATGTCACCAATCAGTGTAATACATTTGCCAAGACAATATGAACTGGAGTGTCTTGTGTCTGTGTCTTAGTATAGCTATTGTTATGATAAATATCTTGCTGTGCTCTCTACTTTTATTCCCCCCCATTTGATATTTTTTATGTATTTGCCTGGTACAGAACTTAGTGTTACTAAGGCCAATTTTTTTAAATTTAAATAAACATATTATACTCACCTGCTCTGTGCAATGGTATTGCACAGACAGCCCCGATCCTCCTCTTCTGGGCTCCCTTGCCCGCGATCTTGAGTCCTCCTCTTTATGTGCCCCCAAAGCAAGCCGCTATGGGGGCACATGTGCCTGCTTGCTCCCGAGCTGTGTCTCTCGAGCTGCGCTCCAGAGACATGCACAGCGCAACTTGGCCCCACCACTGCTTCCTGCTCACAGTATTTGATTAACAGACGCAGGAACCAATGGCTCCTGCTGCTACCCGAGTCCCTGTGTGAAGAGGAAGGGAGTACAGTGCTGGATCTATTGAGTGGTATACAGAATCCTTCCGCGCTGCCCTTTAGGCCTCATGCCCACGGACGTTTTTACAGCCGCGTTTTTGAGCGTTTTTTACAGCTTAAAAACGCCTGTCCATGTTAGTCTATAGCTTCATGCCCACCTAAATGTTTTTGATCTGCAAATAGCATAGACGTTTTTTAAGCTGTAAAAAAAACCCAGGACCAGTGCGTTCCTCAGCGTCGGAGTTAGGCAGAAAAAAACGCGAGCGTCAAACGCTCTAACGCGCGGTCGCGTTTTTAGCTCGACGTTTTTTTTGTTTGTTTTGTTTTCTCAAAAATAAAAATAAATTTACAATAACATGGACAGGCGTTTTTAAGCTGTAAAAAACGCAGCTGTAAAAACGTCAGTGGGCATGAAGCCTTATAGATAAGCCGCTAAGAACAATAAGACAAATGGCAGAGAAATGGGAACAAAAAGTGTAGCGCTAATCAAAATGAATGCCTGAAAACTTGAGATTTGAGCACCATATTAATTTGACAAAAGAAAAAAATGATGAATGAATGTCAACATGAATGCAAATAAAGTGTCCATATGTAGAAGATTCAAGAAGTGCAAAAGTGCACAAATGTCTAGCCTTAGAGTGATCAGACTTGAGTATTGACACAATCCAAGACTTTGTAATAAATTCAAAATTGAAGTGCTGAAAGTGAACAGTTATTGAATTGAAAAAAAACACCACCGATAGGTAGGGGGCTTACCAGAATGTTTGAACCCAGGAGCGCCTACGCTCAAATGGGTCAAACGGGCTTGTTGTGATGGAACCACGATGGAACCAGGACAATCCTGTGTGTTTCTCCAATTGCTGTATCGAGAGTGACAAAGTTCCAGCATGATGGAATATACCACAGAGGCATGATGGTCTGGGAAATCCCAGGTCAGTATGGAAGGGTGTGTATCCTAAATAGGAAGAAAAAAGTGTCCAGATTTTAATGTAGCAAGAACAATTACATTTAAGTTGATAAACAAGCGCTTTGTGCAAAAGATGTGGCAACAATAGAGTCCCTCACGTTCTGGTAAGCCCCTTACCTATCGGTGGTGTTTTTTTCACTTCAAGTCACTTCAATAACTGTTCACTTTCAGCACTTCAATTTTGAATTTATTACGAAGTCTTGGATTGTGTCAATACTCAAGTCTGATCACTCTAAGGCTAGACATTTGTGTACTTTTGCACTTCTTGAATCTTCTGGATCTATTGAGGACTGGTAAGTATTTAGGGAGGTGGGGAAGGACAGCAAGTTGTAAAAAAAAATAATTATGAAGCGCAATACCACACCGCGCAATGAAAGAACTTGTATTAAAATAATGCAGAAATAATTCAAAAATAACCCAGTGGGATGGCAGCCCAGCTCCAACAGCGTGTAGAGAGCAGAGTGTAGCTGGATTGTCAGCGTCTGTAGAGAGGGGAAGAATGCAGCCTGGCCTTGGGCCCAACAGGCAGGTATCCAGAAAAGCTGTAAGCCCTACACTTTAACTCCTCTTTGGGAACCTTTTCCTGCCACTAGTACTGTTCCTACCAGGTCCCCCCCACTCCCCCTAACAGATGCCATCCTCTGCATTTCAACAACATCATTGGAGTGAAAACACAGTATGGTTATGGCAGAACAATAAACAATTCATGCAATATAGTCAGAATATCTTCCAGGGAGCTGCCCTTGGTTGGCCCGCAAAGGGCAATGGCGCTCTTGATTCTTGGTAGAGTCATTTGGTAAAGGTTCAGTTGCAGACAGTGACTCGGGGGGCCTCAGGTAGCAGGGGATCAGGTATGTCTTCTCCTCCCCCTCCTCACCTGAGCCCAAGATTGAATCTTTGGGTGAATCAGTACAGTCTGTGGTACTCGATGTGCCTCCCGGGGTCTCAACTTCAATGTCACCAGTCTCAGGACTGCGATCGGAAGGTACAGTCAGTTGGAGCTTCACACACTGGGGGAAGATCTGCAGCTTCAAATGCCATTGATGGGTTTACTGGTGCAGTTCTCACCTAGTACACAGGCTCTCAGCATATCTCGATGCAGTTGCTTCTTCATGTGGTCAGGCCCCTCTGAGACCGGATTATAGACAGGAGTTTGTGGGTAGGGCTGCCCCATTACCCAATCTGCGGTGCTTTCCCACTTGGGCTCTCGGGTGTGCTTGGCATTCTTTACCAACTCCCAGTCCAGATGTTTTCATGTGTTCTTCAAATGTCTTGGGAACTTTAGTTTAAAGGCTGTATTTGTTTATCTCAGTGACCTCATTTCTTTTCCAAGACCCCTCTCTCCATTAAGTGCTGCAAGTTACTAGGAGCATTACTGAGGCTGAAGGGCATACGGTTAAATTGGAATAGTCTCAATGCCTTGATAAAGGCTGTTTTTCTCTTGGTCCTGGTCCCACACTGGGACCTGCTAGTTACCATTTGCCAGATCCAGTGTGGAGAAGAACTTGTCTGAGGGCCATCAGAGATTCCTCGACCCAAGGAAGTGGGTAGGCATCCCTGTGGGTGCATGCGCTTGAACCATGAATCAGACGGAGACAGAAAATGCAGTAAAAAAAAAAACACCTTTTAATAAAATGGTACAAATGGTAAACGTAGCCAACGTAGTCGGAACAAGCCAGTAAATAATGAAGCTGGAGATCAGCGTAGTTGGAGGCAGCAGACAAGATCAGGAACGAGAAGGGACATCAGCCAGGCAAGTCTTCGACAGGAACACCAGAAGAGAGTCTCCAGATATGTTTAACCAAGGCGAAGGCACGGCAGAAATGAGCCAGGCAGTTAAAATAGCCAGAAAGGGCTGGCTGTAGGCTGGGCTGATGAGCAGGAAATTATCACCAGGTGAGCCACTGTGGAACGATGAGTGCTGGCAAATAAACCGACAGCTGAGCACTGTGAAGGGAGGGCTGAGAGCCCAGCCCTGACACTTGGCTTACGGTAGTCCACACAGAACCATAGGCTTCCATCTTTTCTTCGCACCAGGACAACCGTAGTGGCCTGTGGACTGTGGCTCTTTAATCACCCCACTCTCAAGCATATTTTGGAGTAACGCCTTAACCTCTTGGCACAATGCTGGGGGAATGTGACGGGACTGCTCCCGGATGGGTAGTGCATCCGCCATGTGTATGGGGTGGTCGAAGGCTTTGGTGAACCCGTAATTCTCTGGACTGGTGGCTAAACACCAACAGGTGTTTTTCCAGCAGCTGATGAGGCAGTTCCTGTTGGGGGTAGTAAAAAATCTTTAAAGGCAATGTCCTGCTGCTCTAGCAGAGACCTGTACTGGGTTTTGTCCCAGGAAGCCATAGCTGCCTGCAGAGGGGCACAGATCGCTTTCACCACTGGTTGGGCCTTAGAGATGGTGACAAGGCACCACATAGCAGTCAGGTTGACAAGTTGCATCAAGACTCTTCCTTGTTGGACTTTTGGATTGGGTTCGGCCCACCAGCCGCTCTCCTGTCCTGATGTCACCGGATCCTTGTAGGGTTATACCATAATGGTGGTAATTTTTTTGTTGGCCACAACAGGGAGCGTCCAGACCATTTCTTGTAAGAGTGCCAAGAGCAGCTTCTGCTTGGGTGGGGGGAACAGACTACCCTTACTTGCTCTAGATGCTTCTTGGTGGCTCTACGCTGGACCTCGTAGGCCTGGAATAATTGCAGTGGTTCAGATTGGCCACTCTGAGGGATAGTCAGCAGTGATCTAACTATTCTTGTGCTCCAAATCTCTGTGTATAGTAGTCATACTCCATAACTGTGACCTCTGCCCTGGTGTCAATCAGGCATTGGACTTCTTGCCCGACGGGCTGGAGAGGTTTCTAAATCCAGACTGGCCACAGTTTTTGGATCGATGTCCATAGCGGTGAGACTGCCAGCATTTTTGGTCCTCTTTGGGCTCCCTGCGCGGTGGGTTTCTTGCCCCCATGGGATTGGGGTAAATCCTTAGAGGAGGCCACATCCTGGGCAAGTATTGTCAGCGCAGTTTGCGTGGCTGACGGGTGAAGGAGCCAGGGCCTGCTATTTTAAGACTGCAGGTTCTAATTTCTTGGTTAGTGCTACTGTCACATTAGTTTTGTGCAACCACGTCCACCACCATATTGTGGAAGGAGGTGGCGAGTTGCACCTTAACCACTTAAGCCCTGGACCATTTGGCTGGCCAAAGACCAGAGCAATTTTTTTGCGATTCCGCACAGGGTCGCTTTAACTGACAATTGCTCGGTCATGCGACGTGGCTATGGAAAGCCTGAAAACAAGACCTGTTGGGGGTACTTAAGGACTGGAGTTGAGAAATCTTGATACAATACAGGCGCACGCCACTTTTCAATCTCGCCTCCCACTTTGCCAAGGGAATGTTGGAGCCATTGAACTTTGTATTAAAGCTAAGGTCAATCCTGTCATACAGTACAGTGGCAACAATAGTAAAATATACCCCTCAATAAATTATCGGCCCCATCCTGTCTCTGATTGGACTTGTGTATTCCTTCCCTTCTCCTGCCCATTTATTTATTAACCCCATCTTGTATATCGTATGTATATGAACCTCTTCCTCCTGATTAGAGTTGAGCGGACACCTGGATGTTCGGGTTCGGCCGAACTTCGGAAAAAAGTTTGAGTTCGGGACCGAACTTGACCCCGAACCCCATTGAAGTCAATGGGGACCCGAACTTCTGAGGACTATTCGCGCTTGTTTCCCGTGCTTAGAACTGTCCCTGCGCAAGGTGTCATTTCTGAAGGAAAAAAAGTCATTTAAAACTCACTCGCGGCTATAATGAATTGTCGGCTCCCGGCAATACATAGAAAAGTCATTGATAAAAAAATAAAAAAAAGCGTGGGGGTTCCCCCAAATTCAATTACCAGGCCCTTCAGGTCTGGTATGGATATTAAGGGGAACCCTGCCGCAAATGTAAAAAAAAAATGCGTGCGGTTCCCCCAAATATCCATACCAGGCCCTTCAGGTCTGGTATGGATTTTAAGGGGAACTCCACCCCAAATAAAAAAAAAATGGCGTGGAGTACCCCCAAAAATCCAGACCAGACCCTTTATCCAAGCATGCAACCTAGCAGGCTGCAGGAAAAGAGGGGGGGGGACGAGAGAGCGCCTCCCCCCCTCCTGAACCGTACCAGGCCACATGCCCTCAACATAGGGAGGATGTCCCCATGTTGATGGGGACAAGGGCCTCATCCCCACAACCCTTGCCCGGTGGTTGTGGGGTTCTGCGGGCAGGGGGCTTATCGGAATCTGGAAGACCCCTTTAACAAAGGGGACAACCAGATCCCGCTCCCCCATGTGAATTGGTAATGGGGTACATTGTACCCCTACCATTTCACAAACAAAGTGTAAAAAAAACACAGACACCGTTGGGAAAGTCCTTTATTAAAAATTAAAAAAAACATTCCAGCGATGAAATACAGTGTCCCACACTTTCTTTGTGAAATGGTAGGGGTACAATGTACCCCATTACCAATTCACATAGGGGGAGGGCGGGATCTGGGGGTCTCCTTTGTTAAAGGGGTCTTCCAGATTCCGATAAGCCCCCCGCCCGCAGACCCCCACAACCACCGGGCAAGGGTTGTGGGGATGAGGCCCTTGTCTCCATCAACATGGGGACATCCTCCCCATGTTGAGGGCATGTGGTCTGGTACGGTTCAGGAGGGGGGGGCGCTCTCTCCCCCCCCCCTCTTTTCCTGCGGCCTGCCAGGTTGCTTGCTCGGATAAAGGGTCTGGTCTGTATTTTTGGGGGTACTCCACGCCATTTTTTTTTTATTTGGGGTGGAGTTCCCCTTAAAATCCATACCAGACCTGAAGGGTCTGGTATGGATATTTGGGGGAACTGCACACTTTTTATTTTTTTTTAGTTTGCGTCGGGGTTCCCCTTAATATCCATACCTGACGGGCCTGGTAATTGAATTTGGGGGAACCCCCACGCTTTTTTTTTATCAATGACTTTTCTATGTATTGCCGGGAGCCGACAATTCATTATAGCCGCGAGTGAGTTTTAAATGACTTTTTTTCCTTCAGAAATGACACTTTGTGCAGGGACAGTTCTAAGCACGGGAAACCAGCGTGACTTTACAAGCATATTGCCGAACACTGAACCCGAACATACAGTCAATTGTTCGGGACCCAAAAGTTCGGGTCCGCTCAACCCTACTCCTGATGCCTCAATGTATGACTTGTACATTTACTATATTATTGTATCTAGTGCACTATTACCATCCGTCTGCCTCTGCACCTTGGCCAATCAGAGGAAGCTTTGTATTCATTCATATGAGAAGTTCTCGTCCCACGCCTGGAACACAGTGCTGTATATGTATAGCTGGTTCTACGTACAATTAATATAGCTTGCCCAGAAAGTACATCCCATTTATTTATTTATTTATTTTTTATTTACAAAACGGGTGCTTTATTCCAATGTTAAGCAATACAGTATAACCAAACACAAAAACAGTCTAGTTCAGTACACAGCAAAAGGATGGACATCCAGAAAACGCAGAGTACCCTTAAGTAAAGCAGTAATAACCAAAGACTTAGTGAATAGACTCAGCTTACTTAACCACTTGCTTACTGGGCACTTAAACCCCCCTCCTGCCCAGACCAATTTTCAGCTTTCAGCGCTGATGCACTTTGAATGACAATTGCGCGGTCCTACAATGCTGTACCCAAATGAAATTTTATATATTTTTTTTCCCCACAAATAGAGCTTTCTTTTTGTGGTATTTGATCACCTCCTGGGGGTTTTATTTTTTGCTAAACAAACAAAAAATGCTGGAAAAAAAAAAATCATGTTTTATATTTTGTAAATTTTTTTGGAAAACAGGTAATTTTTCTCCTTCATTAATATGCGCTGATGAGGCGGCACTTATAGGCTGCACTGGTGGGCACATAAGGCGGCACTGATGGGACAGATAAGGCAGCACTGATGGGTGGCACTGATAGGTGTTACTGATGGGCACTGGTAGGTGACAATGATGGGCAGCAGCACTGTTTGAGGCACTGATAGGTGGCACTGTGGGCATTGATAGACGGCGCTGGTGGGCACTGGTAGGTGGCACACATTTACACAGATGAGCTGTCTGCAGCTCTCCCTGATCGGGACCGATGTTCCGCTGTCTTCTGCCGGTGATTGGCTTTTTTTTCCTCCTCGCGATATCGGCGTGAGGAGAAAAAATAGCCCATTACCGGCTCTGTTTACATCACATGATCAGCTGTCATTGGCTGACAGTTGATTATGTGGTAAGGGGTCGGGATCGACCCCTTACTCCGATCTGTGATCCAGCGAGTCTCATAGACTCGCTGAATCACAGAGCGAGCCGCGCGTGCCCTGCAGGGGGCGTGCAGGCCGCTCGAGCACGGGAGGACGTCTATTGACGGCCTCCCGGCAATTCAGGTCCACGCTGTAGCCGTCTTCCGGCTATAGCGTGGATGGGAAGTGGTTAACCACTTGATGACCGCCGCACAACGACATACGTCCACAGAATGGCACAGCTGGGCATATGGGCGTACAGGTAGGTCCCTTTTAAGATGCGAGCCGCCAGTGTGCTCGCGACCCGGTCGGGAGCTCCGTGACCTCACCCGCAGACCCGATCGCCGCCGGTGTTTCGCGATCGGTTCACAGAGCTGAAGAACGGGGAGAGGTAAGCGTAAACGAACATCTCCCCGTTCTTCCTAGTGACACTGTCAGTGATCGTCTGTTCCCTCTCATCGGGAACAGCGATCATTGACTTGTCACGCCAAGCCATGCCCCCTAACAGTAAGAAGCACTCCCTAGGTCACACTTAACCCCTTCAGTGCCCCCTACAGGTTAACCCCTTCACTGTCTGCCATTTTTACAGTAATCGGTGCATTTTTATAGCACTGATCACTGTAATAATGACAATGGTCCCAAAATGGTGTCACAGTCACGACATTACTAGTAAAAAAAAAATATTAATAAAAATGCCATAAAACGATCCCCTATTTTGTAGACGCTCTAACTTTTGCGCAAACCAATCAAACGCTTATTGCTATTTTGTTTTTTTTCACCAAAAATATGTAAAAGAATATTTATCGTAATAAACTGAGGAAAAAAATTTTTTATCGATTTTTGGGTGATATTTATTATAGCAAAAAGTAAAAAATATTGAACTTTTTTCAAAATTGTCGCTCTATTTTTGTTTATAGCGCAAAAAATAAAAACAGCAGAGGTGATCAAATACCACCAAAAGAAAGCTCTATTTGTGGGAAAAAAGGACGTCACTTTTGTTTGGGAGCCACGTCACACGACCGCGCAATTGTCAGTTAAAGCGACGCAGTGCCGAATCGCAAAAAGTGGCCTGGTCTTTGACCAGCGAAATGGTCCGCGGCTGAAGTGGTTAAAGGAGTTGTAAAGGCAGAAGGTTTTTTTATCTTAATGCATTCTATGCATTAGGATAAAAAGCCTTCTGTGTGTAGCAGCCGCCCCAGCAACCCTTAATACTTACCTGAGGTCCCTCTGTCCAGTGATGCCCACAAATCCCTCGGCCATCTGGGACTCTCACTCCTGATTGGCTGCAACCACAGCAGTGGAGCCATTGGCTCCCACAGCTGTCAATCAGTCAGTTAGCAAATCAGGGGAGAGGGGCCGTGGGCCGAACGGCAGCTCCGTGTCTGAATGGACACACAGAGCTGCAGCTGCTTGCTGTGAAGGCACTCGACAGGAGGGAGGGGCCAGGATCAGTAAAGAGGCACCAGAGAAGAGGAGAACCTGGGCTACTTTGCAAAACCAACTGCACAGAGCAGGTAAGTATAACATTAGCGTTGCACCAATACTAGTATTGGTATCGGTGCCGATACAAGCATTTGCACGAGTATCGTACTCGTGCAAATGCTCCGATGCTTGATCTGATACCTGTTGTATCGGGCCAGGCGTCCTCAGTGTAGCAGGGGGTGCTGGGCAGTCTCACAGATGATCAGTGCAGTGGTGGGGGAAGTTACAAACACCGATCTCCCTGTATAGCTTTTCTGACAGCTGCTTCTCCTCCCCCTCCCTCCCACAGCTGTCAGGAGCTTTATTAAACGGCTATAGAGGAGGATTGCTGCTTGTAACTGGCCGCACAGACCACCCCTGCTCCGGTCCCCCTCTGTCCCAGATCTGTCAGAATAGAGGGCGGAGAAAGAAGCCGATTAAATATGTAATTTACTGGCTCCTTCCTTTTTCTGAATGCACAGAGTCAGTGATCACTGACTCTGTCCATTCATAACTGAGCATCGTAAACTGTGTTTAAGATGTCTCAGTTTATGAATGAACAGGAGCCTCTGTCTACTGTCCATTCATCTTCAGTGCAGCTGAGGCTACTGAGAAAGGGACTGGGGAATCTGTGTTCTTAGTCCATTTTCCTGTCTCAAAGGGGAGATGTCAGGGATCTGTTAAGACCCCTGATCTCTCACCAAAAATTTTGCTATGTAAAGGAAAAAAGACCTAACATTTTGAAAGAAACATTTTTTCCTTCTGTTATAAAACTATATATGTAATTATTTAGTCTGTGTGAAAGTTAGAATCTACAAACTATGGTGTATATATACTTAAAAATTGATCAGTCCTGATGTTCTGACTGGCTATCTCATTTCTCGAAGCACTAAAATGCAAGGTCAGTACAAATATCCCCAAACATCCACTTTTTGGAAAGTAGACGTCAGTCTGTAAAGTGGTGCATCTGTACTGTGTATAGAACGTGCTGCAGCAAAAATTGCATTCATAAAGGAAGAAAACTGACATGTTCCCTGCAAGCATTCTTTTTTTTGTAAACAACGGCTTGGAGAGCCAGTCTGTATCATGAGGCCACAATTTAGTGCACTCGAAACAAGGGTAGAGGTTTTTTGGATAAATTCTGGTGTCGGATAGAAGTAACCAGTGTAGAAAAATTGGGCTTTGGGTGTTGGTGGTGCCTTCACACCGTAACCCTATAGAAGTACTCTTGAAGAAAACAAGGATTGGTCTTTCTGTAAAAAAAATTAAATTGTATGCACATGTGAAACAGGTGTGGAAAATTTGGTCCTTGGGTGATAGGGTCCTTTCACACGGGCTTGTCCATAATACGGATTCTGTTTGCTCGGCGGGGGATCGATCTGCTGATACCCACTGAGCAGGCGGATAACAGGTCTGTCTCCGTTCACTGTACAGAAACGGACCTGTCAGAGCCCTGCTCTCTATGGGAGATCGGATGAAAACACGCCCCCTGTCCATTTTCATCCGATCCTCCAGACGGATGGAAAGTAGGGTTTCCATCTATCTGAATTTCACAGACAGGATTGGATCATTACCGCTGACATTTGACGCTCCATAGAGGTGAATGGAGTGTCCGATCAGGTCCGCCTGTAAAACTGACAGGCGGACCTGATAGGAGCGCCCGCGTAAAACGGGCCTTAATTGTGCCCATGAAATCTATACCAAAACATTTCTTCTACATAAAATCAACACCCACAAAGCTAGACAGTCTTGCAGAGATTCCACATCCCAAAAACATTTAATTGGTGACATCGGCAGCAGGGGCTTGATAGCTGCTGCTAATCCAGGAATGATTAATTTTGATAAATGTCATCTGGTCAACATAGTCTGTAGACAGACACGCTCTTTTATCTGTCAAAAAACCTCCGGCAGCACTAAATGCCCATTCGGAAAGCACGTTGGATGCAGGGCAGCTCAATTGCATACTGGCATAGTTCTGGCCAGTGGTCTATTCTCATGACCCAATAACCCAGTGGATCGTCAACTGGAAAGCTCTCCATGTCTGTTTTCGCCCCTAAATAATCTCCCACCATATGATGCAGATGCTGCCGATGGGATGTGGAAGCTGACAGCCCTGGGTGCCAAGGACTGAAAAAAAATTTAACTGCATCGCTGAGGCGGGCCCCTTCTCCATTGCTGCTCCTTTGACCAACAGAAGCCTCAACGCTAGCTTTTCCATGAGACTGTAACCTACCAGAGTCTGGAAAGGTGTTGCATAAACTTCTCTTTAAAGTGTCCTCAAGATTAGGGATGAGCTTCGAGTTCGAGTCGAACTCATGTTCAACTCGAACATTGCCTGTTCGCCCGTTCGCCGAACAGCGAACAAATTGAGGTGTTCGCGGCAAATTCGAAAAGTCTATGGGAGAAATCTAAAGTGCTAATTATAAAGGCTTATATGCAAGTTATTGTCCTAAAAAGTGTTTGGGGACCCGGGTCCTGCCCCAGGGGACATGTATCAATGCAAATATTTTTTTTTAAAACGGCCGTTTTTTCGGGAGCAGTGATTTTAATAATGCTTAAAGTGAAACAATAAAAGTGAAATATTCCTTTAAATTTCGTACCTGGGGGGTGTGTATGATATGCATGTAAAGTCGCGCATGTTTCCCGTGCTTAGAACTGTCCCTGCACAAAGTGTCATTTTTGAAGGAAAAAAAGTCATTTAAAACTCACTTGCGGCTAATAATGAATTGTCGGCTTTTATCAATACATAGAAAAGTCATTGATAAAAAAAAAAGCGTGGGTGTCCCCCAGAATTCAATTGCCAGGCCCTTTAGGTCTGGAATGGATATTAAGGGAAACCCCGCCGCAAATTTAAAAAAAAAATGGCGTGGGGTTCCCCCAAATATCCATACCAGGCCCTTCAGATCTGGCATGGATTTTAAGGGGAACTCCACCCCAAATTAAAAAATGGCGTGGAGTCCCCCCAAAAATCCATACCAGACCCTTATCCGAGCACACAACCTGGCCGGCCGCAGGGGAAAAGGGGGGGACGAGAGCGGCCCCCCTCCCTCCTGAACCGTACCAGGCCACATGCCCTCAACATGGGGAGGATGTCCCCACAACCCTTGCCCGGTGGTTGTGGGGGTCTGTGGGCGGGGGGCTTATCGGAATCTGGAAGACCCCTTTAACAAAGGGGACCCCCAGATTCCCCCCCTATGTGAATTGGTAAGGGGTACATTGTACCCCTACCATTTCACGAAGAAAGCGTGAAAAAATCTCAAAACAAAACACCTTGAAAAAGTCCTTTTTATTAAAAAAATTTAAAAAAAACATTCCAGCGGTGAAATCCAGTATCCCGCGGCGATCCGATGTCCAGCGTCATTGGTTTTGCCTTAGCGGACCTGATGGGGAACTTCCTCCTCAGTGTTTTAAATGTATAGACCCGCCCCTTCTAAAGTTCCCCATCAGGTCCGCTCAGCGGACCAGATGCGGAACATGACAAGGGGCGGGTCTATACATGTATTACCACAGTGAGAGAAGTTCCCCATCAGGTCCGCCCCCTCGGTATGTCGGACCCCGCCTACGTCATTGGCCTGAGAGGGAAACTTCCTTCACTGTGTAAATTTCAATTATGGGGAACTTGTCTCACTTCTCTCACTGTGGTAATACATGTATAGACCCGCCCCTTGTCATGTTCCGCATCTGGTCCGCTGAGCGGACCTGATGGGGAACTTTAGAAGGGGCGGGTCTATACATTTAAAACACTGAGGAGGAAGTTCCCCATCAGGTCCGCTCAGGCAAAACCAGTGACGGACAGCGCTGGACATCGGGATCGCCGCGGGACACTGGATTTCACCGCTGGAATGTTTTTTTTGTTTTTTTTTAATAAAGGACTTTTTCAAGGTGTTTGTGTGTTTTTTTTTTTTTTTTTACGCTTTCTTCGTGAAATGGTAGGGGTACAATGTACCCCTTACCAATTCACATAGGGGGGGCCGGGATCTGGGGGTCCCCTTTGTTAAAGGGGTCTTCCGGATTCCGATAGGCCCCCTGCCCGCAGACCCCCACAACCACCGGGCAAGGGTTGTGGGGATGAGGCCCTTGTCCCCATCAACATGGGGACATCCTCCCCATGTGGAGGGCATGTGGCCTGGTACGGTTCAGGAGGGAGGGGGGGCTGCTCTCGTCCCCCCCTTTTCCCCTGCAGCCGGCCAGGTTGCGTGCTTGGATAAGGGTCTGGTATGGATTTTTGGGGGGACTCCACGCCATTTTTTTTTTGAATTTGGGGTGGAGTTCCCCTTAAAATCCATGCCAGATCTCAAGGGCCTGGTATGGATATTTAGGGGGAACCCCACGCCATTTTTTTTTTTTGCGGCGGGGTTCCCCTTAATATCCATTCCAGACCTGAAGGGCCTGGTAATTGAATTCTGGGGGACCCCCACGCGTTTTTGTTTTTTTTATCAATGACTTTTGTATGTATTAATAAAAGCCGACAATTCATTATTAGCCGCGAGTGAGTTTTAACCACTTAAGCCCCGGACCATTTGGTAGCTAAAGGACCAGAGGTGAATTCAGAATTTTGCACTGCGCTGCTTTAACTGTAAATTGTGCGGACATGCAATGTTGTACCCAAACAAAATTTGCGTCCTTTTCTTCCCACAAATAGAGCTTTCTTTTAATGGTATTTGATTGCCTCTGCGATTTTTATTTTTTGCGATATAAACAGAAAAAGACCGAAAATTTTGAAAAAAAATGATATTTTCTACTTTTTGTTATAAGAAAAATCGAATAAACTCAATTGTAGTCATACATTTAGGCCAAAATGTATTCAGCCACATGTCTTTAGTAAAAAAAATGTCAATAAGCGTATTTATTGGTTTGCGCAAAAGTTATAGCGTCTACAAACTAGGGTACATTTTCTGGCATTTACACAGCTTTTAATTTATGACTGCCTATCTCATTTCTTGAGGTGCTAAAATGGCAGGGCAGTACAAACCCCCCCCAAATGACCCCATTTTGGAAAGTAGACACCCCAAGGAAATTGCTGAGAGGCATGTTGAGCCCATTGAATATTTTTTTTTTGTCCCAAGTGATTGAATAATGACAAAAAAAAATAAAAATTACAAAAAGTTGTCACTAAATGATATATTGCTCACACATGCCATGGTTATATGTGGAATTGCACCCCAAAATACATTCTGCTGCTTCTCCTGAGTAAGGGGATACCACATGTGTGGGACTTTTTAGGAGCCTAGCCACGTACGGGCCCCCCGGAAACCAAGCACCGCCTTCAGGATTTCTAAGGGCGCAAATTTTTGATTTCACTCCTCCCACTACCTATCACAGTTTCGAAGGCCATAAAATGCCAAAATGGCACAAAACCCCCCCAAATGACCTCATTTTGGAAAGTAGACACCCCAAGCTATTTAATGAGAGGCATGTTGAGCCTATTGAATATTTTTTTTTTTTGCCCCAAATGATTGAATAATGACAAAAAGAAAAAAAAAGAAAAAATGTACAAAAAGTTGTCACTAAATGATATAATGCTCACACATGCCATGGTTATATGTGGAATTGCACCCCAAAATACATTCTGCTGCTTCTCCTGAGTACGGGGATACCACATGTGTGGGACTTTTTGGGAGCCTAGCCGGGTACGGGGCCCCAAAAACCAAGCACTGCCTTCAGGATTTCTAAGGGCGTAAATTTTTGATTTCACTCCTCACTACCTATCAGTTTCGAAGGCCATAAAATGCCAAAATAGCACAAAACCCCCCCCCCAAATGACCTCATTTTGGAAAGTAGACACCCCAAGCTATTTAATGAGAGGCATGTTCAGTCCATGGAATATTTTATATTTTGCCACAAGTTGCGGGAATATGACAAACTTTGTTTTTTTTGCACAAAGTTGTCACTAAATGATATATTGCTCACACATGCCATGGGCATATGTGAAATTACACCCCAAAATACATTCTGCTGCTTCTCCTGAGTACGGGGATACCACATGTGTGGGACTTTTTGGGAGCCTAGCCGCATACGGGACCCCAAAAACCAAGCACCGCCTTCAAGGTTTCTAAGGGCATAAATTTTTGATTTCACTCCTCACTACCTATCACAGTTTTGAAGGCCATAAAATGCCAAGATAGCCCAAAACCCCCACAAATGACCCCATTTTGGAAAGTAGACACCCCAAGCTATTTGCCGAGAGGCATGGTGAGTATTTTACAGCTCTCATTTGTTTTTGAAAATGAAGAAAGACATATATATTTTTTTTTTTTTTTTTCAATTTTTAAAACTTTGTGACAAAAAGCGAGATCTGCAAAATACTCAACATACCTCTCAGCAAATAGCTTGGGGTGTCTACTTTCCAAAATGGGGTCATTTGGGGGGGTTTTGTGCCATCTGGGCATTCCATGGCCTCCGAAACTGTGATAGGCAGTGAGGAGTGAAATCAAAAATTTACACCCATAGAAATCCTGAAGGCGGTGCTTGGTTTTCAGGGTCCTGTACCCGGCTAGGCTCCCAAAAAGTCTCACACATGTGGTATCCCCGTACTCAGGAGAAGCAACAGAATGTATTTTGGGGTGCAATTCCACATATAACCATGGCATGTTTGAGCAATATATAATTTAGTGACAACTTTTTGTACATTTTTTATTTTTTTTTAATTTTTGTCATTATTCAATCACTTGGGACAAAAAAAAATAAAAAATCAATGGGCTCAACATGCCTCTCAGCAAATAGCTTGAGGTGTTTACTTTCCAAAATGGGGTCATTTGGGGGGGTTTTGAACTGTCCTGGCATTTTATGCACAACATTAGGAAGCTTATGTCCCACATCATCCACTCTTCTAACCAATTGAAGACAAAGCCCTTTCTGACACTTTTTGTTTACATGAAAACATTTTTTTTTTTTTGCAAGAAAATTATGTTGAACCCCCAAACATTATATATATTTTGAAAGCAAAGGCCCTACAGATTAAAATAGTGGGTGTTGCATTTTTTTTTTCCACACAGTATTTGCGCAGCGATTTTTCAAACGCATTTTTTGGGGGAAAAACACACTTTTTTTGTTTTTAATGCACTAAAAAACACTATATTGCCCAAATGTTTGAATAAATAAAAAAGATGATCTTAGGCCGAGTACATGGATGCCAAACACGACATGCTTTAAAATTGCGCACAAACGCGCAGCGGCGAGAAACTACTGTGAGGGGGTTAGCTCGGCAGCGGGTGTGTGTGACCCCCGGGATGGGCTCCCCACACAAAAACAGGCCCAGCAAACGGAGGTTGTGGTTTGCAAAATCAAAAAGGTGCGGTTTATTTTCTATTTACAGTGACAAAACACAGCAAAGCAAAAGAAACATAAACAAAATAAATCCTGGTCAACTTGACCTCTGACTAAACATACAGGTTTCCTAACTAACAACTGGGATCAGCCTAGTGCTGTCCTAGTCCCTAAGTCCCTGGTTTTAAATGTCCAAGCAAATAGCCACACAGGCTTTGTCTCACCGCACAGGGGTTCACTCTCCCTAGACAGTCCACACAGGTCTGGGTCCAGGCATGAGCTAACATCTAATGAAGCTGGGAGTTCTTATAGAGGCCTAAATGAGCTGACAAGCTTCAGCTGGTCTCATCAACTCCCTGTCTGCACGACGCCCCACACTCTCCCTAGAGGTACGAGTCATCCATGAGCCCACTAGCCCCAGCTGGGTTTATACAACTCTCCACCTAGTTGTATAAGTCGGCGTAAAGCCTGAATCTGGGCGAAATATATCTACCCCCCTGGATGCAACCAGGTGACTTTACCTTCCTGCTGTCACACTACATTCATTTTTAAAAGCATTTAAAAGCCTTTACAGGTTACCACGTTCGATTTACAGAGGAGGTCTACTGCTAAAATTACTGCCCTCGATCTGACCTTTGCGGTGATACCTCACATGCATGATGCAATTGCTGTTTACATATGACGCTAGACCGACGCTTGCGTTCGCCTTTGCACAAGAGCAGGGGGGGACAGCGGTGCTTTTTTTTTATTTTATTTATTTTTTTTATTATTTATTTTGCTTTTTTATTTTATTTTTAAACTGTTCCTTCCATATTTTATTTATTTTTTTTATCATTTTTATTGTCATCTCAGGGAATGTAAATATCCCCTATGATAGCAATAAGTAGTGACAGGTACTCTTTTTTTGAAAAAAAATGGGGGGGTTAGACCCTAGATCTTTCCTCTGCCCTCAAAGCATCTGACCACACCAAGATCGGTGTGATAAAATGCTTTCCCAATTTCCCAATGGCGCTGTTTATATCCGGGGGGGGGCATTCCCTCCCACTGCTTGTAAAAGCAGTCTAGAGGCTAATTATCTGCTAGAATTGCTTTTACATGAAAGCCGGCCACTGGCTGAAAAGAATGATACCAAGATGATACCTAAACCTGCAGGCATCATTCTGGTATAAACATTCAAAGTCCAGCAACATACCAGTACGTTGCTGGTCCTTGTTGGACATGTATTGTAATCCTTTTTTTTCATGCAGCCTGTTGGCTGAACAAAAAAAAGAGATTGATCAGTGGGTATGCCCACCATTAGAATACCTCCCTTCATCCACCCACTTCTAATGATGGGCATATATGCCGAAGCATGGGGGCATCCTCCCGCAAAAAAGCTATGCCGCGTACACACGGTCGGACTTTTCCACGGGCAAGCCTTCGTCGGAATTTCGACCGTATGTACGCGGCATAAAAGGTTATGCCGCGTACACACGGTCGAACTTTTCCACGGGCAAGCCTCCGTCGGAATTTCGACCGTATATACGCGGCATTAGGAGCAAAATCGCTCCTCCGCCCCTGCTGCCCCCATGCTTCGGCATATATGCTCTTTTTTTAACTGTGGTGGTGAAATCACCTCCTACAGCGTTGGAGTCACGGCTTTATGTATCGTGGGAGCAAACGCTGTTGCTGTCAAGATAAATAAATCCGCAATGCAATTGAATGGCGTACCTGCTAAGCAAATGATGGTTAACATTAAAACAAAGTAACATTACAGTACACCAGTAAGACCTTACCATACCTGCAAAGCAAATACCAAAACAAAACCTAGTAAAAAATAAAACATTTTTTTAACGCAACCTGTGCCTAAAATATATATATTTGCCGAAGCATGGGGGCATCCTCCCGCAAAAAAGTTATGCCGCGTACACACGGTCAAACTTTTCCATGGGCAAGCCTCCGTCGGAATTTTGACCGTATATACGCGGCATTAGGAGCAAAATCGCTCCTCCGCGCCTGCTGCCCCCATGCTTCGGCATATATGCTCTTTTTTTTTTTAACTGTGGTGGTGAAATCACCTCCTACAGCACTGGAGTCACGGCTTTATGTATCGTGGGAGCAAACGCTGTTGCTGTCAAGATAAATCCGCGCTGCAGTTGAATGGCGCACCTGAAAACAAAAAATTACATACCTGAAAAGCAAGCATGATAAAACATTGCAGAATGGAATACAGTAAAAAAGAGCAGAACAATAGAGAGAAAATAGAGAGAGAGAGAGAACAATAAAACGACAACTATTTTTGGTGTTTTTATTTAATATTTTTTTTTGTGTTTTTGTTTTTTACGTTTTTTTTTCTTTTTTACACTTTTTTTTTTTTTAAACTTTAACAACTGTAATGGTTCGGGTCTCTCAAAATGTAATGGCATCTTGGGAGACCCTGTGTAAGTGTGTCCTAGTCTGTGAAATGCTATACCCTACGCTAAAACTTCACTTTTGAGTGGTAGCGTTCAAAACATTCACCAAGGCAAAGACCAGGTTTGTCAGGACAGAGTGGACAATAATAACGGGTGTCACGCCTAAATCCGCGCTTGCTACAGACACAACACCTTTTTTGGGGGGTTCGTTGGGTAGGGGTACTCGGGAGGAGATGCGTATAATGCCTCTCATGCAGCCGGCTTACTGCATTTGGTAGGGGATGGTGAGGTGCAGAACCGCCTGGATACAGGAGTTCTGTGACTATCTCATTCTGGAATTTTAGAAGAGATAAAGTCCCGCCTGAAGCTCTGTATAGCACATGAGCGTTCAGCAAAGCCATTTGGAATAAGGATAGAGACACTTTTTTGTACCAGCGTATCGCCTTACGGTCAATTAGATACGGCGCCATCAACTGGTCGTTGAGGTCCACCCCTCCCATATTTTTGTTATATTCGTGGACACAGAAGGGTTTCTCCACAACACCAGTCGCCGTACGAATTTGGACTGTCGTGTCTGCATGAAGGGAGGTAAGAAGGAAAACATTCTTATTGTCCCTCCACTTCATAGCGAGCAAGTTATTACACTTTACGCAGGCTCTCTCCCCCAGCCTAAGACGGGCATCTACAAGCCGCTGGGGAAAGCCCCGGCGATTAGGTCGCACGGTGCCACATGCTCCAATCTGATGATCAAACCAGTGACTAAACAGTGGCACGCTCGTGTAATAATTGTCCACATACAAGTGGTACCCCTTTCCGAATAAGGGTGACACCAAGTTCCACACTATCTTGCCAGCGCTTCCTATGTAATCCGGGCAGTTGACCGGCTCAACCTGACTATCTTTTCCCTCATAAACCATAAAGCTCCATACATAGCCTGTTGCCCTGTCACAGCACTTATAGAGCTTGACCCCATATCTGGCACGCTTGCTGGGAAGGTACTGCTTGAAAGCCAAGCGGCCAGAAAATTTAATCAGGGACTCATCAACGCAGACAGCTTGATCGGGAATAAACAAGGCTGCAAAACGTTCGTTGAAGTGGTTTATGAGGGGCCGAATTTTATAGAGCCGGTCGTATTCAGGGTCCCCACGTGGACGACAAAGTTCATTGTCGTTGAAATGCATGAACCGCAAAATCTGCTCGTATCGTTTCCTGGGCATGGAGGCAGAGAACACGGGTATGTGGTCAATTGGGTGCGTGGACCAATAAGCACGCAATGACGGGAATTTATGTGTGCCCATGTTGAGGGAAAGGCCCAGAAAGGTCTTAAATTCGGAAACCGTAATTGGTTTCCAATCTTTGGCAATGGAAGGCAACTGGGGATTAGCGGCGATGAATTGACCAGCATATAAATTACTCTGGTCCACAATAGATCTATAGAGATCTTCCGTGAAAAACAGCGAATAAAAATCGATTGGCATAAAATCAGCTGTTTCCACCTGAATACCGGGTTGGGCAGTGAATGGGGGAAGTACGGGTTCTGCAGAAGTGGTGGGGACCCAATCAGGATAGGCGAATTCTGCAGGAAGGGCACGACGGGCCTGCCTTTGTCTTCTTGGTGGCAGCGGGACACTACTTGTGCTTGCCACCTCGCCAGCTTGAACTGCACTTATGGGACTCGCCAAGTCACCACGTGATACTGCAGTGCTGGATGTACGCCCAGGCTGTACTAGGCCGCTGGTGCTTGCCAATTCACCAGAAGGAATAGCGGCGCTAGTACTCCTCTGCTCCATGATACGAGAGCCCTGCGGTTCTTGCTCCTCAACAACCTCAGAAGATCGGGATCGGGTACGCCTGACCTTAGCAGGGACCTCAACTTCGTCGTCAGAGCTATCTGACGTGGGGCCGCTGACGTCACTGTCTTCTACGGGAAGATTTTTCTCGTACATCACGGGACACAGAGCGACATAGTCATTACTAATGGGTTACCTTCAGGTGCTGGCACTGGCAACTTCCAAAACCGGAAGTACCCTCCCCTATATAAGCCCCTCCCATCCGGGAGCACCTCAGTTTTTTGCCAGTGTCTAAGGTGTTGGCCAAGAAGAAACATGTGTTTTTCACTGAGCTTGCGTACAGGTTCTTTTGGGCCTCAGTAAGCTATTCCGGATCCGACCAAAAAAGCTTCATAGCTAAACGGTCGGTACCCGGGCCTTGCAGAGAAGAGCAAGGTTTTGCCTGTAATGCTTCTCTTAGGAGAGCTGGACCCTGGGATCCAGAGCTCTGGTCATACCCATGACCAAGATGTTTTCTGTGCAGGGTGCTATACAGGTCCAGGGGAGTGGAATCCTTGGGAACCCGGTCCCTGAAGGTTTAATTACAATGCCTGCCGTGATAGGTGAAGTTTGGGCTTCTGTGGACCAAACAAAGTCCTGCGGCGGGGAACAGGTAAGTGGGGGCCCCCAGGAACTTGGTTCTATTGGGGGACCCCCAAGCCTAATTTGTCTTTCTGTCTGTTACCTAACGATATTCCCGCTAATATCTGTGCATGCCTGTAACTACTAAAAAAATGTAATAATTTTAATAGTGGTCAAGAAAATATATATATATATATATATATATATATATATATATATATATATATATATTTAATATATTAGACTGCGGTACCTGTGTTAATCCACTAGAGGCCGCTGTGGAACGTTTCTTGTCATGTGGACTAGTTTCTTTTTATCAGAGCAAGTCCAGGCAGATGGTGAGTTCTCTTGTGGGAAACTGCTTCCTCTGCCATGTTGCAATGCTCGTCCATCCCCCGGCCTGCGGCAAAAGGGGCCCTGGCTCTTGTCCCTGGTTTCCTTTTCAAAATTAGCGCCGAAGGCGCACGTGGCCGCGCGCGTGCGCGTGCACGCGCCTCTATAGATAGGTGAGCCGGGAAAGGGGGCGGAGCTTGGGGGATGACGCTCTGTGCGCGCCGCAGTGCTTCTGCGCATGTGCGGGCGTCCCAGCATGTTAAAAACCACAATTATGTGTTGTGAGCTGGCTATGGAGTGCAGAGACAGAGCTGGCAACATTTAAAAAAAGGCATACAGCAAGCGGTTGATGCAGGCATCCCCATAGAAAGGCACATTAGTAGACACCAACTGGTTTTATAGCAGCATTTGTGCTAGACTATTGTCAGTAAGTGGTGTATTTCGGCTGGAATACCTCAGCTTTGGGCTTAGGAATAATGCCTTCAAAAAACTCCGGGACTAAAAATTCCAGGAAGCATAGGGGGTCTCCATCGGGCTCTGAGGATCTTGGGCATGCTTCGGCTGCACCAGTCTCCCCTGAAGAATCAGAGGTTAGTGACCGTGGAGCACCCTCAGGAGTACCTGGTACTGTGGCTGTCCTCAGTTCACCTGCTCCTGTGTATGTAACAGAGGAGGTTTTTTCCTCAGCTCTGGGAGGGCTGGAAGAGAGATTGTCAGCATTGATCGCTGCTTCCCTGTCACAGGAAAAAAGCGCTCGATCTCCGTCTCCTCCCTCAGAGTGCCTGTTAGCAGAGCAACAGTCCCATACAGGGATCGACCTGCCTGAAGGGGATCAGGATGAGGTTGATTCTGTTGTAGAGGAATCAACAGTGGAAGAGCCATTCTCAGCATCACATGCTGAAAGGTTATGGGTTCAGTCCCTGACTAATATGGTCCGATCAGCATTTAAAATGCCCCTTGCGGAGCCATCATCCACTTCTGTCTCCTCGTTGGGGTCGCTAAAAGCTCCCCAGACTGTTTGTTCCTTTCCGATCCATCCTTTACTGGAAGGGCTCATTTACCAGGATTGGGAGCATCCTGATAAAATATTTACTCCTCCCAAGAGATTTCAAGTGGTCTATCCCATGGAGGATAAGTTCATCAAAAAATGGAGGGTCCCTACAGTGGACGCAGCCATCTCTTGTGTGAATAAATCACTGACTTGTCCAGTGGATAATGTCCAAATGTTCAAGGACCCAATAGATAAAAAATTAGAGTCCTTATTAAAATCTGCTTTTTCTACAGCAGGATTGGTGACACAACCAGCAGTGGCAGCTATTGGGGTCTGCCAAGCAGTGAAGGATCAGTTGAAACAGGTCTTAAGGGACTTGCCAGATCAGCAGGCTCTTGCCCTAGCTGATCTACCTAGAGCCTTATGCTTTGCGGTGGACGCTATAAAGGATTCAATCCATCAGGCCTCCCGCCTTACGCTGTCTGTAGTACATATGCGCAGACTTTTATGGCTCAAAAACTGGTCTGCTGAAGCTCCCTGTAAAAAATTGCTGGTCAGCTTCCCATTTCATGGTGAACGCTTATTCGGGGAAGACCTGGACAAATATATCCAGAGAATTTCCAGCGGTAAAAGTACACTTTTGCCGGTTAAAAACAGAGTTAGAGGTCCCTCTTTTAAGAGGCCTGCTTCTCCAGTCCCTAGGACATCGGCTGTGAAACAGTTCCGACGGCCTCCTCGGTCAAATCCCGGAGGTAAAAATCGGGGACAATTGCAGGGTAACAAGAAGCCCTGGAGCAGGAGAGGTACAAAACCTCCCCCAAAGTCAAATGCATGAAGTGTTGCCCCCACTCAATCGGGTGGGGGGAAGACTTCAGTTGTTCGCAGAGACCTGGCGGGACACGATCAGAGACAGATGGGTGCTCTCCGCAGTAAATCTGGGATACAAATTGGAGTTAAAAGACTCCCCTCCTTCCCACTTTATAAGGTCAAACGTGCCAAGGGATCCCCAGAAGAGAGGATCCCTCCTGTTGGCACTAGAACAATTATTGCTCCAAGCAGTAATTATAGAGGTTCCTCTGGAAGAATGGGGGTTCGGGTTTTACTCAAACCTCTTTACAGTCCCGAAGCCAAACGGGGACGTGAGGCCCATATTAAATCTAAAAGGGCTAAACAAATTCCTACATATCAGGACTTTCCGGATGGAGTCGATCCGGTCGGTGGCCACTGCCCTACAAGGGGAGGAATGGTTAGCCTCGATCGACATCAAAGATGCTTATTTGCACATTCCCATCTTTCCAGCCCACCAAAAATTTCTACGCTTTGCGGTAGAAGGGCGCCATTTTCAGTTCAGAGCCTTACCCTTCGGTCTGGCCACAGCACCACGAGTGTTCACAAAAATTCTGGCCCCATTATTGGCCAATCTAAGAACACGAGGTGTAACGATAATGGCATATCTAGACGACTTGTTGCTGATAGACCACTCAGTGGAAAAACTAGAAGTGGTTGTTCACGAGACAATCAAGTATCTGGAATATCACGGTTGGATTATCAACCGAGACAAGTCAGCCCTAAAACCAGTCAAAAGTCTGGAATACTTGGGGCTAAGGCTGGATTCAGACCAGAGAAAAATTTTCTTGCCTCAAGAAAAGGGGTCGTCTTTGAGAGATTTGATCCACTTAGTGGGTTCAAAAAGACAGCCATCCATACGCCTGTGCATGAGGCTGCTGGGAAAAATGGTGGCATCATTCGAAGCAGTACCCTACGGTCAATTCCATTCAAGGAATTTGCAAAGGGCCATACTGTCAGCCTGGAACAAAAAAGTTCAGGCTCTGGACTTACCAATGTCCTTGTCCCCTTCCGTTCGCAAGAGCCTCCGCTGGTGGTTAGTTCTCCAGAATCTGGAAAGAGGGAAATCCTTCAGTCCGATTTCTTGGAAGGTGGTCACTACAGATGCCAGCCTTATAGGCTGGGGAGCAGTACTGGAGCAATGGTCTCTCCAGGGCAGATGGTCGGATGCGGAAAAGGCCCTGCCCATCAATCTCTTAGAGATACGAGCAGCCCGGTATGCCCTAGTAGCATGGACATCCAAACTCCAAGGGTCCCCTGTCAGAATTCAATCAGACAATGCCACAGCAGTGGCATATATCAATCATCAGGGGGGCACCAGGAGTCGTGCAGCCCAGAGGGAAGTAAATTACATCCTGAGATGGGCAGAAAGATATGTCCCAGCCATATCTGCGGTATTCATTCCAGGAGTGGAGAATTGGAAGGCGGACTTTCT
The DNA here is from genome assembly GCA_029206835.1 of Rana muscosa. Lineage (NCBI taxonomy): Eukaryota > Metazoa > Chordata > Amphibia > Anura > Ranidae > Rana > Rana muscosa. Next base: position 572,713,602 of record CM055116.1, read on the forward strand.
AAGTCGCCAACAATTATGCCCAGGGGAATGGTCCCTTCATCCCGAGGTTTTCCGGACAATATGTCAGCGGTGGGGAACACCGGATGTAGATCTGCTAGCATCCAGATTCAACGCAAAAGTGGACAGGTTTGTCTCTTGGACAAGGGATCCCCTAGCTTGCGGCTCGGATGCCCTAGTGTTCCCTTGGGATCAGTTCAAGCTGATATATGCATTCCCACCGCCACAATTGTTACCTCGATTACTCCGCAGAATCAGGGTAGAAAAGAAACCAGTGATTCTGGTGGCTCCAGCGTGGCCCCGAAGAGCATGGTACGCGGAGATTATAAAGATGTCTGTGGGGAGTCCTTGGACCCTCCCACATCGTCCGGACCTGCTTTCGCAAGGACCGATATACCACCCTTCCTTACCAGCCCTAGGTTTGACGGCCTGGCTATTGAAGCCCACATTCTAAAAAAGAGAGGGCTCTCTAATGCTGTGGTATCTACCATGATCAATGCCAGGAAACCGGTATCCAGGCAGATCTACTATAGAATCTGGAAGGCGTACATCGCCTGGTGTGAGGCCAAGAAATGGCATCCACGTAAATACGTAATAGGTAGGATTCTGGACTTCCTACAATGGGCTGTAGATAGGAAGCTTGCCTTGAGTACTATCAAGGGTCAGATTTCGGCCTTGTCAATATTTTTTCAAAGGCCCTTGGCTTCGCATTCACTAGTCAAAGCCTTTATACAAGGAGTGATGCGTATTAGTCCTCCGGTTAATATTCCCATATGTCCATCTAAACTTGGTTCTGTCGGTTCTACAGAAACAACCATTTGAACCATTACAGCATATTTCCCTGGTTCTTCTCACCAGGAAATTGATTTTTCTAGTAGCCATTTGTTCGGCTAAAAGAGTGTCGGAATTAGCAGCTAAGGTGGTATTGAGGTTTCATTTGAACCAAGATGTGGTTCTTCCTTCTTTTTTCCCCAAACCTACTTCGGTAGAGGAAAAGTTATTGCATTCTTTGGATGTAGTAAGAGCAGTTAAAGCTTATCTAAAAGCCACTGCTCAGATTCGCAGAACGGATACTTTGTTTATTCTGCCGGAAGGCCCCAGAAGGGGTCAGGCAGCGTCAAAATCTACTTTAGCCAAGTGGATTCGACAGGTCATAATGCAAACCTATGGCTTGAGAAGGAGACCGCCTCCGTTCAAAGTTAGGGCGCACTCCACGAGAGCAGTTGGAACTTCATGGGCAGTGCATCACCAGGCCTCCCTGGCTCAGATCTGTAAGGCCGCAACATGGTCTTCAGTACACACGTTTACTAGGTTCTACCAGGTGGACGTTAGAAGTCAGGAGGATGTCGCCTTTGGGCGCAGTGTGTTGCAGGCCGCAAAAGATCCTCATGTCTGATAGCGCTCAGCTTATATATGGTGTATCCCCCCCCCCTCGTTGGGCATTGCTTTAGGACATCCTATTAGTAATGACTATGTCGCTCTGTGTCCCGTGATGTACGAGAAAGAAAATAGGATTTTTAGAACAGCTTACCTGTAAAATCCTTTTCTTGGAGTACATCACGGGACACAGAGCTTCCACCCCTCTTTGGGGACACTTATTGCTTTGCTACAAAACTGAGGTGCTCCCGGATGGGAGGGGCTTATATAGGGGAGGGTACTTCCGGTTTTGGAAGTTGCCAGTGCCAGCACCTGAAGGTATCTATATAACCCATTAGTAATGACTATGTCGCTCTGTGTCCCGTGATGTACTCCAAGAAAAGGATTTTACAGGTAAGCTGTTATAAAAATCCTATTATTCTGAGCCTGAATCTGACAGATACGTGACCTCCTCTTCACTATCTGTCATGCTCAGAATCTCGTAGGCCTCTTTACTAGTGTACCTTCGACTTGCCATTTTGGGCTCTAAATTTAGGGGTACACTAGTAAGATTCACAGGAAAAAAAGCACCTGACTGTCGTCAGCAAATATATCAAACGCTACAAAAAAAACTGTTTGCGGTCGCAGGGATCAGGACTGTCTCTGCGAACGCTGCAGTTATGTGTTTTGTGTTTGGTAAGTGACAGTGATCGATCGATACTGCACTTGGGTGGGCTGGGCGGAGGGGCTAAACGCAGGTGCTAGCAGGTATCTGGGCTGATCCCGCTAACACTGTTTTTGGGAACCCTAAACCGCTGGGGACGCTAGTATAGATCTGATCAGATACTATACCACTAAGGGAGGTGTATGCTTTGCGCGTGGGTGTTAGCGTTACTGACACTAACCTAACGCTGCCTGGGGCGACGCAGACCCTCTCTGGCGCTAAAACCTAATTGATCTCACCCGCCGGGCGATCAGGGGGTTAAACCTTTATTGGGTTATATACGGCGGGTGCCCTGATGCTATAAAAAGCAAACTAACCAACCAGCGTCACCCGTAACCTTTATATGGTGATCACTGGTGAAAGGGTTAACTAGGGGCAATCAGGGGGTTAAAACCTTTATTAGGTTAAATATGGGGGTACCCGACGCTATATAAAAACCTGACGGGTTACCTAAATAACTAACTGGGTAACCAGTGTCACCAGTGACGCTTATACGGTGATCACTGGTGAAAGGGTTAACTCTAGGGGCAATCAGGGGGTTAAAATAATATATGGGGGTACCTGACGCTCTAAAAACCTGCGGCGAAACTAAAAATAAATAACTGGCTATCTAGGGCACCACCGGCACTAAATACAGCGATCGAAAATACGATCGCTTAGTGACGCTGGCGTTAGGGGGTGAAAGGGTTACCTGGGGGGGGCGATCAAGGGGTTAAACCTTTATTAGGGGGGGTTAGGGGGCTACCCTGGACCTAAAGGGGCCTAATCCTAACTGCCCTGCAACTTTTTACTATCACAGATGACACTAAATGCAGTGATCAGTAAAATAAATGATCACTGCAATCAGTGACACTGTGATTGGGGGCTGGGGGGTGACTGGGGGGTGAAATGTGTGCCTATGTGTACCTAAGTGTCAGTGGACTGTTGGTGCACTAACCTGCTTCCTCTCTCCTCGGCGCCGGAATCAAAAAGACCGCCGCGAGGGAGATGACATCACTTCCTCCTGCCTGTGTTTACATCACATGGCGGAGGAAGCATTTTCATTCGCTGGGAGCGATCGCGAGGGGGTGGCCGAAATTGAATGGTCACCCCCTCATCTCTGATCGCTCCCCAACGATAAACGGCCGCTCACTGTATAGGAGGGGGGTCCGATCGGACCCCCCAACTGTACAAAGGCGATCACGTATGCTCTACGTGATTGTGCCTGTCGGTGCCATTCTGCCGACGTATATATACAGTGAGCGGTCGTTAAGTGGTTAAATGACTTTTTTTACTTCAAAAATGACACTTTGTGCAGGGACAGTTCTAAGCACGGGAAACATGCGCCACTTTACATGCATATCCTACACACCCCCCAGGTACGAAATTTAAAGGAATATTTCACTTTTATTTTTTAATTTTAAGCATTATTAAAATCACTGCTCCCGACAAAACGGCCGTTTTTTAAAACTTCTTTTTGCATTGATGCATGTCCCCTGGGGCAGGACCCGGGTCCCCAAACACTTTTTAGGACAATAACTTGCATATAAGCCTTTATAATTAGCACTTTAGATTTCGAACGTTCGAGTCCATTGTATTTAATAGGGTTCTAAAGTTCACACGAACATTTTGTCTGTTCGTAGGTTCTTGTGCGAACCGAACAGGGGGGTGTTTGGCTCATCCCTGCTCAAGATATTTTATCCTCTGCTCCCTCTGAGAGGACGGGATGAGTTCAGAGACTTTCCCCTTGTAACAGTGGTCAAGGAGGGTTGCCAACCAATAATGATATTTCTCCTTGATGCCACAAGTTATCAGGTCCTTTTGCAGGCTTTGAAGAATAAGGCAAGCCATGCACGGCAAGTTTGCAGAGGCATGAGAAGCAGAGTCCTTGAGGTCACTGAGGATTAGAGTATCTGGAACTACTCCCAAGGGCTTGACGTATGTCTTCCTCTGCTTCAATGCCTCCAAAACTGCCAGAGTCCTTCTCTTCTTCTTCCTCCCTCGTGTGTGTTCTGTGGCAATCCAAAAATGGTGTCTGCAAGCGGGCCTTGAGAGGAAAGGAAGTCCTCTTCCTCCCGCTGTTCTGTCTCAAATGCCCTGTCCATAATGCCACGCAGAGTATGTCCAGCAGGAACACAAGAGGGATTGTGTCACTGATGCATACATTGTCACGGCTCACTATCCTTGTCGCCTCCTCAAATGGTGACAATACAGTGCATGCATCCTCAGCAAGCATTGGCGTGGGGAAAAAAAGCAGAGCCGCCCTGAGCCTGTCATTGTGCCATACTAACACAGGCAATTTATGGGCAGGTGAAATTCCAGCTGAATTTCAGCCAACCGATCACTGGCTGTGTATGACCGCCTGAAATGGCTACAGACTCTTCTGGACTGCTACAGAAGATCTTGCAACCCTGGGTACCTGTGTAAAAAATGTTGCAGCACCAAATTGAGGACATGTGGCAGGCATGGTACATGTGTCAACTTTCCCTGTTGAAGGGTGGACATGAGGTTCATGCCATTATTGCACACCACCATTCCTGGCTCCAGCTGGCATGGTGTGAACCACTTCTGGGCCTGCTCCGTTGTGGCTTCTGTCCACTAGACAGACCAGCTGAAGCACTGCATGACGTTTTTTAACCTGACTTGTTGAATAGCCCCTTGAATGCTTAGGGGGTACTGGTGGTTAATGGGATAATTCAGCAGAGGAGGGCATGGAGGAGGAGGAGGAGGGGTGGAGCTGACAAATCTCGCATCACCACCAACAGCTGTATGGAGATGTGGCAAAACAAACTCCAGCACTGAGCCCTGTCCTGCATCCTTCCTAGATGCAAGCAGCGTTACCCAGTGTGCTGTGAAATATATCGTCCCTGACCATGCTTGCTGGACCACGAGTCAGCAGTAAAGTAGACCTTCCTGCTGACTGCCTTGCTCAACTATGCCACTACATTGCCTTCCACGTGATAGTACAGAGCTGAAATGGCCTTGCGTGCAAAGACATAGCGACTGTGAACCTGCCATTGTGGTACAGCACATTCTGCAAATAAATACGAAAAGGGGCAGAATACCCCAGACGGAAAGGCAGGAGTTCTAAAGCCAGCAGATTGGACAAGCTAGAATTTAGACGCTGGACATGTGGGTGACAGTGACTATTATTATTTTTTTTTGCTGCAGCAGCTGGGGCAGAGAGATTTGCCTGCTATACTCTACAGCTAATGGTGCTGCTAGCAGATGTTCTGCAAGCACCTGTGACACCCTTTGCTATACCATCATCCCTATCAGTGGAGGCTGCTGAGAGGCCATGAGATATAGTGGGTAGACCTGGAAGGTGAGGAGAAAAATTGTTTCCCTTTTGTGTGGATTTCAGGTGATCTTGCCAACAAGCGCTGGGAGGTTAAATGCCTTGTCAAGCATGTGGTACCCAAATGGCTGGGGTTTTTGTCACACTTGATCTGCTTGAGGCAAAGTTTGCAAATTGCAACAGTGCGATTGGCTGCACGTGTGTTAAAAAAAGGCCCAGACAGCCGAGCTGTTGGAAGTGGGCTGGAAGATAACAGCTCCACAATCTGATGGAACAGGGTGGCGGCTCTCTACTCTTCTATGATGGCTGCCTCTTGAGAACATACTGTCAGGAAGGGCACGCCAGCAATCAAGATGGTGACTATGGTCGTTCCCCTGTTCTGCATGTCCCATTGAGAAGGGCTGCACGGGCGCTGTAACGGCACCCCAAGTATGAAAGGAGTTAACGCCGTTTAGGATATTCCCTCTCCTAGCACACATCCGCTGGCGACACTCCACAGTCAGGCGACCGCTTCCCATAGGAATAATTCTTCCAGAAATACGAGACAAACACTTTGTATATTTCCAACTGGTCTCAGCCCTTTATTGAGAGAAGCAGGCCCTTATATACACAAAAAGAATACTGTAGTCCAAATGAACAACTACACCCACAACATCACACAATGGTTATATAACGAGCTCCCAATACACATCTGACATCTCTTAGCAGACAACAGGTGAGTTCATTAGCTAATCCCTTTATATCTTAAATGACTATGCATAACCTTCATGTTCCCCAGACTGTCTGTCTGCTATTTTACAATACACACAAGTAAAGAGTTAATTATCACAATGAAAGATCCTCAGAAGCCATCCTAGGTTCATTTACATCACAACTGGCAGGTGGCACATCAGCATGTCCATTATTTTCTTGCTCACCCTGTGCCCAAAGTGACCCCTGTCACAGGCGCGTTTGCGTGCGCCTGTGCAGGCACGCACCCACTTGCACACTAGTGCCACACGAAATGCTGGTGGGCGCGCACGCGCCCAATGACGTTGTGACTCTAATAGACTATTTAAACTGCCTTACTTCCTTGGATCGGTGCTGTCCGGTTGACAGCATTACCTGAGACCTCTGATTGTTGTTTACCTGTATCCTGCTCCAGCTGACCCTACCTGGCTTGTTTTTGACCATCCCTCCTTATCTGCCTGCATTTGACCTTGGCCTGTGTTGACTACGTTCCTGCCTGCTCCTCCTGCTACCTTCCTGCCAGCCTGTTGCTGAACCTGCCTGTACCTGAGACCACGTTCCTGCCTACTTCTTCTGCTACCCTGCCACCAGCCAGTTGCCGAACTTGCTTGTACCTGACTGCGCTCCAGTGTTCACCTGCTTTGGACTTGTGTGTCTACTCTTCCAGTCCATCTGCCTGCACCTGCCTCAGTTCCAGTTTCCAGTCTGACAGCTGTTCCTGGGTCCGTTCCAGTTCCGGTCCAGCTTGTCTACCAGCAACCTTGCCAGGCTCTCGTGCGACTCTGTACTCCTGCGCCTCCTGTTTTCTCTACCAGGGGCCTCGAGCCAGAGGTGTAAGAGAGGCCTCCCTCTGAATACCAGACTCTTCCACCAGGTATGTGACAGTACCGGACAGCCATGTCAGAGTCTGTGCAGGGAGCCTCTTCCATGGAGGGATTCCGCTTACATCTCGAAGACCTCATCCAGACTGTTAAAATCGCACAAGATGCATACACCCGACTGGAAGAACGTGTCCAGGCTCTTTCCTCACTTATTATGGCCCCGCAAGGAGCTACTTCAGCAATGGCAATGTTACCTCCAGAACCCAGGGTTCCTGCGCCTGAAAGATTCACTGGTGATCGTTGTAAATTTCGGACATTTCGCAATGCCTGCGAACTCTATTTTACCTTGCTGCCACGCACTTTCTCCCTGGAAGTCACCAAAGTTGGGTTCGTCATCTCCTTACTACAGGGCGAGCCCCAGTCATGGGCTTACCACTTACTGGAACAAGGAGCTGATTCTCTAACCTGCCTAAGTGACTTTTTTGACTGTGGCCCAACTCTACGAGGATCCGCAGCTGGCTGCAACTGCGGAAGCAGCTTTACACACCCTCCGACAAGGTCACAGAGCAGCCGAGGACTATGCTTCTGACTTCAGGCGCTGGAGTTCCGATACCAGCTGGAACGATGCTGCTCTCCGCCATCAATTCCGCATTGGTCTTTCTGAGCCTTTGAAAGACGAGTTGGTGTTCCCCATTCTCTGGACACTATACTTAATCTGGCAATCCAAATTGATCGCCGATTACGAGAGCGGAGATCAGAGAGAGCGATGAAATTGCCCCGAGCCTCCAACTCCAGCAGCCTGACATCTTCTACCCCTGCTGCACCCACATCCGATATCCCTGAATCTAAGCAGCTCGGCATGCTCCGTCCCTCACTTTCCCCTGTGGAACGTCAACGCAGAAGACATGAAAATCTCTGCCTGTATTGTGCGAAACCAAAACAATATGTAAGATCATGTCCAGCCAAGATTCGCAAGGGCCAAACTATCTTCTCTGCCAGCACGCCCATCCTGCCAACTCACCTGGCTCTTCCCATTGTATTACAGCTTCCGGAAAGAAGTATTCCTGTCTCCACTATAATTGACTCCGGTGCCTGTAGCTGCTTTATGGACTTATCTTTCATTACAAAACATCAAATTCCTTTGCAACCCAGGGCCCAGAGACTTTCAGTACATCTGGCCGACGGGTCTGCCATTAAATCTGGATTGGTGACTCAAGAGACTATACCCTTGACTGTTGTTATAAGCAGTAGTCACAAGGAACTGCTACGCCTGAGTGCCATTGCATCCCCTCTGTTCCCCGTAATCCTCGGCATGCCGCGGCTCCAAGCACATAACCCACTTATCAACTGGGTCGAAGGGGAAGTCAAGTTTCACTCTTCCTACTGCCTCCAACACTGCTTGCCAAAATTCTCTCCTGATCTGCCATCCTTGTTATGCTTGGACTCTGATGCTGAAACCCCCTTATCTGTACCAGTTGCATACCATGACTTTTTAGATGTGTTTAGCAAAAAGGGAGCTGAAACTCTCCCTCCACATCGGCCATACGACTGCCCGATTGACCTCATCCCGGGGGTTGAGGTCCCTTTTGGAAGGATTTTCCCTCTGTCAGAATTGGAGCGTGTCACCTTAAAAGACTATATAGACGGTAATCTAAAGAAAGGCTTCATTCATCCCTCCACTTCTCCGGCAGGAGGGGGTATCTTTTTTTTTGTGGAGAAGAAAAAACATTCCCTTCGTCCATTATAGATTATCGTGAACTCAATAAAGTTACGGTCAAGAACTGTTATCCCCTGCCCTTGGTACCCGAATTGAGGTTGGGAGCAGCAACCATATTTACAAAACTGGATCTCCGAGGGGCTTACAATCAGGTACGGATCCGGGAGGGAGACGAGTGGAAGACGGCTTTTCACTCCCGATTCAGGCATTTCGAATATCTAGTGATGCCGTTTGGCCTATGCAATGCCTCAGCAACATTCCAGCACTTAATTAACAATATTTTTCGTGATTACCTAAACTTGTTTGTTGTAGTGTATTTGGATGACATCTTAATTTTCTCTTCTTCCCATGATGACCACCTCAGGCCTTTTAACGTATTGAGCAGACTACGACAACACGGGCTATACGCTAAGCCAGAGAAGTGCGAGTTCGAGCAACAAAGCATTCAATTTTTGGGACTAATTCTCTCCACCGAAGGTGTCAAGATGGACCCACAAAAGGTCACTGCCATTCTAGATTGGCCAGCCCCAGTGGACAAAAAGGGCATTCAACGCTTTGTCAGGTTCTCAAACTTTTACCGAAAATTCATCAGGGGATTTTCAGCCATCATATCACCTATCACGCAACTGACCAAACAAGGCATCTGTTTTCAGTGGTCCCCTGAAGCTCAAAATGCTTTCAAAACTCTTAAAAAGCTATTTACTTCCGCACCAGTTCTGATGCACCCTGACCCAGCATTACCCTATGTATTGGAAGTAGACGCGTCAGAAACGGCAGTCGGAGCAGTACTATCCCAAAGACGGAGACCCAAGGCTTTGTTACACCCAGTCGCCTTTTTCTCCTGCAAATTGTCAAACTCTGAAAGGAATTATGACGTTGGAGATCGAGAATTTCTGGCCATTAAGAATGCAGTGGAGATACCTCTTAAGCCTCGTACACACGACCGGTTTTCTCGGCAAGAACCAGCAAGAAAATTGCTGGCAGAGCTTTCTTGCCGAGTAAACCGTGCGTGTGTACGAGGCTTTCAGGTTTCTCGTCAAGAAAACTGGCCAGAATCTCAACGAGAAAAATAGAGAACCTGCTCTCTATTTTTTCGTCGGGATTCTCGTCGAGTGTGTACGCTTACCTGTCACCGTGGAAACCCGCGCATGCTCGAAATGACTGACGCATGCGCGGTAGCTTTCTAGGCATAGGTAGGGTGTAGCAAGATGGCGGCGACGGCATAGAATGTGACGAGTGCACGCTTGTCGTAGTCGATGATGTCACAGCGTTCGTTCCATTCAAAAGAACGGCGGTTCTTTTGAATCGAGCGTGTGTACACTCGGCCGGGACAAGATTCTTGTCAAGAATCTCGTTAGGGAAAAACGACGTGTTTTTTCCTGACGAGATTCTTGGTCGTGTGTACTAGGCTTAAGAAGGAGCAGCGCACCTGATTCTAATCTATACGGATCACAAGAACCTGGAATATCTGAGGACTGCCAAGAGACTCAAACCACGCCAGGCTAGATGGGCGCTTTTCTTTTGCAGGTTCTCTTTCCATCTCACGTACAGGCCAGGATCTAAAAACACCAAACCTGATGCACTCTCTCGGATGTTCTGTGATGCCAGGGAATCCACACCGCCTGACACTATCCTGTCTTCTGAGAACTTTCTGCTACTTCAGGGAGACCTGCTCTCTCAAATTAAACGGGCTTCTGTGAATGTCCCTTCATCTCTGGGAATAACGTTGCAGGCCAGGGATGATCTGCTTTGGCACAAGGACAAAATATTCATACCAGAAAATCTACGTGTTTCTGTCTTGGGATTATGTCATGACCACAGGTTAGCCGGACACTTTGGGATCCGTAAAACTGTTGGGAACTTGTGCAACGAACATTCTGGTGGCCGCAAGTTGAAATAGACTGCAAGGGCTATGTAGAGTCCTGTACCACTTGCATGGGGTTTGGTGAAGCTGCTATCAGTCCAGGAGAGACCCTGGAAGAATATCTCAATCGATTTTATCGTGGAACTTCCTCCATCAGACGGTTTTTCCACCATCTTTGTGGTGGTAGATCGATTATCCAAAATGGCCCACTTTCTGCCCATGAAAGGCATACCATCTGCCCCTGGAAACAGCCCAAATTTTTGTGAAAGAAATTGTTAGACTCCACGGCGTTCCAGCAAACATAGTGTCAGACCGGGGGGTACAATTCACCTCAAGGTTTTGGAGGTCTCTATGTGAAACCTTGGGGATCGAGTTATCGTTTTTTTCCGCATACCACCCCCAAACAAATGGGCAAACTGAGAGAACCAATCAAACTCAAGCAATATTTACGGTGCTTTTCCTTATTCTCACAAGATGACTGGGCCGCATTACTCCCATTAGCGGAATTCGCTTATAACAACTCCATCCACTCTGCCACAAAACAGTCCCCATTTTTTGCCCATCATTTCTGACCAGTACTTTTCCGGAATGTTCAGTACCTGCTGTTCTTGAAACCATAAATTTCTTTGATACCAACAACAAACTGCTACAGACAACTATGACTAAAGCTCAAGAACATAACAAACAGGTCTTTGATAAGAAGAGGCGGGGAGAGTTAATACTGGAACCTTGTGATCGGGTTTGGCTATCCACACCAAACCTAAACCTAACGTGCCCCTCTAAGAAGTTAGGCCCTAAATTTATGGGACCCTTCCGGGTAAGGATCAGGATGTGGCCTACGAGCTAGAACTGCCGGATTCCTTTTAAGATACATCCTGTCTTTCACATGGCTTTATTAAAACATGTGACCCCTGATCCATTCCCTGACCGGGATACGGGCCCACCCGAACCAATATTAATCGTCGGGACAGAAGAATTCGAAGTCGAGGCAATTCTGGACTGTAGGAAAATAAGAAATCAGATCCAGTATCTCGTTAAGTGGAAAGGGTATGGCCCGGAGGAGAATTCATGGGAACCCGAGGATGCTGTCCACGCTGAAAGACTTGTTCAGGCATTCAAGTGATCCCATCCTTTGAGGTTCACCCGATTGGGCATCCGGAGGCTGCCCATTGGGAGGGGGCAATGTCAGGAAGGGCACGCCAGCAATCAAGATGGCGACTATGGTCGTTCCCCTGTCCTGCATGTCCCATTGAGAAGGGCTGCACAGGCGCGCACCTGCTTGCACACTAGTGGCACACGAAATGCCGGCGCCCGCGCGTGCGCCCAATGACGTTGTGGTGCTAATAGACTATTTAAACTGCCTTACTTCCTTGGATCGGTGCTGTCCGGTTGACAGCATTACCTGAGACCTCTGATTGTTGTTTACCTGTATCCTGCTCCAGCTGACCCTACCTGGCTTGCTTTTGACCATCCCTCCTTATCTGCCTGCATTTGACCTCGGCCAGTGTTGACTATGTTCCTGCCTGCTCCTCCTGCTACCTTCCTGCCAGCCTGTTGCTGAACCTGCCTGTACCTGAGACCACGTTCCTGCCTACTCCTTCTGCTACCCTGCCGCCAGCCAGTTGCTGAACCTGCTTGTACCTGACCCCGCTCCAGTGTTCACCTGCTTTGGACTTGTGTGTCTACTCTTCCAGTCCATCTGCCTGCACTTGCCTGAGTTACAGTTTCCAATCTGACAGCTGTTCCCGGGTCCGTTCCAGTTCCGGTCCAGCTTGTCTACCAGCAACCTTGCCAGGCTCTCGTGCGATTCTGCACTCCTGTGCCTCCTGTTTTCTCTACCAGGGGCCTCGAGCCAGAGGTGTAAGAGAGGCCTCCCTCTGCATACCAGACTCTTCCACCAGGTACGTGACACATACTTTCTCGTTGGGGTTGTGCCTCGCCCTCACTTCCCTCCTCTGCTCTATCCGACACCCAAGTTGCATCAGTGACCTTATCATCATCATCACAGGATTAACTTGGCAATATGCTGCGGCTGGAGGAACATGACTGCCAATTTGTTGTTTATCAGTGTTCCTCCCTCGCTGTAGGCTCATGTTCCTACCTTCCTCAACCCCAGAGTCAAGATCCAATGTCCTAATCAGGTAATGCATGCGCATCGTCAAGGAGTAAGTGGCTGACTCTCCATGCATGATGCTGGCTATGTTAGGAGTAGCTGTGGACAAGGAGGCAGAATATGCCTCTCTGGCAGCTGCGGTGGACTGCACACAAGTCTTTGCTCGGGTGATAGAGAATGAGGAGGATGAGAAGGGTTTAGTAAGCCAGTCCACCATCTCCTCTGCATGCTGTGGCTGGATAGCATGGGCAACATCACTAAAAAGAGAAAAAAAGCTGACCCCTGTATAAGTGCCCCAATTCCACTATTGCATAAAGGTAGAGCTCAAGCTCCTCCCTCCTTTGAGGACTAACGGAGCAAATAACATCCCTGAAAATACTAAAGGCAAGGACAAAATACAGAATAGAGAGTTTGCGCTTAAGCCTGTGATCCCTGGTCTTGACTACATCAGAGACCTCACCACAAGCATATACATGACTTATTGTCATCTATATCATGAGTCGCTATCAACAGAGGGGCTTAATTGACATCTTTACCATCTAAATTGTCCTCCTTGATATTTGCTAGGATGAAATGAGCCAGAGTAACTGAAAGTGAGCTAGCGCCTTTACCTGAGGCCAACAATACAACCAAGGTGGTCCCGGAGAACGCTTACGTGCTGGGAATGGCAGGTGCCCCTCCGGGGCTAGGCATGGATGGTTTTCCAAGACCTATACCCTGGCCTGTAACTCCTGACAGTATGTTGCCAATAAGCTCAGGGTGGTGTGAATCTGTGAGAGAGATAACCTGACGGAACGGAGGGTGACTTGCTCAGGAACGGAGCCTGACGCACTGGGAAATAAAAGTCTGAAAAGTTCTGCATTGCGTGGCGAAGCCCGGTACGAGATACACCTGCGCTGTAGTTCAGCCATCAACCTGGGGATGGCCCAGGATCTCAGAGAGGGTATGCTGCCATGTTCAGAACCTCGGGTCGGAGAGGGAGGGATGGAGGCAAACTCTTCGATATCTGCCGCCTGAGACATGACCTAATTGACCAAAAACAAACTTGTAGTGAACTAATAATTTGAATTCATGAAAACGATATACCCCGCCCCCTTTTTTAATTTTTATTTCGAGAGTATACCATATTTATAACATATAATTTGTGTAGAAGAAAGACTGAAAACATGTCAGTTTGTGAAATGGATAGAAGCCGAGTTACCCGAGGCGTAGCAGGCAAATTAAAATCGTACACTCAGGCCACGGATACCTTACAACGTGTCAGGTAAGATAGTAAGAGTAGTGAAATGTCTATGTGAAGACTAACCTACCCATGTTGTGATAAAATTTAAATTTAGGTGAACAATATTATACCTACCTGTAAGAGGCTGAAACCAAGGAAAAAATATGAACCCCCTGGGTCCTGATGGTCATGCAGAAAATCCTTGCTGATATGCAGAAACAAAACTATGACACAAAAAGAACATAAACGTTCCAAAGCTACCGCTTGAAACAACGCATGGATATGTAAAAATCAGGTCTAAAAATAACAGCAACGTAACTGAACCATAGCCATACTTTTGGAGTAGTGGACACAGTGAGTGACCTCTGGGTGGAGGAGGTCTGGATACCGTGCACTATGTGACCCCTGCCAAGCTAAACGTGGGGTGCCCCGGTGCAAACTAGTAGGTACCCTTCTCAGCCACTCCCAAGTGACGGGTGGGATGTGAGCTGTGCAGACAGTTGAATAAAGGTGGTGAGCAGCGCTGGCTCATGATAAAAACACAAGCCAAGGATGAGGCCCAAGCAGCTGAACAAACAATGTGGCAACAACCCTGATAATTGAAACACTGAATTGCTGATCACATACACACTCCAACTAGCTCCTAGGGGTAAAGAGAATGCGTGAAATGTGGCATTCAGAAAAGCTTGAGAAAACGTATGCCCAGAATCCACATAGTGCCGTGAAATGCGGTAAGGTACCAGAGACTGGGGGATATGTGGTGAAACACAGTACATGATTGATTTGCATGACCAGTCTAACCCAAACCGATACCTGCGCTTGCAATAGAGAGCAGGGAGAAATGGAACCCAGCTGCAGTCGCACGTCCACCTCTCCCTTTGCCCACGTTCACACTGGGCTGCGGGAGTGAAGCCTGCGAGTTCAGCTGAACTCGCACAATTTCACTCCTGCCTGTCAGTCCCGATTTCAGCTCGATTACAGAGACATCTGACACAGATGTCAATGTAAATCGCGGCTGAAATCGCAAAAAGTAGTACAGAAACTACTTTTTGAAATCGGTGCAGCGCCGCACCGATTAGGACTGTGCCATTGCCCGCAATTTGCGGCATATTTTGCCGATTTGACATGCGATACCTGTATAGAAGACACCTGGGAGCCAGAATTCTTGCTGATTGATAGAGGATCAAATACTTATTATTTGATTTGCATTTTAATAAATGAAATAACTTTTTTTTTTGTTTGTTTTTGTGGATATTTGTTGTTATTCTGTCTCTCACTGTTAAAATAAACCTACCATTGACGTTATAGACTGATCACTTCTTTGACAGTGGGCAAACGTACAAAATCAGCAGGGGATCAAACGCTTTTTTCCCTCACTGTATATGCTGCTGCAGGGTGGCTATATTGCACGAAACAATGTACATGGAGATCATTTTGTGCAATAAATACTGTGGGCACGTGTGCCCGCTGCATAGAGGGGGAGCCCATCAGCGGGTCTGGTGGACCCAATATCCGCAATCGTTCCCCAGGCAGATCCCCGATCTAAAAGGGAAGTACACAGAGATCTTCTGTTCCTTGTAAGCAGGAACAGGGATTTCTGTGTTTTTCCTGTCAGTCCATCCCCTATCACTTCCAAAGAACACACTTAACCCTTTGATCGCCCCCGATGTTAACCCCTTCCCTGCCAGTGTCATTTAAACAGTAATTGTGCATATTTTTTAGCAGTGATCACTGTATTGGTGTCACTGGTCCCAAAAAAGTGTCACTTAGTGTCAGATTTGTCCGCCGCAATGTCGCAGTCCCACTAAAAATCACTGATCGCTGCCATTACCGGTAAAAAAAATAAAAATAAATGAAAAGCCCATAAATCTATCAAATAGTTTGTAGATGCTATAACTTTTGCGCAAACCAATCAATATACGATTATTGGGATTTTTTTACCAAAATATGTAGCAGAATACATATTGGCCTAAATTGATGAAGAACTTAGATTTTTTTTAAAAATTTTATTGGATATGTATTATAGCAGAAAGTAAAAAAAATTGTTTTGTTTTTTTCAAAATTGACAGTTTTTTTTGTTTATAGTGCAGAAAGTAAAAAACACAGAGGTGATCAAATACCACTAATAGAAAGCTCTATTTGTGGTAAAAAAAAAAAGGACATCAATTTTATTTGGGTACAGCGTTGCACGACCGCACAATTGTCAGTTAAAATAACGCAGTGCCGTATCGCAAAAAATGGCCTGGTCATTAAGGGTGTAAAACATTCCGGTGTTGAAGTGGTTAAACAAAGTTGTCCGTTAATAAGATAATTCTAACACGGGCATACTTGGCATTACACTCCAAATTGCACTCTGCTACTTCTCAGTATAGAGATACAGGAACATTTTTAAGGCAGGGCATCATTGTTGTGGGGCTCAAAGCAGCTGCCTCATACTTGCCAACTATCGCAGTTTAAATTCCCTTATCCCCTGAAGTTTTAGCCCGGTGCTGTATCTGGATATCTCAGTGTAAAGTTCTGTTGCTTCTGCCCTATTGCCATGTACAGATGACTCACCTGCAGACCCTGTAAATAAGCTGCATTGATATGTAAATAGCGGTGGCATTAATATGTAAATACTTGCGGACCGCGGCATTGATATGTACATAGAGGCGGCATTCATATGTATATCGTGTCCCCCTGAGGTCATATCTACCATAACTTCTGCTGAATGCTGCCCACTGGGAGGTAAAGGAGCATGCTTGAAAGTCCTGCGTACAACTATAGTCATTAAGCCTAATCTCAGCCTGTTCTGCAAAGGTAAGCAAATTTGAGGTGGAACCCGTCTTGGTGCATGTGATTACGCACATCTCAGCCAATGCATGAGGGTGTCATTAACAAATAAAGGCACTTCTGTGTATCTGCTAAAGGGCAGCATGTTTCTGTGGTGTCAGGAAAGCGATTTTTGCATGTATTTCCGACACACACAAATGTGATTGCAGGCTAAATGTCAGAGGAATTACCAACTCAGCCGCGTCAGCCGAATTCCCTGCTTGTACTTCCTGGACTTGTTACTTGTCTCCTGTGCTAGACCCCCAGCCTGCATGTTCAATACTGCACCCGGACTCAGTCTCCTGCCTACTTTCTCTGACCCCTGTTGTGCTCTGGACTTGTGTCTTCAGCTAGGATCCTGCAAAGAGCCGCACCTGTCAGGTGTTAAACCCTCAGCCTGCTCTTGGTGGCTTTCCTTCTGCCTACGCTCAGCTGTCCAGCTCTACTGGATCATCTAGCAAGACCCACCCTTCCTGCTGGTAGCCAGTGCCTCTTCGCGCCATCTTCTCCCTGTCTCACCTCCAGGGGGTTGGAGTGCGCCAAGTCGTGGGGGTGAACCGCTCTCGGCCTCGGTGAGTACACACCTGACACTAAATGTCTCAGTTACTATGGTGGTCAGTGTAAATCTCATTACATAGGGGCTTGGTGTACAATCCTTTCATTCACACTAGCGGCCAGTGTGAAGGTGCCCCTTACATTGGTGGTCAGTGTAAATCGTCTTTACATTGGTGGTTACTGTGAATGCTCCTATTACATTGGTGGTCAGTGTAAATCCCCATTACATTGGTGGCTAATGTAGAATGTCCTCTTTATATTGGTAATCGTTAAAAAAAATCCAAACTTGCAATTGTGGTCAGTTTTGAATCCTCCCTTACATTGGTGGTCCATGTAGAAGCTCACTTTAAATTGGTGGTGAGTGTAAATCCCCCTTACATTGGGGGCCAGTGTAGAAATCCTCCTTTATTGGCTGAATAAATCCCCCATTACATTGGTTGTCAGTGTAAATTCTTCATAACAATGGTGATCGGTGTACATTTCCATTTACATTGGTGATAAGTGCAGAATTGCCCTTACACTGGTGGTCAGTGTAAATTTCTCTTTACATTGGTGGTCAGTGTAAATCCCTCCTAACATTTGTGGTCGGTGTAGAAGTGTCACCTTAGATTGGTGGTCAATACAAATCTCCTCGACAATGGTTGTCAGTGTAAATTCCCCGTTACATGGAGGTCATTGTATACCCCCCCCCCCCTTACACTGATGGTTGGTGTAAATGCTCTTATTACATTGGTGTCAGTGTAGAAATCCCGCTTTTCTATTGGTGGGTGGCGTAAAATCCTCTGTTACATGGTGGTCAGTGTAAATCCCCCCTCACATTGGTGGTCATTGTAAATTCCCCATTACATTGGTAGAATCCCCCACTAAATACTAGCCAAAGACTTCCAGCTTTGCTCTACATGATTCAGAATTTGTAACAGTGTACTGCGTCCTAACTAATTCCATCCCCCCACCACTGCCACTGATCCCATCAACCCCCCAGCATTGCCACTGATCACACCCCCTCCCCCAGCATTGCCACTGATCCCAGGATCCCTAGGAGTTTTCTGTCTCTTGATGGGTCCCCTCACCTCCCCAGTCTATGGTGTGCAGGCAGTGAGGAGATGATGGGCTGTAACCTTTAGCAACCAATCAGTGGGCAGTAATGCTGTGCACTAACCTTTTGCAACCAATCATTGAGCGGTAAGGATATGCAGTAACCTCTAGGAAGCAATCAGTGTGCAGTAATAATGTGCAGTCAGTAACCTCTAGCAACCAATTAGTGATTGGTATAGATCAGTGTTTCTCAACTCCAGTCCTCAAGGCACCCCAACAGGTCATGTTTTCAGGATTTCCCACGGATGAAACAGCTGTGGGAATTACTAAAGCAGTTAAACTGATCAAATAACCTGTGCAAAACAATGGAGAGCCTGAAAACATGACCTGTTGGGGCGCCTTGAGGACTGGAGTTGAGAAACACTGGTATAGATGTCCAGTAATCTCTAGTAATCAATCAGTGAGCAGTATTGATGTACAGTAATCTCTAGCAACCAATCAAGAAGCAGAATTGTGCTGTAACATCTAAAAAATAATCAGTGAGCCATAATGTGTGCTCTAACCTCTAGCAGCCAGTCAGTGACCGGTAATGATACACTGTAACTTCTGGCAACCAATCGCAATCTGCCTGATCTGATTCAGTAAACCGATTTTGAGTCTACCTGCTATTTATTGTGTCTCAAAGCATGTGGAGAGCGAAATTGCATGGAAGAGGGGGCCCAAGAAAATGTTTGCCCAGGGTCCAGTCAATATTATAGACGGCCCTGTGGGGATACCACATGAGTAAGACCTTTTCAGTGTTTTGGTTGATTATGTACCCAATATTGCATCTTGTGTATCACAGAAACCAACCAACACTATAAAAATCACTTGCCAAAAATATTCAATGGGCTCAACATGCCTCTCAGCAATTTCCTTGGGGTGTCTACTTTCTAAAATGGGGTCATTTGGGGGGGTTTTGTGCTATTTTGGCATTTTATGGCCTTCGAAACTGTGATAGGTAGTGAGGAGTGAAATCAAAAATTTGCGCCCTTAGAAATCCTGAAGGCGGTGCTTGGTTTTCGGGGGCCCGTACGCGGCTAGGCTCCGAAAAAGTCCCACACATGGGGTATCCCCATACTCAGGAGAAGCAGCAAAATGTATTTTGGGGTGCAATTCCACATATAACCATGGCATGTGTGAGCAATATATCATTTAGTGACAACTTTTTGTAATTTTTTTTTTTTTTTTTTTAGTCATTCAATCACTTGAGACAAAAAAAAAAATATTCAATGGGCTCAACATGCCTCTCAGCAATTTCCTTGGGGTGTCTACTTTCCAAAATGGGGTCATTTGTGGGGTTTTGTACTGCCCTGCCATTTTAGCACCTCAAGAAATGAGATAGGCAGTCATAAATTAAAGGAAAAATATACAGTATATATAGTCGCGCTAACTTATGACTGAACATAAGCCCACCACTGAATAATTGAAAAAAATCCAAATACCAACAGTGATAAATCATATAAATACTCAATGAAGAACCATGAAAAATCTGTAAATTATAAATAATAATAAGGTGAGTGAACCATGATTAAACAGTTAATAAGATGATAGTCCACAACTGCTATATGAAACTCTCAAGGTTCACGTCTAAAAGTCCATAATAAACAAAACACCCGTGAGTAAAGCTGGGTTCACACTATACGACACGACTTTCATCCTACTTTGCTCTGCGACATCTGTCCGACATTGGTCCGACATTGGTCCGACATCCATCCGACATTCATGAACAGGATACTACTTTGATCCGACATTGTGCTAGTCTGACTTGTCCTTTGACCAATCAAAACAATCCCAGGGTGAGATAAATTCCTTTTACTGCTGCTGTAATCACAATGTCGGATGCCAAAAGTCGTATGGTTAGGACAAGGATCCGACTTTGATCCGACTTCAATGATAGTCAATGGGCTGAAGTCGGATCAAAGTCGGACAGAAGTAGTACAGGGAGAATTTTTAATGTCGGACCGACATGTGTCGGACCAGTTAAGACGGCTCCCATAGGGAAACATTGATTTTCACACGTCATGCGACATGAGCTCCTAATGTCGGAGCGTTTGTCGCCCCAGTGTGAACCAGCACTTAGTGTCCAAAAAAGCCAACGACAGAAATCTTCTTATAATCCGTGACTTTCACCACCACCAGTAAGAATTCCTGCTTACCAAAAAGGATGGTCCCCTATGACAGAGGACCTAAAACAGCCTCAAATGATACTCAGTGGAACCTCCGGATTTCAGCAGATGATGAACTTCAATGGTTTAGTAGCCCGACAGCTCATACAGCCTCATGCGAATGTTCAACATCAACATGAAAAGAAGGAAGGACACCGAATAGTGTAAAATCCTTGGTGTACATTTATTAAAGGAATAATGGAATCATACTCACAAAAGCAGTTAAAAAGACAGCCTTAAAGTGCGTCAGCGCCGACCGGTCAGAGGCGCTGGCACACAAATACGTCCGTGGAAGCCGAGCAGTGGAGGGTGACGTCAGCACAAAGCTTGTATCCTGCCCTACGCGTTTCGTGAAAATTCACGTCGTCTCGGGGCACGGGCGATGGGCTGCGTCACCCCCTCTTTATAGGGAACACACCAGAGGAAGGTCCAACCCGAAGAAGAGCGCGCGCACGCGTGCATCACGCCACGAGGCAACCACGTCTCGCTAACGTGCAGCTAGGCCAGTCCAACGCCGGGTGCGCACGCATCTCTCCCCACGAGGAAACCAAGCCTCGTTTGAAAAAAACGTTATGTGCACGTCATCACGCTAAACCGGAATGACGAAAGCACAAGGGGAGAGAGTGTGCCGCACATCCGCGTGACCATGGCAACAGGGATCATAGCAACGATACGCACGCTCTCCAAGGGGGAGGGAACCCCCCAGGTGTGTCACAGGAAGCAGTAAAGCCCACAACCTCCGCCGCAACCCACAAACAATGGGTGCAGCGGGCGCAATGGGACAATAAACTGCTCCGGATGTTAAATCCTAACAACGTGGTTGCCTCGCGGCGTGACGCACGCGCGTGCACGCGCTCTTCTTCGGGTTGGACCTTCCTCTGGTGTGTTCCCTATAAAGAGGGGGTGACGCAGCCCATCGCCCGTGCCCCGAGACGACGTGAATTTTCACGAAACGTGTAGGGCAGGATACGAGCTTTGTGCTGACGTCACCCTCCACTGCTCGGCTTCCACGAACGTATTTGTGTGCCAGCGCCTCTGACCGGTCGGCGCTGACGCACTTTAAGGCTGTCTTTTTAACTGCTTTTGTGAGTATGATTCCATTATTCCTTTAATAAATGTACACCAAGGATTTTACACTATTCGGTGTCCTTCCTTCTTTTCATGTTGATGTTGAACATTCGCATGAGGCTGTATGAGCTGTCGGGCTACTAAACCATTGAAGTTCATCATCTGCTGAAATCCGGAGGTTCCACTGAGTATCATTTGAGGCTGTTTTAGGTCCTCTGTCATAGGGGACCATCCCTTTTTGGTAAGCAGGAATTCTTACTGGTGGTGGTGAAAGTCACGGATTATAAGAAGATTTCTGTCGTTGGCTTTTTTGGACACTTACTCACGGGTGTTTTGTTTATTATGGACTTTTAGACGTGAACCTTGAGAGTTTCATATAGCAGTTGTGGACTATCATCTTATTAACTGTTTAATCATGGTTCACTCACCTTATTATTATTTATAATTTACAGATTTTTCATGGTTCTTCATTGAGTATTTATATGATTTATCACTGTTGGTATTTGGATTTTTTTCAATTATTCAGTGGTGGGCTTATGTTCAGTCATAAGTTAGCGCGACTATATATATATTTTTTCTTATTTACATGCACTGATGATTGTTTTCAGAATAGTTGCTGCTTTCCTTTATTTCCCTTTTTTCTAGTTAAATTTAATTATTTACCAGGTTTTACACTATAGCGCAGTTTCTTTATATTTTTTTCCAGTCATAAATTAAAAGCTGTGTAAATTCCAGAAAATGTACCCTAGTTTGTAGACGCTATAACTTTTGCGCAAACCAATAAATATACGCTTGACATTTTTTTTACTAAAGACATGTGGCTGAATACATTTTGGCCTAAATGTATGACTAAAATTGAGTTTATTCGATTTTTCTTATAACAAAAATTAGAAAATATCATTTTTTATCAAAATTTTCAGTCTTTTTCCGTTTATATCGCAAAAAATAAAAATCGCAGAGGCAATCAAATACCATTAAAAGAAAGCTCTATTTGTGGGAAGAAAAGGATGCAAATTTCGTTTCGGTACAACATTGCATGTCCGCACAATTTCCAGTTAAAGCAGCGCAGTACAAAATTCTGAAAACACCTCTGGTCCTTTAGCTACAAAATGATCCGGGGCTTAAGTGGATAATGTGTATCCAGCTTCCAAACACACTATACAACTTTTGTTGTCTGATCTCCTATAGATTTACCAAAACCAATTCGTGCAAGGGCCTGCCTGATTGCATACAAATTGAAACTCTTGAACCCCATACACACTATTAGATTTTCTGCAGATTTTTGTCTTTAGACTTACCAAAAGCCTATAATATGAGGTCAAACCTAGAGTTTCAATTTGTACCCAATCAGGCAAGCCCTTGCACTACATGGTTTTGGTAAATCTGAAGACAAAAATCTGCAGAATATCTAATAGTGTATATGGGGATTTAAAGCAGAGGTTCACCCAAAAGTGAACCTCCGCTTTTCGGAACCCTCCCCCCCTCCGGTGTCACATTTGGCACCTTTCAGGGGGGAGGGGGTGCAGATACCTTTATAAAACAGGTAGTTGCACCACTTCGGGTGCAGACTCCCGCAGGAGTCCCTCCCCTTCGCGTCACCCCCCCCCCCCCCCTGTTGTGTTCTGGGAAACACTTGGCTCACAGAACACAACGGGGACTAGTGAGGACAGCGCAGCGCGACTCGCGCATGCGCCGTAGGGAACCGGGCAGTGAAGCCGCATCGCTTCACTTCCCGATTCCCTCACCGAGGATGGTGGCGGGGAAGCCGAGAGCCGAGCGGTAGCTCGGCTTCAGCTGCCGACGTCGCGGGCGACCTGGACAGGTAAGTGTCCTTTTTTTAAAAGTCAGCAGCTGCAGTATTTGTAGCTGCTGGCTTTTAAAAAAAAAAAATTACGGTGAACCTCCGCTTTAAAGCGGTTGTATACCCTGCGTTGTGATTTTTACCTACAGGTAAAGCCTCGTATACACAGTCTGATTATTGGATGACCGAGCTTCTGATTTTTGTCAAAAGGGCGTGTGCCAGGATCTTGTCTTGCATACTAACGGTACGCTAATTGACGTTTGACAAATGCGAATGTAGTGACGTACTATGAGTGTATAATGAGGAAGTTAATTTCTCAAGCACCACCCTTTGGGCCCTTTCTGCTAATTTCATGTTAGTAGAAGTTTGGTGAACGTTGATTCGCGATTTTCAGATCGTACACAACAAATGCCTTTTAAAATACGTTTGGCATAACTACCGTATTTATTTAAGAGGAAAGTTTCAGAAAAAAAACTTTCCACAGCCCCCTGCGTATAACACGCAGGCACAGTTTACCCTCTATTTTCAGGGTAAAAAAGTGAGTGTTATACGCCAATAAATACAGTACATGCAAAGCAGCTTCATTTATTATCCTATTAAAGAAATTTCATCAATTGCCGCGTCACGATTGTTAATTATAGATTACGAATGGTAGTTTACAAGACCAAACTCTTCCCAGTCGTTCCTTGATTCTGCGCATGCGTGTTTGTATTTTCGACTTTCGTGTGGCGATTTCTGTACTGACCATCCAAAAATCGGACGTGGAGCCATCGGTTTCCAAAAATTTAATAGCCAGTCATCCAATATTTGTTGGGCGAAAATTGGAAAACAATTGTCCTTAAGGAGCGTACTAACGGTAAGAATTTCGGACAACAGCCTGTCAAACGAAAATCCCCTTCTGATTTTCGTACCGTGTGTACGAGGCTTTAAGCCTATAATAAGACTTACCTGTAGGCAGTAGTGTATTTAGGTTTTGTGCTTCCCTAGGCCTGACTAAACTCGTGCACCCCCTAATTTAAATATGACCCACCCCTTCCTGTCAAGGCCACACCCCTTGCTGTTTAAGACCCGTCCTGAAATTTTCGAGTGGGGACACTAGTTCTGAGGGCCTGGGGGGGGGGGTTGGATTTCCTTAATTTGCATAGAATTCTTCTCACTTCCTGTTTGGCTATGGGACAGGAAGTGAAGGGAAATCTCTGCAATGGGACAGGGATGATAAAAAATACACTGACAGGGACTTTAACCCTCCCTTACTCTATCCAAAATGGAAAAAAAAAAGTGTTGCCTATAGTTCTACTTTAAGCACAAATTTCAGATAATTTTATGGAGAGGACTAAGAAGATATAACTATGCCAATGGTGCAGCAGAAAACATATAGCACAGTAAGGAAGGATTGTGGTCCAGGATGATGGGACAGTCAAAATTAGAAGCGGCACCCCCCCCCCCCCACAGTTGCGGAATGCTGACCGCCTGCATACTGGAAGCAGTGCAGCCGCTTTATGGGGCCGCTAGACTAATTTGCCTCTCAGCCCAGTCCACCCCATAAAGTGTAGCGCAAGCCGGCGGGGACTCTTTTCGTGCTGCCCCCCTGCAAAGTGCTGCCCTAGGCCTGGGCCTTGTTGGCCTAGGCCAGGATACAGCACTGCCTGTAGGTAAAATTAATATCTCCTAAACCTGTAGCTGACGTCAGCGGCTCATGCGTTCTGAAGGTCTGGCGGATGCTGCTGGAAAATCAGAGCTCCTTGCCGGAACAGAGGACTCCCGCGTGACATCACCGCGGCTCCGGCCACTCGCAGCGCCGGAGCCGCGAACCCGGAAGAAACGCAGAGGGAACATGTCAGCTCCCTCAGCGGTGACCAGGAGGCAGTACGGGGGCTTCGTTCTAAGGTAAGTATTTCATAATGATCTAGTA
This sequence comes from Rana muscosa, assembly GCA_029206835.1. Lineage (NCBI taxonomy): Eukaryota > Metazoa > Chordata > Amphibia > Anura > Ranidae > Rana > Rana muscosa. The sequence continues at coordinate 572,738,811 of CM055116.1, forward strand.
TGTGATGCATACTAGCTCATTATGCCTTACAGTTTTTTTTTTTTTTTTGGTCGGGCATACAACCGCTTTAAGGTTTGACCCCTTATTATATGACCTTATATTATATGACAGTTTTTGCGAAAGAGAGTCTCTTGTGCAATCTAAAAGTGGTGCAGCATGAGCCAAATTCAAGTATGAGTTCTAGACAGGTATATGAAATTTGGCACATTCCTCACCACTCTACACATGCTTCGATTTTCGTCCGTTTTTTGTGGAATGCTAGTCTCATGTCGAAAGTGAAGAGGTTACTCACAAACGAAAATTTTCATGCGACGAAATACGTTTATGTGTTAAATAGTTTGGTATGTATTCTTTTGTTTCTGAGCATGCGTAGTCTTGCTCCTATGATTTTTTTTCGTACGGAAAACGTACTAATGAAATGAAAATCGGATGTTGAGTTCACATCCGCCAAAAATTTTATAGTCTGCACATCCAGCTTTTGTCTGCCAAAAAAGAGAAATCGGCTGTTGAAAGCACCATACTAACGATCCGGAAATTGGCAGAAAGCTCGTGCTTGTACAAATTTTTCCATCCGATTTTCATATCGTGTGTACGGGCCATTAGAATGCATGGGCGACACTTTTGCAAAATCCTCCAGTCTTTATGAATTCCGAGGATTGTTCAATGCTCTGCCTGTAAAAGTGTGAGGGACCCATCAATGCAAAAATGTTTTTTGGGAGTATAAATTTCGGAAAGTTTTTTTTGGGGAAATTTTTTTTTATAAGTGGTGTCATCTTGTAAAGCCCTGATGTATTTGGGGTAACTTTGGGAAGGGCACAGGGACATGTGATTAAAATGCACTACTGATGTTTGCTTCCTGCAGTTTTAATAGGATGTTCAGTATGCCTGACTGTTTTTGTAAGGACCCTTTCATCCTCTGAATCAGTGGTGGCCATTATTAAACTACTACTCTCCACAGGTTCATATTCTGAATCAGAATTTGACAGTGAAAGTTTCTCCTCATTACTCTCTGTCATGCTCAGAATCTCATTTGTAAACCTTTTGTTTGGACGTGTTTAACAGTGGTTGGCGTTCAGGATACTGGTTCTAGCTGGTGACACTGTACTGTTGTGGCATTAATAACTGTTGCCAGCATGACTGACTCTGCTGACATTAGCACTGGTATGACTAGGGTTGTCACCTCTCTGGGATTCACCCGGATGCTGATTGAAGAGCGCAGTCTAGTAACCCCTGCAGTCCCTTCATGGCATATTTACTATATTGTAGGCTTGTGCAATTCGTTTTGTAACGAATCGAAATTCGTCCGAATTTAGCAACTTTCGGACATTCGGAAGCATTCGAATTTCCGAACAAAGCAATTACGAATAAGACCGAATCCGAAATAAATTATACCGCAAATAGCGAATGCCCGAATGTCTTCGGCATAATTCGTTATGAAAAAGTTACGAATGTACGAATCCATACGAAGCACAATAACACTCACTCTGCTCTGCTCTCTGCTTCTCCCACACCGTGCTGAACTCCCTCTCAAAATGGTGTACAGGGGCGGAGGCTATAGCCGCATGTAAAAAACGAAAGTAAAATACGAGATTTCGAATCCATTCGAAGCACAATAACACTCTGCTCTGCTCTCTGCTTTTCCCTCACCGTGCTGAACCCTCTCAAAATGGTGTACAGGGGCGGAGGCTATAGCCGCATGTAAAAAACGAAAGTAAAATACGAGATTTCGAATCGTTACAAATAACCGCTATGTATTTAGAAAAGTACAAATCCATTCGAAGCACATTAGGCATAATAGGCAGCGTCGTCGTGAGAGAGACACAGAAAATTACGAATCAACGAACCCAAAAAAAGTTACGAAAGTAGGAGTTGTGTCCAGAATCAACGAAAAACAATGTACTCTACCGAAAGTACGAATTATAAATCAACTAAAAATTCAACGAAAAATGTCGCTTGCGAAAATACGAATTAGTCCGAACACGAAAAATCCCGTCTAGCAAAATTACGAATGATTACGAATCAACAGGACCGAAACGAAACGAACCGAAACTAACCGATTTTTTCCGTTGTGCACAAGCCTACTATATTGTCCTGTGTTCACTCAGTAGCCTTTATCTAATATCTTCTTCTCTATTTGTGGGGTGCCTGTGGATTGGTTTGAATTTTTTTCGGCTTTTTTTTTGTAATTAAAAGCTTTAAAGGGTTGTAGAATGCACAGTCCCGCTTCGTGAACAGTTTTATATGGGGTTGGGTTCAGTAGAGCTGATTCAGATTTTTGGATGGAGGTACACTGCTCTGCTGACACTATATTCTGCCCTACTGACACCGTCTACTGCCCTACTGACACTGTCCACTGCCCTATTGTCACATCCACTGCTCTACTGACACCATATTCTGCCCTACTGACACCATCCATTACCCTACTGACACTGTTCACTGCTCTATTGACACCATATTCTGCCCTTCTAACGGTGTGCACTTCCCTACTGTCACGTCCACTGCTCAACTAACACCATATTCTGCCCTACTGATGCCTTCCACTGCTCTACTGATGCCATCCACTGCTCTACTGTCACCATATTCTGCCCTACGGACACTGTCCACTGCCCTACTGTCACATCCACTGCTCTACTGACACCATATTCTGCCCTACTGACACTGTCCACTGCCCTACTGTCACATCCACTGCTCTACTGACACCAAATTCTGCCCTACTGACACTGTCTACTGACACTGTCCACTGCTATACTGACTGACAGTGTGTCAGAAACCATGAATCAGACCGAGACAGAAGTACAGTTAAATCACACTAGTTTAATAATAAATAATAAAAGGGTAAACAGAGTAAGCATAGTCAAAACATAGCCAGAGTTCAGTAAGCGGATCGGGTAGTCGGCCAAGCCAAAGTCCAAGAGCCAGCGATAAAGGTAGTAGAACAGCAAGCAGGATCCGAGCCAGAGGGGACGACAGTCAAGCAGGTCTTCAACTGGAACGCAGGAGAAAGTCTCTTGTGATGTTAACACAGGCGAAGGCGAAGAGCAAATGAACTGGAAGTCCTTAAGTAGGCAGAGCTGATAAGCGGATCATCAACAGGTGGATCACTGTGGAGAGCTAGAAGCTGGCAATTAGCTGACAGCTGAGCTGTCAGCACAGAGAAGGAAGGGCTGAACCCAGCCCTGACACAGTGTCCACTTTTAAGGTAGGCTAGGTTTATATTTTAAATGACATTTCTTTTATTAATCGAATGATATTTTATGGGTGCTTTTGTTTTATTTAACCATGCACCTTTAAGTTCCCTCCACTGTTAACGCAAATTGGCCACAGTCGCTCACCACAGAGTGTTATGGGCGCCTCATTACTACTCTCCTTGGGTAACCCAAAGGTGTCCAAGGTTTTTTACAATCCTATAGCGTGTACTACTAAAAAAATTGCCGTGCGTCGCTTAAGTGTTCGGGTTTGGCTTGAAGAAAAGTTGGCAACCCTAAGTGGAACTAATGGAAGAGAACAGTATTGCTAACTACACTGGCACTTGTGTGGGGGCAATTCAGACACTGGTAATAGCTTATGTTGGTCTGATGACACTGTGACTGGTGTGGTGTCAATCAGGAATACTGTTGCTGGCTGTACTGGTGTGGTGATCCTATAACTGGCGTGGCAGGGATTAGGAACACTGTTGCTGACGACGCTTACACTGGTGTGTTAATGATCAGGAATATATTGCTCGCCTAAAAGGGGAAACTCCTTTTTTTTTTGCAGGTAGGATGGACGTGAGGACGTGACGCTCGCGTCCTGAGGGAGGGGCCTGACCATGCTGCAGAAGGGGCTGTGAAGCGAACTCCGGGTAGAGCCATGGCTGATCCGCAGTGTGAGAGGCTGGGATGCCGCAGATGAAGCCATCACCGCTCAGCCTGATCGGACCCTGTCTATCCACCCGACAAACGCCGGAGCGTAGCTGAGTTCCAGAGCACCAAACCCCCGCCTCCCCTCCTCCCACCCCTTTGGCCCCCCAGGAGCCCTGATTGGATAGTCGGCGGAACAGTCTACACGGCGGAAGCCGCGGATAACCCACAATGAAGCGGACCGGAGATCTCTGGGGCTAGGTGAGAGACTTTGCTGTCGAAACAAGAGCACAATTTAATGCTGTAATCGAACTATACCTGATTATACTTGACTCTGCCGTGATATATGGGATGCCACGTACATGTGTGCCCCTGTGAACTATACAGCTTAACACCTGCCTTTCCCTGCAAAAATTGTTAACTTAAGAGCACGCCTGGTAAACGACAGACTAAGTTGTAAGGGGACCAGCCTGTGTATCGGTCTGCCAACCCGTCTGCCTCTTATACTGTTTGGATGGTCTATCTTTTTTTTTTTTGTCTCTCTGCATGTTAGTGAAACTCCGTATACATAGTGTCACACAGTGGACTATATTAATGAGGGGTTAAACTGGACCCTGTCTGGACTCAGTCTTTTGACGTATGTCCCCTATCTCCATAAACCTGGCGTGACACAACCCTGTTATTGTGAAAGCAGGTAAGTTGATACGGACAAAAAATTTGTGATACTAATCATTATTAATGTATCCCATAATGGTCAACAAACTGTAAAAAGTAAGAACCCAATAATCAAACAAAGTTCATAACCGAAAATCATTAATTTTGAAGTGTAAAATGAAGATCAATCCAAAAAGAAAGTGTTCATTGAAGTGTAAATTTTGCAATTCAAATACGGAGTGCTGTGAAAACCGCCACCAAGAGTGAGTTGGAGGCTTACCGGAAGTCTCAGACCTGGAGAGTAGTGATGAGCCGAACACCCCCGGGTTCGGTTCGCACCAGAACCCGCGAACGGACCGAAAGTTCGCGCGAACATTAGAACCCTATATTAAATACAATGGATGCGAACGTTCGGATTCTAAAGTGCTAATTATAACGACTTTTATCCATGTTATTGTCCGAAACAGAGTTTGGGAACCCGGGTTCTGCACCAGGGGACATGTATCAATGCAAAAAGAAGTTTTAAAAACGGACGTTTTCCGGGAGCAGTCATTTTAATGATGCATAAAGTGAAAAAAAAAAAGTCAAATATTCCTTTAAATATTGTACCTGGGGGGTGTCTAAAGTATGCCTGTGAAGTGCCACGTGTTTCCCGTGTTTAGAAATGTTATTTTGTGCAGGGACAGTTCTAAAGGAAAAAAAGCCATTTAAAACTGCTTGCGGCTTTAATGCAATGTCTGGTCCCGGTAATATGGATGAAAATCTTTAGGAAAAATGGCATAGCTACCCCATCAACCCCCCCCCCCCCCCCCCCCTACCCCAGCCCATTACCAGCCCCTTTGGGTCTTGTATGGATATTAAGGGGAACCCCGCACACAAAATAAAAAAGCCCCTATATACTCTGAACAGCCGTATACAGGCGGTGCATACAAGACAGGGACTGTAGGTTTGTTCTTATGTAGAATCTGTTTGTAATTTTGAACAGCTGCATTGTTTAAGTGTAGCTCCATGCCAAATTCCTTTTTTTTAGCTTTTTGGAAAACATAGGGAACGGTTATCACCCCTGTCACATTTTTTTTGCTGTCTGTGCCCCTGTTCAGAACATTTCACCTCACTTTGCGTCCCAATGACAACTGTTTTTGAAATGTGGTGTTTGTATTGAAACAAGGATTGGTGATAAAGCATCAGTAGAGAGGAGTCACCTTTCTCCCATATTAATTCTTACAGGAGAGAATTTTCCTTCCAAGGGGTAGATTTCCTCTCACTTCCTGTTGTCTTCTTCCGTTTGCAAGTAGTAGTAGTTTGTAAGTTGGATGTTTGAAATTAGGGACCTTCCGTATATACTCTGCAGAAATTGGCCCCTTAGGTGTTGGTGTTGGCACAACACTGAAAGCACTCACAGTTATTCTTGGTGGGTGCTGGAACGCCCTGCTGTCAAGTATAATATCAGGAATTGTAATAACATATAATTGTTGATCAGTGGTAGTAAAAATTGGGCCTTTGATGGTGGTGCTGGTGCCACAACACTGTAGGGCCTGACAGTTACTCTTGGTGGGCGCAGCAATGGTCCCTGCTGTGAATTATTAGATCAATAATTATAATTGCATGCCCCTGTTGAACAGGGGCTGAAAAACTGGGCCTTTGGTGGTGGTGATGGTGTTGCTGGTGCCACAACACTGTAAGGCCTGACAGTTACTCTTGGTGGGCGCAGCAATGGGCCCTGCTGTGAATTACTAGATCAATAATTATAATTGCATGCCCCTGTTGAACAGGGGCTGAAAAATTGGGCCTTAGGCACTGGTGGCACAACACTGCAACCCCTCACAGATACTGTACTTGGAGCACAGCAATGAGGCCTGTTGCAAAGTATTGCATCAAAAATTTTAATTACACGCCCCTGTTAAACAGGGGCTGAAAAATTGGGCCTTAGCCACTGGTGGCGTCACCCATAAACCAAAATGATCTTCCAAGCTATCATCGTTAATCGTATCATTGAGGAGGAGGAGGAGGATAGCCAGACAACATAACAGCACAGGCACTCAGCATCAGCATCAGTCTTGAAGGGATGTGACATTTTAAAATCAATTAGTCTGTTATATCAGCATCTGGTGTGTGGTAGCTGGTGGTGATCCAAGACTGGTTCATCTTGATGAAAGTCAGTCGATCAACCGAGTCGGTGGACAGGCGCACCCTGTGATCCGTGACAAATCCTCCAGCAGCACTGAATGTGCGTTCTGAAAGAACGCTGGATGCAGGACAGGCCAGTAGCTCAATTGCATACTGTGCAAGCTCTGGCCAGTGATCCATCCTCAAGACCCAGTAAGCCAGAGGATTTTCGGTGGGGAAGGTGTCCAAGTCTGACCTTGCCCCTAGGTATTCCTGCACCATGTATATCAGACGCTGGCGATGGTTGCTGGAACCGATCATACTTTGGGGCTGCGGACTAAAGAATTGTCTGAACGCATCGGTCAGACGGCCACCTTCCCCACCGCTCCTTCTTTGACTGCCCGAAGCCTCAGCAACTCGTTGTCCAGGACCAGGAGTTTGTAACCTCCCAGTCTCTGGGAACGCGTTGCACAGACCTTTCTGCAAGGCCTCCCGGAGTTGTCTCATCCTCTGCTCCCTCTGCGACGGTACGATAAGGTCCGCAACCTTACCCTTGTACCGTGGATCAAGGAGAGTGGCCAGCCAGTAATGGTCCCTCTCCTTGATCCGAAGAATACGAGGATCCTTCCGCAGACTTTGCAGGATCAGGGAGGCCATGCAGCGTAGGTTAGCTGAGGCATTCAGTCCGGAGTCCTCTGGGTCACTAAGGACGACATGATCCGCAGCCACCTCCTCCCAGCCACGTACAAGTCCACTGGTTTCTTGGGACTGTAAATCATCCCTAAAAGACTGCTGCTGATGATGCTGAGTGCCAGCCTCCACCTCCATGCTGACACAATCCTCCTCCTCCTCCTCTTCCTGTGCGATGGGTGGGACAGAAGGAACACTGTCTGGGTAAAGGGGGCCTTGAGAGGCAAGGAAGTCCTCCTCTTCCTGCCTCTGTTCTGCCTCAAGTGCCCTGTCCATTATTCCACGCAGCGTGTGCTCCAACAGGTGGACAAGAGGTACAGTGTCACTGATGCATGCACTGTCACTGCTCACCATCCTCGTGGCCTCCTCAAATGGTGCCAGGACAGTGCATGCATCCCTGATCATGCCCCACTGGCGTGGTGAAAAAAACCCGAGCTCCCCTGACCCTGTCCTGGTGCCGTAGTCGCACAGGTACTCATTGATGGCCCTCTGCTGTGTGTGCAGCCGCTGCAGCATGGCCAACGTTGAGTTCCACCTGGTGGGCATGTCACATATAAGGCGGTTCTTGGGCAGGTTCAACTCCTTTTGAAGCTCAGCCAGGCGAGCACTGGCATTATAAGATCTGCGGAAATGCACACAGACTTTCCTGGCCTGCCTCAGGACATCCTGTAAGCCCGGGTACCTGCCCAAGAACCGCTGCACCACCAGGTTAAGGACGTGAGCCATACAGGGCACATGGGTCAGTTGTCCCTGTCGGAGGGCGGAGAGGAGGTTGGTGCCATTGTCGCAAACCACCATTCCTGGCTTAAGCTGGTGTGGCATCAACCACCTCTCGGCCTGCCCCTGCAGAGCAGACAGGACCTCTGCCCCAGTGTGGCTCCTGTCCCCCAAACACACCAGCGCAAGCACGGCATGGCATCTTTTTGCCTGCGTACTTGCGTAGCCCCTTGAACGCCTACGGAGCACCGCTGGTTCCGAGGACAAACCACAGGAAGAGGCCATGGAGGAAGAAGAAGAGGAGGGGGTGGAGGAGAGAGGTGTGTCACAACCAGTAGTAGCATTTTGGAGGCGTGGGGGTGGAACAACCTCCAACACTACTGCACCTTGTCCTGCATCCTTCCCAGCTGCCAAAAGAGTGACCCAATGGGCCGTGAAAGAAAGGTAATGTCCCTGTCCATGCCTGCTGGACCATGAGTCAGCGGTAATATGCACCTTACCGCTGACCGCCCTGTCCAGCGAGGCCAAGACATTGCCTTCCACATGCCTGTAGAGAGCCGGAATAGCCTTCCGTGCGAAAAAGTGTCATTTGGGAACCTGCCACTGAGGAACCGCACATTGCACAAACTCACGGAAGGGGGCCGAGTCTACCAACTGAAAAGGCAGCAGTTGAAGCGCTAGCAATTTAGCCAAGCTAGCATTCAACCGCTGGGCATGTGGATGGCTGGGAGTGAACTTCACACACCTAATTCTACACCTTCATTCCTCTCAGAGCAGGTTTCAGAGAGGAGTGAAGGTATAGTGGGGTTGGAGATCCCAGCTGATGCGGTGCAAGAAGAGGTCAGCTTTGTTCTTTGGTGTGGGTCTTTAAGGTAGGCTTGCCAACGAGCTGCATGGCAGGTCAACATATGTCTGATCAAGCATGTGGTGCCCAAGCGGCTGATGTTTTGGCCACGCGATATACGCTTGAGACATATGTTGCAAACAGCAGCTGTGCGATCTGATGCACTCGCCTCAAAAAAGGCCCACACCAAAGAACTTTTTGAATGACGGGCAGAGGCAGCGCCCTGCACAGGCGGAGCTCTGCGGTGTGATTCCGTCGGTGTGCTGCCCATACGCTGGCCACTCAAGGGCATCCTGCCTCGTTGGAGATGTGCCTCCTCCTCATCCTCCTCTCTCCTATTAGGCACCCACGTGGAGTCAGTGACCTCATCATCCCCTCCCTCCTCATCACTGGAGCCAATCTGGCAGTATGCTGCAGCTGCTGGAACATGACTGCCAGATTGGTGTCCTTCTTGAGCATCCCCTCTCTCTGCTCTCACGCTGCTGCCTTCCTCTAGCTGGGTATCATCATCAGATCCTTCCAAACGCTGGGCATCCTCCTGGAGCATGTACCCAACACTGTGCTCAAACAGTTCGGGGGACTCCTCAGGAGGAGGGCATGGTGGGTCTAGGGAAGGATTGACTAATTAAGATAATGATACCAGAGAAGAGGACGCTTTGGCAGCTGCTTTGCCACTACCCTGAGCCTGGGTGAGAGAGGATGAGGAGGATGAGGTGGGCTTGGTCATCCACTCTACCAAGTCTTCGGCATGATGTGGCTCAACATGTCCAGCTGCCGAAAACAAGGACAAGCGTGTCCCATGGCCATGTGCTGATGACAATGCACCGCGTACACGACCAGCACTGTTGCCCCCAGACACAGAGCCTGCTTGCCCTCTTTTTTTGCCTCCTGACTGTCTGCCTCTCCTTGGTTGCCTTCCAGACATTTTAATGGATGGTCTGCAGGGAGATGGGAAAAACAGCAATAAGGGCTACCTTCAGGTGTATATTGTGCAGGAGGCTTAGCAACAATGACACTGACACTGTCCCCTGCCTATCCTTCTCTGTCCCTAAACTCAAGGATTGAAAATATGGTTCAGCAAAAAAGTTTTAGAACAGACTAGCACACTGACACTTTCCCTCACTGTCCTACTCTGTCCCTCCCTACAAACAAGATTTAGCACAGAATAGCACACTGATAATTTCTACGAGTGTCCTTCTCTGTCCCTCAACTCAGGGATTGAAAATATGGAACAGCAAAATAGTTTTAGAACAGAATAGCACACTGTCAGTTTCCCTCCCTGTAGCTCTCTGTCCCTCAACTCAAGGATTGAAAATATGGTTCAGCAAAATAGTTTTAGAACAGAATAGCACACTGTCAGTTTCCCTCACTGTAGCTCTCTGTCCCTCAACTCAAGGATTGAAAATATGGAACAGCAAAATTGATTTAGAACAGAATAACACACTGTCAGTTTCACTCACTGTACCTCTCTGTCCCTCAACTCAAGGATTGAAAATATGGTTCAGCAAAATAGTTTTAGAACACAATAGCACACTGACACTTTCCCTCACTGTAGCTCTCTGTCCCTCAACTCAAGGATTGAAAATATGGTTCAGCAAAATAGTTTTAGAACAGAATAGCACACTGTCAGTTTCCCTCACTGTAGCTCTCTGTCCCTCAACTCAAGGATTGAAAATATGGAACAGCAAAATTGATTTAGAACAGAATAGCACACTGTCAGTTTCACTCACTGTACCTCTCTGTCCCTCAACTCAAGGATTGAAAATATGGAACAGCAAAATAGTTTTAGAACAGAATAGCACACTGTCAGTTTCACTCACTGTACCTCTCTGTCCCTCAACTCAAGGATTGAAAATATGGTTCAGCAAAATAGTTTTAGAACACAATAGCACACTGTCAGTTTCCCTCACTGTAGCTCTCTGTCCCTACAAACAAGGATTAGCACAGAATAGCACACTGTCACTGACACTCTCCCTACCTATCCTTATTTGTCCCTAAACACAAGGAATCCAGGATTAGTAAAGGAAAAAAATGACACTGTCCCTGCCTATGCTTCTCTTTCCCTGCTCCGGAACACGCTACACAAGGCCGCCGCGCTGGCGGCCTTTTATAGTGTGGGGCGTGTACTAAACCCCATCAGCAATAATTGGCCACAGGCATCCTGCCTGTGGCCAATCATTGCTCTCCTCGCTGCCGGCGCTGTGATTGGCCAAGCATGCGGGGTCACAGTGCATGCTTGGCCAATCACAGCGCCTGGATGACACTGCGATGGCGTAGTGCATTGTGGGCCGTTCGCGTCACTCGAATTTGGCGCGAACGGCCCAAATCGTTCGATCTTCGTCGAACGATCGAACAGCCGATGTTCGAGTCGAACGTATGTTCGACTCTAACACGAAGCTCATCCCTACTGGAGAGGCGTATGCCACCCAAGTTGAGATACGTTTTGGGGGTTAACAAACCCAATGTAGATGGTCTGGAGTCCAGAGAGTTTTATTCCACTTCAATCAGACAGGACATCTCGTATGTTGGTCACGTATTCGCGAGTATATGCAGAGGACTCGCTATCCGTATTTCATACGTATAAAAGTAGAGAGAAGCTCACATAGCATGATACCATATGGAAAGAGTTTAATGTAAAAAAGCAGATAACAATAAAACACTCACATATGCGATGATAATACAGGCATAAGTTCAGGAACAAGAGCAATATGTGTAGACACGTCCACCCGACTAGTTTCGACTAAACAGTCATCATCTGGGGTATGGACTGTGTCCACCACACATTGCAATAAATAGATAAGGTGACCTCCATGACCCGGAAGTGGACCACCGTTGCCTCACTTCCGGTTTCTAATTATTATAGGAGGGACTGATCAAAATTAGTGGTATATACTGTACATTAATAAAGCAAAACAGCGTGTCACATGTAGTGATAACACTGTGTATGTAGCCAAACCTCGTTTTGGGGGCCGCTGCGTCATTTTCGACGCAGCGTCTCATCCTATTATAATGTATGGAGAGATATCCAAGCCTCGTTATGAAAACGAGGCTTGGACCTATTAATATGGGTGCGATCACATGACGCAGGCTTAATAACATCATCCACGCCTCGCTATGAAAACGAGGCGTGGATCAGGCCCCTAGTATGAGTCTGCGGCGTCACGTCAGCCGCGCGTCACATGACACAGGCACAATAACATCATCCCCGTCTCTGTGTAAGAACGAGGCGTGGATCAGACCTCCCATATAGCCGCGCTTCTAAACAGAACGGGTGACGCCTTTAAGACTGATGTAAAAGACTCCGTACAGAGCCAGTGACGCCCACATCCTCTCACATAAATAATAACTATATGTCACAAGTAGATAGAAGGACCTCGTAATGTGATATATAGCAGCCAAAGGAGGTAATGTATATCATCTGGCTATGAATTGGGATAACATTCCCTAATATATAGAAAATAAACACACTTATCCGCATGAGTAATTGAATACATGAAAGAGATATATACAAAGGATATAATAAATCCTCTATATTGCCTATTCAATCATAATGAAGTCACACACGTGAATATTAACTGTGACATATAATGAGTGTTGATACATATATATGATTAAAATATGAATTTAAACATTTTATATATTATGTTTTTTTTTAAAGTATAAAAATGGCAGCTTTCTATAACCTATTACGTGTGTGACTTCATTATGATTGAATAGGCAATATTGAGGATTTATTATATCCTTTGTATATATCTCTTTCATGTATTCAATTACTCATGCGGATAAGTGTGTTTATTTTCTATATATTAGGGAATGTTATCCCAATTCATAGCCAGATGATATACATTACCTCCTTTGGCTGCTATATATCACATTACGAGGTCCTTCTATCTACTTGTGACCTATAGTTATTATTAATGTGAGAGGATGTGGGCGTCACTGGCTCTGTACGGAGTCTTTTACATCAGTCTTAAAGGCGTCACCCGTTCTGTTTAGAGGCGCGGCTATATGGGAGGTCTGATCCACGCTTCGTTCTTACACAGAGACGGGGATGATGTTATTGTGCCTGTGTCATGTGACGCGCGGCTGACGTGACGCCGCAAACTCAAAGGCGTCACCTGTTTCATTTAAAGGCGCGGCCATACTAGGGGCCTGATCCACGCCTCGTTTTCATAGCGAGGCGTGGATGATGGTATTAAGCCTGCGTCATGTGATCGCACCCATATTAATAGGTCCAAGCCTCGTTTTCATAACGAGGCTTGGATATCTCTCCATACATTATAATAGGATAAGACGCTGCGTCGGAAATGACGCAGCGGTCCCAAAACGAGGTTTGGCTACATACACAGCGTTATCACTACATGTGACACGCTGTTTTGCTTTATTAATGTACAGTATATACCATCCCTATTATTACTGTCTAACTATCTGAAGACACTATATTAGTCACATAAGTGCCACTAATTTTGATCAGTCCCTCCTATAATAATTAGAAACCGGAAGTGAGGTAACGGTGGTCCACTTCCGGGTCATGGAGGTCACCTTATCTATTTATTGCGATGTGTGGTGGACACAGTCCATACCCCAGATGATGACTGTTTAGTCAAAACTAGTCGGGTGGACGTGTCTACACATATCGCTCTTGTTCCTGAACTTATGCCTGTATTATCATCGCATATGTGAGTGTTTTATTGTTATCTGCTTTTTTACATTAAACTCTTTCCATACGGTATCACGCTATGTGAGCTTCTCTCTACTTTTATACGTATGAAATACGGATACCGAGTCCTCTGCATATACTCACGAATACGTGACCAACATATGAGATGTCCTGTCTGATTGAAGTGGAATAAAACTCTCTGGACTCCAGACCATCTACATTGGGTTTGCTAACCCCCAAAACTTATCTCGACTTGGGTGGCATACGCCTCTCCAGGTCTGAGACTTCCGGTAAACCTCCTTCAACTCACTCTGGGTGGCGGTTTTCACAGCACTCCGTATTTGAATTGCAAAGTTTAGACTTTAATGAACACTTTCTTTTTGGATTGATCTTCATTTTACACTTCAAAATTGATGATTTTCGGTTATGAACTTTGTTTGATTATTGGGTTCTTACTTTTTACAGTTTATGTTGACCATTATGGGATACATTACTAATGATTAGTATCACTAATTTTTTGTCAGTATAATCACATGATTTATTCAGCACTGTTTTTGATTTGGGTTTTGCACTAGTTCATTCTGATTTAATGCACATCCAATCATATATCTCAGTTATGTCTGTATATGTTTTATTACTAGACACAGATAACAAAAGTTAGCGCTACACTTATATTTATACTTTTTTATTGCTTTATCTACAGCAGTGTTGGCGGCTGTTTTGTTACACTTTATCTCAGCGCAGTATGTTTCCCCAATTTTTACACTAAATAGTCCACTAGATTTTTATATTGCTGCAGAGATACAACTTTATTCGTTCCAATTTTGCACTTGATGCACATTAAGTACTACAAGTATGGACGTTTTTGATTACCGTGCATCACGCACAGTGAACACCGAGGGTGTATTTGTCATTACAGGCAATGACACCGAGATTGGGGGTCTATTTCTAAGACTTCAAAACATCATGGTGTCAGAACTACATCTCCAATGGGACCTTGTTTTTCTGGAACAATACGTTTCAGAGAACATGGTTCCTCTGAGTCTTAGATGGGATATTCATCCACAACAAGGGGAAGTAGACCTTGAATCCTGGTTCAAATACTTCAATGAGGCTGGGACCAAATTTCTCAATTTCCTTATTACTAGGAAAAGAAACCGTCTTTCAGATCTAGACCGAGAAATTAAATAACTAAAAGATGGACTTCTTGTATATAAAAATACAGTTGAATACAACACTCAGTCATCCAACCTTCAGGCCCATCTCATTAAAGAAGATCGGGACCAGAGAAATAAAAAACACAAAAAGTACTCACGGGATATTGGGGACTACAAATCAGGGAAAGTGTATAGTTGGCAAAAGCCTTCTGTATCAGAGCTGGCTATGGAGGTTAACTCATCCGGCTCTGCAACAGTGGCACCTCCAAAGGAACACTATAGCCAACCAAAACCTTCTATGAATAGAAACCCACAACCTAGTGATCAAACACAAGGTGGTAGACCTCAAAATGTCCATACCCCTAAGAACACACAGAGAGGGAGGGGACATAGTTCCAATAGAAGAGGTGGGAGGGGACATAGAGGTAATCATTCTTATAATGATAATAACCAACAATATGAGAGAGATAGGTCATATCAAAGGGGATCACCACCCAGATTTTATGACCAGCCTCACTCCTCCTATCAGAGCTACCCTAGTACATCTACTTATAATAGATACTCTCCTCTTCAGGATTATAAAGATGATAGAGTATACCCATATCCCATTGCAGAGTTTGATCGACCCCCCATACGGATATCAACAATCCAATCCCAACTCCCGTCCCACTCAGGGTTTTCGGGAGGACCCCCTAAGAAGAAAAAGGGGTCCCGAAACAAGAGAGGGACCAGAGGAGGGAGGAGACTACAAAGGCGGAAAGAGAAGTCGAACATGACCTGCCAAGGCGTGTTCAACTTAAGCAGCATCACATTATCTCAAGAAGAAAAAATGGTTTTGGATAAGGGCCTTAAATATGCCCCTCCGCGAAAGCTTAATAAGTTTAATACTTTTGTGGATATACATAAGTATATTAGAAAAATTAATATCCAACGCTATATTACTTCAAATCCCACCAGAAATATAGCTAGGGCAGCTACCTCAGGCACTGTCCATTCGGGGTTAGCAAACCCCTCACTTTTTAATCCTCCCAACCAGCTAGCCCCAGCACTAAACATGTTTAGAGATCTAGTTCTTCAGGATCTAGCTAAGTTACCATCGAAAAAAAAAAATAAAAAAAATTCTAACAATCCTTTACCCAGCAGGGGCCTCAAAACCCTATGTGACAATAAAGATCTGGTCATACGCCCCGCCGACAAAGGCGGGGGCATAGTTTTGTTAGATAAAGCTAGCTATATGGAAGAAATGTACAAAATCTTGAGCGATCAAGACACCTACAAAGAAATATCAAACAACCCCACTTCCAAATATAAGAAAAAGCTGACCAATCTCATCACTATAGGTTTTGATTCAAAGATTTTAAATAATAAAGAGAAGTCGTATCTTGTCCCTTTAGCCCCTAGAATTCCTATCATTTATTATTTACCTAAAATCCATAAGGATCCGCTCCATCCTCCTGGACGTCCCATTATTAGTGGGATAGATTCCATTACATCCAGGATAGGAAAATATATAGATTTATTTTTGCAACCTTCCGTTAGAACCACCCCATCCTACCTTAAGGACACTAAGGATGTTATTAAATGCCTTATGTCAATAACTTTTGAGGGTGAACTTACCATGGCCACCGCGGATGTCGCGTCTCTGTACACCTGCATCCCACATCACAGGGGTATGGAGGCTGCTCAAATATTTTTAAACAGAGACCTCACGTTAGCTGCTCCTCAGGTAAATTTTATCATGGAACTATTGGAATTCGCAACTCAACATAATTATTTTTGGTTCGACGGACATTATTATCTTCAACAGAAAGGAGTCGCAATGGGAGCGAAATTTGCGCCAAGTTTGGCCAATCCGTTCATGGCCAAGTGGGAGGAGGATGTCGTCTATGCCCTGGAAGACCCTCAGCTTTTGCTCTGGGCCAGGTACATCGACGACATCCTCCTCCTATGGACGGGCACCTCACATACACTGGAGAACTTCTTCTCAGTGTTAAACGACAACGATAGAGGTATCACCCTTACATACGAATCCAGTAAGTCCATGATACACTTTTTGGATTTACAGATAGAAAGATCAGGACAACAGTTTAAATTCAGTACATATTTTAAGCCTACTGACCGAAATGGATTTATACCCATGGATAGTTGCCACCACAGGTCGTGGCTTACATCGGTCCCCAAAAGTCAATTCCTGCGACCCCCCGCAGGAATTGTACTGAAACTGAAACTTTCGTGGCACAAGCAAATGTGCTAAAGAAAAGATTTCTGGAAAAAGGGTATAACCAGGAAGAAATTGAGAGTGACCTAAAAAAAGTGTTGGACATAGAAAGATCCACATTATTGGAAGATAGACCTCCAAAAGAAGGAAAATATACTTTTAAATGGTCGTTCCTTACAACTTTCTCCACTCAGCATAGGCAAATTAAAGCCATTTTTGAACAACATTGGGGGATATTGAGGAATGATAGGATACTGGGTGCCTTAATTCCTGAAAGACCTAAGGTAATATATAAAGGAGTACCTTCTCTCCAAAACAAGATCGCACCCAATATTATAAATCCACCTATCAAACTCACTTTTTTCCATAATTGGACGGGTTATTACCCCTGTAAAAAATGTGTTGTTTGCCAATATAATACATGTGGAAGAAAGTCTACAAAGGAGTTTAGATCCTCAGTGACTAACAGGGTTTACCCAATTAAACAGTTCTGCACATGTGCCACAACTCATGTCGTATATTTGCTGACCTGTCCATGTGGCAAACAATACGTGGGCAGAACTATAAGAACTTTTACTGCCAGAGTATCTGAACACATTAGCAAGATAAAACTGGGGAGCATCAAACACACTGTCCCCAGGCATTATCGGCAACACCATGCTCGAAACCCTAGCAGTACTCAATTTCTGGTCATTGACCGCTTTGTGGCCCCATGGAGGGGAGGAGCCACCACTAGGGGAGTATCCAGACTGGAAACATTCTGGATATATGAGCTCCAGACCCACCACCCACTAGGAATGAAAGTAGAGTGGGACATTAACTCTTTTATTAATATGTCTTGATTGTTGCATATTATAGTACGACTTCTCTTTAAATTTAATCTGAATTTTATTAAAATTTTATCCAAATTTTTTAAATTTCATTCAAATGAATTTTAATAGGTTATAGAAAGCTGCCATTTTTATACTTAAAAAAAAAAAATATTATATAAAATGTTTAAATTCATATTTTAATCATATATATGTATCAACACTCATTATATGTCATAGGTAATATTCACGTGTGTGACTTCATTATGGTTGAATAGGCAATATTGAGGATTTATTATATCCTTTGTATATATCTCTTTCATGTATTCAATTACTCATGCGGATAAGTGTGTTTATTTTCTATATATTAGGGAATGTTATCCCAATTCATAGCCAGATTATATACATTACCTCCTTTGGCTGCTATATATCACATTATGAGGTCCTTCTATCTACTTGTGACCTATAGTTATTATTTATGTGAGAGGATGCGTCACTGGCTCTGTACAGAGTCTTGTACATCAGTCTTAAAGGCGTCACCCGTTCTGTTTAGAGGCGCGGCTATATGGGAGGTCTGATCCACGCCTCGTTCTTACACAGAGACGGGGATGATGTTATTGTGCCTGTGTCATGTGACGCGCGGCTGACGTGACGCCGCAGACTCAGAGGCGTCACCTGTTTCATTTAGAGGCGCGGCCATACTAGGGGCCTGATCCACGCCTCGTTTTTATAGCGAGGCGTGGATGATGTTATTAAGCCTGCTTCATGTGATCGCACCCATATTAATAGGTCCAAGCCTCGTTTTCATAACGAGGCTTGGATATCTCTCCATACATTATAATAGGATGAGACGCTGCGTCGGAAATGACGCAGCGGTCCCAAAACGAGGTTTGGCTACATACACAGCGTTATCACTACATGTGACACGTTGTTTTGCTTTATTAATGTACAGTATATACCATCCCTATTATTACTGTCTAACTATCTGAAGACACTATATTAGTCACATAAGTGCCACTAATTTTGATCAGTCCCTCCTATAATAATACGAAACCGGAAGTGAGGTAACGGTGGTCCACTTCCCGGTCATGGAGGTCACCTTATCTATTTATTGCGATGTGTGGTGGACACAGTCCATTCCCCAGATGATGACTGTTTAGTCTAAACTAGTCGGGTGGACGTGTCTACACATATCGCTCTTGTTCCTGAACTTATGCCTGTATTATCATCGCATATGTGAGTGTTTTATTGTTATCTGCTTTTTTACATTAAACTCTTTCCATACGGTATCACGCTATGTGAGCTTCTCTCTACTTTTATACACGTATGAAATACGGATACCAAGCCCTCTGCATATACTCACGAATACATGACCAACATACTAGATGTCCTGTCTGATTGAAGTGGAATAAAACTCTCTGGACTCCAGACCATCTACATTGGGTTTGTTAACCCCCAAAACTTATCTCGACTTGGGTGGCATACGCCTCGCCAGGTCTGAGACTTCCGGTAAACCTCCTTCAACTCACTCTTGGTGGCGGTTTTCACAGCACTCCGTATTTGAATTGCAAAGTTTACACTTCAATGAACACTTTCTTTTTGGATTGATCTTCATTTTACACTTCAAAATTGATTATTTTCGGTTATGAACTTTGTTTGATTATTGGGTTCTTACTTTTTACAGTTTTTTTTTTTAACAGAGATGTTTTATTGAAAAACAAAACAGGACTACAATAACACATGCAGAAGAAATTGCAATCAGAGAGTTACAGTAGACTTTATACGGTTAAGCAATATATCCAGGTTACAAACACATCACACATCTTCCAACAGTAGGGACGACGACCAGGCCCCAACTTCAATTAGGGCAGTTAATCAGTATGTATATCGTAGAATCCCTAACCAGAGTACTAAACCGGGTGATAGACAGGTGGATCCCTTTTTGGGGGGGGGTGGGCAAAAGAAAAGGGAAGGTCTGTTCGAGTGAATAACCATGTGAGCCCACTGACGGTCTACCTCAACCATTAGCATCAATCCAGCCCGACCAAATCTTATCAAACTTCGCTGGGCACTGTCTGCTCTCATAGGTAAGTCTGTAAAGGGGCAGCACTGAGTTGACAGTAGTGGTCCAGGATTCCAGTCTAGGCGGGTCCCTCGACTTCCATTTGAGAAGAATTTCGCGTCTAGCATAGAACAGGGAGAAAGTCAGAAAGAGTTTGGTGTATCTGTCACCTAGACTGTCGTCTAAGTGGCTCAGGAGAAGGGTCAGGGGGTCTAAGGGGACCTTGAGGCCGGAGACCGCGCTCAGGGTGTCCTCCACCTGTGTCCAGTAAGGTTGGATCTCCCGGCACGACCAAACCATGTGCCAGAAGGAACCAACCTCACGCCCACACCTAGGACAGAGAGGGTCCCTATCCGGAAAAATTCGGGCCAACCGTTCCGGGGTGAAATAGGCCCTGTGCAAAAATTTGGGCTGTATGAATCTGTCTTTAGCTGCTATTAGGGTCGGTATATACGTGGACACACATTCCTCCCAGGTCTCGTCATCAAGATTGGGCAAGTCAGCCTGCCATTTCAGAAGGGTTTTGGTCAGCTTGGTGTCGTAGGCAACCGTCAGGTAGAGGTAGAGGGAGGAGAGGGGCAGTCCCATTGCACTGGAAGTCAGGAGGCGCTCGAGGGAATCCGACTCCAACGTCAATACATCCGGGAATTGGGCAGCAAAGGCATGCTTCAGCTGCCAATAGCGGAATGACCACCTCTCCGGGAGCGAATACAGGGCCCTCATATCTTGGAAGCCCAAAAGTTTGCCCTCTCTGACTATGTGTTTCAGGGATGTTATTCCTTTCCCCGCCCACACCGAGGGATCAGGTAGCGAGTGGAAGTGAGGGAGGGTAGGGTTGCCCCAGAGGGGCGTATGAGGGGAAACATGAGAGGGTTTCACATAAATGACTCTTGCCTCGCGCCAGGCTCTAATCGTGATCTTCATGGGGGTAGTAACAGAGGGGGCGGCACGTTCACCTCGAAATGCAAGATTGCTAAGAGCGGCATACGAGCCGAGTACAGCAGCCTCCAACGTAACCGCCGAGTTCAGTCTGGGCTGGGAGAACCACCAACGGACAGTGACCAAAACGGCTGCCCAGTAGTAAATTTGAAAGTTGGGAAGCGCCAAACCCCCACCAGAAAGGGGGAGATGGAGTGTCCGCTTCGCCACCCTGGGAGTCCTCCCCGCCCAGATGAAAGTTCCCAGCTGCCCCTCTAGACTCCGGAAAAATGCCCCGGGAATGTGAACTGGGGTGTTCCTGAAGAAGTACAGGAACTTGGGGAGTAGAGTAGCACCATCTTGAGGAGGTTAACCCGGCCCACAGGAGTCAGGGGAAGGGAACGCCATGCCGTACATTTGATGGTGACCTGCTGCATAAGAGGGTGGATATTACAGGCCATATACTTCCCCAAGTCCGCCGTGACCTTTATTCCCAAGTATTTAATTTCTGCCACCCAGTTAAGTCTCGTCTGGAGGTTGGATATGGTGGGGGAAAGATGAAGCGAGAACAGCTCAGATTTGTCCCAGTTGATGCGTACCCCTGAGAAACCGCTAAAACGGTCAAATTGGGCCAAGACTCTATGAAGGGAGGCAGAAGAGTTTGCCAAGTATAGCAAGGCGTCGTCTGCGCAAAGGGAGATTTTTTCGTAGATAGTCCCAACCTGTATACCCCTTATCTCGGCATCCGCTCTGACAAGGGCAGCCAGGGGCTCCATCGCCAGGGCTAACAGGCCCAGGGACAGGGGACAGCCCTGACGCGTGCCCCAACCCAGCGGGAATGGCTCCGAGAGACACGCATTGGTGTACACTCTGGCCTGGGGAGCCGCGTAGAGTAGTTTCACCCATGAAATAAAGTTGTTACCAAACCCGAATTTAGAAAGAACCGCCCACAAGTACCTCCACTCAACAGAGTCGAAGGCATTCTCGGCGTCCAGAGAGGCCACAAGACTCTGCCCTACCCCATCCGCCCTAGCTATGTGGGTAAATAATCTCCTAAGGTTTATGTCTGTGCCCCTACCCGGCATGAATCCCGTTTGGTCGGGGTGTACTAATGCTGTGATGACCGTATTTAATCTATTCGCCAGGACCTTAGCCAGTAACTTAGCGTCGACATTCAACAGCGAGATTGGCCTATAGGAGGGGTACAGAGAAGGGTCCTTACCCGGCTTCGGGATAACAACGATGACCGCATCGCTCATGGAGTGCGGAAGTGAATGCAGTTGTTCAGCAGCCGTCAGCATTGTATGAAGTCTAGGGGCTAGGGTGTCAGGGTATTGTTTGTAGAGCTCAACAGGAATCCCGTCAGGGCCAGGTGTCTTGCTCGGTTGCATAGATTTAAGAGCTTTAAGTATCTCGTCCAAAGAAATAGGTCTGTCCAGGGCGTCCCTATACTTGTCAGTCAGGACAGGAACGTCCACCTCGTCAAGGTAACTGACCAGTTCGTCATCCCTAAACGTCACCTTGGAAGTGTAAAGCGTTTGGTAATGAGCGACAAAACATTTGTTGATCTCTTCAGAGGTGTAGAGGAGATCACCACTAGGTCCCAGGATGTGGGGGACGCTGGAGCCACCTGAGTGCTCTCTGGAGAGCCAGGCAAGGAGCCTACCAGATCTCTCACCCTGTTCAAATTTTTTTTTACAGGTTATGTTGACCATTATGGGATACATTAATAATGATTAGTATCACTAATTTTTTGTCAGTATAATCACATGATTTATTCAGCACTGTTTTTGATTTGGGTTTTGCACTAGTTCATTCTGGTTTAATGCACATCCAATCATATATCTCAGTTATATCTGTATATGTTTTATTACTAGACACAGATAACAAAAGTTAGCGCTACACTTATATTTACACTTTTTTATTGCTTTATCTACAGCAGTGTTGGCGGCTGTTTTTGTTACACTTTATCTCAGCGCAGTATGTTTCCCCAAGTTGATACGGACGCACAACAGCAAAGAACAGCATTGACTGAGGAGGAGTGGAGGAAGGGGGTGAAGCAGAGGAGAATACTGGATCATAAGGTGTAATGCTATAGGAATAAGGCATTGTCAGTGGACACTGGTCTGCACTTTTTTGCTCCTTTTGTCTTTGTGTATATCTCCCGGTTCATCGTAGCGGGGGGGAGCAGAGAAGGAAGGAAGAGTTAATGCAAGCAGAATACTACTGAATAGAATGCAGGCTGCACATATTTTTCCTTTTTCTCCACTATGTGATTATTTACATCTAGACTTGTGCCGCTATTGGACTGTTCAGCATTATCCATCTAGCCCCCTGAGCCGCAGTTGATTATAGATGCTTAAACTGTTTAATTGTTTAAATATTTCAAAGTAGTCTTTGAAGGGTTAATAGCATACCCAGACAGCGGATGGCCCTCATAGATGATGATCTAATCTGCTAGTTCTACAGCACTGTTTCTGGACTTATCTAGCCCCTGAGCCAGTGTTCTGACGAGCTGGTTCCTCCTATCGATATGGTTCTCCCTTGACTGTGCAGGTGCAATCCGAGCCGACAGAAATATCAGAGCGTGAACAGCTGTTCGACAGCTGTAGACGCGCTCGCTCCCGATGCTTAGTTATAAGGGAACCAGCTCGACAAGACACCGCTCTATACAGCAAGGGGCGGATCAGATGTGATATTGAGCAGTACTTTTTTGTTTGTTTATACACGCGGCTGTATACAGCAAGGAGCTGATATGATGTTGTGCAGTGCTTTTTTTGCTTGATACATGCCGCTCTATACAGCAAGGGATGCATTTAAACATATTAGTGTAGCGCACACACCCCCTTCTCCTTGTCTGCTTCGGCTCCTCTTAGGAGAAAGGGGCACACCGCACCACAACCCCGTACCCTCCTGTGTTAAGAGGTTAGGCGGTGTTGTTTTTGGGCCTTGTCTGCAGCCAGAGCATAAAGTCCTCCTGAGAATGATTCTCACTTCTACAGTGTGTAGATGCAAGTCCTTGACTTCCCCAGGAACGTAAATGTCCACACCAGCTGAAAGTCCAACTCAATATTTATTTTCCACTTGCACAACACATATTCTCTTGGAAAGATGAAAGGTTGGAGCAAAGACACAGGACAGCTTTAAGGTGTGGAGGAGGTCCAGGTACAAACGTAGCTCAAACTCTTAGAACTGTTCAGATTCTCAAACAGTTTTGGCGCATGGTCTCTGACACAGACCATGAGGTTGGTCTCTGCCACAGACCTTGTGAATAGGGTCACTGCCACTGACCTGGCGAACAAGGTCACTGCCACTGACCGGGTGAATATGGTCACTGCCACTGACCTGGTGAATATGGTCACTGCCACTGACCGAGTGAATCTTGATTTCCTTCCTAGGACATAGCCCCTTTCAGGGAGAAGACATCCCCCCAGAGAGTCAACAGACCCCTTCCTTCACCATGTCCACAGCACCGGTCCTTCGGAACAGGTCCTCCCTTCTCATAGGGTGTGGGTCCCCTCGCAAGGTGGCACCCTGGACTCCTCGATCCCTTGCGGACCCCAGCCGAAGGCTGCTGGGCTCTAGGCCGTTACTGCAACTCCTGGGTCTCCATGCCCAGGCAAACAGGAGCGGTGAGGTAGTACCTCACCCCAGGCTAAAGGTGCCTGAGGTGGAACCGGAACAAGGCCTCTGGGCCTAGGGCACCCGGAGATGATGAACCACACACACACAGGCTGAAGGTGCCTGGGCGTGGATGGACGAAGACCCCTTCTCAGAAGATGTCCGCCCCTTTTATACCCTCTCCCAGCATGCACAGCAGGTTCCCCGCCCCACTGTATGGCTGCCGAGAGGGGACACAAAAGGCACAGCACTGCGCTCGCGGTTCAACCCTGGCCCAGAATGGCAGCGCCACCCACCGGCCACAGGGAACACATCGCCAGCATTAACCCCTGAGAACAAAAATGGTCCATGAATCCTATCAATTTAATGTGTCTGAGCCTGGTTACCACTCCCCTTAAATTGAACACCCCGCTACATTAGTAACCCACCCTTTTAGAAAAACCCGCCCTTGAGACATTGTCTAGTATAGAGCGGCCTGTCAAGTCTCCGCCCCTTTTTCCGCCCATTGCGGTGTGTAGTATAGAGCTGCAAACCCGCCCATCAACATATAAAAACCCGCCCTTGTAGTATAGAGCGCCGTGTCACAGTCTCCGCCCCTTGCTGCCCGGTGTGTATCCTCGGGAGCAGGCGCGTCAACAGCTGACGAACAGCTGACGAACAGCTGTAGAGGGTCGGAGATTTCCGTGGGCTCCGAGTGCGCAAGCACTGCGCCTGCGCAGTCGAGGGCGGACCCTATCCGATAGGGGAACTGAATACAGAGACACTATAATCAACTAAAAACCAGAAGAACGGCGAGACACCCTTAGGGTACTGAACCCGTGAGTCCTTGGCTAGCCGGCAGTGCACCAACCTGAACATAAACAGCAATTGGTTGTAACATACCTAGACCAAGGAAACTTGCAGATGAGCCCCATTTGGGTCTAATGAATGTAGGGACCATAGTTAAACATATGCCTCCCAATGGTATAAATAGGGTTACTTGTAGAATATTGGACACACATAATCCCCAATATAGACTGACTTATAAAGTTAAATCCGTGGAATTTACAGCAATACCCCCCATAGTGGTGTAGTCTCAGTGCCATCTTGAAGCAAGTACACAGCCTAATATAGGATAGTGGATTGCCATCCTGAGAAAAGAGACTTGATAAGTAAAAAATAAACAGCAAAAAGTTTTAAAACTGGGGAAACGCATAAGAGCGGCTAACAAAAACATCATGAGTAAGACTACGAGTAAAATCACAAAGGGAAGTGCCCCGAAAACCCCTTAAAGTAGTGCAGCGACTAGCACGATTAAACAATACATGACCCAGGAGGCAAGCCCAAAAAGTCCTGGATTGGGCAAACAGCAAGAAAAAATAGAGAAGAAAACGGAAAAAAAAAGAGCACTGTAAAAAAGGTAGGGGATGCACCAGACCAATCCAGAGACGACTCAACAACAGAGAGTGAACTAGAGATTAGCAGAGCGGAGGAACAACGGGCAGATACACAAATTCCAACAAAGGCGGAAATGACTGAGATGCTACTGAGACTGGAAAATGCAATCAAGTTAGAAATGAATACACTAAGAACTGACTTCTGACATCTCCTGACAAGGGTTGAGGTGACGGAAGAGAGAACAGACAAGCATGCCCAGGAATTAAGTAAACTAAAGGAGAAAGTCAAAATAATGCAACAAAATCAGAAAAAAATATTATATAGATTAGAAGACCAAGAGAACCGAAATAGAAGACAAACTATGAGAATTCGCTCGCTCCCTGAGGGAAGAGGGGAAGATCTGAGAAAAATAATGAATATAATCTTCAACCCCCTGCTGGATAAAGGAACATAGGAACCCCTCAAGATCGAGAGAGTACACCGGGTCAGAAAATTTAAAAAATACAGAAACCGAGTGGCCGCGAGACATAATAGTGAGGTTTCGGTTCTACGAAGATAAGGCAGAAATTTGTGCAAAATTAAGGGGAAAACCACCCATACGGTATGAAGGGACTGAGTTACAAATCTTTACAGACTTGGCACCGGAAACACTCGCAAGACGGAGACTCTTGAAACCTCTTTTGGAGCAAATGCGGGCACAGAACATTAAGTGTAATTGGGGAATTCCAGCTTGTCTAATAGGCCAGAAAGAGGGAAGATCAGCCAGACTAAGGTTCCCGGAAGAACTGGCAGGATTTTGCAACAAGCTTGATTTACAGGTCCCAGATCTGGCAGGCTGGGTAGAATGAGAGAACGAAATATAAAAGGAAGAGGATTAGGTGTATCAGGCGGATAAGAACTTAAAATAATCTATGCCAAGAAACTACTAAGGGGGGGGTCGAGTTGGGGGGGGGAGTAAAGGAGGGGCCGAGAGTGGCTAACCGGGGCTCCAAATGGCACCTCGGGATCACCTCACCCAACGCGCTACCTTTCCATATGTTCTATTTTACATATAAAGACAATTCTTTCTGGTAAATAAGTAATTTAACCTATGTTTTAGGCATTTTATGAATTCTTGATCAGAACGTCTATACATCATTCCCCCATTAATGGGAACCTATGACATGCCCTGAGCGGAGCGGAGCGACATCTGTGCATGCGCACATGGAGAGTGCTGGCTCCATTTAGTATCCTCTATATCATCTTTAGGTATGGAGTGACTTAAGAACAGTGGATTATTCCATTGACTCCTCTCTTTTTCCTTTTGTCTCTTTTTTCTCCCTTTTCTTTCCTTCCTTCCTTCTTTCCCCTTTTTTTTTTCTTCTTCTTCTTCTTCTTGGAGAACCCTTATGTATGCTTTGCCAAGACCTATTTCTCTTTATATTGATATGTTATAAAATCAATGCTAATGTATGTTTTTTTGTTTTACATCTAAAGTGGGAATTTTCTATTTCAACAATTCATTAAAATATTCTTCAACGTCCAGTTCTGATGAAGCCTTAAGCCCCATACACACGATCGGATAACCTATGGATTTTCGTCCGATGGATTTGTCCATCGGAAATCCGATGAAACTGTTTTTCATCAGTCTTGGCCACACACCATCAGTCAAAAAACCGACCGTTCCAAACGCGGTGACGTAAAACACTCCGATGAGCCGAGAAAAATGAAGTTTAATGCTTCTGAGCATGCGTCGACTTGATTCTGAGCATGCGTGGGTTTTTTAACCGATGGACTTGCCCATAGACGATCGGAAATTCCCATCGGTTTTTTATCCATCGGAAAATTTTAAAACAAGTTCTATTTTTTACAACCGATGGAAAAAAGACTGATGGGTACCATACACGATCGGTTGGTCTGATGAAAACCATCCATCGGACGGTTTTCATCAGTCAAACCGATCGTGTGTACGGGGCTTGACAGGCGAAACTGTTGAACACAAATGGACGTTATTGTCAACTATATACAATTCTATACAATTCTTTTCTGTTACATGTTAGGTAGTAGATGTATAACTGTAACGGTTAGTGAAATGTGTATATCAGTTTTTTATGTGATCAATACATTTTCTATTTTTTTATAAATATTTTGTCGTATCCACTGATATATTAGCACCTTTAAAATCCCATATCCCGTTCTTCATAAACCCTAAGACACAAGACTATACATTTTACTCCCCTGTGCACGGGACATACTCTAGGATAGATTTATATTTTGGTAGACCAGTGTTTCTCAACTCTAGTCCTCAAGGCACCCCAACAGGTCATGTTTTCAGGCTTTCCATTATTTTGCACAGGTGATTTGATCAGTTTCACTGCCTTAGAATTACCACAGCCGTTTCATCTGAGGGAAATCCTGAAAACATGACCTATTGGGGCGCCTTGAGGACTGGAGTTGAGAAACACTGTGGTAGACCATAGGTACCTGGTCTATGTCATTGATATGAAGATCGAAATTACCACGCTATCAGACCATGCCCCTGTGTGAGAATAAAACGGAGTGTTACCGCAGGGCCGATCCTAGGGTCACAGACGCCTGGGTGCAGAAATATTTCTGGCGCCCGCACGTGGGCGTGGTCATCCTACAAACTCCTCCCCTTTACACATGTTTCTATAGCAACGATTCAAACACAGATGCTCCCCTAAGAAGTCGTCGTTACTCTAGGATCCTCCCATGATCCTTTAACAATAAAGAAAATACAGGAAGAGCGTACACTAATGAGACCTGGAGAGGAGTCTCTCTGATGCACACATTGAGGGCTTCTGTTAGAGAGTCTGTTAGGAAGAGCCCCCAGACATAGTACAAGAGATGGTCAGAGAGTGCAGACATATTACAGGTGACCGTCAGAGTGCAGACATGACACAAGAGACTGTCAGAGACTGCAGACATATTACAGGAGATGGTCAGAGAGTGCAGACATAGTACAGGAGACAGAGAGTGCAGACATAGTACAGGAGATGGTCAGAGACTGCAGTTATAAAACAGGAAATTATCAGAGACTGCAGACATAATGCAGGAGATGATCAGAGAGTGCAGACATATTACAGGAGATGGTCATAGACTGCAGATATAATGCAGGAGATGGTCAGAGACTGCAGACATAATATAGGAGATAATGGCTCTCACCTGACCCAGCGATACAGCAACAACGGTTCCTCTGATCAGCTCACTCTGAATTGCCCGTAGTGACTCCACCGAGTCCAGATCTGTATAAAGTATAGACTCCCTACTCCCCTATAGACTCCCTACTAAGTATAAACCCCTCCCTCAATACAGACCCCCCTCCATTAGTACAGACCCCCCAGGACAAACCCCCCCTCCATTAGTACAGACCCCCCAGGACAAACCACCCCCCTCCATTAGTACAGACCCTCCCACAAACCACCCCCCATTAGTACAGACCACCCCCCCTCTATTAGTAGAGACCCCCCACAAACCACCCCCCTCCATTAGTAAAGACCACCCCACAAACCATCCTCCCTCCATTAGTACAGACCCCCCCTCAGGACAAACCACCCCCCTCCATTAGTAGAGACCCCGCCACACACCACCCCCCATTAGTACAGACCCTCCCACAAACCCCCCATTAGTACAGACCCCCCCACAAACCACCCCCCCATTAGGACAGACCACCCCCTCCATTAGTAGAGATCCCCCCACAAACCCCCCCATTAGTACAGACCACCTCCCATTAGTACAGAACACCCCCTTCTATTAGTAGAGACCCCCACAAACCACCCCCACCCTCAATTAGTACAGACCCCCCTCAGGACAAAGCACCCCCCCATTAGTACAGACTCCCCCACAAACCACCCCCCACTAGTACAAACCACCTCCCTCCATTAGTAGAGACCCCCCACAAACCACCCCCCATTAGGACAGACCACCCCCCTCCATTAGTAGAGACCCCTCCATTAGTAGAGACCCCCCCACAAACCCCCCCATTAGTAATGAACACCCCCCTCTATTAGTAGAGACCCCCACAAACCACCCCCCTCAATTAGTACAGACCCCCCATTAGTACAGACCCCCCCACAAACCACCCCCCATTAGTACAGACCACCCCCCTCCATTAGTAGAGACCCCCCCCACAAACCACCCGCCCATTAGTACAGACCCCCCACAAACCATCCCCCCTCCATTAGTACAAACCCCCCACAAACCAGCCCCCCTCCATTAGTACAGACCCCCTCCTGGCCCCCACAAACCATCCCCCCTCCATTAGTACAGACCCCCCACAAACCATCCCCCTCCATTAGTACAAACCCCCCACAAACCAGCCCCCCTCCATTAGTACAGACCCCCCTGGCCCCCACAAACCATCCCCCCTCCATTAGTACAGATCCCCCCTGGCCCCCACAAACAATCCCCCCTCCATTAGTAAAGATCCCCCCTGGCCCCCACAAACAATCCCCCCTCCATTAGTACAGACCCCCCTGGCCCCCACAAACCACCCCCTTCCATTAGTACAGACCCCCACAAACCATCCCCCCTTCATTAGTACAGACCCCCCTGGCCCCCACAAACCATCCCCCTCCATTAGTACAGACCACCCCTGGCCCCCACAAACCATCCCCCCTCCATTAGTACAAACCCCCCACAAACCAGCCCCCCTCCATTAGTACAGACCCCCCTGGCCCCCACAAACCATCCCCCCTCCATTAGTACAGATCCCCCCTGGCCCCCACAAACAATCCCCCCTCCATTAGTAAAGATCCCCCCTGGCCCCCACAAACAATCCCCCCTCCATTAGTACAGACCCCCCTGGCCCCCACAAACCACCCCCTTCCATTACTACAGACCCCCACAAACCATCCCCCCTTCATTAGTACAGACCCCCCTGGCCCCCACAAACCATCCCCCCTCCATTAGTACAGACCACCCCTGGCCCCCACAAACCATCCCCCCTCCATTAGTACAGACTCCCGCCTGGCCCCCACACACCACCCCCCCTCCATTAGTACAGACCCCCCTGGCGCCCACAAACCACCCCCTTCCATTAGTACAGACCCCCCTGGCCCCCACACACCAGACCCCCTCCATAAGTACAGACCCCCCACAAATTATCCCCCCTTCATTAGTACAGTCTACAGACCCCCCCTCTGGACAAATGCAAACCCCACCCGGGCGGCAGCTGGAGAGGACAGTGTGCAGCCGCGCCGCCCAGGTGGAGAGGATCGTGACAGTTAGAACAAATGTCACGCTGATGCACTGCATTCATTGCACTGCACCGCACGGACTGGACGTCCCGCCCCCACTACGTCACCGCGGGTCTCTCTCCCAGCCGCTCCAATCTCTGATCTCCTCTGCCTGGAGGATGGAGGGGGGAGCAGGAAACAGCAGCGCCGCAGCAGCGATGATCGGCGGCAGTGAGCGGCGGAGACTGAGAGCGGCCTCGCTCTGTATACCAATAAGGAGGAGGAGGAGGGAGGGGAACACTCTGGTGCTTGAGCGCCCCCACCTCTGTGGCGCCTGGGTGAACTGCACCCCTCGCACCCCGTCTAGGACCGGCCCTGTGTTACCGGGTACCAGAGACAACCATATACATGGCGAATAAATGTTGAACTCTTGCATGATAAGGAGGTAGAAGAAATAGTGAAAAAAGAAATTGAGCAATATTTTTCAACAAACGACACCAAAGAGATATCGGAGGCCACACTCTGGGAGGCCCATAAAGCTTACATGAGGGGTATATTGCCATAGGGGCTGGGAAGAAAAAAGCGAGACAAAAAAAAATTCAAACGTTAATTGAAGAAATATATAGGGCAGAACAGGATCATAAAAAACAACAGGGCATACAGTTAGAGTTATTTCAAACATTGGTAATTAAGAGAGATGAGTTAAAGGACTTAAAGTGGAGGTTCACCGGTAATTTTTTGTTTAAAAGCCAGCAGCTACAAATACAGCAGCTGCTGACTTTTAAAAAATGGACACTTACCTGTCCATGTCGCCCGCGACGTCGGCAGCTGAAGCCGAGCTACTGCTTGGCTCTCGGCTTCCCCCGCCGCCATCCTCGGTGAGGGAATCGGGAAGTGAAGCGCTGCGGCTTCACTGCCCGGTTCCCTACTGCGCATGCGCGAGTCGCGCTGCGTGTCCTAACAGGTCCCCGCTGTGTCCTGGGAGCCGAGTGTTTCCCGGAACACAGCAGGGGGGGGTGACGCGAAGGGGCGGGACTCCTGCGGGAGTTTATTCCCGGAAGTGGTGCAAATACCTGTTTTATACAGTTATCTGCACCCCCTCCCCCCTGAAAAGTGTCAAATGTGACACCGGAGGGGGGGAGGGTTCCGAAAAGCGGAGGTTCCATTTTGGGTGAACCTCCACTTTAATGGAACAAGAAACGAAAAGGACATATATTAGAATTGCCAAAGAAAGATTTCAGTGGGGGAAAAAAGCAGGTAAACATCTAACGAGAATATTACAAAAGAAAAAATCTGTAAACTATATAGATGTAGCGCACCCCCAGCTAAGAGAGCCGCTTAATTTGGTCTCAGGCCCTGTACACAGCACCGCCAACCCCCGGCAATTTACTCAACCCACTCTGGCACAGTTAGTCTAGGGTAATATCTCTTATACTCTATGGTAAAATGCAGACACCAATGCAGAATAGTAAAGTATAACAAGTTTACTTTTCTATAAGTAAAAGAACAGTTATAACAAACCACATGAATTACTTGCAGAGCCCTGCACTGAATAACATACTACGCCTGGACTATGTATGATAGTAGTTCACCAGGCGCCCTGTGGCGCAGCAACTAAAGAGAACTATCTAACTGGTCAGGCCTGATGCAGGATCTATACTCAGTCTCTCAGGAGATGATTTCTTTGCATGCAAAATCTTGACTGGAGGTGCACATTCAGAAACAATTTATAATCCACAGGTTAATCAGCAACAAGGAACACTTCACTAGAGACCGTTTAACTCAGTTCCACTATAGGTCTCCGGTGCAACATCAAATAAAGGGGCCGATAGGTCAAGGCAGTCTGTAGGCCTAATGACAGTACAACTTGTTTGGATTGAGCATGTGCTCGCTCACCCCTCCGGACGCGATCCCAGTCCGGGACTTCCACCTGCTGTGTCTCCACACACACAGCGTCTGCAGCGGTCGGGTCTCCAATCCAACAGAAGTTGAGGATAAACAAAGTCAGATGCCACCCAGGCTCGCAGTGGGGTGGAAGGCTCTTTGGCAGCTGCACAAGGCCCCAGGCTTCAGGCCATGCACTCCAGCAGATCCGCACAGGAGGACCTCTCGATCGAAGTCTCGTGTCCAAAGAGGCCGAGTTTAGCCTTGCCCCTTCCATTTATAGCCCCACCCATAAGTCTCTGCGGTGGCAACAATGCACCCTGGGTGCCAAATGGGGTTCTGGGTAAGGTAGTCCAGAGAGTCTTAAAGGAGACCCTGGTACACACTCCCCCCCACTTGAATTCTTTGGTCCCCAAAGATAAATTTAACATACTCTACGGACAACCCTAGATAAAGTGGTGTATGATGTTGGCAAAGGGAATTCCCACCAAAACTGAGGGGTTGGATTCCCTTGCCTACAGGTCACACTATCATAAGTGGCCTGCCTAACTGTGCCAGAGAGTGAGTTGGGGTTCCCCTCCACCAAATGAACAGTGGAAGGATCCGAATTCTCAGCACTCCTCCTGGCAGTCACCACAGAATCTTCTGAGCTCTCCCCCATTTGTGGGTAGGTCAACTTCTTAGGAGGCCTTATGACTCTTCGGGTCCTTTGCTCTCTTGGGATCTTTGGCTCTGGCGCCACAGGTTCTTCTTTCGGAGCAGGCTCAGGGAATGCTGCGGGCTCTGGAGCATCTGATTCAGGAGCCGGAAGGTACATAGAGTCCCTGGGGTCCTCCTCTGAGTAGGTGTCACAGGCATCTTCCCAGTGATCTGATAAAGGACTAGATGGGATGAACTCAGTAGCTTCTGCATTCAGTTTGTAGCTCACTGAAGATGATGGGCACCCGGTTGACTCCTTCACCGGGGCCCTCTGAAGTTTCCCGCCGGCTTGCGGTTGTCTATTTTCTTCTTTTTGGGGCTCGAACACACAGCTGCAATATGGCCAATTCCCCCACAGTTAAAACAGACTATATCTCCCCATTCCTGTAGAGATGCGGGTGCTGAGGCAATTGGGAATAGTTCCTTCCTTGGTACTTCTCTCTCGGGACCCTCTGAATCTTTTGCTATCAGAGAGGTCAGCATCTCTAACACCTGAGACATTTGTGATTTTAAAGTGTCCACTTCTGAATCTCTTTCAGGGGTCATTACTGAGTTGACTATCACTGCTGCAGGGGCGGCATTTGTCTTAATCATTTGCTGGTCCTGCTGTACTGCCTCCTCATCTCTGATGATTTTTATCAAGTCAGAGTAGGTCAGCGACTCTCCCCCTCCCGAGGTTTTCAGGTGAAGCCAGACTGGATCCGAGCGCAACGCTCCCTTCAAGACTTGCTTCATTCTCGCCGCATCTGTATCTTTGGGCATCATTCCCTTCTTCAATACAATTTTGCACAGCAACCTGTTCAGTCTTCTGACATACTCTGAAAGCTTCTCCTTCGGCTGTTGGAAAGTATGTTCGAACTGGTACACCATCTCTGTTACCTTTTCCAACTGACCAAACTCCTCCTGTAGCATGGCTAGACAGTCTTGAGCCGTGCAATCTGTATTCCCAATCCGGAAGCTTTTTACCGCTTCCGCAGCCGCGCCTTTCAGGCTCTCCATCACTCGTTGCCTCTTCTGCACTTCAGGCACCTCCCATGCCTCTACTGC
Organism: Rana muscosa; assembly: GCA_029206835.1. Lineage (NCBI taxonomy): Eukaryota > Metazoa > Chordata > Amphibia > Anura > Ranidae > Rana > Rana muscosa. Next base: position 572,773,290 of record CM055116.1, read on the forward strand.
TTGTAATGCCTGCTCCACCCAAGTATCAAAATCTTCCTCCCCTGAAGGGACAGGGAGCTTCCCTGAGAATATCTTTAATCTCCGGTAGCTAGTCTCTACATGTAACGTGCTTGTCTTCTGACACTTTGTTAGCAGATCCCCTATAGCATTTATCAGCTCTGGTGATATGGCAGTGACAGGTGCAGGTGCCGCCGGAGGCGTCACCCTGTCTCTTCTTTCAGGTGAGACACAGGTTGCCCCCTGCGGTGATCCCGTTGGTGATGGCTCCTTCTTTATAGTCATTGCGTGCGCCAACCTATAGGTTTTGTTGTCTGGCGTCCGCACACAGTTGTGCTTGAGAGTCTCTGGCATCTCGTCCCAGTAATCCACTAGTGCATACTGATACGAGATATCTGGGTCTGATTTTATCTCCGTCACCCACGGTGTATGGTCTGGGGGCACTGACATCATTAGCTGCTCTACCGTCTCTGTTGACCACTCCTCCCCCGGGAGGCTGATGACTACCGACTTGTTTGGCTCTGCTCTAGATGCTTCGCACCACGCTTTTACTGTTAGCGGGTCCATGCCGGTACCTCTGGCGTGTTCACCTGCTGTATCAGGATCCCGGACGAGCCCCCACGTGTAGCGCACCCCCAGCTAAGAGAGCCGCTGAATTTGGTCTCAGGCCCTGTACACAGCACCGCCAACCCCCGGCAATTTACTCGACCCACTCTGGCACAGATAGTCTAGGGTAATATCTCTTATACTCTATGGTAAAATTCAGACACCAATGAAGAATAGTAAAGTATAACAAGTTGTACTGTCATTAGGCCTACAGACTGCCTTGGCCTATCGGCCCCTTTATTTGATGTTGCACCGGAGACCTATAGTGGAGTTAAACGGTCTCTAGTGAAGTGTTCCTTGTTGCTGATTAACCTGTGGATTATAAATTGTTCCTGAATGTGCACCTCCAATCAAGATTTTGCATGCAAAGAAATCATCTCCTGAGAGACTGAGTATAGATCCTGCGTCAGGCCTGACCAGTTAGATAGTTCTCTTTAGTTGCTGCGCCACAGGGCGCCTGGTGAACTACTATCATACATAGTCCAGGCGTAGTATGTTATTCAGTGCAGGGCTCTGCAAGTAATTCATGTGGTTTGTTATAACTGTTCTTTTACTTATAGAAAAGTAAACTTGTTTGGATTGAGCATGTGCTCGCTCACCCCTCCGGACGCGATCCCAGTCCGGGACTTCCACCTGCTGTGTCTCCACACACACAGCGTCTGCAGCGGTCGGGTCTCCGATCCAACAGAAGTTGAGGATAAACAAAGTCAGATGCCACCCAGGCTCGCAGTGGGGTGGAAGGCTCTTTGGCAGCTGCGCAAGGCCCCAGGCTTCAGGCCTTGCACTCCAGCAGATCCGCACAGGAGGACCTCTCGATCGAAGTCTCGTGTCCAAAGAGGCCAAGTTTAGCCTCGCCCCTTCCCTTTATAGCCCCACCCATAAGTCTCTGCGGTGGCAACAATGCACCCTGGGTGCCAAATGGGGTTTTGGGTAAGGTAGTCCAGAGAGTCTTAAAGGAGACCCCGCTACATAGAAAAATTACAAAAGAAGAATAGGGAAATGGCACACACGACCAAGGAGATAGAAGAAATTTTTAAAACTCATTATGAGACTCAGTAAACCAGAAGGCAGATCAGGTAAACATGAAAATGGATAAAATAAATGACTTCCTAAAAGAGGCTGGACTATCTAAAATATCTGAAAGGCAAACATTAGACAAACCCATAACAGAGGAGGAAATAAACGGAGCGCTGAAAGAGTCGGCCCTGGGGAAAAGCCCCGGACCCGAAGGGTTTACGACATATTATTTAAAAAAATACAAAGAGATCCTAACCCCAAGGCTATGAATGGATTAGGGGTAGAATATAATACGAGTAGAGAGGCCCTCCTTGCATTGATAACAGTTATTCTGAAAGAGGGGAAGGATGGCACCTTATGCTCAAGCTACAGGCCTATATCGCTGCTTAACACAGATACAAAACTGTATGCTAAAATTCTTGCAGGACAAATGAAGAGATTGGGGGAATTGCACTAGGGAGGTAAACAGGTTTTAAGGGATTGTTTTATACATTGTTTTGTATGCTTGTATAACCTGAAAAAAAACAATAAAAAAAAAGGAATATATTGCTAGCGTAAACTAGTCTGAAACCACTAACCCTGCAATTAGGAATGCTGTTGCTAGAGTACACTGATCTGCCATCCCTAACCCTGTGATCAGAAACGCTGTGGCTGCTGACACCTACACAGGTGTGATGGTGATCAGGAACACTGTTGCTGGTGTACACTGGTCTGATGTCACTAACATGGGTATGACAGCAATCAGGGACACTGGCTGGCTGCACTGGTCTGGTGACTGTGTGACTACTGTTGCTGGCTGAACTGGTGACATGTAAGCCTCATACACACTATCGGATTATCCAACGAGAATTGTGTGATGACAGGCTGTTGTCGGAAAATCTGACCGTTTGTATGCTCCATCAGACAATTGTTGTCAGATTTTCCACCAATAAATGTGGGAAATCTAAAGTGCTAATTATAACGACTAATATGCATGTTATTGTCCTAAAAAGGGTTTGGGAACCCGGGTTCTGCACCAGGGGACATGTATCAATGCAAAAATAAGTTTTAAAAACGGACGTTTTTCGGGAGCAGTCATTTTAATGATGCATTAAGTGAAAAAAAAAAGTGAAATATTCCTTTAAATATCGTACCTGGGGGGTGTCTAAAGTATGCATGTGAAGTGCCACGTGTTTCCCGTGTTTAGAACTGTCCCTGCACAAAATTACATTTCTAAAGGAAAAAGAAGCCATTTAAAACTGCTTGCAGCTTTAATGTAATGTCTGGTCCCGGTAATATGGATGAAAATCTTTGAGAAAAATGGCATAGCTACCCCATCATCCCACCCCAGCCCATTACCAGCCCCTTTGGGTCTTGTATGGATATTAAGGGGAACCCCGCACACAAAATAAAAAAGGCCCTATATGCTCTGAACAGCCGTATACAGGCGGTGCATACAAGACAGGGACTGTAGGTTTGTTCTTATGTAGAATCTGTTTGTAATTTTGAACAGGTACATTATTTAAGTGTAGCTCCAGCCCAAAAATCTATTTTTAAGCTTTTTGGAAAACATAGGGAAGGGTTATCACCCCTGTAACATTTGTTTTGCTGTCTGTGCCCCTGTTCAGAACATTTCACCTCACTTTCCGTCCAAATGACCAATGTTTTTGAAAAGTGGGGTTTTTATTGAAACAAGGATTGGTGATAAAGCATCAGTAGAGAGGAGACACCTTTTTCCCATATTAACTCTTACAGGAGAGAATTTCCCTTCCTAGGGGTAGATTTCCTCTCACTTCCTGTTGTCTCCTTCCGTTTGCAAGTAGGAGTCGTTTGTAAGTTGGATGTTTGAAAGTAGGGGCCTGCCGTATATACTCTGCTGAAATTTGCCCCTTACATGTTGGTGTTGCTACAACACTGTAAGCCCTCACAGTTACTCTTGGTGGGCGCATGAATGGGCCCTGCTGTGAATTATTAGATCAAGAATTGTAATTGCATGCCCTTGTTGAACAGGGGCTGAAAAATTGGGCCTTAGGCACTGGTGCCACAACACTGCAACCCCTCACAGATACTGTACTTGGAGCACAGCAATGAGCACTGTTGCAAAGTATTGCATCAAAAATTGTAATTACACGCCCCTGTTAAACAGGGGCTGAAAAACTGGGCCTTAGGCACTGGTGCTGGTCCCACGACACTGCAATCTCCCAGATACTCTAGTTGGGGTGCAGGAATGAGCCCTGCTGCAAAGTATTGCATAAAAAAATTGTAATTACATGCCCCTGTTAAACAGGGGCTGAAAAATTGGGCCTTAGGCACTGGTGCCACGACACTGCAACCTCTCCCAGATACTCTAGTTGGAGTGCAGGAATGAGCCCTGCTGCAAAGCATTGCATAAAAAATTGTAATTACATGCCCCTGTTAAACAGGGGCTGAAAAATTGGGCCTTAGGCACTGGTGGCGGCACCCAGAAACAAAAATGTTCTTCCAAGCTATCATCATCAATCGGATCATTGAGGAGGAGGAGGAGGATAGTCAGTCAACATAACAGGACAGTCACTCAGCATCAGCATCAGTTTTGAAGGGATGTGACATTTGACAAACCACAGGAAGAGGCCATGGAGGAAGAAGAAGAGGAGGGGGTGGAGGAGAGAGGTGTGTCACAACCAGTAGTAGCATTTTGGAGGCGTGGCGGCGGAACAACCTCCAACACTACTGCACCTTGTCCTGCATCCTTCCCAGCTGCCAAAAGAGTGACCCAATGGGCCGTGAAAGAAAGGTAACGTCCCTGTCCATGCCTGCTGGACCATGAGTCAGCGGTAATATGCACCTTACCGCTGACCGCCCTGTCCAGCGAGGCCAAGACATTGCCTTTCACATGCCGGTAGAGAGCCGGAATCGCCTTCAGTGAGAAAAAGTGGCGTTTGGGAACCTGCCACTGAGGAACCGCACATTGCACAAACTCACGGAAGGGGGCCGAGTCTACCAACTGAAAAGGCAGCAGTTGAAGCGCTAGCAATTTAGCCAAGCTAGCATTCAACCGCTGGGCATGTGAATGGCTGGGAGTGAACTTCTTTCGACGGTCCAGCAGCTGGGGCAGGGAAATTTGCCTGCTAGAATCGGACGCCGGTGTACTGCTAGCAGAGTGCCTGCAAGTACTTGGCTGTGACACACCTAATTCTACACCTTCATTCCTCTCAGTGCAGGTTTCAGAGAGGACTGAAGGTATAGTGGGGTTGGAGATCCCAGCTGATGCGGTGCAAGGAGAGGTCCGCTTTGTTCTTTGGTGTGGGTCTTTAAGGTAGGCTTGCCAACGAGCTGCATGGCAGGTCAACATATGTCTGGTCAAGCATGTGGTGCCCAAGCGGGTGATGTTTTGGCCACGCGATATACGCTTGAGACATATGTTGCAAACAGCAGCTGTGCGATCTGATGCACTCGACTCAAAAAAGGCCCACACCAAAGAACTTTTTGAATAACGGGCAGAGGCATCGCCCTGCACAGGCGGAGCTCTGCGGTATGATTCAGTCGGTGTGCTGCCCTTACGCTGGCCCCCCGAGGGCATCCTGCCTCGTTGGAGATGTGCCTCCTCCTCATCTTCCTCCTCCTCCTCTCTCCTATTAGGCACCCACGTGGAATCGGTGACCTCATCATCCCCTCCCTCCTCATCACTGGAGCCAATCTGGCAGTATGCTGCAGCTGCTGGAACATGACTGCCAGATTGCTGTCCTTCTTGAGCATCCCCTCTCTCTGCTCTCACGCTACTGCCTTCCTCTAGCTGGGTATAATCATCAGACCCTTCGAAACGCTGGGCATCCTCCTGGAGCATGTACCCAACACTGTGCTCAAACAGTTCGGGGGACTCCTCAGGAGGACATGGTGGGTCTAGGGAAGGAGTGACTGATGATGACATTGATACCAGGGAAGAGGACGCTTTGGCAGCTGCTTTGCCAGTACCCTGAGCCTGGGTGAGAGAGGATGAGGAGGGCTTGGTCATCCACTCTACCAAGTCTTCGGCATGATGCGGCTCAACACTTCCAGCTGCCGAAAAGAAGGACAAGCGTGTCCCATGGCCATGTGCTGATGACAATGCACCGCGTCCACGACCAGCACTGTTGCCCCCAGACACAGAGCTTGCTTGCCCTCTTTTATTGGCTCGTGACTGTCTGCCTCTCTTTGTTGGCCTTCCAGACATAGCAATGGCCTGCAGGGAGATGGGAAAACCAGCAATAAGGGGTAGCTTCAGGTGTATATTTTGCAGGAAGCACACAACGCCCGCTGTAAGTGCTGCAGATGACTGCCTGTGTTACACAACAGGAAAAAACAGCAATAAGGGCTAGCTTCAGGTGTTTATTTTTCAGGAAGCACACTCCGCCCGCTGTAAGTGCTGCAAATGCCTGTTAGTTTAACACACCAGGAAAACACAGCAATACGGGCTAGCTTCACGTGTATATTTAGCAGGAAGCACACTCCGCCCGCTGTAAGTGCTGCAAATGCCTGTTAGTGTAACACACCAGGAAAACACAGCAATACGGGCTAGCTTCAGGTGTATATTTAGCAGGAAGCACACTCCACCCGCTGTTAGTGTAACACACCAGGAAAACACAGCAATATGGGCTAGCTTCAGGTGTATAATGTGCAGGAGGCACACTCCGCCCGCTGTAAGTGCTGCAAATGCCTGTTAGTGTAACACACCAGGAAAACACAGCAATACGGGCTAGCTTCAGGTGGATATTTAGCAGGAAGCACACTCCGCCCGCTGTAAGTGCTGCAAATGCCTGTTAGTGTAACACTCCAGGAAAACACAGCAATACGGTCTAGCTTCAGGTGTATAATGTGCAGGAGGCACACTCCGCCCGCTGTAAGTGCTGCAAATGCCTGTTAGTGTAACACACCAGGAAAACACAGCAATACGGGCTAGCTTCAGGTGTATATTTAGCAGGAAGCACACTCCGCCCGCTGTAAGTGCTGCAAATGCCTGTTAGTGTAACACACCAGGAAAACACAGCAATACGGGCTAGCTTCAGGTGTATATTTAGCAGGAAGCACACTCCGCCCGCTGTAAGTGCTGCAAATGCCTGTTAGTGTAACACACCAGGAAAACACAGCAATAAGGGCTAGCTTCAGGTGTATACTGTGCAGGAGGCTTAGCAACAATGACACTGACACTGTCCCCTGCCTATCCTTCTCTCTCCCTGCACACAAGGTTTATCAAAGAACATGACACTGACACTCTCCCTGCCTATCCTTCTCTCTCCCTGCACACAAGGTTTAGCAAAGAATATGACACTGACACTGTCCCCTGCCTATCCTTCGCTCTCCCTGCACACAAGGTTTAGCAAAGAATATGACACTGACACTGTCCCTGCCTATCCTTCTCTTTCCCTGCGCCGAAACACACACTACACAAGGCCGCCGCGCTGGCGGCCTTTTATAGTGTGAGGCGTGTGCTAAACCCCCATAGCTATAATTGGCCACAGGCAACCTGCCTGTGGCCAATTATGGCTCTCCTAGCTGCCGGCGCTGGGATTGGCCAAGCATGCGGGGTCACAGTGCATGCTTGGCCAATCACAGCGCTGGGATTGCACTGCGATGGCACAGTGTATTGTGGGCCGTTCGCGTCACTCGAATTTGGCGCGAACGGCCCAAATAGTTTGATCTTCGTCGAACGATCGAACAGCCGATGTTCGAGTCGAAAGTATGTTCGACTCGAACACCGAGCTCATCCCTACTGAGGACACAGATTCCCCAGTCCCTTTCTCAGCACTAAAGATGAATGAACAGGAGACAGAGGCTCCTGTTCATACATAAACTGAGCAGAGTAAACACAATTTACTCTGCTCAGTTATCACAGGACACAGGAGCGATCTCGCTCACTGTGTCCAATTCCTGACAGTTCCACCCCGCAGCCGGTGGGAGAGGAGGGGAGTCTGCTGCAGGGGACGAGGAGAGGTAGAGGAGAACACAGGGCCGGAGGAGAACGGGGTGTGGGGTGGAGAAGGAGACAAGGAGGGGGCTGGGGGAGGAGCACACAGGAAACAGCTGGGAATTATCAGTGTGGCGGGGAACAGCTGTGATCACAGATCTCCCGGTATAGCTTTTTAGCGGGAGGGAGAGAAGGAGAAGCGGCTGTCAGCTACAAATCTATACAAAGGAGATCGGTGTTCACAGCTGTTCCCTGCCGCACCGAGCATTCCTGGGAGATCGCAAGGCGCTTGCGGGTGTGCGGGAGCCGTCGCAGAAATGCGGGAGACGTGAGATGTCTGAATACATTTCGCCCCCATTGACTGTCTGCACTTGTTTACTGATGCTTCACACTGGTGTGGCTAGCAGTCAGGGACATTGTATCTGGTTGCACTGTTTGTTGTGTATGGAATAATGTTGATCACTAGCAATCGGCTCCGTCTTCTCTCATAGGCACTCTCTGTGTGGGGAATAGGGATGAGCTCGGTGTTCGAATCGAACGCATGTTCGACTCGAACATCGCCTGTTCACCTGTTCGGCGAAACCAGAACTTTGTGGGCCGTTCGCTCCAAATTCGTGTGACACGAACGGCCCACAATGCACTGCGCCATCGCACTGCATTGCCGGCGCTGTGATTGGCCAAGCATGCACTGTGACCCCGCATGCTTGGCCAATCACAGCGCCGGCAGCAAGGAAAGCCATAATTGGCCACAGGCAGGATGCCTGTGGCCAATCATAGCTCAGGGGGGTTTAGTACATGCCCCACACAATAAAAGTCCGCCAGTGCGGCGGCCTTGTGTAGTGTGTTCCGGCGTGCAGGGAAAGAGCTACATAGGCAGGGACAGTGTGTTCTACAGTATGTTCTTTTCTCAGGCATCTGCAGGAGTTAGTGGGTGTTGTGTGCCTCCAGCGCAGTATACACCTGTATCTACCCTTTATTGCTGTTCTCTAAGCTAGATAGGCAGGCAGGGAAAGTGTGTTCTTTTCTCAGGCATCTGCAGGAGTTAGTGGGTGTTGTGTGCCTCCAGCACAGTATACACCTGTATCTACCCTATATTGCTGTTCTCTAAGCTAGATAGGCAGGGACAGTGTGTTATTTTCTCAGGCATCTGCAGGAGTTAGTGGGTGTTTTGTGCCCAGGCACAGTATACACCTGTATCTACATTTTTTTGCTGTTCTATAATACAGGCATCTGCAGGAGTTAGTGGGTGTTGTGTGCCCCAGCACAGTATACACCTGTGTCTACCCTTTATTACTGTTCTCTAAGCTAGATAGGCAGGGACAGTGTGTTCTTTTCTCAGGCATCTGCAGTAGTTAGTGGGTGTTGTGTGCCCCAGCACAGTATACACCTGTATCTACCCTTTATTGCTGGTGTTCTCTAATAAAGGCATCTGCAGGAGTTAGTGGGTGTTGTGTCCCTCCAGCACAGCACAGTATACACCTGTATCTACCCTTTTATTGCTGGTGTTCTCTAATAAAGGCATCTGCAGGAGTTAGTGGGTGTTGTGTCCCTCCAGCACAGCACAGTATACACCTGTATCTACCCTTTATTGCTGGTGTTCTCTAATAAAGGCATCTGCAGGAGTTAGTGGGTGTTGTGTCCCTCCAGCACAGCACAGTATACACCTGTATCTACCCTTTATTGCTGGTGTTCTCTAATAAAGGCATCTGCAGGAGTTAGTGGGTGTTGTGTCCCTCCAGCACAGCACAGTATACACCTGTATCTATCCTTTATTGCTGGTGTTCTCTAATAAAGGCATCTGCAGGAGTTAGTGGGTGTTGTGTGCCTCCAGTACAATATACACTACTCCAATTCCTGGTTTTCCCATCTCCCTGCAGTCCATTACTATGTCTGGACAGCCAACAAGAAGAGGCAGACAGTCAGGAGCCAATAAAAGAGGGCAAGCAGGCTCTGTGTCTAGAGACAACAGTGCTGGTCGTGGATGCGGTGCATTGTCATCAGCACGTGGCCATGGGACACGCTTGTCCTTATTTTCGACAGCTGGACGTGTTGAGCCGCATCATGCCGAATACTTGGTAGAGTGGGTGACCAAGCCCTCCTCATCCTCCTCATCCTCTCTCACCCAGGCTCAGGGTACTGGCAAAGCAGCTGGCAAAGCATCCTCTTCCCTCGTATCAATGTCATCATCAGTCACTCCTTCCCTAGACCCACCATGTCCTCCTGAGGAGTCCCCCAAACTGTTTGAGCACAGTGTTGGGTACATGCTCCAGGAGGATGCCCAGCGTTTTGAAGGGTCTGATGATGATACCCAGCTAGAGGAAGGCAGTAGCGTGAGCGCGGAGAGAGGGGATGCTCAAGAAGGACAGCAATCTGGCAGTCATGTTCCAGCAGCTGCAGCATACTGCCAGATTGGCTCCAGTGATGAGGAGGGAGGGGATGATGAGGTCACTGACTCCACGAGGGTGCCTGATAGGAGAGAGGAGGAGGATGAGGAGGCGGCACATGTCCAACGAGGCAGGAAGCCCTCCGGGGGCCAGCGTAAGGGCAGCACACCGACTGAATCACACCGCAGAGCTCCGCCTGTGCAGGGCGCTGCCTCTGCTCGTTATTCCAAAAGTTCTTTGGTGTGGGCCTTTTTTGATTTGAGTGCATCAGATCGCACCGCTGCTATTTGCAACATATGTCTCAAGCGTATCTCGCGTGGCCAAAACATCAGCCGCTTGGGCACCACATGCTTGACCAGACATATGTTGACCTGCCATGCAGCTCGTTGGCAAGCGTACCTTAAAGACCCACACAAAAGAACAAAACGGACCTCTCCTTGCTCCTCATCAGCTGAGATCTCCAACCCCGCTATACCTTCAGTCCTCTCTGAAACCTGCACTGAGAGGAATGAAGGTGTAGAATTAGGTGTGTCACAGCCAAGTACTTGCAGGCACTCTGCTAGCAGTACACCGACATCCGATTGTAGCAGGCAAATTTCCCTGCCCCAGCTGCTGGACCGTCAAAAGAAGTTCACTCCCAGCCATCCACATGCCCAGCAGTTGAATGCTAGCTTGACTAAATTGCTAGCACTTCAACTGCTGCCTTTTCAGTTGGTAGATTCGGCCCCCTTTCGTGAGTTTGTGCAATGTGCGGTTCCTTAGTGGCAGGTTCCCAAACGCCACTTTTTCTCACGGAAGACGATTCCGGCTCTCTACCGGCATGTAGAAGGCAATGTCCATGCCTCGCTGGACAGGGCGGTCAGCAGTAAGGTGCATATTACCGCTGACTCATGGTCCAGCAGGCATGGACAGGGATGATACCTTTCTTTCACGGCCCATTGGGTCACTCTTTTGGCAGCTGGGAAGGATGCAGGACAAGGTGCAGTAGTGTTGGAGGTTGTTCCGCCGCCACGCCTCCAAAATACTACTACTGGTTGTGACACACCTCTCTCTTCACCCCCTCCTCTTCTTCTTCCTCCATGGCCTCTTTCTGTGCTTTGTCCTCGGAACCAGCGGTGCTCCGTAGGAGTTCAAGGGGCTACGCAAGTACGCAGGCAAAAAGATGCCATGCCGTGCTTGCGCTGGTGTGTTTGGGGGACAGGAGCCACACTAGGGCAGAGGTTCTGTCAGCTCTTCAGGGGCAGGCCGAGAGGTCGTTGACGCCACGCCAGCTTAAGCCAGGAATGGTGGTTTGCGACAATGGCACCAACCTCCTCTCCGCCCTCCGACAGGGACAACTGACCCATGTGCCTTGTGTGGCTCACGTCTTTAACCTGGTGGTGCAGCGGTTCTTGGGCAGGTACCCGGGCTTACAGGATGTCCTGAGGCCGGCCAGGAAAGTCTGTGTGCATTTCCACAGATCATATAATGCCAGTGCTCGGCTGGCTGAGCTGCAAAAGGAGTTGAACCTGCCCAAGAAGCGCCTTATATGTGACATGCCCACCAGGTGGAACTCAACATTGGCCATGCTGCAGTGGCTGCACACGCAGCAGAGGGCCATCAATGAGTACCTGTGCAACTACGGCACCAGGACAGGGTCAGGGGAGCTCTGTTTTTTTTCACCACGCCAGTGGGGCATGATCAGGGATGCATGCACTGTGCTGGCACCAGTTGAGGAGGCCACGAGGATGGTGAGCAGTGACAGTGCATGCATCAGTGACACTGTACCTCTTGTCCACCTGTTGGAGCATACGCTGCATGGAATAATGGACAGGGCACTTGAGGCAGAACAGAGGCAGGAAGAGGAGGACTTCCTTGCCTCTCAAGGCCCCCTTTACCCAGACAGTGTTCCTTCTGTTCCACCCATCGCACAGGAAGAGGACGAGGAGGAGGAGGATTGTGTCAGCATGGAGGTGGAGCCTGGCACTCAGCATCAACAGCAGCAGTCTTTTAGGGATGATTTACAGTCCCAAGAAACCCGTGGACTTGTACGTGGCTGGGAGGAGTTGGCCGCGGATCATGTCGTCCTTAGTGACCCAGAGGACTCCGGACCGAATGCCTCAGCTAACCTACGCTGCATGGCCTCCCTGATCCTGCAAAGTCTGCGGAAGGATCCTCATATTCTTCGGATCAAGGAGAGGGACCATTACTGGCTGGCCACTCTCCTTGATCCACGGTACAAGGGTAAGGTTGCGGACCTTATCTTACCGTTGCAGAGGGAGCAGAGGATGAGACATCTCCGGAAGGCCTTGCAGAAAGGTCTGTGCAACGCGTTCCCAGAGATTAGGAGGTTACAAACTCCTGGTCCTGGACAACGAGTTGCTGAGGCTTCGGTCAGTCAAAGGAGTGGTGGGGAAGGTGGCCGTCTGACCGATGCGTTCAGACAATTTTTTAGTCCGCAGCCCCAAGGTATGATCGGTTCCAGCAACCATCGCCAGCGTCTGATATACATGGTGCAGGAATACCTAGGGGCAAGGTCAGACTTGGACACCTCTCCCACCAAAAATCCTCTGGCTTACTGGGTCTGGAGGATGGATCACTGGCCAGAGCTTGCACAGTATGCAATTGAGCTACTGTCCTGTCCTGCATCCAGCGTTCTTTCGGAACGCACATTCAGTGCTGTTGGAGGCTTTGTCACGGATCACAGGGTGCGCCTGTCCACTGACTCGGTTGATCGACTGACCTTCATAAAGTTGAACCAGTCTTGGATCACCAGCAGCTACCAAGCACCTGAAGCTGATATAACAGAATAATTTATTTTGAAATGTCACATCCCTTCAAGACTGCCTATGCTGATGCTGAGTGACTGTCCTGTTATGTTGACTGACTATCCCCCTCCTCCTCAATGTTCCGATTCCTGATGATAGCTTGGAAGAACATTTTTGTTTCTGGGTGCCGCCACCAGTGGCTAAGGCCCAATTTTTCAGCCCCTGTTTAACAGGGGCATGTAATTACAATTTTTTTTGCAATGCTTTGCAGCAGGGCTCATTCCTGCACTCCAACTAGAGTATCTGGGAGAGGTTGCAGTGTCGTGGCACCAGCACCAGTGCCTAAGGCCCAATTTTTCAGCCCCTGTTTAACAGGGGCGTGTAATTACAATTTTTTATGCAATGCTTTTCAGCAGGGCTCATTCCTGCACTCCAACTAGAGTATCTGGGAGAGGTTGCAGTGTCGTGGCACCAGCACCAGTGCCTAAGGCCCAATTTTTCAGCCCCTGTTTAACAGGGGCGTGTAATTACAATTTTTGATGCAATACTTTGCAACAGGGCTCATTGCTGTGCTCCAAGTACAGTATCTGTGAGGGGTTGCAGTGTTGTGGCACCAGTGCCTATGGCCCAATTTTTCTGCCCCTGTTCAACAGGGGCATGTAATTACAATTCTTGATCTAATAATTCACAGCAGGGTCCATTCCTGCGCCCACCAAGAGTAACTGTGAGGGCTTACAGTTTTGTGGCAACACCACCACCACCACCACCACCAAAGGCCCAATTTTTCTGCCCCTCTTCAACAGGGGCATGTAATTACAATTCTTGATCTAATAATTAACAGTAGGGCCCATTCATGCGCCCACCAAGAGTAACTGTGAGGGGTGACAGTGTTGTAGCACCAGCACCACCACCAAAGGCCCAATTTTTCCTACCACTGTTCAACAATTGCATGTAATTACAATTCCTGATATAATAGTTCACAGCAGGGCGTTCCAGCGCCCACCAAGAGTAACTGTGAGGGCTCACAGTGTTGTGGCAACAGCAACATCTAAGGGGCAAATTTCAGCAGAGTATATACGGCAGGCCCCTACTTTCAAACATCCAACTTACAAACGACTCCTACTTGCAAACGGAAGGAGACAAAAGGAAGTGAGAGGAAATCTACACCTAGGAAGGGAAATTCTCTCCTGTAAGAGTTAATTTGGGAAAAAGGTGTCTCCTCTCTACTGATTTGTCATTGGGACGGAAAGTGAGGTGAAATCTTCTGAACAGGTGCACAGACAGCAAAACAAATGTTACAGGGGCGATAACCCTTCCCTATGTTTTCCAAAATGCTTAAAAACATATGTTTTGGCTGGAGCTACACTTAAACAATGTACCTGTTCAAAATTACAAACTGATTCTACTTAAGAACAAACCTACAGTCCGTCTTGTTTGCACCGCCTGTATACTGCTGTTCAGAGTATATAGGGCCTTTTTTTTATTTTGGGTGCGGGGTTCCCCTTAATATCCATACAAGACCCAAAGGGGCTGGTAATGGGCTGGGGTGGGGGGGGGGGGGGGTGGGGGGGGGTGATGGGGTAGCCATGCCATTTTTCTCAAAGATTTTCATCCATATTGCCAGGACAAGACATGACATTAAAGCCGCAAGCAGTTTTAAATGGCTTTTTTTCCTTTAGAAATGTCATTTTGTGCAGGGACAGTTCTAAACACGGGAAACACATGCCACTTCACAGGCATACTTTAGACACCCCCCAGGTACGATATTTAAAGGAATATTTCACTTTTTTTTTCACTTTATGCCTCATTAAAATGACTGCTCCCGAAAAAACTGCCGTTTTTAAAACTTTTTTGCATTGATACATGTCCCCTGGGGCAGAACCCGGGTCCCCAAACCCTTTTTAGGACAATAACATGCATATTAGCCGTTATAATTAGCACTTTAGATTTCGAACGTTCGCGTCCATTGTATTTAATAGGGTTCTAACGTTGGCGCGAACTTTCGGTCCGTTCGCAGATTCTGGGGGGGTGTTCGGCTCATCCCTAGTGGGGAAACAGAACTGAAGGCTGGACAGAGCGATCACATGGTTTCATTGGCCTTGTAGCCTGATCTGTGATCTGCTGTGTCCTTTCTCGGGGTGCACTGCTGCGTGCCCTAGCAGCCTAGCACAAGCAGCATCAAAGAAGCACTAGTCCGGCCATTTATGTGCAATGGCCAAACAAAAAGCCGTTAAATATACAATTGAAAGAATTTTTTTATATCTGTTCAACAAGTACAATAAAAATTGCTGTTCATCCAGCCAGAAATCTGGTGAGCTGATAACTTTCTGTATTCTCTGCCTTAAGACTGTTATGAGTTAGCATTGTTCCCTGCTATCTCCATGGACAACAAAACACCTCCCTGTTATGAAGCAGAGAGGGAGGTGTTATGTCATCCACATTCTCTATCCTATGGTGACAACCATTCTGCATTGGAGCAGCATAGTTGTCACTATAGGTGTGCGCAGCCTCTTGCATTAGGGCAGGGGCAGATCCAGGGGGGGGGGGGCAACAGGGCAATTGCCCCCCCAAGACCATCTGTCACACTCGCTTGCTCTGTTTTTTTTTTTGCACCTGATCTCCCAGAATTTGGGAATCCGGTACCGGCCGGCTGTAGGTCCCCTGGACCCCAAACGTGGCACACATATAGCCACATGTCTCCTCTACAAGTGTGCAAAGTTTGGTGTCTGGGGGACCTACGGCTGGGGAGTCAGTCTAGTCATGGGCACAATGAGGCATGGGCACAGTGAGGCACAGTGAGGCATGCAGATGGACACCCTAGGCTTATACTCGAGTCAATACGTTTTCCCAGTTTTTTGGGGTAAAATTAGGTGCCTTGGCTTATATTCGGATCGGCTTATACTTGAGTATATACAGTACTTGTTCTTTTTTAAATCCGGGCACCCCTTCCATAGACTTCAATGTTAAACGGTAATTCCTCCGGTGAATTTGCGGTCCCGGTACTGGCCGGTCGTAGGTCCTCTGGACCCCAAACATGGCACACATGTAGCCCCATGTCTCCTCTACAAGTGTGCAAAGTTTGGTGTCTGGGAGACCTACGGCCGGGGAGAACCGATTTTTCAAACCGAGCACTCCTTCCATAGACTCCCATGTTAAACATCAGTCTAGTCATGGGCACAGTGAGGCATGGGCACAGTGAGGCATGCAGATGGACACCCTAGGCTTATACTCAAGTCAATAAATTTTCCTAGTTTTTTGGGGGTAAAATTAGGTGCCTCGGCTTATATTCGGGTCGGCTTATACTCGAGTATATACAGTACTTGTTCTGCGGCTGCCGCTGCCTCTCTGAGTCTCTCTCTCAGTTTCTCACATCAGCCGATCAGCAGCGCCGAGAGAGAGACTCGTCTAATGTAGTTACGCGGCGCACTGACACGATTCCAGGAGCGGAGGAGGAGGTGGGTGGAGCCTCTTTCCTGCACTCGTTGCTAACGCCTGGGCCGCTTGGCGTCTAGCAACGAGTGACGTCAGTGAGTCACGTCGGCTCGCTCTGCGGGCAGGTGCGATAGCGTGCGGCTCCACAGACGGGTAAGAAAGCGGACGGCTCCGCTTGCGGCGTGGTTTGTTTTCGGGCGGCGCGGTTCGTGGGCAGACCGTGCTGCTCAGTGTGTTGGCAGCGCAGGTGAGAGTGAGAGAGCAGGCTCAGTGTGGCAGCTGGCCAATCAGCTAGCCGGGAGCGGGGGAGCAGAGAGATGAGATCATCTCTCACCGCCCGTGCCTGCCCTGCATTCCTGCAGTGACTTCCGCCCTCACTGTGCAGGCAGCAGAGAGATTACATTGTCTCTCTGCTGCCTGACTCTGGGAGTCTGGGACACAGCAGGAGACAACCAAAACTACACCTTAGCAGGCAAGTTAGTGACAATCCGCAAGGTGTGGCAGGTGACGTGGCAAGTGACAATCCCGCAAATTGTGTCAGGTGACGTGGCAAATGACAATCTGCATCTGGTGGCAGGCAAGTGACAATCAGCAAGGTGTGGCAGGTGAAGTGGCAAGTGCCAATCCACAAGGTGTGGCAAGTGACAATCCACAAGATGTGGCAGGTGACGTGGCAAGTGACAATCCGCAACGTGTGGCAGTGCCCCTCCCGAGAAAAGACTCTGGATCCGCCCCTTCATTAGGGTGTGCACCCCAAAGCTCAAACACATACACCTTTCTCTGCAGCCTCAGCTGCACTGGATAGTGAATGAATGGGAAGTGCTCTCTGCTCTGTGGCTTCCCGTTCATTTACAAACTGAAGCATATTAAATGCAGTTTACTATACTTCAGTTATGAATGGACACAGTGAGCGAGTGTTTTGACTGTGTTTATTTAGAAAAGGAAGGGGCCAGCAAATTACTTTTCTTTCTCGTACATCACGGGACACAGAGCGACATAGTCATTACTATGTGGGTTATATAGATTACCTTCAGGTGCTGGCACTGGCAACTTCCAAGACCGGAAGTACCCTCCCCTATATAAGCCCCTCCCATCCGGGAGTACCTCAGTTTTTTGCCAGCGTCTAAGGTGTTGGCCAAGGTTAACATGTTTTCATCTGGGCTTGTGTACAGGTTCTTTTGGGCCTTAGCAAGCTATTCCGGATCCGACCAAAAAGGCTTCATAGCTAAACGGTCGGTACCCGGGCCTTGCAAAGAAGAGCAAGGTTTTGCCTGTAACGCCTCTCTTAGGAGGGCTGGACCCTGGGATCCAGAGCTCTGGTCATACCCAAAACCAAGATGTTTCTGTGCAGGGTGCTATACAGGTCCAGGGGAGTGGAATCCTTGGGAACCCGGTCCCTGAAGGTCTACGTACAATGCCTGCCGTGAGAGGTGAAGTTTGGGCTCCTGTGGACCAAACAGAGTCCTGCGGCGGGGAAAAGGTAAGTGGGGGCCCCTCAGGAACTTGGTTCTATTGAGGGGCCCTCAATCCTGATATGTCTTTCTGCCTGTTACCTAACGGTATTCCCGCTAATAGCTGTATATGCCTAAAAAACTGCTAAATCCTAGAAATGTTTTTCATAGAGGAAGTTTAAAAAAATAAATAAAAAAAAGACAAGGTGCGGTACCTGTGTTTGTCCACTAGAGGCCGCTGTGGAACGTCTTTTTTTCTGGGACTATTTCCTTCCATGGTAAAAGTCCAGGCAGATGGTAAGCTCTCTGTAAGGGAAGCTGCATCCTTCTGTCATGTTGCCTAGAAAGTCTCTTCCATCCCCGGGTCCTGGTGGAAACAGGGACCCTGGCTCCTCTCCCTGGATAGCGCTGACAGCGCACACGTGCATGCGCGCGCGCGCGCACACGCTTTCTTTTTATAAAGACAGGCCGAAAAAAGGGGCGGAGCCGGGCGGATGACGCGCTCTGTGCGCCGGGCGCTTCTGCGCATGTGCGAGCGTCCCAGCAAGGTAAAAGGGCTCAGTCCGATGCACTAGCTGTGGAGAACAGAGCAAAAAAAGGGGCTGGTAACATGTCATAGCAGGTTTACAGCAGGCGGTTGATACAGGCATCCCCCTAGAAAGGCGCATTGGTAGACACCCACTGATACACATAGCAGCAAATTGCATTAGACTATTTCAGTAAAGGGTGTACTGCGGCTGGAATACCTCAGCTTTGGACTAAGGAATATGCCGCCTAAAAAGCTACGGGACTTACCTCTCAGGAAGTGTAAGGGGTCTCCATCGGGCTCTGAGGATCTGGAGCAGGCATCTGCACCTGCCTCCCCTGAGAAATCAGAGGTTAGCACCCATAGAGAACCCCCAGGAGTGCCAGGTACTGCGTCTGTCCTCAGTCCACCTGCTCCTGTGTATATAACAGAGGAGGTTTTTGCCTCAACTCTGGGAGGATTGGAGGAAAGATTGGCAGCATTGATCGCTTCTTCCCTACAGGAAAGAAAGCGCGCCAGATCTCCGTCACCTCCATCAGAGTACCTGTTGGCAGAGCAACAGTCCCAAGAAGGGATTGACCTACCTGAAGGGGATCAGGATGAGGTTGACTCTGTCTTTGAGAAATCGACAGTAGAAGAACCATTCTCAGCATCACAAGCTGAAAGATTATGGGTTCAGACCCTAACTGACATGGTTCGATCAGCATTTAAAATGCCTCTTGTTGAACCATCAACTACTTCTGTCTCCTCATTGGGGTCACTAAAAGCTCCCCAGACTAATTGTTCCTTTCCAATTCATCCGTTACTGGAAGGACTTATATACCAGGACTGGGAACATCCTGATAAACTATTTGTTCCACCTAAGAGATTTCAGGTGATCTATCCCATGGAGGATAAGTTCACCCAAAGATGGAGTGTTCCTACGGTGGACGCAGCCATCTCTTCTGTGAACAAATCACTGACATGTCCAGTAGATAATGTTCAAATGTTCAAGGATCCAATAGATAAAAAATTGGAGTCCTTGTTAAAATCTGCTTTTTCCACAGCAGGGGCGGTTACACAGCCAGCAGTGGCAGCCATTGGGGTTTGCCAAGCTTTGAAGGATCAGATGAAACTGATCTTAAGGGATTTGCCAGACCAGCAAGCCCAGGCTCTGGCTGATCTGCCTAGAGCATTATGCTTTGCGGTTGACGCCCTTAAGGATTCCATCCATCAGGCCTCCCGCCTTACGCTGTCTTTGGTACATATGCGTAGACTTCTGTGGCTTAAGAACTGGTCTGCTGAAGCTCCCTGTAAGAAGCTCCTAGTTAGCTTCCCATTTCATGGTGAACGCCTATTTGGCGAAGACCTGGATAAGTATATCCAAAAGATTTCCAGTGGTAAAAGTACTCTCTTACCGGTTAAAAGGAGGTCTAGAGGTCCATCTTTTAAGAGGCCTACCTCTCCAATCCCTGGGACATCTGCTGCTAAGCAGTTCCGACGGCCTCCTCGGTCAAACTCCGGAGGTAAAAATCGGGGACAATCACAGGGTAACAAAAAACCCTGGATCCGAAGAGGTACTAAACCAGCCTCCAAGTCAAGCCTATGAAGGGCTGCCCCCACTCAAACGGGTGGGGGGAAGACTTTGGTTGTTCGCAGAGACCTGGCGGGAGACGATCAGAGACAGAGGGGTGCTCTCCGCTGTAACTCTGGGATACAAATTGGAGTTAAGAGAGTCTCCTCCTTACCATTTTATGTGGTCAGGCATGCCAAAAGACCCTCTAAAAAGGAGGTCTCTCCTGTTGGCGTTAGAACAACTATTGCTCCAAGGAGTAATTATGGAGGTTCCTATGGAAGAGTGGGGGTTGGGTTTCTACTCAAACCTTTTCACAGTCCCGAAAACCAAACGGGGACATAAGACCCATACTGGATCTAAAGGGTCTAAACAAATTCCTGAACATCCGATCCTTTCGGATGGAGTCGATCCGGTCGGTAGCCGCTGCCCTACAAGGGGAGGAATGGTTAGCCTCGATCGACATCAAAGATGCTTACTTGCATGTTCCCATCTTTCCAGGTCATCAAAGATTTCTACGCTTTGCGGTAGAAGGGCGCCATTTTCAGTTCAGAGCCTTACCCTTCGGTCTGGCCACAGCACCACGGGTGTTCACAAAAATTCTGGCCCCACTGTTGGCCGATCTAAGAACACGAGGTGTAACGATAATGGCATACCTAGACGACCTGTTGTTGATGGACCACTCAGTTGCCAAACTAGAGGTGGTAATTCTCGATACAATCAGGTATCTAGAATCTCACGGTTGGATCATCAACCTGGACAAGTCAGCCCTACAGCCAGTCAAAAGTCTGGTGTACTTAGGGCTACGGCTGGATTCAGACCAGAGGAAGATTTTCCTACCTCAAGACAAAGTATCCTCTTTGAGGGACTTGGTCCGCCTACTTTGTGCAAAAAGACAGCCGTCCATACGCCTGTGCATGAGGCTGCTGGGAAAGATGTTAGCATCATTCGAAGCTGTGCCATACGCCCAATCCCACTCAAGGAATTTGCAGAGGGCCATACTGTCAGCCTGGAACAGAAAGGTTCAGGCTCTAGACTTCCCGATGTCCTTATCCCCTTCCGTTCGGAAGAGTCTTTGCTGGTGGTTGGTCCCCCAGAATCTCCAGAAGGGAAAATCCTTCAGTCCGATTTCCTGGAAGGTGGTCACTACAGATGCCAGCCTTATAGGCTGGGGGGCAGTACTGGAGCAATGGTCTCTCCAGGGCAGATGGTCAGATACAGAAAAGACCCTGCCCATCAATCTCTTAGAGATACGAGCAGCCCGGTATGCCCTAGTAGCATGGACATCCAAACTCCTAGGGTCCCCTGTCAGAATTCAATCAGACAATGCCACGGCAGTAGCATATATCAATCATCAAGGGGGCACCAGGAGTCGTGCAGCCCAGAGGGAAGTAAGTCACATCCTGGAATGGGCAGAAAAGCATGTCCCATGCATATCAGCAGTCTTCATTCCAGGGGTGGAGAATTGGAAGGCGGACTTTCTGAGTCGCCAACAGTTATGCCCAGGGGAATGGTCCCTTCATCCCGAGGTCTTCCGAGCAATATGTCAGCGGTGGGGAACACCGGATGTAGATCTGCTAGCATCCAGATTCAACGCAAAGGTGAACAGATTTGTCTCCCGGACAAGGGATCCCCTCGCTTGCGGCTCGGATGCTCTGGTGTTCCCTTGGGATCAGTTCAAACTGATATATGCTTTCCCTCCGCTACAATTGTTGCCTCGACTCCTTCGCAGAGTCAGGTTGGAAAAGAAGCCGGTGATCCTGGTGGCTCCAGCGTGGCCCCGAAGGGCCTGGTACGCGGAGATTGTAAAAATGTCTGTGGGGAGTCCTTGGACCCTTCCACGTCGTTCGGACCTGCTTTCGCAAGGACCGATATACCACCCTTTCTTACTAACTCTAGGTTTAACGGCCTGGCTATTGAATCCCACATCCTAAAAAAGAGAGGTCTCTCTAACTCTGTGGTATCTACTATAATCAATGCCAGGAAGCCTGTATCCAGGCAGATTTACTATAGAGTCTGGAAGGCGTACATCACTTGGTGTGAGGCCAGGAAATGGCATCCACGCAAGTACGTTATAGGCAGAATTCTGGACTTCCTGCAGTGGGCTGTAGACAGGAAGTTTGCCTTAAGTACTATCAAGGGTCAGGTTTCGGCCTTGTCAATACTATTTCAAAGGCCCCTGGCTATGCATTCACTTGTCAAATCCTTTGTACAAGGGGTGACTCGTATTATTCCACTGGTTAAAGCTCCCATATGCCCATGGGATCTAAATTTGGTTCTATCGGTTCTGCAAAAGCAGCCAATTGAACCTTTGCGGCACATTTCCTTGGTTCTACTCACCAGGAAATTGATTTTTTTAGTAGCCATCAGGGATGAGCCGAACACCCCCCTGTTCGGTTCGCACCAGAACCTGCGAACAGACAAAATGTTTGTGTAAACTTTAGAACCCTATTAAATACAATGGACTCGAACGTTCGAAATCTAAAGTGTTAATTATAAAGGCTAATATGCAAGTTATTGTCCTAAAAAGTGTTTGGGGACCGGGGTCCTGCCCCAGGGGACATAATGTTCGTGTAAACTTTAGAACCCTATTAAATACAATGGACTCGAACGTTCGAAATCTAAAGTGTTAATTATAAAGGCTAATATGCAAGTTATTGTCCTAAAAAGTGTTTGGGGACCCGGGGTCCTGCCCCAGGGGACATGTATCAATGCAAAAAGAAGTTTTAAAAACGGCCGTTTTTTCGGGAGCAGTGATTTTAATAATGCTTAAAATGAAAAAATAAAAGTTAAATATTCCTTTAAATTTCGTACCTGGGGGGTGTGTATGATATGCATGTGAAGTGGCGCATGTTTCCCGTGCTTGGAACTGTCCCTGCAAAAAATGTCATTTTTGAAAGAAAAAAATGCATTTAAAACTGACTCGCGGCTATTAATGAATTGTCGGCTCCCGGCAATACATTCAAAAGTCATTGATAAAAAAAAAAAAAAGCGTGGGGGTTCCCCAGAATTCAATTACCAGGCCCTTCAGGTCTGGTGTGGATATTAAGGGGAACCCTGCCGCAAATTTAAAAAAAAATTGACATGGGGTTCCCCCAAATATCCATTCCAGGCCCTTCAGATCTGGCATGGATTTTAAGGGGAACTCCACCCCAAATTAAAAAAAAAATGGCGTGGAGTCCCCCTAAAAATCCATACCAGACCCCTTATCCGAGCACGCAACCTGGCCGGCCGCAGGGGAAAAGGGGGGGGATGAGAGAGCGGCCCCCCCTCCCTCCTGAACCGTACCGGGCCACATGCCCTCAACATGGGGAGGATGTCCCCATGTTGATGGGGACAAGGGCCTCATCCCCACAACCCTTGCCCGGTGGTTGTGGGGGTCTGCGGGCGGGGGGCTTATCGGAATCTGGAAGACCCCTTTAACAAAGGGGACCCCCAGATCCCGCCCCCCCTATGTGAATTGGTAAGGGATACATTGTACCCCTACCATTTCACGAAGAAAGCGTAATTTTTAAAAAAAAAAAAACACACAAACACCTTGAAAAAGTCCTTTATTAAAAAAAAAAAAACAAAAAAAAAAACATTCCAGCGATGAAATCCGGGATCGCCGCGGGACACTGATGTCCAGCGCTGTCCTTCATTGGTTGTGCCTGAGCGGACCTGATGGGGAACTCCCTCTCAGTATTTTAAATGTATAGACCCGCCCCTTCTAAAGTTCCCCATCAGGTCCGCTCAGCGGACCAGATGCGGAACATGAGAAGGGGCGGGTCTATACATGTATTACCAAAGTGAGAGCAGTTCCCCATCAGGTCCGCCCCCTCGGTATGTCGGACCCGCCTACGTCATTGGCTTGAGCGGGGAACTTCCTTCACTATGTAAATTTAAATTACACAGTGAAGGAAGTTCCCCGCTCAAGCCAATGACGTAGGCGTGTCCGACATACCGAGGGGGCGGACCTGATGGGGAACTGCTCTCACTTTGGTAATACATGTATAGACCCGCCCCTTCTCATGTTCCGGATCTGGTCCGCTGAGCGGACCTGATGGGGAACTTTAGAAGGGGCGGGTCTATACATTTAAAATACTGAGAGGGAGTTCCCCATCAGGTCCGCTCAGGCACAACCAATGAAGGACAGCGCTGGACATCGGGATCGCCGCGGGACACTGGATTTCACCGCTGGAATGTTTTTTTTTTTGTTTTTTTTTTTAAATAAAGGACTTTTTCAAGGTGTTTGTGTGTTTTTTTTAAACTTTTTTTACGCTTTCTTCGTGAAATGGTAGGGGTACAATGTACCCCTTACCAATTCACATGGGGGGAGCCGGGATCTGGGGGTCCCCTTTGTTAAAGGGGTCTTCCAGATTCCGATAAGCCCCCTGCCCGCAGACCCCCACAACCACCGGGCAAGGGTTGTGGGGATGAGGTCCTTGTCCCCATCAACATGGGGACATCCTCCCCATGTTGAGGGCATGTGGCTTGGTACGGTTCAGGAGGGAGGGGGGGCCGCTCTCTCGTCCCCCCCTTTTCCCCTGCGGCCGGCCAGGTTGCGTGCTCGGATAAGGGGTCTGGTATGGATTTTTAGGGGGACTCCACGCCATTTTTTTTTAATTTGGGGTGGAGTTCCCCTTAAAATCCATGCCAGATCTCAAGGGCCTGGAATGGATATTTGGGGGAACCCCACGTCAATTTTTTTTTAAATTTGTTGCGGGGTTCCCCTTAATATCCATTCCAGACCTGAAGGGCCTGGTAATTGAATTCTGGGGAACCCCCACGCTTTTTTTTTTAATTTTTTATCAATGACTTTTGTATGTATTGCCGGGAGCCGACAATTCATTAATAGCCGCGAGTCAGTTTTAAATGCATTTTTTTCTTTCAAAAATGACATTTTTTGCAGGGACAGTTCTAAGCACGGGAAACATGCGCCACTTTACATGCATATCATATACACCCCCCAGGTATGAAATTTAAAGGAATATTTCACTTTTATTTTTTCATTTTAAGCATTATTAAAATCACTGCTCCCGAAAAAACGGCCGTTTTTAAAACTTCTTTTTGCATTGATACATGTCCCCTGGGGCAGGACCCAGGTCCCCAAACACTTTTTAGGACAATAACTTGCATATAAGCCTTTATAATTAGCACTTTAGATTTCTCCCATAGATTTTTTGAATTTGCCGCGAACACCCCAATTTGTTCGCTGTTCGGCGAACGGGCGAACAGGCAATGTTCGAGTCGAACATGAGTTCGACTCAAACTCGAAGCTCATCCCTAGTAGCCATATGTTCGGCTAGAAGAGTGTCGGAATTAGCCGCCATGTCCTGTAAAGAGCCATATCTAGTCATTTATAAGGACAGAGTAGTGTTACGTCCTCATCCAGCCTTTCTTCCTAAGGTGGTATCGAGGTTTCATTTGAACCAAGATGTGGTTCTTCCTTCTTTTTTTCCCCAAACCGAGCTCGGTAGAGGAAAAGTTATTACATTCCTTGGATGTAGTAAGAGCAGTTAAAGCTTATCTAAAAGCCACTGCTCAGATTCGTAGAACGGATACTTTGTTTATTCTGCCGGAAGGCCCCAGAAAGGGTCAGGCAGCGTCAAAATCTACTTTAGCCAAGTGGATTCGACAGGTCATAATGCAAGCCTATGGCTTGAAAAGGAGACCGCCTCCGTTCAAAGTTAGGGCGCACTCCACGAGAGCAGTTGGAACTTCATGGGCAGTGCATCACCAGGCCTCCCTGGCTCAAATCTGTAAGGCCGCAACATGGTCTTCAGTACACACGTTTACTAGGTTCTACCAGGTGGACGTTAGAAGTCAGGAGGATATCGCCTTTGGGCGCAGTGTGTTGCAGGCCGCAAAAGATCCTCATGTCTGATGGCGCCCAGCTTATGTATGGTGTATCCCCCCCCTCATTTTGCATTGCTTTGGGACGTCCCACATAGTAATGACTATGTCGCTCTGTGTCCCGTGATGTACGAGAAAGAAAATAGGATTTTTATAACTGCTTACCTGTAAAATCCTTTTCTTGGAGTACATCACGGGACACAGAGCTCCCACCCCTCTTTTTGGGGACACGTATTGCTTTGCTACAAAACTGAGGTACTCCCGGCTGGGAGGGGCTTATATAGGGGAGGGTACTTCCGGTCTTGGAAGTTGCCAGTGCCAGCACCTGAAGGTAATCTATATAACCCACATAGTAATGACTATGTCGCTCTGTGTCCCGTGATGTACTCCAAGAAAAGGATTTTACAGGTAAGCTGTTATAAAAATCCTATTACTTACTAGCCCCCTCCCCCACTATTTATCCTAAAACATCCCCCACAGCAGCCAGGGGGAGAGGAGGGAAGCCAGCAGCACTGCAGAGCAGGGGGTCCAACATGGGGTGAAGCCCAAAAAGTAGGGGGAATGGGCACCATTATTAGGGTGTGCCTAGGCACACCTGGCACACCCCCTGCGCACGCCTATGGTTGTCACCAGTGATGAGCTCAGACATGTTTGGATTTGTTTCTCAATCCACGTGTGAGCTCACTAGGGATGAGCTCTGGCGTGTTCGCATTGAACACGTGCAGAGTCCGCCAGGAAGTCGGCACTGCGCTGCGCTAATCACAGCCAGGGAGACATTTCCTGATCTCTGCAGCTGAGCATCAGGAAATGTCTCCCTGCCTGTCATTAGCGCAGCGCGGTGTCGACTTCCTGGCGGGCTCTGCACGTGTTCAATGCGAACACGCCGGAGCTCATCCCTACAGTTCACCATAAAGCTGCTACCTGTTTTCTTCCTGTATGGGCCAATCATCTGCGGTCTGGGGAGACACCACCCTCTAGCCACACAAATACTCACACCTTGTATATGATACGTGTGGCTGCAAGGTGGGAAATGCCCTAACCATAGATGATTGCCCATAAAGGTGACAGCTTCCTGGAGGGCATGTGGGTTTGGATCCTAGTCTGAACACAACTGAGCTCATCACTGGTGACAACGCAGGGCAGTCCCATCAGTGCAGCCTCATCAGCTCACTTCAGTGAAGGAGAAAAATTACCTGTATGCAAAATTTTATAGAAAATTACGAAAAACTTTTTTTTTTTAATATTCAATCTTTTTTTATTTATTTAGCAATGAATAAAAAACCCAATGATGATTAAATACCACCAAAAGAAAGCACTATTTATGTGAAAAAATTATAAAAAATGTCATATGGGTACAGTGTAGCATCAATAGTCCTTCAAAGTGTGACAGTGCTGAAAGCTAAAAATTGGCCTGGGCAGGAAGGGGGTGAAGGTGCCCGATAGGCAAGTGGTTAAAAATGCATTAAAAACGTATTATGCGTTTTTAAAAGCATAAGTGTGAAAGGGCCCTTAGCCCACGTTCACACAGGGCCGTTTTGACATGCTACACCGATTCCCAAAAGTAGTTAGTATACTACTTTTGGCGACTTCGGGTGCGATTTGAATAGACATCTGTGCATGAAGTCTAGGGTCGCCACCTCATCTCTTTAAAACCAAACACATATTAATTACACAGGTTCTGTGGCCGATTAAGGTAGTAATTATCCACTTCCCGCCCAGCGTATTGTCATATGATGGCCGCAGGAACCCTTCGTCCCTCTGGGCGGCCGTCATATGACGTCCTGGGATTCCCGCAGTGTGGAGAGCGCGCTCTCGCCGCATCACTGGGGACCCGATGCGCGTGCCCGGCTACCGCGATGTCCGCCCGGGCACCCGCGATTGCTCGTCACAGAGCCAGGGACGTGGATCTCTGTGTGTAAACACAGAGATCCATGTCCTGTCATTGAGAGGAGACCAATGGTGTGTCCCCTGTACATAGGGACACCGATCGGTCACCTCCCCCAGTCAGTCCCCTCCCCCTACAGTTAGAATCACTCTCTAGGGAACACATTTAACTCCTTGATCGCCCCCTAGTGTTAACCCCTTCCCTGACAGTCACATTTATACAGTAATCAATGCATATTTATAGCACTGTTCGCTGTATAAATGTGAATGGTCCCAAAATAGTGTCAAAAGTGTCCGATCTGTCCGCCGCAATATCTCAGTCCTAACAAAAATTGCAGATAACCGCCATTACTAGTAAAAAAATAATAAAAATAAATGTCATAAAACGATCCCCTATTTTGTAGACGCTATAACTTTTGCGCAAACCAATCAATATACGCTTATTGCGATTTTTTTTTTTTTTTTTTTTTTTACCAAAAGTATGTAGAAGAATACGTATCGGCCTAAACTGAGAAAAAAAATAGTTTTAAAAAAAAAATTGGGATAGCAAAAAGTTAAATAATGCAAAAAAAGGGAATTGGGACTTTGAATGAGGTTCAAGACAAGGTAGGCGTATGGTAAAGGAAAACATGTTTATTGACATGAAAAAATGTGGTGTACTGTCTGATTCAAAGGGGCTTTACATGAAAACATGATTGGAATGGATATTGAGGACACTAATATCAACTTGGAAACTCATGGCACATGGCATTACATATGAAACATGGACATCAAGGATATACAATGATATCGATCAACAATACATAACAGTATGAAAGGAATGAACCGCACCCATAGGTACAAAAATGACACACATATAATTCCTTAAAGTGGCACAGTGCAATTATGATAACATGCGATAAAATTTGAAATCCATAATGCTAGTGAATCAGTGGATGGATCGTTGGGGTTAATGTGAGAATGCATTGGCATCCTAAAATTGCCCATGTGGAGAAGCGTTGGCATCCTAGGAAATTGTCCGACGCTTTTCGTGTTTGCACACTCATCAGGGGTGGATGCTCATGGATCTAAAGAGATTGACATATGTTTGAGTCTAAAATGGCACTAAGCATATTATGAAGAGCATAAGTATAAATCCTAAGGTTACATACCACAGGTGGGTGGTGGGGATGAGTGAGGTTTAGAACCAGGGTCAGCCTGAGGGTGTCAGTCCCGGAAGTTGAGGAAATGCGCCACGTGCAACTGAAACGCAGACCCGGGGAGGAGATGTCCAAAAAGGGTTGCTACGCCAAATTAGTGGTCAATTGCAGGGACACGTCAGTAAATCTGCATTCAAGAAATGAAAAAAAGTATTATGTAAAAACAGAGGAGAATGTCCAGCAACCACCCTGGGTTTTGCCCAGAGCACATGCAGCTAATAGCAAAATTACCTGAATGTAGGACAGCAAGGGACAAAGTCCCTAAACAGAGTGGCATGATCCCATGGAGGTAGGGAATGCTGCGTGCGGCAGCCTATTTGTACTCCCTCCTCCCACGTACAATCACACGTTGGCGCACACCAACATCACACGGGCCGCTCACACGCCAGGAGGGGCTCCGATCGGGGCGAGGGAAACCCCGCCCATGACAGGCGCTGTCCCCCATAGGCTGTGAAAGGCTGAGATGGTAGTGACGCGATCCGCGTCATGACGCCAGATGGCATCAGGCGTCGAACACGTAGGCGTGATGTTGATACGCTGTGAACGCCGCCCAAGTCCCCGGGAAACCCCCACCCAGGAGGGTGAGGGAAGGGGGAGAGGGGGGATGTGCAGAGCGCATCGCAACTTCTGGGTGGAAGAAAGCCGGCCCACAGTGTCAAAAACAACGCAGACCCCAAAGGACTGAAGAGAAAAACACCGTAGCCATGAATCTCATGGACAGATTAGACTTGTCACAAATGAGACCAGGTCGCCAAAGAAGGTACATGACCACAAAGGGGAACTGAAAACGCCCACATAGACGACAGGGGAACACTGTCAGCTAAGTCAAGAATCTCCATCCCTAATCGAACAAGGGGGGCACTATGCAACAGCATAGGTGGGACTTTAAATGAGGCACATCTCTGTGCCTCCATCCCTGGTACAATAATGCAAAAAAATATTGTTTTTCTTTCAAAATTGTCGCTATTTTTTTGTTTATAGCGCAAAAAATAAAAACCGCAGAGATAACCAAATACCACCAAAAGAAAGCTCTATTTGTGGGAAAAAAAGGACGTCAATTTTGTTTGGGAGCCATGTCGCACGACCGAGCAATTGTCATTCAAAGCGTGACAGTGCTGAAAGCTGAAAATTGGCCTGGGCAGGAAGGGGGTGAAAATGCCCGGTATTGAAGTGGTTAAATTCACTTGGTGCCTTATCTGCATTAAACTATCCTAATGCCGCGTACACACGATCGTTTTTAATGTCATTGAAAAAAACGGCATTTTTCTTGACGTGATTTTTCGTGTTTCCTCTCAAGCCTGCCTTGCCTACACACTATCGTGGAAAAAAATGTTTGAGTAAAGCGCGGTGACGTACAACACGTACGACGGCACTATAAAGGGGAAGTTCCATTCGGATGACGCCACCCTTCATGTTAGTAAAGTTTGTTGAGAGACGATTCGCGCTTTTCAGCCTCGTGCTTTTCAGTCCGTTACAGCGTGACGAATGTGCTATCTCCATTACGAACGCGAGTTTTACCAGAACGAGCGCTCCCGTCTCATACTTGATTCTGAGCATGCACATTTTTTTCACGTCGTTAAAGCCCACACACGGCCGTTTTTCATGACGAGAAAAACGACAATGTAAAAAACTACATGAAAAATTAGAGCATGTTCCAATTTTTCTCGTCGTAATTCTCTGCGTTTTTCTCGTCGGGAAAAATGCTGGAAAGCCCACACACGATCATTTTTAATGACCATTTTAAAAAAAATTATTTTTCTCGTCATTAAAAACGATCGTGTGTACACGGCATTAAAACTTGTGTAATTCATGTGTGTTCGGGTTTAAAGGGTTGAGGTGGCAACCCTAGCATGAATGCCACAAATGTCTGTCAAATCGTCAAAAAGTTGGACTGCATTGCCAGTTTGAAATTGTGCGATTTCAAATTCGCCCCCAATGTGAACCTGGGCTGAATGATAGGATCACCAGAGTAAGATAAAGGGGGGTAAAAAGTGTGCCAAAAGAAAAACTACTGCAGCCACCCATCTAAGGATAGGGTTGCCACTTTTTCTTCAAGCTAAACTTAAAAAACTTTAGTGGCGAGCAGCAACTTTTTTTATTTATTTTTTAATATACACTTAGGCCCCTTTCACACGGAGGTCCGTTCAGGTCCGCCTGTCAGTTTTTTAGGCGGACCTGAAACGGATCCTCCATGTACCCCTATGGAGGCACGGATGTCAGCGGAGACATGTCCGCTGACATCCGCTCCGCCAAAGTGTGACGGAGGAAAACCCTATTTTTCCTTCCGTCGGCGGAGCGGATCGGATGACAACGGACTCTACGGTCCGTCATCATCCGATTCCCCATAGGGGAGAGCGGCGCTCTGACAGGGCGGTCCCTGCACAGTGTGCGGGGACCGCCCAGTCATCCGTCGGCTCAGCGGGGATCAACGGAGCGATCCCCGCTGAGCGAGCGGAGCTTCACGGGGCGGATCTGCACGGATCCGCCCCGTGTGAAAGAGCCCTAAAGGATTTTAACAGACCTGGGACACCTTTGGGAACTCCAAACAGATTAATAATGTAACACATATTGCCCCCTCACCCTCCTGTCAAGCCCTCTTTCCGAGCCACATTCCTACTTGAATAATGTGTCCGGGTTTCAGGTGGACTTGAACCTGGACACATGATTCAAAACCTGGACTGTCTGGGTGAATCCTGGACAGGTGACAACCCCATCTAAGGACCAATCAGCTACAATACTACCAATTTTCCTTCTTGGGTTTAGATACATTTTAAAGTAGTGACAAGAAGAAGCAGAAAGGAGATTCCAAGTGAAAGAAAAGGCCACTTTGCGGGGACTAAATGATATAGCTATACACATGTCGTCTGTTGATGAAGATGTTCAATTTTTATTTTATTTTTGTTATTGAAACTTCAGTATGTTTCGTAAGTCCCCTGCAGTGTGAATTTTCATTAACTGTAGTTAGGTTTTGTTTGCGTTGCACTATAGGAGGCTTCAGCATCAGCATGCAACTACAGGCATGACGTCATTAGAAGGCGACTGTAGTAGGAGTAGCATGAGACGGAGTGTCTATGTTTTGTTATGCAGTGTGATTTGTATGCTTCCTGGGTACTGTATACATGAATGGCACCTCGGAGCTTCCGGTGCCGGTGTGATTATCATTAGAGGGTGAGCTCGGCTCCCCTGGTGTAATAAGGTCCAGGAAGGGAGACACTATGGACGTGGCCTACATCTGTGAGTGGGACAGGAAGCCCCGGAGCAGTCACTGTCCCTCCAGTCCGCCGGTGTGCGCCTGGTCCTGTCGTAACCTGATCGCCTTCACGTCAGACCAGAGGAGCGAGGATGAGAAAGGTACTCTTCTGTCCCCATATCACCTCTATCTTCTTAGAATTTCCGGATGGAAACATTCACAATGAAGTGCTTTATCCAGATTGCTGTACATGTGCTGCATATCACTTAGTGGTGTGGCAGAATGGAACAAAAGTCATTATTATAACCTACTGAACGCTACAGCAACAGGGAGGTTTTTCATCCATTCATCTGTCAGGGCTGGCCCTGTGTTC
Source organism: Rana muscosa (assembly GCA_029206835.1). NCBI lineage: Eukaryota > Metazoa > Chordata > Amphibia > Anura > Ranidae > Rana > Rana muscosa. Next base: position 572,805,382 of record CM055116.1, read on the forward strand.
AGTAGTAGAGATGGGCTCAGGTATATTAGGACCCTAGTACCGAACCCACCTGGGCAAGCACCGCCAGGAAGTTCTCACCTGTACTGGGACAGTCATGAGCGGCCGAGGTGTTCCCAGATCCTGTAGCAGCATGTATACTGATAAGGTGGGAATGCTCTGTCTGCGGATGACTGGTCCAGTAGGGTGACCACTTCTTGGTGGGTTAAGACTAGAATCTGAACACAGCTGAGATTGTTGCTATCAAAGCTGATCTTGGGCCCCCTTACTGGGTGATCCGTTGTGTACGTTTCAAATACCCACCCACAGTTGTCTCACTGAGCTCTTGTCTTCTGTCATCACCTAGTCCCGCACCGCCATGTTTCTTGTGATGTCATCAAGAGTTCAGCCAGTATGCCTCCTGAAGATACAGTGTTCTGTCAAATTAGCCAATTTGTCAGAAACTCCAACCATGTCACGGTTTATTTAAATCATCAGTAATTGGAGATTTTGACCATTTGTTGTTTGGACACAACACTGGGAAACCGAATACAGTCCGGTACAGGAAGATTTAGCTGTTTTGACAGCACAGCGGCTAACAAAGACAACGTTTTCGGAGGCGGACATTTCATTGGCTAGTATCGGAGCGGAGTAACAATCTCTGCTCATAATATCGTGCACCTGTATTCGGTTGCCAGTGTTGTGTCCAAACAGCAGTTCGTCAAAATCTCCAATTACTGATGGTTTAAAGAAACCGGAAGTTAAGTAATTGGAGTTTCTGATGAGTTGGGCTATTTTGCCTGAACAGCAGCACTAGGCACACCCTCCCCTATCTCGGTGGTTCTCAACCTGGGGGTCGAATGACCATTTGCCAGGGGTCACTGGGCTGTTCCTGAATCCTGCGCTGCTCTCCCAGCCTTTTCGCGGCCACCCAGAAGGGCTGTCCCTGGAGCCTGCGGCCGCCCACTCTGCCTCTTCACAGCCGCCCATTCAGTTCATGGCATTGCTTGGCGGGGCAGAGACTAGAGGTCAGCTGACTGGTAAGGATTGTGAAGTGGGAGGGGCTGAAGGAGACCTATCTCCTGATTTCGGCATGGGTGTCATTGCTGCGAGACACCACAAAGTCAGAGACACCACAAAGTCAGAGACACCACAAAGTCAGAGACACCACAAAGTCAGAGACACCACAAAGTCAGAGACACCACAAAGTCAGAGACACCACAAAGTCAGAGACACCACAAAGTCAGAGACACCACAAAGTCAGAGACACCACAAAGTCAGAGACACCACAAAGTCAGAGACACCACAAAGTCAGAGACACCACAAAGTCAGAGACACCACAAAGTCAGAGACACCACAAAGTCAGAGACACCACAAAGTCAGAGACACAATGAGTAACACTACCTGTGATTATAGTTGCCATTAAAAGTCCCCAATACAGTTCTCAGATCAGCCTTGATCAAGAGCACCTAAGTTGGCTGATCAGAACTCCCCCCAGCACTCACACTGATCCCTCCCCCAACCAGCGCTGCCACTGATCCCACCCCCCACCAGCACTGCCAGTCCCCCCCCCCCCCCTCCGCCAGCACTGCCACTCATCCCATTCCCCCCACCAAGAAGTAACAAGGAATAAAAAAAATTGAAAATACATGGAAGGGAGAGGAAAAGAGGGGGAGGAATAAAGAAAAAGTGAGATAAAGAATAAGAGAACAAGAAAGATGGCCAGAGAGCGGGATGGGGAGGAAAAAAACAAGAAATTAGGATAGAGAGAGATAAAAGGGAAAGAAAGGAGAACAAAGAGAGTGGTACATCCTAAAATGTACCATAAGGGGGTTTTAATACTGTATGAGTGGAAGGGACACAGGGAGTGCTAAATGTCCGTGGATTAGGGGCGCAAATTACTTGTCTTGCCTTGGGTGCTGACAACCCACACTACGAAGATAATTTTACTGTTAGGGGTCCCCACAACTTGGGAAATTTTTTCAAGGGGTCACGGCACTAGTAAGGTTGAGAGCCACTGCCCTATCTGAATGTGACATGCATATCCCAAGAGGCACAGCGAACGCTGTGCTTGTAATTTGCCTAGGCAGGACTGTACATTTTCCACAAAAAAAAGTAAATAAAAATCGGTGCTATTCATGTAGCACGGGGTAGATTAGAGAGAAATCTATTTAGAGGATGAAGATCCACTGTGAATGGTGGAATGAAGGGGTAGAAGACAGCAAATTAACCCAAATGAGGCCTGCTAAGTGACTAAGGACATGTTCATGCTAACCACACAGGAAAGTGTTCTGTTCTCCTGTAAGTCTCAATTCACGTCTTTGCATGAAACTTGAGGTGCCCCGGCAGTTGCAGTAGAGGGAACAGGCATCATTGCACCATTGAGAGATTTAAGAGTGTTATCAAGGAGAAGAAAAGGCACCACTCACCAACCCAGAGCATTAGTATGTAGATGAATGTGGCCTCCTTCATTCATCCATTGAAGCCACATTCATCTACATACTAATGCACTGGATTGGTGAGCAGCGCCTTTTCTTCTCTCTTATAATTTGCGTTTTTGTAAATGCACAAAATCGTGCGTATTTGCACGCATTGAATTGCAGTAAAAACCACATGTCGCATTTGCAGTGTTATTCATTGTGAATGGCACCCCAAAGGCAACAAGCAGATGCATGTTTTGCTGCGCACGACAAAACACAGCATAAACAAAGTGAAGTGACGTGAAATTAATACGTTTCCCTGTGCGTGATGTGCAACAACGTTCCAAAAACAAACAAAAAAACCGCATGTCTAACACTAGATGTGAATGCAGCCTTAGGGCTGGTGAATGGGCTTCAGGTGGCAGTGTCTTGCGTTTTTACAACACAAGACACTGTTAACCTTTTTTTTTTTTTTTACTTCAATGAAATGTCACAGTGACATTTTATTCATTTCTATGCACCACAGCCCGGCTGCAGTGCATAGAAACACAAGGCGTGCAGAGAGCCGCGATGCGGAAAATTGTTCACTTAGCATTTTTCCACATTGCAATGCTCTGCATCTGCCTGTGTGTCTTTTGGTCCGTTTCAGGTCTGAATTCAGCCAAAAATTCAGACTGAAATCGGACCTGAAACTGTGAATGGAGACGCATCGGACTCCTGCTGTGAGCCGCTGCGTTCGCCAGTGTGAACCCAGCCTAAAGGGGAAATCTTCCAATGGGGACACTAGTTCTAGTGACCTGGGGGTCTATAAGGAATTCCCTTAATTTGCAGGAATTTCCTATCACTTCCTGTTTGGCTATGAGACAGGAAGTGAAGGGAAAGCTCCGCAATGGGACATAGATGACAAAAAATAATATTCTGGCAGGGGTTATAACTTTCCTTTGCTCTATTCAAAAGGGAAAAAAAAAGTTTTGCCTATTCTACTTTAACCACTTAAGCCCCGGACCATTTGGTAGCTAGAGGACCAGAGGTGAATTCAGAATTTTGCACTGCGCTGCTTTAACTGTAAATTGTGCGGACATGCAATGTTGTACTGAAACGAAATTTGCGTCCTTTTCTTCCCACAAATAGAGCTTTCTTTTAATGGTATTTGATTGCCTCTGCGATTTTTATTTTTTGCGAGATAAACGGAAAAAGACCGAAAATTTTGAAAAAAAATGATATTTTCTACTTTTTTTTATAAGAAAAATCGAATAAACTCAATTGTAGTCATACATTTAGGCCAAAATGTATTCAGCCACATGTCTTTAGAAAAAAAATGTCAATAAGCGTATATTTATTGGTTTGCGCAAAAGTTATAGCGTCTACAAACTAGGGTACATTTTCTGGAATTTACACAGCTTTTAATTTATGACTGCCTATCTCATTTCTTGAGGTGCTAAAATGGCAGGGCAGTACAAAACCCCCCCAAATGACCCCATTTTGGAAAGTAGACACCCCAGGGAAATTGCTGAGAGGCATGTTGAGCCCATTGAATATTTTTTTTTTTTTTTGTCCCAAGTGATTGAATAATGACAAAAAAAAAAAAAAATTACAAAAAGTTGTCACTAAATGATATATTGCTCACACATGCCATGGTTATATGTGGAATTGCACCCCAAAATACATTCTGCTGCTTCTCCTGAGTACGGGGATACCACATGTGTGGGACTTTTTAGGAGCCTAGCCGCATACGGGCCCCCGAAAACCAAGCACCGCCTTCAGGATTTCTAAGGGCGCAAATTTTTGATTTCACTCCTCACTACCTATCACAGTTTCGAAGGCCATAAAATGCCAAAATAGCACAAAACCCCCCTAAATGACCCCATTTTGGAAAGTAGACACCCCAAGCTATTTACTGAGAGGCATGATTAGTCCATGGAATATTTTATATTTTGCCACAAGTTGCAGGAATATGACAAACTTTATTTTTTTTGCACAAAGTTGTCACTAAATGATATATTGCTCACACATGCCATGGGCATATGTGAAATTACACCCCAAAATACATTCTGCTGCTTCTCCTGAGTATGGGGATACCACATGTGTGGGACGTTTTGGGAGCCTAGTCGCGTACGGGACCCCAAAAACCAAGCACCGCCTTCAAGGTTTCTAAGGGCATAAATTTTTGATTTCACTCCTCACTACCTATCACTACCTATCACAGTTTTGAAGGCCATAAAATGCCAAGATGGCACAAAACCACCCCAAATGACCCCATTTTGGAAAGTAGACACCCCAAGCTATTTGCTTAGAGGCATGTTGAGCCCATTGAATATTTTTTTTTTGTCCCAAATGATTGAATAATGACAAAAAGAAAAAATGTACAAAAAGTTGTCACTAAATGATATATTGCTCACACATGCCATGGTTATATGTGGAATTGCACCCCAAAATACATTCTGCTGCTTCTCCTGAGTACAGGGATACCACATGTGTGGGACTTTTTGGGAGCCTAGCCGGGTACGGGGCCCCAAAAACCAAGCACCGCCTTCAGGCTTTCTAAGGACGTAAATTTTTGATTTCACTCCTCACTACCTATCACAGTTTCGAAGGCCATAAAATGCCAAAATAGCACAAAATCCCCCCAAATGACCCCATTTTGGAAAGTAGACACCCCAAGCTATTTACTGAGAGGCATGTTCAGTCCATGGAATATTTTATATTTTGCCACAAGTTGCGGGAATATGACAAACTTTGTTTTTTTTGCACAAAGTTGTCACTAAATGATATATTGCTCACACATGCCATGGTTATATGTGGAATTGCACCCCAAAATACATTCTGCTGCTTCTCCTGAGTACGGGGATACCACATGTGTGGGACTTTTTGGGAGCCTAGCCGCGTACGGGACCCCAAAAACCAAGCACAGCCTTCAAGGTTTCTAAGGGCATAAATTTTTGATTTCACTCCTCACTACCTATCACAGTTTTGAAGGCCATAAAATGCCAAGATAGCACAAAACCCCCCAAAATGACCCCATTTTGGAAAGTAGACACCCCAAGGAAATTGCTGAGAGGCATGTTGAGCCCATTGAATTTTTTTTTTTGTCCCAAGTGATTGAATAATGACAAAAAGAAAAAAAAAAAATGTACAAAAAGTTGTCGCTAAATGATATATTGCTCAAACATGCCATGGTTATATGCAGAATTGCACCCCAAAATACATTTGGTTGCTTCTCCTGAGTACGGGGATACCACATGTGTGGGACTTTTTGAGAGCCTAGCCGCGTACGGGCCCCTGAAAACCAAGCACCGCCTTCAGGATTTCTAAGGGCACAAATTTTTGATTTCACTCCTCACTACCTATCACAGTTTTGAAGGCCATAAAATGCCAAGATAGTCCAAAACCCCCACAAATGACCCCATTTTGGAAAGTAGACACCCCAAGCTATTTGCCGAGAGGCATGGTGAGTATTTTACAGCTCTCATTTGTTTTTGAAAATGAAGAAAGACATATTTTTTTTTTTTTTTCTTTTTTCAATTTTTAAAACTTTGTGACAAAAAGCGAGATCTGCAAAATACTCAACATACCTCTCAGCAAATAGCTTGGGGTGTCTACTTTCCAAAATGGGGTCATTTGGGGGGGTTTTGTGCCATCTGGGCATTCCATGGCCTCCGAAACTGTGATAGGCAGTGAGGAGTAAAATCAAAAATTTACACCCATAGAAATCCTGAAGGCGGTGCTTGGTTTTCGGGGTCCTGTACGCGGATAGGCTCCCAAAATGTCTCACACATGTGGTATCCCCGTACTCAGGAGAAGGAACAGAATGTATTTTGGGGTGCAATTCCACATATAACCATGGCATGTTTGAGCAATATATAATTTAGTGACAACTTTTTGTAAATTTTTTATTTTTTTTTATTTTTGTCATTATTCAATCACTTGGGACAAAAAAAAAAAAATATTCAGTGGGCTCAACATGCCTCTCAGCAAATAGCTTGAGGTGTCTACTTTCCAAAATGGGGTCATTTGGGGGGGTTTTGAACTGTCCTGGCATTTTATGCACAACATTAGGAAGCTTATGTCACACATCATCCACTCTTCTAACCACTTGAAGACAAAGCCCTTTCTGACACTTTTTGTTTACATGAAAACATTTTTTTTTTTGCAAGAAAATTATGTTGAACCCTCAAACATTATATATATTTTTAAAGCAAAGGCCCTACAGATTAAAATAGTGGGTGTTGCATTTTTTTTTTCCACACAGTATTTGCGCAGCGATTTTTCAAACGCATTTTTTGGGGGAAAAACACCCTTTTTTTATTTTTAATGCACTAAAAAACACTATATTGCCCAAATGTTTGATGAAATAAAAAAGATGATCTTAGGCCGAGTACATGGATACCAAACACGACATGCTTTAAAATTGCGCACAAACGCGCAGCGGCGAGAAACTACATTCATTTTTAAAAGCATTTAAAAGCCTTTACAGGTTACCACGTTAGATTTACAGAGGAGGTCTACTGCTAAAATTACTGCCCTCGATCTGACCTTCGCGGTGATACCTCACATGCATGATGCAATTGCTATTTACATATGACGCTAGACCGACGCTTGCGTTCGCCTTTGCGCAAGAGCAGGGGGGACAGCGGTGCTTTTTTTTTTTTTTTTTTTTTTTTTTTTATTATTATTTATTTTGCTTTTTTATTTTATTTTTAAATTGTTCCTTCCATATTTTTTTTTTTAATCATTTTTATTGTTATCTCAGGGAATGTAAATATCCCCTATGATAGCAATAAGTAGTGACAGGTACTCTTTTTTTTGAAAAAAAATGGGGGGTTAGACCCTAGATCTTTCCTCTGCCCTCAAAGCATCTGACCACACCAAGATCGGTGTGATAAAATGCTTTCCCAATTTCCCAATGGCGCTGTTTATATCCGGGGGGGGGCATTCCCTCCCACTGCTTATAAAAGCAGTCCAGAGGCTAATTAGCCACTAGGATTGCTTTTACATGAAAGCCGGCCGCTGGCTGAAAATAATGATACCCGCAGGCATCAATCTGGTATAACCATTCAAAGTCCAGCAACATACCAGTACGTTGCTGGTCCTTGTTGGACATGTATTGTAATCTTTTTTTTCATGCAGCCTGTTGGCTGAACGAAAAAAAAGAGATTGATCGGTGGGTATGCCCACCATTAGAATACCTCCCTTCATCCACCCACTTCTAATGATGGGCATATATGCCGAAGCATGGGGGCATCCTCCCGCAAAAAAGTTATGCCGCGTACACACGGTCGGACTTTTCCACGGGCAAGCCTTTGTCGAAATTTCGACCGTATGTACGCGGCATAAAAGGTTATGCCGCGTACACACGGTCAAACTTTTCCACGGGCAAGCCTCCGTCAGAATTTCGACCGTATATACGCGGCATTAGGAGCAAAATCGCTCCTCCGCCCCTGCTGCCCCCATGCTTCGGCATATATGCTCTTTTTTTTAACTGTGGTGGTGAAATCACCTCCTACAGCGTTGGAGTCACGGCTTTATGTATCGTAGGAGCAAACGCTGTTGCTGTCAAGATAAATAAATCCGCGATGCAACTGAATGGCGTACCTGCTAAGCAAATGATGGTTAACATTAAAACAAAGTAACATTACAGTACAACAGTAAGACCTTACCATACCATACCTGCAAAGCAAATACCAAAACAAAACCTAGTAAAAAATAAAACATTTTTTTAACGCAACCTGTGCCTAAAATATATATATATGCCGAAGCATGGGGGCATCCTCCCGCAAAAAAGTTATGCCGCGTACACACGGTCGAACTTTTCCACGGGCAAGCCTCCGTCAGAATTTCGACCGTATATACGCGGCATTAGGAGCAAAATCGCTCCTCCGCCCCTGCTGCTCCCATGCTTCGGCATATATGCTCTTTTTTTTTTAACTGTGGTGGTGAAATCACCTCCTACAGCACTGGAGTCATGGCTTTATGTATCGTGGGAGCAAACGCTGTTGCTGTCAAGATAAATAATTCCGCGCTGCAGTTGAATGGCGCACCTGAAAACAAAAAATTACATACCTGAAAAGCAAGCATGATAAAACATTGCAGAATGGAATACAGTAAAAAAGAGCAGAACAATAGAGAGAAAATAGAGAGAGAGAGAACAATAAAACTACAACTATTTTTTTTTATTTTTTTTTTTATTTATTTTTTTGTGTTTTTTTGTTTTTTACGTTTTTTTTATTTTTTACACTTTTTTTTTAAACTTTAACAACTGTAATGGTTCGGGTCTCTCAAAATGTAATGGCATCTTGGGAGACCCTGTGTAAGTGTGTCCTAGTCTGTGAAATGCTGTACCCTACGCTAAAACTTCACTTTTGAGTGGTAGCGTTCAAAACATTCACCAACGCAAAGACCAGGTTTGTCAGGACAGAGTGGACAATAATAACGGGTGTCACGCCTAAATCCGCGCTTGCTACAGACACGACATCTTTTTTGGGGGGTTCGTTGGGTAGGGGTACTCGGGAGGAGATGCGTATAATGCCTCTCATGCAGCCGGCTTACTGCATTTGGTTGGGGATGGTGAGGTGCAAAACCGCCTGGATACAGGAGTTCTGTGACTATCTCATTCTGGAATTTTAGAAGAGATAAACTCCCGCCTGAAGCTCTGTATAGCACATGAGCGTTCAGCAAAGCCAATTGAAATAAGGATAGAGACACTTTTTTGTACCAGCATCTCGCCTTACGGTCAATTAGATACGGCGCCATCAACTGGTCGTTGAGGTCCACCCCTCCCATATTTTTGTTATATTCGTGGACACAGAGGGGTTTCTCCACAACACCAGTCGCCGTAGGAATTTGGACTGTCGTGTCTGCATGAAGGGAGGTAAGAAGGAAAACATTCTTATTGTCCCTCCACTTCATAGCGAGCAAGTTATTACACTTTACGCAGGCTCTCTCCCCCAGCCTAAGACGGGCATCTACAAGCCGCTGGGGAAAGCCCCGGCGATTAGGTCGCACAGTGCCACATGCTCCAATCTGATGATCAAACAAGTGACTAAACAGTGGCACGCTCGTGTAATAATTGTCCACATACAAGTGGTACCCCTTTCCGAATAAGGGTGACACCAAGTTCCACACTATCTTGCCAGTGCTCCCTATGTAATCCGGGCAGTTGACCGGCTCAACCTGACTGTCTTTTCCCTCATAAACCATAAAGCTCCATACATAGCCTGTTGCCCTGTCACAGCACTTATAGAGCTTGACCCCGTATCTGGCACGCTTGCTGGGAAGGTACTGCTTGAAAGCCAAGCGGCCAGAAAATTTAATCAGGGACTCATCAACGCAGACAACTTGATCGGGAATAAACAAGGCTGCAAAACGTTCGTTGAAGTGGTTTATGAGGGGCCGAATTTTATAGAGCCGGTCGTATTCAGGGTCCCCACGTGGACGACAAAGTTCATTGTCGTTGAAGTGCATGAACCGCAAAATCTGCTCGTATCGTTTCCTGGGCATGGAGGCAGAGAACACGGGCATGTGGTCAATTGGGTGCGTGGACCAATAAGCACGCAATGACGGGAATTTATGTGTGCCCATGTTGAGGGAAAGGCCCAGAAAGGTCTTAAATTCGGAAACCGTAATTGGTTTCCAATCTTTGGCAATGGAAGGCAACTGGGGATTAGCGGCGATGAATTGACCAGCATATAAATTACTCTGGTCCACAATAGATCTATAGAGATCTTCCGTGAAAAACAGCGAATAATAATCGATTGGCATAAAATCAGCTGTTGTTTCCACCTGAATACCGGGTTGGGCAGTGAATGGGGGAAGTACGGGTTCTGCAGAAGTGGTGGGGACCCAATCAGGATAGGCGAATTCTGCAGGAAGGGCACTATGGGTACGACGGGCCTGCCTTTGTCTTCTTATTGGTGGCAGCGGGACACTACTTGTGCTTGCCACCTCGCCAGCTTGAACTGCACTTATGGGACTCGCCACGTCACCACGTGATACTGCAGTGCTGGATGTACGCCCAGGCTGTACTAGGCCGCTGGTGCTTGCCAATTCACCAGAAGGAATAGCGGCGCTAGTACTCCTCTGCTCCATGATACGAGAGCCCTGCGGTTCTTGCTCCTCAACAACCTCAGAAGATCGGGATCGGGTACACCTGACCTTAGCAGGGACCTCAACTTCGTCATCAGAGCTATCTGACGTGGGGCCGCTGACGTCACTGTCTTCTACGGGAAGATATTCTGAGCCTGAATCTGACAGATACGTGACCTCCTCTTCACTATCTGTCATGCTCAGAATCTCGTAGGCCTCTTTACTAGTGTACCTTCGACTTGCCATTTTGGGCTCTAAATTTAGGGGTACACTAGTAAGATTCACAGGAAAAAAAAAGCACCCGACTGTCGTCAGCAAATATATCAAACGCTACAAAAAAAACTGTTAGCGGTCGCAGGGATCAGGACTGTCTCTGCGAACGCTGCAGTTATGTGTTTTGTGTTTGGTAAGTGACAGTGATCGATCGATACTGCACTTGGGTGGGCTGGGCTGGGCTGGGCGGAGGGGCTAAACGCAGGTGCTAGCAGGTATCTGGGCTGATCCCGCTAACACTGCGTTTTTGGGAACCCTAAACCGCTGGGGACGCTAGTATAGATCTGATCAGATACTATACCACTAAGGGAGGTGTATGCTTTGCGCGTGGGTGTTAGCGTTACTGGCACTAACCTAACGCTGCCTGGGGCGACGCAGACCCTCTCTGGCGCTAAAACCTAATTGATCTCACCCGCCGGGCGATCAGGGGGTTAAACCTTTATTGGGTTATATACGGCGGGTGCCCTGATGCTATAAAAAGCAAACTAACCAACCAGCGTCACCCGTAACCTTTATATGGTGATCACTGGTGAAAGGGTTAACTAGGGGCAATCAGGGGGTTAAAACCTTTATTAGGTTAAATATGGGGGTACCCGACGCTATATAAAAACCTGACGGGTTACCTAAATAACTAAATAACTAACTGGGTAACCAGTGTCACCAGTGACGCTTATACGGTGATCACTGGTGAAAGGGTTAACTCTAGGGGCAATCAGGGGGTTAAAATAATATATGGGGGTACCTGACGCTAATAAAAACCTGCGGCGAACCTAAAAATAATTAACTGGCTATCTAGGGCACCACCGGCACTAAATACAGCGATCGAAAATACGATTGCTTAGTGACGCTGGCGTTAGGGGGTGAAAGGGTTACCTGGGGGGGCGATCAAGGGGTTAAACCTTTATTAGGGGGGTTAGGGGGCTACCCTGGACCTAAAGGGGCCTAATCCTAACTGCCCTGCAACTTTTTACTATCACAGATGACACTAAAAGCAGTGATCAGTAAAATAAATGATCACTGCAATCAGTGACACTGTGATTGGGGGCTGGGGGGTGATCTGGGGGTGACTGGGGGGTGAAATGTGTGTCTATGTGTACCTACGTGTCAGTGGACTGCTGGTGCACTAACCTGCTTCCTCTCTCCTCGGCGCCGGAATCGAAAAGACCGCCGCGAGGGAGATGACATCACTTCCTACTGCCTGTGTTTACATCACATGGCAGAGGAAGCATTTTCATTGGCCGGGAGCGATCGCGAGGGGGTGGCCGAAATCGAATGGTCGCCCCCTCATCTCCGAACGCTCCCCAACGATTAACGGCCGCTCACTGTATAGAAGGGGGGTCCGATCGGACCCCCCAACTGTACAAAGGCGATCACGTATGCTCTACGTGATTGTGCCTGTCGGTGCCATTCTGCCGACGTGTGTATATATACAGTGAGCGGTCGTTAAGTCGTTAAAGAAGGTTTACAGAGATAAATCCCACTCCAGTCTTTTAAAAAAGAAATTAATGCAATAGGGCAGGGCTTGACAAATTTGCTTGGAATCTAGGAGCCAGCTAAAAAAGTTAGGAGCCAGGTTTTTTTTTTTTTTAACGACCGATGCGTGCAGAAGTGAACACATACGTGAGTAGCGCCCACGTATGAAAGCGGTGTTCAAACCACATATGTGAGGTATCGCCGCGACCGGTAGAGCGAGAGCAATAATTCTAGCCCTAGACATCCTCTGCAACTCAAAACATGCAACCTGTAGAATTTTTTTAAATGTCGCCTATGGAGATTCTAAAGGGTAAATATTCGGCTAACTTTACTGTTGTCTTATTTTTTTAATTAAAAAAAGTGTGTTTTTTTTTTTCCTCGAAAAAGTGCGCTTGTAAGACCGCTGCGCAAATACGGTGTGACAAAGTATTGCAACGACCGCCATTTTATTCTCTAGGGTGTTAGAATAAAAAATATATATAATGTTTGGGGGTTAACTTCTAAGTAAAGGGAAGGAGATGGGCGGGCAGTGAAACAGGCAAGCATTGCTGGTTGTCTTGTCATACCAACGGCCACCACAAGATGGCGCCAGATTACAGAATGAATCATAGGCCTGCAGAAGACTGCAAAGCCGCGGCCTCAATTACTGGCCAGCGCGGCCCGACGAGATTGCGCGATCGCGGGGGGGCTCACAGAGCCACAGGAAACCTCGGCGACCTGGCGCCTGAGGCAGCACAGCTAATTCTAGTCGCATTTGCGACCTGGCGCCCGGGTTTTGTCGAACCCTGCAATAGGGAATAGATAACATTTCTGTCTGGTTTTTATTTCTGTCAGTGACCCTCACTGGGGACATCCCCCTTCACTTGTCCTTTTATTGTTTTCTATGGAGATGCACACTATCTAGTTCAAAATAATTCACGACTTTAGGACTGAGTGGACTTCTCTTCTTCTTTTTTTTTTTTTTTTTTTAACAAAGATCTTACCCATATGATCCACATCCTGGACACAGAGCATCCTTGGGATGTTTATTCTATCAACTCTGGACACCAAGAAGTCATCACAAGCTTGGAGTGGGACCAATCTGGTAAGCATTGTAGATAATAGATGAAAAGACGTTTTAAAAGACCTCTGCAAAATAATCATTTCGAAAAGTACTGTTCAATATTATTTTTTATTTTTTTTAGGATCGCGTCTACTATCAGCTGATGCTGATGGCAGGATTAAGTGTTGGGGCATGACGGATCACTTGGCAAATAGCTGGCAGTGTATTGTAAGCAGTGAGGTAGATGGAGACCCAATTGTGGCCCTTTCTTGGCTTCACAATGGGGTGAAACTGGCACTGCACGTGGAAAAGGTAAACAGTAACACATTTCTTTCCTGCATACACTCTTCCTATCATCAGTAGTTCCTGCTTACATTTATCCATTCTGTTTTCTTATAGTCTGGTGTCTCCAGTTTTGGGGAGAAATTCTCTCGTGTCAAGTTTTCTCCATCTCTTACCTTATTTGGAGGAAAGCCAATGGAAGGATGGATTGCTGTCACTATCAGTGGACTTGTCACTGTGTCTTTGTTAAAGCCTAATGGACAAGTGCTGACCGCTACAGAAAGTTTGTGTCGTCTGCGATGTCGGGTTGCATTGGCTGACATTGCTTTTACTGGTGGAGGAAACATTGTTGTAGCCACCTGTGATGGAAGCAGTACATCCCCTGTACAATTCTACAAAGTCTGTGTGTCTGTTGTGAGTGAAAAGTGCAAAATTGACACTGAGATCTTGCCTTCACTCTTCATGCGCTGCACTACGGATCCAGCACGAAAAGACAAGTTTCCTGCTGTTACTCATCTCAAATTTCTTGCCAGAGACATGTCCGAGCAGGTAAATGTCAGTTATTGTTTTTGCTCTTAATTTCCCGAGGAAAGATTAGCTGAAATCAAAGTAATTCTCTCTTAAGAAATGGAGGATTATTTGATTGATGATTAAGGGAATATGATCAACATACATAAGTGGTCCATATAGTGAAGAGTTATTCACTTTAACGTCATCACAGAGGACAAGGGGGGCACTGTTTATGTCTGAAGGAAAAGAGATTTAAAGGGGTTGTAAATGTTCGTTTTTTATTTTCTAAATAGGTTCATTTAAGCTAGTGCATTGTTGGTTCACTTACCTTTTCCTTTGATTAACCTTCTAAATGTTTTTATTCTTTGTCTGAATTTCTCACTTCCTGTTCCTCAGTAAGCTGTTCTGGCTGACTCCACACCACTCGGATGATGGTGTGAAGTTTAGTGAGGAGAAATGGGAAGTGAGAAATTCAGACAAAGAAAAAAAACATTTAGAAGGTAAATCAAAGGAAAAGGTAAGTGAACCAACAATGCACTAGCTTAAAGGAACCTATTTGGAAAATAAAAAACAAACCTTTACAACCCCTTTAAAGCTCCACATACAGAAAGACTTCTTCACTGTAAGAGCTATGAAATGTGGAACAGAATCCCTCGAGAGCTGGTTCTGGCCAGCTCAGTAGATTGTTTTAAAAAAGGCCTGGATTCTTTCCTAAAAAACACATAATATATTAGAATTATATGGCAGTGCTCAACAAGTCTGACATGACAGATATTTTACATATAGGATAGTTTCTTTTTTTTTTTTTTTTTGATAGTGTAGGAAACAGGTTAAAACTCCTATTAGATTGTTTTTTGTTGTTTTGTGTCTTGTTGGGGACATTATTCAAAACTTTCTGTCCTTGAGATGCAGCAGAAAATCTCCAAGTGGAAAGTAATTCACCTTTTTGGATAGGTGTAAGAGAAACACATGTCACCATTATAAGATTAACTCTTTTCTCTTGTTCTGGTGACAATACTGATCTTTTTTTAAATTTACCGTTCCTGTCTGAGTCACCAGGACAAACAGTGAAGGTGTTTCTCAGCAGGAACATGGATAGCAAAGAAAACTGACAGGGGTCTAATCCTTCACTACTCTATCCTAAGCTTGGAAAAAATGGCAATACGTAGGTATGTAGGACTGTTTTTGGGAGACTGTCTGACCGACTTGGTTCAATCCAAAATACAAGCCGACTATTCGTCTTTGTCAGTGCAAGCCCAGTTATGTAAGCTGGCGATGGCAGTAAAGGTTCTGCGAGTATATATGCTCCTTAGGTAACGTGTTTTTTTATTTTATTTACACGTGTATATTAATTTGTAGCTAACTCATTTATTTCCTTCTAATAATTAGGTTCTCCTATGTGCCTCTAATCAGTGTTCCAGTGTAGCAGAGTGCTGGTCCTTGCGTAAAGAAGGACTCCCCCTCAATAACATCTTCCAGCAACTTTCTCCTGGAGGTAAAGTAGCATTATTATAGCCTCTAGATTGGGACTACTCATCTACAGGTTCAGCCTCTGCCCAAACTACAGAACGAAGGTCAAATGTTTCTCTTTGGCACTTCTCTCTGGTGGTTTCTCTTGGATCCCAGTAGTCAGTGTTTTTTTCCTGCCTAGGTGCTCACTCAAACCGAGTGATGGAATAGATTTATTAGACTCCCCTTTACTAATTAAAGGGTTTGGTTTCACGTATTCTTTGCTATTTTTTTCTTACCTTTTTATAGTGGTTAATGTTAAAGGGGTTGTAAAGGTTCATGTTTTTTCACCTTAATGCATCCTATGCATTAAGGTGAAAAAACATCTGACGATTGGCTCGCGGTGCTGTCAATCAAATCCAATGACCTGGGGGGCGGGGCCGAGTCCTGTACTCGGCTATGGACAGGACTTGGGAGCACGCCCGCAAGGTAACCCCCTTGGGAGAGTGCTTCCCTGAGGGGATTATCTGAGAGCCGCCGAGGGACCCCAGAAAACGCAGTTTAGGGCCACTCTGCAAAACGAGCTGCACATTGGAAGTAAGTATGATATGTTTGTTATTTAAAAAAAAAAAAAAAAAAAAAAGATTTTGAAGCTTTACAACCACTTTAAGAGCAATGTCCAATATGCTGCAAAAATTATTATAGGGAGCACAAATTACTTGGTAATGCCAGCCTGATGTAACCTATGCCCAGTTTCTAATTATCTCTCTTGCCCTTGGTCTCTAACCACTCTCGTCACATGCCTGTAATCTCTGACCATTTGCCTTTAGCGTGTCTACAATCCCTGACATTCTACTGTAGTGTTTTCGCAATCTCTAATAGTTTTCTGTAACATTTCATGCACTAAATATTATGTGGTCCTTTGGTGATGTCTGGGGAAACACATTGGTGGCCCCTTTTTATCTTGTAAGTTGACCACTGCTCCAACCCATTTCTTTATCAGGTTGGTACATTTTCAAATTTGCTGCATGACGTCTAGTTACCCAAATTCACTTTGCCAAAGTGGCCTCATTTTATCAAGGTGCCTGTTAATTGGGACTGTCTGTGTTGCCACGCAATCAGTGTTTAGATCAGCCTTGGACAAAATCATAAATGTGATGCAGTCTTGTTAATAAAACTAGTAACTTTGTCTTTTGTTAGCACAACAGTTTTTTTTATTAAATTTTTTATTTTTTTTTCTCTCAAGTAACATATAGTTTTATCTGTTGCCCCTGCCAGTAAGGCTGGATTCACACCTATGAATTTTTAGTGCTTTTTGCATTTTGCAAATTTGCACTACAGTCCATTTAACATGGTTTCCTTTGTAACACGTTCTGTAGTGCAAATCTGCATAATGCAAAAATCACTAAAAATGCATAGGTGTGAATCCAGCCTAAGTCTGTCATGTTTCCTCTTCCTTTTATTAGGGTGACAACAACACTATTATGTAGTGAAATCACACAGCTGTGCTGTCACTCTGGACAGGAGAGTCTTAAGGCTGGTACACACAGGCCAAATATTGATTGATTCAACAGACACCAGCCGACATTCGGATCCTGTGTACAGCAGTCTGTCTGACAGAAGCTGGTCAAACATTGGCTTTTATCGAATGGGCATGCTAGAAAAGCAGCATCCAATCAGCATTTGCTGCCAATGGCTGCTCAGCAGAGGAGATCGCTGCTTGTGTTATGGCCTGTACACACGATCCAAAAATCGGACGAAAAATACCGCTTTCGACGTGATCGTACGATGATCGGATCGTTAGTACAGAGCTTTCGAGAGCCGATCATGACAGTTCATCCGATTATTAGATCGGACAAGCGCGAAAATTTTCCTCATACGATACCAGATCGTACGATTTTCGTTTAGTCGGTACAGTTGTCTGAAAATACAATACAATACAAATACACTACAACACATGACATCACTTCAGATATTTATTTTATTTTATTTTTTCTGCCGTACGAGAATTTTCATGACTTTAGTAACTTCTTCAATTTCTACTTGCGACTAGTAAGCGAAATAATAAGTTGGACGATCTCTCATTTTTGATTCTTGGATTGTGTGTACAGGGCATTAGTACGGCGTTCTGTCAGTGTTTTTTTTTATTCAGTCCTGGGATAAACAAAAAATAAAACATCTCCCTTTTGTGTTCCTGGCATTAGGTAGACTTTTGAATGGACTTTAAAGTGGAAGTAAACTTCAAACATAAAATTTTACCTATTGGTAAGCCTATAATAAGGCTTACCTATAGGGTAGTGTAAATATCACCTAAACATGCACCGCTAGGAGATATTTATGCCTCGTTTCCACTGAGCGGATCGGTTCGGTACGGTACGCTATTTTGGGTGTTTCCATTATAAAAGCGTGCCATAAAACCGAACCGTACCGCACCATTCTGGGTCCTGCTTCAGATGTGGGGCCATAGAAAATGGAACGGTTCGGTTAGGGCGGAGCTACAATACATTCCACTGATTGGCGGACACGCAAGGCATTTTTTCTAAACCCTGAATGGTCCCTGACGGTCCGACTTGCAGTGGAAACGCTCACCAGAATAGACCGGACCATTCAAACCGTTCCATTCCGTACCGACCCGAACCGTTCCGTTCAGTGGAAACAAGGCATTAGTGTACCTGCAGCCAGTGCCATCACTGGTGCATGTGCTCTGACGGAACAGCCTCTGTGCCGTTCCTTCAGAGCCCTGTGCCATGAACACTATCTCCCGTGCGCAAAAGATAAACAAATTTTAAAGCTTAACTCTAGATAACACTTTTAGGCAGTAAACAGTTGGGGTTTATTTAGATGATTTACTAAAACTGGAGTGTAAAATCTGGTGCAGCTCTGCATAGAAACCAATCGGATTCCAGGTTTTTATTTTTAGTCCAAGCTTAATTGAACAAGCTGAAGTTAAGATTATTGGCTACCAAGCACAGCTGCACCTGATTTTGCACTCCAGTTTTAGTAAATCAACCCTGTGTGTGTGTGTGTGTGTGTGTGTGTGTGTGTGTGTGTGTGTGTTTTTTATTTTTATTTTTTTTCCTTTGGAAAAAGGTATTACGAATAAATAGCTGGCTTGAAGGAATTTGCTGAAGTGTTGTTGTTATATAGCTTGTCCCAACTGTGACTGCCACTATTTCTGGACAGCTTGGTGTGTTAACCACTTAACAACCACCTGCCGACAAATAACGTCGACAAGGTGGTTGCTTGACTCTGGGAGGACGTTATATAACGTCCTCCCAGAATCGCGCTCCCGCGCGCCCCCTGGGGCGCGCACACGGGAAACTCCGTGACCGCCGGGTCCAGAGGACCCGGCGGATCACGAATCGCGGTAAATCGCCGCTGATAGCGGCCGTTTACCACGTGATCGCTCCGTCAAATGACGGAGCAATCACTTGTAAACAGACCGGCGTCATTTGATGACGCCGGTTCCTCCCTCCCCTCTCTGTACCGATCGGTACAGTGTGAGAGGGGAGGGGGAGGGAGCGGATGGCAGCAGCAGCACTGTGGGCTGGATCTGTGACAATTGCAGTCACAGATCCATCCATCCATCCCTGCTCAGCCATCCCTGTGCTATACCCTGCCAATACTCTGCAATACTCTGCAATACCCTGGTGCAATACTCTGCAATACCCTGGTGCAATACTCTGCAATACCCTGGTGCAATACTCTGCAATACCCTGGTGCAATACTCTGCAATACCCTGGTGCAATACTCTGCAATACCCTGGTGCAATACTCTGCAATACCCTGGTGCAATACTCTGCAATACCCTGGTGCAATACTCTGCAAAATACTCTGCAATACCCTGCGCAATACTCTGCAAAATACTCTGCAATACCCTGCACAATACTCTGCAATACCCTGCACAATACTCTGCAATACCCTGCACAATACTCTGCAATACCCTGCACAATACTCTGCAATACCCGCCACAATACTCTGCAATACCCTCCACAATACTCTGCAATACCCTCCACAATACCCTGTGCAATACCCTCCACAATACCCTGTGCAATACCCTCCACAATACCCTGTGCAATACCCTCCACAATACCCTGTGCAATACCCTCCACAATACCCTGTGCAATACCCTCCACAATACCCTGCCATACACCGCAATACCCTGCCATACACCGCAATACCCTGCCATAGTCCGCAATACTCCGCAATGCCCTGCAATACTCCGCAATGCCCGGCAATACTCCGCAATGCCCGGCAATACTCCGCAATGCCCGGCAATACTCCGCAATGCCCGGCAATACTCCGCAATGCCCGGCAATACTCCGCAATGCCCGGCAATACTCCGCAATGCCCGGCAATACTCCGCAATGCCCGGCAATACTCCGCAATGCCCGGCAATACTCCGCAATAACCACTTCCCGCCCTCCGGCCGTCATATGACGTCCTTGACTTTGTGCGGGGATATCTGAATGATGGGAGCAGCTACAGGCATCATTCAGATATTAGCTTTTTCAGCCGGCGATTCCCTACACCATAAGAACAATCATAGCGGCTGTTCCGCCGCTTGATCATTCTTACGGGAGGCGAGAGGGGATGTCCCCCCCCCCGCCCTCCGGTGCTTCTACCGACTCACCGCTACGATCAAAGCCAGGATTGTTGTTTTTTTTTTTTTTTCAGGCTTCCCAGCCTAGAGGTGAGATGTGGGGTCTTATTGACACCCCCCCCCCCATATCTCACTGTAAAGAGGACCTGTCATGCCATATTCCTATTACAAGGGATGTTTACGTTCCTTGTAATAGGTATAAAAGTGATCAAAAAAATGTTTAGGGCGGAAAAACATGTCAAACTAAAATAAATAAAGTAAAATGAAGAATAAAATATATATTTTTTTTTAAAGCGCCCCTGTCCCCGTGAGCTCGCATACAGAAGCGAACGCATACGTAAGTCCCGCCCACATATGAAAACGGTTTTCAAACCACACATGTGAGGTATCTCTGCGAACGTTAGAGCGAGAGCAATCATTTTGGCCCTAGACCTCCTCTGTAACTCAAAACATGTAACCAGTAAAAATATTTAAAGCGTTGCCTATGGGGATTTTTTAAGTAGCGAAGTTTGGCGCCATTCCACGAGTGTGTGCAATTTTTAAGGGCGACATGTTAGGTATCTATTTACTCGGCGTAACTTCATCTTTCACATTATGCAAAAACATTGGGCTAACTTTACTGTTTTTTTTTTTTTTTAAGCACAAAACATTTTTTTTCCGTAAAAAACGCGTTAAAAAAATTGCTGCGCAAATATCGTGCGAGATAAAAAGTTGCAACAACCACCATTATATTCTCTAAGGTCTTTGCTAAAAAAACATATATAATGTTTTGGGGTTCTATGTAATTTTCTAGCAAATAAATGATGATTTTTACATGTAGGAGAGAAATGTCAGAATTGGCCTTGGTGCTCCAGAACGCCTGAAGGTGCTCCCTGCATGTTGGGCCTCTGTATGTGGCCACGCTGTGTAAAAGTCTCACACATGTGGTATCGCCATACTCGGGAGTAATAGCAGAATGTGTTTTGGGGTGTAATTTGTGGAATGCATATGCTGTGTGTGAGAAATAACCTGCTAATATGACAATTTTGTGAAAAAAAAAAAAGAGGAAAAAAAAAATCTTGATTTTGCAAAGAATTGTGGGAAAAAATGACAACTTCAAAAAACTCACAATGCCTCTTTCTGAATACCTTGGAATGTCTTCTTTCCAAAAAGGGGTCATTTGGGGGGTATTTGTACTTTTCTGGCATGCTAGGGTCTCAAGAATTGAGATAGGCCGTCAGTACTTCAGGTGTGATCAATTTTCAGATATTGGCACCATAGCTTGTGGACTCTATAACTTTCACAAAGACCAAATAATATCCACCAATTTGTACTTATTTTTACCAAAGATATGTAGCAGTATAAATTTTGGCCAAAATTTATGAAGAAAAAATAGTAATTTGCAAAATTTTATAACAGAAACGAAAAAAAAATCATTTTTTTACAAAATTTTCAGTCTTTTTTCTCTTATAGCGCAAAAAATAAAAAACCCAACAGTGATTAAATACCACCAAAAGAAAGCTCTATTTGTGTGAAAAAAAGGACAAAAATTTCATATGGGTACAGTGTTGTATGACTGAGTAATTGTCATTCAAAATGTGAGAGCACCGAAAGCTGAAAATTGGTCTGGTTATTAAGGGGGTTTAAGTGCCCAGTGGTCAAGTGGTTAAAGAAAGTGATAAATAATGGGTCTCCTAAGAGGATTGACAGGTAATAAAACTGTTTTATATGCTTTCATAGGACATTTCTAAGTTCATATGAATGCATGTATTTTTTCAATGGTACTATTCACACAGAGCGTTTATTTGCAATTTAGGTGCAGTCAGTTTTAGCTGTGCTCAGAAAAAATATATATTTTTTTGTGTGTCAGCATCTCATTTGAAACGAAACCTACTTTAAACAGGAACATCTAAAGCTGGTCATACATTATACAATTTTCTTATTCAATTTCCTTTTAGATTTACATTCAACTATGGTTTTTTTTCTTCTGTTTGACTCTGCCTGTTTAACTCTGCTTGGAGTATCGTAATTGTAAGCTAATTCAGGGCCAAGTGTTCATGTGGATGGCTTAGTGCTTTCTAACCATTTGTGGAATATATTGATTATCTGTTTATATAAATAAATTGCTAATTGAGCCTTTTTTTTTCAGTGAGTGATAAGCAGCCAATGATACTCAAGTGGCGTATATTGTCAGCCACTAATGAACTTGAGCGTGTGTCTGCTGTAGCTCTACCCAAATTGCCAATTTCCCTTACCAATACGGACATCAAAGTGGCAAATGAGACAAAATTTTATCCTGGGTTAGGTATGATACATTTATTATTCTGTATTTTTGTTACCAGAGCAGGCTAGTTGAAGTATATGGCTAAAAATTAAAGTACATGTCTAGTAATCAGAATTTGTTACATTTTTTTTTTTTCAGGTCTAGCACTGGCGTTCCACGATGGTAATGTTCACATTGTGCACAGATTATCACTGCAGACAATGGCTGTCTTATTTGGTTCATCCATGCGTTCCTCTGAGGAGCCCAGTTTAAAACGTCAGCGTTCACCTACCCCATGTGTTCACTTCAAGGCCCTGCAGATGTCCTGGACCTCATTGGCATTAGTTGGATTAGACACCCAGGGCAAGGTTAGAAAGAAATTCTGTATTTTATTGACTTCTATCCCTGTATTATCTATAGAAATAAAAGCATTCACAGATACAACTGAATTATTTTACTTATAACTTTCACATTTTAGCCATTGTCGGTGAGCACATAGATTGGGACTACTCATCTACAGGTTCAGCCTCTGCCCAAACTACAGAACGAAGGTCAAATGTCCTAATCTTCTCCACCTTCCATTTTAGGATGCCCCACAGAAGCTCAATAGGGTTTAGGTCTGGAGACGTGCTTGGCCAGTCCATCACCTTTTATCCCCAGCTTCTTTACAAGGCAGTGGTTATCTTGGAGGTGTGTTTGGGGTCGTTATGTTGGAATACTGCCCTGCGGCCCAGTCCCTGAAGGGAGGGGATCATGCTCTGCTTCAGTATGTCACAGTACATATTTGCATTCATGGTTCCCTCAATGAACTGTAGCTCCCCAGTGCCGGCAGCACTCATGCAGCCCCAGACCATGACACTCCCACCACCATGCTTGACTGTAGGCAAGACGCACTTGTCTTTGTACTCCTCGCCTGGTTGCCGCCACACACGCTTGACACCATCTGAACCAAATACGTTTTCTTGGTCTCATCTAACCACAGGACATGGTTCCAATAATCCATGTCCTTAGTCTGCTTGTCTTCCGCAAACTGTTTTGCGGGCTTTCTTGTGCATCATCTTTAGAAGAGGCTTCCTTCTGGGACGACAGCCATGCAGTCCAATTTGATGCAGTGTGCGGCATATGGTCTGAGCACTGACAAGCTGACCCCCCCCCCCCCCCGCTACCCCTTCAATCTCTGCAGCTATTTCCCAAAGACAACCTCTGGATATGACACTGAGCCTGTGCACTCAACTTCTTTGGTCAACCATGGCAAGGCCTGTTCTGAGTGGAACTGTATGGTCTTGGCCACCGTGCTGCAGCTCATTTTCAGGGTCTTGACAATCTTCTTATAGCCTAGGCCATTTTTATGTAGAGCAACAATTCTTTTTTTCAGCTCCTCAGAGTTCTTTGCCATGAGGTGCCATGTTGAACTTCCAGTGGCCAGTATGAGATATTAAGAGCGATAACACCAAATTTAACACACATGCTCCCCTTTCACACCTGAGACCTTGTAACACTAACGACTCACATGACACCGGGGGAGGGAAAATGGCTAATTTGAACATTTTCACTTAGGGGTGTACTCACTTTTGTTGCCAGCAGTTTATAAATTAATGGCTGTGTGTTGAGTTATTTTAACCACTTAACGACCGCCCACCGCCGATTTACGTCGGCAGAATGGCACGGACAGGCAGAATCACGTAGATCTACGTGATCGCCTTTGTGCAGTTGGGGGGTCCATCCGGACCCCCCTTCACTGCAGTGAGCGGCCGTTAAGTGTTCGGGAGCGATCAGGCATGAGGGGGGGGGCGCTCGATTCCGCCCCCCCCCTCGCGATCGCTCCCGGCCAATGAAAATGCTTCCTCCGCCATGTGATGTAAACAAGGCTGGAGGAAGTGATGTCATCTCCCTCGCCGCGGTCTTTCCGTTCCCGGCGCCGAGCAGAGAAGAAGCAGGTTAGTGCACCAACAGTCCACTGACACTTAGGTACACATAGGCACACAAATCACCCCCCAGTCACCCCCAGATCACCCCCCAGGTCACCCCAAAGCCCCCAATCACAGTGTCACTGATTGCAGTGATCATTTATTTTACTGATCACTGCATTTAGTGTCATCTGTGATTGTAAAAAGTTGCAGGGCAGTTAGGATTAGGCCCCTTTAGGTCCAGGGTAGCCCCCTAACCCCCCCCTAATAAAGGTTTAACCCCTTGATCACCCCCCAGGTAACCCTTTCACCCCCTAACTTCAGCGTCACTAAGCGATTGTTTTTCCGATCGCTGTATTCGTGTCGCTGGTGTTTTAGATAGGCAGTTTTTTTTTTTTAGGTTCGCCGCAGGTTTTTATTAGTGTCAGGTACCCCCATATATTATTTTAACCCCCTGATTGCCCCTAGAGTTAACCCTTTCACCAGTGATCGCCGTATAAGCGTCACTGGTGTCACTGGTTAGCCAGTAAGTTATTTAGTTATTTAGGTTACCCGTCAGGTTTTTATATAGTGTCAGGTACCCCCATATTTAACCTAATAAAGGTTTTAACCCCCTGATTGCCCCTAGTTAACCCTTTCACCAGTGATCACCATATAAAGGTTACGGGTGACGCTGGTTGATTAGTTTGCTTTTTATAGCATCAGGGCACCCGCCGTATATAACCCAATAAAGGTTTAACCCCCCTGATCGCCCGGCGGGTGAGATCAATTAGGTTTTAGCGCCAGAGAGGGTCTGCGTCGCCCCAGGCAGTGTTAGGTTAGTGACAGTAACGCTAACACCCACGCGCAAAGCATACACCCCCCTTAGTGGTATAGTATCTGATCAGATCTGATCAGATCTATACTAGCATCCCCAGCGGTTTAGGGTTCCCAAAAACGCAGTGTTAGCGGGATCAGCCCAGATACCTGCTAGCGCCTGCGTTTAGCCCCTCCGCCCAGCCCAGCCCACCCAAGTGCAGTATCGATCGATCACTGTCACTTACCAAACACAACACACATAACTGCAGCGTTCGCAGTGCTTGGTTTTTGGGGCCCTGTACGCGGCTAGGCTCCCAAAAAGTCCCACACATGTGGTATCCCCGTACTCAGGAAAAGCAGCAGAATGTATTTTGGGGTGCAATTCCACATTTAACCATGGCATGTGTGAGCAATATATCATTTAGTGACAACTTTTTGTACATTTTTTTTTTTTCTTTTTGTCATTATTCAATCATTTGGGACAAAAAAAAAAAAATATTCAATGGGGTCAACATGCCTCTCAGCAAATAGCTTGGGGTGTCTACTTTCCAAAATGGGGTCATTTGGGGGGGTTTTGTGCCATCTTGGCATTTTATGGCCTTCAAAACTGTGATAGGTAGTGAGGAGTGAAATCAAAAATTTATGCCCTTAGAAACCTTGAAGGCGGTGCTTGGTTTTTGGGGTCCCGTACGCGGCTAGGCTCCCAAAAAGTCCCACACATGTGGTATCCCCGTACTCAGGAGAAGCAGCAGAATGTATTTTGGGGTGTAATTTCACATATGCCCATGGCATGTGTGAGCAATATATCATTTAGTGACAACTTTGTGCAAAAAAAAAAAAAGTTTGTCATATTCCCGCAACTTGTGGCAAAATATAAAATATTCCATGGACTGAACATGCCTCTCAGTAAATAGCTTGGGGTGTCTACTTTCCAAAATGGGGTCATTTGGGGGGGTTTTGTGCTATTTTGGCATTTTATGGCCTTTGAAACTGTGATAGGTAGTGAGGAGTGAAATCAAAAATTTGCGCCCTTAGAAATCCTGAAGGCGGTGCTTGGTTTCCGGGGTCCCGTACGTGGCTAGGCTCCTAAAAAGTCCCACACATGTGGTATCCCCGTACTCAGGAGAAGCAGCAGAATGTATTTTGGGGTGCAATTCCACATATAACCATGGCATGTGTGAGCAATATATCATTTAGTGACAACTTTTTGTAATTTTTATTTATTTTTTGTCATTATTCAATCACTTGGGACAAAAAAAAAATATTCAATGGGCTCAACATGCCTCTCAGCAATTTCCTTGGGGTGTCTACTTTCCAAAATGGGGTCATTTGGGGGGGTTTTGTACTGCCCTGCCATTTTAGCACCTCAAGAAATGAGATAGGCAGTCATAAATTTAAAGCTGTGTAAATTTCAGAAAATGTACCCTAGTTTGTAAACGCTATAACTTTTGCGCAAACCAATAAATATACGCTTATTGACATTTTTTTTACTAAAGACATGTGGCTGAATACATTTTGGCCTAAATGTATGACTAAAATTGAGTTTATTCGATTTTTCTTATAACAAAAAGTAGAAAATATCTTTTTTTTTCAAAATTTTCGTTCTTTTTCCATTTATATCGCAAAAAAAAAAAATCGCAGAGGCAATCAAATACCATTAAAAGAAAGCTCTATTTGTGGGAAGAAAAGGACGCAAATTTCATTTGGGTACAACATTGCATGTCCGCACAATTTACAGTTAAAGCAGCGCAGTGCCGAATCCCAAAAACAGGCTTGGTCCTAATGGCCCGAAATGGTCCGGGGCTTAAGTGGTTAAGGGGACAGCAAATTGTTTTTTTTTTTTTTAAATCAACTTTATTGAAAGGCATATGCATGGTACATACATAAATGAAAGAAGTCTTAATATAGACAACAGTACATACAATGTCACATCTTATCACATAGTTGACATAGGTCCGCACATCAGGTGTAAGTGGGACTGAGGCGTCCTCATTATAAAACTCAGAAACAATAAAGTCAGTCATAATACATCAGGGAGGAAAATAGCAAATTATGTTTCACCATCCATCAACCATCTGCCCCACACCTTTTCATATTTGAGGGGACAGCCTCTGTGTGTGTGTGTGTGTGTGTGTGTGTGTGTGTGTGTGTGTGTGTATATAGATCAATTTTTTGTAAGGGAGAGTGTCGTTAATCTCCTTTTTTCCCAGCTATGTAATACAGGGGGTAAAGCCTGCATCCATGTTCGGGCTACTGCCTTTCTAGACAAAAATAGCGTCTTGTTTAGAAAGGTGGCCAGTGATTTGTCAATATCTAAGTCCGGCAGCAGTCCAAGTAGACACAGCTTTGGCTCTAGAGTGACGGGTGAGCCCATTTGATCATGGAGAAAGCGGATCACTTGTGTCCATTACGCTTGAATGACTGGGCAAGTCCAAATTAGATGATAGTACGAACCTGGGGTTTGATCACACAGACGGCACCCTGGGTTGTACGTAGGTTTATAGGGGGTGACCCTCTGGGGTGTCGGATATGTCCTGTGGATAATGTACAGCTGCGTAAGGCGGTCCGACAGCCTGGGGGAGACCTTTTTTAACATCCTCCAAGATCTCATCCCAGTCCTCGTCTTTGAGTACTCCGACATCCGTCTCCCATCTAGTCTTGGCCGCATGTGCTAGAGCTGGCGGATTATAGAGTGGAGATCAATTTTAGATGGTGCTGAACCCAGCACAATGTCCACTATAGAAGGGGTGCTTAGGGAGGGGTTTGAGGCAGAGAATTGGGTTTGTATGGCATGGCGGAGTTGAAGGTACCTGAAAAGGAGATGGTTAGGGAGAGTAAATTCTTCCTTTTAATATCTGGAACGTTTTAAGGCCGTGGGGGACATAACCTGGTACAGGTACAGAACACCATGTTTTATCCAAACAGCAGGGTCCGGAATGGTTAATAGTTCAGGTAGCTGCGTGTTAAACCACAAGGGGGTATGAGAATGGATCTGCGGGACTTTAAGTTTACGCAATGCCATCCGCCATACACGTCGGTGGTGTGTTAGCATATTGTCTCTGTGTTGGGAAGGTCGCCGTACTGACGGGTCCCTAAATACAGTCTGGAGCGGAGAGTGGGCTGGGTTGTCTGGACTTGCGCAAATCAAAGGTTGGTATCTCGAGAGTTCAGTTTTGTTAAAATAATAAAAATGGGACAATTGGGAGACAAGATAGTAATCTTGAAAGGCTGCCCCTCCAAGTGTCACTGGGTTCTTTAGTACTATCCAAGATAATTTATGCCTGCTGTGGCCCCAAATGAACGAATTCAGAATGGAATCAATGGTTTTGAAGAATTTGTGAGGGAAATAGAAGGGAGCATGCCACATCAGGTAAAGTATCTTGGGGAGTAGTATCATCTTGACCAGACTGATGCGCCCCATAACACCCAGGGGAAGTCTGGCCCATGTCTGAGTCTTGGTCTTGATCAGGTTATATAAGGGTTCGATGTTCAGAGACATGTAGTCAGTGAGTGACCTCGTAACCTTCAACCCTAGGTACTTTAATTAGGGACACTCTTGGGAGGGCTAGGGGGGGACGTGAGGGGGGAAATGGTCAATGGGTAAAATTTGAGATTTGGACCAGTTGATCCTCAAACCCGAATGGCTACCAATGCATTCTATGGAGTGTAGGGCTGTTACAAGAGAAGGCCCTGAGTCTGCCAAGTATAGAATCGTATCCTCAGCATACATTCCTATCTTTTCTTCTAAGTTTCCTATCTTTAATCCTCGTATATTGCCGTCCGACCTGATAGAAATGGCCAATGGTTCAACTGCCAATGCATACAATAAGGGGGAGAGGGGACAGCCCTGTCGAAGTCCCCCTCTCTAGAGGGAATTGTTTGGATAGCCACCCGTTGACAAAGACCCTCGCTCTTGGAGATTGGTAAAGGAGTTGGACCCAACTAAAGTTGGGGCCAAATCCGAACCCTGAGAGGCATTCCCAAAGATAATTCCATTCTATGGAGTCGAAGGCCTTGGCGGCATCCAAGGCAAGGCCACCACGACCCTCGAACCAATATCCTCATGGGACCCTTGTATGTTCATGAACAGGCGCCGGATATTCATGGCGGGGACAGCAAATTTACACTGTTATACAAGCTGTACACTCACTACGTTACATTATAGCAAAATGTAATTTCTTTAGTGTTGTCACTATAAAAGATATAATAAAATATTTACAAAAATGTGAGGGGTGTACTCACTTTTGTGAGATACTGTGTATATACTCTGTGTTTGCATGGGTTTTTTCCATATGATTTATTTTTTTCCCACCCCAAAAAACACAGTGATAGGTCAAGTCATTGAAACCTGAACCTTAAGTGGGGAATGTGCATGATGTGTGTATGTTCCTTTTGGTGGCCCAGGACTGATGTTAGTAGTTTAGTGGGTTGTAAGGCACCACAGGCAAATTTTAGTGCAAAATAAATGAGTAAAATTAACCTACTATAAGGATGTATAACAAGTTTGAAAATGTATGCATGGAGATGCTGTAGTAAAATGTATGAATATACTTATTCATTGTTAGTAATTTCAATTCTCTACCTTAACAGCTCAGTATGCTGAGAGTCTCCCCATCTATGGGTCACGCACTTGATATGACTACTTCACTTCGTCATCTCCTGTTCTTGTTAGAGTACTGCATGGTGACTGGGTACGACTGGTGGGATATCCTGCTACATGTACAGCCTAACATGGTACACAATTTAGTAGAGAAACTACATGAAGAGTATACCAAACAAAATGCAGCACTGCAGCAGGTGAGATCTGGTTGGGTACATAAAAATAAGCACAACATCATAATTTAAAGCAAGTGTGTTTAGCATCTGAAATATAACCTTGTTAATGATAATTTAGGTCCTTTCCACCCGGATCTTGGCTATGAAAGCATCACTTTGTAAACTGTCACCCAGCACCATCACTCGAGTCTGTGACTATCATGCCAAGTTGTTCCTTATTTCAGTCAGCTGCACTCTGAAGTCTTTGCTGCGACCCCACTTTCTTAACACCCCTGACAAAAGCCCAGGAGACAGGCTTACCGAGATCTGCAATAAGTACCCTGATACAGGTACATCTAATGCAAAGTTGAAGTACAAATAGAAATATGTTTTTGCTGTGCTTGGTATTTGCTGTAATCCAGAATTTTTCTTTTAGATATAGACAAAGTGATGATCAACCTGAAAACAGAGGAGTTTGTTCTAGACATGCCAACTCTTCAGTCGCTACAGCAACTTATTCAGTGGATTGGTGACTTTGTGTTGTATCTGCTAGCCAGCCTTCCCAACCAGGTAACCATGTTTTACCCTGAGCCCCTTCGATGTCTCCTTTTGTTGTCAATTTTACAGTTCCATTTTTCCTGGAGTATGTTGTTATAATGGTTACATAAACATGTACTTTATTAGGTGGCTAGAAAAACTCTAAATTTACCTATACTGCAAGTGTTCAGGAACATTTTTGAAAGCTTTGTGTCCCTCTTTAACTATTACCTGACTAATATAGTTTCAGTCCTATTCCTTTACTAAAGGTTAGTAGGTCTTCTCATCCACACCCGTAATTGCAAGAAAAATATTAATGCAGAACTTGCCGCAATTAAAAAAATTGCTGAAATATAAGGGGATACGTTGAATGAGGTGTATGCCACAAAGTGCAAGGGTCAAGAGCAAAAATAATGTACAGAGTGCATCATTCAGAAGTGGATGAAGTACAAAGTGTACGGGTATGGTTTATGTAATATACAATGTGCAGAAGTCAGGAGTGGGTAAACTACAGAGATAAGGAGTATATACACCCTAGTGCTCTGCAGTACCCCCAATGAGGCATTTCTCACACACACTCGCATGCATACATTCATTTATTCATTCATTCATTCATTCATCCATCCATCCATACATAAAAATGTTTCTGCCTGACCCAAGTATCTTCTCTGACATTATCGTTGATAATAAAGGTTTAAATCACAGGAAAATAAAAAAATCCACCCTTGCAGTAGGGCCCACATACTGCATGGTTTAAATGCTCATTTACTCTAGGGGCAGAGGATTAAAGTATAAATGCTTAAAGGCTAGGCTCACCTTTTAATAAAAAATAATAATAATTGCACATATTTTTGCGTGTGTGTGTTTGTTTTAAAAAAACAGTAGCCTACAAAGTATTGCACCCGATCGTCGGACTATGCGTGCAATGTCAGGCTCCTGCACACACTGCCTGAGGTTTAGTATAATCGGCTTTAGTACTGTATGGTTCTGACCATGTAGAGTGGTTGGGTATCAGGAAGGTGTTGAGTACAGATGTAGTAAGCCCAACGTATGCTGTGAGGGTGTTAACCCTCGTATGGGGGATGTCCACTATGGATCGGGCTGGAGGGTCAGGATCTCTAGGAGAGTATCTAAAAAGTCATTAAACGTTCAGTATATAAAGTTTTAAATCGGCCTCGGGCTGTAGTGTATACTTCAATGACCATGGAGGCAGCCAGTGTAAAGGAGCTAGGAGTCTCTGCAAACACAAAGGGGGGAAGGACACCGCGCCTCTAGGTGTAGAAGTATGGAAACCATTAAATCCAAAGAAAGAAAGGTACTCATAAAAAAATATTAAAACAGCACTTTGTATAACATGGTGATCCCGCTCAGTGTTACCGTTGGTTGTCCGACTGTGTGTGCGTCTCCTAGAGTCCAGTCGGCGGCTGATGAAGGTGGTGTCCCACACTGGCTGCCTGGTGTCAGCTTGGAGAGTGCTGGAGGCTCGGGAGATGGCGTCATTTCCGGGTCTGGGACGGGGGATGCGGCTTCATATTTGGAGCATGCATGCTCCTTCAGGCCACACTTGTGATGCCAGCGCCGGGGAGAGGTGAGGGAGAGCACCGAGGGTTTAGGCGGCTGCATCGCTGGACCGTGAGAAAGCTGAGTGTGTTTATTAAAAGTCAGCAGTTACACTTTTTGTAGCTGCTGACTCTTATTAAACACAAAAACGAGCGGAACGTCGCTTTAGGTTAGTACACATGCTCAGGTTTTTTTTTTGTTCAGATTGCTGTCCGATAGGTTCTTGCATCTACACAAGTGATATGGATACGGGAATATGCAGGGACATTGTATTCTGACACCGAGGACTTCCCACTGTCAGAATACACTGAATACACTGATTAGTGCTGCATCCTATTGGCTGCAAGCCGCTGATTGAACAAGGTTTTACAGCAGTCCTGTTCAACAGAAGCTAATTTAAAGAGGAAGTAAACCCTGATGGGTTTTACTTCCTCTTTATTTCCCTGCAAAGGTAAAGCATAATGGGCTACTATGCATCGCAAGTGTCACTTACCTGAAACCGCAGCCTGCGATGTCACCGCTGTCCCCTGTGCAGGAAGTATCCATTCTTCACCCCTCTTCCTTCCGGGGCCGCGAACTCCGGCTCTGTGACTGGCCGGAGTCGCGTGGGAGCTGCCAGTCACGGCAGTCTCGCCGTTTCTAAAGTGCGCATGCGCCGTAGACATCAGCGCTCGTCTATTGTAAATATCTCCTAAACTGTGGAGGTTTTTTTTTTTAATTGGAAAAAACCAACTTTATTGAAAGGTATGCATGGTACATAAATCAACATAAGCCAGTATGGCCAATATAATAGTACATACATGAACACAGTGAAGCATCTGTGTGACATAAAGATAATAACAGCAGTGAAAGTAGAGCCGGTACACAACAAAAATAAAGAATCAACATGTCAAGTACACGTTTCACCATCCGCCATCCATCTGTCCCAGACCTTCTCATACTTTAGCGGACACCCTCTATGTACATAAATCAGTTTTTTATATGGGAGAGCATCGTTAACCGCCTTTTTCCAGCACTGAATTGTAGGGGGCAGGGCCTGCATCCAATTACGGGCCACTACTTTTCTTGCCAAGAATAGCGTCTCATGTAAAAAGGTACGGAGGGGTTTGTCGGCATCCAAGTCTGGCAACAGGCCAAGTAGGCACATCTTTGGGTCAAGGGTAGCAGGGGAGCCCATCTGATCGTGTAGGAAGCGTATCACCTGTGTCCAGTATGCCTGAATGGTAGGGCAGAACCATATGAGGTGGTAGAAGGAGCCTGGGGTATGGTCACAGAAGCGGCATCCTGGATTGTACGTGGGCCTGAAACGTGCCACTCTCTGAGGGGTCAGATATGTTCTATGTATGATGTACAGCTGTGTGAGGCGGTCCGACAGCTTGGGGGAAACCTTTTTCACGTCCTCCAAAATCTCGCCCCAGTCCTCATCCTCTATAAGTCCAACATCCGCCTCCCATCTAGTCTTAGCAGTATAGGCCAATGCTGTGGTGCTAGGGAGACGAATGGCGGAGTACAAAGTGGAGATGAGCTTAGCAGGCACATTACCCGTGACTGTGTCCACTATGGAGGGAACTGCCAGGGACGAGTAAGAGCCAGAAAACTGGGCCTGTATAGCGTGACGGAGTTGCAAATACCTGGAAAAAAAGGCAATTGGGGAGGGAAAATTCGTCCTTCAGCATTTGGAATGGTTTAAGGCCTGAAGCGGTCATGATCTGGTGTATGCATAAGATCCCATGGCGTATCCACACCGCGGGGTCCGGAATGGACAATAATTCTGGCAAGCATGTATTGTACCAGAGAGGGGTATGAGAGTGTACTTTTGGGGTCCTAGTTCTTTGCAGTGCCG
Source organism: Rana muscosa (assembly GCA_029206835.1). NCBI lineage: Eukaryota > Metazoa > Chordata > Amphibia > Anura > Ranidae > Rana > Rana muscosa. The sequence continues at coordinate 572,839,133 of CM055116.1, forward strand.
TCCGCCATACCCTCCGGTGGTGAGTCAACATGTCTGCTGTGCGTTGGGGGGGGGGGGGGGGCGTCTAGTCAATGGGGCTCTTAGGACCGATTGAAGTGGGCTATGGGCCGAGTCATCCGGGTGCTCACAGAGTAGTGTCTGGTATCTCGTTAGTTCATGTTTGTCAAAATAATAGAAGTGGGACAGTTGGGAGGCAAAATAATAATCCTGAAAGTCAGGGAGAGCAGCTCCTCCCAACGTCACAGGGTTCTTCAGGATTCTCCAGGATAATTTGTGTCTGCCATGACCCCAAATAAATGAATTCAGGATGGATTCAATTGTCCTGAAAATTTTTTGTGGTATATAGAGGGGAGCATGCCAGACCAAATAGAGTATCTTGGGAAGGAGTATCATCTTAACTAAGCTGACACGACCCATAACACCCAGGGGTAGTCTGGCCCAAGTCTGTGTCTTGTTCTTGATCAGGGCAAACAGGGGTTCAATGTTCAGTAGTTTATAATCTGAGAGCGATCTGGTGACCTGTACGCCAAGGTATTTAATCTGGGAGACCCTTGGAAGAGCCAGAGGAGGGGACGCGAACGAGGGGGGGAAATGGTCAATCGGAAGGATCTGGGACTTAGACCAATTAATACTCAGACCCGAATGGCCACCCATACGTTCTATGGACTGGAGGGCTGCTATAAGAGAAGGACCGGAGTCCGCCAGATACAAAAGTGTGTCGTCGGCATACATCCCAATCTTTTCTTCCAGGTTCCCCATCCTGAGGCCTCGGATGCAAGTGTCAAACTGTGGAGGTTTAGGATATATTTCCAGCACCTAGAGGTAAGCCTTAATCTAGGCTTACCTGTAGGTAAAAGGGTTTGATGCAGGCTGTAGCGGCAGCACGGAGCATAGGATAGTGACACTCTTCTGCATTCTCACAACCTGCCGCCCCCTCCCACACTCCGCCCAGGGCACATGCCCCTCCGTTCCCCTTGTACCAGCCCTGATGCCACTTCGGGAAGCCTTTTCTTTACGATTTTACATTTTTACTGATCGCTGGGAGTACAGCTATTACTACACTCCCGAAGCTCTGACAGGAGAGATGCACTCTACTACACAGCAGTCGCTCTGGCTGCATCTCTTTTCCATTCACGGAATACCTTTTGTATTTTGTGCATGGGTTTGCATAAAACAAAGCATTCTGTGATTAGGCAGGAGGTGGGGAGAGGCAGGCAGAACATCTGCTGTATTAGAGACCTGAAGATTAAATGTCAGAGCGCTGGAAGTAGAACAATAGCTGTGCTCCCGGCACTCCTGTAAAAAGTAGTCCACAAGGTGATTTGAACTAAGCCAAAAAAGTGCTGCAGTGCCTGTAGTTCCGCTTTAAGCCAAGTAAAGGCATCTCTATGTAAACCACTTGCTGGGCTCAATATCCTAACAGACTATGCATACTTTAAAAAAAGTCTTGGGCATCCTATGCCCATAGCACCTATGCTAACTAACCTGTGTAAGAAATATGTAAATACTTTTTTACCATTTTCAAGCTGCTCTGGTCTGGTCACGTCATCCAGCTCCCCTGTGTCAGCCAGCGGGGCTTCAGGGGATAGAAGGGACAGCTGACAACAGATGGGGCCATTGAAGCCTATGGGTGATGTCACAGCTCCAGGCTTTGCTAGCTGCTGTTGGAGTGCTCTCACCTGCAGCCACCACTGGTTGACACAGGAGAAATCATGTGACCAGAGCTGCCTGAAAATAGGTAGGTATACCTCTTTCCTAAACAGGTTAGTTAGTATAGGTTAGAAATGGGGAGGGGGCAGTTTTAAGGCTAGTTAAGTGTAAGGTGGAATTTCGCTTTAATGTGTGTATTCCCACCTCTAAATCTGTGCTGGTTCCCTAAACCTAAAAATCAATTGTACAAAGAACCTTGGATTAATCTAAATTACAAACTTCTTAATTTCATTAAGAATATTCTACAAAACTAATGATCACATCACACAAACCCATACTGTTGGCAATAAAACCATACAATGTTATCTGTATCAGACTTGTTTGTAGCTTGTTACTGAATACTATAAGCTTTATAAAGATCACTGTCTCTTGGGGCTCGTTCACACAGTGACTGGTGGTTTTCACCACTGGATAAATGCCAGTCACAGCTAGGGCACATAGAAAACAGTTGTTCTTTATGTGCCCTGTTTACACTGCAACAGAGGTGCAGTGAGCTGCAGTACAATGCAGACATGTAGCATGTCGCTGTGCTTTGTGGAAACGTGAATGAAGTGTCACTTTGTACACTTCAAATAAAGTTTAAAAGGGGGGAAAAAAGTGAACAGTAATTCCCCTCACTGCAGCCAAAAAACAGAAAGCTGCCCGCCCGCATGCTAAAACTGAGTTTTTAGCGTGCAGGCACTGTAAACAGTAGATGTACATTAATCATACTGAATGATCTGATTCAGAACTGCAAAACCACAGGTGATTGCTATTCAATAGACGAAAATAAAGCCAGACCATAATTGGTACTGCAAATTCTTAGACCTCATACACACTGGGCATTTCCCCATCAATGCCTTTTCTCCTGGCTGGAGAAAAGCAGGTTTAAAAAAAAAAAAAAACATGCCTAAAGCTGCATTTTGTAATTGCGTTTAGCAACGCCATTGGCTCCCGCTGCTGTCAGTCAGCCAATGAGGAGAGCAAGGGGGCGGGGACGTGGCTACCTGTCTGAATGGACACAGGGAGCTATGGCTCAGCTTGGGTGCCCCTATAGCAAGCTGCTTGCTATGGGAACACTCAACAGGAGGGAGGGACCCGAGAAGAAACTGGGCTGTTCTGTGAAAAACCACTGCATAGAGCAGGTAAGTCTGACATGTTTGTTATTTTTAAACATATAAAAATGAGACTTTAGAATCACTTTAAACACCTAATGTGTGCATGGGGATTTGGAGGCTGAAAAAAAAAAAAAAAAACGCCATACACCCTTTAAAAGTGGCTTTACTGACACCCAGCGTGCATGTGGTTGTAAAGCTTATATATATTTTTTAATTAAAGTGTTTGTTACCCCAGCATTTCATATTCCTGATATGTGCCTGCTGTATACTTGTATAAAAAACTTATGCTGTTCTCTTTGTATTGCTTCCTTTGTGTGAAATCCCTGGTGTTCCTGCCATTCCCTCTGCTATCCTATTAAAAACTGATCACACTAAGCAGGTGAACACAGCGTAGTTGGTCCTCTGTCTAGCTATGCTGAGAAGTCAGCCTGCTCTCCTCCAATGACCAGACTTGCCATGACATGACCCGCCTTTGCTGCACAGCCATTCACTGTTAAGTTCAGTGTGCTGCTGCTCCTCTTTCACCCAGCTCTCATGCAGCTGAGAACAGAGGGATTGTGATCACTTCTAAAAAAAAAAGGGGCAAAAAATGTTTTTTTTTTTTTTTTTTTTTTTTTATATCTATACACAAATGTCTTGCCTTTAATTGCAATTTTAAACTGAATGGGTTGTTTTACAAGGTGATCGTCTACAATCGCTTTAAAATAAAAATATGTTATACTTGCAGCTCTGTGCAATGGTATTGCACAGAGGAGTCCCTTACCTCCACTTCTGGAGTCCCCTGCCGACACTCTCAGCTTGTCCCCTTCTCCGAGTGCCTCCTCAGCAAGTGGGCTACACACCAATGCCAAATTTAAGCACTTGGCGACGTACTCGTACATCGCTGGACTTTCGATGGTTATACCGGGATGATGCCTGCAGGTACCGTTCTTTAAAGCCAGTGGTTCGCGCTCTTGTATTAGCAATCAGAGCCGCTTACTAGCGGCTTGATTGCTATTCCAAGCAGTAGGAGGGGACAACGCCACTCCCTCCCCTCGTCAATGTCGTTTTTTTTGTGTTTTTTTTAAATCTGTGCTGGTTCCCTAAACCGAAAAAAAATAATTGTGTAAAGAACCTTGGATTAATCTAAATGACAAACTTCTTCTTTTAATTCCATTAAGAATATTATACAAAAGTAATGATCACAAACCCATACTGTTAACATTAAAACCATACAACGTTGTCAACGTAGCAGACTAAAAATACTACTGCAGGTGTTTCAACCAGCATTTGGCCCTCTATATTCCCTGTAATGTGGGCAGTCAGGTACCAGAATAAGATAAAATAAGATAATTTCACCATTGCAAAGTACAATTTATGGAATGCAGGAATAGATATGCTAGTACAGAGCTCTGTAGGCTCAAGTGCTTTCCATCAGTTGAAGAAAGGTGAGAGTTCAGTTCTCTTCACAATAATAAATTACCATAGCTCTGTGTCCTTGTAGCATGTAGCCAATTGATGCATTTGAAACTATCAAACGGATGCTATGTTCAACAAGGAACAACTGATATATAGAAAAAGCTTCTCTTTGAGTTTATACTGTCCACAATTGACAACTGCTGTAACACTGTATCCTTGAGGCAGTTGTACAGATGTAGCAATCCAGTAGTAGATACTCTATTGAGCAACAAAAAAACATCTGGTACAGATTCCCAGTTTCTCTATAAGGTTCTGCTCACATCTGATTGTTATGGGAAAAACACATGTCGTTCTTTCAGTGCTATGAATTGTTTATGGCACCCCAAACACAGAAAGCAAATACACTTTGCCGCACACCAAAACATGACAAAAAAACGTGCAAACTGAAACACCGCAAGATGCTCCATGAGCTACTTTGCCATGTTTGTTGCACATAGGGCAGCCTATAAATAAATAAATATAAAAATAAATGTCAAGTCCCCCTGTGCTCTCATGCAAAGACGAACGAACGCCTGTGCCGGTCCCACGCGCACGCAGGCAGCGATCGTCTTGCACGTGAGGCATCGCCACAAACATCAGATAATGGGCAGTAATTCTAGCACTAGACCCCCTGTGTAAATCTAAAGTAGTGACCTGTAAGAGCTTTTAAAGCGTCGCCTATGGATAGTAAAATTTACGGCATTTGTTGCTGTTGCATGGGTGTGTGCAATTCTTAAGCGTGACATGTTTGGTATCTACTCGCCGTAACATCTTTTTATAGGTTCCAAAAAAATTGTGCTATGTATGGTAGTTTTTTTATTAGTTCTTTTTTTTTATTATTAAAATTCATAAGTGTATTTTTTTTGCCCCAAAAAATGTGTTTAAAAAAACACTGCACAAATACTGTGTGGCATAAAAAATTGCAACACCCAGCAAGTTATTTTCTAGGGCCTATACTTTAAAAAAAATAAATTCTTCAGGGTTTCCTACTTGATTTTCTAGCAAAAAATACAGATTTTTTATAGTAAACAAGTGTCATAAAAAGGCCTGGAGCTGAAGTGGTTAAACATGACAGAGGCTGCGGGGAGAGGAACCCCCACCTGCTGTCACAGGAAGAGGCTCAGGGGTGAGGGCGGAGGAAGCTGTTACACATTACAATATAGGCAGTCCCCGAGTTACGAACATCAGACTTGCGAATGATTCCTACTTACGAACGGGAGGCGGCTTGATGTCTCTGCCGTTCTGCGCATGCGTGGCCACTTCAACGGCGGGCACTTTCAACAGAACATCGGAAAACGACGTCTGCCGTTCTGCGCATGCTGTTCCGACTTGCGAACATGTTCGACTTAAGAACAAACCTACAGGTCCCTAGCCCGTTCATAACTCAGGGACTGCCTGTACGGGTCTAACATGTAACGTTCCTAAAAGTGAACTTTTTGAAAGCTTTTAAGACAGGCTGTGAAACAAGTATGTTGTTGTTGTTTTTTGCAAATTATATGTTAAGTTTATCCTAGCCTCGCATATGATAGAATATTACAAATGTCAGGTCCTCCTTAAGGAGACATCAGGGGTCTATAAGATTGTACTTAATTAGCTCTCCAGCCACAGCAACTGGGGAATGATGGCTCTAAATCAGGAAGTGGTAATTCACCAGAGGGGAGATTTTCACTAATCTCCCTCTGTTCTACCAGCTGACACTTGCTATGCCATTCCCAGCCTGCAGTAGGGACAATTGGAGCCTAGGATATATGGTGAGGGTAGTTGGGCAGGGGAACGAGGTACCTTCAGGGGGTTGTGGAAGTGAATCACTTTCCACCCAAAAGCTGACAGTAAGCCTCACAAGTCTAAACACACTACTGGCTTTTCTCTTGTCATCCATGGACTGACACAGCGTGTCTTATACACCTTTACACGTGGGTTATGTCCCTGCTTGCAGGAGAAGACCTAGGCAGAATGTGAGATGTTATACATACATTCTAAACAGCCAGAGCTGAACAGCCCCGCCCAGGGGGGCGGTCCCTCTGGCATAACCCTCCCACTGCAGTCAGCAGACCTCAGTTTTTTTCTGCCTAGCAGGAGAAGACGTGGCTCTCTCAGGACCCAGTCTCCTGACCTATTTTTATTCCTTTTGGAATTTTTTCCTATTTTTTTTCTTTTGAGATCTTCTATCAACTGTCGGCTGGGCAACAGGTTGGGTACAAGATATCCTCGTAGTCTTCCCTGTCCGACCATCGAGCGTGCTGATCCTCGCCTTGTGTGCGTGAGACTCAGTTCACGACATGCCCCACGACTCCAGGGGTGGCCGGTGGGCTTCCAGCTCCGCGGTCCTCTCAAGATAGAACAGTCCGGCTGTATCTTTCGCGGTGGACCGGGCCGACAGCTACTCAGTACCGCACTGTGATAGTTCTGTCAGAAACACACCAGTGGGTCCCTCAGGGGACGGGTAAGTAGTCTCTCCTGGCTGCAGGTGAGTACATGCTGTGTGTTTCTTGTGTGGGGGATTTCCCTGTCTCCCCCTGTGTTTTTTAATGTCACTCTCTGTTCACTAGTGCTGGCGCTGTACTGTGTGGGGTGCCTGGGGGCCATACTGTCCTGGGGGGGGGGGGCTCATGCTGCTCTGCATTTCGCTGGGGCTGTTTATTTGAGAGTGAGGGGCCTGGGCGCCGTTCGGCGCCATGTTTGGTGACTGTGCTGTTTTTTACATTGGCGGCCATCTTGCCGTGGTCCGCCAGAGCACATTGCGGCGGCCATTTTCTTGTAGCCGCACCTTCTTCTAGCTCTAGTTTGGCCTCTAGCGCCGCTCAGGAACGGCGCAAATCTCCACAGTCTCTCTCCTCTCAGCTCACTCACGCTGAGCAGCGCGGCGCGGAGAGACAGGGCAGCGGAACCGAGCGGTCCTGGTCAGGTTGGTGGGTCCCCTGGGCATTCCCCTACTTCAGTCAGCACAGCCTGTGGGTGGTCTCAGAGGGGGACATTATGGAGTCAGAGTCACCAGCTTCCCCTAACATGCCAGAGGCAGCAGCCAGTGCTCCAGCACCTGCGGTCCCTATGGACCAGTTGTCGGCAGTCCTGGAATCATTTCTGACCAGGATGGAAGCTGTGTGTGAGCACAAGGGAGCAAAAAAGCGCCCTCTCCCCACTTTATCTCCACAAGGGGAGTGCTCTGATTCAGATATGGGCCTAGCTATTGCTGCTCAGGACCCTAGCTCTGAATATTTGGATGGTTTTGAACAGGACATTCCTTGTGAGGAAGACTCCAGTTCTGAGTCAGTAAATGACAGGGCGCTTGTTAGTGAACTCATTGATGCTGTGAGGGACACTCTCAAGCTAAATGCTGCGACCGCAGAACCTCAGGCGGATACAGTCTCCTTTGGTTCTTTTAAGACCAAGCCTTCTAAAAAGGTTTTTCCATATGTACCTTTCTTTGACCAGCTCATTGACCAGGTCTGGGAAAAGCCGCAGAAGACTTTCATGGTCCCGTGGCGTTTGTCTATTAGATACCCATTTGAAGACGCCCTGCTTAAAAAGTGGGCTTCTCCCCTGGTGGTCGACCCTCCAGTCGCCCGTTTAAACAAGGCCACCACTCTCCCGATGGAGGGGACTCCTGCGTTTAAGGACCCCACTGACAGGAGGTCAGAAGTGGTGAGTAGAGCCATGTTCGCCTTGTTGGGATCCGCCCTACGGCCAGTAGTAGCGGCGACCCTTGTGTCTCAGACACTCACGGAATGGGCAAAAATTTTGCACCAAACTGTGCAGGAGTATAACCTTCCTCCAGACACTATTGCTCTGGCCCACCAGATGGTGCAGGGTCTGATATATGTGTGCGACGCCACGTTGGACGCGGCCCCTTTAATATCCAGGGCCTCTGTCTCGGCGGTGGTATTGCGTCGTCTCATCTGGTTAAAATGCTGGTCTGCTGACCTAGCCTCTAAGAAGCTCCTGACGGATCTACCTTTTAAGGGTGGTAGACTTTTTGGTGCTGCTCTGGATGACATCATCAAGGATGTCACGGGAGGTAAAAGCACTCTCCTTCCTCAAACTAGCAAGGGTAGGGAGGCCCGACGTAAACCGGGTCCTTCCTTTCCCGCAAAAAAGGGTTTTTTTCGTCCGTCAGAGTCCACGGGTAAGCCATCCCAGACTGACAACAGTGCGGCTGGCGGGCACAAGCGCCCCATGGTGCGTAAGCCAAACAAGCCGGCTCCCAAGCCCGCCTCCGCGTGACGTCTTGCCCCCGCCCGTCTCTGGGGTGGGGGGACGACTTTGCAGGTTCACGGATCGGTGGACCTCCCGGATCTCCGACCGGTGGGTGTGCGAGGTGGTCACCTCAGGATGCAGAATAGAGTTCCGCTCCTGGCCCCCAGACAGATTCTTTCCCTCAAATCTCCCTCTCCTTCCTGCCCGTCGGGCAGCCCTCTTGGGGGCTGTACAGGATTTGATCGGGTCTGGAGTAATTGTGCCGGTTCCGTCCCAGGAGAGGTTTCAGGGGTTCTACTCGAATCTGTTGGTTGTTCCAAAAAAGGACGGGGTTCGGCCAATCCTGGACCTCAAGGCCCTGAATGCCTTCGTGAAGGTGCAAAAATTCCGCATGGAATCCATTCACACGGTGATCGCTACACTCCATCAAGGGGATTTTCTGGCATCCTTGGACATCAAGGACGCCTACTTGCATGTTCCGATCTGCGCAAGCCACCAGAAGTTTCTGCGCTTTGCGGTCGGCGAAGTCCACTATCAATTTGTGGCTCTTCCCTTCGGCCTAGCCTCGGCACCGAGGGTGTTCACCTAGGTGCTTGCTCCGGCCCTAGCTTTGCTGAGACAGCGAGGCATTGCTATCGTAGGCTATCTGGACGATTTTCTTCTAAGAGCAGACAGTGGCTCAGAATTGGAAGAAAGTGTGACTATCGTCAGTCAGACCCTCAGGGAGTTTGGGTGGCTCCTGAACATTCAGAAGTCGGTTCTAGTCCCGACTCAGCGTCTGGAGTATCTAGGTCTGATACTGGACTCCTTGGAGGCAAGAGTCTTCCTACCTCCAGACAAACTACTGACACTTCAGTCTGCAGTACGGGTGCTGACGTCCCGAAAATGGTCGTCAATCCGCTTTTGCATGAGAGTCCTGGGACTCATAGTGGCCTCCTTCGAGGCTGTTCCTTATGCCCAAGCGCACACCAGGGCTTTACAGAAAGAGATCTTGTCCACTTGGGAAAAATCCCCGTTGTCCTTGGATCTTCAGATCCAGGTGAGTCACCTGGTCAGGGCGTCCCTGACGTGGTGGTTGAGGTCCCCGGCTCTTCGGTCCGGGAAGTCGTTCCTCCCCATCCAATGGACGGTGATCACGACGGACGCCAGCCTGACGGGCTGGGGGGGAGTCTGGGGAGTCCTGTCGGCCCAAGGGCTTTGGACTCCGGACGAAGCCCTCTTACCGATCAATGTGCTGGAGATACGGGCAATCAGACTGTGCCTCTCCTCATGGTCGGAGAAACTACAGGGTCACTCCATCAGGATCCAATCGGACAACGCCACAGCAGTGGCGTATGTCAACTATCAAGGGGGGACTCGGAGCTCGGCTGCGGCTTCCGAGGTCGCCCGCATCCTGAGGTGGGCCGAAAGAAGCGTGCCGGCTCTGTCGGCCGTCTACATTCCGGGCGTAGACAATTGGCAGGCGGACTATCTAAGTCGCCAGACGCTGGACCAGGGAGAGTGGTCCTTGCACCCGGAGGTCTTTCAACTCCTTTGCAGACGGTGGGGCACGCCGGATGTGGACCTGATGGCCTCTCGACTCAATCGCAAGGTGTCGAGGTTTGTGGCCAGATCCAGGGATCCCTGGGCGGATGCCTCGGATGCGTTGGTGGCCCCATGGGGTCAGTATCACCTGATATACGTTTATCCTCTGCTGCAGTTGCTGCCTCACCTGCTCCGCAGGGTAGCGACCGAGGGAATTCCGGTGATCCTCCTTGCTCCGGATTGGCCTCTGCGTCACTGGTACGCCGATCTGGTACGTCTCGTCGCAGACGTTCCCTGGCGGTTACCAATACGGGGGGACCTTCTGTCTCAAGGTCCTATATTTCATCCTGCTTTACAGTCTCTGGCTTTAACGGCATGGTTATTGAAAGCCAGGTGCTGAGAGACCGAGGTCTCTCAGGTTCGGTCATTTCGACCATGTTAAGGGCACGGAAGTCTTCCTCCAGAAAGATCTATCACCGTACTTGGAGAGCTTACATCGCCATGTGCAAAGAGCTGGACTGGCGCCCACGAACGTATTCCGTTCCCAGAATCCTGCTTTTTCTGCAGCGTGGCGTGACCCAAAAGCTCGCTTTGAGTACCATTTTTAAGGGTCAGATTTCGGCCTTGGCCATCTTCTTTCAGCGACCGCTGGCGGGTCATCCCTTGGTTAGCACCTTTTGTGCAGGGGGTTCGCCATGTGCTCCCCCCTGTCAAGCCTCCTCTCCCCCCGTGGGATCTGAATTTGGTGCTCTCGGTTCTCCAGGAACCTCCCTTTGAGAATATTAGAGATATTCCCCTCCTGACTTTGTCTCAGAAGGTGGCCTTCTTGGTGGCCATTACTTCCATTAGACGAGTGTCTGAGTTGGCGGCCTTGTCCTGCAAGTCGCCCTTTTTGGTCATCCATAAGGATAAGGCGGTGTTTCGTCCGCGACCTTTTCTGCCAAAGGTGGTCTCGGCCTTCCACTTAAATGAGGACATTGTCCTCCCGTCCTTGTGTCCTCACCCATCGCATCTGAGAGAGTTTGCGTTTCACACTTTGGATGTGGTACGAGCCTTGCGGTGTACCTGTCTGCTACTGCCTCTATTCGGAAGTCTGACTCACTATTTGTGGCTGTCTCTGGTCCAAAACAGGGCCAAGCGGTTTCGTCTGCCACCATTTCTAGGTGGATCAGACAAACCGTCATTCAAGCTTATGCTCTCAAGGGGCGGGTGCCTCCCTTTCCGGTTACGGCACATTCCACCAGGGCAATTGGTGCTTCCTGGGCTTTCCGACATCAAGCGTCGGTTGCACAAGTGTGCAAGGTGGCGAACTGGTCGTCTGTTCATACCTTTTCTAAGTTTTATAAGGTTGATGTGGCCGCATCTTCGGATGCTTCCTTCGGCCGCAAGGTGTTGCAGGCCACTGTTTGATGTTGCAACTCCTCCGTTGAGGAGCTCTGCCTTGTTTGGAGTGAAGTTTTTGGTTTTCCATTTATACTGCTCCCATCCCTCTTGACACTGCTTTGGGACATCCCACGTGTAAAGGTGTATAAGACACGCTGTGTCAGTCCATGGATGACAAGAGAAAATAGGATTTTTGTACTCACCGTAAAATCCGTTTCTCTGGCATCCATGGACTGACACAGCACCCACCCTTCTTTTCGAGTTTGTACTGCTTTGTTACGAACTGAGGTCTGCTGACTGCAGTGGGAGGGTTATGCCGGAGGGACCGCCCCCCTAGGCGGGGCTGTTCAGCTCTGGCTGTTTAGAATGTATGTATAACATCTCACATTCTGCCTAGGCCTTCTCCTGCAAGCAGGGACATAACCCACGTGTAAAGGTGTATAAGACACGCTGTGTCAGTCCATGGATGCCAGAGAAACGGATTTTACGGTGAGTACAAAAATCCTATTTTTATCAACGGTGCAGGTAGACAAGTGGTTAAAGTCTGACGTTACAGAAAAAGGTGGCATTGTGCAAGGCTGGGCATGACAAAACCTGAAAATGCACCTCTTTATTTTAACCCATTGGAGGGCATTGTATCTAATTGATCCACATTGTCTCTTTTTGAAGCAACTTTGGCATAAGTCTCTTAGCAAAATATAACTGGTAAATACCAACTACTTGAAGACCATCTGGGGATGCCCCATAATAATACATTCTAAAATGTTCAGCAACTGTGCTGGAATATTTTCTACTTAAACTGGGAAGTCCAAATCTGGTGCAGCTCTGCACAGAAACCAATCGTCTTCCATTTTTTTTTTTCATCAAAGCTTAAAGGAGCACTAAAGCTTTTTTTTTTTTTGCTTAAAAATAACAAACATGTTATACTTGCCTCCACTGTGCAGCTCGTTTTGCACACAGTGGCCCCGATCCTGGTCTTCTGGGTTCCCTCGGCGGCTGTCTTGGCTCCTCCCCGCAAGGACTCCACACCTTAATGCGAGTGAGCTCGCATGGTGTAGAGTGATTGCGGGCGCGCTCCCGTGATACAGCGGCGGCCATAGCCGCCGACTGTATCACTCGGCCCCGCCCCCCGGCGTGCCGCGTCATTGGATGTGATTGACAGCAGCGCCAGCCAATGGCTGCACTGCTTTCAATCCATCCAGTGTAGCCAATCGGCGGCCAGGCTGAAAAACGAAGAGGATGACGGGGACAAGCATGGGACTTTCGAGGGGCCAGGTAAGAAAAACGGGGGCTCGGGGGGGGGGGGGGGTATTGTCGAATGTTTTTTCACCTTAATGCATAGGATGCATTAAGGTGAAAAAACATGTAACTTTACTACTCCTTTTATTGAACAAGCTGATTGGCTACTATACACAGCTGCACCAGATTTTTCACTCTCCAGTTTTACTAAATTAACCCGTGTCTGCTACTCTTAGGTTTGCTGGCAAAATTTGCTGATGTTTCTCCAATAGGTTACGTAACAATTCCCAATGTGTGTCATATTGAGCCATACATTTTGACTGCTATTGTGTACTATTTCCTCAGGAGCTTCCTGATTTCATACTGTATGCTTACTCACTCAAAGTATCCAATAGGTATACTCCCTTTCTCGAAATCATCTTGTAAGCTAATTGCTTCCTTTTCAAAGTTATTGTCATCAGAGCAATGGCTATGAATACAAAGGATCTAACCAGTGGGGATACCCTGAATAAGAGTAGGTGACTTGAGCGCCACTAAGACCAACTCTGTTTCTCTTGTAGTTAGATGGGAAGTCTGTTTTACACCTGGAACCCAGCACTGTGTACTGTATGTAGCTCAAGCTACAGTGCATATTCACAGCGCTTCACCTTTTCCTCATTTGATTATGTTACAGCCTTATTCCAAAATAGATTGAATTCGTTATTTTCCTCAAAATTCTATAAACCACATACTAAAATGACAGCATAAGAAGTTTTTTTTAAAATGTAGCAAATTTTATTTAAAAAAAAAACAAAAAAAACTCACGTACATAAGTATTCACAGCATTTTCCATGACACTCACAATTGAGCTCAGGTGCATCCTGTTTCCACTGATCATCCTTGAGGTGTTTCTACAACTTGATTGGAGTCCACCTGTGGTAAAGTCAGTTGATTGGACATGATTTAGAAAGGCACACGTGTGTGTGTGTGTGTGTGTGTGTGTGTGTGTGTGTGTATATATAATGTGTCCCACAGTTAACAGTGCATGTCAGGGCACAAACCAATATGGAAAAAATTGCTTAAATGTGCATCCTCACAGGGTGACACTGTGGATGCACTGGTACAAATGTGCCAACGTCCCGATATAGCAGGAGAGCTACTAATTAAACTAAGAAATTTACTTTTGACGGCACATGGATAAATCGTGTAAAAAAAAATAAATAATAATAATAATAAAAAAAATAGGGGTTTTTATTAAAGAAAAGTAATAAAAATACATTCAGAATTATCAAGATAATAATTAATACATGACCCGGGTAATGCTCTAATATCGCTTCAAAAAACTACAGTAACATAGTCTCAATTTAAAGGAGATACAAATCCAACAGAAGAAGATGGTTGAACAGTGTACATATGAAGCGAGTAGCGTTAACCGTGGGTCCAGTATATAAAAATGTAGTCTTGCTTTGCTCTACATGTTTCGCGTGTCATAACGCTTCTTCAGGAGCATAATAGTAGACAGGTCGTATTGCCGGATGTAACACGAACCTGGGTATCAGTAAATTGGCAGTATAATTAAAGTAAGTAGCCAATTAAATGTGTAGAAATCATGATAACCGACAGCAGGATAAACTAAACACAGGCTGCTGGTAAGCAGCAAGAGAAGGAGTCCTCCAGGACTATGGAGCTAGGAACGCCAAGAAAAATAAGCACCGGTTGAAGCCTGATACCTGGGCTGGGCAGAGCTGCTCTGTCCAAATTATAGCCCCAAGGTAGTAACGTGGGCTGGGCAGAGCTGGCCAATACCATCCAATACCGTTTTTCAGCGTCAGGAACTGGGAGACTAGTCAGGATCAAGTGAAAGAAAAATTCTGCAATGTACAGAGACATCCTTGATGAAAACCTGCTTTAGAGCGCTCTGGACGTCAAACTGGGGCGAAGGTTAGTCTTCAAACAGGACAACGACCCTAAGCACATAGCCAAGATAACAAGAGTGGCTGTGGGGCAACTCTGTGATTGTCCTTTAGTGGCCCAGCCAGAGCCCAGATTTGAACCCGATTGAACATCTCTGGAGAGATCTGAAAATGGCTGTGCACCGAGGCTCCCCATCCTACCTGATGGCGCTTGAGAGGTCCTGCAAAGAAGAATATGAGAAACTGCCCAAAAATAGGTGTGCCAAGCTTGTAGCATCATACTCCAAAAAGACTTGAGGCTGTAATTGGTGTCAAAGGTGCTTCGACACAGTATTGAGCAAAGGCTGTGAATACTTATGTACATGTAATTGTTTGTTTTTATTTTTAATAAATTTGCAAAGATTTCAAACAAATTTCTTTCACGTTGTTGTTATGGGGTATTGTTTGCAGAATTTTGAGGAAAATAATAAATGTAATCAATTTTGGAATAAGGTAGTAATAGAACAAAAAGTGAAGCCGTGTGAAAATACTTTCTGGATGCACTGTAGATGCATTTCATACAACACTTAGAGACACTGCAGCATTTAGTGAGGGAAGTGGTTAGTTTTGGACCAGCTTGGTCCAAAACAAACTATTTTAAAATAACAGGGAACGTGGCGATCAGCTTTTAAGGACAAGGTTCCTCCCTTTTTTTTTCAGTCAAGGGCCATTCTGTCAGGAGAGTCAGTTCTTCCTGGGCGAAAGCATCAGGCTTCAGCTGTTGAAGTCTGTAAGGCTACTATTTTTGGTCTTGTGTGCACACGTTTTACCAGATATTTTCACTTTTGCGGCAGCAGTTTTAGATCCTTTAGGCAGTCCTGTAGTGTGGTTTCTTCCCTGTTCTGTTCTTGGGTTTTGGACTTGTTGCTGTGTTGCCCACCCCTCTTGTACAGTGACCAAGTAGTCATGAAAAAGAAACCCTGCATCTTGTAATTTACAATTGAGAAAATAGCATTTTTGGTTTACCAGTAACCAAAATTAGGAGTTTCCTGTAAAATCCTTTACTTGGAGCGCATCGCTCCATCACTTGGAGCAGCTACAAAATGGAGGCCATGCTGGGATAACTGGGTGGGGAAGCCTGCCTTTTTATTTATTTATTTTTCATTTTTTGGACAGTCCATTCACTTGTAGGCAGCAGCATAACCCAAGCAGTAACAAAATAAAAACGGTGTCCTGTGATGTACTCCAAGAAAAGGAGGGGGGGGGCGACGACTTTTAACTGCGTAAAAATTGTTAGCTGTAATAAGCCTTTAGTTTGATTGTTGCTTACTTAAATGTCTCTCTAAGACTACTCTGTCCACTGGGTGATAAAATTGCTGTTTGTCTCACTGTAAAATTAACAATTTTTTGTCACCATTTAAAGCAAGGGGAAGATCAAGGATCTGTTGGATTAACGGGTAATACAACTTTGTTACAGGGAGGACTCGGCTAAACAATAAATGTTATGTTCTTACTATTGACAGACTGAATCATATTTGTAATTTTTGCTTTTGCCTATAGTTTTACTTTAGGTACTTGTTTACTAAGCCATAAACAAACAAGGGTAGTCTTAACAAGGAGGATATTTTTGGAGGGCACAAATTACTGGCTTAAAAAAATCCAAATTGGCTAAACATGTAGCCCTTCATAGCCCAGTTAGTTTTAAGGCCTTTTACACACTGCAGCTTGAAAAAGCTCAGTACAGCATTATTTTATTAACCTAAAATGAATATCTTTGCGCGCCTGTGTGCACAGGCACTTTGTAAACAAACAAGCGCTGTGTATTCTTGAGTAAAAAAATAAATAAATAAGAAAATATGTGTTCCCGGTCAGTATTTTGCACCGGTACGTGCATATAAGCATACATATTAATACATTTTCCCTAGGATTGTATTGTGCACATACATACGCGCAAAACAAACGCATGATGTTGAAACATCAGTCCATGTGCTAGAGTCCTAAAGGGAGGGTGGGATCTTTTAGCTGACCAAAAAACTCTGATAATCGATGCAATAGCCACCTCACATCTTGGGGTACCTCTAGGTCTCATGCACATACATGCTTTTGTGCGTTTTCCCATACCCGGGAGACACAGCTGAAGTGTACAGCCATCCCTTATGATAAATAGCTGTGTAATTTTTCACACAGGTATAAATCGTGGAACACACAAAAGCCGATTTACGCCCATGTGTATGCGCAATTTTACACAAGCACAGCATATACCTATCTACAGCTAGCATTCAGCCATTCATTGCTTTGGTGTTGGATAGGTCATTTTTATTTTTTGACAACATGCAAGGATGTTCCCCTTTTAGAGCCGGTTCACACAGGGGCAACACGACTTTGTGAGGCAACTTGGACACGACTTGAGCGTGAACCACAGCGCGACTTGAAGTCGCCTCCAGGACAGGTTTCTTTGCCAGTATCTGCCCGCGAGAATGTGTTGACAGCACGATCCCATCACTCTGGTTCTTGGCGACAGGGTACTGTACACCTCGCGCTCGCTGTCCCCTGTGTTTAGTATGAATCATGAGGGGGAACTCCACGCCAAATTTTAAATAAAAAACCGGCATGGGTTCCCCTCCAAGAGTATACCAGGCCCTTAGGTTTGGTATGGATTTCAAGGGGAACCCCCTACGCTGAAAAAACGATTTTTTTGACACTTCCCCCCCCCCAGGTGAATGGGTAGGGGGTACGATGTTACCCCATACTCATTCACATAGGGTGGGGGGTCGGGATCTAGGAGCCCCCTTATTAAAAGGGGCTCCCGGATTCCGATGAGCCCCCCCGCCCGCAGACCCCGACAACCAACGCCCAGGGTTGGCGGGAAGAGGCTCGTGTCTTCATCAACATGGGGACAAGGTGCCTTGGGGTGGGGGGCCGCAGGGTGCCCCCCCGCCCCAAAGCACCCACCCCCCCATGTTGAGGGCATGCGGCCTGGTACGGTTCGGGGGGGGGGGCGCTCGCTCGTCCCCACCCCCTTTCCTGACCGCACGGGCTGCGTGCTCGGATAAGGGTCTGGTATGGATTTTGGGGGGACCCCATGCTGTTTTTTCGGCGTAGGGGGTTCCCCTTGAAATCCATACCAGATCTAAGGGCCTGGTATACTCTTGGAGGGGAACCCATGCCGGTTTTTATATCTACGTGGAGTTCCCCCTCATGATCCATACCAAATACCAGCTCTGTGGGAGGGAGGGGTTTGCCTTAGAGCCGGTTCACACAGGGGCGACTTCCTGTAAAGTTGCCTCACTATGAACGGGGATCCGACTTGGACTCGATTTCCATTGAAATCAGTGGGTACAAGTCGGATTAAAGTAGTACAGGAACCTTTTTTGAAGTCGGAGCGACTTCAGTAGTGTGCATTACGCCGGCTTACGTTGATTTTATCATGTCGCGCGACTTCAAGTCGGATCCAAAGTCGCCCCTGTGTGAATGGGCTTTTAAAGTACAGTAAGAATTCACAAAGTAATTGCACGTTTTTTTTTTATTTGTTAACATTTAGGTTTGCCAGTGTCATAGCAAAATGACCAAGACATTATTGCTTTGAAATTATAAAATGTCCTTACCCAGTACTGTATTCAACAGGGCTCGTCATTCCGACCTGGGCACAGTTTTTTACGAGATGGAGCCTCAATGGGTACACTACGTGAAATGATGGTGATGATTCGAATTTGGGGCCTTCTGAAACCCAGCTGTCTACCTTTATACACAGCCACATCAGATACACAGGATAGCATGTCTCTACTTTTTCGTCTGCTGACCCGCCTCTGGATGTGCTGTAAGGATTGCTCTTCTCCTTGTGATATATTGTATAATGCTGAGTCTATTCTGATTGTAATGTATTTGGCATAAAGGTCGGGATGAAAATCACCCCTGTGAGCCAGACGATGCACTGATCGATGAGTGCTGCCTCCTTCCCAGCCAGCTTCTAATCCCGAACATGGATTGGTTGCCTTTGGGTAATGGATTGATCAGTCGGCTACAGGGCAAGCTTCCTCTGCGTCTGCAGTTTGGAAAACCTCCTGGGGTACCCAGCCATGCATCTGTACAGTATGAAGCATATACAAGGTAGGTCTAAACAGCTCTGTTGTAAATGGGGTATCCTTTTGTGGGAAAAAAGACAGACTTTGTTATAAACTGCTGATACACGTTTGATTTTATCCAGGTCTCCCTCCCAACCAAAAATTGACCATCTGAGAAGATTACATTTAGGAACATTTCCCACAGAGCCTTGCAAATCCTGTACACGGTCAGTTTGGTATTATCTTTCTAATATAGTATGTGTGTTTTTAAAATGTTTGTTAGCTGCATATATTAAGCATACCAAGAGCGTTCTTTGCATCCATAAATCCACTCCGCCTTTGGGGAGCTCTGTGGAATCTGGCTGGAGTGTATTAGACGCAATTCAGTTTAAAGAAAAATTAGACTTCTGCATTTGCAGTGTTTTTTGAGTGAGAGAATTGCAGGCTGCCATTGCTACTTCACATTTTGAACATGCTGCTTTTCTGGCCACCCTGTTTTTCTCTTGCATACATTTTGCTTACATGAAATGTGGTCAGATAAGGATGTCTAATGTTATTTTGAATTTCTTAATGTGGATACTTGTTCCTAGTCATTAAATCTAACCTTACTTAAAAGGTTTGGTGAGTGTATTCCCATCATCAGAAGGGAATTGGAAATTGCAGCACTTGTGTGTCTCACAGGAAAGGTTACTTTATAGCTCTCGGATTTACTGGTTGCCCGGAAATGCTCTTTAAAACATACATTTACCCAGTGATGACCCAGAAACATTCCTTGAGAATCCCAGTTTTGTATTCCTTCCTGTAAGTGTATGGCATAGTTGTGACCTGTCATTGTTGGTTTTATGCCAAGCAGTGATGGTTTCTGGCCTGTTCTGGTTTTTACTGCGAAGAATGCATAAGGTAACAGATGACACCACTGCTTGTGAAGTCAAAATAAAGAGCTATATTTTTGGGGATTTGGATTTGCATTGACTACCCTAACCCTTGTGTGTTCCACAGTAGAACAAATGCCCAGAATCTAACAAACAGGGACCTTTCCCTCTCCTCAACTAAAAATGCAGATATCTTTCTGATGCCAACATAATTTAGTGAACATCCTCAACTAAAATCTATACAAGATTAAAGGCTGTCTAATTACTGTGCAGAAGTCAGAAATGGTCTAGAAAAACGTAATCCAGTAGATGGCAGCTGCAGCTCCCTATTTTAGAAATCTGAAGAGCGTTTGGTCATATATGCTCCACTAGGGGGCACATGTAGGAGGTCTACCTTTTTAACCACTTCCCAATGGCAGTTCGTTATAACCGTATCCGCATCATCCAGATATAATTTTCTTTTTATTGGCGATTCGGTGCACTTTAAGAACACCTTAAGAACAATCATAGCGGCAGTTCAGCCGCTTGATCGTTCTTACATGCAGCGGGAGGGAACCTCAAATCACACATGTGAGGTATCACCGCATGCGTTGGAGCAAAAGCAACAATTCTAGCCCAAAACCTCCTCTAACTCTAAACATGTAACCTGTAAAAATTGTTAAAGCGTCGCCTATGGAGGTTTTTAAGTACCAAAGTTTGTCGCCATTTCACAAGTGTGCGCAATTTTAATTAGTGTACTTGTGAATTTATTAAAATTTTGTATTTTTAAATGCAGCTAGTGTAAGTTTCTGAATTTTTAACAATGGTAGGGGGCGCTAAAGTGCTGGCAATAATCGGTGAAATGTCAAAACTTTGCAATTCCAACTTGATATACAGTTAATATAAAAAATAAATAAAAAATCCTTCAAAAGTCCATACATTTTTTTGTGATATATTGCCAAATTATAACACCATTACCATAGGCAGTAATCTTTGCAGTTGCACCCGATGTGTGTGGTTGAGGTTTCCTACTCACCAGAAAGACGTGACCTCTTTAACTAAAAAGAAGTTTGGAATAAGCTTGGTTTGTGGGTCTTTGAATTTGCTTAAATGTCTACTGGAGATGAACCAAAATAGCCTTCCATACAACAACCTCCTCTCCACCATGTTAACCCATAAAAATAGAATGAAAAAGGTGCCATAGCGTAATATTGTTTATTTAAAAACACATTTACAAATGCCAAATGGCTGCTTACATTTAAAAGTGCCTTCTCCTGGCACTGAGGATACTCGCAGGGATCGGCATCCACCCAGCCTGAGCTCATGGGTTGGCGTGCGTTCCGCCGTAATGTGGAAAACCTGGGAGTTCGGAACCCGGAAGTGACTTTACCGATGCGTCTTGACGTACGTTTCATCTTACAATGCCATCAGGAAGCGTTTATGATCACTAGGCAGATTTCATTATATATCCTTAAGATGAAATGTGATTTTCAGAGTTTTTAGTCTCCGCCCACCTCATCTCTCAGGCCAAAGAACACCCCTTCCCCATTAGGAAACGACAGTGTGTGACCACAACTTTGGATAGTGGCAGGGGTGGAGGTAAATGGACATATTTCAGCATCTTTTTCACTGCAATGAGGAACAAGACAGGGATGCCCATTATCACCTTTGTTTGCTTTAGCTTTAGAACCTTTGGCTGCCTCTATTCGCCAATCAAAGAATTTCATTGGGTTTTGTAGATCTATGAGAGAGGATAAAATCGCCTTATATGCTGATGATCTACCGTATATACACGAGTATAAGCCGAGTTTTTCAACACTTTTTTTTTTGTGCTGAAAATGCCCCCCTCGGCTTATACTCGCGTCATCTTTTTGCGCCTGATCTCCCGGACTTTGGGGACCCGGTACCGGCTGGCCGTAGGTCCCCTGGACCCCAAACTTGGCACACATATAGACCCACTCTTCCTCTACAAGTGTGCAAAGTTTTTTGTCCGGGGGACCTACAGCCGGGGAGCACCGTTTTCTCTTGTCATCCGTGGACTGACACAGCGTGTCTTTTACACCTTTTACACGTGGGTTATGTCCCTGCTTGCAGGAGAAGACCTAGGCAGAATGTGAGATGTTATACATACATTCTAAACAGCCAGAGCTGAACAGCCCTGCCCAGGGGGGCGGTCCCTCCGGACATAACCCTCCCACTGCAGTCAGCAGACCTCAGTTTTTTTCTGCCTAGCAGAAGAAGACGTGGCTCTCTCAGGAGCCAGTCTCCTGACCTATTTTTATTCCTTTTGGAATTTTTTCCTATTTTATTCTTTTGAGATCTTCTATCAACTGTCGGCTGGGCAACAGGTTGGGTACAAGATATCCGCGTAGTCTTCCCTGTCCGACCATCGAGCGTGCTGATCCTCGCCTTGTGTGCGTGAGACTCAGTTCACGACATGCCCCACGACTCCAGGGGTGGCCGGTGGGCTTCCAGCTCCGCGGTCCTCTCAAGATAGAACAGTCCGGCTGTATCTTTCGCGGTGGACCGGGCCGACAGCTACTCAGTACCGCACTGTGATAGTTCTGTCAGAAACACACCAGTGGGTCCCTCAGGGGACGGGTAAGTAGTCTCTCCTGGCTGCAGGTGAGTACATGCTGTGTGTTTCTTGTGTGGGGGATTTCCCTGTCTCCCCCTGTGTTTTTTAATGTCACTCTCTGTTCACTAGTGCTGGCGCTGTACTGTGTGGGGTGCCTGGGGGGCCATACTGTCCTGGGGGGGGGGGCTCATGCTGCTCTGCATTCGCTGGGGCTGTTTGTTTTTGGATGTGACGGGCCTGGGCGCCGTTCGGCGCCATGTTTGGTGTGTGTGCTGGTTTTTTTACATTGGCGGCCATCTTGCCGTGGTCCGCCGGAGCACATTACGGCGGCCATTTTCTTGTAGCCGCACGTTTTTCTAGCACTAGTTTGGCCTCTAGCGCCGCTGGGAACGGTGCGAATCTCCTCACACTCTCCTCTCGGCTCACTCACGCTGAGCAGCGCGGCGCAGAGAGACAGGGCAGCGGAACCGAGCGGTCCTGGTCAGGTTGGTGGGTTCCCTGGGCATTCCCCTACTTCAGTCAGCACAGCCTGTGGGTGGTCTCAGAGAGGGACATTATGGAGTCAGAGTCACCAGCTTCCCCTCACATGCCAGAGGCAGCAGCCAGTGCTCCAGCACCTGCGGTCCCTATGGACCAGTTGTCGGCAGTCCTGGAATCATTTCTGACCAGGATGGAAGCTGTGTGTGAGCACAAGGGAGCAAAAAAGCGCCCTCTCCCCACAAGGGGAGTGCTCTGATTCAGATATGGGCCTAGCTATTGCTGCTCAGGACCCTAGCTCTGAATATTTGGATGGTTTTGAACAGGACATTCCTTGTGAGGAAGACTCCAGTTCTGAGTCAGTGAATGACAGGGCGCTTGTTAGTGAACTCATTGATGCTGTGAGGGACACTCTCAAGCTAAATGCTGCGACCGCAGAACCTCAGGCGGATACAGTCTCCTTTGGTTCTTTTAAGACCAAGCCTTCTAAAAAGGTTTTTCCATATGTACCTTTCTTTGGCCAGCTCATTGACCAGGTCTGGGAAAAGCCGCAGAAGACTTTCATGGTCCCGCAGCGTTTGTCTATTAGATACCCCTTTGAAGACGCCCTGCTTAAAAAGTGGGCTTCTCCCCCGGTGGTCGACCCTCCAGTCGCCCGTTTAAACAAGGCCACCACTCTCCCGATGGAGGGGACTCCTGCGTTTTAAGGACCCCACTGACAGGAGGTCAGAAGTGGTGAGTAGAGCCATGTTCGCCTTGTTGGGATCCGCTCTACGGCCCGTAGTAGCGGCGACCCTTGTGTCTCAGACACTCACGGAATGGGCAAAAATTTTGCACCAAACTGTGCAGGAGCATAACCTTCCTCCAGACACTATTGCTCTGGCCCACCAGATGGTGCAGGGTCTGATATATGTGTGCGACGCCACGTTGGACGCGGCCCCTTTAATATCCAGGGCCTCTGTCTCGGCGGTGGTATTGCGTCGTCTTATCTGGTTGAAATGCTGGTCTGCTGACCTAGCCTCTAAGAAGCTCCTGACGGATCTACCTTTTAAGCGTGGTAGACTTTTTGGTGCTGCTCTGGATGACATCATCAAGGATGTCACGGGAGGTAAAAGCACTCTCCTTCCTCAAACTATCAAGGGTAAGGAGGCCCGACGTAAACCGGGTCCTTCCTTTCCAGCAAAAAAGGGTTTTTTTCGTCCGTCAAAGTCCACGGGTAAGCCATCCCAGACTGACAACAGTGCAGCTGGCGGGCACAAGCGCCCCTGGGTGCGTAAGCCGAACAAGCCGGCTCCCAAGCCCGCCTCCGCGTGAAGTCTTGCCCCCGCCCGTCTCTGGGGTGGGGGGACGACTTCGCAGGTTCATGGATCGGTGGACCTCCCGGATCTCCGACCGGTGGGTGTGCGAGGTGGTCACCTCAGGATACAGAATAGAGTTCCGCTCCTGGCCCCCAGACAGATTCTTTCCCTCAAATCTCCCTCTCCTTCCTGCCCATCGGGCAGCCCTCTTGGAGGCTGTACAGGATTTGATCGGGTCCGGAGTAATTGTGCCGGTTCCGTCCCAGGAGAGGTTTCAGGGGTTCTACTCGAATCTGTTTGTTGTTCCAAAAAAGGACGGGGTTCGGCCAATCCTGGACCTCAAGGCCCTGAATGCCTTCGTGAAGGTGCAAAAATTCCGCATGGAATCCATTTGCATGGTGATCGCTACACTCCATCAAGGGGATTTTCTGGCATCCTTGGACATCAAGGACGCCTACTTGCATGTTCCGATCTGCGCAAGCCACCAGAAGTTTCTGCGCTTTGCGGTCGGCGAAGTCCACTATCAATTTGTGGCTCTTCCCTTCGGCCTAGCCTCGGCACCAAGGGTGTTCACCAAGGTGCTTGCTCCGGTCCTAGCTTTGCTGAGACAGCGAGGCATTGCTATCGTGGGCTATCTGGACGATTTTCTTCTAAGAGCAGACAGTGGCTCAGAATTGGAAGAAAGTGTGACTATCGTCAGTCAGACCCTCAGGGAGTTTGGGTGGCTCCTGAACGTTCAGAAGTCGGTTCTAGTCCCGACTCAGCGTCTGGAGTATCTAGGTCTGATTCTGGACTCCTTGGAGGCAAGAGTCTTCCTACCTCCAGACAAACTACTGACACTTCAGTCTGCAGTACGGGTGCTGACGTCCCGAAAATGGTCGTCAATCCGCTTTTGCATGAGAGTCCTGGGACTCATGGTGGCCTCCTTCGAGGCCGTTCCTTATGTCCAAGCGCACACCAGGGCTTTACAGAAAGCGATCTTGTCCACTTGGGACAAATCCCCGTTGTCCTTGGATCTTCAGATCCAGGTGAGTCACCTGGTCAGGGCGTCCCTGACGTGGTGGTTGAGGTCCCCGGCTCTTCGGTCCGGGAAGTCGTTCCTCCCCATCCAATGGACGGTGATCACGACGGACGCCAGCCTGACGGGCTGGGGGGGAGTCTGGGGAGTCCTGTCGGCCCAAGGGCTTTGGACTCCGGACGAAGCCCTCTTACGGATCAATGTGCTGGAGATACGGGCAATCGGACTGTGCCTCTCCTCATGGTCGGAGAAATTACAGGGTCACTCCATCAGGATCCAGTCGGACAACGCCACAGCAGTGGCGTATGTCAACCATCAAGGGGGGACTTGGAGCTCAGCTGCGGCTTCCGAGGTCGCCCGCATCCTGAGGTGGGCCGAAAAAAGCGTGCCCGGGTCTACATTCCGGGCGTAGACAATTGGCAGGCGGACTATCTAAGTCGCCAGACGCTGGACCAGGTAGAGTGGTCCTTGCACCCGGAGGTCTTTCAACTCCTTTGCAGATGGTGGGGCACGCCGGATGTGGACCTGATGGCCTCTCGACTCAATCGCAAGGTGTCGAGGTTTGTGGCCAGATCCAGGGATCCCTGGGCGGATGCCTCGGATGCGTTGGTGGCCCCATGGGGTCAGTATCACCTGATATACGTTTATCCTCCGCTGCAGTTGCTCCCTCGCCTGCTCCGCAGGGTAGCGACCGAGGGAATTCCGGTGATCCTCATTGCTCCGGATTGGCCTCGGCGTCACTGGTACGCCGATCTGGTACGTCTCGTCGCAGACGTTCCCTGGCGGTTACCAATACGGGGGGACCTTCTGTCTCAAGGTCCTATATTTCATCCTGCTTTACAGTCTCTGGCTTTAACAGCATGGTTATTGAAAGCCAGGTGCTGAGAGACCGAGGTCTCTCGGATTCGGTCATTTCGACCATGTTAAGGGCACGGAAGTCTTCCTCCAGAAAGATCTATCGCCGTACTTGGAGAGCTTACATCGCCATGTGCAAAGAGCTGGACTGGCGCCCACGAACGTATTCCGTTCCCAGAATCCTGCATTTTCTGCAGCGTGGCGTGACCC
This sequence comes from Rana muscosa, assembly GCA_029206835.1. Taxonomy (NCBI): domain Eukaryota; kingdom Metazoa; phylum Chordata; class Amphibia; order Anura; family Ranidae; genus Rana; species Rana muscosa. The sequence goes on from CM055116.1 coordinate 572,864,936, forward strand.
AAAAGCTCGCTTTGAGTACCATTAAGGGTCAGATTTCGGCCTTGGCCATCTTCTTTCAGCGACCGCTGGTGGGTCATCCCTTGGTTAGCACCTTTGTGCAGGGGGTTCGCCATGTGCTCCCCCCTGTCAAGCCTCCTCTCCCCCCGTGGGATCTGAATTTGATGCTCTCGGTTCTCCAGGAACCTCCCTTTGAAAATATTAGAGATATTCCCCTCTTGACTTTGTCTCAGAAGGTGGCCTTCTTGGTGGCCATTACTTCCATTAGACAAGTGTCTGAATTGGCGGCCTTGTCCTGCAAGTCGCCCTTTTTGGTCATCCATAAGGATAAGGCGGTGTTACGTCCGCGACCTTCTTTTCTGCCAAAGGTGGTCTCGGCCTTCCACTTAAATGAGGACATTGTCCTCCCGTCCTTGTGTCCTCACCCATCGCATCCCAGAGAGTTTGCGCTTTGGATGTGGTACGAGCCTTGCGGGTGTACCTGTCTGCTACTGCTTCTATTCGGAAATCTGACTCCCTATTTGTGGCGGTCTCTGGTCCAAAACAGGGCCAAGCGGTTTCGTCTGCCACCATTTCTAGGTGGATCAGACAAACCGTCATTCAAGCTTATGCTCTCAAGGGGCGGGCGCCTTCCTTTCCGGTTACGGCACATTCCACCAGGGCAATTGGTGCTTCCTGGGCTTTCCGACATCAAGCGTCGGTTGCACAAGTGTGCAAGGCGGCGACCTGGTCGTCTGTTCATACCTTTTCTAAGTTTTATAAGGTTGATGTGGCTGCATCTTCGGATGCTTCCTTCGGCCGCAAGGTGTTGCAGGCTGCTGTTTGATGTTGCAACTCCTCCGTTGAGGAGCTCTGCCTTGTTTGGATTGAAGTTTTTGGTTTTCCATTTATACTGCTCCCATCCCTCTTGACACTGCTTTGGGACATCCCACGTGTAAAGGTGTAAAAGACACGCTGTGTCAGTCCATGGATGACAAGAGAAAATAGGATTTTTGTACTCACCGTAAAATCCGTTTCTCTGGCATCCATGGACTGACACAGCACCCACCCTTCTTTTTTAAGTTTGTACTGCTTTGTTACGAACTGAGGTCTGCTGACTGCAGTGGGAGGGTTATGTCCGGAGGGACCGCCCCCCTGGGCGGGGCTGTTCAGCTCTGGCTGTTTAGAATGCATGTATAACATCTCACATTCTGCCTAGGTCTTCTCCTGCAAGCAGGGACATAACCCACGTGTAAAGGTGTAAAAGACACGCTGTGTCAGTCCATGGATGCCAGAGAAACAGATTTTACGGTGAGTACAAAATCCTATTTTTTTTAATTTATTTATTTTTTCCAAAGCCATTTCTCCGGTAACTTTGGGGACCCGGTACCCCGGCCGACCGTAGATCCCCATGACCCGAAACTTGGCACACATGTAGCCCCAGTTCTCCTCTACAAGTGTACAAAGTTTTTCTGTCTGGGGGACCTACTGCCGGGGATTTTTTTCAAAGCCGGGCACCCTTTCCATATACTCCCATGTTAAACGTAAGTCTAGTCATGGGCACAGTGAGGCATGGACACAGTGAGGTATACAGATGGACACCCTAGGCTTATACTCGAGTCAATACGTTTTCCCAGTTTTTTTGTGGTAAAATTAGGTGCCTCTGCTTATATTCGGGTCGGCTTATACTCGAGTATATACGGTACTTCTATTTTTGGGAGATACCTTGTCTTCATTGGAGGCAGCAATGTCTTTAACACATATGGCTACTTTTCAGGCTTTAACCACTTCAGCCCCGGAGGATTTGGCTGCCCAATGACCGGGCCATTTTTTGCGATTTGGCACTGCGTCGCTTTAACTGACAATTACGCGGTTGTGGGATGTAGCTCCCAAATAACATTGACGCCCATTTTTTCCCACAAATAGAGCTTTCTTTTGGTGGTATTTGATCACCTCTGCAGTTTTTATTATTTTTTGTGCTATAAACAAAAAAAGAGCGCCAATTTTGAAAAAAGCTATTTTTTTTTTTTACTTTTTGCTATAATAAGTATCCCCAAAAAATATATAAAAAAAACTATTTTTTTTTACTCGGTTTAGGCCGATATGTATTCTACATATTTTTGGTAAAAAAAATCACAAGCGTATATTGATTTGCGCAAAAGTTATAGCGTCTACAAAATAGGGGGTCGTTTTATGGCATTTTTATTATAATTTTTTTTTTTTTACTAGTTATGGCGGCGATCTACGATTTTTATTTTTTTATTTTTATCGTGACTGCGACATTATGGCGGACACATCAGACACTTGACGCTATTTTGGGACCATTGTCATTTATACAGCGATCAGTGCTATAAAAATGCATTGATTACTGTGTAAATGACACTGGCGAGGAAGGGGTTAAGTGTGTCCTAGGGAGTGATTCTAACTGTGGGGGGAGCTGGGCTACCTGTGACACGCCCACTCGGCGCAAAATTCAAAGGGACGTACAGGTATGTCCCTTTGCGCAGCCGTGCCATTCTGCCTATGTAAATGTTCGTGCGGCGGTCGGCAAGAGGTTAAGATAAATGGGATAAGTCAGTACTTTGGCAGGTTAGTCACCAAGGGGTCCACTGGTAAATCTCTGCTTCTTAGATTGGTGTAGTCTCCACTTTTAAATATCTAGGGGTACATGTTGCATCACAAGTGGATACATATGTGGAGAAGAATATGACCCCATTACTTAAGCGACTAGTGCAAATGGGGAAAATTTTGAGTAAATTGCTTTCAACTACAATAGGTGGAGCCAATTTGATAAAGATGATTTGGATGCCACAACTATTATATTTTTTACATAACTGCCCCATATGGTTACCACGGAAATTCTTTAACCACTTAAGCCACGGACCATTTTGTTGCTAAAGGACCAGGCCTCGTTTTTGCGATTCGGCACTGCGTTGCTTTAACTGACAATTGCGCGGTCGTGCGACGTGGCTCCCAAACAAAATTGATGTCCTTCCCCCCCCCCCCCCCCCACAAATAGAGCTTTCTTTTGGTGGTATTTGATCACCTCTGCGTTTTTTTTTTGTTTTTTTTTTGCGCTATAAACAAAAATAGAGCGACAATTTTTTGAAAAAAATTACATATTTTTTACTTTTTGCTATAATACATATCCCCAAAAAAATCTATAAAAAAAAAAAAATTTTTCCTCAGTTTAGGCCGATACGTATTCTTCTTCTACATATTTTTGGTAAAAAAATCACAATAAGCGTTTATTGATTGGTTTGCGCAAAAGTTATAGCATCTACAAAATAGGGGGTCGTTTTATGGCATTTTTATTAACTTTTTTTTTTTTACTAGTACTGGCGGCGATCAGCGATTTTTTTTTTTATTTTATTTATTTATTTTTAAAAAATTTTGTGGCTGCGACATTATGGCGGACACATCGGACGCTTTTGACACATTTTTGGGACCATTGTCATTTTTGCAGCGATCAGTGCTATAAAAATGCACTGATTACTGTGAAAATGACACTTGCAGTGAAGGGTTTAACCTATAGGTGGCGCTGTAGGGTTTAACCTATAGGTGGTGCTGTAGGGGTTAAGTGTGACCTAGGGAGTGATTACTACTGTGTGGGGGCGTGGCTTGGCGTGTGACGTCACTGATCGTCGTTCCCTATGACAGGGAACAGACGATCACTGACACTGCCACTATGAAGAACGGCCAAAGGTTTGTTTACACTTACCTCTCCCCGTTCTTCAGCTCTGTGACCCGATCGCGGGACACCGGCGGCGATCGGGTCCTGCGAGCGCAGTCATGGAGCTTCGGACCGGGTCGCAAGCGGTGCGCGACCCACGGACGGGTTCTTAAAGGGGACGTACCTGTACGCCCTTGTGCCTGTCTGTGCCTGTCTGTGCCATTCTGTTGACGTACATTGTCGTGCGGCGGTCCTTAAGTGGTTAAACAAATGAATACCCTGTTTAAAGATCTTATATGGAGATATAAACCTCCTTGGATCAGTTTTTGGAAACTTTGCAGTTACCGAAGGACGAAGGAGGGTTGACTGTCCCTAATGCCAGGTTTACTTCTCTGGCATCTTAACTTGGCAATTAAATGGATGGAATACTATAGATTGCGAGGATCCCATACAACAAATTATACTTTCCCAATTGCCACTAGATCAACTAGTGCAGTCAATAGTTTCTTACCATTTTTATAACAAACGTAGATATCCTACATTCTATTTGGTGCATAGGATCTGGACCACTGTTGAACAAGAAAATCATTATGAGGGATGATCTATATGGGCATTATATGCCCATATAGAATAATCCACAACTGCCTGAAGTTTTGATCTGTGGAAAAAGGCAGGTATTCTGTTTCTTAGCCAACTTTATGATATTGATACTTTTGCAATCTTAGGATAAATTGGTAGCGAAATATCATTTGTCCAAAAAAAATTCAATACTTGGTTACGGCATGCCTTGCAGACTCAAGCAAAGACCTTTTTATTCCTTCACCAGTTTTAGCTTTGGCCGTAACTAGACATACTAAACAGGGACTAATGAGAAAGATATTTTCTTCTATTCAAAAGATGACTAGAATTTAATTCCCAAGAGGGTAGTTTTGGACAGTGGCGTAAAGACCTATAGACCACCTTAGTGATGTGGAATGGGGGCAACCCTTGAAAATTTTATTTTAAGGTATCCTTATCATCCACACAGTGTTTGACTCGACTATTTATTATCCATAGAGCTCATTATACTCCTCTAAAATTGTATTCCTGGAGTAAAGCAATCACACCCAATTGCCCAAGATGCACAAATGGGACAAGTACACTTATACATATGTTGTGACGATGCCCCAAATTGCACCGCTACTAGGAGGCCATATTTGACACTATAAATTCCTTGTGCTCTACACAAGTACAGCCTGATCCAAAAATGGCATTGCTAGGGGTTATACCGTAACATTCTCTCCCAGTTGAAGCGTATGTGATATGGCTGAGAACTATGTATATGGCACGTAAACTTATTTTGCAAAATAAATATATAATGAAATCTGCCTAGTGACCAGAATCGCTTCCCGATGGCGTTATAAGACGAAACGTACGTCGAGGCGCATTCCGGTCACGTCACTTCCGGGTCTCGAACTTCCGATTTTTCGCATTACGGCGGTGGAACGCACGTCGACCTATGAGCTCAGGCTGGGCGGCTGATGATCCCTGCACAGTAATACATACGAGTATCCTCAGTGCCAGGAGAAGGCACTTTTAAATGTAAGCCTCCATTTGGCATTTGTATATGTTTTTAAATAAACAATATTACGCTATGGCACCTTTTTTCATTCTATTTTTAATGGGTTAACATGGTTGAGAGGAGGTTGTTGTATGGAAGGCTATCTTTGTTCATTTCCAGTTGACATTTAAGCAAATTCAAAGACCCACAAACCAAGCTTATTCTGAACTTCTTTTTAGTTAAATGGAGGTCACGTCTTTTTGGTGAGTAGGAAATCTCAACCACACACACCGGGTGAAACTTCAAAGATTACTGCCTATGGTAATGGTGTTATGATTTGGTGATATATCACAGAAAAATGTATGGTCTTTTGAAGGATTTCATTTATTTATTTTTTCATATTAAAGTGGTTGTAAACCCACTTTTCGTTTTTTTTTTTTTTTTTCCCCCACCTGCAAGAGAAAGGCATAATGAGCTAATATGACTAGCATATTAGCTCATTATGTACCACTTACCTTAGATCGGGGCCCCCGAAGCAGTCCGCGTCCCTCTGTCCAGCCGCAGACATCACTGCGGCGATAGCCGGAATGTTAGTTCCGGGTATCGCCGCACCAGCCAATCACAGCGCCGCTCCGGCGCTGTGATTGGCCGGAGCGGCGAAGACGTGACTCTGCGCATGCGCGCATGACCCGTCGAATTCTGCTACGTCGTCGAATACTGCGACCTAGCCAAATTTGTGAATGGGATTAACCCCATGCGCATGCGCGTGACGTCACCGTCGCCGCATTTAAATGCAAATATCTCCTTAACCGTGTAGGTTAAGGAGATTTCATGCACCTACAGGTAAGCCTTAATCTAGGCTTTACCTGTAGGTGTTTGTTTAGAAAGTGGGTTTACAACCACTTTAACTGTCTATGCACTTATTAAGCACGGTGCACTTTATTATGCATATCAAGTTGGAATTGCAAATTTTTATTTGATGTTTGTACAACATTTCACAGATTTTTGCCAGCACTTTAGCGCCCCCTACCATTGTTAACTGGTTCCGACCAGCTGCCGAATATACTGCGGCAGGTTGGCTCCCCTGGGCGAGCCGTCGTAGCTGTACGTCGGCCACTTTAAGAGCACTAGGAGCTAATGTGCGTGCCCGGCAGTCGCGTAGTCTGCCGGGCACTCGCGATCGCTCCTGAGAGAGACAGAACAGAGGTCTGTTAATGTAAATCGACAGATCTCCGTTATGTCAGGGGTGAGGAGACTGATCAGTTGTTCCTAATGGTTAGGAAAAAATGATCGGTCTCCTTCCCCAGGCACTCCCATCCCCCCACAGTTAGAAACACTCAGTTGGTAACACATTTAACCCCTTGATCGCTCCCTAGTGTTAACTCCTTCCCTGCCAATGACATTTATACAGTAATCAGTGTTTTGTGTTTTTTTTGCCACTGACCGCTGTATAAATGTCAATGGTCCCAAAAAAGTGTCAAGTGTCCAAACTGTCTGCATCAATGTCGCAGTCCTAATAAAAAAACGCAGATCGCCGCAATTACTAGTAATAAACAATATTGTTTTTTTTTTTCAAAATTGTCACCTTGTCACCTTTTTCTTTTTTTTGTTTATAGCGCAAAAAAAAAAAAAACGCAGAGGTAATCAAATACTGCCAAAAGAAAGCTCTATTTGTGGGGGAAAATAGATGTCGATTTTGTTTGGGTACAACGTCACACGACCGCGCAATTAATAGTTAAAGCGACACAGTGGCGGATCGCAAAAAATTTCCTGGTCATTAAGGGGCCAAATCTTCCGGGGCTTAAGTGGTTAAAAATCACTTAAGTTAGCATTGTCTACTCTTAGACAATGCTAGTGTTCCTAACAAGTTTCTAAATGCCTGGAGGAAGTGGTAGCAATTCTGGGAATTGGTCAGGTGTTGTGTATGCATGTACTGTGAAAAGGAATATGCTGCTGATCTCATCAGTCTGTTCCTGCTCCTTTACAGCCACAGGCTGGGACAGTCAACCAATTCATATTGCATAACTGAAGCTCTATACATACAAAACCACACAAACGTACACCATATTTGTGTGATATGCCCACTTGCATCACTTTAAAGGGGTTGTAATGCATCCTACGCATTAAGGTGAATAAACTTCTGGCAGCAACCCCCCCCCCCCCCCCCCCGTTTTACTTTCCTGAGCCCTGGAATGTATCATGGCGAGGATGCGCTGTCTCTCTACCCGGTGTTCTCGGCTCTTGATTGGATAGATTAATAGGGTTTTTTTTTTTTTCGAAAAATGTATACAATAACTTGGACAAGCGTTTTTAAGCTGTAAAAAACGCTCAAACGCGGCTGTAAAAACGTCCGTGGGCATGAGGCCTTACAATCACTTAAAGAAAGCTGTAAGTCATACCAAAACAACTGAGACCTGCCATTTTTCTTTTCTTCTTTTTTTTTTTTTTTTTTCCTCCCTTTTTTGAAAGGTCTATTTTAAGCTTGATAAAGGTAATATGTATGTGAGTTAATTTTTATCATTATTATTCCGTATGCGTATATTTAAGATTATGTTTAGTACTGTAGTTTAATTGCCATTATGGAAAAAATTGTGTCTCATTTTTGCTCAGGTGTGGCTGTGTAACAATGCTGAGGTCCCCGAATAAGGCGACTGCAGTGAAGCAGTGGGAGCAGCGTTGGATTAAAACCTGTCTATGTGGAGGACTTTGGAGAAAGATGCCCCATACTTACTCTTGACATTTCTTTTGCAAATTTCAACCTTCGTAATGGTTTGGGAAACTAAAGAAGTGGAATATGAGCCTGCACCCTTTTCCCTGCTACTTGAAATATGTGTCTCATACCAGCCAAACTATTTCTACAGTGGGAATGACAGTCAAAGAAACTCGGATAACCTTTTTTTGTACAGAGACTAATATTCCTCTGCAGCTATGGTTATTTTTTTGTTTTTTTTCTAAAAGGGCACCATCCTGTAAATGCCAGTTGTATTGTAAATAAGAAATTGCTAGCAATAAAATTGTGAACCTAAAGAATGAATGAATGAAGAAAGCTCAGATTAAGGTAGTGTAAAGGTGAACTGGCCTCATTTTGTTGGGCCGCTAAAACTGCCTACTGTATGGCCAACATTACAAACCTGTGTAAAACTTTAGGTAAAAATATATTCTTACAAACTACCTATGCCACCTCACAGTTTTAACCTGTCTTCAGCACTTGCCTATTTAGCAGTAGAGGGGTGCACAGAAAGATAATATATGTTTGAAGGTACATTCCAAAAAAAATGAGGAGTAAAGTGCATCTTTAACTACTTGCCTACTGGGCACTTTTACCCCCTTCCTGCCCAGCCCAATTTTCAGCTTTCAGCGCTATCGCACTTTGAATGACAATTGCGCGGTTATGCTACACTGTACCCATATGACATTTTTATCATTTATCATATTTTTTCACACAAATAGAGCTTTCTTTTGGTGATATTTAATCACCAGTGGGTTTTTAAATTTTTTGCTAAATAAACGAAAAAAGACCGAAAATTTTTGGGGAAATTAAAAGTTTTCAGAGTTTGTTATAAAATTTTGCAAACAGGTAATTTTTTTTTCTCCTTTACTGGTGTGCGCTAACGAGGTTTCACTGATAGGCACTGATAGGCACTGATGGTCACTGTTGGGGCTGCAGTAATAATCAGGACACTGATCATCGGTGCCCTGGATATCCGTGTAGATGCCCCTTTCACACAAGCCGGTTACCGGATTTCTTCTCCCCACACTGTCAGCATGAGGAAAGGAATGCCGATTAACCGACTTGTGTTCACATCGTGATCAGCTGTGATTGGCCCTTTACCCCATACCCTGATCTTTGATCAGCTGTGTCCCAAGGACTATTATGTAAAAGTGCTCATATACAGCTAAACTCCAGACAAATACAAAAACACTCATTTGCGTACTTGTGAATGTATTAAAATAGTATTATTTTTATATGCAACTAGTGTAAGTTTCTGAATTTGACTTACAAGGCCTGGAGGAAATGCTAGCAATTCTGGGAACCAGTCAGTCCATTTCCTCAAAAAAAAAATCACCTGCTATTTACACCGGGTGTCAGTATTTAGGCACTTTTACATGTGAGTGCACACACTTTGTTTTTAGCTATAAACATTTTTAAATGGTATTGCGCAATGAGGTTTCCTTTTATGCCGATCCATTTCTATGAGGCTTATCCATTCCAAGAGTTGCCAGCAACAGATAGGGCCAGGGGTCTCCCCACACGCCTGTTTGACCATACTAGCGATAGTTGGTCAACTCCTAGGGGTAAGTGCACATCTATGTGGGGCACCCAGTTTGAGCACCAAGGAGCACGGATGTATATTTGAGCATGAGCACTTGTGAACATCACTTTTATTGGGACTGTTTACGATTAGTATATTATGTCATTTACTGATGTGTAAACCAATATTTCTAGCGCAGTTAACCCACTTAAGGACCGGACCATAATGACCAGAGGGGATTTCACAATTTGGCACTGCGCCGCTTTAACTGGAAATTGTGCGGACATGCAAAGTTGTACCCAAACGAAATTTGCGTCCTTTTCTTCCCACAAATAGAGCTTTCTTTTAATGGTATTTGATTGCCTCTGCGATTTATTTATTTTTGCGCTATATACGGAAAAAGACCGAAAATGTTGAAAATAATTGATATTTTCTACTTTTTGTTATAAGAAAAATCGAATAAACTAAATTTTAGTCATACATTTAGGCCAAAATGTATTCAGCCACATGTCTTTAGTAAAAAAAAATGTCAATAAGCGTATATTTATTGGTTTGCGCAAAAGTTATAGCGTTTACAAACTAGGGTACATTTTCTGGAATTTACACAGCTTTTAATTTATGACTGCCTATCATTTCTTGAGGTGCTAAAATGGCAGGGGAGTACAACCCCCCCCCCCCCCAAATGACCCCATTTTGGAAAGTAGACACCCCAAGGAAATTGCTGAGAGGCCTGTTGAGCCCATTGAATATTTTTTTTTTTTGACCCAAGTGATTGAATAATGACAAAAAAAAAAAAAAAAATTACAAAAGTTGTCACTAAATGATATATTGCTCACACATGCCATGGTTATATGTGGAATTGCACACCAAAATACATTTTGCTGCTTCTCCTGAGTACGAGGATACCACAGTGCTTTCACACTGGAGCGGTGCACTAGCAGGACGGTAAAAAAAAGTCCTACTAGTAGCATCTTTGGAGCGGTGTGTATACCGCTCCTGCCCATTGAAATCAATGGGACACCGCGGCTATACTGCCGGCAAAGCGCCTCTGCTGAGGCACTTTGCGGTGGGTTTTAACCCTTTCTCTGGCTGCTAGCGGGGGGTAAAACCGCACCACTAGCAGCCGAATAGCAATGCAATTCCGACGGTAAAGCACCGCTAAAAATAGCGGCGTTTTACCGCCGACACACCTCCCGTCCCAGTGTGAAGGGGGCCTTGGAGTACAGTAGCCTGTGGGGGAGTTTTCTCCATCCATGCTGTTAAGTGTGAATGGTAAAACGGTTGATTTCTCTTGTTTAGCCAAAACACAGCTCAAATTTTGTCTGATTTTTGCTACAATTTGAGCTAGTTCCATGCCCCCCTGTGGATCCCTCTATAACCCTACCCCACTCCATTTGCCTCAGTTTTAAGATAGTGTCCTAAGGTAATGGACTTCTTCCCCCTTAGGTAGTCACAGGTATTATTGTACGTTGGATTCTTCGAGCAACTCCTCACTTGATTTCTAGATAACGCCATTTTAGTCATCAATTTATTTTCACATACCTGCTCTTTTTACGATGCCTTTACAAAATGAACTATAGAATAACATTTAGACTACACTATGGCAATGTTTTCTAGTTAAGCTCCAGCTATTATACCATAATAAACACCATGTTGATGGATGGAGGTCTAGTTTTCTAGATGGAGTTATTTTGAGGGTGTTCGTAAGGTTCTCGTAGTTCAGGGCTTTTCAGAATATACTTTTTTTTTTTTTTCTTTACAAATGTTTTTTTTTTTTTTCCTCCCCCTTTTACTGCTTTATTCCAGGTAGTTTTAACAAGAAACAAAAGGTCCAGATTTCCTGTATTGACCCCTTATACTTAGTGTTATTTTTGGTATGTTTTACCCATGGCTTTTAAAAACCGAGCAAATACATAATGTACTCCATCACTTTTAGACCCCTTTCACACTGGAGATGTTTTTCAGGCGCTTTAGCGCTAAAAATAGCACCTGTAAAGCGCCTGAAAAAAGCCTCAGCTGCAATCATCCCAGTGTGAATGCCAGAGTGCTTTCACACTGGGGTGCTGCGCTGGCAGGACGTCAAAAAAAGTCCTGCAAGCAGCTTCTTTGCAGTGCTTTAGGAGCAGTGAATACACCGCTCTTAAAGCGCTCCTGCCCATTGGAATCAATAGTTTGGGGATGGCCCCTTACTGTTCCAACATGACGGCACACCAGTGCACAAACAAGGTCCATAAAGCCATGGATGAGTGAGTTTGGGGTGGAGGAACTTGACTTTCCTGCACAGAGTTCTGACCTCAACCCAATAGACAATGCTGTATCCTGGCCTAGGCCAACACTTTGCAGGGGGGCAGCACGGAAAGAGTCCCCGCCGGCTTGCGCTACACTGTTAGAGTAACGCAAGCTGCTTCTAATTTTGACTGTCCTATCATCCTGGACCACAAAGCTTCCTCACTGTGCTATATGTTTTCTGCTGCACCATTGGCATGGTTATATCTTCTCATTCCATAAAATTAGCAGAAATTTGTGCTTGAAGTAGAACTATAGGCAACACTTTTTTTTGTTTCATTTTGGATAGACATGTGCAATTTGTTTAGTTTCTAATTCGTTTTTCACGAATTTAGAGAAATTTGTTAATTCCGGATTTCCGAATTTTTCGATTTCTGAAATTTTGAATTTCCGAATTTTTCGGATTTCCGAATTTTTTTAAATTCCGAAATTCTGAATTTTCGAAAAAAGCAAGAAAACAAAAAAAAATTTTTTTCGGCAGTGCACATGTCTAATTTTGGATAGAGTAAAGGAGGGTTCTAGCCCCTGTTGGTTTATTTTTTTTACCATCCCTGTCCCATTGCAGAGATTTTCCTCTCACTTCCTGCCCCATAGCCAAACAGGAAGTGAGAGGAAATCTATGCAAATTAAGGGAATCCATTGCCCCCAGGCCCTCAGAACTAGTGTCCCCACTCAAAAATTCCAGGGTGGGTCTTAAACAGAAAGGGGTGTGGCCTTGACAGGACGGGGTGGGTCATATTTAACTTAGGGGGTGCACGAGTTTAGTCAGGCCTAGGGCAGCACAAAACCTAAATACACTACTGCCAATAGAACACCTTTGGGATGAATTAGAGCGGAGACTGCTAGCCAGGACTTCTCGTCCACATCCAGTGCCTGAGCGCACAAATGTGCTTCTGGAAGAATGGTCAAACATTCCCATAGACACACTCCTAAACCTTGTGGACAGCCTTCCCAGAGGAGTTGAAGATGTTATAGCTGCAAAGGGTGGGCCAACTCAATATTGAACTCTATGGACTAAGACTGGGATGCCATTAAAGTTCATGTGCGTGTAAAGGCAGGTGTGACAATGTTTTTTGGTAATATAGTGTAAATATTCAAGATTTAAAAAATAAAAAAAAAGTTTGCCTTTTGTTACACTTTAACAATTGCCATTTAGTAATAAACTCCAGAAATCAATAAAAAATATGAAGTAATACAGTTCTTTATTCCTTAAAAAAAAAAAAAAACATCACTACTAGGGCAACACTGGTTAGCACTTCCGTCTTGCAGCACTAGGGTCGTCAGTTCCAATCCCAAGCACGGCACTGTCCCACCTGCAAAATAATGATTTCCTATTGGTTCTATTATTTTTCCCCATTTCCTTTTAATAGGGTGGCAGCAATGTTCTGCAGTGAAAGTGCACGGAAATGTTGTGACACAATGGGACAGGGTAATCTTAGTTGTTTATGTTGCATTTATGTAGCATTATATTGACTTTAAAGCAGAATTAAACTACAGTGGAACCTCGGTTTAGGAGTAACTTGGTTTGAGAGCAATTTGATTTGTGAGTACCTTTTTATTTATTTTTTTAATTCTGACTCGGTTTGCGAGTGTTGTCTCGCAAGACGAGCAGAATTCAACCTAATAGGGCCTGCAGTACCGCATTTGGCCTGACGTGCGGGGGCGCAGGAGCCAAGCAGAGCCTAACAACGGCGATCGCAACCGAACGCCGCCGTTCGGCAAGGCTCGAAAATACACAGAAATACTCAGTTTCCGAGCCTTGCTGAGGTCAGCTGACGTGTCCTCGGGCCTTTCCACCTGTTTCTGAGCCTCTCCGGCGCCACCCCCACCTCTGGCCGGATGCGGTATTGCATCCCATTGAAGTCAATGCGGAACAAATTTATTTTCGTTTCCATTGACTTCAAAGGGAAAACTCTTTGATATGCGAGTACTTTGGATTACGAGCATACTCCTGGAACGGATTATGCTCGTAATCCGAGGTTCTACTGTATCTTATGTTTTCTAGTCAAGGAAGCTGCTAAAATGCCTCTGTTTAGGCTGGGTTTACACTAGTGGGACATGACAGCCGTCCTACTTTCGACATGAAGCCGACATATGTCCGACTTTCAATGAACGGGGATCCGACTTGGATCCCTGCCAATAGCAGGCACTGTGTTTGGTATGAATCTTGAGGGGGAACTCCAGGCGTGGGGGTCCCCCCAAGGTCCAAACCAGACCCTTATCCGAGCACGCAACCTGGCAGGCCGCAGGGGAAGAGGGGGGGGGGACGAGAGAGCGCCCCCCCTCCTGAACCGTACCAGGCCGCATGCCCTCAACATGGGGGGAGAGCGCGGAGACCCCCGGAGCTGTGCAATAAATTAATTTAAAAAGCTGTGTTGTGTTTTTATTGACATTTTTTCCACCAGGTGAATGGGTAGGGGTACGATGTACCCCATATTCACATAGGGTGGGGGGCCGGGATCTGGGGGCCCCCTTATTAAAGGGGGCTCCCGGATTCCGATAAGCCCCCCGCCTGCAGACCCCGACAGCCAACGGCCAGGGTTGTCGGGAAGAGGCCCTGTCCTCATCAACATGGGGGCAGGGTGCTTTGGGGTGGGGGGGCCGCAGGTCGCCCCGCTGCCCCAGAGCACCAAACCCCCCTATGTTGAGGGCATGCGGCCTGGTACGGTTTAGGAGGGAGGGGGGCCGCTCTCTCGTCCCCCCTCTTCCCCTGCGGCCTGCCAGGTTGCGTGCTCGGATAAGGGTCTGGTTTCGATTTTAGGGGGGGACCCCCACGCCGTTTTTTCGGCGTAGGGGTTCCCCTTCAAATCCAGACCAGACCCAAGAGCCTGGTATGCTCCTGGAGGGGGAGCCCATGCCGGTTTTTTATTTAAAGTTTGGCCTGGAGTTCCCCCTCAAGAGCAGCACAGCACAAGTCGCATGCCAAAGTCGGATCATGCAAGACTGCGGTCCGACTTTGATCCGACTTCAATGATAGTCAATGGGCTGAAGTCGGATCAAAGTCGGACCGTAGTAGTACAGTGGGCATTTTCAAAGTCGGACCGACATGTGTCGGACCAGTTAAGACGGCTCCCATAGGGAAACATTGATTTTCACACGTCATGCGACATGAGCTCCCAATGTCGGAGCGTTTGTCGCCCCAGTGTGAACCCGGCCTCAGTCTGCATTTGCCAGGCTGCACATGTAATCAGTTGTGGCCCAAGCCATGTGATGGAAAGACAGTTCAGTTGAGAGCACAAGCAAATGCGACGGTTATTATTCGCGGTATGCCTTGAATGTAATGTTGATGGGCTTTAGAAAGATAAACGAAGGCCTCACTCTAGTTTGGCTTTTTTTAAGCAGGTGCAGCAACTGTTTATTCTTTGGAATAAAGGTTTAAGCACCCCTGCCAGTGAAAGATGGTTTATCCCTACACCTGCCACTGCTGGCAATGTTGAACAGCTTGGTCTGTTAACCCTTTTGCTCCTAGAGCAATTTCGAAAATCTTTTTAGGTCTGGAGATTACATACCCCCCCCCCCCCCCAAGCATATACGCTGCTCAAAAAAAATTAAAAGAACACTTTGAAAACACATCAGAATGTAAGGATTCCACATCGTTTGGAAATTTAAAATGATTAACCGCTTCAGTCCTGGACCATTTTGGTGGTTAAGGACCAGGTCACTTTTTGCGATTCGGCACTGCGTCGCATTAACTGACAATTGCGCGCTCGTGCAACGTGGCTCCCAAACAAAATTGACGTCCTTTTTTCCCCCCCACAAATGGAGCTTTCTTTTGGTGGTATTTGATCACCTCTGCGGTTTTTATTTTTTGCGCTATAAACAAAAATAGAGCGACAATTTTGAAAAAAATGCAATATTTTTTACTTTTTGCTATAATAAATATCCCCAAAAAATCTATAAAAAAAATAAACTTTTTTTTTTTTTTCACAGTTTAGGCTGATATGTATTCTTCTACATATTTTTGGTTAAAAAAATCGCAATAAGCGTTTATTGATTGGTTTGCACAAAAGTTATAGCTTCTACAAAATAGGGGACTGTTTTATGTCATTTTTATTAATAATAATTTTTTACTAATAATGGCGGCGATCAGCGATTTTTATCGTGACTGTGACATTATGGCGGACACATCGGACACTTTTGGGACCATTTGTAATTTTTACAGCGATCAGTGCTATAAAAATGCACTGATTACTGTAAAAATGACACTGGCAGTGGCGGAGTTAACCACTAGGTGGAGCTGCAGGGGTTACGTGTGCCCTAGTGAGTGATTCTTACTGTGAGGGGGCGTGGCTACACGTGACACGTCACTGATGACCGTTCCCGATCACGGGGAACGGTCATCAGTGACAGTGTCACTAGGCAGAATAGGGGAATGCTTTGTTTACAACATCGAGTTCCCGGGACCCGTGGCCGCAGTTTGCCTCCCCATGCCATTCTGCCGACGTACATCGGCGTGCGGCAGTCGGCAAGTGGTTAACCTACAGAGGGCTGAATTCAAAGACACCCCAAAAATCAAAGTGTAAAAATTATACAGCAGGCTAGTCCATTTTGCTGAAATTTCATTGCAGCAACTCAAAATGGTACTTGGCAGTTTGTATGGCCCCCACGTGCTTGGATGCATGCCTGGCAACGTCGGGGCATGCTCCAAATGAGACGATGGATGGTGTCCTGGGGTATTTCCTCCCAGATCTGGACCAGAGCATCACTGAGCTCTTGAACAGACTGAGGTGCAACCTGTTGGTGTCGGATGGACCAAGACATAATGTCCCAGAGGTGTTCTGTTGGATTTATGTCAGGCGAGTGTGGGGGCCATTCAATAGTATAAATTCCTTCGTCCTCCAGGAACTGGCTGCATACTCTCACCAAATGCGGCCGGGCATTGTCGTGCACCAGAAGGAATCCAGGACCCACTGCACCAGCGTGGGGTCTGACAATGGGTCCAAGGATTTCATCCCGACACCTAATGGCAGTCAGGGTGCCATTGTATAGCCCAGTGTTTCTCAACTCCAGTCCTCAAGGCGCCCTGACAGGTCATGTTTTCAGGATTTCCATTATTTTGCACAGGTGATTTGATCAGTTTCACTGACTTAGTAATTCCCACAGCCGTTTCATCTGAGGGAAATCCTGAAAACATGACCTGTTGGGGCGCCTCGAGGACTGGAGTTGAGAAACACTGGTATAGCCTGTAGATGTCTGTGCGTCCCTCCATGGATATGCCTCCCCAGACCATCACTGACCCACCACCAAACCGGTCATGCTGAACGATGTTACTGGCAGCATAATGTTTTCCATGGCTTCTCCTGACCCTTTCATGTGGTCAGGGTGTACCTGCTCTCATCTGTGAAAAGCACAGGGTGCCAGTGGCAGACCTGCCAATTCTAGTGTTCAATGGCAAATGCCAATTGAGCTCCACAGTGCTGGGCAGTGAGCACAGGGCCCACTAGAGGACGTTGGGCCCTCAGGCTATCCTCGTGAAGTCTGAATATGTTTGGTCAGAGACATTCACACCTGGGGCCTGCTGGAGGTAATTTTGTAGGGCTCTGGCAGTGCTCATCCTGTTCCTCCTTGCACGAAGGAGCAAATGCCGGCCCTGCTGATGGGTTAAGGACCTTCTTGGCCCTGTCCACCTCTCCTAGAGTAACTGCCTGTCTCCTTGAATCTCCTCCATGCTCTTGAGACTGTGCTGGGAGACACGTATTGATGTGCCATTCTGGAGGATTTAGACTACCTGTGCAACCTCTGATCCTAGTCAGAATAAAGCCTCGTACACACGGTCGGACTTCAAACAAACATTTCTGTGGATTTTTGTCTGAAGGGAGTTGGCCGGGCACACCCATAACGTACACACGCTCTGACTTTTCTGCAAACTTTCCCAAAACTTTTCCAACATCACGTGGTTTTTCTGCTCTTTACCCGCCACCCTTTGGTCAACTTCTGCTATTATTGGTTGATTTTAACATTTGGTTCTGGGCATGCTTATTTGTCCATCGGACAAAAGTCCGATGGATTTCTGTACACACGGTTGGACTTTGCTCCATCTGACTTTTGTTGGTGAAAAGTTTGTCCGTTTGCAGACCGAACATTTGTCCGATGAAAACCAAAAAAGTTTGTCCGATGGAGCGTACACGCGGTCTGATTTTTTGTCAAACTTGCTCATTTTGAAGTTTGTTGGCAAAAAGTCCGACCGTGTGTACGAGGCTATACACTAACCCTAGCCAAATGCAAAACTAGTGAAAAACAGTCAGAAAAGATGAGTAGGGATAAAAGAGGCAGTGGCTTCCACATAAAAAAAAAACATTCCTGTTTTCGAGGTCTTCTCATTGTTGCCCATCTATTGCACCTGTTAATTCGTTTCAGCTGCTTTAGCATTAATGAAATAACAACCCCCTCTGCTACTTAACTGACCAGATAAATATCCCAGGAGTTTAATTGACTCTCTATCTCTCTTCTACCATCTCTCTTATCTCTCTATCATCTCTCTCTCTGCAGGTAGTTGGTTGCTAGGACCCAGGGTGGTCCAAAGCAACCAAACACTAGCTTGTTAATATGAAAAGTCGCACTGCCAGCTCCCGTTCCCACCCTCTGTCCAGAACTGTGCTGCCTCCCGATCTCCGCTGTGTACACAGGTAGAACCCTGCTGCTATAGGGGAAAGGGGGGTAGAGGACACTACTGTGTTTTGTGGGGGGGACGTGATTTGAAGGGGCAGCGGACACTGCTATGGACAGGGCCATAGCAGTGTACTCTACCGCCCTAAACATAATCCGCCTCCTCACTCCTGATCCACGCATTCTGAGCGCGACGGACTCCTGATCCCCCGCATTCTGAGCGCGACGGACTCCTGATCCCCCGCATTCTGAGCGCGACGGACTCCTGATCCCCCGCATTCTGAGCGCGACGGACTCCTGATCCCCCGCATTCTGAGCGCGACGGACTCCTGATCCCCCGCATTCTGAGCGCGACGCACTCCTGATCCCCCGCATTCTGAGCGCGACGCACTCCTGATCCCCCGCATTATGAGCGTGACGCACTCCTGATCCCCTGAATTCTTAGCACGACGCACTCCTGATCCCCGCATTCTGAGCGCGACGCACTCCTGATCCCCGCATTCTGAGCGCGACGCACTCCTGATCCCCGCATTCTGAGCGCGACACACTCCTGATCCCCGCATTCTGAGCGCGACGCACTCCTGATCCCCCGCATTCTGAGCGCCACGGACTTCTGATCCCCCGCATTCTGAGCGCAACGGACTTCTGATCCCCCGCATTCTGAGCGCGACGCACTCCTGATCCCCCGCATTCTGAGCGTGACGCACTCCTGATCCCCGCATTCTGAGCGTGACGCACTCCTGATCCCCGCATTCTGAGCGTGACGCACTCCTGATCCCCCGCATTCTGAGCGTGACTCACTCCTGATCCCCGCATTATGAGCGCGACGCACTCCTGATCCCCCGCATTATGAGCGTGACGCACTCCTGATCCCCTGAATTCTTAGCACGACGCACTCCTGATCCCCGCATTCTGAGCGTGACGCACTCCTGATCCCCGCATTCTGAGCGCGACGCACTCCTGATCCCCGCATTCTGAGCGCGACGCACTCCTGATCCCCGCATTCTGAGCGCGACGCACTCCTGATCCCCGCATTCTGAGCGCGACACACTCCTGATCCCCGCATTCTGAGCGCGACGCACTCCTGATCCCCCGCATTCTGAGCGCAACGGACTTCTGATCCCCCGCATTCTGAGCGCAACGGACTTCTGATCCCCCGCATTCTGAGCGCGACGCACTCCTGATCCCCCGCATTCTGAGCGTGACGCACTCCTGATCCCCGCATTCTGAGCGTGACGCACTCCTGATCCCCGCATTCTGAGCGTGACGCACTCCTGATCCCCCGCATTCTGAGCGTGACTCACTCCTGATCCCCGCATTATGAGCGCGACGCACTCCTGATCCCCCGCATTATGAGCGTGACGCACTCCTGATCCCCTGAATTCTTAGCACGACGCACTCCTGATCCCCGCATTCTGAGCGTGACGCACTCCTGATCCCCCGCATTCTGAGCGTGACTCACTCCTGATCCCCGCATTATGAGCGCGACGCACTCCTGATCCCCCGCATTATGAGCGTGACGCACTCCTGATCCCCTGAATTCTTAGCACGACGCACTCCTGATCCCCGCATTCTGAGCGTGACGCACTCCTGATCCCCGCATTCTGAGCGCGACGCACTCCTGATCCCCGCATTCTGAGCGCGACGCACTCCTGATCCCCGCATTCTGAGCGCGACGCACTCCCGATCCCCGCATTCTCTTGTAATACGTATCTTATTTTTGTTCTGACTAAAAATATTTTATGAAGGAAAAAAAAAGGTCGGTCTTTTTTTTTTGGGGAGCGGGACTTCAGAATTTTCTACCTATAGGCTTCTGAGATGTAAATTCAGCCCTGGCTGCAATCCGCATCAGACTGCACAGAAAGTAGGGCATGCACTGTGCTAAATTGCATGGTATTGCAGTACCTTGAAATCTTGCGTCCACAAACTGCATTTGCGGTCTGTGTTTTGGGGTTAACCGTGTATTATCACCCGCAGTAGATCACAAAGGCAGTGCAGGAAACACATGGAACATGCCTTTCTGGCACAGCATTCTGGGTTGATCAGGCCCTAACACGACACTGTGCCTGGTGATCATAACTTCATCAGTGTTGTTCAAGTAGCTCTCCATCTCTCTAAGGTTGCCTACCCCAATAACATAATTGTAGCACCAATTTTTTGTGTCACACGTTATTGGCGCAATAGTTTATGAATCTCAAGATTTCAGTAAAAAATGCAAAGTTCATTGTAGGGCACACAAACACAATAACGTTTATTTTTTAAAAGATAAGGTTGCGCTGAGTAAAAAGATACCCAACATGACAAACCTAAAATTGCGTGTGCCCGTGAAGCAGTGACAAACCTCAGTACTCAATCTTTTCCATTGGCGATGCTTTAAAAACTCCTTCAGGTCATCAGTTTAGAGTTCACCATGAATGGGCCTAGAATTTTCACACTGCCCAAAGCCAGCACTAACAAAACACACACACACACACACACACACACACACACACACACACACACACACACACACTCACTCACTCACTCACTCACTCACTCACTCGATCTCTCTCTCTCTATGTGCACCTCTTCTGCCCACACTTCAATCCCCAGCACTGTGCCTCAGAAAAGTAAGGTGGGGTGGCAAATTTGTAGTCCAGTAGCCTTAGATACATCTGGATGAGAGGTGCTAACTGCCAAGGGGTGAATGAGCTCACCATCCATCCCTGTCTGTGACTGAAGTCTCCCCCTTCTCTCTCTTGTCTCTTAATGAGTACACAAAAGTAAATCACGGTTCTCAGAGCACTCATTACATCAGAGTTTCCCGCCTTACATCAGTCCTCTCCCTACATCAGAGTACTCGGTGTTCCCCCTGAAATCAGTGTTCCCAGAACATCCCTATGTCAGAGTCCCCAGAGTTCTTCCTTACATCAAAGTCTGCAGAGTCCCCCCTTACAGTGTAAGGAAACTCTGCAAGTTCAGATGTAAAAGGGGAACTCTGTGGACTCTGATGTAAAGGGAGACTCTTGTGATTAATTTCATATGATTAGAAATGTTATTTAATTGCAAAATAGATGTAAAGTTTATACTATAAAACAAAACGAAAAAAAAATAGCTGTGCACTGCTAAAGTGTTCGGGTTTGACTTGAAGAAAAGGTGGCAACCCTAGTGTGGATGCCGGAATCTTTTTTGTAATGCTCATTGTATTCTAAAAGCGAGGAAAGTCCCCCCGCTTTCCTGTTGTCAGAATACATTGATCAGTGCTGCAGTGTTGATTAAACTAAAATTTTCCAGCAGTCCTGTTCATGAGCTGGACCAATGTAATTGCAATAAAATCCATACCTGGATTTCAGTGTTAAAGCTCACTGCCAGCTTTGCTCTCCCTTCACCCATCTCTGAACCTTAAAGCGATTGTCTCAATTTTTTTTTTTTTTGTTACAAATAACAAACATGTTATACTTACCTGCCCAGTGCAGTGGTTTTGCACAGAGCAGTCCGAATCCTCCTCTTCTCAGGTCCCTCTTCTGTGCTCCTGGCCCCTCCCTCCTGTTAAGTGCGCCCACAGCAAGCGGCTTGCTATGGGGGCACCCGAGCTGAGCCACAGCTCCCTGTGTTCATTCAGACACAGAGCCGCGGCCCGGCCCCGCCCCCATCCCCTTTCTCTCCTCTTTAGCTGACTGACTTTAACAGCAGCAGGGGCCAATGGCACCACGCTGCTGCCTCAGCCAATGAGGAGGGGAGCCCTGGCCAGCCGAGTGTCTCAGGCAACATCGCTGGATCTAGAGGGGGCTCAGGTAAGCAGTAGGGGGGGCTGCTGCACACAGCTTTTTATCTTGATGCATAGAACGCATTAAAGTGGTTGTAAACCCTATACAACCACTTTTGCCTACAGTTAAGCCTAGATTAAGCCTCCACGGTTTAGGAGATATTTACAAAAGAGATGGGCGCCGATGACAACGGCGCAGGCGCACTTTAGAAACCTTTAGAAACGGCGATTATGCCATTTATAAAGGAGATCGTGCCTTGACGTCATCGCGGCTCCGGCCAATCACGGAAGGAAGAGGGTGAAAGATGGATGCTTCGTGGAACAGGGGACATCAGTGACATCGCCGGCTTCGGTTTCATGTAAGTGCCACATAATGGGCTACTATGCCCATTATGCTTTACCTTTGCAGGGAAACAAAGAGGAAGTAAAACCCATTAGGGTTTACTTCCTCTTTAAGATAAAAAAAACCTGCCTTTACAATTACTTTTAGGGTTAATAAATTAAAGCATATTTACCTTAATTCAAGGTGTCTCCTGATCTATCAAGTGATGTGTGGTCTTGTTCACCAGCTTCGAGCAAAGTTTCAATTAAATGAAGACATTCTAAATAGTGCTTTAGGGCGGTATCACACTGCCCCGTTGCGCTTTGGCCGCATCACGAGTGCAGCGCAGTGTACCATAAGAGTACCTTATTTAATCATTGCTGTTCAGAGGTCACATGATGTTTTAACAGGTCTTTCCTGTCTGAAGGGAAAGTTCTGAGAGAAGAGTTTCTAGTACTGCTAATGTATGAATCTGTGTCTGCACAGCATTGATTGGTGCGGTCGGTCACATGACAAAAAAACGGCTTACAGATTTAAAAATAAACACTTATAAGCAACAAAGTGTTTTAAAGCTTCACACAGAGCTATATTTCAAAGCAAATGTTTATTTTATTTTTTATTTTTTGCTATAACATGGTGTAGGTAGAGTTTTTAAGTTGCGTGACAATAGCTTTCACTTTGTTCACACTGTAAAGAAATCCGGCTCCCAATCACCGTCTCTGTCGCACACCTCCAGCCTGTGCCTATGGCGTGTATGTGCTGGTACTAACTGGTAGTAATTGAAGCCTCCATCACCATCTCATATCCTTCCCCCATAGGGATTAGGCCCGTTTCACACTTGTGTGACCCAAAAGTCATGCGACTTGAAGCAATGCCTGTGTAATCTTGAGGTCTATGGACCTCAAGTTGGACCAAAGTAGTGCAGGGACTGACTTGAAGTCGCACAGATATGAATGGTACTTATTGGAAATCATGGGGTATGACTTGTCATGCGGACTATGCAGTCCCAAGTCTCAGGAAAAGTCGCACAAGTGTGAAAGGGGCCTTAGCATTATGAGAACATAGAAGGGCCTGGTATGGATATTTGGGGGAACCCCACGCATTTTTTTTTAATTTGCGGCAGGGTTCCCCTTAATATTCATACCAGACCTGAAGGGCCTGGTAATTGAATTTGGGGGACCCCACGCATTTTTTTCACCAATTACTTTTCTATGTATTGCCGGGAGCCGACAATTCATTAATAGCCACGAGTGAGTTTTAAATGACTTTTTTTCCTTCAGAAATGACACTTTGTACAGGGACAGTTCTAAGCACGGGAAACACGCGTGACTTTACAGGCATACTATACACACACCCTAGGTACGAAATTTAAAGTAATTTTTTACTTTTATTGTTTCACTTTAAGCATTATTAAAATCACTGCTCCCGAAAAAACGCCCATTGATACATGTCCCCTGGGGCAGGACCCGGGTCCCCAAACACTTTTTAGGACAATATCTTGCATATTAGCCTTCATAATTAGCACTTTTGATTTCAAACGTTCGAGTCCATTGTATTTAATAGGGTTCTAAAGTTCACGCAAACTTTCTGTCTGTTCGCAGGTTCTGGTGCAAACCGAACAGAGGGGTGTTCGGCTCATCCCTAATGTTGGAAAAATATTGAATGGACTAAGAATTGGACTTTAGACGGCACATGAATAGATAGTGTAAAAATCTAGGGGTATTTATTATAGGAAAATAGTAAAAAAGTACATAACATTTAGAATTAACAATCTATTAGTTCTTAATACATGACTCAGGCTAATGCTCTAACAGCGCTTCAAAAAATACAAAAACATAAATGAACTCAATAATAAATGAGATACATATCCAGCAAACAAAGGCTAGTAGAACAGTATGCATATGAAGCAGATGGCGTTAGCCATGTGTCCAGTGTATCAGGTGTAGTCTTGGATTGCTCTACCAGCTTCGCAAATTAACGCTTCTTCAGGAGCATAGTAATAGGCCGGATGTGTTGCGAGATGTAACACAAACCTGGGTAAAACGAAATTGGCAATTTGTCTGTAGCAAATAGCCAATAATTGGTAAAAATCACAGTAATCGACAGCTAGATGAACTGCTAGGTACAAGCTGCTGGTAAGCAGAGACAGAAGATGTCATCCAGGACTCTAAGGCTATAAATGCCAAAAGAGAGGGGTGTGTGCACCAGTATGAATCCTGGTGCATAGGCTGGGCAGAGAATCTCTATCCACAAAAAGCCTTAGGTAATCTTAATGGCCAGGCTGTGAGCCTGGGCACTGAGTATAATAGCCGGTCTGGATAAAGCCTAGCGGTATGCTGTGACATCCCTAATGTTAACTAACTAAACGCTTATAGACGCAAATGCGGTAAAACGCAGCATGCAAACGCGACAAAACGCGCGTTTAGAAACGCCGCTTTCAACCTTAGTTCTGAAGACTTTGCACCAGCGTCCCGTGTACATGGGGCCTAAAAACGGCTATGCCATTTACAGCTCAAAAACGCCATGGTGGCCATGAGGCCATAGGCTAACATGGAGAGGCGTTTTTAAGCTGCAAAAAACACTCAAACAAGCGGCTGGAAAAACGTCCGTGTGCATGTAGCCTTATATTAACCACTTGCTTACTGGCTACTTAAACCCCCTTCCTGCCCAGACCAATTTTCAACTTTCAGCGCTGATGCACTTTGAATGACAATTGCGAGCTCATACAACACTGTAACCCAATGAAAATTTAATAATTTTTTGCACACAAATAGAGCTTTCTTTTGGTGCTATTTGATCAACTCTGCGTTTTTTTTTATTCTATAAATACAAAAGACCGACTAAAAAAAAAAAAATTGGGATATTTTAATATTTAGTTCGAAAAATTTTCTCCTTCATTGATGTACACTGATGAGGCTGCACTGATGGGCACCGATAAGGTGGCAAGGGTGGGCACTGAGAGGTGGCATTGCTAGTTGGCACTGGTGGGCATTGAGAAGTGGCACTACTAGGTGGCACTGATTGGCACCAGTGGTGGGCATTGATAGGTGGCACTGGCAGGGCCTACTGATTGTCACAGATGACGCAGAATTGCCTCTTCCTCTTCGGGCCCCATGTCCCTTGCACATAAGCCGGTGATTGCCTTTTTTTATGCTCACGCTGTCAGCACAAGGAGAAAACAAAAACCATTACCAAGCTTTTGTTTACAATCACATGATCAGCTGTCATTGGCTGACAGCTGATCACGTGGTAAGGGGCAGGGATCGGCCCCTTACTCGGATCTGTCATCACCCGAGTCTCAGTGACCACAGCGCGCGCGTAAAGGGGAGAACGTCTATTGACGGACTCCCGGCAATTGAGGACCGTGCTGTGGCCGCCGATCAGCTATAGCGCTGATCTCAAGTGGTTAAAGAGGGTCTAAATCAGTGTTATCTTAAAATCATTATAGGCCCCCGGGCAATACGGTGCACTGGGGCCCTGTCTACACAATCACGCACGAGAATTTTTTACTGACAAAAATCATGACATTTACTGGCAGAACCACATTTTTTACTGCCACTGCAAAAAAGTACCTAAAATTACAGTTTTCAGTGCCAAACAGTGCAAAAGTATATTTAAACTATAAACATATAGATCGTGCTATTAGCAATGTGTTTAAGTTAAACAAAAGTAAAAATTGACATGAAGGTTAGGTTACTATAACCCAGCCAGCACAGAGTTTCCTCTTACATCAGAGTCTGCAGGATTCCCCCTTACAGTGAAAGGGAACTCTTATGTAAAGGGGAACGCTGCAGATCATTATGTAAGGGGAAACGCTGATGTAAGGGGGGCTCTGGTAACCAGAGACCACCTTATATCAGAGTCCACTGCTTTCTCTTTACATTAGAGTTCCCACTAGAGCAACAGAGCACCCCCCGATCTCTTTGTGCAAGCTGCACAGTCAGCCAGACAGCCACTCACCGTACGACACCGACCAGGGCACTCCGTGTCTGTACTGGCTGGTGGCTGGGCAGGTTACAGGCTCACGAAAACCGGCACTGCCGACAGGGGTCCGACTCTGCCACACTCTGCTTCAAGCCTGCTGTGCTGTCTGCTCTGACAACTCTACTCTGTCCATTCACCCTCGGCTCCTCCTGCTTTTTTTTTTTTTAAGTCCGGTGGGTGTGGCTAACGTCATCATCGGCGGACAGACAGAGGCAGCACTCGTGGAGTATCGGATCTTCTCTGCGATTTCCGCAAACTGCGCATGTACAGTTCTGACCCGCCACTTCCCACCATTTTTTACTGGGGTCGCTGAGCAGCCGGTGGGGCCCCCCAGGCAAGTGTGGCCCCCAGGCAACTGCCCAGTGTGCCCAATGGAAAAGATGGCCCTGGTCTAAATGGGACATTGACATGCATCATAATTCAACTTAGGAATGTGTCTTTGCAAAGTTAAACTAAATTAAATCCTTTTTCTTATTTTTGCTTGGGGATAGAGTGCATAGGGATTAGAAGTCTAGACAGTTTTTGGGGATGTCTGCACCCCTGATAGGGTGAAGACAACTCCCAAATTTGGCCACTTTATCCTTCCAAATAATTCACTTCCTGTCACATAGCCACACAGGAAGTGAGGGTAAATCCCTACCAATGTCTTTCCTTGGGGACACACAGGTCAATCTAAATACTTTCCCCATTATGTACATTGCACTCCAGCATTTTGCTGGGTACACCCCAAATTATTAGGTATTTTGGACTTTGGGGTTTATTTACTAAAGGCAAATCCACTTTGCACTACAAGTGCACTTGCTGGATATCCGAGGGGGACATGCAAGGAAACAAAAAAAACACCATCTTTGCTTTTACATGATTGGATGTTACAATCACCAGTGCTTCCCCTCAGATTTTCAGCAACTACACTTGTACTGCAGAGTGGATTTGCCTTTACTAAACCCCAAACTACCTAATGATTTGGGGGTACACAGCAAAGTGCTAGAGTGCAATTTGCTTAATGGGGACACTAGTTAGATTGATCTGTGTGTCCAGAAGAAAAGTCATTGGTAGGGTTTTACCTTCACTTCCTGTTTAGCTGTGTGACAGGAAGTGAAGCCAATTTTACAAAAAGGGACACAAAGCCCAACCTAAAAAAAACAAAACAAAAAACAAGCAGGGGTTCTAACACTTACTTGGTTTCCCTCAAAATGCCCACAATTAGAATCGTATTGCCTTGAGCTATTTTTAAGTGCAGTGCTCTAAATCAGTGCTTCTCAAGTACCCCCAACAGGCCATGTTTGCAGGTTTTCCTTCATCTTGCACATGTGCTTTAAATCACAGTCAATGGTTTGGTATTTTGGACAGCAATTCTCGATAAGATAAATTCACAAAACATGTCCTGTTGGGGGTACTTGAGGACTGAAGCTGAGAACCACTGCAGTAATAAGGAAAATTGAATGCTTACCGCTCTATTTTTTATTTCCTGGTGACTATCCATGGCAGCACACAATACATGCATATGCTACCATGGAGGCACCAGGTTAGACGAATCACACCTGTTTTGTTTTGACATGCCAATAAGCATAGTTCAGCTACAGCTGTCACATTTGTTGCATAGAAAACAAAAAAAAAACAAACATCAAACTTTACACTAAATTTTATTGGTCAACAAAACAGGACTTGGAAAAAAACAAAGGGAAGCAAAAAAAAAAATAAATAAAAAAGACACTGGAACGCAACGGAACACACCTAAGGGCCAGTTCACACCAGACGCAGTTCCGTTCAGTTTCGTGCGCATTTTTTCTGCACTAAAAATGCATGCACAGTGTTTTCCATGTATTCCAATGGCTCTTGTTGGCTCTAGTTCACACCATGCAGTCAGTTTCCGGTCAGTTTCCGGTGCAGAAACTGACCGGAAACTGACTGCATGGTGTGAACTAGAGCCAACTAGAGCCATTGGAATACATGGAAAACACTGTGCATGCATTTTGTGCAGAAAAAAAGCACACGGAACTGAACGGAACTGCGTCTGGTGTGAACTGGCCCTAAATGCACCAAAAACGCACTGGAACACACTTGTCCTTATCTATGGTTAATAAAAAAGAGGGGTGGGAAAAAAAGCACTGGACTGCATCAAAAACGTACCAAAAATGCACTGGAACGCATCAAAAACACGCATTCAAAAAAGCACCTGGAAAGCATCCGGATTGCGTTTCTATGGTGTGAACTGGCCCTAAGGGCCAGTTCACACCATAGAAACGCAGTCTGGATGCGTTCCAGGTGCTTTTCTGCATGCGCATTTTTGATGTGTTCCAGTGCATTTTTGATGCGTTTTTGGTGCGTTTTTGATGCAGTCCAGTGCTTTTTCCCCCCCTCTTTTCACTTAGGACAAGTGTGTTGCAGTGCGTCTTTGGTGCATTTAGGTGCATTCCGGTGCATTCCAGTGTGTTTTTGGTACGTTCCGTAGCGTTTTTGATGTGTTTTACTGCGGTCCAGTACAGTTCTGTACATAAAAAATGCAGCATGACCAATTTTTTTTTTCCTTTCTGAAACGCACTGGAACAGATTGCAGTGGTGTGAACTATGCCATTGGCATTAATGTGATCAACTTTCTTTGCGTTTTTCATGCATCAAAAAAACGCACTGCACTGCATCCGGTGTGAACTGGCCCTGAATATCATACCAGGGGGTGTCTATAATATGCCTGTAAAGTAGCACATGTTTTCCATGTTTATAACAGTTCGAGAGCAAAATGACATTTCTAAAGTAAAATAATAGTCATTTAAAAGTCCTCGCGGCTGTAATGAATTGCTGGTTCCCGTCAATACAGATAAAAGTAATTGAAAGTCTTTGAAAAAATAAAAATGCGTGGGGGTTTCCCCAAATTCCATTACCAGGCCCTTCAGGTCTGGTATGAATATTAAGGGGAACTCCGCGCCAAATTAAAAAAAATGTTGTGGAGTCCCCCTAAAAATCCACACCAGACCCTTTATCAGAGCACGCAACCTGGCAGGCCGCAGGAAAAGAGGGGGGACGATAGAGTGGCCCCCCTCCCTCCTGAACCTTACCAGGCCACATGCCCTCAACATGGGGAGGATGTCCCCATGTTGATGGGGACAAGGGCCTCATCCCCACAACCCTTGCCCGGTGGTTGTGGGGGTCTGCAGGTGGGGGGCTTATCGGAATCTGGCAGCCCCCTTTAAAGGGGACCCCCAGATCCCGGCACCCCCCGTGTGAAATGGTAATGGGGTACAAATTTCCCCCTACCATTTCACAACAAAAAGTGTTAAAAATGACAATAGCCGGTTTTTGACAATTCCTTTATTAATGTCTTCTCCTTTCTTCCATCTTCTTCCTTCTTCTTCTTCCACCTTCTTCTTCCATCTTCTTTTTTCCATTCGGGTTTCTTCCTCCATCTTGTTCTTCATCTTCATCTTCATCGTCCTTAGGTGTTCTCGTCCGCATCTTGCTCCGGCTTCTTGTTCCCTTCTTCTTTCTCCGGCCGCTCCGCTTGAATTCGAGGTTCCCGCTGTGTGATGCTTCAGTTCATCAGTTCTCCTCTGGGTCCACTGCCACCCGGTGACCCCGCCCCCCTCTGACGCACATGGATTTCACGGGGACTTTCCCCGTGGTGTCAGAGGAGGGCGGGGTCACCGGGTGGCAGCGGACCCAGAGGAGAACTGATGAACTGAAGCGTCACACAGCGGGAACCTCGAATTCAAGCGGAGCGGCCGGAGAAAGAAGAAGGGAACAAGATGCGGACGAGAACACCGAAGGAAGAAGGGAGATGAAGATGAAGATTGGCACGGAGTTCCCCTTAATATCCATACCAGACCTGAAGGGCCTGGTAATGGAATTTGGCGGGACCCCACGCCTTTTTTTTTTTCAAAAGACTTTCAATGACTTTTCTCTATATTGACGGGAGCCGACAATTAATTATAGCCACGAGTGCTTTTAAATGCCTTTTTTTTCCTTTAGAAATGTAATTTTGCTGTCGGACTGTTATATAATGGCAAGTTTAGGAGGTGCGCCTGTTCAACTTATGCAAATTGATTTACGGGACTTGACATTTATTACGATTTTGCCGGCGCAGTGAACCGGCGCATTTGAACGAGTAAAATTGCCACGCAGAGCACAAAAAGATCCCTCGCAGTTATAAACGTAATTGCCGGCGCAGCGGGCTGGTTCAGAAAAAGTTACTTTCTCTTTCTATTTTGGGCATATTTGTTACTTAAGCAGTTGTCACTAAACTTCCTCACATCACCCCACATCACCCCCATTATATTGGCACTTCCAGCTTCTTTATATTTTTATTTGAAGATGC
The DNA here is from genome assembly GCA_029206835.1 of Rana muscosa. Taxonomy (NCBI): domain Eukaryota; kingdom Metazoa; phylum Chordata; class Amphibia; order Anura; family Ranidae; genus Rana; species Rana muscosa. Next base: position 572,895,630 of record CM055116.1, read on the forward strand.
CGTGCGCCAGGTCTATAGTGGCGCACTGAGTGCCTCCTCCCGTGCGCCGAGAACACTATAGTAAATGGGGAATAATGCTGCGTTACCGGCGCAAATGTTTCGTAAATACCAAAACTGCCGTTTTGCACGCAGATGCGCCGATACTCATGGCGCAAACGTTCCGTAAATCAGCCCCTTTAAGTCCTATTGCAGCTAGGTAAATTAGGGTTCGTCATTTACACCAGGAACCTTTTATCATACAATAGCTTTCTATGTATTATCTCTTCACAAGTATGTTCTTGTATATTCTTTGGTTATAGACAGCTTTTTTTTTCACAAACCACATTTTCCATTGAACTCTGTTTGACCACAGCAACTATGACAATGTTAACTGAACATTGCTACATTATGCTTGACTAACGAATACCCAGCATTTCCACATCCTTATGGTTTACTGACTTAATTCTAATATTGCATTGGTTTTCTGACTTTTCTGGGAAATTAGAATTGGTACAATCTAGAAACAGATCTTTAATTGTTCCTCAGTTGCGTAACTGTTTTGTAATATGCATTGTCAAGTTAAATAAAGTGGAGGTCCACTCTAAAAAATCGTTACACTAAAAATCCTAAAAAAAAAAAAAAAAAAAAATTAATAGAAAAAAAATAAATATTTATACTCACCCTAAATGCCTGTTGCTATGCGGAAGTCCCCTAATCTGCCTCTAATGTTCCTCTTCTTCATCCGCGGTGGGTCTCCTTCCGCGTCCTCTTCTTGTGAATGGGCCGCGCTGCCTTCTGGGAACTGTGTGTATCCCAGGAGGCAAGCCGCCCATTCACAAAGCGCCGTGCGAGTGGCGCATTCGCAGTAGGAAACGGGCAGTGAAGCCGTACGGCTTCACTGCCTGTTTCCCCTACTCAGGATGGAGGAGCTGGGAGCCTGCCAGCAGCGATCGATCGCCGTGGCAGGACCCACATCGCGGGCGAGTAGGACAGGTAAGTGTCCTTATTCAAAGTCAGCAGCTACACTGTTAGTAGCTGCTGACTTTTTTTTTTCCCTGCACCTTCGCTTTAAAGTGGACCTATTCTGCTTGCATGGAGAAGGAAATTCTATTTATGAATCAACTTCATAGCATATATATATATATATATATATATATATATATATTGTACAGGACGCCAAGGTTAGGTCCTGGACGGGTGCTATATAGCACCAATATTTGGGTTGTGGTCCCTTTAAGGAGTTGTGATGGTGTTCAGGAGGTCACCCAGAATGGGTGAGGAATTCCCGGCAAAAGAAGATGTCCAGATGTCTTGATAAAGAGTTATTTGGGGCCCGGAATTTCGGAGGCTCTAAAGTGATATTCGGGTAGGATAGAGCCTCCACTCCTGACCACTGGGAGTCAGCACACAGGGGGTTAAAGGCTTCCAGGAAACAGCTCATAAGACAGGAAGTGGTGCTAGAGGTGGAGAGGAGGAGTATGGAATTGCACCTGTTCTGATGAGCTGTGTGTCTGCTGGAAGCTGCCAAAGACTTAACAAGGACTCTTGAAGTTTTGGGGCGAAGACCCATCTACAAAAACTGTATGTGCCTTTTCTTTAATTTGTTTTGGGCTGAAGACAAGCAGACTTTGTTTTATAGTTTTCCTGTGTGCTGAATGAAGCTTTATTTTGGTTTGTTTACAAATAAAAGCCCTTATTCAAGATCAAACGGTTTATGCACTTGGTCCCGTGGAGCTATAACAACCCCCAAACGTTACAACTGGTGGAGAATGCGGGCAAAGTGCATTTGCAGCCGCAAAAACCATTTGAAATAACTGACATTGCAAACAGCAGACAAAGGCATGGAGGAGGTCATCAAGGCTTTGGCACAAGCCACTGTGACCCAGCAGCAAGCTTTAGCAGAGGCAAACCGTCGCCATGAGGAAGCGATGGCTCAGCAGCAGGAGTCCACTCAAGCACAGGTGGCTGCCTTGCAGGAGGCGGTACAGCGGCTGGCTCAGGGACGAGAGCAAGTGTCCATAAGAGCCAGCCATTTCTTACAAATACTAACACCCAGCGATGACGTAGAGGCCTTTCTCACTACCTTTGAAAGGATAGCAGAGAGAGAGGGGTGGCCCTGTGGCCAATGGGCTGGCATTATCTCCCCTTTCCTCACCGGTGACCCGCAAAAGGCTTATTTTGACGTCCCATCTGAGCACATCAGTGACTATGAGCGGCTGAAGGCAGAGATCCTGGCCCACCTTGGAGTGACCACAGCCGTCCGGGCTCAGAGGGTGCATCGCTGGCAGTACAAACCTGACCGACCACCTAGGTCCCAAATGCACGAACTAGTGCAGCTGGTGAAAAAAATGGCTGCAACTGGAAAAATTGTTGGGCCCACAAATGGTGGAACGGGTGGTGATGGACTGGTACCTGCGGTCCCTGCCAGATGACATACAGCGCTAGGTAAGCCATGGAGACCCTGCAACTGCTGACCAGCTGGTTGAGTTGGTCGAAGGGTACACCGTGGTAGAGGACCTGCTTGGGCCTGCCAAGCGTCGGGAACCCACACCAAGGACAACCAGACCCACCACAGCACCTAGGAGAGAAGCCCTGCCTGACATTGGAACCCGCAAACCTGCATCATCTTCCGCAGAACCGCAAAGGTTGGTTCCTGTCCCAAGGATGGGGGACCTACAGTGTTGGCGATGTCGGTCCTGGGGGCATACCCGGGCACAGTGCCCACTGCAGGAGGAGCCTATGGACTGTGGGACTGGTCGGAGAGGCTCCTTCTATGTGCAAAGAGCGTGTGCCACTCATCTTGATCTGGCTGCAGGACAGGACAGGACAGTTTGAGTGTGAAGTTTGAACCACCTTCCTGCCAGGGCTCTACTGGACTCCGGTAGCATGATAACACTTGTACATGCCAGGGTGATTGGGAGATTCGGCCCAGTAAATAAGACTCTACGGGTAGTGTGTATCCATGGGGACACCAGGGAGTACCCCCTGGTCCCGGTGACGGTTTCCTATGGCCATACCTCAATTACACAGGAGGTTGGGGTGGTAAAAAGTTTAATACATGACATGATAGTGGGGCGGGACTGTCCACTATTTCTCGAACTATGGAACCAGGTACTGATTGGGCTGCCAGGCGAACTGGGGACACTGGGCCTGGAGGGGACAGAGTCTGAGGGGTCCGGGCCTGAAACCCCCACAACACACCCCTCTAATATGGAGATACCTGTCGCTATGGATCTTGTGGGACCCCTGGTAAAGTCGGCAAGGGGGCACCAATACATATTAGACATCCTAGATTACGCAACTAGGTACCCAGAAGCAGTCCCTTTGAGGAAAGCTTCCTCTAAGGCCATTGCCCGGGAGTTGTTTCAAATGTTCTCACAAACTGGATTCCCCAAAGAGATGCTGACGGACCAGGGCACCCCTTTTATGTCAAAGGTGATGGCGGACTTGTGCAAACTGTTTCAGATTAAGCAGTTGCGGACGTCTGTCCATCAACCGCAGACCGATGGCCTAGTTGAGAGGTTTAATAAAACTCTAAAGTCCATGTTGAAAAGAGTGGTCCAGAAAGACGGGAAGGATTGGGATATGTTACTCCCTGCCCTGTTGTTTGCCATCCGGGAGGTTCCACAAGCATCCACGGGCTTCTCACCGTTTGAGCTAGTGTATGGACGAAGGCCCCGGGGGTTGCTCGATCTGGTAAAGGAAACATGGGAAAGTGAGTCCTCACCGCATAAAACCGTGGTAGAACATATCTCTCAAATGCGAGAGAGGGTGGCTAAGGTGATGCCGCTGGTGAGGGAGCACATGCAGAAGGCTCAGAATGCCCAAAGAAGAGTGTATAACCGGTCGGCTAAAGTTAGACAGTTTCAAGTAGGAGACCGGGTGGCTGTTCTAAAACAGTGGAGAGCAAATTCTTGGCCAAGTGGCAAGGTCCGTTTGAGGTAGTAGAGAAAGTGGGTGAGGTGAACTACAAGGTACACCAGCCAGGGAAAAGAAAACCATACCAAATCTATCACGTAAATTTGTTGAAACCCTGGAGAGACAGAGAACAGAGAACAGGTATCCGCGGTGGTAGGGGTACAGTCAGGGGACCATGCAGGGATTGACCTGGTGCAGGTTGCTGCCACCCTAACTAGGCCCCAAACCCAACAAGCAAAAGAGTTTCTGCAAAGAAATAGGGTCGTGTTTTCAGGGTTGCCCGGTCTCACCAACGTCATCGAGCATGACATTGTAACCAAGCCCAATGTAAAAATCCGGTTAAAGCCTTACCGTATCCCAGAAGCTCATAGGGTGGCAGTATCTGAAGAGGTTAAAAGAATGCTCGAACTTGAAGTCATTGAAGAGTCACAGAGCGAGTGGTCGAATCCAATCGTGTTGGTACCCAAACCCAACTGCATCCCCCGCTTCTGTAACGACTTCAGAAAACTTAATGAAATCTCCAAGTTTGATACATATCCCATGCCACGGGTAGATGAGCTAATTGAGAGGTTGGGTCCCGCCAGGTATATAACCAAGCTGGACCTCACAAAAGGGTACTGGCAGATTCCCCTGACCAAGGAAGCCAGGGAGAAAACAGCCTTCTCTACCCCGGAAGGCCACTTCCAATACAAAAGAATGCCATTTGGTCTACACTCTGCCCCCGCCACGTTCCAAAGGGCCATGGACAAAACTTTGCGTCCACATCAACGGTATGCTTCCGTCTACTTAGATGACATAGTCATCTTCAGCACTGATTGGGAGTCCCATCTTCCCCGGGTTCATGCAGTCGTAGACTCCTTGAGAAGAGCAGGGTTCACCATCAATCCGGAAAAGTGTGCCGTTGGGGTGGAGGAAGCCAAGTACCTAGGGTATATTGTGGGTAGGGGGCTGGTGAAGCCCCAAATGAGTAAGGTGGAAGCCATACAGGACTGGCCCCGCCCCCTAACCAAGAAACAGGTCAGAGCGTTTTTGGGCATAGTTGGCTATTATAGGAGGTTTGTCCCCAACTTTGCCACCATTGCTGCACCGCTGACTGACTTGACCAAGGGCAGAAAGTCGGTGATGATAAAGTGGAATGCCGAGGCCGAAAAAGCTTTTCAAAAGCTTAAGACGGCATTGTGCCTGGATCCGGTGCTTGTAGCCCTGGATTTTGCGAAGGATTTTTTAGTACAGACAGACGCTTCAAATGAAGGGTTGGGAGCGGTCCTGTCGCAGGAAATCAATGGGGAAGAGCACCCCGTAGTTTTTCTTAGTAGGAAGCTGACGGCAGCTGAGAAAAACTATGCTGTGGTAGAGCGGGAGTGTCTTGCCATCAAGTGGGCTGTGGACTCCCTACGATATTTTCTCCTAGGCAGGAGGTTTCGCTTGGTGTCAGACCACGCTCCCCTTACCTGGATGAGGCAGAACAAACACACCAATGCCAGGGTAACAAGGTGGTTCCTTTCTCTCCAGGAGTTCAATTTTGTGGTAGAGCACAGACCCGGGAGACAACATCAGAATGCCGATGCCCTCTCCCGAGTCCATTGTATGATGTCAAGTGGTGCCTCCAACACCTCCGCGTTGAGGCAGAGGGGGGGATATGTACAGGACGCCAAGGTTGGGTCCTGGACGGGTGCTATATAGCACCAATATTTGGGTTGTGGTCCCTTTAAGGAGTTGTGATGGTGTTCAGGAGGTCATCCAGAATGGGTGAGGAATTCCTGGCAAAAGAAGTAGTCCAGAGAGGACTGGCTCACAGTCCTCTTTGTCTTGATAAAGAGTTATTTGGGGCCCGGAATTTCGGAGGCTCTAAAGTGATATTCGGGTGGGATAGAGCCTCCACTCCTGACCACTGGGAGTCAGCACACAGGGGGTTAAAGGCTTCCAGGAAACAGCTCATAAGACAGGAAGTGGTGCTAGAGGTGGAGTATGGAATTGCACCTGTTCTGATGAGCTGTGTGTCTGCTGGAAGCTGCCAAAGACTTAACAAGGACTCTTGAAGTTTTGGGGCGAAGACCCATCTACAAAAACTGTATGTGCCTTTTCTTTAATTTGTTTTGGGCTGAAGACAAGCGGACTTTGTTTTATAGTTTTCCTGTGTGCTGAATGAAGCTTTATTTCCTGGCAGACTCCATGGCAGACTACGTGTGAGTTAACCCCGCCTCCTCTCCACAGCTATAGGACCCCTTACCCATAAATTTGAGCTCACCTCCACAGACAGGTGTTCCTTTTTTATCCTCCTCACATGGACCTTCATCATGCAATTCTGTGCGATGTCCAGGATGTGGATTGCTCGGATGGATCGGTACTGCTTGCGGTGCACCCAGGGCCCAGCTATGAGCGGGCGAGTGGTTTCAGGGCTGGAAAATACCCCTATGGTGGAAGGGATGTGGCCCCAGAGTACCGGATCGGATATCGCAGGATTCCTCGGCTGGCAAGGTCTGAAGATTTTGTTTTTCATATCTTCTTCATGGCAGACAAGTTTATGTTTGTTGTCCTGTTTTCCCTGTCTTTTCCTCCTGTGTTGCAGCATGTGGAACGCTTTTTGCGTCCCAGGACGCCATTACTTCCTGGTTCCCGGTCCGCCGCTCTTCTGCGCATGCGCGAACTGCGGTGAAACCGAGGCTTGGTTTCCGCGCATGCGCAATGCGGCGGAGGGGTCAGGGGCCGCGCAGGCGCAGTGGGTCTGGTTTCTTCGGCGCATGCGCGCAGCGGGACCGGCCGTGACGTCATTTCGGCGGTTTATTTAAACCGCTGAAGAGCCCTATACAGGTGGGATAACCTGTGGGCATAGAGCGACAGCCTCCCGGAGCCTCATTACTGCTAGGACGGGGTAAGCACTTCATTTTGCAATGTATGCTTGTTATGCTTAGTGTCTCTTAAAGGGACAGTTTAAAAAAAAAAAAAAAAAAAAACTTTTTTCTTTTCTCATGCTTCTTTGCATTGATTTGCTTATCCTTAGTCTAGGCAGTGTAGTACGGATTCCTGTCTCCCTCGTCATGGACTCATCCTCACCACCATGTGGCCAGCCCTCCCGCACAAGGTATGTGCGTAGTGGGTAGGGGGTTGGTGTCTTTTGTGCCTATCTGGTGGTTGCTAACGGTTACATCCTGCCCACCCCCCCCCCCCCTCCCTCTGTCTGTATTATCTCTTACAGCCCGGCAACTTCAGTTCATCGGTCACAAGAAAGGGACCTTGCCAGGCCGCATCTTCACTCATCATCCAGGTCTAGACGCGACACTACGTCTAGGACCCATCGTCATAGGGGACGTTCACATACCCCCTCTAGACATAGGAGATGTTCCCATTCCTCCTCTAGTCACCGCCACCACCACCGCGATGATCGCTCTGACCACAGAGCCTGTTGGGGATGCAAGACCAGAATCCCTGAGGGCAAATCGCTATGCGACCCATGTTATGCCCGAGCGGTTGGTGAGAAAGAGACCGAAAATCAAAACCTTGAGTCTCTTGGGAAACGTGTGGTACAGCAATCTATGAAAGAAATAGTTGCCCCCCCACACAAGGAGCCAGTCCACCACCTTGTCTGGCTCCTTGGCTGACGAGGCCCAGGAGGATCCCGGCCAACTCCAGCCCCATGATTCCTCCCATTATTTATCGCAAGACGAGATGGAGGGAGATGATTCTGTGATTCCTCCCATGATTCCTCGCAAGACGAGATGGAGGGAGATGATTCTACGGTGGGATTCGACTACGCTTTAGTCTCTCCGCTGATCAAGGCAGTGAAGGAAACTTTGAAGTTGGAGGATACCACTGCCCCCCCAGAAAAACAAAGAAAACTGTTTAAACAACTGGGGAAAGAACGCTCCAATTTCCCACTTCCCTCTGAGCTGAAAGGAGTGTTTGAGGAAGAATGGAGCAAGGGAGATAAGAAGGTTTCCATGCTAAGGTAATGCGCCTAGCGAAGCATGTCACCCTCCCGCTAGATGACACCATATCATTTAAAGATGGTCTGGATCGGAAGATCGACCAGGACCTCAAAAGAAAATATAGCCTGGCCGGAACGGCATGCAAACCAGCTTTTGCCCTTGCAGTAACCTCCAAAGCAATGGAGGCCTGGGTGGAAAATGTTGACTCCGATCTGAAAGGTGTCTCGGAGGAATTGGCACAAAGTTCAGCAGTGCAAGAACTTAAACTGGCTATTGCCTTTTTGGGAGAAGCTTCAATTGATCTCATCCGCTTGATGGTTAGATCCATGCTATCTTCGGTCACAGCCAAACGAGCACTATGGTTGCGCCCCTGGCTTGTTGATCCTGCCTCAAAGCAGGCATGGTGCAAAATTCCTTTTGAAGGAACTTCCTTGTTTGGAAACAAGCTAGATAACGCTATTTCAAAGGCTACAGGCGGAAAGTCGGGATTCCTCCCTCAGGACAAACGTCCGTTTAACCAAAGAAGGCCTCAGCGGAAACGCAGCACAGAGCGTTCAAGAGAGGCACGCTCCTATAGGCCCGGACGGGATTTTAGGAGAAGCTGGAACTGGAATAGGCAGATATCTTTCCAAAAAATCTGGCAAGAAACAGACGCCCGGTGGGCGCGAGCCAACCAAGTCCTTTTGAGATTGGGCCCGCCCAAGCGGGTCGGGTAGGGGGCTCGCCTACGTTTCTGCCGGCACGTCTGGGTGACCTTGATCTCAGATTATTGGACCATCAAAACGGTCTCAACAGGTCACGCATGGTCCTTCACCAAAGTCCCTCCATGCAGACCAATGCAATCTTCACTGCCTCAATCAGAAGAAAAACAACAAGTTCTTCTTTCATATGTGAATGCCCTGAAAGATCAAGGAGCAGTGGTGCCCGTCCCAAAGGACGAGGAATTCCAGGGGTATACTTCCCCCTCTTCCTAGTACAAAAGAAGAACGGCTCTTGGCGTCCAGTTATAGATCTCACTTTCCTGAACAGGTACATAAAGCACGAGAAATTCAAGATGGAATCACTCTCATCCATCCAAAAAGTCGTTCAACCAGGCGACTGGTTGATCTCAATAGATGTTAAGGACGCGTATTTTCATGTTCCCGTGGCAGAAGAATTCCACAAATACCTTCGATTTCAGGTCGAACGAGAGCACTTACAATTTATTTGTCTTCCATTCGGACTAACGACCTCTCCAAGGGTCTTTTCCAAGGTACTGTTGGTAATTGTGTCTCTTATCAGAATACAGGGTGTGCGTCTGTATCATTACCTGAATGTTCTGCTACTTCTGTCCCAAGCAGCAGCTGCTGATCCACAAAGATCAAGTGATCTCTACATTGATAGAGTTTGGATGGCTCTTAAACCAACAGAAAAGTCAGCCAGAACCGACCCAACGCCTAACCTACCTAGGAGCTCAATTCGACACAGTAGAGAATACCATCTCTCTTCCGGAAGAAAAAATCCCGGTCATTCGGGTAAGAATATCTTTAGCCCTAGACTACTCTAACCTAAGGGCGTCACAGTGCCTGAAGATAATCGGCACGATGGTGGCCACGTTCCCCATGGTCAAATGGGCAATGTGGAGGCTTCGGCCTTTTCAATCAGGATTCCTTCAGCAATGGAAGACAGACGATCGCAATCAGCTGATCAGGACTACTCAGTCAATGAGGAACAGTCTTCTCTGGTGGCTTCAGCACAAAAACTTGTTAACATGCCACTCCCTTGCTCCCATCCAATGGATGATTGTTTCATCCGATGCCAGCAATGCGGGCTGGGGAGCACATTGTGGGGCAGAACTGGCTCAGGGCAAATGGGATGCCCATCTCCACATTCCAGGGTCAAACGTTCTGGAATTGCGTGCGGCATGGTGCGCCCTTCAAGCCTTCTCCCACCTTCTGAAAGGGAAGTCGGTCCTACTCAAAATGGACAATACCACCGCCGTGGCATATGTGAAGAGACAAGGGGGCACTCGGAGCCCCACCCTTCTCCAAGAGGTCGAACCTATCATGACCTGGGCTCAGAGGAATCTACAAACTTAACAGCAGTCTTCATTCCAGGGGAACAGAACATTCAAGCGGACTTCCTGTCACGCAGCAACCTAGACAACAACGAATGGTCACTGCATCCACAAACCTTCAAGTGGATCCTATCGTTGGATTTCGATCCAGAAGTGGATCTGTTTGCATCCCCCTGCAATCACAAAGTAGACAGATACTACACTCGAGGTCGGTGCAGTCAAGCCTTCGGAGTAGATGCATTAACAAGCCAATGGAAATTCAACAAGGCATATGCCTTCCCTCCACCTCCGATCATGCAAAAATTCCTGCAGCGGCTCCAGTTGGAGAAAGGCGAAGTGATAACAATAGCACCATACTGGCCGAACAGGCCATGGTTTCCTCTCCTGAATCTGATGAGCTTCAGGGACCCGCTAGAGTCTCTTGGGTGTGCTTTAGGGGTAATCTCTACCCTTATGAGCTCCAGAAAGCCTAACATGAACAAAACCTACAACAGAATCTGGACCAGGTTTGTCAGCTTCATGACTTCTGCTGGAAAATCTTTCAGAAATCCTGGAGTTCAAGACGTTTGAGTTTTCTACAATCTGGCTTGGATCTTCCTTTGTACTCTGAGGGAACTGATTGACAAGTTTCAGCCTTATCAGCATTTTCAGGAACATCATGGGCAACTCATCTCCTGGTTCAACAATTCTTTCAGGGGGCTTCGAGAATCAGGCCTCAGAGGAAACCTAGATTCCCCAAATGGGATCTTCTGCTCGTCCTTGATGCTCTTTCAGCACTCAACAACAAGGATCTTTCTATTAAGGACTTATCAATCAAACTGGCCTTTCTAGTGGCCATTACTTCAGCCAAAAGGGTTTCAGAAATAAGCTTCCTGGGTTGTCAAGAACCCTTTTTGACTTTCTTCCCGGACCGAGTGGTCCTTATTCCCATGCTTGGGTCTAAACCAAAAGTCAAGTCAGTTTTTCATGAGAATCAGGAAATAGTCCTTCCTACTTTCAATTCTCCAGAATCAGCAGATGTTCATCCCTTGGATGTAGGTGAGACTCTGAAAGAATATTTGCGAGTCACTTCATCTTTAAGAAGCTTGAACTACCTGTTCTTGTTACACACTGGTAGCAACAAAATAAAGAGGGCTTCCTCCAGAACAATAGCAGCCTGGATCGTCCAATCTATTCAACAGGCTTACAGGGCAAAGGGCTTAGCTCCTCCAGAGGCGTGACGGCTCATTCCACCAGAGGCATGGCAGCCTCATGGGCAGCAGCTCGACACGTGGCTCCTGAAGTGATATGCAGGGCAGCCTCGTGGTCTTCTATTCATACATTTATGTCTCATTATTGTATTGAGCCTGCTTCCCTTTCCTCTGTTAATTTTGGTCGAAAAATCCTGTCAGTTGACGGGAAAGATTAAAATATTTTTTTTGAGCAAGCATACCCTCCCGTGTGGATTGGCTAGTTATTTCCCACACGTGGTCTGCCATGGAGTCTGTCAGGAAAACGGAAAATTTATTACCAAATACTTACCGTAATTTTCCTTTCCTGATAGACTCCATGGCAGACGGAGTTCCCACCCATGAATTAAAAATATGAGAGTTGAAATTTGAGTCGGCTAGTTACGGAACACCTGTCTGTGGAGGTGAGCTCAAATTTATGGGTAAGAGGTCCTATAGCTGTGGAGAGGAGGCGGGGTTAACCCACACGTAGTCTGCCATGGAGTCTATCAGGAAAGGAAAATTACGGTAAGTATTTGGTAATAAATTTTCCGTTTTTGGTTTGTTTACAACTAAAAGCCCTTTTTCAAGATCAACCGGTTTATGCACTTGGTCCCGTGGAGCTATAACAACCCCCAAATGTTACAATATATAAAGTGGGGCAAAAAAGTATTTAGTCAGCCACCAATTGTGCAAGTTCTCCCACTTAAAAAGAGGAGAGAGGCATGTAATTGTCATCATAGGTATACCTCAACTATGAGAGACAAAATGTGGAAACAAATCCAGACAATCACATTGTGTGATTTGGAAATAATTTTTTGGGCAAATTATGGTGGAAAATAAGTATTTGGTCAATATCAAAAGTTCATCTCAATACTTTGTTATATATCCTTTGTTGGCAATGACAGAGGTCAAACGTTTTCTGTAAGTCTTCACAAGGTTGTCACACACTGTTGCTGGTATGTTGGCCCATTCCTCCATGCGGATGTCCTCTAGAGCAGTGTTGTTTTGGGGTTGTCGCTGGGCAACACAGACTTTCAACTCCCTCCAAAGGTTTTCTATGGGGTTGAGATCTGGAGACTGGCTAGGCCACTCCGGGACCTTGAAATGCTTCTTACGAAGCCACTCCTTTGTTGCCCGGGCGGTGTGTTTGGGATCATTGTTATGCTGAAAGACCCAGCCACGTTTCATCTTCAATGCCCTTGCTGATGGGAGGAGGTTTGCACTCAAAATCTCACTATGCATGGCCCCATTCATTCTTTCATGTACACGGATCAGTCGTCCTGTTCCCTTTGCAGAGAAACAGCCCCAAAGCATGATGTTGCCACCCTCATGCTTCACAGTAGGTATGGTGTTCTTTGGTTGCAACTGAGCATTCTCTCTCCTCCAAACACGACGTGTTGTGTTTCTACCAAACAGTCCTACTTTGGTTTCATCTGACCATATGACATTCTCCCAATCCTCTTCTGGATCATCCAAATGCTCTCTAGCAAACCTCAGATGGGCCCGGACATGTACTGGCTTAAGCAGGGGGACACGTCTGGCACTGCAGGATCGGAGTCCCTGGCGGCGTAGTGTGTTACTGATGGTAGCCTTTGTTACGTTGGTCCCAGCTCTCTGTAGGTCATTCACTAGGTCCCCCCGTGTGGTTCTGGGATTTTTGCTCACCGTTTTTGTGATCATTTTGACCCCACGGGGTGAGATCTTGCGTAGAGCCCCAGATCGAGGGAGAATATCAGTGGTCATGAATGTCTTCCATTTTCTAATTATTGCTCCCACAGTTGATTTCTTCACACCAAGCTGCTTGCCTATTGCAGATTCAGTCTTCCCAGCCTGGTGCAGGTCTACAATTTTGTTTCTGGTGTCCTTCGACAGCTCTTTGGTCTTCACCATAGTGGAGTTTGGAGTGTGACTGTTTGAGGTTGTGGACAGGTGTCTTTTATACTGATAATAAGTTCAAACAGGTGCCATTAATACAGGTAATGAGTGGAGGACAGAGGAGCCTCTTAACCACTTGCCGACCGCTCACGGTATATATACGTCGGCAGAATGGCTCGTACAGGCACAATCACGTACCTGTACGTGGCCCTTTAACTGCCGGGGTCGCGCTCGCGCCGGCGGCGGCGCGCTCGCGACCCCCCTGCTTTCCCCGTGAGTGGGACCGTGGGTCCTGCGGACTCGATCGCCGCGGGGATCCCCGCGATCGTCTCACGGAGGCTCGGAGCGGGGAGATGTGTGTGTAAACACAGCATCTCCCCGCTCCTCTACTGACAATGTCAGCGATCTCCGCTCTGTGTAATCAGAGCGGAGATCGGTGATGTGTCAGTCGTAGCCACGCCCCCCCTCAGTTAGTAACACGCCCCTAGGCACACTTAACCCCTTCAGCGCCCCTAGTGGTTAACCCCTTCACTGCCAGTGTCATTTTCACAGTAACCAGTGCATTTTTATTGCACTGATCGCTGTGAAAATGACAATGGTCCCAGAAATGTGTCAAAAGTGTCCGATGTGTCCGCCATAATGTCGCAGTCATGAAAAAAAATCGCTGATCGCCGTCATTACTAGTAAAAAAAAAAAAAAATTATAAAAATGCCTTAAAACTATACCCTATTTTGTAAACGCTATAATTTTTGCGCAAACCAATCAATAAACGGCGATTGCCATTTTTTTTACCAAAAATATGTAGAAGAATACGTATCGGCCTAAACTGAGGAAAAAAATTGTTTTTTTATATTTTTTTTGGGGATATTTATTATAGAAAAAAGGAAAAAATTTCATTTTTTTCAAAAGTTTCGCTCTATTTTTTTTATAGCGCAAAAAATAAGAACCGCAGAGGTGATCAAATACCACTAAAAGAAAGCTCTATTTGTGGGAAAAAAAGGACGCCAATTTTGTTTGGGAGCCACGTCGCACGACCGCGCAATTGTCAGTTAAAGCGACGCAGTGCCGAATCGCAAAAAGGGGCCTGGTCATAATGGCCCCGTATTGGTCCGGGGCTTAGGTGGTTAAAGAAGAAGATACAGGTCTGTGAGAGCTAGAAATCTTGCATGTTTGTAGGTGACCAAATACTTATTTTCCACCTAATTTACAAAAAAAAATCTTTCCAAATCAGACAATGTGATTGTCTGGATTTGTTTCCACATTTCGTCTCTCATACTTGAGGTATATCTATGATGACAATTACAGGCCTCTCTCATCTTTTTAAGAGGCAGAACTTGCACAATTGGTGGCTGACTAAATACTTTTTGCCCCACTGTATATATATATATGTACATGTGTGTATATATATATATATATATATATATATCAGTTTATCAGTGGGGAGAACAAGTATTTGATACACTGCTGATTTTGCAGGTTTTCCTACTTACAAAGCATGTAGAGGTCACTGTGCAGCACTCTGGCGGTGTCTCGTCTCCCTGGTCCCTTTGTGGTAATCCCAGTATTATCTCAGAGTAAGAGGGAAAGGAAGGAATCCCAAATAGTATAATTCCGTAATAAAAACACTTTTATTGAACTTTTAGCAATGTTACTCACATTTGAGCTGAGCGCCAGATGAAGTCAAACCAGACGAAACCGGTAAAGCGGACAAGCTGAATGTCACAAACACTTCCAGGATCTGTCAGCATTTGTCTTTACATGCCTGTTTGATACAGCTCAAATGTGAGTAACATTGCTAAAAGTTCAATAAAAGTGTTTTTTATTACGGAATTACACTATTTGGGATTCCTTCCTTTCCCTCTTACTCTGAGATAATACTGGGATTACCACAAAGGGACCAGGGAGACGAGACACCGCCAGAGTGCTGCACAGTGGCATACACTGTGAACGTTTTTCACCCCAAGAGGGAGTGAACATCTGGTGGGTGCGGTCTTTATTGGAGCATGCTTTGCTGTGGGCACCAGTTTTGAAGATTATAAAAGGTCACATCACTAGGCACTGGGCACCTAGCATCTGAAAAACTACAATATCATTGGACAATTACATTGCTTAATCGAATCGCATGAGGTTGCATATGCACTTTACTGCATAGTCGCTCAATCAAATCGCATGATGTTGCATTTGCACTTTACTGCATAGTCGCAAGATTTTTTATACCTAGCATAGTCGCTGGGCAACTAGCATCAAATCATGGGACAATCACATTGGTTTATCAATTTCCACGATTTTCATTTTTGCACTTTATCGCACAGTCGCAGAACATTTTGCATGCATATTTTATCTTTAATTTATTATTATTATCACGGTTTTATACATTGGTTTACCTTTTTACACTGTTATCACCATTAATTGTTCACAAAAATTATTTATTAATTTTTATTTTATTTATTTTTATATCCGCATCAATCTATATTTATTATCACGCACTCATATCTATCAGTGAAGTATTTAGGAGTTGCACTAAGGCACCAATTGACACTAGTATAATATAGGGGTATTTATTTATCTATTTATTATTGGTATTTATTCACTTGCACTTTAGAGCAAGTAAGTCCATGAACTGTAATTAGCACCAATTCTACACCTCCCTTCAGTTTACTCATTTACTCCACCCAGGTGGATTAATTATGTAGAGGCAGCTCCTTACTTACACCCCTGTTGTGTGTTTCTACTGGCATATCAGGTCCATTGCGCAGATTCACACCCATACTCTATAAGTATTTGATCACCTACCAACCAGTAAGAATTCCGGCTCTCACAGACCTGTTATTTTTTCTTTAAGAATCCCTCCTGTTCTCCACTCATTACCTGTATTAACTAGCACCTGTTTGAACTCATTACCTGTATAAAAAAAACCCGTCCACACACTCAATCAAACAGACTCAAACCTCTCCACAATGGCCAAGACCAGAGAGCTGTGTAAGGACGTCAGGGATAAAATTGTAGATCTGCACAAGGCTGGGATGGGCTACAGGACAATAGGCAAGCAGATCGGTGAGAAGGCAACAACTGTTGGCGCAATTATTAGAAAATGGAAGACGTTCAAGATGACGGTCAATTTCCCTCGGTCTGGGGCTCCATGGAAGATCTCACCTCGTGGGGCATCAATGATCATGAGGAAGGTGATGGGATCAGCCCAGAACTACATGGCAGGACTTGGTCAATGACCTGAAGAGAGCTGGGACCACAGTCTCAAAGAAAACCATTAGTAACACACTACGCCGCCATGGATTAAAGTCCTGCAGTGCACGCAAGGTCCCCCTGCTCAAGCCAGCGCATGTCCAGGCCCGTCTGGAGTTTGCCAATGACCATCTGGATGATCCAGAGGAGGAATGGGAGAAGGTCATGTGGTCTGATGAGACAAAAATAGAGCTTTTTCATCTAAACTCCACTCGCTGTGTTTGGAGGAAGAAGGATGAGTACAACCCCAAGAACATCATCCCAACCGTGAAGCATGGAGGTGGAAACATCATTCTTTGGGGATGCTTTTCTGTAAAGGGGACAGGACGACTGTACCGTATTAAGTGGAGGATGGATATGGCCATGTGTCGTGAGATCTTGGCCAACAACCTCCTTCCCTCAGTAAAGGCATTGAAGATGGGTCGTGGCTGGGTCTTCCAGCATGACAACGACCCGAAACACACAGCCAGGGCAACTGTGTGGCTCCGTAAGAAGCATCTCAAGGTCCTGGAGTGGCCTAGCCAGTCTCCAGACCTGAACCCAATAGAAAATCTTTGGAGGGAGCTGAAAGTCCGTATTGCCCAGCGACAGCCCCAGAACCTGAAGGATTTGGAGAAGCTCTGTATGGAGGAGTATGCCAAAATCCCTGCTGCAGTGTGTGCAAACCTGGTCAAGAACTACAGGAAACGTATTTGGTTTCTGTACCAAATATAAAGTTGTGCTTTTCTGATGTATCTAATACTTATGTCATGCAATAAAATGCAAATTAATTACTTATAAATCATACAATGTGATTTTCTGGATTTTTGTTTTAGATTCCGTCTCTCAGAGTTGAAGAGTACCTATGATAAAAATTACAGACCTCTACATGCTTTGTAAGTAGGAAAACCTGCAAAATCGGCAGTATATCAAATACTTGTTCTCCCCACTGTATATGCTATGATGTTGATTCATAAATATATATAAATAGCTACTGTACTGTGGTGTGTTCTTCCATCTAAATATTTCCATTATATTTCCATTTTAATTCTACCGTATTTGCCGGCGTATAAGGCGACTGGGCGTATAAGACGACCCCCTAATTTTCCAGCTAAAATGTTGGTTTTTGGATATACATAGTTACATAGTTAGTCAGGTTGAAAAAAGACACAAGTCCATCCAGTTCAACCATAAAAAATTTAAATAAAAAATATCGTACAATCCCATATACCCAATTCTATACCCACAGGAAGGCAAAAAACCTCAGCAGAGCATGATCCAATTTGCTACAGCAGGGGAAAAAATTCCTTCCTGATCCCCCGAGAGGCAATCGGATATTCCCCGGATCAACTTTACCTTTAAATGTCAGTACCCAGTTAAATTATGTACATTTAAGAAAGAATCCAGGCCCTTCTTAAAGCAATCTACTGAACTAGCCAGAACCACCTCTGCAGGGAGTCTATTCCACATTTTCACAGCTCTTACTGTGAAGAAACCTTTCTGTATTTGGAGGTGAAATCTCTTTTCCTCTAGACGCAAAGAGTGCCCCCTTGTCCTTTGTGTTGACCGTAAAGTGAATAACTCAACACCAAGTTCACTATATGGACCCCTTATATATTTGTACATGTTGATCATATCCCCCCTTAATCTCCTCTTCTCAAGAGTGAATAAATTTAGTTCCTCTAATCTTTCCTCATAGCTGAGCTCCTCCATGCCTCTTATGAGTTTGGTTGCCCTTCTCTGCACTTTTTCCAGTTCCCCAATATCCTTTTTGAAAACTGAGGCCCAAAACTGAACTGCATATTCCAGATGAGGTCTTACTAATGATTTGAACAGGGGCAAAATGATATGTCTCTCTCTGGAGTCCATACCTCTCTTAATACAAGAAAGGACTTTGCTCGCTTTGGAAACCGCAGCTTGGCATTGCATGCCATTATTGAGCTTATGATCTACCAAAACCCCCAGATCCTTCTCCACTACGGATTCCCCCCAGTTGTACTCCCCCTAGCATGTATGATGCATTCATATTCTTAGCCCCCAAGTGCATAATTTTACATTTATCAACATTAAACCTCATCTGCCACATAGTCGCCCAATTAGACAGAGCATTGAGGTCGGCTTGTAAATTGGCGACATCCTGTAAGGACGTTATTCCACTGCATAGCTTGGTGTCATCTGCAAAGACAGAAATTTTACTTTTGATCCCATTATTATCACCGTCCCAGCCCTTGCAGTCCTTTCCATCTGTGCAAGGAGCTGAGTCTCCACCTCCTCATTAACATTGGGTGGTCTATAACAAACTCCAATGATTAACTTTGAACTACGCACATCTGTATGCAGTTCCACCCATAATGCTTCAGACTCCCACTCTCCATCCACCAGGTCCTCTTTCACACTCGCTTTGAGATCACTTCTCACATAGAGATAGACCCCGCCACCTTTCCTTTTTACCCTGTCTTTCCGAAAGAGTGCATAGCCAGGAATATTAATAGCCCAGTCATGTGAGGAATGAAGCCAAGTTTCAGCAATATCGATTACATCATAGCTCTCCTCATGCACCAGAGCTTCCAACTCACCTATTTTGCTTGGCAGACTTCTGGCATTGGTGAACAGACACTTTAATGCATTAATATATTTTGACCGGTCACATACTATCCTCTTGGGTGTTCCCAGATTGCAACTATATACTCGCCGTATAAGACGACCCCCTTCCGACTAGTTATGCCTCACCTCACCTCACTGTGCCATTACATGCCTCACTATGCCATTGCATACCTCACTGTGCCATTGCATACCTCACTGTTCCATTGCATACCTCACTGTGCCATTGCATGCCTCGACGATCCCATACCTTATCCCTGACATGCAGAATCTCAGTCAGACCACGGCCGTCCATTTTTCAAAAAACGCGCCTCCTCCTCGTGCTGTTCTGTGATAGGCGGAACACTCAGCTTCCAAGCAGACACTGTGTTCAGTGTTCCGCCTATCACAGATGCCCTCTCATCCGAGGCCGAGGACGAGAGGGCATCCGTGATAGGCGGAACACTGAACAGAGGCTCTGCTGGGAAAATGAGTTTTCCGCCTATCACGAAACAGCACGAGAAGGAGGCGCGGCTTTTGAAAAATGGACGGCCGCGGTCTGACTGAGATTCTGCATGTCAGGTACCGGCGTATAAGACGACCCCCGACTTTTGAGCAGATTTTCATGGGTTAAAAAGTCGTCTTATACGCCGGAAAATACGGTACCTATAATTTGGCCTAGAGTATAGGAGTGCTGGTGTGATTTAGATAGTATGAGCAACACTCTAAAGTAAACTAATTTAAATTGATTGCTAGGGGTTACTTCATATTACACTGATTACTTTTTCTTTCACTATTTATTATACAACCTCAAAGGCATGTGATTCTTTTTTTTTTTGTTTTGTATTTTAATTTCCTGTAGGGTCCATTCGCACTGGATACATTGGTACATTTTTGTCAACATATGCCAACACAAAGACCTGTAAAAAAAAAAGTATGTGAACAGGAGCAGGTGCCTTGATATATGCTCATTTGGTAGCGCAAACCCTACTTTTTTTAGCGCAACCAGAAAAACGTGTATTAAAATGCACTGCAACACAGGATACCAATGCACATGAACTCGTGTGTTTACCTATGCTCCAGAGACAGCTTGTGGTATGAATGGACACTTACTGTGCAATGCCATTTACTTAAAACTGTACTCCAGGTAAATACTGAAATAAATAGCATATATTGTTAAGTAAAAAAACTAAATGAGGGGAATTGACAAGCATAATGCTTCCACCACTCTTCTAAAATTAGAAAAGGGAGCAGATGCTGCTACCAATTAACAAATAGGGAGCAAAGACATTTTTAATTAGGACTGATCTACTCTGCGTCTTATACTGTGTCTGTGACAGACACAGAACAGAACAGTACAGCTGGAGCTGCATGCCCTGGATTCTTCTGCCCATCCTGACACCCCACCCTGTCACATCCTGTACACCAGGTCCTACCCGGCAGAGATAGGCAGTAGTTTTCTGTACTGAAACTGCTGCAATCTCAATGTTAACTAGTCCCAGAACCCACTCTGATTTCTATTTTACTCTGAAATTGAAATTGGCGCAGATAAACCTAAAACAGGTCTATCTGCTTAGTTAGGCCTCATGCCCATGGGCTGAAAAGCTAGTACCGATGGCAGGAAAAAATTGGCGTTAAAAACTTGTTAAAAGCTTTTTGCTTTGGCGTCAATGCGCGTTTAGCCGCGCTAGCTTTTAGCAGCGTTTCTCTGTCTCTATTCAAAAATCAATGGTTCCCTACGACTAGAATAGAAGTCGCATCATGATGATCCTTCGGTCTGGTATGGCTTTTAAGGGAATCCCCCACACCAAAAAAAAATTCTTCATGTTGGTGGGGGTTCCCCTTCAAGATCCTGAGCACACAAGTCACACCGCAAGTCAGATCATTATGATCCGACTTCTGGGTCGACTTCTATTCAAATCAATGGGCTCCCATAGGGAACCAATGATTTTTGAATAGAGGCAGAGAAATGCCTAATGAGGCTTAATGGTCTGTATACAGCGTTAAACCGCGTTTAACTGCTTTTACCGGCGTCCTGCATTTTTGCAGCTCTAGCGCTGGAGCCCCAGAACGCGCTGGTCCTGGGTTTTTTTTTTGGAGCTTAAAAACACCTATGCCACTTACAGCTCCTTAAGGTCTGTGTGGGCATGAGGCCATAGAATAACATGGAGAGTCGTTTTTAAGATGTAAAAAGCGCTCCTAAAATCAGCTGTAAAAAAGCCTGTGGGCATGAGGCCTTACCCTATCTTAACAGTTCACGTTAAAACCAAGGGGTTTCGTTTGCACACATTTGTAAATATAGTATCTCAAAGAGTGAGTACACCCCTAAATTTCCAAATTGGCCCCACCCTGGTGTCGTGTGACTCGTTAGTGTTACAAGGTCTCGGGTGTGAATGGGTAGCAGGTGTGTTAAATTTGGTGTTATTGCTCTCACTCTCTCATATTGGTCATTGCTCGACATAAAGATGGCCTAGGCTCTAAGAAGATTGCCAAGACCCTGAAACTGAGCTGCAGCATGGTGGCCAAGACCATACAACAGTTTAACAGGACAGGTTCCACTCAGAATAGGCCTTGCCATGGTCGACCAAAGAAGTTGCGTACACATGCTTGGCGTCATATGCAGAGGTTGTCTTTGGGAAATAGATGTATAAGTGCTGCTAGCATTGCTGCAGAGGTTGAAGGGGAGGGAGTCAGCCTGTCAGTGCTCAGACCATACGCCGCACACTGCATCAAATTGGTCTGCATGGCTGTCGTCCCAGAAGGAAGTCTCTTCTAAAGCCCGCAGTTTGAGAAAGACAAGCAGACTAAGGATGTGGATTACTGGAACCATGTCCTGTGGTCTGATGAGACCAAGATAAACTTATTTGGTTCAGATGTGTCAAGCGTGTGTGGCGGCAACCAAGTGAGGAGTACAAAGACAAGTGTGTCTTGCCTGCAGTCAAGTATGGTGGTGGGAGGGTCTGGGGCTGCATGAGTGCTGCCAGCACTGGGGAGCTACAGTTCATTGAGGGAACCATAAATGCCAACATGTAGTGTGACATACTAAAGCAGAGCAAGATCCCCTCCCTCCCAAGAGGGTTAAGGCAGTGCTTGAAAATAATGGTGACCACAATATTGACACTTTTGGCCCAATTTGGACATTTTAACTTAGGGGTGTACTCACTTTTGTTGCCAGCGGTTTAGACATTAATGGCTGTGTGTTGTTATTTTGAGGGGACAGCAAATTTACTGTTATACAAGCTGCACACTCACTACTTTACATTGTAGCAGAGTGTAATTTCTTCAGTGTTGTCACATGAAAAGATATGATAAAATATTTACCAAAATGTGAGGGGTGTACTCACGTCTGTGAGATACTGTACCTAAGCTGCAGGGCCACTTCACAACACCCCAGTGTACTGCAGTCCTAACTCTAACATTTTAGAGCGTTGCCAAAGTTGGAGCACATATATATTAATAGATGAGCAAAACAATGAAAAGCAAGGCGCTAACAGATATGTGAAAATTGCATATATAACCAAAAATGATAATACGCTAAAAAATGTAAAGCTTTTTTTACTGAAGAAAGCTCCAATCACCGTGCTCCTAGTCTTCAAGGTGCCTCAGATACTCCTTTATATAAGTGATGGTCGGCAGCCGTTACTAAATGGCTAATGATGCCATTCAAACCGTGTGAGAAATATTAGTAAGCCCTGGCGCCAACCAAAGGTGACAATATGCTTTTTGCGCTTCGACTGTACAAACAAACCCATCTCTGTGCTATACGCACATCTCTTCCGAGTCTCATCTCCTGAGTTGTCCAGGCTCCATCAGCAATGGGGCCAGGATGTTCAGGAGCTGGACTCCGAGGACTGGGAGGATGTATGGGACTTCCCATTTAAAATACTTGTTTCCCTCAGAGATAGCCTCATTCAGTACAAGATAGTCCATAGAGCATATTTCACTCCCGCTCGGGTGCACAGGATGAGGTCTTCCCTCTCCCAGAGTGCTGGCGTTGTGACCATGCTCCCGGGGACTACATTTACATCTGGTCCTGCCCGGTAATTACAATTTTTTGGTCACAAATCCTTATGGAGGTGAATGAACTACTAAGTATATCTATTTGTTCCATCCCCAAGAATATGCCTGCTGGGGCTGGTGGAGGACCTGGTGCCCAGGGTGGCTAAGAGGACCCTGTTGGGTCTCTTGCTGTTCTATGCCAGGAAGTCCATCGTCCTATGCTGGAAGGCGGAAAACTTCTCCCTCTATAGGTCTATGGAAAACCAATTGTCAATAATGTGATACCCTTATACAAAGACACCTATATACATAGAGGGTGTCCGAAAAAATATTACAGGGTCTGGTCTAAGTGGTTAGCAGAACCCTCCACTGCTGCAGCAGACTAGGAAGCTTTTCTAATATCTGATGACCTCCCTTGAAGTCATGATAAACCGACCCTTGCTAGCACAACAACTTAGGTGAGCTAGTTAAGTATCAACCTACCTCTGGAGCATGAGCCAGGCCAGCTCATTGATGATGGCATATTATGGTAGTCGCAAATAATCTAATATTTCTTGGTTCCGTAATGCTGCCTTGTGACCCCTACACGGCTCCCTTCCCTGATAATAGCCAGATGTTGGCGGTGCTGTTGTACGTTTGTATTGTCTGTGTGTTTATTAAAAAAAAAAAAAGATTTAAAAAAACAATGACAATATGCTAAAAAATGTGTAGCTGCTCCTTTA
Organism: Rana muscosa; assembly: GCA_029206835.1. Taxonomy (NCBI): domain Eukaryota; kingdom Metazoa; phylum Chordata; class Amphibia; order Anura; family Ranidae; genus Rana; species Rana muscosa. The sequence goes on from CM055116.1 coordinate 572,919,115, forward strand.
ACCACTTCAATACCGGGCATTTTCACCCCCTTCCTGTCCAGGCCAATTTTCAGCTTTCAGCACTGTCACGCTTTGAATGACAATTGCGCGTCGGGCGATGTGGCTCCCAAACAAAATTTACGTCCTTTTTTTCCCACAAATAGAGCTTACTTTTGGTGGTATTTGATCACCTCTGCGGTTTTAATTTTTTGCGATATAAACAAAAAAAGACTGACAATTTTGAAAAAAAACACAATATTTTTTACTTTTTGCTACAATAAATATCCCAATTAAAGAAAAAAAAAAAATGTTTTCTCAGTTTAGGCCGATATGTATTCTTCTACATATTTTTGGTAAAAAAAAAATCGCAATAAGCGTATGGGTTTGTGCAAAAGTTATAGCACCTACAAAATAGGGGATAGATTTATGTTTTTTTTTTTTTAACTAGTAATGGCGGTTATCTGCCATTTTTGTCAGGACTGCGATATTGCAGCAGACAGATTGGACACTTTTGACACATTTTTGTGACCATTCACATTTATACAGCGAACAGTGCTATAAATATGCACTGATTACTGTATAAATGTGACTGGCAGGGAAGGGGTTAACACTAGGGGGCGATCAAGGGGTTAAATGTGTATCCTAGGGAGTGATTCTAACTGTGGGGGGGAGGGGACTGACTGGGGGAGGTGACAAGGGACACACCATATGTACAAGGGACACACCATTGGTCTCCTCTCCCTGACAGGACGTGGATCTGTGTGTTTACACACACAGATCCACGTCCCTGGCTCTGTAACTGCTGATCGCGGGTACCTGGCGGATATCACGGCCGCTAGGCACGCGCATTGGCACCCGAGTGACGCGGCGGGCACGCAAGCGACACCGGCGTGCGCGCCCCCTAGCGGCCGGGAGGCCCGATGACGTCATATGACGTCCACCCAGGACGGCAGAGCCACCTTGTGGATGTCATTTGACAATAGGCGGGATGGGAAGTGATTAAGTGAATAAACCACCTCTGAAAGGCAAACAAATGAAAAGCAAGGCGCTACCACATATGTGATAATTGCATGTGAAGAAAGGATAAAAAAATCAATGCAAATATACTTGAGAGTCCAAAGATGGAAAAAAAAATATTTTTTTATAAGAATTATTAATAAATATTGCACAGTCCAAAAATGTTTACTAAATCTTGCTGAAGAAAGCTCCAATCACCCTGCTCCTGGTCTTAATGGTGCCTCGGATACTCCTCATATAAGTACTCCACCACAAAGTGTACAAAATGAGCGCTTATCAACAGCATCTATGATATGTGCCTTTGGTATCAGAAGCAGAGTACAAGAAGCAGATTGCCATACTGGACACCGAAATGGGCAATCTGGAATTAGCATTATCACCACACGTGCAACATGCCCTATATTTGGAACTACGAGCCAATCTTAGAGATGGCCTATTGATCATTAATAAAGGCATCTTGCAGAATAAAGAAACCAAATTTTGGAGGGATAAGGTGGCTTTCTCTGAAGGGCGTGCCTATAGATGGAATACAAACCCCACACAAACTAAGAAAAACCACCAATCTCGAGAACAACAACAGGTTGATACCGATTCAGAGCATGGACATGCAGTTCATGCGACTGCTAATACCGCTCCCTCTATGGAGTGTGACAGAATGCAGGTAAAATCACCAGGTTGCGTCCAGGATGGAAGGTATATATGTCCTAGATTCAGGCTTTATGCCGATTTATACCACTAGGGGGAGTGCGGGGAGTCTTGCAGGGGAAGAGTTAATGAGCACAGCTGAAGTAAGTGGGCTCGTTAGGGCCTCTACAAGAACTCCCAGGATGCTAAGGGAGATGCTCCAACCTGGAACCAGATCTGTGTGGATAGTCTGGGGAGTGTGATCTCTGTGCGGTGAGCCAAAGCCTGTGTGGTTACTGAAATAACTTCAACAAACAGGGAGCTAGGAACTGGGACAGCACAAGGCTATACCCAGTTGTTAGTTAGGGACACCAACGTGTGTAGTAAGCGGTCAAGCTGACCAGGATGTCTTTTTGTTTGTTTCTTTTTGTTTTGCTGTTTTTCCCCTGTAAATAGTGTAAATAAACCATCTTTTGTTTTTGCAACTACAAACTCTGTCTGCTGTGCCTGTTTTTGTGTGGTGAACCCATCCAGGGGGTCACACACACCCGCTGCCGAGCGAACCCCCTCACAGTTGGTGGAGAACCAGTGGCAGTTTTTTTTAAGGCCAGTATGGAGGAGATACTGAAACAGCTGGCTCTAGCAAATGCCAATCAGCAGCAGACAAATGCAGGTTTGCAAAAGAGCCTTGCAGCTCAACAACAGAGCTTTGCAGCCCAGCAGCAAGCTCATCAACAGAGCCTTGCAGCCCAGCAGCAAGCTCATCAACAGAGCCTTGCAGCCCAGCAGCAAGCTCATCAACAGAGTCTGGAAGTTTAGCAACAAGCCCTGCCCGTTTCATAGACCTGTTGCAGAAGCAAGAGCAGAGACTACAACAAATGGAGACATTAATGCAGCAACGTCCGCAGACCAGTGAGGAAAGTCGTTCCACTAATGCCGCGTCATTTGGGGTGAGTCGTTTATTGACAAAAATGACTGGAGAGGATGATCCAGAGGTGTTTTTGACCACATTTGAAAGGACTGCTGAAAGAGAAAAGTGGCCTAAGGATCAGTGGGCTGGACTGGTGGCTCCTCTGTTAACTGGTGAATCGCAGAAAGCTTACTATGACCTAGAGCCTGACCAAGCAAAAGACTATGTGATGCTAAAAACTGAAATATTGGCACGGCTGGGTGTCACCCTGGCTGTCCGGGCTCAGCGTGTGCATAACTGGACTTTCCGGCTTGGAAAACCCCTCAGGTCTCAAATGTATGATCTCATTCACCTGAGCAGGAAGTGGCTACAGCCAGAGACTTTGTCCGCACCAAAGATGGTGGAACGTGTTGTGATGGATCGTTTCTTGAGAGCTCTTCCTACTGCCATCCAAAAGTGGGTAAGCCATGGAGACCCAGAAATGGCCGATAATCTTGTGGATCGTGTAGAGAAGTTCTTGGCTACAGAGAACCTGACTGCCTCTTCCAGAGACTCACGGACTTTCCACCCTAAGACCAGACCATCCCCAGTGGCGGGTAAGATGATTCCAAGGGGTGAGGGTGGAGAGAGTGAGAGGGTGGGAGTTCTACCCAAGGTTTGGCGAGAACAGCCTGGGAAGTCAGGGGCTCAAGAGGCAGCAAGAAGGATTGTCTGTTACCGCTGCCGACAAGAGGGACATATTGCAGCAAATTGCCCGGTTGTGGATGAACCCATGCAATGTGACTTTCTAAGGGACAGACGTCAGTCGCTGTTTGCGACAGTCGCATGCACTGCCATTCGGGGAACTGAGAAACATTTATGCAAAATGTGTATTAATGGTAGAAATGTTGTTGTGTTGCTGGATTCAGGTAGCCTGGTGACACTGATAAAGGCTGAACTAGTTACTACAGAGGTCTCATGGGAATAACAAGGTAGCTGTTATTTGTGTGCATGGGGACACCCGAGAGTATCCGGTGACTACAGTGTGTTTTGAGACCCCCAAAGGTACCCTCTCTCATCGGGTGGGACTAGTGTCTCACTTGCCTCATGATGCCATTGTGGGAAGGGATTTTCCAAAGTTCTGGGAACTATGGGATTGTCCTGAGCCCCCCACTGGTGCCCCTATATACCAGGAATGTGATAGCCAGAATTCCTCTGAGAGTGGTGAGGACTCTCCAGAATTTCCCTTGTCGGTATTGGCAGGGGAGACTCGAGAAACTGGGGAGGAGCCAACATCCTCAGACGAAAACATGCCGTCTGTGGAGTTTTCTGATCTCGAGGTTCACAAGGAAAATGTTGCCACAGAACAGTTAAAAGACCCCCCCCCCCCTAATAAAAGCACGGGAAAACGTAGTGGAAATAGATGGTGAGTTAGTGAACCCAGATGAGACCTGCACTTACCCATACTTCATCGTGGAAAAAGACCTACTGTATCGGGTGGCTAAAAGGGCAGAAGAAACCATTGAGCAGCTTGTGGTGCCCAAACTTTACAGGAAGTTGGTGTTAGAGTTGGCCCATGGGCACATTCTTGGAGGTCATCTGGGGACAGAGAAAACCCGAGAGAGAGTATTGCAGAGGATCTATTGGCCTGGGGTCATGAAGGAAACAGAAAATTATTGTTCCTCCTGCCCTGTGTGTCAGAGGTCGGCACCGATGCCACATTTCCGTAACCCGCTGGTACCTCTTCCCATCATTGAGGTCCCCTTTGAGAGGATCGCAATGGATTTGGTAGGTCCGATAATGAAGTCCGCTAGGGGGCACCAGTACATCTTGGTTATAATGGACTATGCCACCCGTTATCCGGAAGCGATTCCTCTCCGAAATACCTCGGCCAAAACCATAGCCAAAGAGCTATCTCTTGTTTTTAGCCGTGTGGGTATTTGTAAAGAACTGCTTACGGACCAAGGTACACCCTTTATGTCCCGGGTTATGAAAGAGCTGTGTAAGTTGTTCAAAATTACACAATTGCGTACATCTGTGTATCACCCCCAAACAGATGGGTTGGTTGAAAGATTCAACAAAACCCTAAAACAAATGTTAAAGAAAGTGGTGGATAGAGATGGAAAGGATTGTGACTGTCTAATTCCCTATTTAATGTTTGCTATTAGGGAGGTACCCCAATCCTCTACAGGTTTCTCACCCTTTGAGTTACTCTATGGGAGACACCCCAGTGGGCTGTTGGATATCGCCAAGGAAACCTGGGAAAGTGAGAGTTCTCCCCACAGGAGTGTGATTGAGCATGTCGCCCTGATGCAAGATAGAATTGCACAGGTAATGCCAATCGTAAAGGAACATTTGGCCCAAGCGCAGTTGGCACAGCAGAGAGTGTACAACCATGGAGCCAGGACCCGTACCTTTTCCCCGGGGGATAGGGTATTGGTACTTGTCCCTACGGTTGAAAGCAAATTCCTCGCCAAATGGCAAGGCCCCTAATGAGATAATGGAAAAAGTGAGCGAAGTGAATTACAAGGTCAGACAACCAGGAAGGCGAAAGCCCGAACAGATCTATCACGTTAATCTGTTGAAAGCCTGGAGGGATAGGGAATCCCTAGTCGCGGAAACTTTGTCACCAAGTCACTCTGATTGCGGGATTCCTGAGGTTGGAATAGCAGTCACCTTGTCAAACCCCCAACAACAGGAGGTTAAGGAGTTTGTGCTTCGCAACAAGGAGGTTTTCTCTGAGCTGCCGGGACAAACGTCTGGCGTAGAGCATGATATTATTACCCCGCCCGGTGAAAGGGTGAAACTAAAACCCTATCGGATCCCAGAGGCCTGACGGGAGGCAATACGTGAGGAAGTACAGAAAATGCTTAAGTTAGGGGTGATAGAGGAGTCCCAAAGTGATTGGTCAAGTCCCATTGAGTTAGTGCCTAAACCGGATGGGAGCTGGCGATTTTGTAACGATTTTCGACAACTGAACAAAGTTACAAAATTTGACACCTACCCCATGCCACGTATAGATGAGTTGATCGACCGGCTGGGAACAGCCCGATACATGACAACTCTTGATCTCACAAAAGGGTATTGGCAAATTCCCCTGGCCAAGTCGGCTAAGGAGAAAACCGCATTTGTAACCCCAGACGGGGCGTTCTAATATAAAAGAATGCCGTTTGAGTTACAGAATGCGCCGGCCACTTTCCAGCGGAAAATGGACCAGATACTGAGGCCCCATCAGAAGTATGCCGCGGCTTACCTGGATGATGTAATTATCTACAGCACAGATTGGGACTCACATCTGCCAAAAGTGCAAGCAGTCCTAGACTCTATCCGGGAAGCTGGATTTACGGCCAACCCCAAGAAATGTACCATTGGGCAGGAGGAGGCCAAATATCTTGGGTACACCATTGGGAGGGGAGTAATAAAACCCCAAGTCAACAAAGTCGAGGCCATACAGAATTGGCCATGTCCCAACAGCAAGAAGCAGGTACGAGCCTTTATGGGAATCGCTGGTTATTATCGGCGATTCATTCCCCACTTTGCTTCTCAGGCTGTGCCCCTAACCAACCTGACAAAAGGGAAAGAGTCGGTCATGGTTAAATGGACCCCAGAGGCTGAGGCAGCATTCCAGTTCTTAAAAAAAGCCTTATGTAGCCAGCCAGTGTTGTACTCACCAGACTTCTCTAGGGACTTTGTCGTACAAAGTGATGCATCAGACGTTGGGTTAGGAGCAGTATTGTCCCAGGTCTGGAACGGGGAAGAGCACCCAGTCATTTACCTCAGCAGGAAATTGAAGTCCCATGAGGTAAATTACGCCACGATTGAGAAGGAGTGTTTAGCGGTGAAGTGGGCTCTAGATTCCCTTCGGTACTATCTGCTAGGTAGGCACTTTGACATGATTACTGATCACGCTCCTTTAAAGTGGATGGCTCAAAACAAAGAGACAAATAGAAGAGTGAATAGGTGGTTCCTGGCCCTACAGGAATTCAACTTTACGGTAAAGCATCACCCTGGCGTTCAAATGGGGAATGTGGATGCTTTGTCTCGAGTACATGCATGCCTGATTGCTTGTGTTCCAACCCCAAGGTTGTATGTGACAGAATGCAGGTAAAATCACCAGGTTGCGTCCAGGATGGAAGGTATATATGTCCTAGATTCAGCCTTTATGCCGATTTATACCACTAGGGGGAGAGCGGGGAGTCTTGCAGGGGAAGAGTTAATGAGCCCAGCTGAAGTAAGTGGGCTCGTTAGGGCCTCTACAAGAACTCCCAGCATGCTAAGGGAGATGCTCCGACCTGGAACCAGATCTGTGTGGATAGTCTGGGGAGTGTGATCTCTGTGCAGTGAGCCAAAGCCTGTGTGGTTACTGAAATAACTTCAACAAACAGGGAGCTAGGGACTGGGACAGCACAAGGCTGTACCCAGTTGTTAGTTAGGGACACCAACGTGTGTAGTAAGCGGTCAAGCTGACCAGGATTTCTTTTTGTTTGTTTCTTTTTGTTTTGCTGTTTTTCCCCTGTAAATAGTGTAAATAAACCATCTTTTGTTTTTGCAACTACAAACTCTGTCTGCTGTGCCTGTTTTTGTGTGGTGAACCCATCCAGGGGGTCACACACACCCGCTGCCGAGCTAACCCCCTCACAGGAGAAAGACTGTACACCCAATGTCGGTATGAGTAAATCAGATTCCTCATGGTCAGATACTCCTGTTAACACTAACAGTACGATTCTATCTTTAGGTCGACTAAAACCGGACTTACAGAAACCTTTAAACTTACTGCGGGGACCCTGTTCCCCTCAAACAAACAGAGGAGGCAAAGGTCTGGATCCTTACGTAGTCCGGATACACCCCAACACCTAAGTGTGATTAATCTATCATCATATTCATTATCCCCAGCAGAAACTCAGTTCTTGTCTCGGGGACTAACATTCTGTCCCGAAGAAAATTATGACCTCTTTGAGCTCATTACTGATCTACAACTTTTTGCTCGCAAACTACTTATCAAATGCCTGTATGCAAAGAACGTCCCCGATAGTGATGCTACTGATTGGTCAACCTATAGCATGAGGGAATTTAGAGCCCTACGTGACTTGACACTTTTATATCAGGAAAACAATACTGTCGACCTGATAGACCAGGTCGACTTAGATATGTTTCTAAACGACGCCAACAAATCAACTCAAAACCCTACCACCATGTTTAAGAAGTCGTCCACCAAATTTTCCCCCCTTAATACCAACCCCAGTGTAGCGATTTTTCTTAAACAAACAATGTGCGACATTTGTAAATTGTCACGCACCAAATGTAATCCCAATAATTTAACTCCTGAGGAGAATGAAGCCCTTAAATCTTTATGTAAAAATGCAACAATTGTAGTTAAACCCTCTGACAATCGTGGCAATGTAGTCATTATGGACAATCAGGGCTTCATATTAATGTGTAAAAAAATCTTAAATAACACAGATTGGTACAAAAACATTTCCATTTTAAGTATAGGTCAATACAACGCTAACTTTTATAAGATGGTTGACCAATCCTATGGCAATGGTGCCATCACCAAAGATCTATACGAATTTGTAAGAACTAAACATCCTAAAGTGGTGACATTTTACAGTCTACCAAAAATCCACAAGGATCCAAATAACCCCCCCGGCCGTCATATTGTTTCCAGCAATGGGGCAATATCCGAAAACCTAAGCCGAGTCATTGACGCACACTTACAGCCTTATGTCCTGTCCATGCCATCCTTTGTCAACGATACGATTCAATTTTTGCAGACCATTGAAGAGCTTAATATTTCGAGGGATTCCATCCTCATCGCCATTGACGTTGAGGCCCTGTATAATTGCATCCCTCACAGCCTGGGATTGGCAACTATACAGAGGACCCTGCAACAAGGCTCGCTTAACGACCGAGACCTAATTACCTTCATCTTGAATGGTCTACAATATATACTGCATCACCATTACTTTAGCTTCAATTACTCCCACTACCTCCAGGTGCAGGGCGTAGCGATGGGGACATGTTGTGCTCCATCCTACTTTAATCTGTACCTGGAGGAGTGGGAGGAGTCCCTCCTGGGTGACGAAGACCTCCTCGAATACACGGGCCACATTTCCAAGTGACTCCGGTATATCGATGATGTCTTCATCATCTGGGAGGGACCTGAGGACAAGCTTCTTGAATTCTTTAACCTGATTAATCAAAACGATCGTAATTTGAAGTTCACCATAACATATGACCGTAAGAGCATCACCTTCTTGGATGTCCAAGTCAAAATCAACACTGAAAACAAATTATGTAGCACTTTGTGCCGCAAAAATACCGCTGGGAACATGGTGCTCCATGCTGCAAGTTTTCACCCAGTATCACTTAAGAACCCCATTCCCTATGGGCAATATTTGCGCCTTCGTCGCAATTGCTCTAACGACACCCTCTTTAATGAGGAAGCCGGCAAACTCCAAAATCGACTTCTAATTCGTGGTTACAGTTGATCCTGCTTACGAAAAGCGTACAACAAAACAATCATTAAACCCAGATTGGATTTGCTATTCAAACACAAATCCAAACATGACCCTCACCCCGATTCCACTCGGATTCTCATGCGTTTCTCACGCCAACACAATGCCATTAAAAACATTGTGCAGAGACATTGGACCATTCTAACTGACGATCCTAAAATAAATCCCTTTGTGTCATCCAATCCATCAATAACGTACAAAATGTGGCACCTCTATTAAAGATAGACTCGTTCAAAGCGAGTTCAAAGACAAACCTAAATGACTTCAACACTGCCCAACCGTGGGCTCCTTCTCATGTGGCCACTGTTCACATTGCCCATTGATAAGGAAAGAAAAAACATTCCGTCTCCCCAACGGGGAAACCTTTAAGCCCTCGCACTTCGTGAATTGCCGGACCCGCGGTGTGGTATATTTCATGGAGTGCGAGTGCGGTGCCTTTTACACGAAACAGGAATTCTGGCGTTGTACATCCAAACATATGTATAGTATGCAAGTCGGCAATTGATATCTCCCTATTGGAAGACATGCCGTATTTACAGTACCCAAAGTAACCTTTACAGCATTGGATCGCATCCATATACCAAATCGCGGAGGAGATTGGAACAAGATCCTGCTCCAAAAGGAGCAAAGATGGATCTTTCCCCAGTTATCTTCCAGGACAGCCCTTGAGAGATGGAGCTCCTCCCTGTACAGGAAACACATCGCCTCCAGCTCTTTAAAAGGCTGTCCCTCAGGCACCTGGTCAGTTTTTTGTGTTTCCTCAGTCGGAGGAGACATGTTGCCTTGAGGAACCGTCTTTTAAAGGGGAAATGGTTCCTGGAGAGTATCCATCAACAAGGGCTGTCACAGAAGATCCTAGCATCTCAGCCGAAAGTCCCCCTCACCTGTAAATCTCTCCGCACGGCCACGGGTTCCCTCCACATGTGCTTGGAGTTCCCCGTTCCCTCTCCTCTCCTGTGCCCGGTGAGAGAATGGGCAGTGTTGACCGACATAGCGGCGGTGTCGGCAACAGGAGAGCTCACTCTCCTTGCAGTAGGTGCCGTGACCCGGAAGATGTGAGTCATCACTGCACGCCAGAAGCTTTGGTTCTGGTTTCCGGTGCAGAGAAAGGGGGAAGGCCGAGTCTGCGTTTAAAGGCAGAACAGCGTGGGCTGAGAAACGCCTAAACATCGGAGCACCATGGAGGAATCCCACTCTCCAGGGGAGTCTAACGCCGACTCTTCACAGGTAGGCTGGCCTGGCCAGAGCCTTTGTTTTCCTGTGTTTACTCTTGCATAGAAGGGGAGCTAGAAAGTCCAGGGGGTACCATTTCAAAGCTCTGTGGGCACCTTTGATAGGGGAGGAGACAGACAACTACTGTTTTTACTTGCTTAAAAGCCCCCTCTCTCCCTCTTGTTCCCCTCTCAGAAGGATCCTAGAGAACATAGTGCAAAAACCCTTACCAAAGACAAGAAAAAATGCCCCTCTTGCAACACAAGGCTCTCATCCAACTACACTAAAACTTTATGTTCCTCTTGTATCTCAGTGGTACTAAAAAGTGAAGAGGATTCCCCCTTTGTCAAGTTCCTCGGTTCTTTTAAGGATGAGATGCAGTCCACCTTCCAATCCTTCAGAAAACGTATTTCAGATACTCAAATCCCACCTGTCAGGCAACAAGATTTCCTTTAGAAATACTGACCCGGATTCCTCCCAGTCGGACTCTGGGCAGGAGAAAGGTCAGGATGACTCACGCACTCCCACCAGATTCTAACTCTCCCAGGAGGAAGTAGACGAATTAGTAGGGGCCATTCACGAAACCTTAGAGTTAGAGGAAGAAAAAACCTCACTCTCAAGGCATGATAAGATGTTCCAGGGTTTAAACAAAAGAAAACCCAAGGTATTTCTAGTACACAAGCTAATGTTGGACTTGGTACTAAGGGAATGGGAGGAACCTGATAAGAGGCCCTTCTTTTCAGGTGGACTGAAAAGAAGGTTATCCTTCGACGAGGACACCAGTTCAGTCTGGAACCATTCCCATAAACTTATTGTCCCTCTAGGGAAGGTATCAAAACACTCCGATCTAGTCTTTGAGGACATGGGGCATTTAGGGGACCCCATGGACAAGAGAGGGGATGTAATCCTCAAAAGATCCTGGGACACAGCGATGGCCAACCTTAGGCCAGCATTAGCAACCACCTGTGTAGCCCGAAATTTAGAGTTTTGGCTAAAACAATTACAGGAACACCTGATGGCAGGTACCCCTAGGGCAGAGTTGTTAAAGTCCTTTCCCATGCTCTTTAAAGCAGTAGGCTTCATTGCAGACACCTCAACTGAATCCGTAAAATTATCAGCTAGGGCACCTTCACTGTCCGTAGCAGCCTGGAGAACCCTTTGGCTCAAAACCTGGCCGGGAGACACAGCCTCAAAATTACGCCTGTGTAGCGTTCCCTTTTCAGGCAAATTTCTGTTTGGAACCCCTCTAGACGAAGCCCTAGAGCGTACAGCTGACAGAAAAAAGACTTTTCCTGAAAAGAAAAAGTAATTTCCCAGAAAAAAAATTCGTCCCTACAAGGGACAGAAGAAAACACATGAAAAAGGGAAGCTGAAAAAACCCTGGTCGGCACAAAGAGGGAAACAAAAGGCAAAAGTGCTCTTTAACCCTCCTGACAAAAATCCCAAACCATAGTGATGCCAACAACCATGTGGGAGGAAGATTAGTGGACTTCCTTCCACAATTGAAAAAACTGACCACCAACAGTTTTTTTAGGGGAGTAATAGAGAAAGGGTATGCCCTAGAGTTTAATCAAAAACCTCCAGCAAAGATTCTTGGTTACTCAATTAGCGAGGGACCCAGCAAAAGCGCAGGCATTACTACAACTAATAGGAGAACTAGTAGACCAAAAAGTCCTGATACCCGTTCCCAAACAAGAAGGGAAGGGTTTTTACTCGCACGTATTTCTGGTGCAGAAAACATCAGGCAAATACCGCCTGATCTTCAATTTAAAACCATTAAACACAATCATACAATACAAAAAATTCCGGATGGAGTCAATCTACTCTGTCAGAAATTTGCTCCAAAAATACTATTTTATGGCAAAGATAGATCTAAAGGTTGCCTATCTTCACATTCCCATCAGAGAAAGCTCCCAAAAATTTATTTGTATAGCCATACGGATAGAGAAAAACGTCTACCACTTTCAAAGCCGAGCTCTGCCCTTCGGCCTCTCCTCATCTCCGAGGATCTTTACCAAGATCCTGGCAGAGACACTAGCACCACTAAGACTCCAAACTATAACAATTATTCCCTACTTGGGCGACTTGCTGTTCATAGCACCAACAAAGCAGAAACTACTAGAAGATCTAGTAGTCGCCCAACAGTGGTTAACCCAGTTGGGTTGGATCATCAACAAGGAGAAATCGAACCTCACTCCCTCACAGGAGATCCTGTTTCTAGGTTACACAATCAGTTCAGTAGAACAAAAAAACATACTCCCACAAGACAAAATCGATTGTCTGGGACAACGGCTGGCACAAATGCAGACAAATCTCCCAGTTACAATAAGAGAAATAATGTCAGCCTTAGGACTCATGACTGCCTCCATCCCGGCAGTCAAATGGGCCAGGTTTCACCAAAGACCACTCCAGTCCTTTCTCCTACAGAATCTGATGGGAAAGGACTTGGAGGACAAGGTGTACCTCCCAGAAAAAACAAAGCAGGCCCTTTGGTGGTGGAGAAACCAAAGCAATCTACAAAAAGGACTGCTGTGGACCTCCCCGATTGCACGCATATTGACTACGGATGCCAGCAATCAGGGATGGGGGGGCCCATCTAGATGGACAATGGGCACAGGGCACTTGGACTTGCCTAGAGAAACAACACTCGTCCAACTACAGGGAACTAAAAGCCGTAGCCGGAGGAATCACAGCATTCCAAAGTCAGCTCAGACACCAACATATACAGGTCAGATCGGACAATATAACCTCGGTAGCATACCTAAACAAACAGGGAGGAACCAGGAGTCCCACCCTGATGAGCATAGCACAGGAAATATTTTCATGGCTGGAGGAAAATCTGGAATCCCTTTCAGCAATCCATCTCAAGGGTGTACAAAACAATCTAGCCGATTTTTTGGGAGCAGACAGTTAATCTCACAAGAAGAATGATCATTAGATCCGACAGTGTTTTCGGAAATAGTTTCCAAGTGGGGCCTTCCGGAGATCGACTTATTTGCCAACAGAGAAAACACCAAACTACCAATTTTTTTCTCGCTGAACCCAAGGGATCAACCAATGGCAGTCGATGCCCTCCAGAATGCATGGACTTTCAGGCTAAGTTACGCCTTCCCACCTTTACATCTGTTACCATGAGTCCTCTCCAAGTTCAGGACAGAGAAAACATCTCTTATCCTAATAACCCCCTTTTGGCCAAAGAGGGCATGGTTTTCACTTCTGCTATCATTAGTGGATCGACCACCTTGGATGTTACTTTTCAGTCAGGACCTGCTAACCCAGGGTCCAGTACGACACCCCAATCCAGCCATACTAAAATTAGCAGCCTGGTATCTGAAGTAGACATCCTGAAGTCCAAGGGTCTATCTGACAGAGTGATAAAAACTCTGTTACAAAGTCGCAAACCAAATACCAGAGCCATATACCTTAAAGTCTGGAGAAAATGTAACCTCTGGCTAACAGAAAATGGAAAAAGAGAATACGATTCTCCAACAATATTAGAGTTTCCGCAAGAGGGCATTGACAAAAAGTTATCTTTAAGCACGATTAAAGTACAGATTGCAGCCCTATCAGTCTATTTACAGCGTTCCCTACAACAGGACCCGCTCATAAATAGGTTTTGTAAAGCAGTCTCTAAACAACGACCGGTTCCATGCCATAAAGCTTCGACATGGGACCTGTCAACGTTAAAAGCAGTCATTAGGGACCCCTTTGAGCCATTATCAAAGGCATCCTTAAGACTAATTACCCTAAAAACAGTCTTCTTTATCGCTATGACTTCTGCTCGCAGAGTCAGCGAACTCCAAGCTCTGTCAATTAGAGAGCCCTATATGCAAATATTGGAGGAGAGATTCATTCTAAAGACCGACCAATCATTTATTCCCAAAGTTGTTTCCACTTTTCACAAAACTCAGAACATAATACTACCTTCCTTCTGTAGTAAGCCTGCAAACAATAAGGAAGAACAACTACACCGACTAGATGTCAGGAGATGTCTCATAGCCTATCTGGAAGCGACTAAAAGTTTCAGAACATCAGAGGCCCTGTTTATCCTCTTCTCAGGAAAGCGAAAAGGAAAACAGCCTTCCAAAGGAACAATAGCCAGGTGGATTAAGATGGCCATCACAGAAGGGTACAAAACTTTGCACTTGGACCCTCCACAAGGCTTGAATGCACTTTCTACAAGGGCGTTAGCCATGTCCTGGGCAGAAAGAGCCGGTGCTACCCCGGAGCAGATATGCAAAGCCACCACATGGTCAAGCATGTCTACGTTCATTCGACACTATCGATTGGACGTCTTAGGTGATCAGGATCAAGCTTTTGGGAGGAAGGTCCTCCAAGCAATGGTCCCCCCCTAAGAAATTTGGTGAGTACTTGCTCATCCTGTTAAGGGCTGTCCTAGAAGACGACTGGGGAAAACCAGAGTTAGACTTACCGGTAACTCTGTTTCCAGGAGTCTTCCACGACAGCAGGTTCCCACCCTTTTGTATATATAAAATAAATTGCATGTACGGTTTAACTGTATTTCACCTCCGTCCTTCGGTTCTTGGATAAAACTGACCAGGTGCCTGAGGGACTGCCTTTTAAAGAGCTGGAGGCGATGTGTTTCCTGTCCAGGGAGGAGCTCCATCTCTCAAGGGCTGTCCTGAAAGATTCCTGGAAACAGAGTTACCGGTAAGTCTAACTCCAGTTTTCGTTTACAGGCCACTACTTTTCCTGGCCTGAACGTAGCAATCTCCTTTGCCCCATTTCTTAAAGGGTTCTCCTCAGGGAAGACTCATTAACAATGACTTATACAATTTTACCATTTTTCTCCTTTTTTCCCTTTTTTTGTCCCTTTCTTGTCTCCTTTTTATATAGAGGATAATTTGTATTGGTATTTTAAACGTAGAATAATTCTCTGATAATAATTATTCAAAATACCACTTATGCCCTATACAAATATACAGAGTCAGGGAATATGTAGACTACCAGCATTAGCGCACAGCCTTTCATGAATCTTTGACATACTAACAACTGACTACTAATCTGAGTTTAAATCATTTATTGCTTGTAAATTAATGACCTAATTCATATGTTATGTATAACATTGCCTATGTTTTAATTGTTTAAGATGTATTTTTCCTCTTATCGGTTCATCCAGGTCCCACTCTCATCCTCTGGCTGCCATGTGTCTATGGGAACTCCGATCCCCCCGTCTGATGTGTCTTCCTGGCAGGTTGGGGGTGCATAGGGCCCTGTGCTCCCTTCTGCATCCACCAGGTGGCAAAGTTTCCCTACCGCCTGGTATGCTTTTTCCCTGCCAGCGGCATCCCGAATCACTTCCGGGCGCCATGTCTATGCCCGCGCACTCGTGCACGTGACGTCACAGCATCACGCTGTTATGGCGGAAGTGACGGTGGACACCGAGAGCTCTGTTCTTCGGAACGCCGAGGGAGCCACATGGAGCGTTGCCTATGCGGTGTCATCTCCGCGCCGGGTAAGTATGGGGTGGGAGGAACAGCACCTGCGGCTCATCAGGGCAATCGCCATCCCGCACATAAAATAGTGGAATTCTTGACTGGTCAAGAGATGATCCCCCCCCAGCCTTCCACTTGGACGGTTGCATACTCCCTGGCATCCCATGTGCAGGTAATACAGAATCTCTTCATGTATTTTGCAGCACCCGGGCTCTACTGTGCAGTTCACTGCACGACGGAGCCCTAGAATATCGATATACAGATATACTTGAAAGACTTTTATATTGCAGATTGGTTGGCCATATTTGGCCCACAATCTTAAAGCTCTATTGGGATTTCCCCTGGGACCCCAAGAACTTGATATCCTGATGGACTCGTAATCTCCCTACTTTCAGTAAGGTAACCACTTGGTACTTTTCCTGACACCCTCCCCTTTTCTTTCACCCCTTTCCATTTTCAGTCCATCACCTTTCACACCCTTGCACTAGCCCACTGGCACTTTCGGCTGCCATCTTCACACACCCTTCCATTTTCTCCATTTCTATCACCCCACCACTCACCTGCTGCACAATCCATGCAACTAATTTCTCCCTTCCTTCCCTTTCCCCCTTTCCCACTTTTACACAGCTTCCTTCTTTTCTTTCTTCTTCTCTCACTTCCTTCCTAGCCCCTATTTCCCTACACTCTCACATAGTTTATTTTCTCTCCTTTTCCCTCTTCCCACTTCCTTTTCTGCACTTCCTCCCTCACATTTTTCTCTCCCATCACACTTTATTCCCCATCTTATTCAATTAAGTTCTGTGTTTTCCTGTTTTATTTACCTCCACTCACCATATCACCATATACCCACTTTTTTGTTTTTACCAATTCACACAGTTTAATCCGTTTTGTTTCCTATTTAATATTCATTCCCACTTCTTCTCACTCACTTTGCACTACACCTTAGGGCATATGCTTATTCCACATCACATCTTTCACCTCACTCTTAGTTCCCCTTCATTCACACCCACACACCACTCCCACTTCCCATTCCAACGTTCACTGACCACTCTCCCCCTTTTTTCCCCCACACATATTCATTCCTCTTCCACTCTTCACCTTCCCCTTGCCATTCCCACTAAGCTTTCCCATTCTCCCATGTCTTCACCCTCTCTTTTCTCCTTTTCTCACTTTTTACTCACTCTCATTTTCCACCTTTCATGTTAGTTCTCACCACCCCTTCCAACATGCACTCCCCTTTCTTTAGCTGGTTTCCATTGATTATTAAACACACACAAAAGGCCTACAATAAATCTATTCTTACTGACATACCACATAGGAACGTTTGCTGCGACTTATTTGTGCATGTAGGCTCTGCCTTGATGTGTAACTGACCGCCCAATAACAAATTAATATTAATACTTTGCCTTAAATCCTCGAACTTTACAATTGTGCAGTATACAATATATTCTCCAACAATATCCCCCGCTGATCTGCTGCAGGTGCTGGTTTCCCATTTTGTCGCCCCCCTATGCGTGGCCTGGGCACGGGAACTTGCTCCTACTAGTGTGACTCCTTGTAAGCCACTAATTGGATGGGTAGGACGCCTCCTCTGAAACACCGACTGGCCGGGGGATTCCTTGTGGGATTATGTGAAGACCTTTTAGAGGACCTCTTGTCATGAGGCTTCCGTCAATACAGTGAGATTGGTAATTATGCACTAGAATGTTCATTAACTTCAGAAATATGTTTTTTAGATTTAGAAATAGGGGGTGTAGTGGCGCTTACTACTACTGTAAGATTGGGGGTTGTTAGCTCTTGTGGTGGATGCGTATTTCCAGTGATGCAAGCCAGTCAGCAACTCTGTTTAAGGGCATGGTAGCCCATTTTTATTTAAAAGCACGAAAGTTCACAAACACATCTGTAGTATTCACAGGGGGGTTCCACCATTCCTGTATCTTTCATACTAACAGTAGCCTCGTAGCTTTACCTTCTAACGATCCAGGCCTTTAGCCTAGGCCTGACGGTCTGTTCCTCAGACCCAAACAGTGTCCAAGAGTTTCAGCTTTCTCCTAGCTTCTCCTGGTCAGCACCTTTGTTGCTGTATCACTAATGGTGTCTGCCTCCTGCAGACATGCACCGCCTTTGACTCCACTTCAGAGGATGAGAGCCCACTTGACTCCCATGCACACAGACTTCCTCTCTGTTGGGTGGAGCCCTGTTCCATAATCACCTCTGACTCCACTTCAGAGGATGAGAGCCCACTTGACTCTCATGCACACAGACTTCCTCTCTGTTGGGTGGAGCCCTGATCCATAATCACCTCTGAACTAAATAGCCCAAGACACAGCTGTTCCATCAGCGTGTCTTTCTTTACCAAATCTGGCATAAACCAACCCTCTTGAAGGTTGCACAAAGTCGCACCCTCACATACCCACCCCCCTTGTTTCGACCCGGAGGGAGGAACACATGATCCCGTCACCATAAACGGGACACCTCTGTGCCAGCCATTGGCTGCGTAGGCCCATTTCTTTTTCGGGGTATGTGTCCACCAGCACTTCACCTTGGCGCCTCGGTGCCAACTATCCTTAGCAGTAGTCCTAATCTGCCCAACCTTTTCTCTAAAGGGGCACTCCACCCACATCTTCTTCCGGGTGTACTTCCACCAGCCCTTCTTCCTGAACCATGGGCTCCCACTAATCTCTCTATCCCTTCTACCTTTTGGCCTCAGGACCCTTCTTTTTCCTCCCACAGACCTACTCTCCCGGGACTGTTGGGGACCCACTTTCATGACATCTGTCAGGGACTGGCCACTCTCACTACCTGACGCAACATTAACCATCAACATTTGTTTCTCAGGTTCACCAACCCCTGTGTGGTCACTCTTGGCCACCAAACCATCTGTGATTAATACCATATCCTCAACAGCAATGTTCCACAAGGGGTTATTCAACACAATATGGTCATTCGGACCTCTTGTCCTGTTTGCTAGGACAGTGTCTATGGAGGGACCATCTACAGGCAAGCAGTTACTCCCTATGGGACAGTCCCGTAGTTTCACATCGCCCCCTGTTGTCCAACACTCCAATAACAATTGTCCTACCAACGCACATGTTCCACCACATTTTCCCACACCAATCTCTTTAACCATTTCTGTGTCCACTGGTATCTCAACCAATAGCTCAGAGTTGTCTGACAGTGCTCCACAGTGCTTCTCATACATATTTCCGTTACAGTTACCATTACTGTTATTTCCTGTCAAAGTGTCTCCGGGTACCTCAAACTGCACCTCTCTACTGAATTCCCACTACCGCCACGTCCGTTCCGGGCCCTTCCTTTATGTGAGGTGTAGCGGGTGAGACAGTACGCGCGCCCCGTACCAACCACTGCTCAGCCGCACCTCGGACCGCAGCAGCAGGAATACACCCCATCACACCAGCATACGGAGAGACTTCCACTATGTCTATTATCTCTAATTTCTCAAACAATTCCCCTGAGCGCCTTCCGCACATAACCGCCGCTGGAAGCACTCTCGCTGAGAACTGCGAGACAACTTTCCATAAAAGCAACCAACAGTGTAGCAACCAATTCTCATCAACATTGCTTAACAACGCATGTATCACCTGCGTCCACCGATTGGTATTATGCAGCACCATGTCGCCCTTCTGCTGTGGATACACGCAGGTGTATATTGGAAAGATTCTCACCAATTCCCACAACATCTCAGAAATTTCTAGACATGCCGTATCTAAACACAGAACTCTAGGAACTTGACCTTTACCAACGATGTGCAGGGACTCATTTGCTAAAGCGTGAGAGGCCGAGACACTTAAAGAGACCTCTACTTCAGAGGCAACTAACAAAATTTGCGGCTCCCGCTGAGCACTGCCAATCGCATGTGTCACACTCATCCTCTCACTTTCAGCAACACTGAGCCCTTCCAAATCGCTATCCATTACCCCCGCAACCTGACGTTCAACATTACTCATCTCTTTTACTGTGGACAAAACCTCTGCCATGTATGCGCCCTTTTCAGATCCTTTCAACTGGAGAGGGTTAATTTCTGCAAAAGCCAATGCACCCGTGTCTACCGGCCCTGCAGCCTCTCCATTTAGCATAGCAGAAATTGTGTCCACCCCACTGTTACCCACTGAGCCTTCCTTGTTTAAATGCCCTTGTGGCAAAACATTTTTAAACACAATAGGCTGCAATAACATAACTTCACCACTTTGCTCGGGTGGCGCTTCACTAAACCCATGAGGACTGTCAGCAGTGACAGACCGTAGCAACTCATTATCACTACAAGTAATTTCAAACATTTGAGTTTTACCATTTTTCTCATCACCAAGGTCAAGTAGGCTCTTATCTATCAGAGCGGCACCATAGTTGTCCCAGGCAACCTCTGGCTCCAACACACAGAGCTCCCTGGAGGTTTCTAAGGACACCTCTGCAGCCTTAGATACTGCTGCCAAGGGGAATCGCATCTCTTGCTTAGCGATCACCCCTACCTCATTAAGCATCACATTACCATAAGCACATGTGTCATCAGCATTCATAAACATAGCAGTTTTATAAACTCTATCAAATTGTCCTTTGTCAAAACGCATGGCACCCTGCGTGCCACTCAGCACACCACCCTTCCTCTCCACAGGAATTATTTTGCCCACTAGGGCGTCTTCACAGTTGTCCTGGGAAACCACTTGCCTCATTACTGCAGGCTCCTTGGTGGTTTCCCTTGGCAACTGCACAGCACCTGTCACTAGGGAACATGGCATACCAACTGCTTTGGTCACCCCTAGCACATCCTTTCCAGCACTCCGCTGGATTACCTTAGCTGTACCCAGAGTCCATATGTCCCTTTCAATTTTTGACCTCACTGCAAGCTGGGTTTTAACCTGTGTCTCCCCATTGCTCTGGGTAGCACACTGCAGCAAGTCAGTTTTTACACCTTCCGTGGATCTCCTCACTGAACATATTGCCACTTCACTCGGATCAGTCTCACAAATTGCCACAGTCTTACCATATCCTGCAGGTGGTGTAATAGCCTTCACTTGAGTGCGTTGTCTCACAGGTCTGGTGTCTGCACAGGCTGACTCCCCCATGTGGCCATGGAGCAACACTGCAGCCTTTCCGGATTTTCCAACATCGCCTGCAGGCAAAAAAGGGATTTTTATAACAGCTTACCTGTAAAATCCTTTTCTTGGAGTACATCACGGGACACAGAGCGACTTAGTCATTACTAATGGGTTATATAGTTTACCTTCAGGTGTTGGCACTGGCCAATTCCAAACCGGAAGTACCCTCCCCTATATAAGCCCCTCCCACCCGGGAGCACCTCAGTTTTGTAGCCAAGCAATAAGTGTCCCAAAAAGAGGGGTGGGAGCTCTGTGTCCCGTGATGTACTCCAAGAAAAGGATTTTACAGGTAAGCTGTTATAAAAATCCCTTTTTCTTTTTCGTACATCACGGGACACAGAGCGACTTAGTCATTACTAATGGGACGTCCCAAAGCAATGCCAAATGAGGGGGGGGTACATAAGCTGGGCGCCATCAGGCATGAGGATCTTTTGCGGCCTGCAACACACTGCGCCCAAAGGCGACATCCTCCTGACTTCTAACGTCTACCTGATAGAATCTAGTAAACGTGTGTACCGAAGACCATGTTGCGGCCTTACAAACTTGAGCCAGGGAGGCCTGGTGATGCACTGCCCATGAAGTTCCAACCGCTCTTGTGGAGTGCGCCCTAACTTTGAACGGAGGCGGTCTCTTTCTCAAGCCATAGGCTTGTATTATGACCTGTCGAATCCACTTGGCTAAAGTAGATTTTGATGCTGCCTGACCCCTTCTGGGGCCTTCCGGCAGAACAAACAAAGAATCCGTTCTGCGAATCTGAGCAGTGGCTTTTAGATAAGCTTTAACTGCTCTTACCACATCCAAAGAATGTAATAACTTTTCCTCTACTGAGCTAGGTTTGGGGAAAAAAGAAGGAAGAACCACATCTTGGTTCAAATGAAACCTCGATACCACCTTAGGAAGAAAGGCTGGATGAGGACGTAATACTACTCTGTCCTTATGGACAACCAGATATGGCTCCTTACAGGACATAGCTGCTAATTCCGACACTCTTTTAGCCGAACAAATGGCTACTAAGAAAACCAATTTCCTGGTGAGAAGAACCAAGGAAATGTGTTGTAATGGTTCAAACGGTTGTTTCTGTAGAACCGACAGAACCAGGTTTAAGTCCCAAGGACATATGGGAATACTAACCGGAGGGCTAATACGCATCACTCCTTGTATAAAGGCTTTTACTAGTGAATGCGAAGCCAAGGGCCTTTGAAAAAATATTGACAAGGCCGAAATCTGACCCTTGATAGTACTCAAGGCCAGCTTCCTATCTACAGCCCACTGTAGGAAGTCCAGAATCCTCCCTATCATGTACTTACGTGGATGCCATTTCTTGGTCTCACACCACGTAATGTACGCTTTCCAGATCCTATAATAGATCTGCCTGGATACCGGTTTCCTGGCATTGATCATGGTAGATACCACAGAATTAGAGAGCCCTCTCTTTTTCAGAATGTGGGCTTCAATAGCCAGGCCGTCAAACCTAGGGCTGGTAAGGAAGGGTGGTATATCGGTCCTTGCGACAGCAGGTCCGGACGAAGTGGGAGGGTCCAAGGACTCCTCACTGACATTTTTACAATCTCCGCGTACCATGCCCTTCGGGGCCACGCTGGAGCCACCAGAATCACTGGTTTCTTTTCTACCCTGATTCTGCGGAGTAATCGCGGTAACAATTGTGGCGGTGGGAATGCATATATCAGCTTGAACCGATCCCAAGGGAACACTAGGGCATCCGAGCCGCAAGCTAGGGGATCCCTTGTGCGAGACACAAACCTGTCCACCTTTGCGTTGAATCTGGATGCTAGCAGATCTACATCCGGTGTTCCCCACCGCTGGCATATTGCCTGGAAAACCTCGGGGTGAAGAGACCATTCCCCCGGGCATAATTGTTGGCGACTTAGAAAGTCCGCTCTCCAATTTTCCACTCCTGGGATGAAAACCGCGGATATGGCTGGGACATATCTTTCTGCCCACTCCAGGATGCAATTTGCTTCCTTCTGGGCTGCACGACTTTTGGTGCCACCCTGATGATTGATATATGCCACTGCCGTGGCATTGTCTGATTGAATTCTGACAGGGGACCCCTGGAGTTTGGATGTCCATGCTACTAGGGCATACCGGGCTGCTCGTATCTCTAAGAGATTGATGGGCAGGGCCTTTTCTGCTTCTGACCACCTGCCCTGGAGAGACCATTGCTCCAGCACTGCCCCCCAGCCGATGAGGCTGGCATCTGTAGTGACCACCTTCCAAGAAACCGGACTGAAGGGTTTCCCTCTTTCCATATTCTGGGGCACCAACCACCAATGGAGGCTCTTGCGAACGGAAGGGGACAGGGACATTGGTAAGTCTAAAGCCTGAACTTTTTTGTTCCAGGCTGACAGTATGGCCCTTTGCAAATTCCTTGAATGGAATTGACCGTAGGGTACCGCTTCGAACGAAGCCACCATCTTTCCCAGCAGCCTCATGCAGAGACGTATGGATGGTTTTCTTTTTGTACCCACTAAGTGGGTCAAATTTCTTAAAGACGACACCTTCTCTGGAGGTAAGAAAATCTTTCTCTGATTTGAATCCAGCCTTAGCCCTAAGTATTCCAGACTTTTGACTGGTCTTAGAGCTGACTTGTCCCGGTTGATAATCCAACCGTGATATTCCAGATACTCGATTGTCTTGTGAATAGCTACTTCCAGCTTTTCCACTGAGTGGTCTATTAGTAGCAGGTCGTCTAGATATGCCATTATCGTTACACCCTGTGTTCTTAGATTGGCCAATAATGGGGCCAGAATTTTTGTGAACACTCGTGGTGCTGTGGCCAGACCGAAAGGTAAGGCTCTGAACTGAAAATGGCGCCCTTCTACTGCAAAGCGTAGAAATTTCTGATGGGCCGGAAAGATGGGAATATGCAGATAAGCATCCCTTATGTCGATCGAGGCTAGCCATTCCTGCCCTTGTAGGGCGGTGGCCACTGATCGGATCGACTCCATCCGAAAGGTCCTGATATTTAGGAACTTGTTTAGCCCTTTTAGATTTAATATGGGCCTCACGTCCCCATTTGGTTTGGGGACTGTGAAAAGGTTCGAGTAAAACCCGAATCCGCTTTCTTCCAGGGGAACCTTCATGATTACCCCTTGGAGCAATAGTTGTTCTAGTGCCAGAAGGAGGGATCCTCTCTTTTGGGGATCTCTTGGCACGTTTGACCTCATAAATTGGGCAGGAGGAGTGCCTTTTAACTCCAGCTTGTATCCCAGACTTACTGCGGAGAGCACCCATCTGTCTCTGATGGTGTCCCGCCAGGTCTCTGTGAACAACTGAAGTCTTCCCCCCACCCGATTGAGCGGGGGCAATACTTCATGCCTTAGGGGGAGGTTTTGTACCTCTCTTGATCCAGGGCTTCTTGTTACCCTGTGATTGTCCCTGATTTCTGCCCCCTGAATTTGACCGCGGAGGCCGTCGGAACTGCTTCACAGCCGATGTGCCCGGGACTGGAGAGGTAGGCCTCTTAAAAGAAGGACTTCTACCCTTGTTCTTAACCGGTAAGAGTGAACTTTTACCGGCAGAAATTTTCTGGATATATTTGTCCAGATCTTCTCCAAATAAGCGTTCTCCATGAAATGGGAAGCTAACCAGCAGTTTTTTACAGGGAGCTTCAGCAGACCAGTTTTTGAGCCACAGAAGCCTACGCATATGTACTATAGACAGCGTAAAGCGGGAGGCCTGTTGGATTGTATCCTTTATGGCGTCCACCGCAAAACACAAGGCTCTAGGCAGGTCAGCTAGGGCATGAGCCTGCTGATCTGGTAAGTCCCTTAAGACTTGTTTCAACTGATCTTTCACTGCTTGGCAGACTCCAATCGCTGCTACCGCAGGTTGTGTCACCATACTTGCTGTAGAGAAAGCAGATTTTAGTAAAGACTCCAATTTTTTATCTATTGGGTCTTTGAACATTGGAACATTATCTACTGGACATGTCAGTGATTTGTTAACAGAAGAGATGGCTGCGTCCACTATAGGGACCCTCCATTTTCTTATGAACTTATCCTCCATGGGATAGATCACCGGAAATCTCTTGGGGGGAGCAAATATTTTATCAGGATGCTCCCAATCCTGGTAAATAAGCCCTTCTAATAAAGGGTGGATTGGGAAGGAACAGACCGCCTGGGGAGCTTTTAGCGACCCCAGCGAGGAAACCGTAGTGGATGGTGGTTCCGCCAGAGGCATTTTAAATGCTGATCGGACCATGTTAGTCAGAGACTGAACCCATAATCTTTCAGCCTGAGAAGCTGAGAAAGGTTCTTCCACTGTTGATTCCTCCATAACTGAATCAACCTCATCCTGATCCCCTTCAGGTAGGTCGATCTCTGTGTGGGGCTGTTCCTCCACTAACAGGCACTCTGAAGGAGGAGACGGAGATCGGACGCGCTTTTCCTGTGACAGGGAAGCAGCGATCAATGCTGTTAATCTCTCTTCCAATCCTCCCAGAGTTGAGGATAAAACCTCCTCTGTTATATATACAGGAGCAGGTGGACTGGGGACAGCCGCAGCACCAGGCACTCCTGTGGGGTTTCTACGGCTACTGACCTCTGAATTCTCAGGGGAGATTGGTGCAGTGCAAGCATGCCCAATATCCTCAGAGCCCGATGGAGACCCCTTTGGCTTCCTGGAAGATCTATTTCCGGAGCGTCTGGACGACATATCCTTTAAGCACAAAGCTGAGGTATTCCCGTCGTCATACACCAATTTTTGCTGGTAATAGTCTAACACAGGTGCTGCTATATACCAGCTGGTGTCCACTAAAGTGCCTTTCTATGGGGATGCCTGCATCAACCGCCTCTGTGTGCCACTGTTTGTTGCTAGCTCTGTTTGCATGCAGCTGACACTTGTACTGTGTCTTTTAACCATGCTGGGACGCCCGCACATGCGCAGAAGCGCCGCGGCGCGCATCGAGCGTCATCCACCCGCCCCGCCCCTTTTTTTTTTCATAGGAGGCGCGTGCACGCGCCCGCGCGCGCGCCCGTGCGCCAATGGCGCCCTTTTCGAAAACCAACAGAGGACTAGGAGCCAGGGCCCTTTTTGCCGGAGGGCCTGTGCGGTGGATGAACTCAGCAACAGGGCAGAGGAAGTGGATTCCCTCAGAGAAACTTACCAGCTGCCTGGATCTTTTGAGTTGAGAAAACCAAAGATCCACATTTACAAGAAAAAATGGACTACAGCGGCCTCTAGTGGTTTAACACAGGTACCGCGGTCCCTGTTTTTTTTTTTTCTCTTGACTACTATTAAAATTTTACATTTTCAGTAGTTATAGGCAAACACAGATATTTAGCGGGAATACCGTTAGGTAACAGACAGAAAGACAAATTAGGCTTGGGGGTCCCCCAATAGAACCAAGTTCCTGAGGGCCCCCACTTACCTGATCCCCGCCGCAGGACTTTGTTTGGTCCACAAAAGTCCAAACTTCACCTATCACGGCAGGCATTGTAATTAAACCTTCAGGGACCGGGTTCCCAAGGATTCCACTCCCCTGGACCTGTATAGCACCCTGCACAGACAGCGTCTTGGTCGTGGGTATGACCAGAGCTCTGGATCCCAGGGTCCAGCCCTCCTAAGAGAAGCATTACAGGCAAAACCTTGCTCTTCTGCTGCAAGGCCCGGGTACCGACCGTTTAGCTATGAAGCTTTTTTGGTGGGATCCGGAACAGCTTACTAAGGCCCAAAAGAACCTGTACGCAAGCCCAGTGAAAACACATGTTACTCTTTGGCCAACACCTTAGACACTGGCAAAAAACTGAGGTGCTCCCGGGTGGGAGGGGCTTATATAGGGGAGGGTACTTCCGGTTTGGAATTGGCCAGTGCCAACACCTGAAGGTAAACTATATAACCCATTAGTAATGACTAAGTCGCTCTGTGTCCCGTGATGTACGAAAAAGAAACAAATTTTCTGTTGTCAGGGGCAACAGCAGACCTACACATCTGGTCATACCCCTTGCAGGTTGCTGGATACGATGCCCTCTTCTCTGGGCTTATAGGCAAAGCATTAAGCCCAACAACACAATCAGCAGCTGTATTCCACAAGCTTGGACAAGAAAAGATCCCGTGGCCCAGCTGACCACATTCCAGGCATGGCACTTGGCGACTTTCTCCTGTTGCTAAGGGAGACGGCACTCTCCCACCATGCAGACTTTTACTGGTATCTCTATGAGGATGGTGGTATACCTCCTCTCTGTAGCTCCTCCTTTCTGAAAACATACTTTCTCCGGTTGCTATGGGAGACCACATTCTCCCCGCTGGTCTCTTGCAGCGCTCTCTAGACTGGACTGCTCCTAGAAAATTATCGTAGTCATCTCGGTTACTATACATCCCACGGTACACCTCCTGGTACTCCTCGATCAGAAAAGGTTGCACCAACTCAACCCAGCGATTTCTGGGCCATCTTCTGTGGGAAGCAATCATCGCAAACTCATCCAA
This sequence comes from Rana muscosa, assembly GCA_029206835.1. Lineage (NCBI taxonomy): Eukaryota > Metazoa > Chordata > Amphibia > Anura > Ranidae > Rana > Rana muscosa. Next base: position 572,946,371 of record CM055116.1, read on the forward strand.
AAAGTCCTCAACACATTCAGAAGGCAACATAAGCCGTATGAAGTCAGCTGTATGGATTTTTGCTTTGTTGCCATGGGCAACCACACCCATCTGCTCACTCTTTACACTCAGAGCAGGCTTCTCATACCTTTGCTTTGGTGAAGCCTGGGACAAAGGGCATTTAGAAACTTCATGCCCCCACTCACTGCACCGCAAACAGCGCACTTGGTTCTTAACCCTTTCCACATTGATAGCTGGCCATCTTGCACCAGCGTTGCCAGGGGCAACAACATGTCCTTCCCTTTTAACTTGGTTCAGTGCAGCCAAGTGTCGCCTGCACCAATCCACTGCAGACTCAGACTCTGGCGAACTCTCCATACTTGCAGTCACCTGTGCACTCCTTGCACCAGTGTTGCTAGGACCAACACCCGCTCTGTCTCTCATTTCAGCAAACATTGCTTCCTTTTCACACAGGAAAATTTTAAAGTACTGTCTCCAAGACTTTGCAAACAGCACGCTTTCACATGTAGACTTTACTCTCTGCTTGAGCTCACTTCCACAGGCACATCACCTGTATACAATACAGTCCATTAATTGAACTCCTGTGCGATGCAGTTCGCCTGGCTGCCACACACAGCTAGCAGCATTTCACCGCAGAAAACTTTAACTTTTCCTTCAGATAGGCTGTTCATCACAGTATTGCTGTTAAACACACAGTTTCTTTTTACTCACTGTTTTTGGTATGCGAGGATCTGGAACTCTTCCAAAAACTGCCCGCATTCTCTACCACTTGTAAGATTTGGGGTTGTTAGCTCTTGTGGTGGATGCGTATTTCCAGTGATGCAAGCCAGTCAGCAACTCTGTTTAAGGGCATGGTAGCCCATTTTTATTTAAAAGTACGAAAGTTCACAAACACATCTGTAGTATTCACAGGGGGGTTCCACCATTCCTGTATCTTTCATACTAACAGTAGCCTCATAGCTTTACCTTCTAACGATCCAGGCCTTTAGCCTAGGCCTGACGGTCTGTTCCTCAGACCCAAACAGTGTCCAAGAGTTTCAGCTTTCTCCTAGCTTCTCCTGGTCAGCACCTTTGTTGCTGTATCACTAATGGTGTCTGCCTCCTGCAGACATGCACCGCCTTTGACTCCACTTCAGAGGATGAGAGCCCACTTGACTCCCATGCACACAGACTTCCTCTCTGTTGGGTGGAGCCCTGTTCCATAATCACCTCTGACTCCACTTCAGAGGATGAGAGCCCACTTGACTCTCATGCACACAGACTTCCTCTCTGTTGGGTGGAGCCCTGATCCATAATCACCTCTGAACTAAATAGCCCAAGACACAGCTGTTCCATCAGCGTGTCTTTCTTTACCAAATCTGGCATAAACCAGCCCTCCAGAGGGTCGCACAAAGTCGCACCCTCACACTACTAATATAAATCCAACTAAATTGCTGTGAACATGAATGTGCAAATCAGCAAATATGCAATGAAGCAAAAGTGCAAAAATGCTAATAAATATAATAAAAATAAACAATACTATATTCAATCTCCAATTAAACGTGATGCATCATCAAATATAAAAAAAAATCATACGTAATAAATGATAAATGAAAGAATCCACCTAATGCAAAGATTTTCATGCAACAAATCCAGTGTGAGTCTCTGTGCAAAAAATTAATAAAGTGCAGTCGAGAGTCTCTGTGCAATCAATATTTCCAATAAGGTGCAACTGTGAGTCTCTGTGCAGAATAGGTTTTCAAATATCCAAAAAAAGTGCATTCTGTTACGGTTGTCATCAATAAAATTTCATATTTTTATAAACCACAACTATCATTATTTTTTCAACCTCTGCTGCCGAGAAAACCCCAATTGGGGGAAACTTCCCTTTTGATATTATTCGGGGTGTGCAGCACCTTCCCCTTTTCTCCCCTAAGTGTCTTCCTCTTTACCATTGGTATTATAGGGTACCACCCTTTTTGCGTGTTGTTTTCACAATGTCCCACCTTCAGCTGGTGGTAGTTTCCCATATATACCATTCTTATCTCCTCAAACATAAATAACTGAGACCCAGGGAAAGATAATAATCCAGGATAGTGTGATACCGTTTTATTAAAAGTCAAAACAAGGATTAAAAATATAAATTAGTCAGCACCAAAACAACCAGCTTGTTCGAATATCCTGCTCACCGCTCAGTCCGAGTTGGCGTGCGTTCCAAACGGTTGAATGTCCAAACCAGATCAGAAACCACTATACGTGACATGATTTCTGGTTTCTGATCTGGTTTGAACAATCGGTCGATTGGTACGCACGCCAGCTTGGACAGAGCAGTGGGCAGGATAATCGAACAGGCTGGTTGTCTTGGTGCTGACTATAGCACCTTTAAATGTGAGTGGCAAATTTTATATTTTTAATCCTTGTTTTGACTTTTAATAAAACAGTGTCATACTATCCTGGATTATTATCTCTCCCTGGGTCTCGGTTATTGATGTTTGAGGAGATCAGCTGGTGGTAGTTTCCCATGTACCATTCTTGAGGTGGGACATTGTGAAAACAACGTGAAAAAAGGGTGCTACCCTATGACACCAAAGGCGCATATCATTGATGCTGTTGGTAACCGTGCATTTTGTACACTTTGTGGTGGAATACTTGTATGAGGAGTATCTGAGGCACCATTAAGACCAGGAGCACAGTGATTTGAGCTTTCTTCAGCAAGATTTAGGAAAAAAATTTGGACTGTGCGATATTTATTCATTATTTTTATAAATAACATTGTTTTTCATCTTTGAACTCTCAAGTATATTTGGATTGTTTTTTATCCTTTGTTCACATGCAATTATAACATATGTGGTAGCGCCTTGCTTTTCATTTGTTTGCTTTTCAAAGGTGGTTTATTCACTTAAAGGGGCAGATTCATATTTTTTTGCATATTGTCATCTTTGGTTGGTGCCAGGGCTTACTTATATTTCTCACACTATAATAATAGATAGATTAGGGGGCAAGTATGCCTGAAGGGAGCTCACCCCTCCTTAAAGGTATAGGAATGCACTGAACACCCAGCAAAAGCACAATGGCAGCAAAGGTATCCAGTGCGTCCCCTCACCAATTACCAACAGTACAAACAAATGGCAACCACCCCAACCTATAACTGGCCTTTGCAGCAAGGAGCACATAGAAATGCGACACAAAAAAACAATAAACAAAAATTCCCAGCTCACTTACCAGCCAGCCTGCAACAAACCAAATTACCCTGTCTTAACAGTTCACGTTATTTGCACACATTTGCAATTACATACGTAAGCTGCAGAGGCCACATCACGGCACTCCAGTGTACTGCAGTCCTAACTTCTTTAAATTTTGAATCTCCACCAGTTTTCTTATGCAGGAAGCCTAGTTAATTCCCTGGTATGTGTCTATTTTTGGTGACGCAAAATATGGTATCTAAAAATGTCAAATGGAAAATAAACTGTAGAGACTAAGTTACTTGATTTTGTAGAATCACGTTCTGTAAGCAAACATGATATTGCTGCAAAGGTCCTGTCCTGTGTCTAAAACATTCACTTCAAAACTAAAGTAGTAGCTTTCTCAGCAGATAATTCCAGCACCAACTTTGGAGGTTTACTTAGAAAAGATCGAGAAAATGTGCACACTAAAGTGAAAATATTTTTGGATTGTGATATTATTGATCTTTGTTGTCCATCCTGCACACAGCTATGGCAGGAAACTTGACAACATTCCAGCTGATGTGGAATATGTTCTAACCGAAATATTTGGACATTTCTAGGGAAATTTCTAGGGAAATGTACCCATTGTTCAAGACAATGTGAAAGTGCTTGAAAGAAATTATGTGCAATTGCCTCTGCAAATATTTTGTAGACTTTTATAAATAAACCAGCATTGGGTAAAAAGGCTTCTGAGAGAGCTAGATGGCATAATTTCTGAAACTTCATTTCTTTTTCGTACATCACGAGACACAGAGCCGGATAGTAATAACTATATGGGTTATAGGCCACCTTCAGGTGATGGACACTGGCACACCCTAAGACAGGAAGTTCCCTCCCCTATATAACCCCTTCCATACCAGGAGTACCTCCGTTTTTTTCACCAGTGTCTAAGGTGTTGGTTAAGGAAGTGCTTTGAAGAGCTCCGCTGGAGATCCTCTAGGATCAAGCATGTTATACTACCGGATCCATCCAAAGTGCCATTGAGGCCAAAGTGGATGGTATCTGTGCCTTGGTTAAGAAGAGCGAGGTTTTGCCTGTAATGTTTCTCTTAAAAGAGCTGGACCCGGAGAACCAGTGCTTTGGTTATGACAGATACCAAAGTTTTTTCTGGCCGAGTGCAGTACAGGTCCAGGGGAGTGGAAGCATTTTTTTCTAGGAACCCGGTCCCTGAAGGTCTTTGACATAGCCCGCCGTGATGGGCTGAAGCCTGGGTCTGTCTGGGTTTTTCCAGCAGATTCCTGCGGTAGGGATAAGGTAAGTGAAGACTCCTAAGAAACTATTTGAAATTTTCTTGGATGAGTTCTTCTTTATGTAAGTGTGTCATGCCTCAAGCCTCGTACACACGGCCGAGTTTCTCGTGGCAAAAAAAACGTAATTTTTCTCGACGGTTTTCTTGTCAAGTTTGACGTGATTCTTATGAAGCTTTCCTTGCATACACACTGTCATTCCAAAATCTCGTCGGTCTAAAAACGCAGTGACGTACAACACGTATGACGACAGTATAAAGGGGAAGTTCAATTCTCATGGCGTCCTCCCTTGGGCTGCTTTTGCTAATCTCGTGTTGCCGCGTGTTAGTTAAAGTTTGGGAAGATACGATTCGCGCTTTTCAGACTTCGTGCTTTCAGTTCGTTTTCTGCGGTTCAGTAGGTGCTTGTGGGTTCGTATCTTGTCTTTCAGGGCGAGTAGTCAGGTCGTATCTGTTTTACAGTGCGTTCTTGTCCACTCGTTTCTGATTTTCAGGTCGTTCTTCATAGGCCTTGCTGTTCATCAGTGCGTTCTGTTTAGTTCGTTCTGATCAGACGACCGTTTTTTAGCCATGTTGCGGATACGTTCTCATCGTAGAGATAGTGTTGTGCACCGACTTTGTGTGTCTGTTGGTCTTCTTGTCTTGGACCAAGACAAGTCTATGAACAGGGTGAGGAGGAGTTCATGGACCAAGAATTGGTTGCTCCAGCGGGACCAATTCTCTCACATGCCTCTGCTGCGGGAGATCGTGGAGAATAATCCTGAGGACTACAGGAATTTTCTGCGGATGTCTGACCCCGTTTTTCAGCATCTGTTGGCTTTGGTGTCCCGCTATATTACCAGGCAGGACACCGTTATGCGGGAAGCCATCAGTGCTGAGCAGAGGCTCATCGCCACGTTGCGTTACCTGCCGACAGGGAAAAGTCTGCAGGACCTGAAATTCACCACAGGCATCTCCCCCCAGGCTCTGGGCGTCATAATCCCGGAGACCTGTTCTGCCATCATCCAAGTCCTGCAGGATGACTATATGAGGGTAAGTTTTCGCATTTAATATCACATTCTATGTATTTCATGTATGATAATGTATTGTATTTCTTTCACCCTTCCCTAATTAGCATGATTGTAATATGCTGAGAATGTCCCCTTTGTCCCCATGCATGCTGTACTTTTTTAAGTCATTTTTTGGCCTACATGCATTTTTACCCTCACTTACCTCTCCAGCATGCTCTCCTGGGCCCAAACACATCTAGCCTAGTCTGTTAACAATGTATTTTTTCATATCAATTGTAGTCCCCCCCCTCAAATGTTTAACTCATTTTCCTGAATGTGATTTTTGGGGGGTTCCAAACTCATCTTGCCCCCCCCCAAAGAAAATCAATGGGCCATCAGAGGGGGGTGAGTAATGTGAGAATTGTGTTTTTATTTTTATTTTTTTTAAGAATCCTTAACCAAAATGTTATACTTATGTTGGCCATGAATATTTTTGTATAATCTGCTTGCAATGTTATTTGCAAAAGTACTAATTTTTTTTTTATCTTGTTTGATTCCCCAGCTTCCTTCCACGCCACAGGAATGTCAGACTGTGGCATTGGAGTTTGCCAGGCGGTGGGACTTCCCCAACTGCGGAGGAGCCATTGACGGGAAGCACGTCCGCATCGTGCCACCACCCCATTTGGGCTCCTTTTTTTATAACTACAAGGGGTTTCATAGTATCGTCTATTTTTAACTCCAATTAACCTGGCGGAGTACAAATTGAACTATATTGTTTTTTGCTGTTGTGTTCTGCACAATTTTTTAAGGAAGAAATCTCCTACTTATATGGCCACAATTGGGCCCGAGGCCGGACTTGCTGCGGACAATGCCCTGCCGGGCCTCGAACATGTCCGTGCTGGCTTGCCCCCCCAAAGTGCCCGTGCAATACGGCAAAAATATGTGGATTATTTCATGGGTAGGGGGGCCATTCCAATGCCAGAGGATCAATCCTAGTTTTATCTTTTACCCAAAAAAATAAATAAAAAATATCTGAACTTTAAATTTGTAGTTTTGCTTTGTTTATATTTGAGGTGTGTGCTACTTTTTCAAAGTGTACTTGTAGTGCCAAGTGTATTTTCCTTAGTAAACACCAAACATTTCACTGCTAACAACAAAACTAAATCCAAAAAAGGTTATAGTTGTTAAAAAAAAGAGCAGCCACAATTTATTTATTTTCTTGTATTTTACTCTGTGCACAATCACACATATGTTTTTTTTAACATTTTTTGTGTCTCTACATTTTAGAAACCCATTTTTGGCTTTTCACCTAACATGGCAATTTTTGGTGCTAATTCAATTACAAAAACTCTCCTCAACATTCCTCAAAATCCAACAATGTTTAACGTATATAGGCAAGATCTCAGACCTTTTTTTTAAAAAACAAATGTCTATCTCCACTTAATCAAAGATGGAGTGTTGTCACCCCTGAACAAGACAAAATTTGAAGATGCACACATTTTTAGGGGGGGTAAAATAAGTGATTTCCTTCCTCATCCCTATTGTCAACATGTGCTACCCGCCATCATGGGGGATCATTCCACATGTTTTGGGGGGGCAACCCCTTCTTCCTTTCACCTACTTGAGTTGTGAGGAAGAGGTTGCACCCCCAAAACACGTACATGGAGATCCCGCGATGGCAGATAGCACATGTTGACCCACTGTGTGCATCTTCTAAATTTGTTTTTGCGACAAAGTGCTACAAAAGTGACCAAAAACTTGCAAAAAAAAGGGGTGTTTTAGTCTATTCGCCCCAACACATCTATGATGTCCTTAAATGTATTCTCCATATCATTAATCCTTTTTTTCATGAAGTCCAGTTGAGTACTACAACCTATTACTTGTTGGATGAGTCTTTGTGCACTATCCCTGGAGAATCGTGGAATTTCAGGCACATATTCATCCCCTAAAATAAAAATAAAAATATAACAATCTCCAGGCCTACATCTCTTTTACCTGAAGCTGTGGTGACAGATACTGACCTGTTGTAGTGACAAGTTCCACCACCCCATCCACCTCTACTTCCTCCAATTCTCCTTCCTCCACCTCCCCTTTATCCAATTCGACTTCCTCCACATCCTCAGGTTGGGCTTGTTGGGGAGGTTGGGGTTCTTTAGAAGGTATGGGGTTCCTGGGCTCCGAGGAGTGGTGTCCTCCCAGTATTCTCTCCCCTATGAGATTGAAACAAATGGTACACTTAACACACACATATATGAAGTCAGAACTAGGAATATGAAACATTGCTTGCAGGTGGGGTACACTTGTCTGTTTTGGCACAGTTCCAAGCTGAAGACCAGATTGGAGAACTTAACAAAGCTAGAATAATGACCTTTTGTGACAATTTTCTTTCTCGTACATCACGGGACACAGAGCGACATAGTCATTACTAATGGGTTATATAGATACCTTCAGGTGCTGGCACTGGCAACTTCCAAAACCGGAAGTACCCTCCCCTATATAAGCCCCTCCCATCCGGGAGCACCTCAGTTTTTTGCCAGTGTCTAAGGTGTTGGCCAAGAAGTAACATGTGTTTTTCACTGAGCTTGCGTACAGGTTCTTTTGGGCCTCAGTAAGCTATTCCGGATCCGACCAAAAAAGCTTCATAGCTAAACGGTTGGTACCCGGGCCTTGCAAGAGAAGAGCAAGGTTTTGCCTGTAATGCCTCTCTTAGGAGGGCTGGACCCTGGGATCCAGAGCTCTGGTCATACCCACGACCAAGATGTTTTCTGTGCAGGGTGCTATACAGGTCCAGGGGAGTGGAATCCTTGGGAACCCGGTCCCTGAAGGTTTGATTACAATGCCTGCCGTGATAGGTGAAGTTTGGGCTTCTGTGGACCAAACAAAGTCCTGCGGCGAGGAAAAGGTAAGTGGGGGCCCTCGGGAACTTGGTTCTATTGAGGGACCCCCAAGCCTATTTTGTCTTTCTGCCTGTTACCTAAGGTATTCCCGCTAATATTCTGTGTATGCCTGTTACTACTGAGAAAATGTAAAAAATTTTAATAGTAGGCAAGAAAAAAAAAAAAAAAAAAAAAGTAAGACCGCGGTACCTGTGTTAGACACTAGAGGCCGCTATGGTTCTTTTTCTTGTAATGTGGATTTTTTTCTTCCAGAATCAAATCCAGGCAGTTGGTATGTTCTCTCCTGGGAAGCTGTCTCCTCTGCCCTGTTGCTGCGCTCATCCATCCCCGGGCCCTGCGGCAAAGGGACCCTGGCTCCCATCTAGCTCCTTATTGTTTTCAAAAAAGCGCCGAAGGCGCACGTGCCCGCGCGCGTGCGCGAGCACGCGCCTCTATATACAGAGGCGATCTGGAAAAAGGGGCAGAGCGGGTGGATGACGCTCAGGTGTGCGCCGCGGCGCTACTGCGCATGTGCGGGCGTCCAGCGTGTTTTAAAGCACATTATAGCTGGCTATTGAAGTGCACAGACAGAGCTAGCAACAGTATAAAGGCACACAGAGGCGGTTGATGCAGGCATCCCCTAGAAAGGCACTTTAGTAGACACCAACTGTGATATAGCAGCAATTGTGCTAGACTATTATCAGTAAAAGTGGTGTATTACGGCTGGAATACCTCAGCTTTTAGGCTTAGGAATATGCCGTCCAGAAGCTCCGGAACTGAATCTTCCAGGAAGCGAAGGGGGTCTCATCGGGCTCTGAGGATCTTGGGCATGCTTCTGCTGCACCAGTCTCCCCTGAAGTTCAGAGGTAAGTGACCGTAGAGACCCCGCAGGGGTACTTGGTACTGTGGCTGTCCTCAGTTCACCTGCTCCTGTGTATGTAACAGAGGAGGTTTTTTCCTCAGCTCTGGGAGGATTAGAGAGAGATTGTCAACATTGATCGCTGCCTCCCTGTCAGGGAAAGCACGCCCGATCTCCGTCTCCTCCTTCAGAGTGCCTGTTAGCAGAGCAACAGTCCCATACAGGGATCGACCTGCCTGAAGGGGATCAGGATGAGGTTGATTCTGTTATAGAGGAATCAACAGTGGGGGAACCTTTTCTCAGCATCTCAAGCTGAAAGATTATGGGTTCAGTCTCTGACTAACATGGTCCGATCAGCATTTAAAAATGCACCTTGCGGAACCATCAACCACTACTGTATCCTCGTTGGGGTCGCTAGAAGCCCCCAGACTGTCTGTTCTTTTCCACTTCACCCTTTACTGAAAGGGCTCATTTACCAGGATTGGGAACGTCCTGAGAAAATATTTATTCCCCCAAGAGATTTCCGGTGGTCTATCCCATGGAGGATAAGTTCATCAAAAAATGGAAGGTCCCTACAGTGGACGCAGCCATCTCTTGTATGTATAAATCACTGACATGTCCAGTGGATAATGTCCAAATGTTCAAGAACCCAATAGATAAAAGATTGGAGTCCTTATGAAAGTCTGCTTCTTTCTACAGCAAGCTTGGTGACACAACCAGCAGTGAGGTCTGCTAAGCAGTGAAGGATCAGTTGAAACAGGTCTTGAGGGACTTGACAGATCAGCAGGCCTTGCCCTAGCTGATCTACCTAGAGCCTTATGCTTTGCGGTTGACGCCATAAAGGATTCAGTCCATCAGGCCTCCCGCCTTACGCTGTCTATAGTACATATGCGTAGGCTTCTATGGCTCAAAAACTGGTCTGCTGAAGCTCCCTGTAAAGAATGGCTGGTTAGCGTCCCATTTCATGGTGAACGCTTATTCGGGGAAAACCTGGACAAGTAAAAATACGCTCTTGCCGGTTAAAAACAGAGTTAGAGGTCCCTCTTTAAGAGGCCTGCTTCTCCAGTCCCTGGGGCATCGGCTGTGTAACAGTTCCGACGGCCTCCTCGGTCAATTCCCGGGGGTAAAAAACAGGGACAATAGCAGGGTAATGAGAAACCCTGGGTCAGGGGAGGTACAAAACCTTCCCCAAAGTTAAATTCATTGAAGGGTTGCCCCCACTCAGTCGGGTGGGGGGAGGACTCCAGTTGTTCGCAAGAGACCTGGCGGGACACGATCAAAACAGATAGGTGCTCTCCGCAGTATGTTTGGGATACAGTTTGGAGTTAAAAGACTCTCCTCCTTCCCATTTTTGAGGTCAAACGTGCCAAGGGATCCCCGGAAGAGAGAGTCCCTCCTGTTGGCACTAGAACAACTATTGCTCCAAGGAGTAATTATGGAGGTTCCCCTGGAAGAATGAGGGTTCGGGTTTTACTCAAACCTCTTTACAGTCCCGAAGCAAACGCGGACGGGAGGCCCATATTCTAAAAGGGCTAAACAAATTCCTGTATATCAGGACTTTCCGATGGAGTCGATCCGATCGGTGGCCACTGCCCTACAAGGGGAGGATTGGTTAGCCGCGATCGACATCAAAGATGCTTATTTGCACATTCCCATCTTTCCAGTCCACCAAAAATTTCTACGCTTTGCAGTAGAAGGGCGCCATTTTCAGTTCAGAGCCTTACCCTTCGGTCTGGCCACAGCACCACGAGTGTTTACAAAAATTCTGGCCCTTTATTGGCCAATCTAAGAACACAAGGTGTAATGATAATGGCATATCTAGATGACTTGTTGCTGATAGACCACTCAGTGAAAAAACTAGACGTGGTCGTTCACAAGACAATCAAGTATCTGGAATCTCACGGTTGGATTATCAACCGAGACAAGTCAGCCCTAAAAACCAGTCAAAAGTCTGGAATACTTGGGGCTAAGGTTGGATTCAGGCCAGAGAAAAAAAAAAATTCTTGCCTCGAGGAAAGGTGTTGTCTTTGAAAGATTTGATCCACTTAGTGGGTACAAAAAAGACAGCCGTCCATACGCCTGTGCATGAGGCTGCTGGGAAAAATGGTGGCATCATTCGAAGCAGTACCCTACGGTCAATTCCATTCAAGGAATTTGCAAGGGGCCATACTGTCAGCCTGGAACAAAAAAGTTCAGGCCCTAGACTTACCAATGTCCTTGTCCCCTTCCGTTTGCAAGAGCCTCCGTTGGTGGTTGGTTCCCCAGAATCTGGAAAAAGGGAAATCCTTCAGTCCAATTTCTTGGAAGGTGGTCACTACAGATGCCAGCCTTATAGGCTGGGGAGCAGTACTGGAGCAATGGTCTCTCCAGGGCAGATGGTCGGATGCAGAAAAGGCCCTGCCCATCAATCTCTTAGAGATACGAGCAGCCCGGTATGCCCTAGTAGCATGGACATCCAAACTCCAAGGGTCCCCTGTCAGAATTCAATCAGACAATGCCACAGCAGTGGCATATATCAATCATCAGGGGGGCACCAGGAGTCGTGCAGCCCAGAGGGAAGTAAATTACATCCTGAAATGGGCAGAAAGATATGTCCCAGCCATATCTGCGGTATTCATTCCAGGAGTGGAGAATTGGAAGGCGGACTTTCTAAGTCGCCAGCAATTATGCCCAGAGGAATGGTCCCTTCACCCCGAGGTTTTCTGGACAATATGTCAGCGGTGGGGAACATCGGATGTAGATCTTCTAGCATCCAGATTCAACGCAAAGGTGGACAGGTTTGTCTCTCGGACAAGGGATCCCCTAGCTTGCGGCTCGGATGCCCTAGTGTTCCCTTGGGATCAGTTCAAACTGATATATGCATTCACACCGCCACAATGGTTACCTCGATTACTCCGCAGAATCAGGGTAGAAAAGAAACCAGTGATTCTGGTGGCTCCAGCGTGGCCCCGAAGAGCTTGGTACGCGGAGATTGTAAAATGTCAGTGGGGAGTCCTTGGACTCTCCCACGTCGTCCGGACCTGCTTTCGCAAAGACCGATATACCACCCTTCCTTACCAGCCCTAGGTTTGACGGCCTGGCTATTGAAGCCCACATTCTAAAAAAGAGAGGGCTCTCTAATCCTGTGGTATCTACCATGATCAATGCCAGGAAGCCGGTATCCAGGCAGATCTACTATAGAATCTGGAAGGCGTACATCGCGTGGTGTGAGGCCAAGAAATGGCATCCACATAAGTACGTAATAGGTAGGAGTCTGGACTTCCTACAGTGGGCTGTAGATAGGAAGCTTGCCTTGAGTACTATCAAAGGTCAGTTTTCGGCCTTGTCAATATTTTTTCAAAGGCCCTTGGCTTCGCATTCACTAGTCAAAGCCTTTAGATAAGGAGTGATGCGTATTAGTCCTCCGGTTAATATGCCCATATAAACCTGGTTCTGTCGGTTCTACAGAAACAACCATTTGAACCATTACAGCATAGTTCCTTGGTTCTTCTCACCAGGAAATTGTTTTTTCTAGTAGCCATTTGTTCGGCTAAAAGAGTGTCGGAATTAACAGCTATGTCCTGTAAAGAGCCATATCTGGTTATCCATAAGGACAGAGTAGTGTTACGTCCTCATCCAGCCTTTCTTCCTAAGGTGGTATCAAGGTTTTCATTTGAACCAAGATGTGGTTCTTCCTTCTTTTTTCCCCAAACCTAGTTCGGTAGAGGGAAAGTTATTGCATTCTTTGGATGTAGTAAGAGCAGTTAAAGCTTATCTAAAAGCCACTGCTCAGATTCGCAGAACGGATACTTTGTTTATTCTGCCGGAAGGCCCCAGAAAGGGTCAGGCAGCGTCAAAATCTACTTTAGCCAAGTGGATTCAACAGGTCATTATGCAAGCCTATGGCTTGAGAAGGAGACCGCCTCCGTTCAAAGTTAGAGCGCACTCCACGAGAGCAGTTGGAACTTCATGGGCAGCGCATCACCAGGCCTCCCTGGCTCAAATCTGTAAGGCCGCAACATGGTCTTCAGTACACACGTTTACTAGGTTCTACCAGGTGGACGTTAGAAGTCAGGAGGATGTCGCCTTTGGGCGCAGTGTGTTGCAGGCCGCAAAAGATCCTCATGTCTGATAGCGCTCAGCTTATGTATGGTGTATCCCCCCCCTCGTTGGGCATTGCTTTAGGACATCCCATTAGTAATGACTATGTCGCTCTGTGTCCCGTGATGTACGAGAAAGAAAATAGGATTTTTATAACAGCTTACCTGTAAAATCCTTTTCTTGGAGTACATCACGGGACACAGAGCTCCCACCCCTCTTTAGGGACACTTATTGCTTTGCTACAAAACTGAGGTGCTCCCGGATGGGAGGGGCTTATATAGGGGAGGGTACTTCCGGTTTTGGAAGTTGCCAGTGCCAGCACCTGAAGGTATCTATATAACCCATTAGTAATGACTATGTCGCTCTGTGTCCCGTGATGTACTCCAAGAAAAGGATTTTACAGGTAAGCTGTTATAAAAATCCTATTTTATCACATGCCCCCCCCCCCCCAGTACCCACTGTAGCACCTGTGGTGGACACCCTAAAAAGGTTGTTCTGGTGGCCCACACTATAGTGATGCAGATGTGTAAACAACTGCTGAGTGTCCTCTCCTTTACATTGATTCAAGTTTGCATTTCATTCTATTTCCAAACACATCATCTAGACAACAATGTCATAAGATTTAGGGAAATTAAACATACATTTTTTTTTATTATTAAAAAAGAACAGATATTGACAAATCATCATATGTAGTGTGCAAACGATGTGTCGATATTGACCGATTACTGTGCCGACTAAATTGTAGAAGATGTCATTTAAGAATGTTAATTAATAAAAAACTACAACAGGGAGCAACATGCAAGTTGTGAAATACAACAATAGGGACACAGGAGAAGTACTTACTTTTTCTAAGCATTCTGTTAATGCTCCGTAACTGCTCCGGCTTCCTCAGGTTGAGGTCAGACCACCTCTTTCTGAGCTGCTCCTTGGATCTTTTCACCCTGAAATCCTTCTTCAGACTTTTCACTATTTGCTTCATAATTTTGTCCTTCCGAAGATTAGGGTGGGAATACGGCCCATGCTTTGCATCATAATCAGAATTGTTCAATGTGGCCACCATCTCCGCCATCTCCTCAAAGAACATATTAGATGCCTTGTAGCGCCTCCTTGTTCGTGACGTTTCCAGGCTCTGGGCTTGTCTCCTCATTAGAATTCTCTGAATTCACAGACACCTGCTGTGACTCCGCCATGTCGCCTGCGCGCCGAAAGAGAAGGGGCGGGGAAACATCGAGAAAGAACGTCATGGGCGGGCGACGTGTGTCACGCATGCATAGTGTATATAAAGCTAACATACATGTGACGTACCTACGTTCTGTGTGCGGAGGAAGAGTTAAGAGCGCCGAACGTTAAGACCGAAGGTATCATTTAATACTTGGTACATCAGTGGCCTATACTGCATAGAGATTGTAGAGGCATATATGTGTGTAGCGGGTATGTACTTTCCCAGGTGTGAATTTGAACCTGACAGAGACATTGGTGATGTGTAATTCCCTGCATCCCAGCGGGTGGCTGTCGCCCTGGGCTGGGGTTGAATCATTGCTGTGTGTTGTGCCTCCTTTTTTTCCTCCCTCGGCAGCGGTATGGTGGGGTGGGGAACCCGCCGTGCTTGCTGGGAGAGGGTATAAAGGGGCCGGCCATCTTTGTCACGGGGTCGGAGTCCAGGGCACCTTCAGCCTGTGGACGGTGGTTCGTGACGGTTCTCTAGGCCGGCTTAGGCCTAGAGGACAGCCGGAGGTCGTGTTCCATCCCAGGCACCTTTAGCCTGGGGTGAGGTACTCAGATGGAGGTCCGGAGCTCAGTGCCCAACACTGAGTTCCGCGAGGGAAGGAGATCCTAGGGAACCCCGGGAGGGGGTACCCGAATCCGGAAGGCGTAATGGACCGGGGGGAGCTCCTCATTCGAAGACCTGGTGCAGCAGATTGCCAGTGACGCGTGAGTCTCTCACCGGAGACCGCCTGGAAGGAAATTCCCCCTCGTTCGGAGACCGCAACCCACTTTCAGGAAGGAAAGTGGAGAATACATTGTGTCTGGGCCTATTCGCATCCACACCTCCTTTTTCTGTTCTGTTTCTACCAAGGGAGTTCAACTGATTGTGTTCATTCAAGAAGAATAAAGGAGTGTTGAACTTTAATGGTGTGGGGCTCATTTCCTGACAGACATTGTTCAAGTTAACTCTCAGTGGAGGCTCCAGGTGCACAGCACTGACCCGAAGGTAAAAGAACTTTGCTTGTATCACCCTGACACCTGTGACAAAGGCCAGGCGTAGTGTCCCTGCTCCCTTCCCCTCTAAAAGATACCCCTAGACAAGAGAGAGACGAGCTGAGGAAAGAGAGGTCAGGATGAGAAGGACGCTACACGTGGGGGCTCGGGTCCGGTATAGTGTTTGTGCACCACAGTATTGAACGTGTCTGCTGGAAGAGTTACGCGAGTAGGCAGGCCTTCATTGGCCGAAGTGCATCCCTACTCGAAGTCATGGACATGACCCAATGAAGGGAAAGGCCCGCGCAGAAGAGTGGAAAAAGCGGGAAGTTCAGCCGTGTGAAGTACTACACGTGGGGGCTTCTATTGCACTGCGCCACCAGGCACACCCCCATCGCTTAGTTCGTGGGCGTGACTCAGAAACAGAAAAGAAGAAAGCCCGCGAACTGGAGCAAAGGGGAGGAGTCCAATACGTGTGAAGGACTACACGTGGGACATTGGCGCAAAAACTCTGCAGTGTGCGATGGATCAGCAACAGGTCGCCATGTTCGGACATACATCGTGGATTCCAGTTCACCCTTCCACCACGACATTGACTGCTGCTGCTCCGGTAACAGATACGGGGATCCGGCTAAAGCCAAGGGGTCGATTCGCCCTGTATTCGTGCATGGACGTTGAGGCCCTGGGTGTGATTTGTCCCGGCTGTTCGGGACTGGTGTGCCAGCTGAAGCCATTCGGGCGATGTGAGGCCTGTGGGGAGTTCCTGTTCGAAGTGGATCCGGCGGTTGAGAAGCCGAGAACCATCTACCCCAGCCGTGCTGCGGGCAACACCACTCAAAGAGGAGGAATCACTACTGTGACAGCCATCCCTGCGCACACTGCAGCGACCGCGGAGGAGGTCGTAAAAACTTAACGGGAGAAATCCGAGGATGCTGACTCGGTCACCACGATCTCGCAGCGTCCACCACCAAAGAGAAAGACCGGCATGGTAGCCCCGACCAGCGGTTGTGGTGGACCGTCTCGCCCGCTTACGCCCGGCCAGGATGGATCCGTCGACAAGAGTTCCGGACGTCCCGTTTCAAGTAAAGGCCGAGGTAAGCCTGGCAGAGAGATTTGGTGTGGGGGAAGAGGTGAAAGCTCGGGCTCCACTACAGGATACCTGCCTGCGGAGGAGTGTGACACCTCTGACCTAGAGTCGCTCTCGGACATGGGAGACGACGTTGCGATAGATGAACTGTTTGCAGAAAAAGGCTGGGACAAAGTACCTCTCGCTTCATTCCGGAGGACCAGGGATCCACCCATGTCTACAGGGGAAAGTACACCCCGGGTGGAGGCACCAGCGCCTGAAGAGAGGTCCCATCCCCAGCCTGCCTCTACATCCCCGGTACCATCTGTACCGAAGACCGGGAAAAATAGACTGTTACTGCGGGCACCAATGCCCAGATCAGATGTGATCAAGGTCCCTCGCCACCCGGACTCAATAGTTTTGCCTGGCGAAGGGGACAGAGTTACCATGCCTCCTTTGGCGAGACTACAACGCCTATTTGGCCAGAAGGTTGCTGCGGACTACGGATGGGAGTATCCGTACTTGTCGAAGGAACTGCTGTATGAGGTGGAAGTGTGCCGGGAGCGCTGGTACAATGACTTTGTGTGGACCCACCTTCAGGTTCCCCACGCCCGCAGGTACCTGGCATGCTCTCCAAAGGCCTCTCAACGTTTTAAAGACTGCAAGGCAGAATGGATGTTGGGACAGCACATCCATGCAGACAAAGTGTTGATCCGGCGCAAGGAAGGAGAAGATGTGGAGTATCATCTGGAAACTATGGATCAGCACTTGAAGCCACTTGTTCTGCCGCATCCCCGTTTTTACCTGTAGGAGAGAAGAGACTCCGTTCTTATCATGCTGCTGAACTTTCTGGGGCCCGTTGCTTTTATGCCCAAAGAAATGAAGGACTGTTCCTGTTGTTCTTCACTTTTCTGCAAGAGATCATGGACTCTGGGTAGATAGGGCCAAAGAAAAGAGGAAAGTTCCACAAGTGCAGTTACCGCGGTGGTGTCACCAGGTGGCAGTGTTGCGCAACGTTAAAACACTTTTCACGCACTCACTCTTTGGAGAAAAGGGATTTCTTCCCGGAGAAGTTTCTTTTCTCTCACACGAATACAGGTGTCAGGGTTATATGTGTTAATCCTTTCTTTTCCCTCTGCAGGAGAACATCCCATCAAGACCACTGAGGATGGGGTGGGTCTTAGTCAGGATGGGGGGGGGGGAGTAAAATGTGAATATGTGATTCAAAGTTATGAGTCAATGCTGTTGTTTCTCTTCTGTCTTTATTCCTTTTCTTACAAGGCTCAGACACCATGTTTTAGTTGAATAGTTTTTCAAAAAGTTTCATTTTTTGTATAATTGTTAGTCGGTTTCTGGATTGGATTATGTCAGCCGTTGAGGGCATGATTTACTCCAGACACTGGGGACCAGTGTCAAACCACCAGGGGGAGAGTGTAGCGGGTATGTACTTTCCCGGGTGTGAATTTGAACCTGACAGAGACATTGGTGATGTGTAATTCCCTGCAGCCCAGCGGGTGGCGCTGTCGCCCTGGGCTGGGGTTGAATCATTGCTGTGTGTCGTGCCTCCTTTTTGTCCTCCCTCGGCAGCGGTATGGTGGGGCGGGGAACCCGCCGTGCTTGCTGGGAGAGGGTATAAAGGGCCGGCCATCTTTGTCACGGGGTCGGAGTCCAGGGCACCTTCAGCCTGTGGACGGTGGTTCGTGTCGGTTCTCTAGGCGGGCTTAGGCCTAGAGGACAGCCGGAGGTCGTGTTCCATCCCAGGCACCTTTAGCCTGGGGTGAGGTACTCAGATGGAGGTCCGGAGCTCAGTGCCCAACACTGAGTTCCGCGAGGGAAATTCCCCCTCGTTCGGAGACCGCAACCCACTTTCAGGAAGGAAAGTGGAGAATACATTGTGTCTGGGCCTATTCGCATCCACACCTCCTTTTTCTGTTCTGTTTCTACCAAGGGAGTTCAACTGATTGTGTTCATTCAAGAAGAATAAAGGAGTGTTGAACTTTAATGGTGTGGGGCTCATTTCCTGACAGACATTGTTCAAGTTAACTCTCAGTGGAGGCTCCAGGTGCACAGCACTGACCCGAAGGTAAAAGAACTTTGCTTGTATCACACTGACACCTGTGACAAAGGCCAGGCGTAGTGTCCCTGCTCCCTTCCCCTCTAAAAGATACCCCTAGACAAGAGAGAGACGAGCTGAGGAAAGAGAGGTCAGGATGAGAAGGGCGCTACACGTGGGGGCTCGGGTCCGGTATAGTGTTTGTGCACCACAGTATTGAACGTGTCTGCTGGAAGAGTTACGCGAGTAGGCAGGCCTTCATTGGCCGAAGTGCATCCCTACTCGAAGTCATGGACATGACCCAATGAAGGGAAAGGCCCGCGCAGAAGAGTGGAAAAAGCGGGAAGTTCAGCCGTGTGAAGTACTACACGTGGGGGCTTCTATTGCACTGCGCCACCAGGCACACCCCCATCGCTTAGTTCGTGGGCGTGACTCAGAAACAGAAAAGAAGAAAGCCCGCGAACTGGAGCAAAGGGGAGGAGTCCAATACGTGTGAAGGACTACACGTGGGACATTGGCGCAAAAACTCTGCAGTGTGCGATGGATCAGCAACAGGTCGCCATGTTCGGACATACATCGTGGATTCCAGTTCACCCTTCCACCACGACATTGACTGCTGCTGCTCCGGTAACAGATACGGGGATCCGGCTAAAGCCAAGGGGTCGATTCGCCCTGTATTCGTGCATGGACGTTGAGGCCCTGGGTGTGATTTGTCCCGGCTGTTCGGGACTGGTGTGCCAGCTGAAGCCATTCGGGCGATGTGAGGCCTGTGGGGAGTTCCTGTTCGAAGTGGATCCGGCGGTTGAGAAGCCGAGAACCATCTACCCCAGCCGTGCTGCGGGCAACACCACTCAAAGAGGAGGAATCACTACTGTGACAGCCATCCCTGCGCACACTGCAGCGACCGCGGAGGAGGTCGTAAAAACTTAACGGGAGAAATCCGAGGATGCTGACTCGGTCACCACGATCTCGCAGCGTCCACCACCAAAGAGAAAGACCGGCATGGTAGCCCCGACCAGCGGCTGTGGTGGACCGTCTCGCCCGCTTACGCCCGGCCAGGATGGATCCGTCGACAAGAGTTCCGGACGTCACGTTTCAAGTAAAGGCCGAGGTAAGCCTGGCAGAGAGATTTGGTGTGGGGGAAGAGGTGAAAGCTCGGGCTCCACTACAGGATACCTGGCTGCGGAGGAGTGTGACACCTCTGACCTAGAGTCGCTCTCGGACATGGGAGACGACGTTGCGATAGATGAACTGTTTGCAGAAAAAGGCTGGGACAAAGTACCTCTCGCTTCATTCCGGAGGACCAGGGATCCACCCATGTCTACAGGGGAAAGTACACCCCGGGTGGAGGCACCAGCGCCTGAAGAGAGGTCCCATCCCCAGCCTGCCTCTACATCCCCGGTACCATCTGTACCGAAGACCGGGAAAAATAGACTGTTACTGCGGGCACCAATGCCCAGATCAGATGTGATCAAGGTCCCTCGCCACCCGGACTCAATAGTTTTGCCTGGCGAAGGGGACAGAGTTACCATGCCTCCTTTGGCGAGACTACAACGCCTATTTGGCCAGAAGGTTGCTGCGGACTACGGATGGGAGTATCCGTACTTGTCGAAGGAACTGCTGTATGAGGTGGAAGTGTGCCGGGAGCGCTGGTACAATGACTTTGTGTGGACCCACCTTCAGGTTCCCCACGCCCGCAGGTACCTGGCATGCTCTCCAAAGGCCTCTCAACGTTTTAAAGACTGCAAGGCAGAATGGATGTTGGGACAGCACATCCATGCAGACAAAGTGTTGATCCGGCGCAAGGAAGGAGAAGATGTGGAGTATCATCTGGAAACTATGGATCAGCACTTGAAGCCACTTGTTCTGCCGCATCCCCGTTTTTACCTGTAGGAGAGAAGAGACTCCGTTCTTATCATGCTGCTGAACTTTCTGGGGCCCGTTGCTTTTATGCCCAAAGAAATGAAGGACTGTTCCTGTTGTTCTTCACTTTTCTGCAAGAGATCATGGACTCTGGGTAGATAGGGCCAAAGA
The DNA here is from genome assembly GCA_029206835.1 of Rana muscosa. Classification (NCBI taxonomy): domain Eukaryota; kingdom Metazoa; phylum Chordata; class Amphibia; order Anura; family Ranidae; genus Rana; species Rana muscosa. The sequence goes on from CM055116.1 coordinate 572,966,976, forward strand.
AAAGAGGAAAGTTCCACAAGTGCAGTTACCGCGGTGGTGTCACCAGGTGGCAGTGTTGCGCAACGTTAAAACACTTTTCACGCACTCACTCTTTGGAGAAAAGGGATTTCTTCCCGGAGAAGTTTCTTTTCTCTCACACGAATACAGGTGTCAGGGTTATATGTGTTAATCCTTTCTTTTCCCTCTGCAGGAGAACATCCCATCAAGACCACTGAGGATGGGGTGGGTCTTAGTCAGGATGGGGGGGGGGAAGTAAAATGTGAATATGTGATTCAAAGTTATGAGTCAATGCTGTTGTTTCTCTTCTGTCTTTATTCCTTTTCTTACAAGGCTCAGACACCATGTTTTAGTTGAATAGTTTTTCAAAAAGTTTCATTTTTTGTACAATTGTTAGTCGGTTTCTGGATTGGATTATGTCAGCCGTTGAGGGCATGATTTACTCCAGACACTGGGGACCAGTGTCAAACCACCAGGGGGAGAGTGTAGCGGGTATGTACTTTCCCGGGTGTGAATTTGAACCTGACAGAGACATTGGTGATGTGTAATTCCCTGCAGCCCAGCGGGTGGCGCTGTCGCCCTGGGCTGGGGTTGAATCATTGCTGTGTGTCGTGCCTCCTTTTTGTCCTCCCTCGGCAGCGGTATGGTGGGGCGGGGAACCCGCCGTGCTTGCTGGGAGAGGGTATAAAGGGCCGGCCATCTTTGTCACGGGGTCGGAGTCCAGGGCACCTTCAGCCTGTGGACGGTGGTTCGTGTCGGTTCTCTAGGCGGGCTTAGGCCTAGAGGACAGCCGGAGGTCGTGTTCCATCCCAGGCACCTTTAGCCTGGGGTGAGGTACTCAGATGGAGGTCCGGAGCTCAGTGCCCAACACTGAGTTCCGCGAGGGAAATTCCCCCTCGTTCGGAGACCGCAACCCACTTTCAGGAAGGAAAGTGGAGAATACATTGTGTCTGGGCCTATTCGCATCCACACCTCCTTTTTCTGTTCTGTTTCTACCAAGGGAGTTCAACTGATTGTGTTCATTCAAGAAGAATAAAGGAGTGTTGAACTTTAATGGTGTGGGGCTCATTTCCTGACAGACATTGTTCAAATTAACTCTCGGTGGAGGTTCCAGGTGCACAGCACTGACCCGAAGGCAAAAGAACTTCGCTTGTATCACACTGACACCTGTGACAAATAGGGATGAGCTTCGTGTTCGAGTCGAACATACGTTCGACTCGAACATCGGCTGTTCGATCGTTCGACGAAGATCGAACGATTTGGGCCGTTCGCGCCAAATTCGAGTGACGCGAACGGCCCACAATGCACTACGCCATCGCAGTGTCATCCAGGCGCTGTGATTGGCCAAGCATGCACTGTGACCCCGCATGCTTGGCCAATCACAGCGCCGGCAGCGAGGAGAGCAATGATTGGCCACAGGCAGGATGCCTGTGGCCAATTATTGCTGAGGGGGTTTAGTACACGCCCCACACTATAAAAGGCCGCCAGCACGGCGGCCTAGTGTAGTGTGTTCCGGAGCAGGGATAGAGCAGCATAGGCAGGGACAGTGACTTTTATTTCTTTCTTGCTTAACCTGGATTCCTTTAGTTTAGGGAAAGAGAAGGATAGGTAGGGAGAGAGAGTGTCAGTGTGTTTTGTGCTTGTGCTATATTGTGCTTAAAAAAAACATTTTTTCTAGGGACAGAAAACTGTAGGTAGGGAGAGTGTGTCAGTTTCTTTCACTGTCAAAGTCCTTGTTTCCAGGGGCCTGGAAGGACAGTGAGTGAATTCTCCTTGTGCTATATTGTGCTTAAAAAAAACATTTTTTCTAGGGACAGAAAACTGTAGGTAGGGAGAGTGTGTCAGTTTCTTTCACTGTCAAAGTCCTTGTTTCCAGGGACCTGGAAGGACAGTGAGGTAATTCTCCTTGTGCTAAATTGTGCTTAAAAAAAACATTTTTTCTAGGGACAGAAAACTGTAGGTAGGGAGAGTGTGTCAGTTTCTTTCACTGTCAAAGTCCTTGTTTCCAGGGACCTGGAAGGACAGTGAGGTAATTCTCCTTGTGCTAAATTGTGCTTAAAAAAAACATTTTTTCTAGGGACAGAAAACTGTAGGTAGGGAGAGTGTGTCAGTTTCTTTCACTGTCAAAGTCCTTGTTTCCAGGGACCTGGAAGGACAGTGAGGTAATTCTCCTTGTGCTAAATTGTGCTTAAAAAAAAACATTTTTTCTAGGGACAGAAAACTGTAGGTAGGGAGAGTGTGTCAGTTTCTTTCACTGTCAAAGTCCTTGTTTCCAGGGACCTGGAAGGACAGTGAGGTAATTCTCCTTGTGCTAAATTGTGCTTAAAAAAAAAAAATTTTTCTAGGGACAGAAAACTGTAGGTAGGGAGAGTGTGTCAGTTTCTTTCACTGTCAAAGTCCTTGTTTCCAGGGACCTGGAAGGACAGTGAGGTAATTCTCCTTGTGCTAAATTGTGCTTAAAAAAAACATTTTTTCTAGGGACAGAAAACTGTAGGTAGGGAGAGTGTGTCAGTTTCTTTCACTGTCAAAGTCCTTGTTTCCAGGGACCTGGAAGGACAGTGAGGTAATTCTCCTTGTGCTAAATTGTGCTTAAAAAAATTTTTTTTCTAGGGACAGAAAACTGTAGGTAGGGAGAGTGTGTCAGTTTCTTTCACTGTCAAAGTCCTTGTTTCCAGGGACCTGGAAGGACAGTGAGGTAATTCTCCTTGTGCTAAATTGTGCTTAAAAAAACATTTTTTCTAGGGACAGAAAACTGTAGGTAGGGAGAGTGTGTCAGTTTCTTTCACTGTCAAAGTCCTTGTTTCCAGGAACCTGGAAGGACAGTGAGGTAATTCTCCTTGTGCTAAATTGTGCTTAAAAAAAACATTTTTTCTAGGGACAGAAAACTGTAGGTAGGGAGAGTGTGTCAGTTTCTTTCACTGTCAAAGTCCTTGTTTCCAGGGACCTGGAAGGACAGTGAGTGAATTCTCCTTGTGCTATATTGTGCTTAAAAAAAACATTTTTTCTAGGGACAGAAAACTGTAGGTAGGGAGAGTGTGTCAGTTTCTTTCACTGTCAAAGTCCTTGTTTCCAGGGACCTGGAAGGACAGTGAGGTAATTCTCCTTGTGCTAAATTGTGCTTAAAAAAAACATTTTTTCTAGGGACAGAAAACTGTAGGTAGGGAGAGTGTGTCAGTTTCTTTCACTGTCAAAGTCCTTGTTTCCAGGGACCTGGAAGGACAGTGAGTGAATTCTCCTTGTGCTATATTGTGCTTAAAAAAAACATTTTTTCTAGGGACAGAAAACTGTAGGTAGGGAGAGTGTGTCAGTTTCTTTCACTGTCAAAGTCCTTGTTTCCAGGGACCTGGAAGGACAGTGAGGTAATTCTCCTTGTGCTAAATTGTGCTTAAAAAAAACATTTTTTCTAGGGACAGAAAACTGTAGGTAGGGAGAGTGTGTCAGTTTCTTTCACTGTCAAAGTCCTTGTTTCCAGGGACCTGGAAGGACAGTGAGGTAATTCTCCTTGTGCTAAATTGTGCTTAAAAAAAAACATTTTTTCTAGGGACAGAAAACTGTAGGTAGGGAGAGTGTGTCAGTTTCTTTCACTGTCAAAGTCCTTGTTTCCAGGGACCTGGAAGGACAGTGAGGTAATTCTCCTTGTGCTAAATTGTGCTTAAAAAAAACATTTTTTCTAGGGACAGAAAACTGTAGGTAGGGAGAGTGTGTCAGTTTCTTTCACTGTCAAAGTCCTTGTTTCCAGGGACCTGGAAGGACAGTGAGGTAATTCTCCTTGTGCTAAATTGTGCTTAAAAAAACATTTTTTCTAGGGACAGAAAACTGTAGGTAGGGAGAGTGTGTCAGTTTCTTTCACTGTCAAAGTCCTTGTTTCCAGGAACCTGGAAGGACAGTGAGGTAATTCTCCTTGTGCTAAATTGTGCTTAAAAAAAACATTTTTTCTAGGGACAGAAAACTGTAGGTAGGGAGAGTGTGTCAGTTTCTTTCACTGTCAAAGTCCTTGTTTCCAGGGACCTGGAAGGACAGTGAGTGAATTCTCCTTGTGCTATATTGTGCTTAAAAAAAACATTTTTTCTAGGGACAGAAAACTGTAGGTAGGGAGAGTGTGTCAGTTTCTTTCACTGTCAAAGTCCTTGTTTCCAGGGACCTGGAAGGACAGTGAGGTAATTCTCCTTGTGCTAAATTGTGCTTAAAAAAAACATTTTTTCTAGGGACAGAAAACTGTAGGTAGGGAGAGTGTGTCAGTTTCTTTCACTGTCAAAGTCCTTGTTTCCAGGGACCTGGAAGGACAGTGAGGTAATTCTCCTTGTGCTAAATTGTGCTTAAAAAAAACATTTTTTCTAGGGACAGAAAACTGTAGGTAGGGAGAGTGTGTCAGTTTCTTTCACTGTCAAAGTCCTTGTTTCCAGGGACCTGGAAGGACAGTGAGGTAATTCTCCTTGTGCTAAATTGTGCTTAAAAAAAAACATTTTTTCTAGGGACAGAAAACTGTAGGTAGGGAGAGTGTGTCAGTTTCTTTCACTGTCAAAGTCCTTGTTTCCAGGGACCTGGAAGGACAGTGAGGTAATTCTCCTTGTGCTAAATTGTGCTTAAAAAAAACATTTTTTCTAGGGACAGAAAACTGTAGGTAGGGAGAGTGTGTCAGTTTCTTTCACTGTCAAAGTCCTTGTTTCCAGGGACCTGGAAGGACAGTGAGGTAATTCTCCTTGTGCTAAATTGTGCTTTAAAAAAACATTTTTTCTAGGGACAGAAAACTGTAGGTAGGGAGAGTGTGTCAGTTTCTTTCACTGTCAAAGTCCTTGTTTCCAGGGACCTGGAAGGACAGTGAGGTAATTCTCCTTGTGCTAAATTGTGCTTAAAAAAAACATTTTTTCTAGGGACAGAAAACTGTAGGTAGGGAGAGTGTGTCAGTTTCTTTCACTGTCAAAGTCCTTGTTTCCAGGGACCTGGAAGGACAGTGAGGTAATTCTCCTTGTGCTAAATTGTGCTTAAAAAAACATTTTTTCTAGGGACAGAAAACTGTAGGTAGGGAGAGTGTGTCAGTTTCTTTCACTGTCAAAGTCCTTGTTTCCAGGAACCTGGAAGGACAGTGAGGTAATTCTCCTTGTGCTAAATTGTGCTTAAAAAAAAACATTTTTTCTAGGGACAGAAAACTGTAGGTAGGGAGAGTGTGTCAGTTTCTTTCACTGTCAAAGTCCTTGTTTCCAGGGACCTGGAAGGACAGTGAGTGAATTCTCCTTGTGCTATATTGTGCTTAAAAAAAACATTTTTTCTAGGGACAGAAAACTGTAGGTAGGGAGAGTGTGTCAGTTTCTTTCACTGTCAAAGTCCTTGTTTCCAGGGACCTGGAAGGACAGTGAGGTAATTCTCCTTGTGCTAAATTGTGCTTAAAAAAAACATTTTTTCTAGGGACAGAAAACTGTAGGTAGGGAGAGTGTGTCAGTTTCTTTCACTGTCAAAGTCCTTGTTTCCAGGGACCTGGAAGGACAGTGAGGTAATTCTCCTTGTGCTAAATTGTGCTTTAAAAAAACATTTTTTCTAGGGACAGAAAACTGTAGGTAGGGAGAGTGTGTCAGTTTCTTTCACTGTCAAAGTCCTTGTTTCCAGGGACCTGGAAGGACAGTGAGGTAATTCTCCTTGTGCTAAATTGTGCTTAAAAAAAACATTTTTTCTAGGGACAGAAAACTGTAGGTAGGGAGAGTGTGTCAGTTTCTTTCACTGTCAAAGTCCTTGTTTCCAGGGACCTGGAAGGACAGTGAGGTAATTCTCCTTGTGCTAAATTGTGCTTAAAAAAACATTTTTTCTAGGGACAGAAAACTGTAGGTAGGGAGAGTGTGTCAGTTTCTTTCACTGTCAAAGTCCTTGTTTCCAGGAACCTGGAAGGACAGTGAGGTAATTCTCCTTGTGCTAAATTGTGCTTAAAAAAAAACATTTTTTCTAGGGACAGAAAACTGTAGGTAGGGAGAGTGTGTCAGTTTCTTTCACTGTCAAAGTCCTTGTTTCCAGGGACCTGGAAGGACAGTGAGTGAATTCTCCTTGTGCTATATTGTGCTTAAAAAAAACATTTTTTCTAGGGACAGAAAACTGTAGGTAGGGAGAGTGTGTCAGTTTCTTTCACTGTCAAAGTCCTTGTTTCCAGGGACCTGGAAGGACAGTGAGGTAATTCTCCTTGTGCTAAATTGTGCTTAAAAAAAACATTTTTTCTAGGGACAGAAAACTGTAGGTAGGGAGAGTGTGTCAGTTTCTTTCACTGTCAAAGTCCTTGTTTCCAGGGACCTGGAAGGACAGTGAGGTAATTCTCCTTGTGCTAAATTGTGCTTAAAAAAAACATTTTTTCTAGGGACAGAAAACTGTAGGTAGGGAGAGTGTGTCAGTTTCTTTCACTGTCAAAGTCCTTGTTTCCAGGGTCCTGGAAGGACAGTGAGGTAATTCTCCTTGTGCTAAATTGTGCTTAAAAAAAAACATTTTTTCTAGGGACAGAAAACTGTAGGTAGGGAGAGTGTGTCAGTTTCTTTCACTGTCAAAGTCCTTGTTTCCAGGGACCTGGAAGGACAGTGAGGTAATTCTCCTTGTGCTAAATTGTGCTTAAAAAAAACATTTTTTCTAGGGACAGAAAACTGTAGGTAGGGAGAGTGTGTCAGTTTCTTTCACTGTCAAAGTCCTTGTTTCCAGGGACCTGGAAGGACAGTGAGGTAATTCTCCTTGTGCTAAATTGTGCTTAAAAAAAAACATTTTTTCTAGGGACAGAAAACTGTAGGTAGGGAGAGTGTGTCAGTTTCTTTCACTGTCAAAGTCCTTGTTTCCAGGGACCTGGAAGGACAGTGAGTGAATTCTCCTTGTGCTATATTGTGCTTAAAAAAAACATTTTTTCTAGGGACAGAAAACTGTAGGTAGGGAGAGTGTGTCAGTTTCTTTCACTGTCAAAGTCCTTGTTTCCAGGGACCTGGAAGGACAGTGAGGTAATTCTCCTTGTGCTAAATTGTGCTTAAAAAAAACATTTTTTCTAGGGACAGAAAACTGTAGGTAGGGAGAGTGTGTCAGTTTCTTTCACTGTCAAAGTCCTTGTTTCCAGGGACCTGGAAGGACAGTGAGGTAATTCTCCTTGTGCTAAATTGTGCTTAAAAAAAACATTTTTTCTAGGGACAGAAAACTGTAGGTAGGGAGAGTGTGTCAGTTTCTTTCACTGTCAAAGTCCTTGTTTCCAGGGACCTGGAAGGACAGTGAGGTAATTCTCCTTGTGCTAAATTGTGCTTAAAAAAAAACATTTTTTCTAGGGACAGAAAACTGTAGGTAGGGAGAGTGTGTCAGTTTCTTTCACTGTCAAAGTCCTTGTTTCCAGGGACCTGGAAGGACAGTGAGGTAATTCTCCTTGTGCTAAATTGTGCTTAAAAAAAACATTTTTTCTAGGGACAGAAAACTGTAGGTAGGGAGAGTGTGTCAGTTTCTTTCACTGTCAAAGTCCTTGTTTCCAGGGACCTGGAAGGACAGTGAGGTAATTCTCCTTGTGCTAAATTGTGCTTAAAAAAAACATTTTTTCTAGGGACAGAAAACTGTAGGTAGGGAGAGTGTGTCAGTTTCTTTCACTGTCAAAGTCCTTGTTTCCAGGGACCTGGAAGGACAGTGAGGTAATTCTCCTTGTGCTAAATTGTGCTTAAAAAAAACATTTTTTCTAGGGACAGAAAACTGTAGGTAGGGAGAGTGTGTCAGTTTCTTTCACTGTCAAAGTCCTTGTTTCCAGGGACCTGGAAGGACAGTGAGGTAATTCTCCTTGTGCTAAATTGTGCTTAAAAAAACATTTTTTCTAGGGACAGAAAACTGTAGGTAGGGAGAGTGTGTCAGTTTCTTTCACTGTCAAAGTCCTTGTTTCCAGGAACCTGGAAGGACAGTGAGGTAATTCTCCTTGTGCTAAATTGTGCTTAAAAAAAACATTTTTTCTAGGGACAGAAAACTGTAGGTAGGGAGAGTGTGTCAGTTTCTTTCACTGTCAAAGTCCTTGTTTCCAGGGACCTGGAAGGACAGTGAGTGAATTCTCCTTGTGCTATATTGTGCTTAAAAAAAACATTTTTTCTAGGGACAGAAAACTGTAGGTAGGGAGAGTGTGTCAGTTTCTTTCACTGTCAAAGTCCTTGTTTCCAGGGACCTGGAAGGACAGTGAGGTAATTCTCCTTGTGCTAAATTGTGCTTAAAAAAAACATTTTTTCTAGGGACAGAAAACTGTAGGTAGGGAGATTGTGTCAGTTTCTTTCACTGTCAAAGTCCTTGTTTCCAGGGACCTGGAAGGACAGTGAGGTAATTCTCCTTGTGCTAAATTGTGCTTAAAAAAAACATTTTTTCTAGGGACAGAAAACTGTAGGTAGGGAGAGTGTGTCAGTTTCTTTCACTGTCAAAGTCCTTGTTTCCAGGGACCTGGAAGGACAGTGAGGTAATTCTCCTTGTGCTAAATTGTGCTTAAAAAAAAACATTTTTTCTAGGGACAGAAAACTGTAGGTAGGGAGAGTGTGTCAGTTTCTTTCACTGTCAAAGTCCTTGTTTCCAGGGACCTGGAAGGACAGTGAGGTAATTCTCCTTGTGCTAAATTGTGCTTAAAAAAAACATTTTTTCTAGGGACAGAAAACTGTAGGTAGGGAGAGTGTGTCAGTTTCTTTCACTGTCAAAGTCCTTTGTTTCCAGGGACCTGGAAGGACAGTGAGGTAATTCTCCTTGTGCTAAATTGTGCTTAAAAAAACATTTTTTCTAGGGACAGAAAACTGTAGGTAGGGAGAGTGTGTCAGTTTCTTTCACTGTCAAAGTCCTTGTTTCCAGGAACCTGGAAGGACAGTGAGGTAATTCTCCTTGTGCTAAATTGTGCTTAAAAAAAACATTTTTTCTAGGGACAGAAAACTGTAGGTAGGGAGAGTGTGTCAGTTTCTTTCACTGTCAAAGTCCTTGTTTCCAGGGACCTGGAAGGACAGTGAGTGAATTCTCCTTGTGCTATATTGTGCTTAAAAAAAACATTTTTTCTAGGGACAGAAAACTGTAGGTAGGGAGAGTGTGTCAGTTTCTTTCACTGTCAAAGTCCTTGTTTCCAGGGACCTGGAAGGACAGTGAGGTAATTCTCCTTGTGCTAAATTGTGCTTTAAAAAAAACATTTTTTCTAGGGACAGAAAACTGTAGGTAGGGAGAGTGTGTCAGTTTCTTTCACTGTCAAAGTCCTTGTTTCCAGGGACCTGGAAGGACAGTGAGGTAATTCTCCTTGTGCTAAATTGTGCTTAAAAAAAACATTTTTTCTAGGGACAGAAAACTGTAGGTAGGGAGAGTGTGTCAGTTTCTTTCACTGTCAAAGTCCTTGTTTCCAGGGACCTGGAAGGACAGTGAGGTAATTCTCCTTGTGCTAAATTGTGCTTAAAAAAAACATTTTTTCTAGGGACAGAAAACTGTAGGTAGGGAGAGTGTGTCAGTTTCTTTCACTGTCAAAGTCCTTGTTTCCAGGGACCTGGAAGGACAGTGAGGTAATTCTCCTTGTGCTAAATTGTGCTTAAAAAAAACATTTTTTCTAGGGACAGAAAACTGTAGGTAGGGAGAGTGTGTCAGTTTCTTTCACTGTCAAAGTCCTTGTTTCCAGGGACCTGGAAGGACAGTGAGGTAATTCTCCTTGTGCTAAATTGTGCTTAAAAAAAACATTTTTTCTAGGGACAGAAAACTGTAGGTAGGGAGAGTGTGTCAGTTTCTTTCACTGTCAAAGTCCTTGTTTCCAGGGACCTGGAAGGACAGTGAGGTAATTCTCCTTGTGCTATATTGTGCTTAAAAAAAACATTTTTTCTAGGGACAGAAAACTGTAGGTAGGGAGAGTGTGTCAGTTTCTTTCACTGTCAAAGTCCTTGTTTCCAGGGACCTGGAAGGACAGTGAGGTAATTCTCCTTGTGCTAAATTGTGCTTAAAAAAAACATTTTTTCTAGGGACAGAAAACTGTAGGTAGGGAGAGTGTGTCAGTTTCTTTCACTGTCAAAGTCCTTGTTTCCAGGGACCTGGAAGGACAGTGAGGTAATTCTCCTTGTGCTAAATTGTGCTTAAAAAAAAACATTTTTTCTAGGGACAGAAAACTGTAGGTAGGGAGAGTGTGTCAGTTTCTTTCACTGTCAAAGTCCTTGTTTCCAGGGACCTGGAAGGACAGTGAGGTAATTCTCCTTGTGCTAAATTGTGCTTAAAAAAAACATTTTTTCTAGGGACAGAAAACTGTAGGTAGGGAGAGTGTGTCAGTTTCTTTCACTGTCAAAGTCCTTGTTTCCAGGGACCTGGAAGGACAGTGAGGTAATTCTCCTTGTGCTAAATTGTGCTTAAAAAAAACATTTTTTCTAGGGACAGAAAACTGTAGGTAGGGAGAGTGTGTCAGTTTCTTTCACTGTCAAAGTCCTTGTTTCCAGGGACCTGGAAGGACAGTGAGGTAATTCTCCTTGTGCTAAATTGTGCTTAAAAAAAACATTTTTTCTAGGGACAGAAAAATGTAGGTAGGGAGAGTGTGTCAGTTTCTTTCACTGTCAAAGTCCTTGTTTCCAGGGACCTGGAAGGACAGTGAGGTAATTCTCCTTGTGCTAAATTGTGCTTAAAAAAACATTTTTTCTAGGGACAGAAAACTGTAGGTAGGGAGAGTGTGTCAGTTTCTTTCACTGTCAAAGTCCTTGTTTCCAGGAACCTGGAAGGACAGTGAGGTAATTCTCCTTGTGCTAAATTGTGCTTAAAAAAAAACATTTTTTCTAGGGACAGAAAACTGTAGGTAGGGAGAGTGTGTCAGTTTCTTTCACTGTCAAAGTCCTTGTTTCCAGGGACCTGGAAGGACAGTGAGTGAATTCTCCTTGTGCTATATTGTGCTTAAAAAAAACATTTTTTCTAGGGACAGAAAACTGTAGCTAGGGAGAGTGTGTCAGTTTCTTTCACTGTCAAAGTCCTTGTTTCCAGGGACCTGGAAGGACAGTGAGGTAATTCTCCTTGTGCTAAATTGTGCTTAAAAAAAACATTTTTTCTAGGGACAGAAAACTGTAGGTAGGGAGAGTGTGTCAGTTTCTTTCACTGTCAAAGTCCTTGTTTCCAGGGACCTGGAAGGACAGTGAGGTAATTCTCCTTGTGCTAAATTGTGCTTAAAAAAAACATTTTTTCTAGGGACAGAAAACTGTAGGTAGGGAGAGTGTGTCAGTTTCTTTCACTGTCAAAGTCCTTGTTTCCAGGGACCTGGAAGGACAGTGAGGTAATTCTCCTTGTGCTAAATTGTGCTTAAAAAAAAACATTTTTTCTAGGGACAGAAAACTGTAGGTAGGGAGAGTGTGTCAGTTTCTTTCACTGTCAAAGTCCTTGTTTCCAGGGACCTGGAAGGACAGTGAGGTAATTCTCCTTGTGCTAAATTGTGCTTAAAAAAAACATTTTTTCTAGGGACAGAAAACTGTAGGTAGGGAGAGTGTGTCAGTTTCTTTCACTGTCAAAGTCCTTGTTTCCAGGGACCTGGAAGGACAGTGAGGTAATTCTCCTTGTGCTAAATTGTGCTTAAAAAAAACATTTTTTCTAGGGACAGAAAACTGTAGGTAGGGAGAGTGTGTCAGTTTCTTTCACTGTCAAAGTCCTTGTTTCCAGGGACCTGGAAGGACAGTGAGTGAATTCTCCTTGTGCTATATTGTGCTTAAAAAAAAACATTTTTTCTAGGGACAGAAAACTGTAGGTAGGGAGAGTGTGTCAGTTTCTTTCATTGTCAAAGTCCTTGTTTCCAGGGACCTGGAAGGACAGTGAGGTAATTCTCCTTGTGCTAAATTGTGCTTAAAAAAAACATTTTTTCTAGGGACAGAAAACTGTAGGTAGGGAGAGTGTGTCAGTTTCTTTCACTGTCAAAGTCCTTGTTTCCAGGGACCTGGAAGGACAGTGAGTGAATTCTCCTTGTGCTATATTGTGCTTAAAAAAAAACATTTTTTCTAGGGACAGAAAACTGTAGGTAGGGAGAGTGTGTCAGTTTCTTTCACTGTCAAAGTCCTTGTTTCCAGGGACCTGGAAGGACAGTGAGGTAATTCTCCTTGTGCTAAATTGTGCTTAAAAAAAACATTTTTTCTAGGGACAGAAAACTGTAGGTAGGGAGAGTGTGTCAGTTTCTTTCACTGTCAAAGTCCTTGTTTCCAGGGACCTGGAAGGACAGTGAGGTAATTCTCCTTGTGCTAAATTGTGCTTAAAAAAAACATTTTTTCTAGGGACAGAAAACTGTAGGTAGGGAGAGTGTGTCAGTTTCTTTCACTGTCAAAGTCCTTGTTTCCAGGGACCTGGAAGGACAGTGAGGTAATTCTCCTTGTGCTAAATTGTGCTTAAAAAAAACATTTTTTCTAGGGACAGAAAACTGTAGGTAGGGAGAGTGTGTCAGTTTCTTTCACTGTCAAAGTCCTTGTTTCCAGGGACCTGGAAGGACAGTGAGGTAATTCTCCTTGTGCTAAATTGTGCTTAAAAAAACATTTTTTCTAGGGACAGAAAACTGTAGGTAGGGAGAGTGTGTCAGTTTCTTTCACTGTCAAAGTCCTTGTTTCCAGGAACCTGGAAGGACAGTGAGGTAATTCTCCTTGTGCTAAATTGTGCTTAAAAAAAACATTTTTTCTAGGGACAGAAAACTGTAGGTAGGGAGAGTGTGTCAGTTTCTTTCACTGTCAAAGTCCTTGTTTCCAGGGACCTGGAAGGACAGTGAGGTAATTCTCCTTGTGCTAAATTGTGCTTAAAAAAAACATTTTTTCTAGGGACAGAAAACTGTAGGTAGGGAGAGTGTGTCAGTTTCTTTCACTGTCAAAGTCCTTGTTTCCAGGGACCTGGAAGGACAGTGAGTGAATTCTCCTTGTGCTATATTGTGCTTAAAAAAAACATTTTTTCTAGGGACAGAAAACTGTAGGTAGGGAGAGTGTGTCAGTTTCTTTCACTGTCAAAGTCCTTGTTTCCAGGGACCTGGAAGGACAGTGAGTGAATTCTCCTTGTGCTAAATTGTGCTTTAAAAAAATTTTTTTTCTAGGGACAGAAAACTGTAGGTAGGGAGAGTGTGTCAGTTTCTTTCACTGTCAAAGTCCTTGTTTCAAGGGACAGAGAAGGACACCTGAAGGTAGCCCTTATTGCTTTTTTCCCATCTCCCTGCAGGCCATCTATTAGAATGTCTGGAAGGCAAACAAGGAGAGGCAGACAGTCAGGAGGCAATAAAAGAGGGCAAGCAGGCTCTGTGTCTGGGGGCAACAGTGCTGGTCGTGGACGCGGTGCATTGTCATCAGCACATGGCCATGGGACACGCTTGTCCTTCTTTTCGGCAGCTGGACATGTTGAGCCACATCATGCCGAAGACTTGGTAGAGTGGATGACCAAGCCCTCCTCCTCCTCCTCATCCTCTCTCACCCAGGCTCAGGGTACTGGAAAAGCAGCTGCCAAAGCGTCCTCTTCCCTGGTATCAATGTCAGACTCATCATCAGTCACTCCTTCCCTAGACCCACCATGTCCTCCTCCTGAGGAGTCCCCCGAACTGTTTCAGCACAGTGTTGGGTACATGCTCCAGGAGGATGCCCAGCGTTTCGAAGGGTCTGATGATGAAACCCAGCTAGAGGAAGGCAGTAGCGTGAGAGCAGACAGAGGGGATGCTCAAGAAGGACACCAATCTGGCAGTCATGTTCCAGCAGCTGCAGCATACTGCCAGATTGCCTCCAGTGATGAGGAGGGAGGTGATGATGAGGTCACTGACTCCACGTGGGTGCCTAATAGGAGAGAGGAGGAGGAGGAGGATGAGGAGGAGGCACATCTCCAACGAGGCAGGATGCCCTTTGGTGGCCAGCGTAAGGGCAGTACACCGACGGAATCACACCGCAGAGCTCCGCCTGTGCAGGGCGCTGCCTCTGCCCGTCATTCAAAAAGTTCTTTGGTGTGGGCCTTTTTTGAGGCTAGTGCATCAGATCGCACAGCTGCTGTTTGCAACATATGTCTCAAGCGTATATCGCGTGGCCAAAACATCAGCCGCTTGGGTACCACATGCCTGACCAGACATATGTTGACCTGCCATGCAGCTCGTTGGCAAGCCTACCTCAAAGACCCACACCAAAGAACAAAGCGGACCTCTCCTTGCACCGCATCAGCTGGGATCTCCAACCCCACTATAACTTCAGTCCTCTCTGAAACATGCACTGAGAGGAATGAAGGTGTAGAATTAGGTGTGTCACAGCCAAGTACTTGCGGCCACTCTGCTAGCAGTACACCGACGTCCGATTCTAGCAGGCAAATTTCCCTGCCCCAGCTGCTGGACCGTCGAAAGAAGTTCACTCCCAGCCATCCACATGCCCAGCGGTTGAATGCTAGCTTGGCTAAATTGCTAGCGCTTCAACTGCTGCCTTTTCAGTTGGTAGACTCGGCCCCCTTCCGTGAGTTTGTGCAATGTGCGGTTCCTCAGTGGCAGGTTCCCAAACGCCACTTTTTCTCACGGAAGGCTATTCCGGCTCTCTACCGGCATGTGGAAGGCAATGTCTTGGCCTCGCTGGACAGGGCGGTCAGCGGTAAGGTGCATATTACCGCTGACTCATGGTCCAGCAGGCATGGACAGGGACGTTACCTTTCTTTCACGGCCCATTGGGTCACTCTTTTGGCAGCTGGGAAGGATGCAGGACAAGGTGCAGTAGTGTTGGAGGTTGTCCCACCGCCACGCCTCCAAAATGCTACTACTGGTTGTGACACACCTCTCTCCTCCACCCCCTCCTCTTCTTCTTCCTCCATGGCCTCTTCCTGTGGTTTGTCCTATGAACCAGCGGTGCTCCGTAGCCGTTCACGGGGCTACGCAAGTACGCAGGCAAAAAGATGCCATGCCGTGCTTGCGCTGGTGTGTTTGGGGGACAGAAGCCACACTGGGGCAGAGGTCCTGTCTGCTCTGCAGGGCCAGGCCGAGAGGTGGTTGACGCCACGCCAGCTTAAGCCAGGAATGGTGGTTTGCGACAATGGCACCAACCTCCTCTCCGCCCTCCGACAGGGACAACTGACCCATGTGCCCTGTGTGGCTCACGTCCTTAACCTGGTGGTGCAGCGGTTCTTGGGCAGGTACCCGGGCTTACAGGATGTCCTGAGGCAGGCCAGGAAAGTCTGTGTGCATTTCCGCAGATCTTATAATGCCAGTGCTCGCCTGGCTGAGCTGCAAAAGGAGTTGAACCTGCCCAAGAACCGCCTTATATGTGACATGCCCACCAGGTGGAACTCAACGTTGGCCATGCTGCAGCGGCTGCACACGCAGCAGAGGGCCATCAATGAGTACCTGTGCGACTACGGCACCAGGACAGGGTCAGGGGAGCTTGTTTTTTTTTCTCCACGCCAGTGGGGCATGATCAGGGATGCATGCACTGTCCTGGCACCATTTGAGGAGGCCACGAGGATGGTGAGCAGTGACAGTGCATGCATCAGTGACACTGTACCTCTTGTCCACCTGTTGGAGCACACGCTGCGTGGAATAATGGACAGGGCACTTGAGGCAGAACAGAGGCAGGAAGAGGAGGACTTCCTTGCCTCTCAAGGCCCCCTTTACCCAGACAGTGTTCCTTCTGTCCCACCCATCGCACAGGAAGAGGAGGAGGAGGAGGAGGAGGAGGATTGTGTCAGCATGGAGGTGGAGGCTGGCACTCAGCATCATCAGCAGCAGTCTTTTAGGGATGATTTACAGTCCCAAGAAACCAGTGGACTTGTACGTGGCTGGGAGGAGGTGGCTGCGGATCATGTCGTCCTTAGTGACCCAGAGGACTCCGGAGCGAATGCCTCAGCAAACCTACGCTGCATGGCCTCCCTGATCCTGCAAAGTCTGCGGAAGGATCCTCGTATTCTTCGGATCAAGGAGAGGGACCATTACTGGCTGGCCACTCTCCTTGATCCACGGTACAAGGGTAAGGTTGCGGACCTTATGTTACCGTCGCAGAGGGAGCAGAGGATGAGACAACTCCGGGAGGCCTTGCAGAAAGGTCTGTGCAACGCGTTCCCAGAGACTGGGAGGTTACAAACTCCTGGTCCTGGACAACGAGTTGCTGAGGCTTCGGCCAGTCAAAGAAGGAGCGGTGGGGAAGGTGGCCGTCTGACCGATGCGTTCAGACAATTCTTTAGTCCGCAGCCCCAAAGTATGATCGGTTCCAGCAACCATCGCCAGCGTCTGATAAACATGGTGCAGGAATATCTAGGGGCAAGGTCAGACTTGGACACCTTCCCCACCGAAAATCCTCTGGCTTACTGGGTCTTGAGGATGGATCACTGGCCAGAGCTTGCACAGTATGCAATTGAGCTACTGGCCTGTCCTGCATCCAGCGTTCTTTCGGAACGCACATTCAGTGCTGCTGGAGGATTTGTCACGGATCACAGGGTGCGCCTGTCCACCGACTCGGTTGATCGACTGACTTTCATCAAGATGAACCAGTCTTGGATCACCACCAGCTACCACACACCTGATGCTGATATAACAGACTAATTGATTTTAACATGTCACATCCCTTCAAGACTGATGCTGATGCTGAGTGCCTGTGCTGTTATGTTGACTGGCTATCCTCCTCCTCCGAGTCCTCAATGATACGATTGATGATGATAGCTTGGAAGATCATTTTTGTTTATGGGTGCCGCCACCAGTGGCTAAGGCCCAATTTTTCAGCCCCTGTTTTACAGGGGCGTGTAATTACAATTTTTTTAGCAATAATTTGCCATAGGGCTCATTGCTGTGCTCCAAGTACAGTATCTGTGAGGGGTTGGAGTGTTGTGGCACCAGTGCCTAAGGCCCAATTTTTCAGCCCCTGTTTAACAGGGGCGTGTCATTACAATTTTTGAAGCAATACTTTGCAACAGGGCTCATTGCTGTGCTCCAAGTACAGTATCTGTGAGGGGTTGTAGTGTTGTGCCACCAGTGCCTAAGGCCCAATTTTTCAGCCCCTGTTCAACAGGGGCATGCAATTACAATTCTTGATCTAATAATTCACAGCAGGGTCCATTGCTGCACCCACCAAGAGTAACTCTGAGGGCTTACAGTCTTGTGGCAACGCCACCACCACCACCACCACGAAAGGCCCAATTTCTCAGCCCCTGTTCAAAAGGGGCATGTAATTACAATTCTTGATCTAATAATTCACAGCAGGGCCCATTGCTGCACCCACCAAGAGTAACTGTCAGGGCTTACAGTGTTGTGGCACCAGCACCACCATCAAAGCCCCAATTTTTACTACCACTGTTCAACAATTATATGTAATTAAAATTCCTGATATAATAGTTGACAGCAGGGCGTTCCAGCACCAACCAAGAGTAACTGAGTGCTTACAGTGTTGTGCCAACACCAACAACTAAGGGGCCTATTTCTGCAGAGTATATACGGCAGGTCCCTACTTTCAAACATCCAACTTACAAACGACTCCTACTTGCAAACGAAAGAAGACAACAGGAAGTGAGAGGAAATCTACCCCTAGAAAGGAAAATTCTCTCCTGTAAGAATAAATATGGGAGAAAGGGGTCTCATCTGTACTGATGCTTTATCAGCAATCCTTGTTTCAAGAAAAACACCACATTTCAAAAACAGTTGTCATTGGGACGGAAAGTGAGGTGAAATGTTCTGAACAGGGGCACAGACAGCAAAACAAATGTTACAGGGGTGATAACCCTTACCTATGTTTCCCAAAAAGTTTAAA
Source organism: Rana muscosa (assembly GCA_029206835.1). Taxonomy (NCBI): domain Eukaryota; kingdom Metazoa; phylum Chordata; class Amphibia; order Anura; family Ranidae; genus Rana; species Rana muscosa. Next base: position 572,984,612 of record CM055116.1, read on the forward strand.
AATAGATTTTTGGGCTGGAGCTACACTTCAACAATGTACCTGTTCAAAATTACAAACAGATTCTACATAAGAACAAACCTACAGTCCCTGTCTTGTATGCACCGCCTGTATACGGCTGTTCAGAGTATATAGGGCCTTTTTTATTTTATGTGCGGGGTTCCCCTTAATATCCATACAAGACCCAAAGGGGCTGGTAATGGGCTGGGGTAGGGGGGGGGGTCATGGGGTAGCTATGCCATTTTTCTTAAAGAATTTCATCCATATTACCGGGACCAGACATTACATTAAAGCCGCAAGCAGTTTTAAATGGCTTTTTTTTCCTTTAGAAGTGTCATTTTGTGCAGGGACAGTTCTAAACACGGGAAACACGTGGCACTTCACAGGCATACTTTAGACACCCCCCAGGTACGATATTTAAAGGAATATTTGACTTTTTTTTTTTCACTTTATGCATCATTAAAATGACTGCTCCCGAAAAACGACCGTTTTTAAAACTTCTTTTTGCATTGATACATGTCCCCTGGTGCACAACCCGGTTTCCCAAACCCTATTTATGACAATAACATGCATAATAGTTGTTATAATTAGCACTTTAGAATTCGAACGTTCGCATCCATTGTATTTAATAGGGTTCTAATGTTCGTTCGAACTTTCGGTCCGTTCGCGGGTTCTGGTGCGAACCGAACCCGGGGGTGTTCGGCTCATCACTAGTGACAAAGGCCAGGCGTAGTGTCCCTGCTCCCTTCCCCTCTAAAAGATACCCCTAGACAAGAGAGAGATGAGCTGAGGAAAGAGAGGTCAGGATGAGGAGGGCGCTACACGAGCATAAAGATTACTCGAGTTTAGAGTGTGATTGACATATGTATTTTTGTCTGGTGTTTTGTCTTGCAGAAACAATGAATGCATTTCTTGAGAAAGAATTCCTTTCTGAATTCATTGATCGATTAAGGGAGCTGCCCGCTCTGTGGGAGACAAAAAATCCCCAGCACAAAAAAAAGGGGTAAGGAAAGCAGCGCTGGAGAGCCTGCTCCCATTTGTGCAAACACGGGTGCCCAATGCAACCGTTGAGCAGCTTGACACCAAAATTGAGACCTTGAGAGGCACATATAGGACTGCGCGCAATCGGGTCCTGGCATCTCAGAGGTCAGGAGCAGCAGCAGGGGAGGTATATGTCCCAAATTTGTGGTACTACGACAGGTTGGCCTTTCGGAATGACCACATTACACCGAGGGAATCACTGTCCAGCCTTCCCTCCAGCCTTCCCTCCAGCCAAGATGATCCTTCCCAGGATCAGGAGGAGCCTTCCATCTTGGATGAGGACCCCGATCTGTCCGTCTGGAGCCAGGTATAGTATTTTCAAAACCTATATTGTGAAAAAATTAATGATGTAAAATAGATGTTAAGATGGGACCTAATTTAGTCAATCAAGAAAAAGTGTTTGACATAGCAATAGACAGTAGTGGTCAAAAAAGTTTGGGAGAAGATTGCAAAATGATGGGGGCATAATGAGAGTATTACAAACAAAAATTTAGAAGTATTTGCAACAGGTAATGATCTGAACATTGTGGGGGTTCTTTACTAAAAGCAAATCCACTTTGCACTACAAGTGCAAACTACAAGTGCAAAGTGCAATAAAAATTGCAATTAACCACTTAACGACCGCTCACTGTATATGTACGTCGGCAGAATGGCACCGACAGGCACAATCACGTACAGTGTACGTGATTGCCTTTGTACAGTTGGGGGGTCCAATCGGATCCTAAAAAGTCCCACACATGTGGTATCCCCGTACTCAGGAGAAGCAGCAAAATGTATTTTGGGGTGTAATTCCACATATAACCATGACATGTGTGAGCAATATATCATTTAGTGACAACTTTTTGTAATTTTTTTTTTTTTTGTCATTATTCATTCACTTGGGACAAAAAAGAAAAAATATTCAATGGGCTCAACATGCCTCTCAGCAATTTCCTTGGGGTGTCTACTTTCTAAAATGGGGTCATTTGGGGGGGGGGGTTGTGCTATTTTGGCATTTTATGGCCTTCAAAACTGTGATAGGTAGTGAGGAGTGAAATCAAAAATTTGCGCCCTTAGAAATCCTGAAGGCGGTACTTGGTTTCCGGGGGGCCCGTACGCGGCTAGGCTCCCAAAAAGTCCCACACATGTGGTATCCCCGTACTCAGGAGAAGCAGCAAAATGTATTTTGGGGTCCAATTCCACATATAACCATGGCATGTGTGAGCAATATATCATTTAGTGATAACTTTTTGTAATTTTTTATTTTTTTTGTCATTATTCAATCACTTGAGACAAAAAAAAAAAATATTCAATGGGCTCAACATGCCTCTCAGCAATTTCCTTGGGATGTCTACTTTCCAAAATGGGGTCATTTGGGGGGGGGGGGTTTGTACTGCCCTGCCATTTTAGCACCTCAAGAAATGAGATAGGCAGTCATAAATTAAAAGCTGTGTAAATTCCAGAAAATGTACCCTAGTTTGTAAACGCTATAACTTTTGCGCAAACCAATAAATATACGCTTATTGACATTTTTTTTACTAAAGACATGTGGCCTAAATGTATGACTAAAATTGAGTTTATTCGATTTTTCTTATAACAAAAAGTAGAAAATATGATTTTTTTTCAAAATTTTTGGTCTTTTTCCGTTTATATCGCAAAAAATAAAAATCGCAGAGGCAATCAAATACCATTAAAAGAAAGCTCTATTTGTGGGAAGAAAAGGACGCAAATTTCGTTTGGGTACAACATTGCATGTCCGCACAATTTACAGTTAAAGCAGCGCAGTGCAAAATTCTGAAATCACCTCTGGTCCTTTAGCTACCAAATGGTCCGGGGCTTAAGTGGTTAAATTGCACTTAGAAGCAAAGTCGCTGTAAATCAGAGGGGTAGATCTGAAATGAGGGGAAGCTCAGCTGGATTTGCCTTTACTAAATAACCCCCTGTGTGTGATTGATGAAACAAAACTCTAAAATATGTCCCTGTTTTTACACAGGAGGAGGTCAGCCAGGATGAGAGGTCGGAAAATGTCAGGCAGAGGGAGGCTGGGGTTAGTGGCAGAGAGGAGGTGCCTGGTCCAAGTGGCAGAGAGGAGGTGGCTGGTCCAAGTAGTAGGACAAGGTGTCAGGTGCCTCCAATCTGCATGCCACCAAGAAGGGGCAGGAGGGATAGGGCTGTGAGTTTGGCAGCACTGGCCCTCATTAAAGAGGCACATGCCACCCTCCAGCAGCCCCCAACCCCTGATGAGGGCTATGCGGCATTGGTGGGCATGAAAATGGCCCAGATGCAACCTGAGCAACGGCTACTTTGTGAGGCCCTGCTCATGTCCCTTTTAAATAAGGGGTTGAGGGGCAGACTCACAGAGACCACTGTTATCTGTGACCACGGCCATCCTCCTGCACCTTCTTATTATCCTCCACCTCCTTCTTCTCCACCTCCACCTCCTTTTTCACAACCTCCTCCTTCTTCTTCTCCTCCTCCTTCTTCTTCTCCTCCACCTCCTTCTTCTTCTCCTCCACCTCCTTCTTCTTCTCCTCCACCACCTTCTTCTCCAGCTCCACCTCCTTCTTCTCCACCTCCACCCCCTCCTCCTGACATGAGTACACCTCCTGAGGCACCGCCTCCAGCCAGGCGGACAAGGAAGGCTGCAGAGAAGGCTGCAGGGAAGCCTACCAAGAAGGCTGCAGGGAAGCGGAGCAAGAAGACCAGGAAGTGATTCCTTTGCTGTAATGTGGTCAGACAGAAGGCAGCCTGTTGTAGTTCCACAGACTTGGGACATGTATCTAACCTGCTGCTGTTCCTGACCTCTGGGATTCCAAGACCAGATTGGGCTCACTAATGTATGTGCTTCTCAAGGTCCCAATTTTGGTGTCCACACAGTTGCACAAATTGCAGCAGGCTCTCCAGCGCTGCCTTCTAGTTTGGTTATTCTTATTTTGTATACCAGAATAAATGGATTTTTTTTTTACTGTTAATACTTGCCTATGTGTTTTTGTTAAAGCTAAATATTTAGCTGGTGAGTAGGCAGGTAATTTACACAAATTACAAAGCTAGATTTTAAATGGGACAGATAACACCAAAAAAAACCCTTGAAGGACAAAAAATAGAAGATAATTTTTTGGTAATTATGTTAAATTTACACCGGAGAAAACAAAAATGGAGATCACTAGAAATTAAATTAGATTTTAAAATGCATATCTGAAAAAAATATTCGAAATTAAAAAATTAAAAAAAAAAAAACATCTTGCTCGAGAAAATAAAATAACATATTCATGAGATCTGCATTCAGAAATGTTGCAAAAAATTAGTCAGAAATCTGTGTGAATATCTGCAGCCAAAAAAGATCATAATTGCTCCTCATTGTACCATTCTAAAGAAGATTTTAATGTGCAGCATTTAAACGATGCAAAAATTGTTAACGCCTGACGAATGTGCTATCTCCATTACGAACGCTAGCTTTACAAGAAGGTGCGCAGTTTTTGAAGACTCGGAAAAGCACACACACGAACGGTTTTCTTGTCCAAAAACAGTCTGACGAGAATCACGGCGAGAAAAAATTAGACTCCGACGAGAAAAAAGACTGCAGGTTGTCTTTTTTCTCGTTGAGATTTTGGACAGTTTTCTCGACGAGAAAGCATACACACGAACCGGTCGTGTGTACGCGGCCTAAGTCTCACCACTAGAGGGGGTGTAGCAACGTACCTGTTCCTTCATCCAGTATGTCAGCAGGTTTGTTGTGCACACTTCCTTTGCTTGTCAGCCGTTTATGTGAAGTGGGACTTCAGCAGTCAGCTAATTGTTGGTGCAGTTTCCCCTCCCGTCCTGCGGGCAGTGCGGCGCTTATGTTTCCTCTTCGGGGGTTCGGCTTGCTCTCCTCCTCCTTCCTCCCTCTCTGGCCCCGTAATGGCGCTTCGCGCGTGTGGGAAGTAGTCTTTAAATGCTGGTGGGTGTTTCAGCTAGGGGAAGAAGGGCGGGGCTTAGCGCAAGTGCCGCATACGTGACCCAGCATTCACGTTCCTCGCACGGTGCACGTGCAGGGGGGTACTTCCTGATAAACTGAGCCTCGTGGGGGCAGAGTCTGACGGAGGGGCACAGCAGCGGTGAGGGGCACGTGAGTGATTGGTGCAGGCACTCCCTACTGACATGCTTATCTAGTATCAGGCTGAACTGTGGGTATCAGCTCTGTGTAAGCTGGACTATTTCAGCAGTTGATGCAATTGTTCAGTACCTTGGCTTTTGTCTTCCAGGAATTCAGGGCCTAAGGCTCCTAAAACGGGGGTAAACTCCTCAAAGAGGGCTCCTAAGGGGTCGCCATCGGGCTCTGAGGGGCCTGGCCGGCTGATCAGGGTGAGTCATCGGGGCTATCAGGCGTAGAAACCCTCCCCAGCCTCCAGACTCCTGCCTATGTTACTGAGGATGTTTTCTTTTCAGCTCTCGTAGGTTTAGAGGAGCGTTTAGCATCTCTAATCACCTTTTTCTTCCCAAGGTGGGACAAAGTGGGCTAGGTCTCCCTCCCCCACCCCGGGTCCTCAACCTACGGGCCAGCAATGGTTGGTGGGGGATGAGTCTCCCTTAGGGGATAAAGAAGAAGGTCAGTTTGATGGCTCCTCTTCTGAGGAATCTACCGCAGAGGAGCCCTTTTCAGCCCCTCAATCTGAAAAGTTGCTGGTGCAATCCCTTACAGAAATGGTACGGTTTGCATTTAAATTGCCTTTAACTGAGCCACCTGGGAAGCCTGTGTCTTCCTTGGGCTCCTTAAAGGCTCCACAGGCCATGCATGCATTTCCTGTTCATCCCTTGCTAGAGCAACTCATTTATGAGGATTGGGATCATCCAGATAAACACTTTCTTCCTCCCAAAAAGTTTTCTGTACTTTATCCTATGGAGGAAAAATTCACCAAGAGATGGAGTGTGCCAGCAGTTAACGCTGCTATCTCTTGTGTGAATAAAAGTCTGACTTCTCCAGTGGACAATGCTCAGATGTTTAGAGACCCAACGGATAAAAGACTAGAATCTTTATTGAAGACCTCCTTTGCTTGGCTGGTGCTGTAGCTCAGCCTTCAGTGGCAGCAATTTGCATTTGTCAATCCCTGAAGGATCAGGTGAAACAGGTCCTCAGGGTGGTTCCTGCTCAGCCAGCTCGAGACTTAGCCGATCTACCAAAGGCTCTATGCTTTGCTGTGGATGCTCTTAAGGATTCTATTCCCCAGACCTCTCGTCTGACGCTCCTGTTGGTACATATGCGTAGAATCCTGTGGTTGAAGAACTGGTCAGCCGAGGAACCATGCAAAAAGCTTTTAACTGGTTTTCCATTTCACTGTGAATGTTTGTTCGGGGATGATCTAGACAAATACATTCAGAAAATTTCTAGTGGGAAGAGTACTCTTTTACCTGCTTAGAGAAGGAGTAGGCGTCCTTCCTTTAAACGGGCCTCCTGTCCGGTGCCAGGGACGTCAGTCTCTAGGCCAGTGGTTCTCAACTCCAGTCCTCAGGGCCCACCAACAGGCCAGGTTTGCAAGATAACTGAAATGCATCACAGGTGATATCATTTGCTGCTCAGGGATTGCAGTATTCTAGTCTGCATCTCACCAAGGTAATACTTAAAATCTGGCCTGTTAGTGGGTCCTGAGGACAGGAGTTGAGAACCACTGCTCTAGGCAGTCATGACGGCCTCTGCCGTCAGGCTCAAGAGGAAAGTCTCAGGTTCAAACCCAGGGACACAAGAGACCCTGGGGACGGAAGCCTATTAAGCAAAGTCCTAAAGCTTCCTTATGAAGGGGCACCCCTGTTTAATCGGGTGAGGGGGAAGGCTTCTGCAGTTCTCAGGAACCTGGAAAAGGGAGATCCAGGACAGATGGGTCATCTCTACCGTGTCTCTAGGTTACAAGCTAGAGTTGCGAGAATTTCCTCCTCCTCGTTTTTTGAGTTCAAGCGTTCCCAAGGATCCACTAAAGAGAAGGTCCCTGTTTTTGGCACTAGACTGGTTCCCAGCTCAGGGGGTGATCGTAAAGATTCCCATGAAAGAGCACGGTTTGGGTTTTTATTCAAATCTCTTCACAGTGGCAAAACCAAATGGAGATGTCAGACCCATCTTGGATCTCAAGGGTCTGAATCGCTTCTTAAGGATTCGCTCTTTCCGCATGGAATCAATTCGGTCGGTAGTCTCCACCCATTGGGGGGGGGGAAACTGCTTGCATCAATAGAAATCAAGGATGCATATCTGCATGTGCCTATTTTTCCCACTCACCAAAGATTACTAAGGTTTGAAGTAGAACAACATCCTTATCAGTTCGTAGCCTTACCCTTCAGTCTGGCAACTGCACCTCGAGTATTCACAAAGGTTCTAGTCCCACTCCTGGCCAGGCTAAGGGCTCAGGGCATAACAGTTGTAGCTTACCTGGAAGATCTGCTATTGGTGGATCAGTCGATAGACCATCTGAACCAGTCTGTGGACAGCACAGTCAAGTTTCTGAGATACTTAGGTTGGATTCTCAATTTGGAGAAGTCATCCCTGCGTCCAGTAAGAAGGCTGGAGTATCTAGGTCTGGTCATAGATACAGACCAAAGGAACGTTTTTTTTCCCCCAGGCAAAAGTCAGCGCTATAAAGGAGCTGGTCCAAGTAATCTTAACAAAGAAAGGTCCCTCCATTCGTCTTTGCATGAGGGTTTTAGGGAAGATGGTGGCTTCATTTGAGGCCGTTTCATCTGCCCAATTTCATTCAAGGCTGTTTCAAAACAGTTTCCTCTATCCGCATGGAACAAGGATATCCAAGCTCTAGATATGCCAATGTGCCTCGCCCCAGGGGTGCGTCAAAGCCTCAGTTGGTGGTTAGTGTCCAGAAATCTGCAGAAGGGGAAATCTTTCGTTCCTGTGGCCTGGGAGGTAGTAACAACATATGCCAGCCTTTCAGGTTGGGGAGCAGTCCTGGGGCAGATGTCTGTCCAGGGCAGGTGGTCCGAAGCCAAAAATGCTTTTCGCATCAACATTCTGGAAATTCGGGAGGCACACCTGGCTCTAAAGGCCTGGTTTCTCAGGTTACAGGATTGTCCTGTCAAGATTCAATCTGACAATGCCACTGGAGTGGCCTATATCAACCACCAAGGGGGCACCAGGAGTCTCGCAGCCCAGAGGGAGGTGAACCGTATCCTGGTTTGGGCAGAGAAACATGTTCCTTGCATATTGCATAGTTCTCACTGATTTATGCGTTCCCCCCAGTTCAGCTGCTTCCGCGGCTTCTCCGCAGGATCAAGAGAGAAGCAATGCCGGTGGTTCTTGTAGCTCCAGCCTGGCCCAGAAGGTCCTGGTATGCGGAAATCGTAAGAAGGCTGTGGGGGAAGCATGGACGCTTTCATTACGTCCAGACCTGCTCTCGCAGGGACCAATATTCCACAGTTCCTTACAAACGCTAAATTTAACGGTTTGGCTGTTGAATCCCACATTTTAAAGAACCGAGGGCTAGAGTTTGGACGGACACCTGGATGTTCGGGTTCGACGGGTTCGGCCGAACTTCGGAAAAAAGTTCGGGTTCGGGACCGAACTTTAACCCGAACCCGGACCCGAACCCCATTGAAGTCAATGGGGACCCGGACTTCTAAGGACTAAAAAGGCTCTAAAAAAGTAATGGAAAGGGCTAGAGGGCTGCAAATGACAGCAAAATGTTGTTAAGAGCATGGCAAGTGCTCTGCAAACAAATGTGGATAGGGAAATAACTTAAAATAACATAAAAAAAAAAAAAAATATGCTGGAGGCCCCCTTTTCAGCAGAAGAGGTACGGGAAGTCATTAAGAACCTCAGAAACTCAACGGCACGATGCCACACATATGGTGGGAATGCCCCAGAATACGCCCTTTCTGGAATAAATTATTCAATTTAATGGATAAGCTAGTGGGAAAATAAAATACTTTGAAATAAAAATGTAGCGGGGTGCTAAATTTAAGGGAAGTGTTTGAGTGGTAAATAGGCTCAAACACCCTAATTCTGTAGGATTCATGGACCATTTTGTCCTCGGGGGACAGTATTGGTGTGCAGTTCCCTGCGGCCTACAGGTGGCGCTGCCATGGTAGGCTAGGGTTGAACCGCCGATACAGTGCTGTGCCTTTTGTGTCCCCTCTTGGCAGTAGTACAGCGGGGCAGGGAACCTACTGTGCATGCCGGGAGAGCATATAAAAGGGGCAGACCTTTGGCCTGGGGGCTGATGTCCAGTGGGGTCCACGCCCAGGTGCCTTCGGCCTGGGTGCATGTGTTCCTGCTCCATCTCGGGTACCTTTAGCCCGGGGTGAGGTACTATCCTGGAGTTCCTGCTGCCCTGGGTATGGAGGCCTAGGTGCGGGAGTAAAGCCTGGAGTCCAGAGCCTTCGTCTGGAGTCCGCTAAGGGTCGAGGAGTCTTAGGGTGCCGCCTCGTGTAGGGGACCATGTTCCAGGGAAGGGAGGATCATTCTGATGGACCGATGCGGGAGTCACGGTGAAGGAAGGGTCTGTTGACTCCCTGGAGAGATGTCTTCCCCTTGATATGGGCTAGGTTCGTAGAAGGAGAAGCTCAAGGTCATCTTGACTGTATCAGAGGCCTTATTCACCCGGCCCGTGGCAGGGGCCTTATACACCCTGGTCTGTGGCAGAGACCAAAGTTCTCCAGGTACGTGGCAGGGGCCTTGTACACCCGGTCTGTGGCAGAGACCAACCTCAAGGTCTGTGGCAGAGACCGTGCACCTAAAACTGTTTGAGAAACCTAAGCAGTGAAGTGAATGTGCTACGTTTGTGCCTGGACCTCCTCCACACCTTAAGCTGTCCTGTTTCTTTGCTCTAACCTTTTCTATCCGAGTAGAGTTTATTTTGTCATGAGAGAATAAGAGTTGTAATTTCAGCTGGTGTGGACATTGACTTTACTGGGAATTAAAGGACTTGCCTCTACCTACAGTAGAGGTGAGAATCATCCTCTGGAGGAGTTTTGACTCCGGCTGTGGATACGGCCCGTCAAGTACACCGCTCAACCTCCTTATATAGGAGGGTACGGGCTGGTAGTGCGGTGTGCCTTTCTCCCTCCTGCGAGGAGCCAACAACATAAAGGCAGGTAAGGGGGAAAGGATCTGTGCGCTACAAAAAAATAAAATAAAAATTATAATCTTGACCTAGGAGGACGAGGTCCATATGGAGTAGGAGGTTGAGGTAGCGGTGGATGTGGCTGTGTAGGTGGAAGCGGCGGTGGAGGAGGACGAGGTAGCCAACACTGGTTCAAAAATACAACAATGGCTGGGTAAGGCCGGTGATGTGTCGAATTCTGTCCCCCGTCAAATAGTGTCCACCCTGTACTGCGCTTGCTTAGTATGTAGGACAAGGGGATTTCGAAAATCTCCCAAGACGAACGGCGCCTGCGTGGTGAGTTCAGGTGAAGGCCACACCATCCGTGGTTCAAGCCGAGCCAAGTGAGGCCGTGCCCGAAGCGTGGCGATTGAACCGAGCCCGTGAGGGGCCCTGTTACTATGTGCTACCGTATGTCCACTTGGATGGTGGGGCTTGAACCTGCACTCACGGCGCAGGCGCCGTTCATCTTCGGAGATTTTGTGAATCTCCTTGTCCTCTGTACTGCGCAAGCGCTGCGCCTTCGCAGTATGGGCCGGACACAATCCGATGGCCGGACAGTTTTTGTCACAACACCGGTATACATGTCTATTCTGCAGAAGGTACGGACAAGTCCTGTGGGATCCATGCCTGGTTCATTTTAATGAACGTGAGCTTGTCCACATTGGCTCTGGACAGGCGGCTGTGCTTGTCTGTGATAACGCCCCCTGCCGTGCTAAATACACGTTCAGATAATACACTGGCTGCAGGGCAGGCCAGCACCTCCAAGGCTTAAAGGGCAAGCTCAGGCCATGTGCCCAATTTGGAGACCCAGAAGTTAAAGGGGGCAGACCCGTCATCCAGTACGTGTAGGCCTGTGGACACATACTGCTCAACCATGTTGGTGAAATGCTGCCTCCTGCTAAGACGTTCCATCTCAGCTGGTGGTGCTGGTTGTTGTGGCGTGCTGACAAAGCTTTTCCACATTTCAGCCATGCTAACCCTGCCTTCTGAGGTGCTGCCGGTGCCCCGGCTGCGTTGGCGACCTCTTCCTCCTCCTCTGTCTTCGCCTTGTGCTTCCACCGTACGCCCGCTGTCAGGTGGGAATGCCACCAGCAGCGCGTCTACCAGCGTGCGCTTGTACTCGCGCATCTTACGATCCCGCTCCAGTGAGGGAATTAAGGACGGTACGTTGTCCTTGTAACGGGGATCCAGCAGGGTGGCCACCCAGTAATCAGCACCAGTTAAAATGTGGGCAACTCGGCGGTCATTGCGGAAACACTGCAGCATGTAATCGCTCATGTGTGCCAGGCTGCCCAGAGGCAAAGAAAAGCTGTCCTCTGTGGGAGGTGTATCGTCTGTGTCCTCTGTATCCCCCCAGCCATGCACCAGTAATGGCCACGAGCTGGTCTGGGTGCCACCCTGCTGTGAACATGGCTCCTCCTCTTCCTCCTCCTCCTCCTCCTCCATCTCCTCCTCCACCTCGTCATCCTCCAGAATTGTGCCCTTTCTGCCGGACAATTGTGTACCTGGCGTTTGTTGGTGCAGGAACCCACCCTCGTAGCCACTTGTGAAAGACTGCCCTGAAAGCCTTTGAAATGATCCCGCTTCCTCCTCCTCCTCCTCATCCTCCTGTGCCACATCCTCTTCCATCATCGCCCGAAGCGTTTTTTCAAGGAGGCATAGAACTGGGATAGTAACGCTGAGAACGGCGTCATTGGCACTGGACATGTTGGTGGAGTACTCTAAACAGCGCAACAAGGCACACAGGTCTCGCATGGAGGCCCAGTTATTGGTGGTGAAGTGGTGCTGTTCCGCAGAGCGACTCACGCGTGATTGCTGCAGCTGAAACTCCACTATCGCCTGCTGCTGCTCGCACAGTCTGGCCAGCATGTGCAAGGTGGAGTTCCACCTTGTGAGCACGTCACATATGAGGCGGTGAGTGGGAAGGCCGAAGTTACGCTGCAGCGCTGACAGGCGAGCAGCAGCAGGGTGAGAACGCTGAAAGTGCGCACACACAGCCCGCACTTTCTGCAGCAGCTCTGGCATATTGGGGTAATTTTTAAGGAACCTCTGGACCACCAAGTTCAGCACATGCGCCAGGCAAGGGATGTGCGTCAAACCGGCTAGGCCCAGAGCTGCTACGAGATTTCGCCCATTATCGCACACCACCAGGCCGGGCTTGAGGCTCACTGACAGCAACCACTCATTGGTCTGTTGTTCCATGTCCCTCCACAACTCCTGCGCGGTGTGTGGTTTTTCCCCCAAACAGGAAAGTTTTAAAACTGCCTGCTGTCGTTTACCCCTGGCTGTGCTGAAGTTGGTGGTGAAGGTGTTACGCTGACCGGATGAGGAGGCGGTAGAGGATGAGGAAGCGGAGTAGGAGGAGTTAGCAACAGGAGGCAAACTGAAGCGCCCTGCAATCCTCGGTGGTGGAAGGACATGCGCCAAACTGCTATCTGCCTCAGGCCCAGCCGCCACTGCATTTACCCAGTGTGCTGTTAGGGAGATATAACGTCCCTGACCGTGCTTACTGGTCCACGCATCCGTAGTTAGGTGGACCTTGCCACAGATGGCGTTGCGCAGTGCACACCTGATTTTGTCCCCCACTTGGTTGTGCAGGGAAGGGATGGCTCACCTGGAAAAGTAGTGGCGGCTGGGCACGACGTACTGTGGGACAGCCAATGCCATCAGGCTTTTAAAACTCTGCGTCTCCACCAGACGGAATGACAGCATTTCAAAGGCCAGGAGTTTTGAAATGCTGGCATTCAGGGCCAGGGATCGCGGGTGGCTAGGGGGGTACTTCCTCTTCCGCTCCAATGTTTGGGAGATAGAGAGCTGAACGCTTCCATGGGACATTGTGGAGATGGTTGGTGACCCAGGTGGTAGTGTTGCTGGCAGATCCTCTGTTTGCGGGGTGGCAGGTGCCACTGTCACTACAGAGGTGGATGAAGAGGCCAATACTGCAGCAGAAGAGGAAGCAGGAGGAGCCAGAGACCTTTCTTGGTTTTTGAGGTGTCTACTCCACTGCAGCTCGTGCTTTGCACTTAGATGCCTGGTCATGCAGGTTGTGCTCAGGTTGAGAACTTTTATGCCTCCCTTCAGGCTCTGATTGCACAGCGTGCAAACCACTCATGTCTTGTCATCAGCACATTGTGTGAAGAACTGCCACGCTAGGGAACTCCTTGGACCTGGCTTTGGTGTGCTCGGTCCCTTGCTGCGTTGGGCAGTAGCAGACATACTGTCTAGGGGACGGACGCTCCGCTTTTGCACCCTGCTCCCTCTTCTGCTGTGCTGGTGGCTCTGTGCGACCACCGCCTCTTCCTCCAAACTACACTGGTCACCTGCATAATGTTCATTCCATGTGGGGTCGAGGACCTCATCGTCCTCCACATCATCTTCCACCCAGTCTTTACCCCTGCCCTCCTTGTCTGTCTGCACAATTGCGAAAGCAGCAGCAGTTGGCACCTGTGTTTCGTCATCATCCGAGACGTACTGCGATGGTCCTCCCATGTACTCATCATGAAACATAAGTGGTTGGGCATCGGTGCACTCAATCTCTTCCACTTCTGGGGCAGGGCTAGGTGGATGGCCCTGGGAAACCCTGCTAACAGAGTCATCGAAAAGCAGAAGAGACTGCTGCATGATTTGGGGCTCAGACTGCTTGGCTGATTTGCAAGGGGGTGAGGTGAAAGACTGATGGACATGGGTTTCAGGTGCCAACTCTGATCTTTCATCAGAAGAGTGGGTGGGAAACAATGTGAAGGAACCCGAGGCACTGTCAGCAACCCAATCTACTATCGCCTGTACTTGTCCTGGCCTAAACATTCGTACAGCCTCATTAGGCGCGACAAAATACCACCGCAGGCTCGGTCGCCTACAAGCACCTGAGGAAGGTGTTTCACTTGTGCGTGTATCTGGCACAGATCCACCACGTCCTCTCCCTGCAACAGGAGCTCCACCAGCAGCACCACGACCGGGGCCACCACGTCCCTTTGACCTTCTCCTCATATTTTCCAAATTTAGGATCTTGCCCTAAATGGGTGTTTTTGGAAGAGCAGAACACACCCACAGTACGTAACCGCTGAATCGCACAGCTACAGAACTGCAGAAAATGCTGTTCAAAAAAAAAGTTTTTTTTTTAGTATAGCACAGTAGGAGAAAACTATATAGAAATTGTTTATTTCACACACCTCCAAATATGTATAACACACTGCAAACTATTTTTTGTGCCCCTAAACGCGTTTTTTGGAAGAGCAGAACACACCCACAGTACGTAACCGCTGAATCGCACAGCTACAGAACTGCAGAAAATGCTATTAAAAAAAAATGTTGTTTTTTTAGTATAGCACAGTAGGAGAAAACTATATAGAAATTGTTTATTTCACACACTTCCAAATATGTATAACACACTGCAAACTATTTTTTGTGCCCCTAAACGGCGTTTTTTGGAAGAGCAGAACACACCCACAGTACGTAACCGCTGAATCACACAGCTACAGAACTGCAGAAAATGCTATTAAAAAAAAATGTTGTTTTTTTAGTATAGCACAGTAGGAGAAAACTATATAGAAATTGTTTATTTCACACACCTCCAAATATGTATAACACACTGCAAACTATTTTTTGTGCCCCTAAACGGCGTTTTTTGGAAGAACAGAACACACCCACAGTACGTAACCGCTGAATCGCACAGCTACAGAACTGCAGAAAATGCTATTCAAAAAAAATTTTGTTTTTTTTGTATAGCACAGTAGGAGAAAACTATATAGAAATTGTTTATTTCACACACCTCCACATATGTATAACACACTGCAAAATATTTTTTGTGGCCCTGAATGGCTCTTTTTGCAAGCGTACATTAAAGTGCAAATTTTTTTTTTTTTTTTTTTTTGCACTATGGGGTCTTTTGGAAAAGAGCACAATAAAGTGCCTTTTTTTCCCCCCCTAAATGGATTTTTTTCAAAGAGCAGAATACACCCACAGTATGGAAACGGTGTATCTCTCAACGTAATATATGCAGTGCTGGTGCACTGAGCTTGCAGATAAAAGGTAGATTTTCTCTGACACTGGGCTCATAGCAGTGTAAAAAGACTGCACTGCAACACAAACAGGTAAACCTATGCAGATCGCTGAGTTATATCTCTGAATCTGGACTCCTATTCCTATATAATATTCTCTCTCCCTAAAAGCAAAAAACAGGAACCTGGCCCTACACTACACTGTCTCTATCTTTTCCCTCAGATTCCAGAATCAGGACTAACTCATGTATTTTTCTATCTCTCCCTAAAAGCAGCAGCAGCAGCAGACTAGATCCTCTCCCTATCTATTCTGAAGCAGAGTGACGTGTGTGCTGTGTGCCTCTAGCTTATATAGAAGCTGGGTCACATGTTGCACTGACCAATCACAGCCATGCCATTAGTAGGCATGGCTATGATGGCCTCTAAGGGCACACCAGCTAATCAAAAGGTGATTGGCTGGCCCCTGAAGCATTTCTAAATGCGTAATTAGATTGCCGAAACCGAACCCGGACTTTTGCGCAAAGTCCGGGTTCGGGAAAAAGCTAAAGTTCGGTACGGACCCGAACTTTACAGTTCGGGTTCGCTCAACACTACCGCTCAACACTGGTTCGGTATTGTCTACCCTGATTAATACCAGGAAGCCGGCTTCCAGAGTCATATATTATAGAGTCTGGAAGGCATATTTGACTTGGTGCGAGTCTAAGGGTTGGCATCCTCGTAAGTATGTCATAGGTAGGATTCTCGCCTTTCTACAGTTGGGCGTAGAGATGAAGCTGGCTCTAAGCACTATCAAGGGTCAGATCTCGGCCTTGTCAGTGTTGTTTCAACGACCACTGGCTACGCACTCTTTGGTCCGTGCTTTCATACAAGGGGTAACACGGATCAACCCGCCAGTTAGGACACTTTTGTGTCCATAGGATTTGAATTTGGTTCTGTCGGCATTGCAGAGGCAGCCTTTTGAACCTTTACACCACATTCCCCAAGGAAATTGGTTTTTCTGGTAGCCATATCGTCTGCTAGAAGAGTATCAGAATTAGCAGCTCTTTCTTGTAAAGAGCCATATTTGATTATTCATAAGGACAGAGTAGTATTACATCCTCATCTGACCTTTCTCCCTAAGGTGGTGTCAGGTTTTCATTTGAATCAAGATGTGGTTCTCCCTTCATTTTTTCCAGAAACTCGTTCTGCGGAAAAAAAATCATTGCATTCTTTGGATGTAGTGAGAGCAGTTAAGGTCTATCTGAAGACTACTCCTCAGATTCGGAAAACGGATGTTTTGTTTGTGCTGAAAGGGACAGGCAGCGTTGAAATCTCCTATTTCCAAGTGGATTCCACAATTTATTTTTCAGGCTTATGATTTAAAAGGGAAAGTTCTGCTCTTTCAAGTTAGAGCGCATTCTACCAGGGCAGTTAGTGCTTCATGGGCGGTGCATCATCAAGCCTCTATGACTCAGATCTGCAAGGCCGCAACTTGGTCTTCGGTACATACATTCACTAAATTTTATTAGCTGGATGTAAAAAGGCATGAGGATATCGCCTTTGGGCAAAGTGTACTGCAAGCAGCAGTATAGGTCCTCACGTCTGATGGCGCCCTGCTTTATGGTGGTCTCCCTCCCCTCAAGGGACATTGCTTTGGGACATCCCACATAGTTATTACTATCCGGCTTCGTGTCCTGTGATGTACGAATAAGAAAATAGGATTTTTATAACCGCTTACCTGTAAAATCCTTTTCTTCGAGTACATCACGGGACACAGAGCCCCCACCCCTCTTCCTGGGATACTTATTGCTTTTCTACAAAAACTGAGGTACTCCCGGTATGGGAGGGGTTATATAGGGGAGGGAACTTCCTGTCTTAGGGTGTGCCAGTGTCCATCACCTGAAGGTGGCCTATATACCCACATAGTTATTACTATCCGGCTCTGTGTCCCGTGATGTACTCGAAGAAAAGGATTTTACAGGTAAGCTTTACAGTTTTGCACTACAGTACCTGATTCAGTGGGGCAAACATTCTAATGATCTTGGAATCTTTCAGTGTTTCACTTTAAAAAGTAATCCTATCAGATCTGAAATTGAAAAAGCATTGTACATCTGAAGTATAAATGTCCATTTTTTTCTGTTAATAAAGATGCTCTGATGAAATTTATTTTCCAAAATTACTTCCTGAGCATGCCCTGCGGTGGAAACGCATAGAGACAGGACATCTGGGTTGTGTATAGGTAAGGGTACACTTTTAAAGGGGTAGCTGATCTTACACAATTGGGTTCATATTTAATTTTCGTTTTTTTATTTTCATTTATCCAATAGCCAGTGGCGTAGCCAGGGTATGGCACATATGGCAAGTGCTATGGGTGCCATATGAAGGGGGCGCTCCAGAGGGGGCCATGACCCCCCCAACATTATCCTGTGCCCCCCCAAATTAAACTGACACTGGGAGCATTGGCGTCCGCAATTCAGGGCTGATAATGGGCAGAAATAGGAATTATTTCACCACTTTCGGGTGCAGGCGGAGTGATCCACCGCACTGCGGCTCCCGACAATTAAATTAAAGTCACGGCCCCTTTTATATCAATACTCTGAGGCAGGCTAGGGCTTTAATTTAATTGTTGGGTGGCCACAGTGCGGTAGATCCCTCCGCCTACACTTGAAAGTGAAAGTGATGGTGTCCCACACCGCGCGGTCCGTTGCCCAGCTCGGTTCTCAAGAGGAAGGGACACCACCGTGACCGGTCCCTGGCTCATGGCTCACTCAGGAGAATACTGCAGAAGCAGCACTGCACCCAGTTTCCGGGGCCCCGGGTAGGAGAAGTCGGCCGGACAGGGTGCGGAGGGAGACAGGGTTGCCACCTGTCTTGTTTCACTCTGTGATAGCTTCCCCCTGTCCTCTCCCGTCAGCTGCTGTGGGGGAAAGGTAATTACTACAAACAGCAGCAGATCTGTTTCTTCTTTCCTCTTTACATACACAAATCCCCATTCTGGCTCTTGTGCCCATGATCACGGGTGTCCAGCAGAGATCGCACCTGCCGGCCATGCGCATCGGGTCCCCCCGCTATGCAGCAGGCACGCGCCTGCTATGGCTCCTAGAGGAACCGGCATGCGGGTACGTCGATTCGCATGAATGAACCACTTTGACAATGTATATGTGCGTGAGCAAGTGGTTAAAGGTGCAAATTTGTAGCAAAGGAAAAAAATGTGTCACTGGAAGGAAAAAATAAAATGTCCCTGCATAGGTGACCTCACTGCAAAGAAAAACGTCCTTTTGTCAGTGGTGTCACTGAAAGGAACAAAGTGTCCCTAAATTGGTGGTGTCACTTGGAGAAACACCACTACAAAGCTCTTCCCCATCCCCAGTACAGAACTCGTCCTTCAATTCTGCCCCCCCTTTCCTCAATACAATGATCTCCCCCTTACTCCCACCCCACAGTTTAGAGCTCCTCCCTCCTCTCACCCCTTAACACCTCAGTACAGAGCTCTCCCCACCTCTTGGCACCCCAGTACAGAGTTCTCCCTACCCCAGGGCACCCCAGTACAGAGCTCCCTCCACCCCTAGCCCCCCTCCAGTACATAGCTCTCATCCCCCCCCCCCCAGTACACACAGCTCCCCCTGCAGGGATAAGGGAACTTCGGGAGATCCCAGTGTGCTCCCCACCCCTCACATAGTTTTTCTTCTGCTCCCCTTTGTCCCGGCCCTGATCTAGAGCAATGTAACTATTTGTTTGCCGTTATGGAATAAATAAGTGTTGGACCTTTTCAGTGCGTGGTACTCCAATTACTGGGAGCAAAGGGGGTTATCAGCAGAACAGACTTGGCTCTGAGCGTATACACAGCCCGAATGTAATTAGATGCTGGCCTTTACCTCTACATACTGTAATCTAGAGGACATGGGCCGTGGCGCACCTCGCTCTCCCCTTCAAGGTACCCCTAGACCGAAGCCAAAGTAACCGCTAAAGAAGAGAGAGAGGGTGAGGCCGCTACACACTCATTAGATTTTAGATGACTAAAATGAGTTTAAGTCGAATAAAATGTACTGGAGATTTTAGTCGACTAAAACGTAGGACATTTTAGTCGACTAAAATGTACTGGAGATTTAGTCGACTAAATATGACTAAACCTAAAACAATTGCAGAAGACTAAAATGGGACTAAAACTAAAATGCCATTTTAGTCCTAAGACTGAAGCCTAGTACACACGACCAAGAATCTCGTCAGGAAAAAACCCGTAGTTTTTCCCTGACGAGATTCTTGACAAGAACCTTGTCCCGTCCGTGTGTACACATGCTCCATTCTAAAGAACCGCCTTTCCTTTGAATGGAACGAACGCAGTGACGTCATCGACTACGACGAGCGTGCGCTCGTCAACTTTGAGGCCGTCGCCGCCATCTTGCTACACCCTACCTATGCCTAGGAAGCTACCGCGCATGCATCAAAGTCCTTTCAAGCATGCACGGGTTTCCACGGCGACAGGAAAGTGTACACACTCTCGGGTTTCTCGTCGGGAAACAGGCCGGCGTGAATCCCGACGAGAAAATAAAGAGCAGGTTCTCTATTTTTCTCATCGAGATTCTGCCCAGTTTTCTTGACGAGAAACCCGAAAGCCTCATACACGCGCACGGTTTACTTGGCAAGAAAGCTCTACCAGCAGTTTTCTTGTCGTTTCTTGACGAGAAAACCAGCTGTGTGTAAGAGGCCTTAGACTAAAACTAAATCAAAACTTGCTGCCAAAAGTCCTGACCTCAACCCGACAGAACACCTTTGGGATGAATTAGAGCGGAGACTGCGAGCCAGGCCTTCTCATCCAACATCAGTGCCTGACCTCACAATTGCACTTCTGGAAGAATAGTCAAACATTCCGTAGACACACTCCTAAACCTTGTTGACAGCCTTCCCAGAAGAGTTGAAGCTGTTATAGCTGCAAAGGGTGGGCCAATTCAATATTGAACCCTACGGACTAAGACGCCCTTTAAGTTCATGTAAAGGCAGGTGTCCGAATACTTTTGACAATATTGTGTGTGTGTGTGTAAATTTTATATATATATATATATATATATATATACACACACACACACACGCATGTGTGTTTGAGCTTTGGGGTGCACACCCTAATGCAATTGGCTGCGCATGCCTAGGTCGCTGTCACAGTATGGCTTTCGGGTGGGTGTTCCCTCGGCCCGAGCGTCCTGCACAAATTCTAGATCGTGTCCCTGCGGCCGTGACCACACTAATCGTTGCGATCAGAGGTGACAGACAGCATCCATTTTCCACCCACTGCCGCCATTCATTGCCTGTCGGTACTAGTGGTTGGTTGCTTGGTCATCCAAGCAACCAATCATGTGCTTGCCCCGCCCTCAGGCTCTGACTTTTAAAGGAGAAGGAGAACGGAGTGATCGGGTAAATGGAATAGCCATTTACTTATCAAACATTTATTCATGATTATCAAAGCATGTGTTTCTGATCTGATATATATGTGTGTATATGGGTATATATGTGTATATGTATATGTGTATACATGTGTAGCGGGGTCTTCAGATTTAGTGGGATACACCTGGGGGTAGTGTGACCCAGGTGTGTAATTATGACAGGGTTTAGACCCCTTTTTGTTATTCGTGGAGGATTGGGTGGTGCAATATTCTCCTTGGCCTGTGGGTGGCGAGGTACCTACAGGCTCCAGGCAGAATCACTACCGCAGTGCTACCCTTTTTGTCCCTTTCCGGAGATGGTACGGCTGGGGCAGGGAACCCGCCATGGTGTCGATGGGAGGAGATAAAAGGGGGAGACGCCCTCACCACGAGGGCTTCGAGGATCATCTCTTCACGCACCCAGGCACCTTAGGCCTGGGTGCGGGCGGTTCGGGGTTCCGGCCCAGGCCCCTAGGCTTGGCCGGAATGGAGTTGGAGTCCATCTCAGGCACCTTCAGCCTGGGGTGAGGTACTATGTCGTGGGCCTGGGACCTGGTGACTTCGACTGGGTCCCGCGAGGGTGAAGTGATTCCAGGGTGCCCCTTGCGAGGGGACCCGCATCTGAGGTGAGGAGGCCGGGGAGGTCACCCGTCTGAAGATTCCGGAGCAGCGTCAACCCGGTGACGGACGGACCTCCGGTAACTCCCTTGGAGGGTCATCTTCCCCTGATAGAGGCCCCAGCGCAGCGAAGTTGTTCTAATCAAGACTCCTGCAACCCTTGGTCATAGCACAGGGGGTGTAGGGACTACAATCAGGATAGTGCCTCGGCCTGCTCATCCCACCGTATCCTGCCATTACCCTGTTGTTGTGGAGCTACGAAATAAAACTGAGAGTTGGACTGTGATCGGTGTATGGACTCTGTTAATGGGAGCAAAGGGAGATTCCAGCATAGCAGGGCTAAGTTCCGCAACCCAATGCACATTTGGCCCGAGGAAGATATTGAAATTGGCCTTCACCTCAACCACAGCTATGGGGAGGACATGGGCCGTGGCGCACCTCACTCTCGAAACCTAGGTACCCCTAGACGAGAGCCATCGGATGACCGATAAACATGTAGAGGGGGTGAGGCCACTACACGTGGGGGCTCGTGAGTCCGGGATGAAATGTGTATTGACCCTAAGGTTTGGAACGGCTGTGTCTGGACTTTGCTGCCCGGAGGAGGTCCGAGCAGGTCGGCCATGTGATTGGCCAAAGTGCGTCCCTGTGCTCGAAGTCGTGGAAATTTCTCTGAAAAACCGGGAAAGGCCTATGCAGAAAGAGCGGGAAGAGGGAGGAGTCCAGCCGTGTGACGTACTATATGTGGGGACTTTTGCTGCACTGCGCCATGAGGCACCCCGTGACTGCGCAATTCGTGAGCGGAGGCTGGTGAAAGCCCGCGAAAACGTGCAAGTCGTGGGAGGAGTCTGGCCATGTGTGGAGATACACGTGGAAACTCCGGCGCGTGGTCAATGCGTGATGGAACAGCAGGTGGTCGGGATGGCCTCAAGCTCCCCGTGGATGCCGGTACCTTACCCCATGAAAATGACTGCATTTGCTGCGCCCATTACAGACACGGGGATAAGGCTCAGGCCCCGAGGACCGTTGGCTCTGTATTCATGCAGAGACACGGAGGCCCTCGGTGTGATCTGTCCCGGATGCTTGGGACTGGTGGTCCAACTAAAGCCGTTCGGGCGATGTGAAACGTGCAAAGAGTTTCTTTTTGAGGTCGAATCATCCACAGTAAGGCCCCGGGCCCTTCGCCTCAACTGCATCACAGGAACCGCCACTCCGGAGGGAGAGATCTAGGCCTTTGCGGAGGTCCCCGTGCGCGCTGACCAGGGCGAGGGGACTGCCCAACCAGAGACTGAGAGAGAAAAATCAGAGGACGCTGCTTCGGTCACCACAGATTCCCTGCTGCCACCTCCGAAGAGGAAAGTCGGCCTGGTACAAGCATCCTATGGTCGTGGTCGAGCTTCACCCCGCCGCTTGCCTGGCCTAGATGGCGCTGGTAGAGAAGAGAGTCCCGGACATCCCAGTTCTTCAGAAGGTCCAGGTGAGCCAGGGGCTGGGACTGTGGTGTTGGTTGGAGGTGTCGGGGGTCCACAGTCGGTGGAGCCCGCAAGGGAGGGTAGTTCTCCGTTTACTAAAGACTACCTTCCCGCTGAGATGTATGACACCTCCGACCTAGAGTCGCTGTCAGACTGTGGGGATGATGGAGAAATAGACAAACTGTTTCACCGGAAGGGCTGGGACAAACGCCCGCTACCTGTGCTATGTAAACCGCAGGATTCCCCTATGTCTATAGAGGACAGTACACCCTGGGCGAAGGCCCCGGAGCTCAGGAGGGAGTCTAG
This sequence comes from Rana muscosa, assembly GCA_029206835.1. Taxonomy (NCBI): domain Eukaryota; kingdom Metazoa; phylum Chordata; class Amphibia; order Anura; family Ranidae; genus Rana; species Rana muscosa. The sequence goes on from CM055116.1 coordinate 573,007,489, forward strand.
TCCTCCGACCAACCTTCCACATTCTACCACATCACCCGCTCTGATAGTGGGGATGCAGCGCGCTTCATTGCGGGCACCAAAGGAGAAGCCGTCCGAGACGGTGAAGGTACCTCGGCACCCGGAGGCCATCGTACAACCAGGAGAAGGTGAGCGAGATGTCATGCCTCCTCTAGCCAGATTGCAACGACTTTTCTCCCAGAGAGTCGCTCGTGAATATGGGTGGGAGTACCCCTACTTGCCTCGGGACTTACTTTATGAAGTCGCGGTCCTGCGAAAAAGGTGGTACGACGAGTTTGTCTGGGAAAAGCTCAAAGTGCCTCATGCCCGGCGATACTTGTCATGTTCACCATCTGTGTCTAAGAAGTTCAGAGACTGCCGAGCTGATTGGAAGTTGGGGCGCCATATTCATGCTGATAAGGTGCTTATCTGCAGAAAGGAGGGAGAGAATGTCGAATATTCAGTTGAAGTGTTTGACAATCACTTAAAGTCTCTGTTTTTGCCAGATCCAAGATTCTACTTGTAGGAGAAGAGAACTCCTATTTGTTTGCTTGTCGAACTCTCTGGAAGGAACATTCCCAGATACTCAGAACAGTGCCCTACTTTTTGTTTTGATTTGGGCTTTTCTTTTACTCACTGGAGACTTGGGAGCTGTTGTTTTTTTTTTCTCCCTTTTCTTCATGTACCAAAGGCAGAGACTTTGGGGGTAGAGTCAGTGTAGGGAAAGTGGGAAGAATGAAGATCTCACCAAGTGTCATTACCGCAGCGCTGTCACCAGGTGGCAGTGTTGTGCAACGGTTGTTTGAAATTTTACACATGCATCACTTTACTTATTGGAGTGAGTGGGTCTCTCGGCTGACGGACCCACTCATGCCAAGTTAACACAGAGTGTTAGGATGTTGTTTTTTTGTTCCCCTTCTGCAGGAGATTCGTCGGTCAAGACTACTGAGTATGGGGTGGTTCTTAGACAGTGACGGGAGGGATTGTATAGGTGTACATGACAGATGTTTTATACAAAAGTTTTATTGTTTTATAGTTCCCTTTCCCTTGAGCAGGTCTTGGCACACACAGTATCCAAAATTTGAGGGATAGCCTCTGGGGCTCACTTCATGTCACCACTCCTTGGGAGACATGGGTGTGCACCTGACGCTGGGGACCAGCGTCAAATCACAGGGGGGAGTGTGTAGCGGGGTCTTCAGATTTAGTGGGATACACCTGGGGGTAGTGTGACCCAGGTGTGTAATTATGACAGGGTTTAGACCCCTTTTTGTTATTCGTGGAGGATTGGGTGGTGCAATATTCTCCTTGGCCTGTGGGTGGCGAGGTACCTACAGGCTCCAGGCAGAATCACTACCGCAGTGCTACCCTTTTTGTCCCTTTCCGGAGATGGTACGGCTGGGGCGGGGAACCCGCCGTGGTGTCGATGGGAGGAGATAAAAGGGGGAGACGCCCTCACCACGAGGGCTTCGAGGATCATCTCTTCACGCACCCAGGCACCTTAGGCCTGGGTGCGGGCGGTTCGGGGTTCCGGCCCAGGCCCCTAGGCTTGGCCGGAATGGAGTTGGAGTCCATCCCAGGCACCTTCAGCCTGGGGTGAGGTACTATGTCGTGGGCCTGGGACCTGGTGACTTCGACTGGGTCCCGCGAGGGTGAAGTGATTCCAGGGTGCCCCTTGCGAGGGGACCCGCATCTGAGGTGAGGAGGCCGGGGAGGTCACCCGTCTGAAGATTCCGGAGCAGCGTCAACCCGACGGGTTCAAAGTGACGGACGGGCCTCCGGTAACTCCCTTGGAGGGTCATCTTCCCCTGATAGAGGCCCCAGCGCAGCGAAGTTGTTCTAATCAAGACTCCTGCAACCCTTGGTCATAGCACAGGGGGTGTAGGGACTACAATCAGGATAGTGCCTCGGCCTGCTCATCCCACCGTATCCTGCCATTACCCTGTTGTTGTGGAGCTACAAAATAAAACTGAGAGTTGGACTGTGATCGGTGTATGGACTCTGTTAATGGGAGCAAAGGGAGATTCCAGCATAGCAGGGCTAAGTTCCGCAACCCAATGCACATTTGGCCCGAGGAAGATATTGAAATTGGCCTTCACCTCAACCACAGCCATGGGGAGGACATGGGCCGTGGCGCACCTCACTCTCGAAACCTAGGTACCCCTAGACGAGAGCCATCGGATGACCGATAAACATGTAGAGGGGGTGAGGCCGCTACACATATATACATGTATGTATACGTATGTGTTTAGATTGGTTGTATATTCTGTTAAAAGTCATATTATGTAATATTGTGACTTTACTGTGTTCAGAGATTGATTAAGCAAATCTCTGAGTCACAGGACATAGCAACTGTACATCTTCTCTTTGTAGTCAAAGTTACATTCACACCTCCAGCTGGGAATGAGGTCCTGTGTGACATTTCCCAGAGATGGCTGGAAGTAACACATAGATGCTAAGAGCCCATTCACACAGGGGCGTCTTTGGATCCGACTCCAAATCGCCCCAGGTCGCCCCTAGTCGCCTCAGGTCGCGCTGGCTGAAGAAATCAATGTAAGTTAATGGAGCCGTCCTTATGCACACTACTGCAGTCGCTCCGACTTCAAAAAAGGTCCCTGTACTACTTCAATCCGACTCCTAGGCGACCTGTAACCATTCATTTCAATGGGAGTCGCCTCTCACTGTCTTAATAGGAGCAACTCTCCAGGAAGAAAACATACATTTATCAGGCAAACCTCTCCCTCCCACAGAGCTGATTCTTGTTTGATTGGCCACTGGAATGTCTCCTGTCCTGCAGGCAACTTGGAGTTGCCTTGTAAATAGCTCCAGGTCGCACTGTGATTCATTCTCAAGTCGTGTCTGAGTTGCCTCATAAAATCGCACTGGAAGTCGTGTTGCCCCTGTGTGAATGGGCTCTTAATGTCCATTTGTTCTTGCATGTAAACATCAACAAATTGTTTTGTATTTCAAAGAAGTAATGTGCCTCCCCTTTGTCTTGCATAAAAGGACAGGGGCAACTCAGTCTAATCAGAGCAATTATCTTGAATGTATCACCATGTACTGTGTTGCTCTCCAGGCTTGTGGTTAGCTGCTTGCCTGAATATTAAATACATCTTTTAAAAATAACTTTGGTTCAGCAGTCAACATGTTATTGGAAACCCCTAGTTCTGGGGGTACCCCGACAGGAGCTTCCTACTGCAGACCTGCCATGTCCCCATTTCCCCGGCTTTCATCTGTCTGTCCTGTAGCTGTTTGCTGCAGTGATGGAAGTGGGATCTCTGGGGACCATCGTGTAGCGCTACCCCCAGTTAAGAGAGCCGCTGGATTTGTTTTGGGCCCTGAATACAGCACCGCCAACCCCCGGCAATCTACTCGACCCACTCTGGCACAGTTAGTCTAAGGGTTGTTATCTTATCACAATCTAGAAATATATGCACAATGATAACACACTGAGGGCGAAGTGTTAAAGTATAACTAGTTTACTTCTGTGTAAAAGGCATAGATTAACACATAACACATATATTGTCTGCAGAGCCCTGCAACGGTAAATATAGTACACACTGAGGATGCTGGCGATTACGCGCCAAGTGCAGCTATTCCTATCTATGTGCCCTTATGGCGCAGCAACAAAAAGTTCTAACTCCTGGTCAGGCCTGACTCAGATATAACTTAGTCTCTTGGGGAACAATTTCTTCGCATGCAGATTGAACGGTGGTGCACATATAGAAAGAAACAGTATTTGAAATCCACACGATAGGTAATAGAAGAACACTTCACCGGAGACTACACGACCCAGTTCTGTTACTAGTCTCCGGTGGAACAACAGATAAAACTTGGTGGGCCAAGGCAGTCTCTAGGCCTAATCAGAGTAAAGTATATTTTTGGATTGAGCAGGTGCTCGCTCACCACTCCAGACGCGATCCCAGTCCGGGACTTCCACCGACTGTGTCTCTGCACACAGCGTCTGCAACGGCCGGGTCCCCGGTCCAACTGATGTCAGCAACTTGGAGAAGTCGGATACCACCCAGGCTCGCAGTGGGGTGGAAGGCTCTCTGGAAGTTGTGCAAGGCCCTGGCTTCAGGCCCTGTACTGCCGCAGATCCGCACGGGAAGACCTGTTAATAGCAGTGCGGTGTCCAAAGAGGCCAAGCTCAGCCTCGCCCTCCTCTTATATAGTCCCACCCATGAGTCTCTGCGTGGCGAAAATGCACCCTGGGTGCCAAACGGGGTGCCTTAAAGGAGACCCCGCTACACACTCCCCCCACTTAAACTCTTTGGTCCCCAAAGATAACTGTTAACATATACTACGCACAACATGAGACAAAGATGCGTATGACGTCGGCAAGGGAAGTTTCCACCAAAAACGAGGGGGTGGACTTCCTTGCCCACAGGTCACACTACCATTAGTGGCCTGCCTAGCTGTGCCAGCGGGTGAGTTGGGGTTGCCCCCACCAAATGAACAGTGGAGGGATCAGGGTCTTCCACACTCCTCCTAGCAGTGACCACAGTGTCTTCCGAGCTCTTCCCCATCTGTGGGTAAGTCAATTTTCGGGGGGCCTTATGGTCCTTCTCATTCTTCGCTCTCTCGGGATTTCTGGTTCAGACAATACAGGTTCCTCTTCTGGAACCGACTTGGGAGTTTCCACAGGTTTTGGGACACTTGACCCAGGAGCGGGGAGATACACGGAATCTCTTGGATCCCCCTGTAAGAGTAAGTCACAGGCATCTTCCCAAGAATCTGACAAAGGACTGGACGGGATGAACTCAGTAGCTTCTACATTCAGTGTACTGTCTATGGTGTCTTCATCAGGTGGAAGATCAATAGCAGAAGTTTCTGGGGCCTGGGAGGGCCAAAGCCAATCAGGTTCTTCTCTCTCATCTTCACTTAGCTCCGAGGTCTCTGTATCCCCAATCTGAGGGGTCTGGGACCGAGTGTTTGGCCTGGGAGTATCCAGGATGGAAGTTGGCTCAGGGGAACCCATCGCAGGGGGAATCCGAACTGCTTCAGCTAGTGGGAGTAGGTGGTTCCGATGCCAAGTCATTAAGGGCCCCACCTTCCCTTCTGGCTTTAGTCTGTAAACAGGTAGGCCTGGTAGTTTTTTGCAAATAACATAGGGTTCAGGTCTCCATCTGTCTGCAAGCTTGTGTTTTCCAGGGACCCCCAAGTTTCGTAGTAACACTCTGTCTCCAGGTTGTAAATCTTGAATCCGAACTTTCAGATCAAAATTTTTCTTGTTGCGAGCCCCCCTTTGTTCTGAGGCTGCTTGGGCCTGCTCATAGGCCAATTTTAAATTGTGTCTGAGTCTATCCACATATCCTTTGTGAGAAGTGGCAGAACAATGGTCTATGGAGGTGCCAAAGGCCAGATCTACCGGTAGTCTTGCTTCTCTTCCGAACATAAGTCGATAGGGTGAGTACCCTGTAGCGTCACTTGTGGTGCTGTTGTATGCATGCAAAACTGCTGCTATGTGGTTGCTCCAATGCTGCTTCTTTTCACTGCTTAAGGTCCCCAGCAAGTTTAGCAGGGTTCGGTTGAACCTCTCCGGCTGAGCATCACCTTGTGAATGGTAGGGGGTAGTTCGTGTCTTCTTGATCCCCAAGGAATCCAGGAGCTTCCGGATCAGCCCACTTTCAAAGTCCCTTCCCTGATCTGAGTAAAGCCGTTGTGGTAGCCCGTAGTGTACGAAGTTTTTCTCCATAAGTACTTTAGCTACAGTGGACGCCTTCTGGTCTTTGGTTGGGAAGGCCTGGGCATCCCGAGTGAAAAGGTCGGTTACTACCAGAACATTTCCTAGGCCACTCAAGTCGGGTTCGAGGCAGAGAAAATCAATGCATACCAAATCTAGTGGGCCTTGACTTTGCAGATGGCCCATTGGGGCAGCTTGATGGGGTAAAGACTTTCGCTGGATGCAGCGTGCACATGAGTGGCAATATTCTTCAACTTCGGCCCTCATGCAGGGCCAATAGAAACGGTCCCTAACGAGTTGAAAGGTCCTTTCCGGCCCCAGGTGGCCATGGTTGTCGTGTAGAGCAACCAAGACAGTCTCTCTGTGTTTCTTGGGCAGAAACAATTGCCATTTGTCTTCCAGGTCATCAGAGGGGCCCCTTCGGTAGACCACTCCCTGATGCACCTGCAACCTGTCCCACTCCTTCCTCAACAGGCGAGCTTCCTTTGAAGAGTGACGCAAGAGTCTATCTGGGTCCTGCCTCTCCAAGGCTTCCAAGACCAATCTCCCCATCGGGTCTTCTAATTGGTCACATCTCAACTCCCTCTTTGACAGTTTTGGCAAGTTATCTTCCTCCAACTGGGTTACCCCACAGTACTGTTTGGGGACCCCTACTACAGTGACCCCTATTTCTTCTGCTCTTGAGCCGCCACCGGCCTGGAGTTCAGCCCCCTGACAGAAGGCCCGCACCCTGTCGGGTGCCACTTGGGTCCAGTCTTCTGTACTGCTGATGGGGACATGAGATCTTCTAGACAAAGCGTCTGCATCTCGATTTCCAGCCCCAGGCCTGTATTTCAGGCTGAAATTGAAGGCAGACAGTGCCGCCAGCCACCTATGTCCTGTGGCATCCAGCTTTGCTGTGGTGAAAAGATAGGTAAGGGTTGTTGTCGGTTTTCACAGTGAACTCTGCCCCATACAGATAGTCTCGGAGTTTGTCAACTACTGCCCACTTGAGGGCCAGGAACTCCAACTTATGAGTAGGGTAGTTCTTTTCAGAGGGAGTCATACTTCTGCTCACATATGCAACAGGTCTCAGTTGCCCTTCGTGCTCCTGATAAAGCACTCCTCCCAGACCATCATGACTGGCATCTACGTGGAGTTCATAAGGCTTCTTTGGGTCTGCGTAGGCCAGGACAGGGGCAGTGGTTAGACTTTTCTTCAACATCTGGAAGGCCTCTTCACACTTCTCGTTCCACTGGTCCTTGACTGACTCCCCTGGCTTCCTGAGGCCTGAGTCATCCTCTTCCCCCTTCGTCTTGAGCAGTTCATTCAGAGGCCTTGCTATCCGAGCAAACCCTTCCACGAACCTCCTATATTAAGAACAGAATCCCAAAAAGGATCTGAGTTCTGTCACAGTGGTGGGCCTTGACCAGGAGGTGACTGCCTCCAACTTTTCGGGGTCTGTGGCTACCCCATCCTCGGACACTATGTGTCCCAGATAGTTAACTGATGACTGATAGAACTGGCACTTTTCAGGTGAGAGCTTGAGTCCCTCCTCACTGAGTCTTCTCAAAACTTTCTCCTGCCTCTCTTCATGTTCTTTCAAGGTTCTCCCGAAGACAATGATGTCATCCAAGTATACAAGGACTTCGATGAGGTTCATGTCTCCTACAGTCTTTTCCATGAGACGTTGGAAGGTGGCCGGGGCTCCAGACAGACTTTGGGGCATCCGGTTGAATTCAAAGAACCCCACTGGGGTTATGAAAGCTGTCTTCTCCTTGTCTTCTGGATGCATAGGGATCTGATAGTACCCGCTCTTGAGGTCCATGATGCTGAACCACTTGGCTCCAGACAAGCTCTGTAGGGCATCCTCTATCCTCGGAGTGGTGTACTGGTCGGGTATGGTCCTCCTGTTGAGGGTCCTGTAGTCTATGCACAGCCTCAACGACCCATTCTTCTTCCTGACCACCACTATCGGGGAGGCATAGGGGCTTCTAGATTCTCGAATCACACCAGTTCGCTTGAGCTCGGCGAGCTGTTCCCTCAAGTCTTCGAGGTCTGCTAGCGGAACTCGCCCAACCCTCTCCCTGAAGGGCTTGTCTTCCTGGAGGCGGATTCGATGGGTGGCACTCTTTGCACACCCCACATCGAACTCATCTTGGGAGAAGATCTTTTTCCACCTGGTCAACTGGGCCTTGGCTCTCTCTTTCCAAGCCCTGGGCAGGTTTGGGTTCTCCATGGAAAGTTTCTCCTACACAGTCCTTTCTCCCTCTGCCTTCTCCATGTCCGACAAAGCAACTGGGGTAGCAGGGCTCACCTGGCCCAGCAACATCCTGGTTGGGATCTCCATGGGGCCATCCGTAGTATTCCTGACACTCACAGGTACTTTACAGTGTGCCTTCTTCAGGGCCCTCAATAGGACCACTTCTGGGACTACTTCTAAGCCCGAGTGATCTCCCCCTGGGTCGGGTTCCAACATGACAAAGGGCCCAGGCTGCTTCCAAGTGAGTTTCACAGTGGCTTTTAAACAGGCTACTTCACCGGGCTGCAGCACTATTCCTCTTCTTCCCAGCCTCCAGACCTTCCCTACCCCCTCTTCTGGGGCCTTCTGTTCCAAGATCAGTCGCTGATAAGCTGTCTTCAGCATTGGGTGGATCTTGGTGACTGTGGGGTCTTTTCTTCTTGTCAGAGGGGCCAAGAGTCTTCGGACCAGATCCGCGTTGGTCCCTATTATTAGGGAACTCTTGTTAGCTCCAGGCGGTCGGGGGCATACCACAGCCAAGGTATCGAACACTTCGGCCTTCCCGTCTATGGACGGGTCAAAAGTCAGTTTTATAGGCAGATAGCCATCATAAGGGAAACTCTCAGTCCCAATTCCCCATATTTCCATCTCTTCAATCTTCTGGATGGGTAGGTGACTTAGATGCTTGTCATAAAAGTCTCGGTACAACAGGGTCACTTGTGCCCCAGTATCCAATATGGCTCTGGTGTAGACTCCCTCCACTTGGACAGGTACTATCGGGGAGGGGCCTACCAGCTTCTCTGGATACCGCTTCGAGGGGGTCTCTTTCTTTGGATCTTTGCGTTTCCCTTTTGGACTCTCTTTCTTCCATTTCTCTTTGGACTTAAGTCTCTCTTGGGCCTGGTATGCATTGATCTCCCTCCTTTTAATGCGTGTAACTACCCGCTGAGGGACATTATTCTCTTTCTTTGGTGTACGTTCCCACTGAGGAACCCTGTGCTTCTTCTGACGGGTTTTGTCCACTCTTTTCCTGTGCTTCTCATTCAGTTTGGAGCTCACTGGAGATGATGGGCACCCGGTTGACTCCTTCACCGGGGCCCTCTAAAGTTTTCCGCCGGCTTGCGGTTATTCATCTTTTTTTTCTTTGGGCTGGAACACACTTTGGCGAAATGGCCAGCTCCTCCACAGTTGAAACAAATCACATCCCCCCCATCTTGCCAGGATGCGGGCGCTGAGATGTTTGGAAACAGTTCCTTCTTTGGGCTTTCCCTCTCTGGTACCCCTTGATCCTTGGCCATCATAGAGGTCAGCATCCCCAATACTTGGGACATCTGTGACTTCAAGGTATCCACCTCTGAGTCTCTCTCGAGGGTCATGGCCGTCCTGACCACCACTGCCAGAGGATTGGTTGGCTCGACTGATTGGTTCCTCCTTTTGTCTTCCAACATAGCCTCTTCTTCTCTGACCACTCGGATTAAGTCGGGGTACTCCAGGCTCTTCCCGTCCTGTCGAGTGTGTAACGCCAATGCGATGGGGTCCAGGTGCTGTGCTCCCCTCAACACCTGCTGAACACGGGCCTCATCCACCTTCCTTGGGTCGATCCCCTTCTTCAGTATAATTTTATGTAGGATCTTATCCAGACGCCTCATGAACTCTGACAGTTTCTCTCCTGTCTTCTGATAGCAGTGCTCCAGCTGGTAAGTGAGCTCAGTGACTTTTTCTGTTCCACCGAACACATTCTGCAGAATGTCCAGATAATCCTGTGCATCACAGTCTTTCTTGTTCAGCTTGAGGTTGCGTATGGCCTCCAAGGCAGGCCCCTTCAGACTCTCAGTGATTCTTTGTTTCTTTCGGTGTTCTGGGACCTCCCATTCTTCTAAAGCCTGGGTGGCGCCGACTAGCCACTCCTCAAATCCCTCTTCTCCCGAAGGTACAGGTTTCCTTCCAGAAAACATCCTGAGTTTTCTGTATCCCGACATCGGGTAGTCTGTAGGATCCTTCTTACACTGGGCTACAATCTACCCCAGGACCGCACATAGTTCTGCGCTGAGGGTGGCCGGTGGTGACCCGGGACTCTCTTTTGCCTTCTGCTTTCCTGCTTTTGGGGACTGCGGTGGAGATGTCTGTGGAGGTGATGGTTTTGGTGTCTGAAACCATCCTCCCTTGACTGGCAGCGCATGTATTAAGCTATAGGTCTGATCATCCACTGCTTTTATGCTTGGACTTTTGAAATGCTCTGGGATTTCATTCTTCCATTCTACTAGTGCGTGGGTCAGCGAAGAATTCGACCTGACATCCATGACCCATGCTTTCTGGTGTAGGGACAGCGACATTACTAGCTGCTTTACCGCTACTTCATGCCAGATCCCCGGGAGTTCAATAACTACTGCCACGGCTGAATCGGTGCCCGCCACCGTGCACCACTGTTCCACTTCCAGCGGGTCCATGCTGGTACTTTTGGCGCGTTGCTTGCTGTATCAGGATCCCGGACTCGAGAGCCCCCACGTGTAGCGCTACCCCCAGTTAAGAGAGCCGCTGGATTTGTTTCGGGCCCTGAATACAGAACCGCCCACCCCCGGCAATCTACTCGACCCACTCTGGCACAGTTAGTCTAAGGGTTGTTATCTTATCACAATCTAGCAATATATGCACAATGATAACACACTGAGGGCGAAGTGTTAAAGTATAACTAGTTTACTTCTGTGTAAAAGGCATAGATTAACACATAACACATATATTGTTTGCAGAGCCCTCCAACGGTAAATATAGTACACACTGAGGATGCTGGCGATTACGTGCCAAGTGCAGCTATTCCTATCTATGCGCCCTTATGGCGCAGCAACAAAAAGTTCTAACTCCTGGTCAGGCCTGACTCAGATATAACTCAGGCCTCGTACACACGACCGATTTTCTCGTCGTAAAAAACACGTAATGTTTTTTTCGACGAGATTCTTGTTAAGCTTGTCAATTTTCTCGTCAAGCTTTCTATGCGTACACACTGTCATTTCCCAATTTCCTCGTGGTTCTCTGCGCTCACGTCCAGCACGTACGACGGCACTATAAAGGGGAAGATCTTTTTTCTTGGCACCACCCCTTGGGCTGCTTTTGCTGATCTCGTGTTACCGCGTGTGAAGTAAAAGTTTGGGAAGAGACGATTCGCGCTTTTCAGTCTTCGTACTTTTCAGATCGTTTTCTGCCGTTCAGTTTGTGCTTGTGGGTTCGTATCTTGACTTTCAGGGCATCTAGGCAGGTCGTATCTGTTTTACAGTGCGTTCTTGCCTGTTCGTTTCTGAATTTCAGTTCGTTATTCATAGGCCTTGCTGTTCTAAAGTGCGTTCTGTTCTGTACGTTCTGATTAGACGACCGTTTCCTAGCCATGTTGCCTGGACGTTCTCGTCGTCGAGTTCGTGCTGTGCGTGCGCTTGGTGTTGGTCTGCTTGTTTTGGACCAAGACCAGTCCATGAATGGAGTTCATGGACCAAGAATTGGTTGCTCCAGCGGGACCAATTCTGCCACATGCCTCTGCTGCGGGAGATCGTCGAGAATAATCCTGAGGACTACAGGAATTTTCTGAGGATGTCTGACCCCGTTTTTCAGGAACTGTTGGCTTTGGTGTCCCCCTATATTACCAGGAAGGACACCGTTATGCGGGAAGCCATCAGTGCTGAGCAGAGGCTCATCGCCACGTTGCGTTACCTGGCGACAGGGAGAAGTCTTCAGGACTTGAAGTTCACCACAGGCATCTCCCCCCAGGCTCTGGGCCTCATAATCCCAGACACCTGTTCTGCCATTATACAAGTCCTGCAGGAGGACTATATTAGGGTAAGTTTTCTCCCTTAACATCACATTTTATGTATTACATGTATGCTAATGTATTGTATTTCTTTCATCCTTCCCTAATTACCATGATTGTAATATGCTGAGAATGTCCCCTTTGTCCCCATGCATGTTGGAAGCTTTAGATTGCCCCTTTTTATCCTCCCTAAATATTTCCCCTCACTAACTTTTCCAGCAGGGGCGCCTGTTGCTCCAAATGTTGGGGGGTTCAAACCCCAATTTAGGAAATAAACTTCCTCCTTTTTTGCTCTGTTGCCTAATAAACGCCCCCAATTGTCCCCTCCAATGCAGCCATTTTGTTCCCTCAAATGCAGCCATTTAGTCCCCTCTAATGCAGCCAGTTTCCCCCCAGCCCTGCACTTACCTTCTTGTGGTCAGCGCCATCCTTCTTCTGTCCTTGATGTCTTCTCCTTCCCTTCATGTTGCATCAGCCAATCATGTTACCATTAAACAGACTTGGTGAACATGATTGGCAGAGCAGCCTGTCAGTGTTTACACAAGGAATGCCCCCCTCCTTGCGTCCCCGATTTTTCTTTGAGGAAGCCAATTACATCCCTCAGGTTGTAATTTGCAAGACTATTTTAATACCTGTTTCTGCTCTGCATTTTTAACCCCCTAAATGCCGCAATTATTCATATGTCGGTCGCTTTACAAGAGGCCATCCACCTGAATAGTGTGCGGCATAGACAATACATAGGTTCATGCAACGCATGAACCTATGTATTGTTCTGAGTGATGGGCACAGGAGAGAGGGGACAGTGCTCCAGCGCCCACTCTGGACGCACCGCCACTGCAATGCTATCCTGTGGCCAAACACATCTCCCCCCCCCCCCCAAAATAATTTAGTAATGGCCCATCAGAGGGGGTGATGAATATGATAAATGAGCCTTCCATTATACTTTTTTTACACACCTTAATAAACGTATAATTAGATTGATGTTGGTCTCTAATTTTTTGGGATAGAATTTCCTTGTAATGTATGCCTTTGTTTTTCTAATATTATTTCATCTTGTTTCACTCCACAGCTTCCTTCCACGCCACAGGAATGGCAGACTGTGGCATCGGAGTTTGCCACGCGGTGGGACTTCCCCAACTGCGGTGATGCCATAGACGGGAAGCACGTCCGCATCGTGCCGCCACCCTGTTCTGGGTCCTACTACTACAATTACAAGGGGTTTCATAGCATTGTGCTGATGGCGGTGGTGTCAGCACGGTATGAATTCCTCTATGTTGATGTAGGGAAGAATGGCCGGATGTCCGATGGGGGATCCTTCATCCAGACGGAGTTTGCCCTCCGTCTCCAGAGTGACGACCTTGCATTGCCACCGGATGCAGGGAATATTGAAGGACTCCCCTTTGTTTTCTTGGCTGATGAAGCCTTCGGACTCGGACGGCATCTTATGAGGCCATTTCCACAGAGGACCCTGACCCCAGAGAAGAGTGTGTTCAATTACCGGCTGGCCAGGGCCCGAAGAGTCGTTGAAAATGCCTTCGGCATAATGGCCAGCCGGTTCCGCCTTTTTATGACTTCCATTCACTTGGCGGACTACAAAATAAACTATGTAGTGTTATGCTGCTGTGTGCTACACAACTTTCTGAGCCAAAAATCAAATTCCTATATGGCCTCAGTTTTTCCAGAGGCTGGACTTTCCCCTGCAAATCCCCTTCCGGGCCTGGAATCTGCCCGTCTTGGCTTGCCCCCCCAAAATGCCCGTGTGGTTCGGGACAAATACATGGACTATTTCACGGGTAGGGGGGCAATTCCTATGCCAGCCTATGTCTAAGTATCCCAATAAAAATCTTGTTTAAACCTTTAATTATTTGTTCTTTCCTGTCTCCTAGTTTGTCTTTGTGCATTTGTAGTGGCAAGTGTATTTTACTTTAGTAAATAACAACCAATTTCACTATGTTACCTTACGAAAGAACCAAATAAGCTTAGAGAGTATTATAAAAAGAAGCTACACGTTGTTTGTGGGCAAATATTTTACTCTCTGCACATTCTCTTCTTTTTTTTTTTTTTTGTTTTACTTTGGGGTTGGCCTGGCCACAACCCGGCAAATTTTGGCTTATGAAAATACAAAAATATCACTTGCATTTCTAAAATTACAACATTGGATACCTCTGAGCAATCGGAGACATTCACTTACACAAACTATGTCTCTATGTGCCCGTCCTAATATGGGGTCCTGCCACCCCTTGCCCAGCCAAAAATTCAATATGCACACATTTTTAATTTTTTGCATATAGGAAGTTTACAATCCTGATCCCTATTGTCAACATGTGCTATCTGCCATCAGGGGTGATCAATGGACGTGTTTTGGGGGTGCATCCCCTTCCTCAGTTCACCAACTTTTGATACGAGGAAGGGGTTGCACCCACAAAAGACGTACATGGATATCCCCTGATGGCAGATAGCACATGTTCACACACTGTGTGCATATTCAATTTTTGGCTGGTTTGTTACTCAAAAAATTAGAAAAAAATATAAAAACAAACATGTAAAAACAAATGTGTTTGGATGGCTTATTGAATTCTCCCCAAAACATCGAGAATGTCTTTAAATGTTTGTTCCATCACATGGATTCTTTGTTTAATTAGGTCCAGTTCCGTGCTACATTCCATCACTTGCTGGATGAGGCGGAGGGCACTGTCAGCAGAGAACCGTGTGCTATCCTTCACAACATTTACATCCCCTAAAAACCCCCCCAAAAAATTAATAAAACTCTGCAGGCCTACCTCGCTTACCTTAAGCTGTGGTGTCAGATACTGACCTGTTGTGGTGACCAGATCCACAACGTCATCCACCTCTCCTTCCTGCACTTCTCCTTCCTCCACCTCAACTTCCTGCACATCTTTCAGTTGTGGATCTTTGGGAGTTTGGGGTTGCTTGGAAGTTGTGGGGTGCATGTGCTCCCTGGAGTGTCCTCCTCCCAGTCTTCTCTCCCCTATGAGAATAAAACCAAAGGTCTATTTATCACACTGTAAATCTCCTTGTTAAACTAAAACAAGGATAAATTGTTTGGAAGTGGGGTACAAGTGTGTGTTTGTGCGGAATTTAAAGAAGAATGCATTATTTATGACCCCAAATATGTTTAGTATTCACATTTGGATGTAATTTTTTGGACATGGAGGCACCACAAATAAACTCTGATGCACCTGGGTGACACCCAAAAAAGGCGGGTCTGTTGGCCCACACTATAGTGCTCCAAAGTACAGATGTGGAAGCAGCTGCTGAGTGTCCTCTCCTTTACACTGATAAAAGTTTGCATTTCATTCTCCTTACAAACACATCATCTAGACTTAAAAATTATCCACAATACTTGATCAAAAATGGCAGATGTCTAATTACTTTTGTGGCTCTTAAATAAGCCAAAACCGCGGATAGTGGCCGAACGAAGTGTCGGTAACGTAACGAACGATTACTTTGCCCAACCTAGTTCAAAATATTACATTTTGGAAGGGAGTCCAATATGATAAAAAAAAAAAAAAAATTCAGTTTCTAAAAAGATTAATAGCAGAAACGTCGTCATTTTACTTACTTTTAGCGAGCATCCTCTTTATGATCCTCAACTGGTCTGGCTCCCTCAGTTTGAGGTCTGACCACCTCTTTCTGAGCTGCTCATTTGAGCGTTTCACCCCGAACTTCGCCCTCAGACTCTTCACAACTTTAGTGAGGATTTTGGCCTTCCTTCTATTTGGTTTGCTATACGGCCCATGCTTGGCATCATAATCAGCCTTGACCAAGATGTCCACCATCTCCGCCATCTCCGCCAAAGACATATTCGATGCCTTGAATCTCCTCCTTGATCGTGACGTGTCCTCGGTCTCCGGGCTTGTCTCCTCGCTAGTTGCGGAATTATCAGACACCTGCTGTAACTCCGCCATATCTGTCTGCGCGCCGAAAGAGAAGGGGCGGGGAAAAGATGTAAGTTAGAACGTCATGGGCGGGCGACGTGTGCGGAGCGACGTGTTCGAATTTTGACGCATGCGTGGTGTGTATATAGCAAACACACATGTGACTATAGTACGTTCGGTGTGCGGAGAGAGGAGTTCAAGTGACGGACGTGCGAACGAAGGTATGTGATTTTGTGACTTGTAAAAATTGTTGGCCTATACTGTCTTGAGATTGTTGGAGGATATATATGGTGACTAGGATGTGAAGGAGGTTAGACTGTTTGCCTCACATTAATTAAATATAATGTATTTTACTTGCAGATACAATATGAATGTCTTTATTAGCGACAAAGAGTTCCTGGCGGAATTTATTGACCGGGTAAGGGAGCTGCCGGCTCTGTGGGAGACGAAAAACCCCATCCATAAAAAAAAGGGGTGAGAAAAGCAGCGCTGGAGAAGCTGCTCCCATTTGTGCATACCAAGGTGCCCACAGCCACAGCAAAACAAGTGGACACTAAAATTGGGAGCTTGAGAGGTACCTACAGGACTGAATGCTCTAAGGTGCTGGCTTCTCAGAGGTCAGGAGCAGCAGCAGATGATGTTTATGTCCCGATTTTGTGGTACTACAGCAGGATGTCCTTCCTGGATGACCACATTGAGACAAGGCCGTCACTCTCCACTCTTCCCCCCAGACTTCCCTGCAGCCAACCTGAGCCTTCTCTGGAGCAAGAGGAGGCAGCTATCCTGGATGATCCTGATTTGTCCATCTGGAGCCAGGTATAGTATAAACTGAAAATGTATTGGGATAAAATTAATGTTTCCCAAATATGTCAGGATGAGAAACATACATTATTTTGTATTCCACAAGTGAAATCAGGATCTGTAGACATTATTCTGCACTTAATTGTGTGGTAAATAGTCAAGCTGATGTAGTGGTAAATTTAAAGCAAGGATTTATGCATTTACATTCTAATTGCTTCCATCAGGATTACAAAGTTTGATGCAAAGATTAAACCAACATATTAAACTATGTTCCTTTTTCATACACAGGATGAAATCAGCCAGGAGGAGGGTCTGGAAACTGTCAGGCAGGAGGAGGAAGGGCCCAGTGGCAGCCAGGAGGTGGCAGGGCCCAGTGGCAGCCAGGAGGTGGCAGGGCCCAGTGGCAGCCAGGAGGTGGCAGGGCCCAGTGGCAGACAGGAGGTGGCAGAAAGGAGAAGCACCAGATCCCAGGTGCCTCCCATCCGGCTTCACAAAAGAGGCAGGAGGGACAGGACCACCAGTGAGGCAGCAATGGCCCTTATTAAAGAGGCCCATGCCACCCTCAAGGAGCCCACATCCCCTGAAGAGGCCATTGCCGGCCTAGTGGAGGCTAAGTTCAAGGTGATGAGCATGGAGCAACGCCTCCTATGCGAGCCCCTGCTCATCACCTTGCTCAACAAGGGGGTGATGGAGCAAATTACCCCCAATACCGCCATATGTGAGGTGGCCCAACTGACCCAACCTCAACCTCCACCTCCACCTTCCTCTTCTGCCCGACCCCCTTCTGCTACACCTCCACCTTCTGCCCCACCCCCTTCTGCTACACCTCCACCTTCTGCCCCACCCCCTTCTGCTACACCTCCACCTTCTGCCCCACCCCCTTCTGCTACACCTCCACCTTCTGCCCCACCCCCTTCTGCTACACCTCCACCTTCTGCCCCACCCCCTTCTGCTACACCTCCACCTTCTGCCCCACCCCCTTCTGCTACACCTCCACCTTCTTCTTCTGCCCCACCCCCTTCTGCTACACCTCCACCTTCTTCTTCTGCCCCACCCCCTTCTGCTACACCTCCACCTCCTCCTCCTGACAGGAGTACCCCTCCAGTGGGCCAGCCTCCAGCCAAACGAAGAAGGAAGGCTGCAGGAAAGGCTTCAGGAAAGGCTTCAGGAAAGGCTGCAGGGAAGGTTGCCAGGAAGAAGAGGAAGTGATGGCCTTGCTTCATTGTGGTCGGACAGAAGGCAGCCTGTTGTAGTACCACACACTTGGGACATATATCTCACCTGCTGCTGTTCCTGACCTCTGGGAGGCCAGCATCAGATTGTGTTCTGAAATGTGGGCCTTCTCAAGCTCCCAATTTTAGTGTCCACACAGGGTTGCTGTGTGCTCTGGGGTCCCTGGGATGCACAAATGGCAGCAGCTTCTCCAGCGCTGCCTTCTCTTTATTTAATTTATAAACATGAATAAATGTGTTTTTTGTTTAAGTTCATACTTGACTATGTGTATTTTTAAATAAAAAAAATCAAGCTTTGGAGTAAGCAGATACATTTGACTGACAATAAAAGGCACAGATATCACCCCCCCAAAAGAATAACTAAATCTGATTAGCACAAAAACATGGTGTGAAATTTTAATAATATAGATTCCAAAATTAAATGGGAGATCGCTATCAAAACATTGAGAAATTATATTTAACATCATTTTGAAAAATCTAACCATTTAAATTATTCCTAAAAACTTGCACGATATAATACAAATAAATCTTATAAAGAGCAGCATGAAAAAGGTTAAAAATAAGGCTCAACTCTGTGTGAATATCAGCAGCAAAAGAAGGTCACTCGTTTTGATTAATGTAACATTCTAACGAAGATTTCAATGCAGAACATTTAAACGATGAAATATTTATGAGCGTGACGAATGTGCTCTCTCCATTATGAAGGCTTGTTTTACCAGAAGATGCGCTCCCGTCTCATAGTTGCTTGTGAGCATGCGCGCTTTTGGAAGAGTCGTAAAAGCATACACACGAACCATTTTCTCGTCACAAAACAGGCCGACGAGAAACACGACGAGGAAATCTGGAATCCTGACGAGAAAATAGAGAGCAGGTTCTCTATTTTCTCGTCGAGATTCTCGGCAAGTTTCTCGTCGTAAAACCATACACACGAACGTTTTTCTAGACAAAAAAACTCTCACGGCACTTTTCTTGACTGTTTTGGACGAGAAAATCGGTCGTGTGTACGAGGCCTCAGTCTCTTGGGGAACAATTTCTTCGCATGCAGCTTGAACGGTGGTGCACATATAGAAAGAAACAGTATTTGTAATCCACACGATAGGTAATAGAAGAACACTTCACTGGAGACTACACGACCCAGTTCTGTTACTAGTCTCCGGTGGAACAACAGATAAAACTTGGTGGGCCAAGGCAGTCTCTAGGCCTAATCAGAGTAAAGTATTTTTTTGGATTGAGCAGGTGCTCGCTCACCACTCCGGACTTCCACCGACTGTGTCTCCGCACACAGCGTCTGCAACGACCTGGTCCAACTGATGTCAGCAACTTGGAGAAGTCGGATGCCACCCAGGCTCGCAGTGGGGTGGAAGGCTCTCTGGAAGTTGTGCAAGGCCCTGGCTTCAGGCCCTGTACTGCCGCAGATCCGCACAGGAAGACCTGTTGATAGCAGCGCGGTGTCCAAAGAGGCCGAGCTCAGCCTCGCCCTCCTCTTATATAGTCCCACCCATGAGTCTCTGCGTGGCGAAAATGCACCCTGGGTGCCAAACGGGGTTATGGGTAACATAGTCCTGGGGCCTTAAAGGAGACCCCGCTACAATGATATAAAGGGAGGGGGACTTTTGGGACCCTGATGTGAGGTGGGGAATCTGGGAACCGTGGTGAAAGGAGGGGGACACTGAGGACCCTAATTTAAGGAGGGGGGGCTCTGGAAGCCCTCATGTAAGGGATGGTGACACGGGGTACTCTGGGGATCCTGATATAAGGGGGGTGAATTTGGGGACCTTATAGAAAGGGGGGGCTCTGCTGTAACTGGGGAACTCTGGTGACCCTGATGTATGTAAGCGGGGGCTCTGGAGACCCTAATGAAAGGGGGGACACTGATGCAAGGGGGAGGAATGCTAAGAATCCTGATGCGGGGGGGGCACTTGGGACCCTTATTGAAGAAAGAAGGGGGACTCTATACTTACACCACTGATGTTGGAACATTTTTCCTACTAATGTAACAGACACGTTTTCCTTCCAGTGACACCACCAATGGGAGCATCTTATTCTTACACTGATACGGGGACATCTCCCCATATTTCATGTGAGATAGAATGTATACCGCTGTTAAACTTATATGTTACATGTTTTGGTGAGGCGCGCTGCGTGCATCGTTATTGACCCCCACCCCTCCCACTGCTCCACCTGGGGAGTGGGGTGCTGTTTGGCACCTTCGCCCTGGGCATCAGATGACCTTGTCCCAGCACTACTTGCATGTCTTGGTGTTTCTTATTTCAAATCTGTTTATTTTGTCTTTATTACTTTAAAGCGGTAGTAAAAAGTAAAAGCGGTAAAAAAAAAAAAAAAAATTCCCCCTCATAATGGATATGCATAATGGGTATGTATCACATACTAGCACAGTATGAGAGACTTACCCTAAAACAAAGTCCTCCAGCAGAGAGCTGTCGCTATGCAGAGGCTTCCAGCTTCACCCAGTCTTCCTTATGTGTTCACTGGCTGCAGGAGTCTCGTTCGCGGCACACAACTCTGAAGCAATGGCACGGGTATGCCTTTCCTTTAGAGCGCATTCGCTGGTGACGTCACTGGCTGCTGCTCGCTAGAATATCTCCTAAATGGTGCATGTTTAGGAGATATTTTACCTACAGGTAAACGTTCTTATACAGTAGCTCACAAAAGTGAATACACCCCTCACAATTTTGTAAATATTTTATATTATTTTATATTATCTTTTCATATGACAATACTAAAGAAATAGGAAGTATTGTCACAAGCATACTGGGATCTCCAAAAATGGGTCCAAAACTTTAATCAGCGATCACATAATTACAGTATAATAATGCAACCTTTTGGAGCCACGCAGGACACCTTTATCAGGCATGTGAACACTGAAGAAATAACACTTTGCTACAATATGAGTGTACAGCTTGTATAACAGTGGAAATTTGCTGTCCCCCTCAAAATAACTCAACGCCATTAATGTCTAAACCGCTGGAAAAAAAAGTGAGTACACAAGTGAAAATGTCCAAATTGGGCCCAATTAGCCATTTTCCTTACCCGGTGTCATGTGACTCGACCACCATACATCACTCTTGCATAGACAATGAACAGTCATTTGCTTTTGTTTTGTTTTTGTTTATCGGGGTATATAACTTGGTTGGGGTAAGGGGGTATGGGATGCCCAAAGAACAGATAATTTTTGCCATCAGTATTAAAGAATTGTTGAATCAGTTGCACTTAGAATAAATGATGGACTCTAACATTTACAGTCTCTACAATGCTAGTCCTTCCGCCCCATCATCTTTACACTGCACCAGGGATCGCTCTGAACACTCCCTAAAGGTTGCTGAACTTTGCCAAGTTTTGATAGGCCAGAGGCCTGCAGTACCCCTTCTTGATGCCCTAGTTAATTAGCAGCATTAGATAATTGGTGGACTACTGATCCCAGCTAGCCCAACTTGCAAATCCTGTGCCCGCAGGCCACATCGATTTGACACAAAAGCCCACAATCTCTCCTCTGGCCTTGCACCCAACTCCCCTGGCATGCCTCCTCCAGATATCCACTGTGCCTCACTCACCGACCTTCTCCTGCCCTGAGTCCTTGGTGAAGAATTTACCCGGACATGCGTACCGACTGCTTCTCCAGCTCCTCTGTTCCAAGACACCTCCTCCATGACCGTGTAAGGGGTCCCCTCCAGTGGGCTGGACCTGAGCTTATGTAGGAGGCCTTCCCCCTGCCAATTCCAATTGGGGATTCGTCAGGGCTCCTCACATGAGCTCCCTGTCACTCCAATTCCCAGCCCTGCCCCTCTTCTAGAACATTCTCCATGGAAGCAGGGGAGGTGCCCAAAAACTGAAGGACAGGTGGTCACACTCTCTGCTACACTAACCACTCCCTGCCCCCAGATCAAAACAAGCCGGCTTAGCATGCAGCATAGGCCTGCCTAAATTTGCCTGCCTGGCAGCTATCACAAAAAAAAAACACTTCTAACACCTACCTATGGTAGAGGGCACTAACATCCATCCCCCACCTGTGGGGAATTTTTTTTTCAAAAATACCTCCTGGGCCCAGGAGTAAAGGGCATCTCATAACATAGGTTGGATGGGGGAAGGGAGAAAACTTGGACGGGGATATGTACAAATAATTTAAGTACAAAAATATAGTATGTACATGCTGGTCACACATTTAGATTCCTAACTACAGGTCCCTGTAGCTAGGTACATACAAGTAGAACCAGAGCATTGCTCCCTCAGGAGATATACTCTGCTTCACACAGGTCTTCATCTGTCAGGCGGTGGAGATGGACAGCCGTCCCATCTCTGGCATTCCTAAAAGAAGACACAAACAAAAAAAAAACATCCTATCTATACAAAGCGATTTACCGTTGAGAGGGGGTTACAATCCTCTCTTTGGTGAACTGTTTTTTCACATTTACAGTCTGGGCATGTATTTTCCTGTCTGCTGTCACCCTACCAGGAGGGATCTAGGGGAACCTCCTTAAGAGCACAGCCAGACATGCATGCATGATTTAATGAGAAACTCTCTTTGCTCCTAAAAGGAGGGGCCCCTCCCGAAGTGGCAGGCAGCAAGAGGTTTGGCAGGGACAGTACACCCTAGTGTCCATGATAATTTTTCTCCATCAGGCACCCAAGGTGGCAGGCAAACACTGTCCTTGCAAGAAAGTTTTGTCTTTGGAGAAAACCACACAGGCCCTGCCCTGTCCTTGCAGTCCTTGTGTCCGCTTCTACATGGGGGCTGCACAGCCCAGCAGTCTTTCTCACAGGTAGAAACACAGATCCGGCAACCTCCTCCGGCTATCCCATTCTCCTCGGACAGAGACCGAGTGACTCCTGGTAGGCCGACCCGTCTTTACAACGAGGACGCGGTCTCTATAGATTGCACGTCCCAACTTCCATTCCTCCCGAATGTCTTTAAACCGGGCCCAAGCGCTTCTTTCTGGCACCCTCAAAGGTTTTGGGACATGCAGGTACTCCCAGATCATGTCATCCTCCCACTCTCCCCGTGAGTTCTCAATGATATCCCATGACCTGAGAGGGGACATAAGGGTAGTCAAGACCCCACTCCAGAGCAACCCTGCATTGGACCTCTTTGGAAGCGAGAGAGCCTGGGCAGTTTTTGGGGTTTTCCTCTGCCAGGCATAACACAGGAATCCTGGGCTTTGATTAGCCACTGCTTGTAGGTGGGTGCTCTGGTCTAGGTAGTAGAGGGTCGACTTACGAAGAGTCTGCTGGTTGAAACTGGGCCATGGGTCTATGGGAAAACAGACATATTTGGCAAAACAATCCCTACCTCAAACATCGTATCTTTTACGGAAGATTCATCGATGACATCATCATTATCTGGGATGGGGCGGGTGATGTCATCGATGACTTTGTTTCCCATTGCAACAACAACCCATATGGCCTTAGTTTTACTTCTGTCATGGATCGGGATAGACTAGCATTTCTAGACCTTGAACTATACCATATAAACAATGAAATACACACAAAAAATTACTTCAAGCCCACGGCAGGGAATTCTTTGCTCCACTACAAGAGCTGTCATCATCGAAAATGGAAAGACAATATCCCTAAAGGACAATTTTGTTGATTAAGAAGAACTTGCACCAATATATCAGATTACATAGACCAAAGCCTCCTACTAAGAAACAAACTAAAGGGGAGTTCCATCCTTTTTTATGTTTATTAAAAGTCAGCAGCTACAAAAAGTGTAGCTGCTGGCTTTTAATAAACAGACACTTACCTGCTCCACTGTCCAGCGACGCGGCCACCCGAAATGTCGCTCCTCTCCCCCCTCTCCGCGGCCCCTCCATTCAAACTGTGGGCACCCGGCCGTGACAGCTTTCGGCTTCACGGCCGGGCACTCACTGCGCATGCGCGAGTCGCGCTGCGCCCTAGGAGTGGACAGGTGATCGCCTGGGACCTGTCACGTGTCCCGGGTGATCGCCTACAGGGAGGGGCCCCCTTAGGCGATATAACGAGTCGCCTAAGAGGTCCCTGGGCGGAAGGAGGAAGTGGGACAGGAAGTCCCACTCCTACCGAAGCCCCCACTCCACCCCAAAAAAATTACATGCCAAATGTGGCATGTAAGGAGGCGAGGAGTGGTTAAAGCGGAAGTTCCATTTTTGGGTGAAACTCCGCTTTAAGGAAAAATGCTATCCCGATTCTTTGGTAGACCAGGCCCACAAACACTACTTACAAAATACTCCCCCAGTCACCCAAAAAAGACATTTCGACCAATCAGGCTGCTTCATCGCTAGATTCCACACTGACCTTTTTCAAAATGGAGACAATCTTCAAGAAATACTGGCCAATATTGCTTGAAGACCCACACCTTAAACCTCTTTTACCTGACCATCCTAGAATTACTTATAGAAAAGCCCAGAATCTAAAAAATAGAATTGCGCCTAGCAAATTAAAGCCACTAAAGGGGACCACATTGGCACGTGCCTGCCTGATTCCTTTAAGCGGCATGTTCCAGTGTAGAAAGCCATTGTGTAATACTTGTTCTTTTGTAAAACATGGCAAGAAGTAGTTCACAACAAAAGGAAAAAGCTATTCCTTAGGGGACTTCTATAATTGTTCTGACTTCGTAGTTTATGGCCTTATTTGTCCTTGCCACCTAATGTATGTAGGGCGCACCATACGTCCACTCAGACAGAGGTTCGGTGAACACCGTAGAAAAATAGAGGCAGGCAAGGACAAACACAGTGTCCCACAACATTTTGCTGAACATCACAATAAATTGACAGAGGGTCTCGAAGTTTGGATTTTAGAACAAATGCCAAAAAACCTTTGTGATGCCGAAAGATTCCATAAATTGTGTGAACGTGAGACTTATTGGATCTATTCATTAGATACTCTAAACCCTGGAGGAATTAATGAGGAGTTGGAAATTTCCACAATTCTGTAAAATATCATTGCATGTTATTGAACATACTTCCAATTTTCCTCTTTGCCCTAGGTGATGTTACATGTTGATCTCCTAAAAGCAAAATAGTCTTGTTTAAGATCATTTGGTTGGTGGGCCCTTCCATCACTCCGTAAGTAACCAAACCCACCCTCCTTCTCCCCTCCTCCTTCCCTTGGCCCCCTCTTCTCCCCTTTTTTGCCCCTCCCCTTTCCCCAACAACCACCTCCTACTTACCTTCCCCCCTCCCCTCCCTCTTAACTCCCTCCCATTTTCCCATTCTTCCCCCCCCTTTCCCATTTTCCCCTCTCTTTTCCCCACACACCCCCCCTTTTTTTTCCTTTCCTTTTCCATTTCGAAAACACAATATGAATTTATAGCATAAACTGATAACACAATGATATCTTATTTATCCCCATAATGCCAAATTTTGTTAAAATTTTATATTGTTTGCTATATGTATTAATTGATTGATACCTGCATCTTATTAATGAATTGATTAAGTGTACATTTTTATCATGTTTTCTGCCTTTGTATCAAAATATCCATTACCAATATCATGTTCATCTTGTAAAAGTCTATTGTGAAGCATATACATGTGCATATACACTTTATTCTTTCCCCATTTTCATATTGATATATTGCTCCTGTGTTCACACAGCCAGCAGTACTGAACTTCACCACTTCACCACTAGGTGGCCGTGCACTTTAGGCACATAAATAGACCACATACAGCCCCTAACCGTAGCTTGAGAAAGGAGCGCGCATCTTGTGTATCCCCTTGATGCGCCTGCTCAGAAACGCGTCGCTTTATGGCAGTACAGTCATTTCACTGAACTCTGCACTCCAGCCCTCTCTGACTGTCCGGATGCACGCCAAGCCTTGTTTTGGATCCCGCACAAATCCCGGAAGTCTCCTGTGAAACAGGACGCCGGCAGCACGGAGAAACAGAGCCTATTACCATCCTGACTGCAGAGATCATATCTGACTACACTGGACTCCCCTGCACTTGATATAAATAATTTTACATATGAGTGTTTTAATGCATCTGGCTATTAAATTTCAAACAGTCTTACTAAGAGGCGCCTGTTTCTTTGTTTTCTCTGGTTGAAACTGGGGTCCATACTGGGGGCTGTGGTTCTTCCATTACCTCAGACTGAGTCTCTGTTGAAAGGGAATCTCCTGTCTCCCCTCCTCTCCCCATTTGTTCAGCGTGTGAGGAACTGTAGAGCAGGCTCCAGACAGTGTGCGCTGTAGTGACACCTGGTGGCAGGCGCTGAGAATTGCAGGCTCTGTCCAGACATGTAGTATAGAAACTGTGTCACAAAGGCTGGAAACTGAAGACAGGCAAGCTGTACAGTAATCACCCTTGGCAACAGCAAAGTCTCTCCTCCAACATCTCACTGTGTGGGACTGACCGTGCAGCATCCCTTCATAGACACCCCCTGGTTGCATTCCGTTACTAGGGACAATGGCAAACATTAAAACTCCCTTTACTGTCAGGCAGCATTTTAGGGTTGAAAATATATTTATTGGTATTTTACCAGAGTATACATTAAAACAATATGCAAGGTTACAAACCGAAGACATTTACGGGTGAATCGGCGTGATGAGTCAGCAAAATGGCTATCGCCCACAGCTGAGCTCACATTGCCACGTATAACAGTGATAACACCAATGACCGTAAATCAACAAGGTAGAGTTGGCTAAAATAGCCTCATCAATTATGGTAAGATTATAACCACCAGATGACGTATCAGGAGGGGATGGCAAAAACAAAAGGAAAGGGTAGGGTGAAGCAATAAAAATAAAAATAAATTTTGAATTAGTGGATCAGGTTATGGGGGTGGGGTAGGGTAGGAAGGAACAGAGAGGCGAGGAAAAGACGGAAAAGGAGGAAGAGAGGAGACAGACAGTAGAGAAATGAGAGTCGAGAGAGTAAAGAAAAGTTTAAGAGCTGCTGAGGAGACAGTCCTGGAAGGATGATGGTGTTGTGGGGTGGGGGGGGGGACTCTAAGGTGGAAGCCCAGATCATTTCAGTTGCACGTGATGTGCAAGAATGATTACGTCGGAGCAGTCAACATATTCATGAGAGTGTCAGAGGAGGAGAAGCGAAGCCAGATGAGCCACAATAATTTATATTTGTCAAAGGTGTCGTTGGCAAGGGCCAGCATTTCCTCCATTCTCATAGTGTCGTTCATAATCGAGACCCAATGTGACAAGGGAGGAATGGTGGTTGTTTTCCAATAGGATGGGATGAGCTGTCTGGCCGATGACATAAAGAAATGGAGTAGATTCTGTTTCTGTGAGGTGATCGATCCCGGGAGTATAGAGAGAAGGGCAATCTTAGGGGAGGGAGTCAAAGATTCATCGTACAGTGTGTTATAGCAATCAAATACCTGATTCCAGAAGGGATCCTCTCGCATTCCCACCAGACATGGAAGTAGGTCCCCGTAGTGGCAGAACAACGCCAGCAAGACGCTGAGGTGGACGGAAAAATCTTATGTAGTCTGGAGGGGTCTCTGTACCACCTTGCCAGTATCTTGTAGTTTTTTTCCTGGGAGTAACAGGAAATTGTGGACTTATGGGTAAAATGGAACGAGGTCTGCCAATCAGGTCGCGGGATGTCCTCACCTAAGTCTGCAGACCACAGCCTGGTGTAAGAAGGTAGATCAGTGTGCGTAAGGGTTTGTAAGAGGCAATATATGGACGAGAGAAGGTGTCTGGGCGTTTCCGAGAGGGAACATAGCCGCTCAAATTCAGTTCTAGGTCGATGTATTTGGGATGAAGAATGTAAATGTTTCGTGAGAGTAGACAAGTGTAGTGTAGTGAGCCAATCGCAAGGTCCGGTTGATGTCACAGGTGTCCCTTGTGTCGGGTGTACAAAGGAGTGCGCTTGGGGCCAGTCAGTCCTCTTGTTGGGGCCTATCGTCGCTGTCCCTACACCCTGGGGGAAGGCGGGATTATCAAATAGGGGAGACAATGGTGAGGGTTCGGAGGATAGAGTGGAATTCAGTCCCCTATAATACCACAATCTGAGAGAGGCCAATGTCAGAGGGGAGCAAGAGGGAATACGAGTGAGTACATTTTTGTATCCCCATAGTAATGCTCAGAGATCTACGGGAGCTAAATCCTGTTCTATGGCGACAGAGGCCTTTAAGAAGGGACGAGGGAACCATTCAAGGATGCGCGCAACGTGGGCGGCCTTATAATAGGACTCAAAGTCAGGGAGGCCCGCTCCACCCTGCATTTTTGGGCGGGTGAGCAAATTACCCCTCACTCTAGGTAACCTCTGGTTCCACATAAATATAACAACGAGGGAGCGTAGAGAGGCAAAGAAAGATTTGGGGACCAGGATAGGAACAGTTTGCAGTAGGTACAGAAGTTTGGGTAGGGTGTCCATTTTCAGGGTATTGATTCGTCCAAACCATGGTAAAGAAGACCCCCCCCCCATTCCCCCAGGTCCTTCCGCAGACGGGAGAGTAAGGGAACATAGTTCAAAGAAAAGAGATTGGAGAGGTCAGAAGGTATGATGACCCCCAGGTACGAAACACCCTTCGTCTGCCACTGGAAAGAGAAGTTCGCCCTGAGTACAGACATCGTGGTGGGGGGAAGGGAGATATTGAGAGCTTCAGTTTTAGAAATGTTAAGTTTGAAATTGCTGAACGAGCCAAAGCGATGGAATTCTGAGAAAAGGGATGGCAAGGAAGTCAGGCAGCATTTTAAAAGTTAACTTTGAATTCCTGCAATGCAGTGTAGAATGTCCGCGCCATTCAGAGCGCTGGACATATTTGTAATCCATGAGCGCGATCGCTCGTTGTGGTTGCCACGGGTGATGGCACATGGTTACAGTCACTGAATTGCAGGGCTAGTCACATGTAAGTGTCCGGTTGAGGCAACTGGGTGCAGGATGTGATGGCAACGCTAATCCTGGACGGTTGCTACGGACAATGGCACTTTGGAACAAGCTTTAGTTCTTGGTTGCTATGGGCAACAGCATTGGCAAAAAGTCACTTTTAAAGGCGAACACACAGTCCTTTCCCTGATTAAATCCCTGAAACAGCAAAACAAGAAAAGTCCCCGCTTTTTCCTGACGGTTGCTAGGGGCGATGGCCAGCAGGTTAACCGTGAAGATGGATATCGGTGGGACCTCCAAATGTAGCGGATGGTTGTTACTAGTTACTAACATCCACCATGTTCACCCTGCTGCCAGACCTCCATACATCACTCTTGCGTAGACAATGAACAGTCATTTGCTTTTGTTTTGTTTTTGTTTATTGGGGGACATAACTTGGTTGGGGAAAGGGGTTATGGGATGCCCAAAGAACAGATCACTTTTGCCATCAGTATTAAAGAATTGTTGAATCAGTTGCACTTAGAATAAATGATGGACTCTAACATTTACAGTCTCTACTTCACTTCTCCTCTGCACCGAATCCTGCAGACTGTTACTCCCAGGACTCTTCTCCTCCTGCACAAACTTTACTGTACAATGCTAGTTCTTATGCCCCATCATCTTTACACTGCACCAGGCATCGCTCTGAAAACTCCCTGATGGTTGCTGAACTTTGCTGAGTTTTGATAGGCCAGGAGCCTGTAGTACCACTTCTTGATGGCCTAGTTGTTTAGCAGCATTATATAGTTGGTGGACTACTGATCCCAGCTAGCCCGACTTGCAAATCCTGTGCCAGCAGGCCACATCGATTTGACACATAACCCCACAGTCTCTCCTCTGGCCTTGCACCCAGCTCTCCTGGCATGCCTCCTCCAGATATCCACTGTGTCTCATTCACGACCTTCTCCTGCCCTGAGTCCTTGGTGAAAGAATTTACCCGGACATGCGTACCGACTGCTTCTCCAGCTCCTCTGTTCTAGGACACCTACTCCATGACAGTGTAAGGATGAGGCTCCCTCCCACCTCCCGAGCTCCTCAGCCGAGGCCTGCACCCCCCCCCAGATGGGGATGCTGCAGTCTAACACTCCATTCTTCACTTCACCCAGCCGACAACTCCCCTCTAGTGGGCTGGACCTGAGCTTATGTAGGAGGCCTGCCCTAGGGTTGCCACCTCATCCCTTTAAACCCGAACACATATGAATTACACAGGTTCTGTGGCTGATTAAGGTGGTAATTAAACTCACTTGGTGCCTTATCTGCATTAAATTAGCCACAGAACCTGTGTAATTCATATGTGTTCGGGTTTAAAGGGATGAGGTGGCAACCCTAACCTGCCCCCTGCCAATTCCAATTGGGGATTGGTCAGGGCTCCTTACATGAGCTCCCTGTCACTCCAATTCCCAGCCCTGCCCCTCTTCCAGAACATTCTCCCTGGAAGCAAGGGAGGTGCCAAAAAACTGAAGGACAGGTGGTCACACCCACTGCTACACTAACCACTCCCTGCCGCAAGATCAAAACAAGCAGGCCTAGCATGCAGCATAGGCCTGTCTAAATGTACCTGCCTGGCAGCTATCACAAAAAACCCCACCTCTAACACCTACCTATGGTAGAGGGCGCTACCATACCACCATTTTATCTCTTTTTATCTTTAAACATGTTTTTTTTGGGGGGGGGGAAACAGTTTCATGCATTAAAAAAAACAAAAAAAACAGCAAAGTTAGCCCAATTTTTTTGCATAATGTGAAAGATGAAGTTACGCCAGGTAAATAAATACCTAACATGTCACGCTTCAAAATTGCACACGCTCGTGGAATGGCGCCAAACTTGGGTACTTAAAAATCCCCATAGGCGACGCTTTAAAAATGTTTACAGGTTACCAGTTTAGAGTTACAGAGGGAGGTCTTGGGCTAGAATTATTGCTCTCGCTCCAACATTTGCAGCGGTACCTCACATGTGTGGTTTGAAAGCCGTTTACATATGTGGCACAACTTACGTATGCGTTCGCTTCTGCAAGCTAGCACGCGGGGACAGGGGCACTTTAACTACTTTGTCATCTTTGTACGTCGGTACTTTGACGTAGAATACCAGGGTTATGGCAGCTATCTGCTGTATTTTCTGAAACTGCGGACGGTCCTCTTTCTGATAAAAGTGGTCTCTGCGATGGATCACCACAAGATCACTTTTGTTGTGTGCGGGAGACGGCCCTCCCGCTGTGCTCCGGTCGTCTCCGCTGCTTACCGGACACGCCGATAGCGGCGGAGATGATCGCGTCCTTTCCCCTCACAGACCAGAAACCAAGTGAGGGAAAGATGGCCCGCGCTCGGCTCCATAACATTTTTATTTTTTATTGCATTAAAGTGTAAATGTGACTTTTGACCCCAGATCTCACATTTAAGAGGTCCTGTCGTGCTTTTTTTCTATTAAAAGGGGTGTTTACATCCCTTTGTAATGGGAATAAAAGTGACCCAACATTTTTTTTTTTAAAGGACAGTGTAAAAATATAAAGTAAAATAAATAAGAATTGCATTTATTGTTTTAAAGTGGCCCGTCCCGCCGAGCTTGCGCGCAGAAGCGAACGCATACATAAGTCACACCCACGTATGAAAACTGTGTTCAAAGCACACATGTGAGGTATCACCATGATCGTTAGAGTGAGAGCAATAATTCTAGTCCTAGACCTCCTCTGTAACTCAAAACTGGTAACCTGTAGAAATTTTTAAACCTAGCCTATGGAGATTTTTAAGGGTCAAGGTTTGTCGCCATTCCACGAGCGGCCGCAATTTTCAAGACATGTTGGGTATCAATGTACTCGGCGTAACATTATCTTTCACAATATAAAAAAAAAATGGGCTAACTTAACTGTTGTCTTACTTTTTTTTATTTAAAAAAGTGTATTTTTTTCAAAAAAATTGCGCTTGTAAGACCGCTGCGCAAATATGGTGTGACAGAAAGTATTGCAACGACCGTCATTTTATTCTCTAGGGTGTCTGAAAAAATATATATGTAATGTTTGGGGGTTCTAAGAAATTTTCTAGCAAAAAAATATGATTTTAACTTGTAAACACCAAGTTTGAGAAAAAGGCTTGGTCCTTAAAGTGGTTGTACACCCCCGATTGTCACTTTTACCTATAGGTAAGCCTAGAATAAGGCTTACCTATAGGTAGTGGAAATATCTCCTAAACGTGCACGTTTACCCCTTAGTGCGCCGATGATGTCATCGTCGCATGCGCTGTAAAGAAACAGACCTCCGAGCCGTTAATTCACTCGCAGGTGCCATGACTGACAGCTCCCGTGCGCATGCGCAGTAATGACGTCATGCGGCTCCGGCCAGTGACAGACCCGGAGTCCGCGGCTCCCGGAAGGAAGAGGGGTGAAGATGGATGTGGCCACCAGCAGGGACAGCACAGGCTTCGTTTGCAGGTAAGTGCCACATAATGGGCTAGAATGCGATGCATACTAACCCATTATGCTTTTACTTTGCAGGGGAAAAAAGAGGAAGTAAAAAATAATATTAAAAGCCAGCAGCTTCAAATACTGCAGCTGCTGACTTTTAATATTAGGACACTTACCTGTCCTGGAGTCCAGCGACGTCCGCAGCAGAGGACGAGCAATCGCTCGTCACTCTGCTGCCCCCACCGCCATCCTCGGTGAGGGAACCAGGAAGTGAAGCCTTGCGGCTTCACTGCCCGGTTCCCTACTGCGCATGCGCGAGTCGCGCTGCGCCATTCTGACTGGTCCCCCTGTGTTCTGGGAGCCGAGTGTCTCCAAGAACACTACGGGTATTCTGCGGGAAGTGACGTGCTTCCTGCAGATTTCCCGCAGAGAGGACTCCCGGAAGTGGGTGCAAATACCTGTCTTAGACAGGTATCTGCACCCCCTCCCCCCTGAAAGGTGTCAATTGTGACACCGGAGGGGGGGAGGGTTCCGATGAGCGGAAGTTCCACTTTAGGGTGGAGCTCCGCTTTAAGTAGTAACATTTTTTTTATTGTTAATTTTACTTTTATTTTTCTAGTTTGATGATTTCTCTTTACTTTTATTTATTTTTGATCACCTTTTTTCCTATTACAAGGAATGTAAACATCCCTTTTTAAAGGTATAGTGCGTGACAGGTCCTCTTTACAGTGAATAACAAACAATCAATAAGTCCCCAGATCTCACCTCTAGGCTGGGAAGCCTGAAATAAAAATAAATAAACGATCTTGGCTTCTCAGCCGAGGCAGCATTTTTTCAAATGCAGAGGCCGGGCGTGACGTCATAAAACGCGCCCGGCCTCCGAACGATTATAGAGACTTCAGGGACCATCTGGCCCGCCGGAAATCTCTATGGTCAACATCTGGCGCCGGTCGGTTTCTTCTCTGGCTCACCGATTGCACCGGAGGGTGGCGGGAGGGGACGTCCATAAGGAACGATCAATCGGCTGAACAGCCGCTATGATTGTTCTAATATTGAAGGGAATCGCAGGCTCTAAAATAAGATATCTGAATGATGTCTGTGACTGCAGGCATCATTCAGATATAACCACTCAAAGTCCGGGACGTCATATGATTTGGCGGGTGGGAAGTGGTTAAGTGGTTAACACACATGAAAGCCACTTGAAAAGCACAAAAGATGTGTAAAATATGAAAACCTAAATGGATTTTTGTTTACTTAACTTTGAAACTGCAGCATCTCTACAGTTACCACCTTATGATACTATTGAATTAAACTATAACTAAAGACAACACTTTTTAGTTTGAGTGGAGAGAAATTAGAACACCTATTTATTTTTTTGGCTGTATGTACTCCTATTAGGTAGACTCACCCTCCTCTATTTGTCCTGCTTACCATTATCGTTGAAAGTGAAAGTAAAAGAAAATCCCAAATTTTGGGTTGTCCACATAAAAGTTATGGAGGGACACTAGTTCTGGTGACCTTGGGGGTGGGGGGGTCAAGGTATTCCCTTAATTTTCAGGGATTTCCTCTCACTTCCTGTTTTGGCTATGGGACAAGAAGTGAAGGTAAATCTTCTCAATAGGATACAGATGGCAGGAAAAAAATCTGTAATAACCCTCCCTTACCCTATCCAAGATGACGAAAAAGTTCATTTCACAGCATATCTGACAGTGACAGACAATTTTGCTACATATTTAAAGCGGTAATAAACCCTCCGGTACTATCATAACAATTTCCATATTCTTAAAGACCATATAGTTCTACATCGATTGATCGCTATATGTTTAATCACATTACTAGTCTTACTGTATAAACTGTTGATCTTGTAAAATGTAATTCCTGTAGGAAGCCCATGCCATCTCTGTTGTGGTCTTCCGCATCTTATTCAATTAGAATTTCCGCCCACAGTTCCTTCTTGTCTCTGTAATCCCATGCGTGCGCACTACGGTCACAATATTCAAGCCTCTTCTTCGCTCTTTGTGAGGAATGTAGACTAAGCATCATGGGATGTCGGGGCTGACGTCTACATGAGGAAATTACGCAGCCCCGACATAAACAAAGATATTTTCCGGCAGAGGCTCTGCTTGCCAGAATGAACGGGGATCCGGCGAATGTGCGGTACACATCCCCACTCGTGAAAAAAAAAAGGCTACTAGCAAACGATTGTAAATAATGACATGCACAAATAAATAGAAAGTCGAAATTTTGACTATACAACTGCTTTAAAGAGTTCACTTAGGCACCCCTTTCACATTGTGTAGGACTGGTCCTAGAAATCTGCAAACAAAAACATCAAATATTTTGTGCAAACTGTATACAAGCACTAAGGTGTACTGGAATGTACTTTGAGTGAGTCAACAACTATACACAACTTTATATTACATCAAACTGCATTATCTATTAAATTGTACATTTGTAGATTTTCCATTCTCAGTGGAATAAATTAAAACCACATCATGCCAAGCTAAATTATCCAAATTTAGAAACTATTTATAATTGAAGCACTAATTATATAGCTGAGATCACTTTACTAAAAGGTCTTTAACATTTTTTTTTTCAATCCAACTGGAAATAATAATATATATTATTCAGCATTTCACACACAAAGACAACTACAGGTGTTCAACAGAAATGTCCAATGCACATCTACTTCAGCTACATTCTTTATAGAAGGCTCAACAGAAAAACAAACTTTACAGTAAGTTCTAACACAATGACATTTCGTTTGCTAAAGCACTGTGTATCATATGATGCTGTACCTAGTGTATTTGATACCAGCGGTGGATCACCTTTAGAATACACTCCCTTCTGCAAGTCTAAATTATTTTTGTTATTTATCATGAAATTAAACAAATACTACTAAAAAAAAAAACAGAAAAGAAAGCGAGACAGTTAAGCCCTGTACACACGATCGGATAACCTATGGATTTTCGTCCGATGGATTTGTCCATCGGAAATCCGAAGAAACAGTTTTTCATCAGTCTTGGCCACAGCCGAACACCCCCGGGTTCGGTTCGCACCAGAACCCGCGAACGGACCGAAAGTTCGAACGAACATTAGAACCCTATTAAATACAATGGATGCAAACGTTCGAATTCTAAAGTGCTAATTATAACAACTATTATGCATGTTATTGTCATAAATAGGGTTTGGGAACCCGGGTTGTGCACCAGGGGACATGTATCAATGCAAAAAGAAGTTTTAAAAACGGTCGTTTTTCGGGAGCAGTCATTTTAATGATGCATAAAGTGAAAAAAAAAAGTCAAATATTCCTTTAAATATCGTACCTGGGGGGTGTCTAAAGTATGCCTGTGAAGTGCCACGTGTTTCCCGTGTTTAGAACTGTCCCTGCACAAAATGACACTTCTAAAGGAAAAAAAAGCCATTTAAAACTGCTTGCGGCTTTAATGTAATGTCTGGTCCCGGTAATATGGATGAAATTCTTTAAGAAAAATGGCATAGCTACCCCATGACCCCCCCCCCTACCCCAGCCCATTACCAGCCCCTTTGGGTCTTGTATGGATATTAAGGGGAACCCCGCACATAAAATAAAAAAGGCCCTATATACTCTGAACAGCCGTATACAGGCGGTGCATACAAGACAGGGACTGTAGGTTTGTTCTTATGTAGAATCTGTTTGTAATTTTGAACAGGTACATTGTTGAAGTGTAGCTCCAGGCCAATAATCTATTTTTAAACTTTTTGGGAAACATAGGTAAGGGTTATCACCCCTGTAACATTTGTTTTGCTGTCTGTGCCCCTGTTCAGAACATTTCACCTCACTTTCCGTCCCAATGACAACTGTTTTTGAAATGTGGTGTTTTTCTTGAAACAAGGATTGCTGATAAAGCATCAGTACAGATGAGACCCCTTTCTCCCATATTTATTCTTACAGGAGAGAATTTTCCTTTCTAGGGGTAGATTTCCTCTCACTTCCTGTTGTCTTCTTTCGTTTGCAAGTAGGAGTCGTTTGTAAGTTGGATGTTTGAAAGTAGGGACCTGCCGTATATACTCTGCAGAAATAGGCCCCTTAGTTGTTGGTGTTGGCACAACACTGTAAGCACTCAGTTACTCTTGGTTGGTGCTGGAACGCCCTGCTGTCAACTATTATATCAGGAATTTTAATTACATATAATTGTTGAACAGTGGTAGTAAAAATTGGGGCTTTGATGGTGGTGCTGGTGCCACAACACTGTAAGCCCTGACAGTTGCTCTTGGTGGGTGCAGCAATGGGCCCTGCTGTGAATTATTAGATCAAGAATTGTAATTACATGCCCCTTTTGAACAGGAGCTGAAAAATTGGGCCTTAGGCACTGGTGGCACAACACTACAACCCCTCACAGATACTGTACTTGGAGCACAGCAATGAGCCCTGTTGCAAAGTATTGCTTCAAAAATTGTAATGACACGCCCCTGTTAAACAGGGGCTGAAAAATTGGGCCTTAGGCACTGGTGCCACAACACTCCAACCCCTCACAGATACTGTACTTGGAGCACAGCAATGAGCCCTATGGCAAATTATTGCTAAAAAAATTGTAATTACACGCCCCTGTAAAACAGGGGCTGAAAAATTGGGCCTTAGCCACTGGTGG
The DNA here is from genome assembly GCA_029206835.1 of Rana muscosa. Lineage (NCBI taxonomy): Eukaryota > Metazoa > Chordata > Amphibia > Anura > Ranidae > Rana > Rana muscosa. Next base: position 573,043,959 of record CM055116.1, read on the forward strand.
CGGCACCCATAAACAAAAATGATCTTCCAAGCTATCATCATCAATCGTATCATTGAGGACTCGGAGGAGGAGGATAGCCAGTCAACATAACAGCACAGGCACTCAGCATCAGCATCAGTCTTGAAGGGATGTGACATGTTAAAATCAATTAGTCTGTTATATCAGCATCAGGTGTGTGGTAGCTGGTGGTGATCCAAGACTGGTTCATCTTGATGAAAGTCAGTCGATCAACCGAGTCGGTGGACAGGCACACCCTGTGATCCGTGACAAATCCTCCAGCAGCACTGAATGTGCGTTCCGAAAGAACGCTGGATGCAGGACAGGCCAGTAGCTCAATTGCATACTGTGCAAGCTCTGGCCAGTGATCCATCCTCAAGACCCAGTAAGCCAGAGGATTTTCGGTGGGGAAGGTGTCCAAGTCTGACCTTGCCCCTAGATATTCCTGCACCATGTTTATCAGACGCTGGCGATGGTTGCTGGAACCGATCATACTTTGGGGCTGCGGACTAAAGAATTGTCTGAACGCATCGGTCAGACGGCCACCTTCCCCACCGCTCCTTCTTTGACTTGCCGAAGCCTCAGCAACTCGTTGTCCAGGACCAGGAGTTTGTAACCTCCCAGTCTCTGGGAACGCGTTGCACAGACCTTTCTGCAAGGCCTCCCAGAGTTGTCTCATCCTCTGCTCCCTCTGCGACGGTAACATAAGGTCCGCAACCTTACCCTTGTACCGTGGATCAAGGAGAGTGGCCAGCCAGTAATGGTCCCTCTCCTTGATCCGAAGAATACGAGGATCCTTCCGCAGACTTTGCAGGATCAGGGAGGCCATGCAGTGTAGGTTTGCTGAGGCATTCGCTCCGGAGTCCTCTGGGTCACTAAGGACGACATGATCCGCAGCCACCTCCTCCCAGCCACGTACAAGTCCACTGGTTTCTTGGGACTGTAAATCATCCCTAAAAGACTGCTGCTGATGATGCTGAGTGCCAGCCTCCACCTCCATGCTGACACAATCCTCCTCCTCCTCCTCCTCTTCCTGTGCGATGGGTGGGACAGAAGGAACACTGTCTGGGTAAAGGGGGCCTTGAGAGGCAAGGAAGTCCTCCTCTTCCTGCCTCTGTTCTGCCTCAAGTGCCCTGTCCATTATTCCACGCAGCGTGTGCTCCAACAGGTGGACAAGAGGTACAGTGTCACTGATGCATGCACTGTCACTGCTCACCATCCTCGTGGCCTCCTCAAATGGTGCCAGGACAGTGCATGCATCCCTGATCATGCCCCACTGGCGTGGAGAAAAAAAACCAAGCTCCCCTGACCCTGTCCTGGTGCCGTAGTCGCACAGGTACTCATTGATGGCCCTCTGCTGCGTGTGCAGCCGCTGCAGCATGGCCAACGTTGAGTTCCACCTGGTGGGCATGTCACATATAAGGCGGTTCTTGGGCAGGTTCAACTCCTTTTGCAGCTCAGCCAGGCGAGCACTGGCATTATAAGATCTGCGGAAATGCACACAGACTTTCCTGGCCTGCCTCAGGACATCCTGTAAGCCCGGGTACCTGCCCAAGAACCGCTGCACCACCAGGTTAAGGACGTGAGCCACACAGGGCACATGGGTCAGTTGTCCCTGTCGGAGGGCGGAGAGGAGGTTGGTGCCATTGTCGCAAACCACCATTCCTGGCTTAAGCTGGCGTGGCGTCAACCACCTCTCGGCCTGGCCCTGCAGAGCAGACAGGACCTCTGCCCCAGTGTGGCTTCTGTCCCCCAAACACACCAGCGCAAGCACGGCATGGCATCTTTTTGCCTGCGTACTTGCGTAGCCCCGTGAACGGCTACGGAGCACCGCTGGTTCATAGGACAAACCACAGGAAGAGGCCATGGAGGAAGAAGAAGAGGAGGGGGTGGAGGAGAGAGGTGTGTCACAACCAGTAGTAGCATTTTGGAGGCGTGGCGGTGGGACAACCTCCAACACTACTGCACCTTGTCCTGCATCCTTCCCAGCTGCCAAAAGAGTGACCCAATGGGCCGTGAAAGAAAGGTAACGTCCCTGTCCATGCCTGCTGGACCATGAGTCAGCGGTAATATGCACCTTACCGCTGACCGCCCTGTCCAGCGAGGCCAAGACATTGCCTTCCACATGCCGGTAGAGAGCCGGAATAGCCTTCCGTGAGAAAAAGTGGTGTTTGGGAACCTGCCACTGAGGAACCGCACATTGCACAAACTCACGGAAGGGGGCCGAGTCTACCAACTGAAAAGGCAGCAGTTGAAGCGCTAGCAATTTAGCCAAGCTAGCATTCAACCGCTGGGCATGTGGATGGCTGGGAGTGAACTTCTTTCGACGGTCCAGCAGCTGGGGCAGGGAAATTTGCCTGCTAGAATCGGACGTCGGTGTACTGCTAGCAGAGTGGCCGCAAGTACTTGGCTGTGACACACCTAATTCTACACCTTCATTCCTCTCAGTGCATGTTTCAGAGAGGACTGAAGTTATAGTGGGGTTGGAGATCCCAGCTGATGCGGTGCAAGGAGAGGTCCGCTTTGTTCTTTGGTGTGGGTCTTTGAGGTAGGCTTGCCAACGAGCTGCATGGCAGGTCAACATATGTCTGGTCAGGCATGTGGTACCCAAGCGGCTGATGTTTTGGCCACGCGATATACGCTTGAGACATATGTTGCAAACAGCAGCTGTGCGATCTGATGCACTAGCCTCAAAAAAGGCCCACACCAAAGAACTTTTTGAATGACGGGCAGAGGCAGCGCCCTGCACAGGCGGAGCTCTGCGGTGTGATTCCGTCGGTGTACTGCCCTTACGCTGGCCACCAAAGGGCATCCTGCCTCGTTGGAGATGTGCCTCCTCCTCATCCTCCTCCTCCTCCTCTCTCCTATTAGGCACCCACGTGGAGTCAGTGACCTCATCATCACCTCCCTCCTCATCACTGGAGGCAATCTGGCAGTATGCTGCAGCTGCTGGAACATGACTGCCAGATTGGTGTCCTTCTTGAGCATCCCCTCTGTCTGCTCTCACGCTACTGCCTTCCTCTAGCTGGGTTTCATCATCAGACCCTTCGAAACGCTGGGCATCCTCCTGGAGCATGTACCCAACACTGTGCTGAAACAGTTCGGGGGACTCCTCAGGAGGAGGACATGGTGGGTCTAGGGAAGGAGTGACTGATGATGAGTCTGACATTGATACCAGGGAAGAGGACGCTTTGGCAGCTGCTTTTCCAGTACCCTGAGCCTGGGTGAGAGAGGATGAGGAGGAGGAGGAGGGCTTGGTCATCCACTCTACCAAGTCTTCGGCATGATGTGGCTCAACATGTCCAGCTGCCGAAAAGAAGGACAAGCGTGTCCCATGGCCATGTGCTGATGACAATGCACCGCGTCCACGACCAGCACTGTTGCCCCCAGACACAGAGCCTGCTTGCCCTCTTTTATTGCCTCCTGACTGTCTGCCTCTCCTTGTTTGCCTTCCAGACATTCTAATAGATGGCCTGCAGGGAGATGGGAAAAAAGCAATAAGGGCTACCTTCAGGTGTCCTTCTCTGTCCCTTGAAACAAGGACTTTGACAGTGAAAGAAACTGACACACTCTCCCTACCTACAGTTTTCTGTCCCTAGAAAAAATGTTTTTTTTAAGCACAATTTAGCACAAGGAGAATTACCTCACTGTCCTTCCAGGTCCCTGGAAACTAGGACTTTGACAGTGAAAGAAACTGACACACTCTCCCTACCTACAGTTTTCTGTCCCTAGAAAAAATGTTTTTTTAAGCACAATTTAGCACAAGGAGAATTACCTCACTGTCCTTCCAGGTCCCTGGAAACAAGGACTTTGACAGTGAAAGAAACTGACACACTCTCCCTACCTACAGTTTTCTGTCCCTAGAAAAAATGTTTTTTTTAAGCACAATTTAGCACAAGGAGAATTACCTCACTGTCCTTCCAGGTCCCTGGAAACAAGGACTTTGACAGTGAAAGAAACTGACACACTCTCCCTACCTACAGTTTTCTGTCCCTAGAAAAAATGTTTTTTTTAAGCACAATTTAGCACAAGGAGAATTACCTCACTGTCCTTCCAGGTCCCTGGAAACAAGGACTTTGACAGTGAAAGAAACTGACACACTCTCCCTACCTACAGTTTTCTGTCCCTAGAAAAAATGTTTTTTTTAAGCACAATTTAGCACAAGGAGAATTACCTCACTGTCCTTCCAGGTCCCTGGAAACAAGGACTTTGACAGTGAAAGAAACTGACACACTCTCCCTACCTACAGTTTTCTGTCCCTAGAAAAAATGTTTTTTTTAAGCACAATATAGCACAAGGAGAATTCACTCACTGTCCTTCCAGGTCCCTGGAAACAAGGACTTTGACAGTGAAAGAAACTGACACACTCTCCCTACCTACAGTTTTCTGTCCCTAGAAAAAATGTTTTTTTTAAGCACAATTTAGCACAAGGAGAATTACCTCACTGTCCTTCCAGGTCCCTGGAAACAAGGACTTTGACAGTGAAAGAAACTGACACACTCTCCCTACCTACAGTTTTCTGTCCCTAGAAAAAATGTTTTTTTTAAGCACAATATAGCACAAGGAGAATTCACTCACTGTCCTTCCAGGTCCCTGGAAACAAGGACTTTGACAGTGAAAGAAACTGACACACTCTCCCTACCTACAGTTTTCTGTCCCTAGAAAAAATGTTTTTTTTAAGCACAATTTAGCACAAGGAGAATTACCTCACTGTCCTTCCAGGTCCCTGGAAACAAGGACTTTGACAGTGAAAGAAACTGACACACTCTCCCTACCTACAGTTTTCTGTCCCTAGAAAAAATGTTTTTTTTAAGCACAATATAGCACAAGGAGAATTCACTCACTGTCCTTCCAGGTCCCTGGAAACAAGGACTTTGACAGTGAAAGAAACTGACACACTCTCCCTACCTACAGTTTTCTGTCCCTAGAAAAAATGTTTTTTTAAAGCACAATTTAGCACAAGGAGAATTACCTCACTGTCCTTCCAGGTCCCTGGAAACAAGGACTTTGACAGTGAAAGAAACTGACACACTCTCCCTACCTACAGTTTTCTGTCCCTAGAAAAAATGTTTTTTTTAAGCACAATATAGCACAAGGAGAATTCACTCACTGTCCTTCCAGGTCCCTGGAAACAAGGACTTTGACAGTGAAAGAAACTGACACACTCTCCCTACCTACAGTTTTCTGTCCCTAGAAAAAATGTTTTTTTTAAGCACAATTTAGCACAAGGAGAATTACCTCACTGTCCTTCCAGGTCCCTGGAAACAAGGACTTTGACAGTGAAAGAAACTGACACACTCTCCCTACCTACAGTTTTCTGTCCCTAGAAAAAATGTTTTTTTTAAGCACAATATAGCACAAGGAGAATTCACTCACTGTCCTTCCAGGTCCCTGGAAACAAGGACTTTGACAGTGAAAGAAACTGACACACTCTCCCTACCTACAGTTTTCTGTCCCTAGAAAAAATGTTTTTTTTAAGCACAATTTAGCACAAGGAGAATTACCTCACTGTCCTTCCAGGTCCCTGGAAACAAGGACTTTGACAGTGAAAGAAACTGACACACTCTCCCTACCTACAGTTTTCTGTCCCTAGAAAAAATGTTTTTTTTAAGCACAATTTAGCACAAGGAGAATTACCTCACTGTCCTTCCAGGTCCCTGGAAACAAGGACTTTGGCAGTGAAAGAAACTGACACACTCTCCCTACCTACAGTTTTCTGTCCCTAGAAAAAATGTTTTTTTTAAGCACAATTTAGCACAAGGAGAATTACCTCACTGTCCTTCCAGGTCCCTGGAAACAAGGACTTTGACAGTGAAAGAAACTGACACACTCTCCCTACCTACAGTTTTCTGTCCCTAGAAAAAATGTTTTTTTTTAAGCACAATTTAGCACAAGGAGAATTACCTCTCTGTCCTTCCAGGTCCCTGGAAACAAGGACTTTGACAGTGAAAGAAACTGACACACTCTCCCTACCTACAGTTTTCTGTCCCTAGAAAAAATGTTTTTTTTAAGCACAATTTAGCACAAGGAGAATTACCTCACTGTCCTTCCAGGTCCCTGGAAACAAGGACTTTGACAGTGAAAGAAACTGACACACTCTCCCTACATACAGTTTTCTGTCCCTAGAAAAAATGTTTTTTTTAAGCACAATTTAGCACAAGGAGAATTACCTCACTGTCCTTCCAGGTCCCTGGAAACAAGGACTTTGACAGTGAAAGAAACTGACACACTCTCCCTACCTACAGTTTTCTGTCCCTAGAAAAAATGTTTTTTTTAAGCACAATATAGCACAAGGAGAATTCACTCACTGTCCTTCCAGGTCCCTGGAAACAAGGACTTTGACAGTGAAAGAAACTGACACACTCTCCCTACCTACAGTTTTCTGTCCCTAGAAAAAATGTTTTTTTTAAGCACAATTTAGCACAAGGAGAATTACCTCACTGTCCTTCCAGGTCCCTGGAAACAAGGACTTTGACAGTGAAAGAAACTGACACACTCTCCCTACCTACAGTTTTCTGTCCCTAGAAAAAATGTTTTTTTTAAGCACAATATAGCACAAGGAGAATTCACTCACTGTCCTTCCAGGTCCCTGGAAACAAGGACTTTGACAGTGAAAGAAACTGACACACTCTCCCTACCTACAGTTTTCTGTCCCTAGAAAAAATGTTTTTTTTAAGCACAATTTAGCACAAGGAGAATTACCTCACTGTCCTTCCAGGTCCCTGGAAACAAGGACTTTGACAGTGAAAGAAACTGACACACTCTCCCTACCTACAGTTTTCTGTCCCTAGAAAAAATGTTTTTTTTAAGCACAATATAGCACAAGGAGAATTCACTCACTGTCCTTCCAGGTCCCTGGAAACAAGGACTTTGACAGTGAAAGAAACTGACACACTCTCCCTACCTACAGTTTTCTGTCCCTAGAAAAAATGTTTTTTTAAAGCACAATTTAGCACAAGGAGAATTACCTCACTGTCCTTCCAGGTCCCTGGAAACAAGGACTTTGACAGTGAAAGAAACTGACACACTCTCCCTACCTACAGTTTTCTGTCCCTAGAAAAAATGTTTTTTTTAAGCACAATATAGCACAAGGAGAATTCACTCACTGTCCTTCCAGGTCCCTGGAAACAAGGACTTTGACAGTGAAAGAAACTGACACACTCTCCCTACCTACAGTTTTCTGTCCCTAGAAAAAATGTTTTTTTAAGCACAATTTAGCACAAGGAGAATTACCTCACTGTCCTTCCAGGTCCCTGGAAACAAGGACTTTGACAGTGAAAGAAACTGACACACTCTCCCTACCTACAGTTTTCTGTCCCTAGAAAAAATGTTTTTTTTAAGCACAATATAGCACAAGGAGAATTCACTCACTGTCCTTCCAGGTCCCTGGAAACAAGGACTTTGACAGTGAAAGAAACTGACACACTCTCCCTACCTACAGTTTTCTGTCCCTAGAAAAAATGTTTTTTTTAAGCACAATTTAGCACAAGGAGAATTACCTCACTGTCCTTCCAGGTCCCTGGAAACAAGGACTTTGACAGTGAAAGAAACTGACACACTCTCCCTACCTACAGTTTTCTGTCCCTAGAAAAAATGTTTTTTTTAAGCACAATATAGCACAAGGAGAATTCACTCACTGTCCTTCCAGGTCCCTGGAAACAAGGACTTTGACAGTGAAAGAAACTGACACACTCTCCCTACCTACAGTTTTCTGTCCCTAGAAAAAATGTTTTTTTTAAGCACAATTTAGCACAAGGAGAATTACCTCACTGTCCTTCCAGGTCCCTGGAAACAAGGACTTTGACAGTGAAAGAAACTGACACACTCTCCCTACCTACAGTTTTCTGTCCCTAGAAAAAATGTTTTTTTTAAGCACAATTTAGCACAAGGAGAATTACCTCACTGTCCTTCCAGGTCCCTGGAAACAAGGACTTTGGCAGTGAAAGAAACTGACACACTCTCCCTACCTACAGTTTTCTGTCCCTAGAAAAAATGTTTTTTTTAAGCACAATTTAGCACAAGGAGAATTACCTCACTGTCCTTCCAGGTCCCTGGAAACAAGGACTTTGACAGTGAAAGAAACTGACACACTCTCCCTACCTACAGTTTTCTGTCCCTAGAAAAAATGTTTTTTTTAAGCACAATTTAGCACAAGGAGAATTACCTCACTGTCCTTCCAGGTCCCTGGAAACAAGGACTTTGACAGTGAAAGAAACTGACACACTCTCCCTACCTACAGTTTTCTGTCCCTAGAAAAAATGTTTTTTTTAAGCACAATTTAGCACAAGGAGAATTACCTCACTGTCCTTCCAGGTCCCTGGAAACAAGGACTTTGACAGTGAAAGAAACTGACACACTCTCCCTACATACAGTTTTCTGTCCCTAGAAAAAATGTTTTTTTTAAGCACAATTTAGCACAAGGAGAATTACCTCACTGTCCTTCCAGGTCCCTGGAAACAAGGACTTTGACAGTGAAAGAAACTGACACACTCTCCCTACCTACAGTTTTCTGTCCCTAGAAAAAATGTTTTTTTTAAGCACAATTTAGCACAAGGAGAATTACCTCACTGTCCTTCCAGGTCCCTGGAAACAAGGACTTTGACAGTGAAAGAAACTGACACACTCTCCCTACCTACAGTTTTCTGTCCCTAGAAAAAATGTTTTTTTTTAAGCACAATTTAGCACAAGGAGAATTACCTCACTGTCCTTCCAGGTCCCTGGAAACAAGGACTTTGACAGTGAAAGAAACTGACACACTCTCCCTACCTACAGTTTTCTGTCCCTAGAAAAAATGTTTTTTTTAAGCACAATTTAGCACAAGGAGAATTACCTCACTGTCCTTCCAGGTCCCTGGAAACAAGGACTTTGACAGTGAAAGAAACTGACACACTCTCCCTACATACAGTTTTCTGTCCCTAGAAAAAATGTTTTTTTTAAGCACAATTTAGCACAAGGAGAATTACCTCACTGTCCTTCCAGGTCCCTGGAAACAAGGACTTTGACAGTGAAAGAAACTGACACACTCTCCCTACCTACAGTTTTCTGTCCCTAGAAAAAATGTTTTTTTTAAGCACAATTTAGCACAAGGAGAATTACCTCACTGTCCTTCCAGGTCCCTGGAAACAAGGACTTTGACAGTGAAAGAAACTGACACACTCTCCCTACCTACAGTTTTCTGTCCCTAGAAAAAATGTTTTTTTTTAAGCACAATTTAGCACAAGGAGAATTACCTCACTGTCCTTCCAGGTCCCTGGAAACAAGGACTTTGACAGTGAAAGAAACTGACACACTCTCCCTACCTACAGTTTTCTGTCCCTAGAAAAAATGTTTTTTTTAAGCACAATTTAGCACAAGGAGAATTACCTCACTGTCCTTCCAGGTCCCTGGAAACAAGGACTTTGACAGTGAAAGAAACTGACACACTCTCCCTACCTACAGTTTTCTGTCCCTAGAAAAAATGTTTTTTTTAAGCACAATTTAGCACAAGGAGAATTACCTCACTGTCCTTCCAGGTCCCTGGAAACAAGGACTTTGACAGTGAAAGAAACTGACACACTCTCCCTACCTACAGTTTTCTGTCCCTAGAAAAAATGTTTTTTTTAAGCACAATTTAGCACAAGGAGAATTACCTCACTGTCCTTCCAGGTCCCTGGAAACAAGGACTTTGACAGTGAAAGAAACTGACACACTCTCCCTACCTACAGTTTTCTGTCCCTAGAAAAAATGTTTTTTTTAAGCACAATATAGCACAAGCACAAAACACACTGACACTCTCCCTACCTATCCTTCTCTTTCCCTAAACTAAAGGAATCCAGGTTAAGCAAGAAAGAAATAAAAGTCACTGTCCCTGCCTATGCTGCTCTATCCCTGCTCCGGAACACACTACACTAGGCCGCCGTGCTGGCGGCCTTTTATAGTGTGGGGCGTGTACTAAACCCCCTCAGCAATAATTGGCCACAGGCATCCTGCCTGTGGCCAATCATTGCTCTCCTCGCTGCCGGCGCTGTGATTGGCCAAGCATGCGGGGTCACAGTGCATGCTTGGCCAATCACAGCGCCTGGATGACACTGCGATGGCGTAGTGCATTGTGGGCCGTTCGCGTCACTCGAATTTGGCGCGAACGGCCCAAATCGTTCGATCTTCGTCGAACGATCGAACAGCCGATGTTCGAGTCGAACGTATGTTCGACTCGAACACGAAGCTCATCCCTAACCATCAGTCTAAAAACCGACGGCAAGAAAACGACGGCACGTTCAAAACGTACGACGCGCTATAAAAGGGCCGAACAAATCTAATGGCGCCACCCCTTGGCCTGCTTTTGCTGATTTCGTGTTACCGCGTGTTAGTAAAAGTTTGGTGAGAGCCGATTCGCGCTTTTCAGTCTCCGTGCTTTGCGTTTCCTGGTGTTCAGTTTGTGCTTGTGGGTTTGTATTTGTGATTCAGTGCGTGCAGTCAGGTCGTTACTGCCTTGCAGTGCCTTCTTGGCTGTTCGTTTACTGTTTTTCAGATCGTTCTTCTCAGGCCTTGCTGTTCCACGGTGCGTTCTGTTTGAGTGCCTTCTGACCAGCCGACCGGTTTAAAACCATGTTTGAAGTGCGTTCTCGTTCTCGAGTTCGTGCTGGCTTTGGGCTTGGTGTTGCAGTTAACACTGTAACCCGAGTTCAGTCTGTGAACAGGGTGAGGAGGAGTTCATGGACTAAGAATTGGTTGCTCCAGCGGGACCAATTCTCTCATATGCCTCTGCTGCGGGAAATCCGTGAGAATAACCCTGATGATTTCAGGAATTATCTCAGGATGACGGACCCCGTATTTCACCGTCTGTTGGATTTGCTGTCCCCCTATATAACGAGGCAGGACACTGTGATGCGCCAGGCCATCACTGCCGAGCAGAGGCTTATTGCCTCGTTGAGATACCTGGCGACTGGGAGAAGCTTGCAGGACCTCAAGTTCTCAACAGGCATCTCCCCCCAGGCTCTCGGGATCATTATCCCTGAGACGTGTTCGGCCATCATTCAGGTCCTGCAGAAGGACTATATGAAGGTAATTATGCTCCTTTAACCTCACATTATCTGTTTTTATTCTGTTGTTTTTTTCTTTTTTTTTTCCTCCTAACACAAATATGCCTGTTTGTAATATCCTGGTAATGTCCCCATTTTCCCCATGCCTTTTGTAAACCTGTAAATCCCTTTTTGGGCCCTACATGGCTATTTCCCTTCACTAACCTCTTCAGCATGCTATCGTGGGCGCAAACCCAGCTAGCCTTCTATTTTCCTTTTCATTTTTGGGGGGTCATTGCCCTCGTAGTTTGACAACCCTCCCTCCCCCCCCTAAAGATGTTAAAAAATTAGTAGTTCTCAATCAAGCTCAGCCGAGCGGTAGAGCCTTTTTTGGGATCCCCCACAATCACCTTAGGCCCCCCCCCTTAGATTATTTTAGAATGTCCACTCAGCGGGGGTGAGGCATCTGCTAAGTGGGCCTTTGTTTATTGTTCGGAAAAACTCCCTTAAATAATAATGATACTCAACAATGTTTTTGTGTGTAATCTGCTTGCACTGTAACCATAAACCGTACTAATGTCTTCTTTTTGTTTGACTCCACAGTTCCCTAGCACACCACAGGAATGGCTGACTGTGGCCTCCCAATTTGCCCAGCGGTGGGATTTCCCCAACTGCGGAGGGGCAATTAATGGGAAGCACGTCCACATAGTGCCGCCACCCCGTTCGGGGTCATACTATTTCAACTATAAAGGTTTTAATAGCATAGTGTTAATGGCGGTGGTGTCGGCACGGTACGAGTTCCTGTATGTGGACGTGGGGAAGAACGGCCGGATGTCCGATGGCGGATCATTCGCGGAGACGGAGTTCGCTCACCGTCTGCAGGCTGGGGGTCTTGCACTGCCTCCAGATGCAGAGAACGTTGAAGGGCTCTCGTTCGTTTTTATTGCGGATGAGGCTTTTGGACTAGGACCACACCTGATGTGGCCGTTTCCCCAACGCACCCTCACCCCGGAGAGGAGGGTTTTTAATTACCGGCTAGCCAGAGCCCGGAGAGTTGTGGAGAATGCCTTCGGGATAATGGCCAGCCGGTTCCACCTGTTCCAGACAGCGATACATTTGGCGGATTATAAACTGAACCACATCGTCTACTGCTGCTGCATCTTGCACAATTTTCTTCGCAAATTTGCAACCAATTATGTATCATCGTTTGGGCCTGAGGCCGGTCCATCTGAACTGATTAATCTGACCGGCCTCAGCACTGCCCGTACTGGCTTGGCCCCCCAAAGTGCCCGTGAAGTACGCCAGAAATACGTAGAGTACTTCACGGGTAGGGGGGCCATCGCAATGCCAGACCACATCTGACCAAGTATTTAACCTTTTAAAAAAATAAATAAATGGAATTCCTACAAACTTGTGTTGTCATTCTTGTATTTTGGGTTTATGTGTCTCCCAGGTTCTAGTAGTGCCAAGTGTAATTGTCCTTAGTAAATAGCCTCAAAACTCAGAGCGAAAAACTCGGTTTTTGCATCTTCAGAACTGCTCTTGAGTATAGAAAGAACAAGGCACACCTTTTTTAGACTTCCCAAATGTTTTTATTGTTTGCAACACATTTTTTTGGGGTTTTTAGAAATACTAGCCTTTTATTTTTCTGTGCGTCTTTTTTTGCAGAAACATGCATGGGTCGTAAGCCATTTTTTTTAGTCTGAAAAAGTAATAAAATAACACTGTTAAAAATACCAACTGGAGATGGGGTGATGGTACCCCTGATCCATCCCAAATGTTAACAAACACACTTTCTTTTGGGGCTCAAATGGGTATCTTCAACAAGATCCCATGGCTAGGGTAAACATGTGCTATCTGCCATCATGGGGGATCAATGGCCGTGCTTTGGGGATGTAAACCCTTCCTCTACCCTACTTGAGGAGGGAGGAAGAGGTTGCACCCCCAAAACAGGGACATAGATATCCTGTGACGGCAGATAGCACATGTTGAGTCTTCAGTGTGTGCATCTTCACATTTGGGATGTTGGAAATCCCTGAGATAATTTCAGACGCATAACAAAACACACAAAAAGGGGGGGGGGTTCACACTATTCTCCCCAAAATATCTATCATGTTTTTATATTTTTGCTCAATCACAATCATTCTCTTTCTCATAATGTCCATTTCGCTACTGCATTCCATGATTTCCTGAATGATTATTTTGGCGCTGGCACTCGAGAATGGCGGATTTGGACTTCCTGACACACCCCCACGTTCAGTCCCTAAAACAAAAAAAAAGGTTTTACACTAGGCAGTCCTACATCTGTATTTACCTTGAAGTTGTGGTGACAGACACTGACCTGTTGTTCTGATAAGCTCCACCTCTCCTTCCTCCACCTCCCCTTCCTCCACCTCCGCTTCCTGAACCTGCTGATCTTGGTCTGCTTTGGGAGCTTCGGGGAGTTTCTGTGGTGTTGGGTTACTCGTCTCGTGAGCATGGTGTGCTCCCAGTCTCCTCTCCCCTATGGGAATTTACAACAAAATGTATACTTTAGCACACAGACTTTTTTAAGGCCTGAAAAGGGATCCTCAATGTTTTGAAGTGGGGTACAATTGATGTTTGGCCCTGAGTTCCAACATGAACATATGAGATCTTACAAACTCAACAAAGCAACATGTTATTTTTGAGGACATTCACAAATACACTTGGATAACCACCAAGGTATCCACTGGACCACCTGTGTGTGACATCGTTAATAAATTTGGTCATGTGGCCCAGAGTATAGTATCTTGATCAAGAACAAAAAAAAGTACACAACTGCTGGAGTGTCATCTCCTTTACCCAGAATACAGTTTATTCTTTCAGTCACATTCTAAATTTCCTTACAACACATCATCTAGCCAACAATGTGTAGATAAACATTGTTGAAGTAAAATGAGGCATGCCCACGTGTAGTTTACGTGGATATGTGCTAAACATGTTTGGGGGAAGAGCAGCAAGTTATTGGTCAAAACATTGGGCAAATAAGTGGACTCTCCACTTAACCTAAAAGATGAGATTTCAAAATGTGAACCCAGTCAAGCCAAGCACATTTTGCAAAACATGGAAGAATACATATTACAATGTGAAAGAACACAGTAAAATATACTTACTTTTTTCTATGCTTTTTATAAGCTTCTTATACTGCTCCGGCTCCCTGATCTTGAGGTCTGACCACCTTTTATGGAGTTGTTCCTTGGATCTCCTGACCCCATATTTTTTATAAAGAGTCTTTGCCACTTTATCCATAATTTGTGACTTCCGGAGATTAGGGGTGTCGTATGGGCCATGCTTGCCGTCGTAATCCTTCCTCTGCAGAATGTCCACCATCTCCGCCATCTCAGAAAAAGACATATTAGTCGCCTTGTATCTTTTTTTACAGGATCGGGACGTTTCCGCCTCCGGGCTTTCCTCGTCGGTAATTTCAACTTAAGAAGCCACCTGTGTCTGCGACATGTCGCTGTCTCACACTGTGCGCCGATCGTTAAGGGGCGGGGAAATGCAGAAAAAGTCCGTCATGGGCGGGCGACGAGGGCGGAGTTACACGCATGCGCAGGGTATAAAAAGGGGAAAGAAGTTATTAGGGATGCGCGGAGTAAGGACGACCGGAAGTGAACCCATGAAGTGAACTAAGATAAGAAGGGAACTCGGGCCTGCAGTGGCATATTAATGGGTCATGATTGTAAAGGGCAATATTGTGATAAGTTGAGGAGAATCAATTCTGATCCTTTTTTTTTGTACTTGCTGATCCTTAATAGATGCATAAACTAAGAGAGCCGGAGGTGATGCTTGTTTTTATTGAAAAGTATAAGGAACAGCGCAACCTTTGGGAGCTCAAACACCCTGCGTATCACAAAAGTGATGTACGACGGGCAACTATTACCAAATTAGCCGAGGATATGAAGCCATGGATCCCAGATGCAGACTACACTATGATCAATAATAAAATCAACAACCTGCGCAATTCTTATAAAAAAAAATTCAAGGAAGTGCGCCAGTCCAAGAGATCAGGAGCAGCAGCCGACGATGTAGTAAAGCCCAAGCTGTGGTACTACAGACATCTCCAATTTCTGGATGACCAGATCGAGGCCAGGGAATCTATTTCCAGCCTTCCCTCAACCCTTCCTTCCACCCTTCCCTCCAGCGTTCCTTCCACCCTTCCCTCCACCCCTGCAGAGTCGGAGGAGGAGCCTCCTGAGCTCGAAGAGCCAGATCTTCGCATCTTCAGCCAGGTATAGTATTTTTGATGCTAATTATTGTCCACTAAGTAATATTGAGTTGAACTGTTTTGATTAGCCATAAATGATCCCACCCCCCCCCAAAAAAACAGTAATGAGATCAAAATTGTGTGTGATTGATTCCTCAAATAATAGAAGTTTACATTTTATTTTATAAACAGGATGAGGCAAGCCAGGAGGAAGAGGGTCAGGAGTGTGACAGGCAGGAGGAGGCAGGGCCCAGTGGGACTCAGCAGGTCCCCAGGCCTAGTGGCAGCACCGTCTCCCAAGTGGCTCCCCTCCACGTCAGACCGCCAAAACAACGGCGGATGACACAAGTGGAGGAGGAGTCACTAAAGATGATTCAGGAGGCTGCTGCCATTATGAGGGCCCCCCTCAACCCTACGGAGGGGTTTAGCACCTATCTCTCAGATAAGCTGCTGAGAATGGAGGCGGGACAACGGGCCCTTTGTGAGCACCTTATCTACACGGCCGTACACATGGGGGCGAGGGGGCTGCTGACTGAGGCCACCCATATCTCACATCAGCCCAATCCCTCTCCTCCTTCTCCTCCTCCTCCTGCCACATCACCACCCACAGTGGCCCAGCCTGCAAGGGTGCGTGGACGGGGCCGTGGAGAGAACGCTACAGAGAGGCGTGGAAGGAAGGCTACAAGGAAGAGCAGGAGGTGATTACCTGGCCTCGAGCTGCTCATCCAGAAATTGAAGGTTGATGGAGTACCACAGCTTGGGATGATGTATGTCTTTGGCTGCTGCTCCTGCTTTCATGCTGTTGTTGATTTTATTATTGATCATAGTCAGGTCTGCATTTGGGATCTAATGACTTTATATTCTCTGCTAATTTGGGAATAGTTGCCCTTCGGTTTTTGATTTGTTTTTTTCCGAAATAAAGGGAAATTTGATTTCAGCCAACCTACATGCCTGATGTGTTTTTTTGAGAAGTAGCAATAAGATTGCATAAATACAATGTGTAATTAAGAACAAGGAACACCAACCTCCATGATTTTTCTAAAATTAAATATTATGTTGTTCTGAGAAATTGACACACCAAAAAATGCACAACAAATTTTAAGAGTCAAAAAAAAAAATGGTGTAATTTGTGAGGTCGGCCTTGAAGAATTTTACTAATTATTCCTAAGATCACTAGAAAAAAGAAAGACATACATTTGTCAGAACTCAGGAGAAAGTTCTGCTGCCAAAATGACATTTTAAAGACCGTTCGAAAGCAAAAAAACAGGCGCTGCATTAAACGAAGCAATAACTTGCAGAATGACGAATGTGCTCTCTCCATTAGGAACGCTAGTTTTACAAGAACGAGCGCTTCCGTCTCCTAATTCAGTCTGAGCATGCGTGGGTTTTTTAACCGATGGACTTGCCCATAGACGATCGGAAATTCCCATCGGTTTTTTATCCATCGGAAAATTTTAAAACAAGTTCTATTTTTTCCATCCGATGGAAAAAAGACCGATGGCTACCATACACGATCGGTTGGTCTGTTGAAAACCATCCATCGGACGGTTTTCATCAGTTAAACCGATCGTGTGTACGGGGCTTTAGACCCGGTTCACACAGGGGCGACTCCGGACGCGACTTCAGGTCGCCCCGGGTTGCCCCAAGTCATGCTATTTTTAAAACTAATTGAAGTGAATGGAGATGTTTTAATGCACACGACTGCAGTCGCTCCGACTTCAAAAAAGGTTCCTGTACTACTTCAATCCGACTTCTAGGTGACCTGTAGGCAACTTGTACCATTGATTTCAATGGAAGTCGCTTAGAAGTCTGATCACTGTTCATTTTGAAGGCAATTTTACAGGAAGCAGAAACCCAGAAGCCACATGGAATTTACTTCAAGTCGTGTTGTTAATGACCACAAGTCACGCTGAAGTCTCCTCCAAGTCTCGCTCTGATTCATGCTCAAGTCGTGTCTGAGTTGCTTCTGGAAGTCGCGCTGGAAGTCCTGTTGCCCCAGTGTGAACCGGCAAACATTTTCTTTATCTAAAAGTTGTATATACAATCACGGCAGTAAAAAATTAAAAATAAATAATAAATAAAAATAAATCTCAAGGTATTTAATAGTGTTGCCTGTGAAAATCATGGATAGAATAGCAGCATGGTGTCAGTATCAGGACTCAGACCGGCCCTTTAAGGCTAAGCAAAACTCACCTGAGACATCCTTTATCTGGTATAAACAGTGATTGGCCACCTCTTTGCTGCCCATGTTTAACCATCCCATTACTGCGCTATAGCCAAAAGACATCTCTTTAGTTCGGCGCGTTCTGTGACCGCTGTGTCCTTAGGATACAGCTGATCACAGATCGGGGTAAAGGGCCAATCACAGTGATCAGCTGTGTTCAATCACAGCTGATCACATGTAAACTTTGCTCACACGCTGTCTCTGTGTGAGGAAAGGAAAGCTGATAAATGGCAAAGTTGTCATCACACAGTTTACACTGATAATAAGGCCACTGATCATCAGTGGCCCAGTGCACCCCATCAGTGCAGCCTTAACCACTTAACGACCGCCCACTGTAAATATACGTCAGCAGAATGGCACCGACAGGCAGAATCACGTATATGTACGTGATTGCCTTTGTATAGTTGGGGGGTCCAATCGGACCCCCCTTCTTTACAGTGAGCGGTCGTTTTACCTTCGGGAGCGATCCGGCATGAGGGGACGGCCGTTCGATTCCGGCCACCCCCTCTCGATTGCTCCCGGCGAATGAGAGAGCTTCCCCTGCCTGCCAGGAAGGAGGAAGTGATGTCATCTCTCCTGGGGCGCTCATATATACCGAGCGCCGTACAGGAGAAGATGCCAGGTTAGTACACAAAACAGCACACTGACACCAGGACACATAGGCACATAAATCGACCCCCCAGGCCCCCCCAAACACCCCCAGATCACCCCCCAGCCCCCCCCAGCCCCCAGTCACAGTGTCACTGATTGCAGTGACCATTTATTTAGTGATCACTGCAATCAGTGACATTTGTGACTGTAAAAGTGTCACTACATTTAGTTTTAGGTCCAGTGTAGCCCCCTAACCCCCCCAATAAAGGTTTAACCCCCTGATCACCCCCCAGATAACCCTTTCACCCCCTATCACCACTGTCACTAAGCAATCATTTTTCTGATCGATGTCTTAGCGTCGGTGATGCTGATCGGTAGCCAGTAATTTTTTTTAGGTTCGCCGCAGGTTTTTATAGCGTCGGGTACCCCCATATATTACCTAATGAAGGTTTAACCCCCTTGATCGCCCCCCAGGTAACCCTTTCACCCCCTATCACCACTGTCACTAAGTTATAATTTTTCTGATCGATGTCTTAGCGTCGGCGATGCTGATCGGTAGCCAGTAATTTTTTTTAGGTTCGCCGCAGGTTTTTATAGCGTCGGGTACCCCCATATATTACCTAATAAAGGTTTAACCCCCTTGATCACCCCCCAGGTAACCCTTTCACCCCCTAGCACCGCCGTGGCTATGCGATAATTTTTCTGATCGATGTCTTAGCGTCGGTAATGCTGATCGGTAGCCAGTAATTTTTTTTAGGTTCGCCGCAGGTTTTTATAGCGTCGGGTACCCCCATATATTACCTAATAAAGGTTTAACCCCCTTGATCGCCCCCCAGGTAACCCTTTCACCCCCTATCACCACTGTCACTAAGCGATAATTTTTCTGATCGATGTCTTAGCGTCGGCGATGCTGATCGGTAGCCAGTAATTTTTTTTAGGTTCGCCGCAGGTTTTTATAGCGTCGGGTACCCCCATATATTACCTAATAAAGGTGTAACCCCCTTGATCACCCCCCAGGTAACCCTTTCACCCCCTAGCACCGCCGTCACTATGCGATCATTTTTCTGATCGATGTCTTAGCGTCGGTGATGCTGATCGGTAGCCAGTAATTTTTTTTAGGTTCGCCGCAGGTTTTTATAGCGTCAGGTACCCCCATATATTATCTAATAAAGGTTTAACCCCCTGATCGCCCCCCAGGTAACCCTTTCACCCCCTATCACCACTGTCGCTAAGCAATCGTTTTTATGATCGTTGTCTTAGTGTCGGTGATGCCGATAGGTAGCCAGTAATTTTTTTTTAGGTTCGCCGTCAGGTTTTTATATAGCGTCAGGTACCCCCATATATTACCTAATAAAGGTTTTAACCCCCTAATTGCCCCTAGTTAACCCTTTCACCAGTGATCATCATATAAGTGTTACGGGTGACGCTGGTTAGTTAGTTTGCTTTTTATAGTGTCAGGGCACCCGCCGTATATAACCCAATAAAGGTTTAACCCCCTGATCGCCCGGCGGGTGATATCAGTTAGGTTTTAGCGTCAGAGAGGGTCTGCGTCACACCCCAGGCAGCGTCAGGTTAGTGCCAGTAGCGCTAACACCCACACGTGAAGCATACACCCCCCTTAGTGGTATAGTATCTGATCAGCTCAATATCTGATCTGATCAGATCTATACTAGCGTCCCCAGCAGTTTAGGGTTCCCAAAAACGCAGTGTTAGCGGGATCAGCCCAGATACCTGCTAGCACCTGCGTTTTGCCCCTCCGTCCAGCCCAGGCCACCGAAGTGCAGTATCGATCGATCACTGTCACTTGCAAAACACAACACACATAACTGCAGCGTTCGCAGAGACAGGCCTGATCCCTGCGACTCCAGTGCTGTAGGAGGTAATTTCACCACCACAGTAAAAAAAAAAAAAGCATATATGCCGAAGCATTGGGGCAGCAGGAGCGGAGGAGCGATTTTGCTCCTAATGCCGCGTATATACGGTCGAAATTCCGACGGAGGCTTGCCCGTGGAAAAGTCTGACCATGTGTACGCGGCATAACTTTTGCGAGACGATGCCCCCATGCTTCGGCATATATAAATGGTGCATGTATGCCCATCATTAGAAGTGGGTGGATGAAGGGCGGTATTCTAATGGTGGGCATACCCACCGATCAATCTTTTTTTTTCGTTCAGCCAACAGGCTGCATGAAAAAAAAGATTACAATACATGTCCAACAAGGACCAGCAACGTACTGGTATGTTGCTGGACTTTGAATGTTTATACCAGAATGATGCCTGCGGGTTTAGGTATCATCTTGGTATCATTCTTTTCAGCCAGCGGCCAGCTTTCATGTAAAAGCAATCCTAGTGGCTAATTAGCCTCTGGACTGCTTTTACAAGCAGTGGGAGGGAATGTCCCCCCCGGATATAAAAAGCGCCATTGGGAAATTGGGAAAGCATTTTATCACACCGATCTTGGTGTGGTCAGATGCTTTGAGGGCAGAGGAAAGATCTAGGGTCCAATAGACCCCAGTTTTTTCAAAAAAGAGTACCTGTCATTACCTATTGCTATCATAGGGGATATTTACATTCCCTGAGATAACAATAAAAGTGATAAAAATAAATAAATATGGAAGCAACAGTTTAAAAATAAAATAAAAAAGCAAAATTAATAATAAAAAAAAAAAAAAAAAAAAAAAAGCACCCCTGTCCTGCCCTGCTCTTGCCCAATGGCGAACGCAAGCGTCGGTCTGGCGTCATATGTAAACAGCAATTGCACCATGCATGTGAGGTATCACCGCGAAGGTCAGATCGAGGGCAGTAATTTTAGCAGTAGACCTCCTCTGTAAATCTAACGGGGTAACCTGTAAATGCTTTTAAAAGCTTTTAAAAATGTATGTAGTTTGTCGCCAATGCGCGTTTGTGCGAAATTTTAAAGCATGTCGTGTTTGGTATCTATGTACTCGGCCTAAGATCATCTTTTTTATTTCATCAAACATTTGGGCAATATAGTGTGTTTTAGTGCATTAAAATTAAAAAAAAGTGTATTTTTTCCCCAAAAAATGCGTTTGAAAAATCGCTGCGCAAATACTGTGTAGAAAAAAAAATGCAACACCCACCATTTTATTCTGTAGGGCCTTTGCTTTAAAAATATATATAATGTTTGGGGGTTCAACATAATTTTCTTGCAAAAAAAATATGTTTTCATGTAAACAAAAAGTGTCAAAAAGGGCTTTGTCTTCAAGTGGTTAGAAGAGTGGATGTAAGCTTCCTAATGTTGTGTATAAAATGCCAGAACAGTTCAAAACCCCCCCAAATGACCCCATTTTGGAAAGTAGACACCCCAAGCTATATACTGAGAGGCATGTCGAGTCCATGGAATATTTTATATGTTGACACAAGTTGCGGAAAAAATATTTTTTTTTATTTTTTTTATTTTTTTTTGCACAAAGTTGTCACTAAATGATATATTGCTCAAACATGCCATGGGCATATGTGGAATTACACCCCAAAATACATTCTGTTGCTTCTCCTGAGTACGGGGATACCACATGTGTGAGACTTTTTGGGAGCCTAGCCACGTACGGGACCCCAAAAACCAAGCACCGCCTTCAGGCTTTCTAAGGGTGTCAATTTTTGATTTCACTTCTCACTGCCTATCACAGTTTCGGAGGCCATGGAATGCCCAGATGGCACAAAACCCCCCCAAATGACCCCATTTTGGAAAGTAGACACCCCAAGCTATTTGCTGAGAGGTATTGTGAGTATTTTGCAGATCTCGCTTTTTGTCACAAAGTTTTGAAAATTGAAAAAAAAAAGAAAAAAAAAAAAATGTTCTTTCTTCATTTTCAAAAACAAATGAGAGCTGTAAAATACTCACCATGCCTCTCAGCAAACAGCTTGGGGTGTCTACTTTCCAAAATGGGGTCATTTGGGGGGGTTTTGTGCTATTTTGGCATTTTATGGCCTTCAAAACTGTGATAGGTAGTGAGGAGTGAAATCAAAAATTTGCGCCCTTAGAAATCCTGGAGGCGGTGCTTGGTTTCCGGGGTCCCGTACGTGGCTAGGCTCCTAAAAAGTCCCACACATGTGGTATCCCCGTACTCAGGAGAAGCAGCAGAATGTATTTTGGGGTGCAATTCCACATATAACCATGGCATGTGTGAGAAATATATCATTTAGTGACAACTTTTTGTAATTTTTTTTTTTTTGTCATTATTCAATCACTTGGGACAAAAAAAAAATATTCAATGGGCTCAACAGACCTCTCAGCAATTTCCTTGGGGTGTCTACTTTCTAAAATGGGGTCATTTGGGGGGGGGGGTTTGTGCTATTTTGGCATTTTATGGCCTTCAAAACTGTGATAGGTAGTGAGGAGTGAAATCAAAAATTTGCGCCCTTAGAAATCCTGAAGGCGGTGCTTGGTTTCCGGGGTCCCGTACGTGGCTAGGCTCCTAAAAAGTCCCACACATGTGGTATCCCCGTACTCAGGAGAAGCAGCAGAATGTATTTTGGGGTGCAATTCCACATATAACCATGGCATGTGTGAGCAATATATCATTTAGTGACAACTTTTTGTAATTTTTTTTTGTCATTATTCAATCACTTGGGACAAAAAAAAAAATATTCAATGGGCTCAACATGCCTCTCAGCAATTTCCTTGGGGTGTCTACTTTCTAAAATGGGGTCATTTGGGGGGGTTTTGTACTGCCCTGTCATTTTAGCACCTCAAGAAATGAGATAGGCAGTCATAAATTAAAAGCTGTGTAAATTCCAGAAAATGTACCCTAGTTTGTAAACGCTATAACTTTTGCGCAAACCGATAAATATACGCTTATTGACATTTTTTTTACTAAAGACATGTGGCTGAATACATTTTGGCCTAAATGTATGACTAAAATTGAGTTTATTCGATTTTTCTTATAACAAAAATTAGAAAATATCATTTTTTTTCAAAATTTTTGGTCTTTTTCCGTTTATATCGCAAAAAATAAAAAAAATAAAAATCGCAGAGGCAATCAAATACCATTAAAAGAAAGCTCTATTTGTGGGAAGAAAAGGACGCAAATTTCGTTTGGGTACAACATTGCATGTCCGCACAATTTACAGTTAAAGCAGCGCAGTTCAAAATTCTGAATTCACCTCTGGTCCATTACCAAATGGTCCGGGGCTTAAGTGGTTAAAGTGGTTGTAAACCCACTTTTTAAACAAAGACCTACAGGTAAGCCTAGATTAAGGCTTACCTGTAGGTGCATGAAATATCTCCTTAACCTACACGGTTAAGGAGATATTTGTATGTAAATGCGGCGACGCTGACATCACCCCATTCACAAATTCGGCTAGGTCGCAACATTCGACGACGTAGCCGAATTCGACAGCTCACGCGCGCATGCGCGGAGTCACGTCTTCGCCGCTCCAGCCAATCACAGCGCCGGAGCGGCGCTGTGATTGGCTGCAGCGGCGATACCCGGAAGTAACATTCCGGCTATCGCCGCAGCGATGGATGCGGCTAGAGGAGGGACACGGACGACTTCGGGGGCCCCGATCGAAGGTAAGTGGTACATAATGAGCTAGTATGCTAGTCATACTAGCTCATTATATCTTTGTCTTGCAGGTTAGTAAAAAAAAAAAAAAAGTTAAAAGGGTTTACAACCACTTTAAGAAAAATTACTTAATACTTAATTGAAGAAGCAAAATAAGACACTTATTTTTTTTCAAAATGTTCTGCCTTTTTTTTCATTTGTTTAGCAAAAATTTAGTGATTAAATACCACCAACTGAAAGCTCTGTCTCCAAAAAAAATTATAAAAATTTCATTTGGGTACAGTGTTAAAAGGATCACACAATTGTCATTCAAATTGCGACAGCACTGAAAGCTGAAAATTGGCCTGGGCAGGAAAGGGGTGACTCGATGTCCGCCGATGTGCATGGAGTCTTATCTATGGCCAGACCTGACTAGCCTGACTGGCATACATTGGCTGAATCACACATGATTGGTGGCGCGATATTATGATGCCGCCCCCTTCCAATTTACACAGTTCGACCAATTGGGGGTAAGTCTGCATGACAGGTGATCTGTGTGTAGGTAACTGACCCCAGATGCATTGGTCTGTCTCATTTGGGTAGTGGTTCTTAGATTCCAGCTGTCCTGCATGATTACTCATCAATTGTAAATTAACAGCACATATATAGCGTGATACATTGCTGGCAAGCTAACACCCCAGTTGAAGAGCCATTGCTCGAAACATGTCAGGTTTTTAGCCTGCTATTATCTTTGTCATCACGCTTTTTATACATTTTACCTCGAGGATCAATTTTTACTTGTATCTATTAAGGCTACATGTTTTGTTTATTCTTTTCTGGATGCTTAAACGCCAATAAAGGCTGTTTATTTTTTACCACACTTTGGAGTTACTCTCACTATGTGGAGCTATTTCGTTTTTCCCATATGCTACCTGACCTAAGGGGATACCCACCACCGGAGGTTCGTTGGGGCACACGCCTCTTGTGTTAACCCTGTGGAGAGAGGTCCTTCCGTACCATAGTACTTTCGGTGCTTGGAAGCTTGGATTAAAGATACCCCCTCTCGAGTACCTGGTTCTGGGATTTCGTTTATGCTCATTTACATCTGACTCAGGGTAAGAGTACCCATTACGTATCAGCCTATTATTGATGCTGGATAACACTTCAAGTATGCTTGGGATGTTTTGAAGTAACATCATCTGCCACGGTGACAGTCCACGGTTTATATTTGACTTGGCACATCCACCAACGATCAATATAGACTTTGTGGTTTTTACTAGACACTTTATTGTTTGTTACCCAAGTTCTTTCGGAGCTTGGGTATCTTTTTCACTTATGTTTTAGGTACACTTATGGTAACCTACACAACATTTTTTTTGCACTCTTCACGGTATAGTTTGAGTGGAGGGAGTTCTGGAGGTCACTTTTTGCAGTTATTTTCATCAGGTTTCTTCCGGTTACAACCTATCTCCTAGCGCTGCATGTTTTCTTTTTTCTACCCTCACAGCAATATCATCTTATTGTCCATGCTAGCTGCTCCTTTTTGTCTACACTTATTTTTCACTGGTAGCGCAATTTTTTATATATTTTTTGATGTCCGCCGGGTGCCCGCGATCGTCTCACGGAGCGGCAGAACGGGGAGATGCCTATGTAAACAAGGCATTTCCCTGTTCTGCCTAGTGACAGGACAGTGATCTACTGCTCCCTGTGATCGGGAGCAGTGATCACTGTCGTGTCACCTGTAGCCTATCCCCCTCACAGTTAGAATCACTGCCTAGGACACACTTAACCCCTTCATCGGCCCCTAGTGTTTAACCCCTTCCCTGCCAGTGTCATTTACACAGTAATCAGGGCATTTTTATAGCACTGATCGCTGTATAAATGACAATGGTCCCAAAATAGTGTAAAAATTGTCCGATGTGTCCGCCATAAAGTCGCAGTCACGATAAAAATCGCAGATCGCCGCCATTACTAATAAAAAAAAATATTAATAAAAATGTCATAAAACTATCCCCTATTTTGTAGACGCTATAACTTTTGCGCAAACCAATCAATATACGCTTATTGCGATTTTTTTTTTAACCAAAGTATGTAGAAGAATACATATCGGCCTAAACTGATATATTTTTTGGGGATATTTATTATAGCAAAAAGTAAAAAATCTTGCTTTTTTTTTCAAAATTTACGATCTTCTTTTGTTTATAGCACAACAAATAAAAACTGCGGTGATCAAATACCACCAAAAGAAAGCTCTATTTGTGGGAAAAAAAGGACGTCAATTTTGTTTGGGTGCAACGTCACACAGTTGTCAGTTAAAGCGACTGTGCCGTATCGCAAAAAATGGCCTGGTCATTGGGCAGCCAATTCTTCCGGGGCTGAAGTGGTTAAAGAGAACCTGTCACCAAAAAATCATCACATTTTTAAATTGTATAAAATTAAAGTTACGCCCAAGCATATTAAATCCGCCCTGTAGGAACGTAAACGCACGCATCAGGGCGCCTAGGCATGAAGACGTTGATTGAGATGCATGGTACATATCGCT
Organism: Rana muscosa; assembly: GCA_029206835.1. NCBI lineage: Eukaryota > Metazoa > Chordata > Amphibia > Anura > Ranidae > Rana > Rana muscosa. The sequence goes on from CM055116.1 coordinate 573,070,041, forward strand.
GTGAATGCTCTGCCAGAGTGAGAGCAATATTTCTAGCACCAGACCTCCTCAGTAATGCTAAACTGATGACCTATGCAGGGCTTATAAATGTGTTGCTATAGAAAATGTAGGGTAGTGAAATTTGTCACCATTTCACAGGCGCACAGAAATTTTAAGTGGTTGTAAACCTTTACAGACCACTTTTACCTACAGGTAATCCTAGATTAAGGCTTACCTGTAGGTGCAAGAAATATCTCCTAAACCTACACGGTTTAGGAGATATTTGCAAAAAACACAGGCACCAATGTCTACGGCGCATACGCCGTAGGACAACGGCACAGGTGCACTGAGCGTGCCGTTTCTAACGGCGATCGTGCCGTCATCACGGCTCCGGCCAGTCACAGCGCCGGAGTCGCGATACCCAGGAAGTCACTCCGGGAGAGATGGCGGCGACGGAGGAGGGGAACGATGACCGCTGCGGGGGCTTCTACCTCAGGTAAGTAATTCATAATGAGCTAGTATGCTATGCATACTAGCTCATTATGCCTTTGTCTTGCAGGGCATTTTTTTTTCCAGAGGGTTTACTTCCTCTTTAAGGTTTGACGTGTTGGGTATCTATTTACAGTACGCGGTGCAACCTCATCTTTATATTATTTTTTTTACAAGAAGTCATCTTTTATATTTTATCAAAACATTTTGTGCCCTGAAATTTTAGTTTTGTGTATTTTATACTGAAATTTTTCATTTCCTAGACCTAGACCTTTGCGGTAATATCGTGTGACAAAATTTGAACTACCACTGTTTTATTGTCTAAAGCAGTGGTCATCAACCCTGTCCTCAGGGCCCACTAATGCCTCGTAGACACGCCACGACGTATCGTTCGCATTTTGTTGCATAAAACTAATATCGAATACAACAGTGCAAAATGTGCTCTACGAAAAGTAAGATTACTCTTTCGTTCATGGACTGACACAGCTTCCTATTGACAAGTGGGTATTATCCTATCTTTAGGAGTGACTAGGCAGAAAAAACTTGTAAAAAGTATTACTCCTTCTACAGCACCGCCCAGGGGGCGGACCCAATGGGCATAATCCCTCTCTCTGCACCTCGCAGATCAGTTTTTTTCTGTCTAGCAAGGAGAAGGACATGGCTCCCTTCGGGCCCACTGGGGAAAAAAAATTTGAAGTTTATATTTTTGTTTCCTGCGATCTTCGATCAACTGCCGACTGGGTGACAGGCTGGATCCTCGATCCTTGTAGTCCCCCCAGTTTCGGCCATCGAGCATGTGCCGACCCTAGTTACGCGCTGGGTTTTCCACGACATGCCCGTCGCTCTACGGGTGGCCGGTGAGCCTACGCTCCAGGGCTTGCATCGGACCACTCGTAGTAGCCTGTCCGGTGAGCTCGCGCTCCAGGGCATGCATACGATCGTTCCCTAGGGTTCAATCACAGCATGCCTGGCCGACAGTCACCTCCGTGCACGGATGATGATTAGGGATGGGCCCGGTGCTCGATTCGAACTCACGTTCGAATCGAGCACCGGGCGTTCGCTCGCTCGGCAAGCCCAGAACTATTTGGGCCGTTCGCATCACATTCGTGTGATGCGAGCGGCCCCGCAATGCATTGCGGCCGGCGCGGCGGCGCAGTGCATTGCTGGCTGATGATTGGCCAAGCATGCACTGTGACCCCGCATGCTTGGCCAATCACAGCGCCCGAAACTCGGAGAGCAATAATTGGCTACAGGCAGGACGCCTGTAGCCAATTACAGCTCAGGGGCTTTAGTACACGCCCCACCATTTAAAAGGCCGCCACGCCGTCGGCCCCGGTCACATGAGTTCCGGCTTTAGGAGAGATCAGTCTGCTGATTCTGTCTTTGCTTGATACTGAAAGATTTGCTCTTCTTTGCTAAACCATTGGCTATTTCTTTGCTAAACCATTGCTACCTAAGTCATTGATCGTTCATTGCTGCTGATTGCACAGTTAGTGTGTTATTAGCTGCTGCTGGGGATTAGTCTGGTGCGTGCTTACTGTTAGTACAGTATTGCAGTAGTACCAACCGCAGTGCTGTTAGCACAGCATTGCACCCCAACAGCACCCATAGGACTTCTAGTGTGTTAGTGGCAGCAAACAGAGCTCCTATATTTTCTTCTCAGCAGCACCCATAGGACTTCTAGTGTGTTAGTGGCAGCAAACAGAGCTCCTATATTTTCATCTCAGAAGCACCCATAGGACTTCTAGTGTGTTAGTGGCATCACACAGAGCTCCTATATTTTCTTCTCAGAAGCACCCATAGGACTTCTAGTGTGTTAGTGGCATCACACAGAGCTCCTATATTTTCTTCTCAGCAGCACCCATAGGACTTCTAGTGTGTTAGTGGCAGCAAACAGAGCTCCTATATTTTCATCTCAGAAGCACCCATAGGACTTCTAGTGTGTTAGTGGCATCACACAGAGCTCCTATATTTTCTTCTCAGAAGCACCCATAGGACTTCTAGTGTGTTAGTGGCATCACACAGAGCTCCTATATTTTCTTCTCAGCAGCACCCATAGGACTTCTAGTGTGTTAGTGGCATCACAAAGAGCTCCTATATTTTCTTCTCAGAAGCACCCATAGGACTTCTAGTGTGTTAGTGGCAGCAAACAGAGCTCCTATATTTTCTTCTCAGCAGCACCCATAGGACTTCTAGTGTGTTAGTGGCAGCAAACAGAGCTCCTATATTTTCATCTCAGAAGCACCCATAGGAATTCTAGTGTGTTAGTGGCATCACACAGAGCTCCTATATTTTCATCTCAGAAGCACCCATAGGACTTCTAGTGTGTTAGTGGCATCACACAGAGCTCCTATATTTTCTTCTCAGCAGCACCCATAGGACTTCTAGTGTGTTAGTGGCAGCAAACAGAGCTCCTATATTTTCATCTCAGAAGCACCCATAGGACTTCTAGTGTGTTAGTGGCAGCAAACAGAGCTCCTATATTTTCTTCTCAGCAGCACCCATAGGACTTCTAGTGTGTTAGTGGCATCACACAGAGCTCCTATATTTTCTTCTCAGCAGCACCCATAGGACTTCTAGTGTGTTAGTGGCATCACACAGAGCTCCTATATTTTCTTCTCAGCAGCACCCATAGGACTTCTAGTGTGTTAGTGGCATCACACAGAGCTCCTATATTTTCATCTCAGAAGCACCCATAGGACTTCTAGTGTGTTAGTGGCATCACACAGAGCTCCTATATTTTCTTCTCAGCAGCACCCATAGGACTTCTAGTGTGTTAGTGACATCACACAGAGCTCCTATATTTTCTTCTCAGCAGCACCCATAGGACTTCTAGTGTGTTAGTGGCATCACACAGAGCTCCTATATTTTCTTCTCAGAAGCACCCATAGGACTTCTAGTGTGTTAGTGGCATCACACAGAGCTCCTATATTTTCTTCTCAGCAGCACCCATAGGACTTCTAGTGTGTTAGTGGCAGCAAACAGAGCTCCTATATTTTCTTCTCAGCAGCACCCATAGGACTTCTAGTGTGTTAGTGGCATCACACAGAGCTCCTATATTTTCTTCTCAGCAGCACCCATAGGACTTCTAGTGTGTTAGTGGCATCACACAGAGCTCCTATATTTTCATCTCAGAAGCACCCATAGGACTTCTAGTGTGTTAGTGGCATCACACAGAGCTCCTATATTTTCATCTCAGAAGCACCCATAGGACTTCTAGTGTGTTAGTGGCATCACACAGAGCTCCTATATTTTCTTCTCAGCAGCACCCATAGGACTTCTAGTGTGTTAGTGGCAGCAAACAGAGCTCCTATATTTTCTTCTCAGCAGCACCCATAGGACTTCTAGTGTGTTAGTGGCATCACACAGAGCTCCTACATTTTCATCTCAGAAGCACCCATAGGACTTCTAGTGTGTTAGTGGCATCACACAGAGCTCCTATATTTTCTTCTCAGCAGCACCCATAGGACTTCTAGTGTGTTAGTGGCATCACACAGAGCTCCTATATTTTCTTCTCAGAAGCACCCATAGGACTTCTAGTGTGTTAGTGGCACACACAGAGCTCCTATATTTTCTTCTCAGCAGCACCCATAGGACTTCTAGTGTGTTAGTGGCATCACACAGAGCTCCTATATTTTCATCTCAGAAGCACCAATAGGACTTCTAGTGTGTTAGTGGCATCACACAGAGCTCCTATATTTTCTTCTCAGCAGCACCCATAGGACTTCTAGTGTGTTAGTGGCATCACACAGAGCTCCTATATTTTCATCTCAGAAGCACCAATAGGACTTCTAGTGTGTTAGTGGCATCACACAGAGCTCCTATATTTTCTTCTCAGCAGCACCCATAGGACTTCTAGTGTGTTAGTGGCATCACACAGAGCTCCTATATTTTCATCTCAGAAGCACCAATAGGACTTCTAGTGTGTTAGTGGCATCACACAGAGCTCCTATATTTTCTTCTCAGCAGCACCCATAGGACTTCTAGTGTGTTAGTGGCATCACACAGAGCTCCTATATTTTCTTCTCAGCAGCACCCATAGGACTTCTAGTGTGTTAGTGGCAGCAAACAGAGCTCCTATATTTTCTTGTCAGCAGCACACATAGTACCTATAGTGTGTTAGTGTCAGCACCCATAGGACCTACAGTGTGTTGTGAGCACACATAGGAGCTCTATTTTTTATACTATATACACTACCGACTACAATGGCTGGAAGACCGCCAAGGAGAGGCAGAGCGTGCCGAGGCAAGAACACAGGGCAGGCAGGCTCTGTTTCTAGAGACAACAGTGCTGGCCGTGGACGTGGTCGTGCATCGTCATCAGCACGTGGCCATGGGACACGCTTGTCTTTGTTTTCGGCAGCTGGACATGTGGAGCCGCATCATGCCGAAGGCTTGGTAGAATGGATGACCAAGCCCTCCTCATCCTCCTCATCCTCTCTCACCCAGGCTCAGGGTACTGGCAGAGCAGCTGCCAACGCGTACTCAATGGCATCATCAGCAACCCCTTCCCTAGACCCACCATGTCCTCCTGAGGAGTCCCCCGAACTGTTTGAGCACAGTGTTGGGTACATGCTCCAGGAGGATGCCCAACGATTCGAAGGCTCGGATGATGATACCCAGCTTGAGGAAGTCAGTAGTGTGCGCGCAGAGAGAGGGGATGCTGAAGGACAGCAATCTGGCAGTACTGTTCCAGCAGCTGCAGCTTACTGCCAGGTTTGCTCTAGTGGTGAAGAGGGAGGGGATGATGAGGTCACTGACTCCACGTGGGTGCCTGAAGGGAGAGAGGAGGAGGAGGAGGAGGATGCGGCGTCACATGTCCAATGAGGCAGGATGCCCCCTGGAGGCCAGCTAGAGGCCAGCACAGCAACTGTACCACACCGCAGAGCTCCGCCTGTGCAGGGCGCTGCCTCTGCACGTTATCACAAAAGTTCTTTGGTGTGGGCCTTTTTTGAGACGAGTGCATCAGATCGCACCACTGCTATTTGCAATATTTGTCTCAAGCGTATCTCGGTGGCCAAAACATCAGCCGCTTGGGCACCACAAGCATGAGCAGACATATGTCGACCTGCCATGCAGCTCGTTGGCAAGCACACATAAAAGACCCACACCAAAGAACAAAGCGGACCTCTCCTTGCTCCTCATCAGCTGGGATCTCCATCCCCACTATATCTTCAGTCCTCTCTGAAAGCTGCTCTGAGAGGACTGAAGGTGTAGAATTAGGTGTGTCACAACCAAGTACTTGCAGTACACCGACGTCCGATTGTAGCAGGCAAATTTCCCTGCCCCAGCTGCTGGACCGTCGAAAGAAGTATACTCCCAGCCATCCACATGCCCAGCGGTTGAATGCTAGCTTGGCTAAATTGCTGCCTTTTCAGTTGGTAGACTCGGCCCCCTTCCGTGAGTTTGTTCAATGTGCGGTTCCTCAGTGGCAGGTTCCCAAACGCCACTTTTTCTCACGGAAGGCGATTCCGTCTCTCTACCGGCATGTGGAAGGCAATGTCCATGCCTCGCTGGACAGGGCGGTCAGCGGTAAGGTGCATATTACCGCTGACTCATGGTCCAGCAGGCATGGACAGGGACGTTATCTTTCTTTCACGGCCCATTGGGTCACTCTTTTGGCAGCTGGGAGATATGCAGGACAAGGTACAGTAGTGTTGGAGGTTGTTCCGCCACCACGCCTCCAAAATGCTACTACTGGTTGTGACACACCTCTCTCCTCCACCCCCTCCTCTTCTTCTTCCTCCATGTCCTCTTCGAGTGCTCTGTCCTCGGAACCAGCGGTGCTCCGTAGGCGTACAAGGGGCTACGCGAGTACGCAGGCAAAAAGATGCCATGCCGTGCTTGCGCTGGTGTGTTTGGGGGACAGGAGCCACACTGGGCCAGAGGTTCTGGCAGCTCTGCAGGGGCAGGCCGAGAGGTGGTTGACGCCACGCCAGCTTAAGCCAGGAATGGTCGTTTCTGACAATGGCACCAACCTCCTCTCCGCCCTGCGACAGGGGCAGCTCGCCCATGTGCCCTGTATGGCTCACGTCCTCAACCTGGTGGTGCAGCGGTTCTTGGGCAGGTTCCCAGGCTTACAGGATGTCCTGAGGCAGGCCAGGAAAGTCTGTGTGTATTTCCGCCGATCTTATAATGCCAGTGCTCGGCTGACTGAGCTGCAAAAGGAGCTGAACCTGCCCAAGAACCGCCTAATATGTGACATGCCCACCAGGTGGAACTCAACGTTGGCCATGCTGCAGCGACTGCACACGCAGCAGAGGGCCATCAATGAGTACCTTTGCGACTACGGCACCAGGACAGGGTCAGGGTAGCTTGGCTTTTTTTCCCCACGCCAGTAGAGCATGATCAGGGATGCATGCACTGTCCTCTCACCATTTGAGGAGGCCACGAGGATGGTGAGCAGTGACAGTGCATGCATCAGTGACACTGTACCTCTTGTCCACCTGTTGGAGCATACGCTGCGTGGGATAATGGACAGGGCACTTGAGGCAGAACAGAGGCAGGAGGAGGAGGACTTCCTTGCCTCTCAAGGCCCCCTTTATCCAGACAGTGTTCCTTCTGTCCCACCCATCACACAGGAAGAGGATGAGGATGAGGAGCAGGAGGAGGAGGAGGATTGTGTGAGCATGGAGGTGGAGCCTGGCACTCAGCATCAGCAGCAGCAGTCTTTTAGGGATGATGTACAGTCCCAACAAACCAGTGGACTTGTACGTGGCTGGGAGGAGGTGGCTGGCGATCATGTCATCCTCAGTGACCCAGAAGACTCCGGACCGAATGCCTCAGCTAACCTACGCTGCATGGCCTCCCTGATCCTGCAAAGCCTGCGGAAGGATCCTCGTGTTCTTCGGATCAAGGAGAGGGACCATTACTGGCTGGCCACTCTCCTTGATCCACGGTACAAGGGTAAGGTTGCGGACCTTATCTTGCCGTCGCAGAGGGAGCAGAGGATGAGACATCTCAGGGAGGCCTTGCAGAAAGGTCTGTGCAACGCGTTCCCAGAAACTGGGAGGTTACAAACTCCTGGTCCTGGACAACGAGTTGCTGAGGCTTCGGTCAGTAGCAGAAGGAGGGGTGGGGAAGGTGGACGTCTGACCGATGCGTTCAGACAATTTTTTAGTCCGCAGCCCCAAGGTATGATCGGTTCCAGCAACCTTCGCCATCGTCTGATATACATGGTGCAGGAATACCTAGGGGCAAGGTCAGACTTGGACACCTTTCCCACCGAAAATCCTCTGGCTTACTGGGTCCTGAGGATGGATCACTGGCCAGAGCTTGCACAGTATGCAATTGAGCTACTGGCCTGTCCTGCATCCAGCGTTCTTTCCGAACGCACATTCAGTGCTGCTGGAGGATTTGTCACCGATCATAGGGTGCGCCTGTCCACCGACTCGGTTGATCGACTGACCTTCATAAAAATGAATCAGTCTTGGATCACCACCAGCTACCAGACACCTGAAGCGGATATAATGGAATAATTTATAATGTCACATCCCTTCAAGACTGCCTATGCTGATGCTGAGTGACTGTCCTGTTATGTTCACTGACTATCCTCTTCCTCCTCCTCAATGATCCATGCCACCACACCAGTGCCTAAGGCACAATTTTTCAGCCCCTGTATAACAGGGGCGTGTAATTACAATTTTTTAAAAAGATGCTTCGCAACAGGTGTGACTGCTGTGCTCCAAGTACAGTATCTGTGAGGGGTTGCAGTGTTGTGGCACCAGCACCAGTGCCTAAGGCACAATTTTTCAGCCCCTGTTGGGGCGTGTAATTACAATTTTTAGGCAATGCTTTGCAACAGGTCTCATTGCTGTGCTCAGAGTACAGTATCTGTGAGGGGTTGCAGTGTTGTGGCACCAGCACCAGTGCCTAAGGCACAATTTTTCAGCCCCTGTATAACAGGGGCGTGTAATTACAATTTTTTAAAAAGATGCTTCGCAACAGGTGTGACTGCTGTGCTCCAAGTACAGTATCTGTGAGGGGTTGCAGTGTTGTGGCACCAGCACCAGTGCCTAAGGCACAATTTTTCAGCCCCTGTTGGGGCGTGTAATTACAATTTTTAGGCAATGCTTTGCAACAGGTCTCATTGCTGTGCTCAGAGTACAGTATCTGTGAGGGGTTGCAGTGTTGTGGCACCAGCACCAGTGCCTAAGGCACAATTTTTCAGCCCCTGTATAACAGGGGCGTGTAATTACAATTTTTTAAAAAGATGCTTCGCAACAGGTGTGACTGCTGTGCTCCAAGTACAGTATCTGTGAGGGGTTGCAGTGTTGTGGCACCAGCACCAATGCCTAAGGCACAATTTTTCAGTCCCTGTTTAACAGGGGCGTGTAATTACAAATCTTGATGTAATAGTTCACAGCAGGGCCCATTCCTGCGCCCACCAAGAGTAACTATGAGGGCCTACAGTCTTGTGGCAACACCATCCACCACCACCACCACCACCAAAGGCCCAATTTTTCTGCCCTGTTCAACAGGTGCATGCAATTACAAATCTTGATCTAATAACTCACAGCAGGGCCCATTCCTGCACCCACCAAGAGTAACTGTGAGGGCTTACAGTCTTGTGGCAACACCGTCCACCACCACCACCACCACCACCACCAAAGGCCCAATTTTTCTGCCCTGTTCAACAGGTGCATGCAATTACAAATCTTGATCTAATAACTCACAGCAGGGCCCATTCCTGCACCCACCAAGAGTAACTGTGAGGGCTTACAGTCTTGTGGCAACACCGTCCACCACCACCACCACCACCACCAAAGGCCCAATTTTTCTGCCCGGTTCAACAGGTGCATGCAAGTACAAATCTTGATCTATTAACTCACAGCAGGGCCCATTCCTGTGCCCACCAGTCTTGTGGCTACACCAACATCTAATAGGGCAAATTTCTGCAGAGTATATACGGCAGGCCCCTACTTTCAAACATCCAACTTACAAACGACTCCTACTTGCAAACGGCAAGAGAAAACAGGAAGTGAGAGGAAATCTACCCCTAGGAAGGGAAATTCTATCCTGTTAGATTTAATTTGGGAAAAAGGTATCTCCTCTCTACTGATGCTTTATCACCAATCCTTGTTTCAATTAAAACCCCACTTTTCCAAAAACATTTGTCATTGGGACGGAAAGTGAGGTGACATGTTCTGAACAGATGTGCAAAGACAGCAAATGTTACAGGGTTGATAACCCCTCCCTATGTTCTCCAAAAAGCTTAAAAATAGATTTTTTTGGGATGGAGCTACACTTCATAATGTACCTGTTCAGATTCTACTTAAGAACAAACCTACAGTCCGTGTCTTGTTTGCACCACCTATATACTGCTGTTCAGAGTATATAGGGTTGTAGGTATAGGGTTTTATTTTGGGTGCGGGGTCCCCCTTAATATCCATACAAGACCCAAAGGGGCTGGGGTGGGGGGGGGGGGTGATGGGGTAGCCATGCCATTTTTCTCAAGGATTTTCAGCCATATGGCGGCCAGGACAAGACATGACATTAAAGCCGCAAGTGGTTTTAAATGGCTTCTTTTTTTCCTTTACAAATGTCATTTTGTGCAAGGACAGTTCTAAACACGGGAAACACATGCCACTTCACAGGCATACTTTAGACACCCCCCAGGTACCATATTTAAAGGAAAATTTCACTTTTTTTTTCACTTTATGCATCATTAAAATGACTGCTCCCGAAAAAACGTTATTTTTTTAAATTTCTTTTTGCATTGATATATGTCCCCTGGGGCAGGACCCGGGTCCCCAAACCTGTTTTATGACATTAACATGCATATTGGCCGTTGTAATTAGCAATTTTGATTTCGAACGTTCGCGTCCATTATAACGAATAGGGTTCGAAAATTCGCGCAAACTTTCGGTCCGTTCGAAGGTTCTGGTGCGAACCGAACCCGGGGGTGTTCGGCTCATCCCTAATGATGATCTGTCTGGAATGTCTTCCAGCATGATCCACACAGGAAAGGTAAGTAGCTCCCCTGCTTCGGCAGGGTGACTTGGCTGGACATTCTTGGAGAGATCAAGTAAGTGGTTGTGGCCCCTTTCTTTCCTCTCTCCCTGCCTTCCCTCCTCCCTGGGTTCTGAGCTAAGGTTGGTGGGTGCTGGGGGTCACCTGGGGGGCTCCATTTGGAGCGGGGAGGCGCTGTAGCTGTTGTTTAAAAAATTAAATTTTGCTTACCTGTGTGTGCCTTTCTCCCTCCATGCTGTTGGCGGCCATTTTGGGGTGGTCCATGCCTGTTGGCCTCTAGTGACTGTCCGGCGGCCATTTTCTTGTGGTTTGCGCCAATATGTATATATCGCAGCTCGGCGGCCATTTTCTAGTGGTTCGCGCCCGCTTTGGCCTCTGTCGACTGTTCGGCGGCCATGTTTCTTGTGGTTTATGGGAAAAAAATATAGAAGAAACTGCGCTTAAAGTGTACGAATCAAGCTAATGGATTGCCTGAAAAAAGAAAATATTTTAGGAGAAGCAGCAACTAGTCTGAAAACAGTCATCAGTGGGTACAAATAAGAAAAAAATATGTAGTCGCGCTAACTTATGAGTTTGAACATAAGCCCATCACTGGGCAACTGAAAAAATCCAAATATCAACAGTGATAACATATAAAAAGCTAAGTGAAAAGCAATATATAATCTATGTGAACAGGTAATAAACAGAAAATTAACTGTGAATAAAAAATTGGTTATTGTCCAAAAATACTGTAGAGCGGAAAAACCCCTCAAAGTTCATAATCAAAAATCCATAATGCAAAAAACCATAATGAAAAAAGCACCCGTGAGGCGATATCCAAAATTAATAAAGAAATGGATTCAGATCTTCTTAGACTTAAATTCGTGACTTTCACCACCACCAGTAGAAGTTACTGCTTACCGAACAGCAATGGTCCCCTATGACGGAGGACCTCAAACAGCCTTAAGTAATACTCAGTTAAGCCTCCAGAGTGTAGCCAGTGGTAAACCTCAGTTGTTTTAATAGCCCGACAGCTCATATAGCATCATACAGGTATTCAACGTGGACCATGAAAAAAAGGGGGGGACACTAGATAGTGTAAAATCTTTGGTGAACATTTATTAAAATAATGAAAACATACTCACAAGAGCAGTTAAATAGACAGCTTAAAAGTATCACAGCGCCGACCGGTCAATTGGCACTGGCACACACACGTCTGTGGAAGTAGAGCAATGGAGGGTGACGTCAGCACAAAGCTCGTATCCTTCCCTACGCGTTTCGTGAAAAATCCCCGAGACTACGTGATTTTTCACGAAACACCGGTTCCCTTTGGGTTCCGTAAACCGGCCCACACTGCTAAGGTGTTTCCTTGTGTGTCTTATCTTGAAAAGCTCTTGTACAAGGATTGGGAAGACCCACTGAGGGTTTTTTGCAGCCCCAAAAATTTTGGGGCGGTTCGGTACCCCTTGAGGAGAGTTCCTGAAAAAATGGACCTCTCCCCCGATAGTGGACCCCCCTGTGTCCAGACTTAACAAGTTAACTGGGTGGAACTGCATACAGATGTGCGTAGTTCAAAGCTAATCATTGGAGTTTGTTATAGACCACCCAATGTTAATGAGGAGTTAGAGACTCAGCTCCTTGCACAGATGGAAAGGGCTGCAAGGGCTGGGACGGTGATAATAATGGGGGATTTTAACTACCCAGAAATTGACTGGAGTAATGGAACTGCTGGGACAGTTAAAGGGCAAAAATTTATAAACCTATTGCAGGACAATTTTATGGTCCAGTTTATTGAGGCCCCAACTAGGAATGATGCTCTGTTGGACCTGGTAATCTCAAACCATGCAGAGCGTATTACTAATGTTCAGATAAAGGAACACCTGGGTAGCAGTGACCATAACATGATTTCATTTGATGTTAGTTGTAAGCAAAAATCACATACAGGAAAGATAAAAACACTTAATTTCAAGAGAGCAAATTTTCCAAGGATGAGCGCTGCTCTCCAGGACTTAGACTGGGAAGGAATATTGGCATCAATGGGCACAGAACAGAAATGGGAATTCTTCAAAAAGACTGTGTGTGAACTCACTACAAAGTATATTCCCATGGGCAATAAGTTTAAAAGGCTAAAAATAAAACCTATGTGGCTCACTGCCAAAGTTAAAAAAGCTATAAACTATAAGAAAAGAGCTTTTAAAAAATATAAAAATGAGGGAACACTAGTGTCATTTGAATGTTACAAAGAATATAACAGGACATGTAAAAAGGAAATCAAGGATGCAAAAATTCAAAATGAACGACAGATTGCAAAAGATAGTAGGACAAACCCCAAAAAATTCTTCAAATATATTAATAGTAAAAAGGTCAAGTCTGAGCATGTAGGCCCTTTACAAAATAATCTAGAGTGGGTGACTGGGGACAAAGAGAAGGCTAATTTATTAAATACTTTCTTCAGTTCTGTGTATACAAAGGAGCATGGGGGAGCTCATGTCCAAAATGGGGGTGGTAGTGACACAGCCCCAAATCCACAATGGCTCAAAAGTGATATGGTCCAGAAATATTTAGATGGAATAAAGGTGGATAAAGCACCTGGACCAGATGGCATACACCCACGGATCCTAAAAGAATTGAGCTCTGTAATTTCAAAGCCATTGTATTTAATTTTTAGGGACTCATTAATGACAGGAATAGTACCACTGGATTGGCGCAGGGCCAATGTGGTGCCTATATTTAAAAAGGGAATTAAGTCTTTACCAAGTAACTATAGACCTGTTAGTTTAACTTCTATAGTTGGGAAAATACTGGAGAGATTAATAAAAGACCACATAGATGAGTTCTTGCTGGAAAAAAACTATTTAAGCAACAGACAGCATGGATTCATGAAAGACAGAAGTTGTCAAACAAACCTGATTTCTTTTTATGAAGAGGTAAGTAAGACCTTGGACAGAGGGGTGGCAGTGGACGTGGTATACTTGGATTTTGCAAAAGCGTTCGATACAGTTCCCCACACACGGCTCATGTGTAAGGTAAAGTCTACAGGATTGGAAATATCAGTTTGTAAATGGATAGAAAACTGGCTAAAAGACAGAATTCAGAGAGTAGTGGTTAATGATTCTTACTCTGAATGGTCCAAGGTTATCAGTGGTGTACCCCAAGGTTCAGTGCTGGGACCCTTACTTTTTAATATGTTTATAAATGATATTGGGTCTGAGATCAAAAGTAACATTTCTGTCTTTGCAGATGACACCAAGCTTTGCAGTGGAATAACGTCCTTACAGGATGTCACCAATTTACAAGCCGACCTCAATGCTCTGTCTAATTGGGCGACTATGTGGCAGATGAGGTTTAATGTTGATAAATGTAAAGTTATGCACTTGGGGGCTAATAATATGAATGCATCATACATACTAGGGGGAGTACAACTGGGGAGATCCGTAGTGGAGAAGGATCTGGGGGTTTTGGTAGATCATAAGCTCAATAATGGCATGCAATGCCAAGCTGCGGTTTCCAAAGCGAGCAAAGTCCTTTCTTGTATTAAGAGAGGTATGGTCTCCAGAGAGAGAGATATCATTTTGCCCCTGTTCAAATCATTAGTAAGACCTCATCTGGAATATGCAGTTCAGTTTTGGGCCACAGTTCTCAAAAAGGATATTGGGGAACTGGAGAAAGTGCAGAGAAGGGCAACCAAACTGATAAGAGGCATGGAGGAGCTCAGCTATGAGGAGAGATTAGAGGAACTGAATTTATTCTCTCTTGAGAAGAGGAGATTAAGGGGGGATATGATCAACATGTACAAATATATAAGGGGTCCATATAGTGAACTTGGTGTTCAGTTATTCACTTTACGGTCAACACAAAGGACAAGGGGGCACTCTTTGCGTCTAGAGGAAAAGAGATTTCACCTCCAAATACGGAAAGGTTTTTTCACAGTAAGAGCTGTGAAAATGTGGAATAGGCTCCCTGCAGAGGTGGTTCTGGCCAGCTCAGTAGATTGCTTTAAGAAGGGCCTGGATTCTTTCTTAACCACTTAAGCCCCGGACCATTTGGTAGCTAAAGGACCAGAGGTGAATTCAGAATTTTGCACTGCGCTGCTTTAACTGTAAATTGTGCGGACATGCAATGTTGTACCCAAACGAAATTTGCGTCCTTTTCTTCCCACAAATAGAGCTTTCTTTTAATGGTATTTGATTGCCTCTGCGATTTTTATTTTTTGCGATATAAACGGAAAAAGACCGAAAATTTTGAAAAAAAATGATATTTTCTACTTTTTGTTATAAGAAAAATCGAATAAACTCAATTGTAGTCATACATTTAGGCCAAAATGTATTCAACCACATGTTTTTAGTAAAAAAAAAGGTCAATAAGCGTATATTTATTGGTTTGCGCAAAAGTTATAGAGTTTACAAACTAGGGTACATTTTCTGAAATTTACACAGCTTTAAATTTATGACTGCCTATCTCATTTCTTGAGGTGCTAAAATGACAGGGCAGTACAAAACCCCCCCAAATGACCCCATTTTGGAAAGTAGACACCCCAAGGAAATTGCTGAGAGGCATGTTGAGCCCATTGAATTTTTTTTTTTTGTCCCAAGTGATTGAATAATGACTAAAAAAAAAAAAAAAAATACAAAAAGTTGTCACTAAATGATATATTGCTCACACATGCCATGGTTATATGTGGAATTTCACCCCAAAATACATTTTGCTGCTTCTCCTGAGTACGGGGATACCACATGTGTGGGACTTTTTGGGAGCCTAGCCGCGTACGGGACCCCGGAAACCAAGCACCGCCTTCAGGATTTCTAAGGGCGCAAATTTTTGATTTCACTCCTCACTACCTATCACAGTTTCGAAGGCCATAAAATGCCAAAATAGCACAAAACCCCCCAAATGACCCCATTTTAGAAAGTAGACACCCCAAGGAAATTGCTGAGAGGCCTGTTGAGCCCATTGAATATATTTTTTTTGTCCCAAGTGATTGAATAATGACAAAAAAAAAAAAAATTACAAAAAGTTGTCACTAAATGATATATTGCTCACACATGCCATGGTTATATGTGGAATTACACCCCAAAATACATTTTTCTGCTTCTCCTGAGTACGGGGATACCACATGTGTGGGACTTTTTAGGAGCCTAGCCGCGTACGGGACCCCGAAAACCAAGCACCGCCTTCAGGATTTCTAGGCACAAATTTTTGATTTCACTCCTCACTACCTATCACAGTTTCGAAGGCCATAAAATGCCAAAATCGCACAAAACCCCCCCAAATGACCCCATTTTGGAATATAGACACCCCAAGCTATTTGCTGAGAGGAATGGCGAGTATTTTACAGCTCTAATTTGTTTTTGAAAATGAAGAAAGAAAATATATATATATATATATATTATTTTTTTCAATTTTCAAAACTTTGTGACAAAAAGCGAGATCTGCAAAATACTCACAATACCTCTCAGCAAATAGCTTGGGGTGTCTACTTTCCAAAATGGGGTCATTTGGGGGGGGGGGTTGTGCTATCTGGGCATTCCATGGCCTCCAAAACTGTGATAGGCAGTGAGAAGTGAAATCAAAAATTTACACCCTTAGAAAGCCTGAAGGCGGTGCTTGGTTTTTGGGGTCCCGTACGCGGCTAGGCTCCCAAAAAGTCTCACACATGTGGTATCCCCGTACTCAGGAGAAGCAACAGAATGTATTTTGGGGTGTAATTCCACATATGCCCATGGCATGTTTGAGCAATATATCATTTAGTGACAACTTTGTGCAAAAAAAAATAAAAATAAAAATAAAATTGTTGTTTTTCCGCAACTTGTGTCAACATATAAAATATTCCATGGACTCGACATGCCTCTCAGTATATAGCTTGGGGTGTCTACTTTCCAAAATGGGGTCATTTGGGGGGGTTTTGAACTGTTCTGGCATTTTATACACAACATTAGGAAGCTTACATCCACTCTTCTAACCACTTGAAGACAAAGCCCTTTTTGACACTTTTTGTTTACATGAAAACATTTTTTTTTTTGCAAGAAAATTATGTTGAACCCCCAAACATTATATATATTTTTAAAGCAAAGGCCCTACAGATTAAAATGGTGGGTGTTGCATTTTTTTTTTCTACACAGTATTTGCGCAGCGATTTTTCAAACGCATTTTTTGGGTTAAAAAATACACTTTTTTTAATTTTAATGCACTAAAACACACTATATTGCCCAAATGTTTGATGAAATAAAAAAGATGATCTTAGGCCGAGTACATAGATACCAAACACGACATGCTTTAAAATTTCACACAAACGCGCATTGGCGACAAACTACATACATTTTTAAAAGCCTTTAAAAGCCTTTACAGGTTACCCCAGTAGATTTACAGAGGAGGTCTACTACTAAAATGATTGCCCTCGATCTGACCTTCGCGGTGATACCTCACATGCATGGTGCAATTGCTGTTTACATATGACGCCAGACCGACGCTTGCGTTCGCCATTGGGCAAGAGCAGGGCAGGACAGGGGTGCTTTTTTTTTTCTTTTTTTTTATTATTAATTTTGCTTTTTTATTTTATTTTTAAATTGTTCCTTCCAAGTATTTTTTTTTTTTTATCATTTTTATTGTTATCTCAGGGAATGTAAATATCCCCTATGATAGCAATAGGTAGTGACAGGTACTCTTTTTTTGAAAAAACTGGGGTCTTCTAGACCCTAGATTTTTCCTCTGCCCTCAAAGCATCTGACCACACCAAGATCGGTGTGATAAAATGCTTTCCCAATTTCCCAATGGCGCTTTTTATATCCGGGGGGGGGGGCATTCCCTCCCACTGCTTGTAAAAGCAGTCCAGAGGCTAATTAGCCGCTAGGATTGCTTTTACATGAAAGCCGGCCGCAGGCTGAAAAGAATGATACCAAGATGATACCTAAACCCGCAGGCATCATTCTGGTATAAACATTCAAAGTCCAGCAACATACCAGTACGTTGCTGGTCCTTGTTGGACATGTAATGTAATCTTTTTTTTTCATGCAGCCAGTTGGCTGAACGAAAAAAGAGATTGATCGGTGGGTATGCCCACCATTAGAATACCGCCCTTCATCCACCCACTTCCAATGATGGGCATACACGCACCATTTATATATGCCGAAGCATGGGGGCATCCTCCCGCAAAAAAGTTATGCCGCACACACATGGTCGGACTTTTCCACGGGCAAGCCTCCGTCGGAATTTCGACCGTATGTACGCGGCATTAGGAGCAAAATCGCTCCTCCGCCCCTGCTGCCCCAATGCTTCGGCATATTTGCTTTTTTTTTTTATATATTTTATTTTTTAAAGAAAAAATTCCATTATACATAGGACAGTCATTTCATTTGATCTAATACCCCTAGTCATCAACACAACAAATTTTTATCTCAGTTCAAATATATCGCATCAGTCCAAATTCATAAACTTATATAGACTATCATACAGAACGAACCAATATGCCCATATCAAAACATAAACTTTAAATAGATCCGTCTATACTCTAGACTCAGTCCCTTACTGTCCTAAATATACAAATTATCCACTTTACTTTAAACACTTTCACCATCAAGAAAAGAAAAGAAAAGCTAGCAAAACAAAAAAAAAAAAAAAAAAAAACCCCAGCCGACCCCGCCAGTAGGAAAGGGGGAGGTTTAGTAAATCACCAATATTAAGTCGAGCCCGCTGCAAATAGGGTTTTTCCTTCCACCGAAAATTTTAAGATATTCCAAGAAACCCAGGTTTGTAAATAAATCTCATATCGATTTTGTCCCAATAATACCATCTCTTCCATCTTATTTACCTCTTCAATTCTTATAAGCCATGCGGATATTGTAGGAGGTCTCACGTCTCTCCATTGCCGTGCAATACACGACCTAGCAGCATTAAGAAAATGCCGCAAGATTGATTTATTATATTCTTTCCCCGGTATGCTAGAAACGTGTAACAAAAAAAAAGCTGGATCTTCAGGTAAGGTGTAATCTGTAAATTTCTGTGAAATTCGGTATACCTCCCTCCAGAAGTGTTCCAGCTTCGAGCATGCCCAAAAAATATGAAGTAAAGTCCCCCTCTCTATTTGGCATCTCCAGCATTTATCCGAGATCAAGGGCGAGTATTTATGTAATAACGAGGGTGTACGATACCATCTCGTCATAATTTTAAAATTTGTTTCCTGTGCCCGGGTACATATTGATGATTTTAAAACATTATGTATAATCTGCCTTTGCTGTAAAATAGAAAAAGACCTTTCTAATACTGTTTCCCATTTCTTTAAAAAAGGGGGGACATACTCGTCTGAGGGTGCCACTAGTAATGCATAGATTTGTGAGAGTGTATGAGAACATGGACCCGTCTCCTCGCATCATTTTTTAAAAGTAGTCATTGGTCTTTGAAATCTATCCGGGGGTGGTAATGTTTTAAAAAAGTGTCGTAGTTGTACTCCACTCCAGAAGTCCAGACCAAAACGGTCATTTACTGAAGTCAGGGTAGCGAGTGAAGGCCACATCGCAGATTGTGCAAAATGCGATGCCTGGTAGCATTGTGACTCTAACAGTCTCCTAAAAGGTCCTTCTTGTAATCCCGGTAGAAAGCGAGGGTTCCCCAATATAGGGTAAAGAGAGGAATATGCGGATGATAATCGAGTAGTCGTACATATCCGGAAGCATATCCGCAAGGTAGGCCCCAAGGTTGGATGCTTTTTGAGAGCCCCATCAAGATCTCCAAAACACCAACCTGCCCGTTTCAGTGGAACCCTACATTGTGATTGCTCAATCTTGGGCCATAATTTGAGCTCTGTGTGCCTGCACCAATCTATTACTCTCCCCATATGGGCCGCCTGGTAATATTTCTGCATATCCAGGACTGCTAAACCACCGTATTGCTTAGGCATGATCATTAATCTTCATTGTAGTCTCGGTCTCTTATAATTCCATATAAATTTAGTTATCAGCGCATTAATCTGTTTGAAAAATTTTGGGGGAATATAAATCGATAATGTTTGAAATAGATAGGTAAATTTGGGCAGGATTGACATTTTAATTATGTTGCATCTCCCAAACCATGAAAAAGGACTATGTTGCCATTTATCTAGTAAGCTCTTTACTAAGTAAAGGTGGAAAGTTCCTCTCATACACTTGATTTAATTTAGGGGGGATATAGGTACCCAGATATTTAAGGGCCGTGGAGGTCCATCTAAAATTAAAGTTTGTTTTTAAAGTATTTATCTGCCTAACCGACATAGCTACCCCCATTGCCTCTGATTTAGCCATATTTATTTTAAAATAGGATAGTTCACTATATTGATGTAATTCTTTTAGGAGGTTTGGTAGAGATATGGACGGTTTAGTTAGTGAAAATAAAAGATCATCTGCATACGCAGATACCTTATAATCTTCACCCCCGGTTTGTATCCCCATTATGTCTGAGTTCTTCCTTATTCTACACAGAAATGGCTCTAATGAAAGGGCAAAGAGGAGAGGTGATAGGGGGCACCCTTGACGGGTTCCATTGGATATCGAGAAGGGCTCTGATAAGAGCCCATTTGCTTTGATTTGTGCCGTAGGTCTCAGGTATATACTCGAAATCCAACCCATCATCTTCTCTCCAAATCCTACATGTCTTAGGACCGAGAACATAAAGGGCCAATTGACCCTATCAAATGCCTTTTCAGCATCCGTACCCAAAAACACAGACGGTGTATTAGAAGAGTCAGCCATATGAATAAGATTCAATACTTTAATCGTATTATCTCGTGCTTCTCAGGTTGGTATAAAACCAACCTGGTCGAGATGTATTAATGCTGTCAGGTGTGATTGGATCCGTGTAGCTAAAATTTTTGTAAATAGCTTAAGATCCACGTTTAATAGAGAAATTGGCCGATAACTACCACAGGCTGACGGGTCCTTATCCTCCTTAGGTATAAGGGTAACATATGCCTTCAATGTCTCCGGAGGGAAAACTGTATCATATCCTAAAGCATTAAATGTTTGGGTCATCTGCTTACCAAGTTGAGGGAGGAACACCTGGTAATATTTGTGTGTAAAACCATCCGGGCCTGGTGATTTTCCAGGTTTGAGTGCCCTTACTGCCTTTTGCAACTCCTCAAGAGTAATTGCAGCTTCCAGATCCCCTCGTATCTGGTCTGGCAACTGAGGGATACCTGAAGATAATATGTATTCCTCCATCTTATTTTGTAGCGGGGATCTATTGGATAAGTTATACAGAGATTGATAAAACTCACAAAAAGTCGCTGCAATTTTATTGGGGGTATGCACCTTTCTTCCCCCTTCGTCCACTACATAAGGTATATAAGATTGGGCTCTCTGTTCCTGTAAGGCTCTGGCTAGTTGACGCCCGCACTTATCTCCCACCTCGTAGTAATATTTCCGGCATGACTGTAATGCTGCCTTCGCTCTATAATGAAGGAGAGATGTTACCTGTCTCCGTAGATTGGAGAGTTCCACCTCCACTGGAGCTCCAGGATTCTGTTTATGCTGGGTCTCCAGTGTGTGTATATCAGTCAGTAGCTTAGTCAATTCAGCTTCCCTTACCTTTTTAATTCTAGATCCATGTTTAATAAGTACCCCCCTTATTACCGCTTTGTGCGCCTCCCATACTATCCCTGGATCTACTTCTGGAGTATTGTTATCTTGAAAATAAAATTGTATTTCTTTAGTAATCTCTTCCACTACTAACTTGTCCTCCAACAGACTCTCATTAAGACGTCATTGTCTAGTTTTGGAAGATATATGTTCATTCATAGACAATGTTAATGTCACTGGGGCGTGGTCCGACCACGTGATATTCCCTATATCTATTGCTTTAACCATCATTAACATATAATGAGGGATAATAAACAAGTCAATACGGGAATACACCTTATGTGGAGACGAATAAAAGGTGTAGTCCCTTTCATCAGGATGGTACAATCTCCACACGTCGGTGAGTTGGTTGTTATGAAGAGTATGTAAAACTCGTTTACGAAGATTGGTTGCCACTGATGAACTTCCAGCCGATGTATCTACCCTTGGATCCAGGGGGAGATTGAAATCTCCCCCTAGCAAAAGTTTTCCCTCTGCAAATTTCATAAGCTTATTTACCGTGGAGCAAATAAATTGATCTTGATTACAGTTAGGTACATATACCGTTGCTAACGTTACTTTAGTGGCGCCAACCATACCCTTAAGAAACAGGAACCTGCCCTCCGTGTCCTTTCTGGAGTCTATCAGTCTCCAGGGGACTCGCCTAGATATCAAGATGGATACCCCTCTTGATTTAGATACCCTATTAAATGCATGGTATGTAAACGGGTATAAGTTACTCTTCAGAATTGGTATCTTACCCTCTTTAAAATGGGTTTCTTGGATATACGCCACGTCAATATGAGAACGTTTTAACTCTTGGATAAGCATCCTCCGCTTTTCCGGTACATTCAGGCCCTTTGCATTTAAAGAAGTTACCGTTAACACCTCCATCTCTCCTATTCTGGTGGGGTAATAAAAAAAAAAAAAAAAAAGGAAAAAAAAAAAAAAGGGGGGAAAAACAAAAGGGTTCTACTAACCCAAATGTATTAGAGATGGACCCACTGGTCCTTCGCTTCTCCCTCTCACAGGTGAAGAGGGATTAAGAAATCCTTTTTTTAAAATAGCGCTCACATATAGTTTACTACCTAAGTGAGCGCAACCCTAAGTGGGGACGTGATCAGGAATGTACGGTAAGAGACCTTATCCCTCCTCCCCCTACATCTCCATCTAATCCATATTCAATAACCCATCTGTAAAATGTAATCCTTATTTCTTACACTTCACTTCTGTGCAATTCTCCCAAAAAAAAAAAAAAAAAAACCCCAATATATATATATATATCAATCTAAAATGTCCAGGTTTCTCCGCTTCAGCTCATATCTATTTTAGGACTCCTTATGTATTATTCCATCTTAGCCACTATTTACCCTATTTACCCTAATTAGAAGAACCCCAGTTCCATCCCTAACCATATAATATTGTGGGGGCATTGCATAGCTAATTCACTCCCGGGCCTTAATATGATGCCGACCTAATACCATCACCATTTTGTGGGGTGGGGCCTCTTTCACAGTGAAAAAGTGCACTATAGTGTAGAAAAATACTTATATGTATATATAGTGTAAATAAAAAAAAATTTTTTTCCCACAAATCCATATAGGAGTACCCTCTAACTTGGTACTTGTACCTTTAACTACTGTGCCTACCTATATACCTACATACATACATACATCTTACATGTATCCATGCACATACACATACATGTACTTACCCCCTATTCCAATTTAATCCTATACATAAATCCTATACCCAGAAAGTGCCAAAGAAAATAAAAAAAATAAAAATATCTTCCCTTTCTCCCTTCCCTTTTTTTTCCTTCCCTTCCCCTTTGAAAATGCTGTCTTATCTCAGCACTTATTAATCCAACTATTATATATACCTCTACCTCTACCTCTCCCCCCCCCCCCACTTAATTTGTCTATTACTTCAAAAGTGCTTAAATGGTGCTTTACACCACACCACAACAGAAAAAAAAAAAAAAAAACATTTTTCATATAACAAAATATTTACTCACCCCCAACCAGCCCCCCCCCCTTTTCCCACCCCTGCATGGTGAATTCAGAATTTTGCACTGCGCTGCTTTAACTGTAAATTGTGCGGACATGCAATGTTGTACCCAAACGAAATTTGCGTCCTTTTCTTCCCACAAATAGAGCTTTCTTTTAATGGTATTTGATTGCCTCTGCGATTTTTATTTTTTGCGATATAAACGGAAAAAGACCGAAAATTTTGAAAAAAAATGATATTTTCTACTTTTTGTTATAAGAAAAATCGAATAAACTCAATTGTAGTCATACATTTAGGCCAAAATGTATTCAGCCACATGTTTTTAGTAAAAAAAAATGTCAATAAGCGTATATTTATTGGTTTGCGCAAAAGTTATAGAGTTTACAAACTAGGGTACATTTTCTGAAATTTACACAGCTTTAAATTTATGACTGCCTATCTCATTTCTTGAGGTGCTAAAATGACAGGGCAGTACAAAACCCCCCCAAATGACCCCATTTTGGAAAGTAGACACCCCAAGGAAATTGCTGAGAGGCATGTTGAGCCCATTGAATTTTTTTTTTTTGTCCCAAGTGATTGAATAATGACTAAAAAAAATAAAAAAAATAAGTTGTCACTAAATGATATATTGCTCACACATGCCATGGTTATATGTGGAATTTCACCCCAAAATACATTTTGCTGCTTCTCCTGAGTACGGGGATACCACATGTGTGGGACTTTTTGGGAGCCTAGCCGCGTACGGGACCCCGGAAACCAAGCACCGCCTTCAGGATTTCTAAGGGCGCAAATTTTTGATTTCACTCCTCACTACCTATCACAGTTTCGAAGGCCATAAAATGCCAAAATAGCACAAAACCCCCCCAAATGACCCCATTTTAGAAAGTAGACACCCCAAGGAAATTGCTGAGAGGCCTGTTGAGCCCATTGAATATATATTTTTTTGTCCCAAGTGATTGAATAATGACAAAAAAAAAAATTACAAAAAGTTGTCACTAAATGATATATTGCTCACACATGCCATGGTTATATGTGGAATTACACCCCAAAATACATTTTTCTGCTTCTCCTGAGTACGGGGATACCACATGTGTGGGACTTTTTAGGAGCCTAGCCGCGTACGGGACCCCGAAAACCAAGCACCGCCTTCAGGATTTCTAGGCACAAATTTTTGATTTCACTCCTCACTACCTATCACAGTTTCGAAGGCCATAAAATGCCAAAATCGCACAAAACCCCCCCAAATGACCCCATTTTGGAATATAGACACCCCAAGCTATTTGCTGAGAGGAATGGCGAGTATTTTACAGCTCTAATTTGTTTTTGAAAATGAAAAAAGAAAATATATATATATATATATATATTATTTTTTTCAATTTTCAAAACTTTGTGACAAAAAGCGAGATCTGCAAAATACTCACAATACCTCTCAGCAAATAGCTTGGGGTGTCTACTTTTCAAAATGGGGTCATTTGGGGGGGGGGGTTTGTGCTATCTGGGCATTCCATGGCCTCCAAAACTGTGATAGGCAGTGAGAAGTGAAATCAAAAATTTACACCCTTAGAAAGCCTGAAGGCGGTGCTTGGTTTTTGGGGTCCCGTACGCGGCTAGGCTCCCAAAAAGTCTCACACATGTGGTATCCCCGTACTCAGGAGAAGCAACAGAATGTATTTTGGGGTGTAATTCCA
Source organism: Rana muscosa (assembly GCA_029206835.1). Taxonomy (NCBI): domain Eukaryota; kingdom Metazoa; phylum Chordata; class Amphibia; order Anura; family Ranidae; genus Rana; species Rana muscosa. The sequence continues at coordinate 573,094,737 of CM055116.1, forward strand.
CATATGCCCATGGCATGTTTGAGCAATATATCATTTAGTGACAACTTTGTGCAAAAAAAATAAAAAATTAAAAAAAAAATGTTGTTTTTTCCGCAACTTGTGTCAACATATAAAATATTCCATGGACTCGACATGCCTCTCAGTATATAGCTTGGGGTGTCTACTTTCCAAAATGGGGTCATTTGGGGGGGTTTTGAACTGTTCTGGCATTTTATACACAACATTAGGAAGCTTACATCCACTCTTCTAACCACTTGAAGACAAAGCCCTTTCTGACACTTTTTGTTTACATAAAAACATTTTTTTTTTTTGCAAGAAAATTATGTTGAACCCCCAAACATTATATATATTTTTAAAGCAAAGGCCCTACAGATTAAAATGGTGGGTGTTGCCTTTTTTTTTTTCTACACAGTATTTGCGCAGCGATTTTTCAAACACATTTTTTGGGTTAAAAAATACACTTTTTTTAATTTTAATGCACTAAAACACACTATATTGCCCAAATGTTTGATGAAATAAAAAAGATGATCTTAGGCCGAGTACATAGATACCAAACACGACATGCTTTAAAATTTCACACAAACGCGCATTGGCGACAAACTACATACATTTTTAAAAGCCTTTAAAAGCCTTTACAGGTTACCCCAGTAGATTTACAGAGGAGGTCTACTACTAAAATGATTGCCCTCGATCTGACCTTCGCGGTGATACCTCACATGCATGGTGCAATTGCTGTTTACATATGACGCCAGACCGACGCTTGCGTTCGCCATTGGGCAAGAGCAGGGCAGGACAGGGGTGCTTTTTTTTTTTCTTTTTTTTATTATTAATTTTGCTTTTTGATTTTATTTTTAAATTGTTCCTTCCAAGTATTTTTTTTTTTATCATTTTTATTGTTATCTCAGGGAATGTAAATATCCCCTATGATAGCAATAGGTAGTGACAGGTACTCTTTTTTTAAAAAAACTGGGGTCTTCTAGACCCTAGATTTTTCCTCTGCCCTCAAAGCATCTGACCACACCAAGATCGGTGTGATAAAATGCTTTCCCAATTTCCCAATGGCGCTTTTTATATCCGGGGGGGGGCATTCCCTCCCACTGCTTGTAAAAGCAGTCCAGAGGCTAATTAGCCGCTAGGATTGCTTTTACATGAAAGCCGGCCGCAGGCTGAAAAGAATGATACCAAGATGATACCTAAACCCGCAGGCATCATTCTGGTATAAACATTCAAAGTCCAGCAACATACCAGTACGTTGCTGGTCCTTGTTGGACATGTATTGTAATCTTTTTTTTTCATGCAGCCAGTTGGCTGAACGAAAAAAGAGATTGATCGGTGGGTATGCCCACCATTAGAATACCGCCCTTTATCCACTCACTTCCAATGATGGGCATACACGCACCATTTATATATGCCGAAGCATGGGGGCATCCTCCCGCAAAAAAGTTATGCCACACACACATGGTCGGACTTTTCCACGGGCAAGCCTCCGTCGGAATTTTGACCGTATGTACGCGGCATTAGGAGCAAAATCGCTCCTCCGCCCCTGCTGCCCCAATGCTTCGGCATATTTGCTTTTTTTTTTTAACTGTGGTGGTGAAATCACCTCCTACAGCACTGGAGTCGCAGGGATCAGGCCTGTCTCTGCGAACGCTGCAGTTATGTGTGTTTTTGTTTTGTAAGTGACAGTGATCGATCGATACTGCACTTGGGTGGCCTGGGCTGGACGGAGGGGCAAAACGCAGGTGCCAGCATGTATCTGGGCTGATCCCACTAACACTGCGTTTTTGGGAACCCTAAACTGCTGGGGACGCTAGTATAGATCTGATCAGATCAGATATTGATCTGTTCAGATACTATACCACTAAGGGGGGTGTATGCTTCATGCGTGGGTGTTAGCGTTACTGGCACTAACCTGACGCTGCCTGGGGTGTGACGCAGACCCTCTCTGACGCTAAAACCTAATTGATATCACCCGCCGGGCGATCAGGGGGTTAAACCTTTATTGGGTTATATACACGGCGGGTGCCCTGACACTATAAAAAGCAAACTAACTAACCAGCGTCACCCGTAACACTTATATGGTGATCACTGGTGAAAGGGTTAACTAGGGGCAATCAGGGGGTTAAAACCTTTATTAGATAATATATGGGGGTACCTGACGCTATAAAAACCTGCGGCGAACCTAAAAAAAATTACCAGCTACCGATCTGCATCATCGACACTAAGACAGCGTTTAGAAAAACGATCGCTTAGTGACAGTGGTGATGGGGGTGAAAGGGTTACCTGGGGGGCGATCAAGGGGGTTAAACCTTTATTAGATAATATATTGGGGTACCTGACGCTATAAAAACATGCGGCAAACCTAAAAAAAAATAATGGCTACCGATCTGCATCACCGACACTAAGACAGCATTTAGAAAAACGATTGCTTAGCGACAGTGGTGATAGGGGGTGAAAGGGTTACCTGGGGGGCGATCAAGGGGGTTAAACCTTTATTAGATAATATATTGGGGTACCTGACACTATAAAAACCTGCGGCGAACCTAAAAAAAATTCCAGCTACCGATCTGCATCACCGACACTAAGACAGCGTTTAGAAAAACGATCGCTTAGCGACAGTGGGGATGGGGGTGAAAGGGTTACCTGGGGGGCGATCAAGGGGGTTAAACCTTTATTAGATAATATATTGGGGTACCTGACGCTATAAAAACATGCGGCGAACCTAAAAAAAATTACTGGCTACCGATCTGCATCACCGACACCAAGACAGCGTTTATAAAAACAATTGCTTAGCGACAGTGGTGATAGGGGGTGAAAGGGTTACCTGGGGGGCGATCAAGGGGGTTAAACCTTTATTAGATAATATATTGGGGTACCTGACGCTATAAAAACCTGCGGCGAACCTAAAAAAAATTACCGGCTACCGATCTGCATCACAGACACTAAGACAGCGTTTAGAAAAACGATCGCTTAGTGACAGTGGTGATAGGGGGTGAAAGGGTTACCTGGGGGGCGATCAAGGGGGTTAAACCTTTATTAGATAATATATTGGGGTACCTGACGCGATAAAAACATGCGGCAAACCTAAAAAAAATTACTGGCTGCCGATCGGCATCACTGACGCTAAGACAGCGATCAGAAAAATGATCGCTTAGCGACAGTGGTGATAGGGGGTGAAAGGGTTATCTGGGGGGTGATCAGGGGGTTAAACCTTTATTAGGGGGGGTTAGGGGGCTACACTGGACCTAAGACTAAACTTTGGTGACACTTTTACAGTCACAAATGTCACTGATTGCAGTGATCACTAAATAAATGGTCACTGCAATCAGTGACACTGTGACTGGGTGCTGGGGGGGTGATCTGGGGGGTGATCTGGGGTGTCTGGGGGGCCTGGGGGGGCGATTTATGTCCCTATGTGTCCTGGTGTCAGTGTAGTGTTGTGTGCACTGACCTGATGTCTTCTCTTGTACGGCGTTCGGTATATGTGAGCGCCGCACCAGAGATGACATCACTTCCTCCTGCTCCCTCTGTCTGACACAGACAGAGGGGGCATTTCCATTCGCCGGGAGTGATCGCGAGGGGGTGGCCAGAAACGAATGGCTGCCCCCTCATCCCGGAACGCTCCCAGGCACTTAGCCACCGCTCACTGTATAGGAGGGGGGTCCGATTGGACCCCCCAACTGTACAAAGGCAATCACGTACACTCTACGTGATTGTGCCTGTCTGTGCCATTCTGCCGACGTATATATACAGTGAGCGGTCGTTAAGTGGTTAAATGTACATAATATAACTGGGTACTGACATTTATAGGTAAAGTTGATCCAGGGAATATCCGATTGCCTCTCGGGGGATCAGGAAGGAATTTTTTCCCCTGCTGTAGCAAATTGGATCATGCTCTTCTGTTTTTTTTTTGCCTTCCTCTGGATCAACTGTGGGTATAGAATTGGGTATATGGGATTGTATGATATATGTTTATTTTTTTATTTTTTTTTATTTTTTTACGGTTGAACTGGATGGACTTGTGTCTTTTTTCAACCTGTGTAACTATGTAACTATGTAACACGATTCCAGTGGAAGGGGCTCCTATCCTCAGGGACACTCGCTACCTATACACAGTGTTTTTCTAATGGCTCAGACACTGACTGAGTACGCAAAAAGGCTACTCCAGGGGTTAAAGACACGGGAGACTCCTCCTAACGAGGTAGCTCTGGCCGACCAGTTGGTACAGGGCCTTGAGTCTGTCTGTGAGTCAGACATGGATACTATTCCCTTGCTGTCTTGAGCCTCCGTTTATGCGGTGGCGTTACGCTGCCTGATCTGGCTAAGGTGCTGGTCTGCGGACCAATCTTCCTAGAAGGCCCTGTTGGATCTGCCCTTTTAAGGCAACAGACTTTTGGGGCCTCTCTGGATGACATCTTTTAAGATGCCACAGGAGGTAAGAGCACATTGCTTCTGCAATCCAAAGAAGGTAAGGAGCCATGCCATAGGCTAGGGCCCTCCTTCACCGCGCACAAGCAGTTCTTTTGTCCGCCTAGTGCAGCAAGTAAACGACCCCAGGCTGATAAAGCGCCTGCTGAGGGACAGAAGCGTCCCTGGGTTTGCAAGCCCAACCTTGCTTGCCTACCGAACAGATTTTTTTCCCTCTTAGCCGCCAGCTTCAGCCGACTTGTCGGGAAGCCCTACATGGGGTGGTCCAAGACCTGCTGAGACGCAGGGTGGGCCTTCCTGTCTTAGTACAGGAACGGGTTCAGCGGTCCTACTCAAATCTGTTCGTAGTGCTGAAGAAGGAGGGGGTTCGTCCTGTCTTGGATCTCAGAACCCTCAACTGCTTTGTGAAAGTACAAAGGGTCCGGAAAGGAGTTGGCTCGCTCTGTTGCGCTCCCCTCCATCCGGGGGATTTTCCAGCATCCTTGATCATCAAGGACGCATGCTTGCATGTCCCCATATGCACCAGGCATCAGAGATGTCTGCGTTGCTGGCCGGGGAAGACCACTACCAATGGTGGCTCTCCCCTTTGGCCTGGCATTGGCACCAAGGGTGTTCACCAAGGTGCGATTCTGGCCCTACTAAGACAGCGTGGCTTCGCTATCATGGGCAACTTGGATGATCTTCTGAGGGTCACTTCAGACTTAAATTTAGAAGTAAGTGGGTCTATAACCTGTCATACCCTCCGATACTGGCGGGGTGCTGAACAATCAGAAGTCAGTATTGGTACCGTCCCAACTCCTAGTGTGTCTAGGGTTGATTCTGGACTCCTCAGAGGCGTAGTTTTTTTTCTTCCTAGGGGAAAGTTGCAGACCCTTCGGGCTGCGGTGCGGCAGTTGACATCCCAAAGATGGGTTGTCGCGCCACTTTTGCAGACGAGTCCTGGGCCTCATGGTAGCCTCCTTCGAGGCGGTACCATAGGCACTATTTCACACGCGAGTGTTACAGAGGTAACTCTGTCCTGAAGGGTCAAATGCCCTTCATCCCTGGATTATCAAAATCCGGGTGAGCCATCTAATCAGGACCTCCCTAGTTGGGGCCGACATCACCGGCATTTCTGTCTGGGAAGTTGTTCCTTCCCTTTTACTGGATGGTGGTCAAGGCAGACGCCTGTCTTCCCGGTTGCAGAGGAGTCTGAGGAGCTCAGTCAACCTGGGTCGCTGGACTCCGGAGGAATCCCATTGCAGATCATTGGCCTGAAATCCAGGCGATCTGGCTTTGCCTCTCCACATGGTTTCAGAGGCTACAAGGGCGTCCAGTCAGAATCCAGTCGGACAAACACCACAGTGGTGGTGTATGTCAATCATCAGGGAGGAACAAGCAGCTCTGCTGCAGCATCGGAGGTCGCTCACCTCCTAAGGGGGCTCCCTTACCAGAGGGGAAGCACGCCAGTCGTATATCTTCTGGCTTCTTGACTCAATCGGAAGGTATTGAGGTTTGTGGCCAGGTCAAGAGACCGATGGGCAAACACGACAGATGCGTTGATGGCACTGTGGAGTCGGTACCGGCTAATCTACGCCTTTCCTCCTCGGAAGCTCCTTCCTCATCTGCTTCGCAGACTGGAGGCAGAGAGGATTACAGTGGTCCCAATTGCTCTGAATTGGCCTTGGCGTCCTTTGTACACTGATCTAGTGCATCTGGTAGCAGACGCCTTTTGACCTCTACCGCTAAGAAGGACCTGCTGTCGCAAGGTCCCATACGCCATCCTGTTTTTTTACAGCCACTGGCTTAACGGCATGGCTTGAGAGCCAGGTGCTAAGAGACCGGGGCCGGTCAGACTCAGTGATTGAGGAAGATTACCATTGCACTTGGAAGACCTGCATATCCATTTGTGAGGAAATGAGGTGGCATCCGCGTACTTATTTGGTTCCAGAGTCCTGCTGTTCTCAGCAGGGAACGGGCCAAAAATGTTACTTTAAGTACAATTAGGGGGCAGGTATCTGCCCTGGCTGTCTTTTTCAATGACCCCTGGTGGCTCACTCTCTAGTGAGAACGTTTGTACAGTGGGTTCGGCAGGCGGCCCCTCCGGGCCACCCTCCACTACCTCCGTGGGGCTTGTGTAGCGGACGTCCTTTTGGCGTCTACCACTACGAGAGGACCTGCTGGCGCAGGGTCCCATATGCCATCCTGCATGCAGTCAATGGCTTTAACGGCATGGCCTCTAAGTGCCTCAGAAACCACCGTTTAAGAACATCATGGAGATTCCCTTATTGACACTTTCTAAGAAAGTGGTCCTTTTGGTGGCTGTTATGCCAGTAAAAGGGGTTTCTGAGCGGGCAGCCTTGTCATACAAGCCTCCCTATCTGAGCTTCCACAATGATAAGGTGGTGCTGCGTCCGCAGCCTTACTTTCTTCCTAAGGTCGTGTTTCGACCTTCCATCTCAAGGAAGACATGTACTGCCATCCTTGTGTCCTCATCCGTCGAATCTTAAGGAGACGATGTTGCATTCCTTGGACGTTGTCCAAACTCTGAGAGAATGCTTGTCTGGTACTGCTACGTTCCGGAGTCCAGACTCACCGTTTGTTTCGGTGGCTGGTCCCAAGTAGGGCCCAGTGGTCCTGTCGTGGAAATACAGGTCCCATGCAGAGCATACAGCCTATATTTCCTGTGCTAAACATGCACACACTTTAAATTCATCTTTTTGCAATAATGCTATCTTTAAGTTTAGTTCCACTCACCGTTCATCCGTCCCATCCATAACCTGAAGCAAGCATCACACAGCCAGCTCTGTTCTCATCTCAGCCTCCCAGCATAGTGTTCCTGGGAGCAGTGTCTCTCGCTATTTTATTAAAATCCCCACAGCATTAAAATCCCAACAGGAAGTGATGTCACAGCATGTGATCCTCACTAAAGAAGTTAAAAACAGGAAGTGAGGTCACAGCATGTGACCTTCACACAGGGAAAATGACAATACAAGGACATCCCTTCCAACAGGGAATCCTATACAATGCAGTACATGAATACCACTCAAGAAATATAGCTTAAAGGATTCAATACAATAATACATACAATGAATACAATAACGCATGATGGCTAACGTCTTATGGGTGTGTCCGGGCAGGGAAAGCGTGTATGCTCCCAGCAAACAAAGCCATATTGATTTAAAACATGGACGCCTTCCCTGACTCTGACAACACTCACAAGCTCTCATATTACCGTTGATAGGAACCCTTATTCTGCGCTATTCCATAGAATAATGCATATTCAGATTATACTATTATTGAATGGGGGAGGGAGGCTAACAGCAGACGCGCGCTACGAATCCCAATCAATGTTGATCAGACACAGCAGAGACAAGAGCACGCATCTGCCTATAACCAATGATGTCGTTGCAGAGCGAGCATATCCCCTCCTCAACGATCGTCCGTGCTAATGCACAGAGGGCCCCTGTCGGTGGACATATCCTCACCCTGCAAACATCACACTCCAACCTCAAGATTTTTTCCCCTACCAGACGGGATTCAACCAGCCTCAGACTGCCCCAGCCAGCTCTTTAGAGCGGGTTGCGGAAGTACTAACACTGGGTGACACTATGACAATACATATTAAATACATCTTCATAAAAATCTCCACAACAGTCCTCCCTTTTTTGACATATGCACCCCATGTGTCCATCGATGAAACTTGATCTGCTTCTTACACCTGGAAATGAATCAGTCCTTAGTCCATAAAAAGGAAAACACGGCTTGACATGTAGACTCTACTCTTCAGGGGCATGACTTATAAAGGAGGACACGACATGGTGAGCTGTAGTAATCGCCGATCCGTCTGTGATCCTCTGTGTCTTGTATGTGGGTCCGGCTTCGGGGCGTCTCATCAAGGAAACTCTGGTCACGCGTCAAATCAGGCAACAGGAGCACCTCGTCACGACATAGAAAGAATAGAGATAAAAACGACATGAGTATATATATTCCCACTTCCTTTAACCACGATCCGCTGTAAAAATAAAAATTAGATCCCCAAAGATCCCCAGACCCTTAAAAGGACTCCCAACCTTCACTAGCTATAGCTCTGGCTTCAACAGTTACATGAAGAACCCTATCCTTAACGGATGAGAATTGTTCAATCGTATCCCAAGCCCGAGCCCCCCCCCACCTTGTACATCCAGGACACCATGCCCAGACCTGGTCGGGGTTGGTGAACAAATCCCTGCTAGCTGTCCCTGCCATTCTTAATTTCTCACGCCATCAGATCCTCGCGATCGGCCACGAGATAAGATGCTGGGACAGCTTCACCATCACGCATGAACCTCCTTGCTTTGGGGGGAATTACCTAATAAGCTGCAGATCCACATAAACACCAAACTAAAGTTCAAACACACTTGTGGCCTACCCAGATACCCAAACCTACAAGAGACAGAGCTATTAAAACTATAACCAATTTTACCCTCTAAAAATGCATCGTTAGATTCCATTGACAAGTGTCTGTTTGGAGTCTTCACCAGTCTGTCGAAACTCCTCATACCCATAATAACATCATAAATGGCATGTACCTCTGTCATCGCTGGGGACTAAAACTCGGTGAAGACTCAGAACAGACCTAGCAATCGGTCCTGTTTGCTTTCTGAGCTAGTCAGGTAATACACTTTAAATAATAACTTGGGATGCTTTTCATAGTTACCCTTGCTAAAATTAACTAAACAACAAAAATATAAATAAACAAAGATACTCCTCATTCTTTGGTGTGGTTGAGCCGCTTCTTGCAGTGGCTGGCGTGGTCTCATCCCTCAAGCTTCTTTACAACGACCCAGTCACCTGGTTGGAAAGAATGTAAACTGGTTATTGTGTCAGGGTCCAGGAGGGACTCGTGAACCCTGTGGTGGACATTTTGAAGTTCATGTCACAGCGATCGCACCTCCCCCATCAGCCGAGAATATAAGTGACAGCTAATGAGGAAAGTACGACTCTGGTTTTGATTGACCTCCAAACAACCCTCATATGACAATAACCCAGACATCGGGACTGTGGTCACTGCATAACCTGTGCGTGGCTTACAATACCTGGAACCATTGACAAAAAGGTTCTTAGCCTCTGGGATGGGAACCTACTTCACCAGACTGCTGCTTGCCGATTCACATTCTATCAAAGAAAGACAGTCTTGGCACAAACTTGGTTAGAATTACAGAGGTTATTATTAGTTTGAAAAAAACTGTCATTCTTACATTTATCACTTCTCCCCGCATTTTCTTCCTCATTACAGACTGAAGGAAGAAATGCATGGTGCAGGAAAAAAAAAAGAAACAATGAAATAGCCTATGATACTTTTACCTCCTAATGCCCCATACACACGATCGTTTTTCATGCCGTTAAAAATGCCATTTTTAAAAATGGCCATTAAAAATGATCGTGTGTATGCTCCAGAGCATTTTTAACGACGTGAAAAACGGGCATTAAAAATTTCGAACATGCTCTCTTTTTTCACGTTGTTTTTCATGTTGTTTTTTTTAACGACGTGAAAAACGATAGTGTGTATGCTTTAACGACGTGAAAAAAACACGCATGCTCAGAATCAAGTATGAGACGGGAGCGCTCGTTCTGGTAAAACTAGCGTTCGTAATGGAGATAGCACATTCGTCACGCAGTAACGGACTGAAAAGCACGAGGCTTAAAAGCGCGAATCGTTGCTCAACAAACTTTACTAACATGAAGGGTGGCGCCATTCGAACGGAACTTCCCCTTTATAGTGCCGTCGTACGTGTTGTACGTCACTGCGCTTTGCTTGATCGTTTTTTAAAATGATCGTGTGTACGCAAGACAGGCTTGAGAGGAAACATGAAAAAAAACGACGTGAAAAACGGCAAGAAAATAAATGGCAAGAAAAACGATTGTGTGTATGGGGCATTAGACTCGTATTTACCCATATGTACAGCTGTCTACATACACCTGTTCTCTATGTACAAACTCCTTGGACCTGAAAAATACTTATAAGCAAAATCATTACTCTATCCTTCATATTTAACCTGCAAAGAATGGTAAACAATAATGACATTCCTGTACATTGGTAAATTGTCAATGACATTCTTTCAAAACCGATTCAAACAAAACCCTCTGTAACCCTTACTTTTCCCGTTCCTACAAAAATACAACAGCCGCGACGCATCGGAGGATCGCCGCGGTAAGTTCAAACATATTCACGTTACTACTGTGAGGGGGTTAGCTCGGCAGCGGGTGTGTGTGACCCCCGGGATGGGCTCCCCACACAAAAACAGGCCCAGCAGACGGAGGTTGTGGTTTTCAAAATCAAAAAGGTGCCGTTTATTTTCTATTTACAGTGACAAAAACACAGCAAAGCAAAAGAAACAAACAAAATAAATCCTGGTCAACTTGACCTCTGACTAAACATACAGGTTTCCTAACTAACAACTGGGATCAGCCTAGTGCTGTCCTAGTCCCTGGTTTTAAATGTCCAAGCAAAATATAGCCACACAGGCTTTCTCTCACCGCACAGGGGTTCACTCTCCCTAGACAGTCCACACAGGTCTGCTTCCAGGCATGAGCTAACATCTAATGAATCTGGGAGTTTTTTTATAGAGGCCTAAATGAGCTGACAAGCTTCAGCTGGCCTCATCAACTCCCTGTCTGCACGACGCCCAGCCCTCTCCCTAGAGGTATGAGTCATCAATGAGCCCACTAGTCTCAGCTGGGCTTATACAACTCTCCACCTAGCTGTATAAATCGGCGTAAAGCCTGAATCTGGGCGAAATATATCTACCCCCCTGGATGCAACCAGGTGACTTTACCTTCCTGCTGTCACATACCCCCCCCTCTTGTTTTAACCTCGGGGTTGGAACACCAGCAATCAGGCATTCATGTACTCGAGACAAAGCATCCACATTCCCCATTTGAACGCCAGGGCGATGCTTTACTGTGAAGTTGAATTCCTGGAGGGCCAGGAACCACCTATTCACTCTTCTATTTGTTTCCTTGTTTTGAGCCATCCACTTTAACGGAGCGTGATCCGTAACCATGTCAAAGTGCCTACCTAGCAGGTAGTACCGAAGGGAATCTAGAGCCCACTTCACCGCTAAACACTCCTTTTCAACGGTGGCGTAATTTACCTCATGGGACTTCAACTTCCTGCTGAGGTAAATGACTGGGTGCTCTTCCCCGTTCCAGACCTGGGACAATACTGCTCCTAACCCCACATCTGACGCATCACTTTGTACGACAAAGTCTTTAGAGAAGTCGGGTGAGTACAACACTGGCTGGCTACATAAGGCTTGTTTCAAGAATTGGAATGCTGCCTCAGCCTCGGGGGTCCATTTAATCATGACCGACCCTTTCCCCTTCGTCAGGTTGGTTAGGGGCACAGCCTTAGAAGCAAAGTGGGGAATGAATCGCCGATAATACCCAGCGATTCCCAGAAAGGCTCGTACCTGCTTCTTGCTGTTGGGACGTGGCCAACTCTGGATGGCCTCGACTTTGTTGAGTTGGGGTTTTATTACTCCCCTCCCAATGGTGTACCCAAGATATTTGGCCTCCTCCTGCCCAATGGTACACTTCTTGGGGTTAGCCGTAAACCCTGCTTCCCGAACAGAGTCCAGGACTGCTTGCACTTTTGGCAGATGTGAGGCCCAATCTGTGCTATGGACAATTACGTCATCCAGGTAAGCCGCAGCATACTTCCGATGGGGCCTCAGCATCTGGTCCATTTTCCGCTGGAATGTGGCCGGCGCATTCTGTAACCCGAACGGCATTCTTTTATATTGGAACGCCCCGTCTGGGGTTACAAATGCGGTTTTCTCTTTGGCTGACTTGGCCAGGGGGATTTGCCAATACCCTTTTGTGAGGTCAAGAGTCGTCATGTATCGGGCTGTTCCCAGCCGGTCGATCAACTCATCTATACGTGGCATGGGGTAGGTGTCAAATTTTGTAACTTTGTTCAACTGACGAAAATCGTTACAAAATCGCCAGCTCCCATCCGGTTTAGGCACCAACACAATGGGACTAGACCAATCACTTTGGGACTCCTCTATCACCCCTAAGTTCAGCATTTTCTGTACTTCCTCCCGTATTGCCTCCCGTCGGGCCTCTGGGATCCGATAGGGTTTTAACTTCACCCTTTCACCGGGCGGGGTAATAATGTCATGCTCTACCCCAGATGTTTGTCCCGGCAGCTCAGAGAATACCTCCTTGTTGCGAAGCACAAACTCCTTAACCTCCTGTTGTTGGGGTTGTGACAAGGTGGCTGCGATTCCAACCTCAGGAATCACGCAACCAGTTTGAGCTGGTGACCAAGTGTCTGCGACTAGGGACTCTCTATCCCTCCAGGCTTTCAACAGATTAACGTGATAGATCTGTTCGGGCTTTCGCCTTCCTGGTTGTCTGACCTTGTAATTCACTTCGCTCACTTTTTCCATTATCTCGTAGGGGCCTTGCCATTTGGCAAGGAATTTACTTTCAACCGTAGGGACAAGTACCAATATCCTATCCCCCGGGGAAAAGGTACGGGTCTTGGCTCCACGGTTGTACACTCTCTGCTGTGCCAACTGCGCTTGGGCCAAATGTTCCTTCACGATGGGCATTACCTGTGCAATTCGATCTTGCATCAGGGCGACATGCTCAATCACACTCCTGTGGGGAGAACTCTCACTTTCCCAAGTTTCCTTGGCAATATCCAACAGCCCTCTTGGGTGTCTCCCATACAGTAACTCAAAGGGGGAGAATCCCGTAGAGGATTGGGGCACCTCCCTAATAGCAAACATCAAATAAGGAAGTAGACAGTCCCAATCCTTTCCATCCCTATCCACCACTTTCTTCAACATTTGTTTTAGGGTTTTGTTGAATCTTTCAACCAGCCCATCGGTTTGGGGGTGATACACAGATGTACGTAATTGCGTCACTTTGAACAATTTACACAGCTCCTTCATAACCCGGGACATAAAGGGTGTACCTTGGTCCGTAAGCAGTTCTTTACAAATACCCACCCGGCTAAAAACAAGAGATAGCTCTTTGGCTATGGTTTTGGCCGAGGTATTTCTGAGAGGGATCGCTTCTGGATAACGGGTGGCATAGTCCATTATAACCAATATGTACTGGTGCCCCCTAGCGGACTTGATTATAGGACCTACCAAATCCATTGCGATTCTCTCAAACGGGACCTCAATGATGGGTAGAGGGACCAGCGGGCTACGGAAGTGTGGCATCGGGGCCGACCTCTGACACACAGGGCAGGAGGAACAATAATTTTCTATGTCCTTCATCACCCCAGGCCAATAGAATCTCTGTAATACCCTCTCTCGGGTTTTCTCTGTCCCCAGATGACCTCCAAGAATGTGCCCATGGGCCAACTCCAACACCAACTTCCTGTAAGGTTTGGGCACCACAAGCTGCTCAACGGTTTCTTCTGCCCTTTTTGCCACCCGATACAGTAGGTCCTTCTCTACGCTGAAGTATGGGTAAGTGCAGGTATTATCTGGGTTCACTAACTCGCCATCTATTTTCACTACGTTTTCCCGTGCCTTTATTAGGGCGGGGTCTTTCAACTGTTCTGTGGCAAAGTTTTCCCTGTGAACCTCAAGATCAGAAAACTCCACAGACGGTAGGTTTTCGTCTGAGGAGGTGGGCTCCTCTCCAGTTTCTTGAGTCTCCCCTGCCAATACTGACAAGGGAAATTCGGGAGAGTCCTCACCACTCTCAGAGGAGTTCTGGCTATCATATTCCTGGTACATAGGGGCACCAGTGGGGGGCTCAGGATCATCCCACAGTTCCCAGAACTTCGGAAAATCCCTTCCCACAATGGCGTCATGCGGTAACTGAGACACTAAGCCCACTGGATGAGAAAGGGTACCTTTGGGGGTCTCGAAACACACTGTAGTCACTGGATACTCTCGGGTGTCCCCATGCACACAAATAACAGCTACCTTGCTATTCCCAGAGACCTCTGTTTTAACTAATTCAGCCTTTATCAGGGTCACAAGGCTACCTGAATCCAGCAATACCACAACATTTCTACCATTAATACACATTTTGCATAAATGTTTCTCAGTTCCCCGAATGGCAGTGCATGCGACTGTCGCACACAGCGACTGACGTCTGCCCGTCAGAAAGTCACACTGCATGGGTTCCTCCAAAACCGGGCAATTTGCTGCAATATGTCCCGCTTGCCGGCAGCGGTAGCAAATGATCCTTCTTGCCGCCTCTTGAGCCGCTGATTTCCCAGGCTGTTCTCGCCAAACTTGGGGTAGAGCTCCCACCCTCTCACTCTCTCCACCCTTACCCCTTGGAATCATCTTATCCGCCCCTGGGGATGGTCTGGTCTTAGGGTGGAAAGTCCGAGTGTCTCTGGAAGAGGCCGTCAGGTTCTCTGTAGCCAAGTATTTCTCCACACGATCCACAAGACCATCGGCCGTCTCTGGGTCTCCATGGCTTACCCACTTTTGGATGGCAGTAGGAAGAGCTCTCAAAAACCGATCCATTACAACACGTTCCACAATCTTTGGTGCGGACAAAGTCTCTGGCTGTAGCCACTTTCTGCTCAGGTGAATGAGATCATACATTTGAGACCTGGGGGGTTTTCCAAGCTGGAAAGTCCAGTTATGCACACGCTGAGCCCGGACAGCCAGGGTGACACCCAGCCTTGCCAATATTTCAGCTTTTAGCATCACATAGTCTTTTGCTTGGTCAGGCTCTAGGTCATAGTAAGCTTTCTGCGATTCACCCGTTAACAGAGGAGCCACCAGTCCAGCCCACTGCTCCTCAGGCCACTTTTCTCTTTCAGCAGTCCTTTCAAACGTGGTCAAAAATACCTCTGGATCATCCTCTCCAGTCATTTTTGTCAATAAACGACTCACCCCAAAGGACGCGGTATTAGTGGGACGGCTTTCCTCACTGGTCTGCGGACGTTGCTGCATTACTGCTTCCATTTGTTGTAGTCTCTGCTCTTGCTTCTGTAATAGGTCTATGAAGCGGGCCTCAGATCGTTGCTGGGCTTGTTGCTGAGCTTCCAGACTCTGTTGGTGAGCTTGCTGCTGGGCTGCAAGGCTCTGTTGATGAGCTTGCTGCTGGGCTGCGAAGTTCTGTTGTTGAGCTGCAAGGCTCTTTTGCAAACCTGCATTTGTCTGCTGTTGATTGGCATTTGCTAGAGCCAGCTGTTTCAGTATCTCCTCCATGCTGGCTTAAAAAAAAACTGCCACTGGTTCTCCACCAACTGTGAGGGGGTTAGCTCGGCAGCGGGTGTGTGTGACCCCCGGGATGGGCTCCCCACACAAAAACAGGCCCAGCAGACGGAGGTTGTGGTTTTCAAAATCAAAAAGGTGCCGTTTATTTTCTATTTACAGTGACAAAAACACAGCAAAGCAAAAGAAACAAACAAAATAAATCCTGGTCAACTTGACCTCTGACTAAACATACAGGTTTCCTAACTAACAACTGGGATCAGCCTAGTGCTGTCCTAGTCCCTGGTTTTAAATGTCCAAGCAAAATATAGCCACACAGGCTTTCTCTCACCGCACAGGGGTTCACTCTCCCTAGACAGTCCACACAGGTCTGCTTCCAGGCATGAGCTAACATCTAATGAATCTGGGAGTTTTTTATAGAGGCCTAAATGAGCTGACAAGCTTCAGCTGGCCTCATCAACTCCCTGTCTGCACGACGCCCAGCCCTCTCCCTAGAGGTATGAGTCATCAATGAGCCCACTAGTCTCAGCTGGGCTTATACAACTCTCCACCTAGCTGTATAAATCGGCGTAAAGCCTGAATCTGGGCGAAATATATCTACCCCCCTGGATGCAACCAGGTGACTTTACCTTCCTGCTGTCACACTACATACAAACATTCAGATACAAACGTGGGGGAGATACTTCATAGTTTCCAAAACCAAAAATGAAAAAAACAAAAACAGCCAGAATTCTACCTTTACTCTTTCAGCAATAGAAAAAAATACAATGGGAAAAACATGAGAGCAGCTCGAGAACCTTGCATGGACCAGCCATACAAAGTTCAAACAAACGGGCATGAGAATTTAACCACCGTTCCTCCTCTGAGAATCACAAAAGCGTGTACTACACCTCCATCAACACTCATCATTACAGATTTCTGAAGCCACAGCTGAACTAGATCCAAGGTACCTTTATTCTAAGGTCTCGTACCTCCAGCAAAAGTACCTTCCAAAGGGAGTACACCTTACTGTACCCTCTGACCAGATATGTCATCCTTTAAGGGGTCTCATGTCCGGAGCCCCAAACCCAGACCTCATGTGCGGTGCAGCTGTCTGACTGGTGGGGAGCCTAATTTTTTTCCTCCCAAGCATGGACGGCACATTACCCATGACAATTCGAATCGCTTATGAAGTGTCCCGCGTCCAGGACACCCTTGCGCTTTATTTTCGGAGCGGTTATGGTTTGCGGCTTTATTACCATAATCGACCCCCGGAATCCCGATTATTCTACACGGCCTGACCGGGGCTGTTAGCGTACTACTCCTCACGTTTATGCTAATCACAGGAATTCCGATTATTCTACACGGCCTGACCTGTCTCACTATAAACGTGTTTGTCAGACGAGCTACAAAGCACCATGAAATCCTCCACTATTCAAAACAATGTTATGGCTTCTTTCTACCTGCATCTAGGTGTTACAATAATGGTGATGCCCCCCTGTTTGCCCTCTACCCAAAACTGTATTTACAGTATAACTTCACAATATTGGAACAAAACATAAAATGCTTTTAAACGCAAAAATGCTTTCCATTTTCCTTCCAAACACAAATCTCATTGCCCAACCTTTCAGACAACCCCAAGCTCCTCCCACCAACTTTCTGCTGATATATAAATGCTGAAAAAAAACCTCATGTTACATGCTCAGCTCTCAAAAAAACCAAACTGGTTTATTTACATATCAATTGTTCAGGAAGAGGGAGGGGGAGGGGGGGGGGCCTCCATGGCTAAACATTATATATTTCAACAATTTAAAACCTTGTCAAGGAAATGATGGAATAAACCCCCCTTTGCAAATGGGAGGGAATCCCCCCCTGACCCACATTCCCTGGAAGTCAAACCATAAGTTGGGACTCAAAATACAAACTCCTGCCAAAAGATGGCTATACAATACAAGTTTCAAAAACAATAAATTGCCTTCTGGGAAACTCCCAAATATTTAAACATAAAAACACACCATTGTACAAAAACTCTGTTAGTCTTACAATCTATCAAAATTCAGTGTAAAGTGGAGTTTTTACTTAAAAACAAAATTCAATACAAAAACCGCCGCTCATATACTGCAAAGTCAGCTGACCCTGCAATAGCTTACATTCACTTAAATGAAAACAGAGAAATCCCCATCCTAACACCATCTGCATGGAGTTTGCATGTTCTCCCTGTGTCTCACTACTCTCCCCAGCAGTGCACAGGTCAAACTGTAAACGCATAAAACAGGACAAAACTGCGCCAATCAACAAATGCCAATACAGCATATTCAGGGGCCGTGTTTGCTAAACTGGAACTTCCTATCTCAAACTGTAAACGTCTCTCAAAATGGCCAACAAGCCAGGACAACAAAATGGTGGATGACCACTGCACACCTCATGGACAACAACAAAAATGGCGCCATTAACGCATGCAATTTTTCCCGCCAAAACCAGCATGGGACGTCACAATGAACACCACATGGGTTCCCTCACACAAAGAAAAACACAAATGGCCTCCAGATTCCAACGCAGAAAAGGCCGCACCAAATTCGCACCAAACATCAAAAACTGAGAAATTCCACCAGCAAAATAGCCGATGAATGCCACAGCACGGTCACATGATATCACACCCAAAGGAAAGGGGGCTCCACCTTCCCTTATAGGATACCCACAGGCTAGGGAAAAACTGTGCCTCAAAATGGCAGACAAACCACAAGGCTAACAAAAGCCAAGAATGGCGCCATTAACGCATGTATTTATTTATTTTTTTTCCCCGCCAAAACCAGCATCTCTTTAAAAGAAAATCAAAAATGTTTTTCTCCACAAAGACAGACTACACTTGAGATTCACACTCAACCATAGACACACACTCTAGGCTACTTCAACTCAGACCCTTTGGCCAACTAAACAGCACATTTAAAAAAATGTTAGTTACATAAACAATATTAAAAACATATTAATTTCTCTAAGTTAATATACTCTGAGATATTCACCACACACATACAGTACAATGTTGCCTGCATGCCTGCTCAGAGTTTCCTTCCCTTAGGGCATAGCCCCTGCAACACAAAGCAGTGGGCAAGTCCTTCCCCCATTCAAGCACATGGCTCAATGCAGCGGCCATCCTCAACAATGCCATGGCTGCACAATACATTGCACAAAGGTAATTTTCCCAAACAGCCATCTCTCTTACATTTCATCCACAATATACAGTTTCCATCAGCATTAACACAGGCACAAACACTACACACAACTTTGTTCTGAAAATTGGAAAGTCAGATATACACAACTTTCAAACATATTGGCAGTGATAGCCATGCTGCCTGCCCCACCCCCGCTAAACCTCATGGGGGCAGCCATTTTCAGCTTCTCTATGCAATTTACTTGTTCCAAACATTCACACACACACACACACACATCTCTCAGACATACACACACACACACATCTCTCAGACATACACACACACACACACACATCTCTCATAGACAGACCTACAGCATTATTTCAAAAAGACGAAAAATGTGTTCTTTTACAGAGTAGAGCCCCCACACATCGGGTCGTAGATCCACTCTCCCCCCCATTTCGATCCGATGTCCAAAGGGACTCCATCTATTCCCAAAGGTCCTGGCCCGCCATTTAACTGTCATGGAAATACAGGTCCCATGCAGAGCATACAGCCTATATTTCCTGTGCTAAACATGCACACACTTTAGATTCATCTTTTTGCAATAATGCTATCTTTAAGTTTAGTTCCACTCACCGTTCATCCGTCCCATCCATAACCTGAAGCAAGCATCACACAGCCAGCTCTGTTCTCATCTCAGCCTCCCAGCATAGTGTTCCTGGGAGCAGTGTCTCTCGCTATTTTATTAAAATCCCCACAGGATTAAAATCCCAACAGGAAGTGATGTCACAGCATGTGATCCTCACTAAAGAAGTTACCAACAGGAAGTGAGGTCACAGCATGTGACCTTCACACAGGGAAAATGACAATACAAGGACATCCCTTCCAACAGGGAATCCTATACAATGCAGTACATGAATACCACTCAAGAAATATAGCTTAAAGGATTCAATACAATAATACATACAATGAATACAATAACGCATGATGGCTAACGTCTTATGGGTGTGTCCGGGCAGGGAAAGCGTGTATGCTCCCAGCAAACGAAGCCGTATTGATTTAAAACATGGACGCCTTCCCTGACTCTGACAACACTCACAAGCTCTCATATTACCGTTGATAGGAACCCTTATTCTGCGCTATTCCATAGAATAATGCATATTCAGATTATACTATTATTGAATGGGGGAGGGAGGCTATCTGCAGACGCGCGCTACGAATCCCAATCAATGTTGATCAGACACAGCAGAGACAAGAGCACGCATCTGCCTATAATCAATGATGTCGTTGCAGAGCGAGCATATCCCCTCCTCAATGATCGTCCGTGCTAATGCACAGAGGGCCCCCGTCGGTGGACATATCCTCACCCTGCAAACATCACACTCCAACCTCAAGACGTTTTCCCCTACCAGACGGGATTCAACCAGCCTCAGACTGCCCCAGCCAGCTCTTTAGAGCGGGTTGCTGAAGTACTAACACTGGGTGACACTATGACAATACATATTAAATACATCTTCATAAAAATCTCCACAACAGTCAGGCGCCTCCCTTTCCTGGCGCATTCGACCAGGGCAAGATATGCCTCTTGGTTTACGTCAGTTAGGACGGTTTTCTGAGCCGGCAGCCTTGTCATGCAAGGCTCCTTATCTGATCTTCCACAAGGATAGGTGGTGCTGCGTCCGCAGCCTTCTTTTCTTCCTAGGGTCTTCTACCTTCCATCTCAAGGAAGACATTGTACTACCATCCTTGTGTCTTCATCCGTCGTATTTTTTGGACGCTGCCCGAGCTCTGACAGCATCTAGCGTCTATTTCACCAGGTGTGTAAGGCGACGACCTGCTCGTCCGTTCACACTTTCACTAAACTTTACAAGTTGATGTGTGTGCATCTTCGGATGCTTCTTTCGGCCGCAAGGTATTGCGGCTGTTTAGAGTTGCAACTCCTCCGTTGAGGAGCTCTGTTTTGTCTTGGGGTGAAGTTGTTTTAATGTTGTTCTCACCCCTAGGTTTTTTGACACTGCTTTGGGACGTCCCACTTGTCAATAGGAAGCTGTGTCAGTCCATGAACGAAAGAGTAAATAGGATTTTTTACTCACCGTAAAATCCTTTTCTCTGAGTTCATGAACTGACACAGCACCCACCCCTCGTTTTAAGTTTGTACTGCTTTTTGACGAACTGATCTGCGAGGTGCAGAGAGAGGGATTATGCCCAGAGGGTCCGCCCCATGTGGGGGGTGATGTAGAAGGTGTGATGTAATACTTTTTACAAGTTATTTCTGCCTAGTCACTCCTAAAGATAGGATAATACCCACTTGTCAATAGGAAGCTGTGTCAGTCCATGAACTCAGAGAAAAGGATTTTAAGGTGAGTAAAAAATCCTATTTTTTGTCGTACGATTCTGGAAAAACCTTCCGGTGTGCATAGATACGTATCTGAAATTATGTCAAATAGGTGTGACCCCTGTGTCCTTCTGGTTTATTTTCGTGTTTCCGATCATGTGTGGTGTTTGTTTATCGTTTTTTAAGTGGACGCATACTGTACTGATTAAATGATTGTCGTACGTTGGCTATCGTCCGAGCAAAGTTTTTGTGTTTTTCCCTTCGGATTTTGTTGTACTAACGATCAGATTATCGAACAATCTATCCGAAAGCGATTTTTATCATCCGATAATCTGATCGTGTGTACGAGGCATAACAGGCAAGGTTTGCAAGATAACTGAAATACATCACAGGTGATATCATTTGCTGCTCAGTGATTGCTGTATTCTAGTCTGCATCTCCCCAAGGTAATACATAAAACCTGGTCTGTTAGTGAGCCCTGAGGACAGGGTTGATGACCACTGGTCTAGGGTATCTACTTTCAGAAAATACCTGTATATGATGTTCTAGGGGGGTTATGCAATCTTCAGGCCTAAAATGATGTTCCAAACGTGTGTAAAAAACCTCACAAAAATAGTTCTGGCAGTGAAAGGGTTAAGCACCTGTTGCACACACCACCAGTCATGGGCGTAGCATAAGGGGTTGCAGGGGTCACAATCGCAACCCCGCCCCTAGCTCCAGGGGGCCCCTGAAGCCTCCCTGTGATATTATTATTATATCCTCCACAAGGTCCAGCTCCGAATTGCCTTATGGCCCCACAGCCATGCTCCAGTACTGGGCTTCCACTTTGCCTTCCACAGTCCACACCTATCCGTTCTCATTTTCTGGGGAGAAGCTGTGAACCATTTCCTGAATGGAGAGGTGAACGGGATGAGAACAGCCCAGCATGGGAAAGTGTCTGTGCTGTGTGTTAGCAACATGGAATGGTAACCAAGCTCAGCGAGTTAAGAGGAGGAGAGTGCCGTCCTGTAGTCACGATGGGACCACTGTCACTGGTGAGGTAAGACACCGCTCAGTGTCTCCTAGTCACCAGCTGGGATTCTCTGTACCCCTCCCACCTGGGGATGTCTGCTTACTGTTGTGGAAATTTTATGAAGATGTATTTAACCACTTCCTTACTGGGCACTTAAACCCCCTTCGTACCCAGACCAACTTTCAGCTTTCAGCGCTGATGCATTTTGAATGACAATTGCGCAGTCATACAATGCTGTACCCAAATGATATTTTTATAATTTTTTTTCCCACAAATAGAGCTTTCTTTTGGTGGTATTCGATCACCTCTGCGGTTTTAATTTTTTGCGCTATAAACAAAAAAAGACAGAAAATCTTGAAAAAAAAACACAATATTTTTTTACTTTTTGTTATAATAATATCCCAATTTAAAAAAATAAAATAAAAAATGTTCTCAGTTTAGGCCGATACGTTTTCTTCTATTTATTTTTGGTAAAAAATTTTGCAATAAGCGTATAGTGATTGGTTTGCGCAAAAGTTATAGCGCCTACAAAATAGGGGATAGAATTATGACATTTTTATTATATATTTTTTTTTTTACTAGTAATGGCGGCGATCTGCGATTTTTGTCAGGCCTGCGATATTGCAGCGGACATATCAGACACTTTTGACACTATTTTGGGACCATTCACATTTATACAGCGAACAGTGCTATAAAAATGCATTGATTACTGTATAAATGTGACTGGCAGGGAAGGGGTTAACACTAGGGGGCGATCAAAGGGTTAAATATGTTCCCTATTTGTGATTCTTACTGTGTGGGGGAGGGGACTGACTGGGGGAGGTGACCGATCTGTGTCCCTATGTACAAGGGACACAGCATCGGTCTCCTCTCTCCCTGACAGGACGTGGATCTCTGTGTTTACACACAGAGATCCACGTCCTGCCTCTGTAAAGGCCGATCGCATGTACCTGGCGGACATCGTGGCCGCCAGGCACGCGCATCGGCATCACGTGATGCGGAGCGCACAGCTGTTCCCCGCCGCGCGCCCTCGGCGGTGCGCGGCGGGATGTAAACAGAGAAGGACGTCCTGGGGACGTCCACTCGGCACTTGAGAGCCGCGCTGCAGCCGTCTTTTGGCTATAGCGCGGATCTCAAGTGGTTAATATGTATTGTCATTGTCAGGGACGTGCTGGGCTTGAACCTGGGACCTCTTCTGTGTCTGGCATTGACTCTTCCAGCGGAGCTATCTGAGATGCTGGACAGTTCCCTGCCTGATCTGCTGGATAACCTATCTGATCCATTAGACTACTCTGCTTGGTGTCTGATTACTGTTGAACTCTGAACCCCTTGCTCCTCCCATGTACTTCCTATAAAAGACATTCCAGGTGGCCTGGACGGGACTCGAGATGGCAGCTTAAGGCAAGA
Organism: Rana muscosa; assembly: GCA_029206835.1. Taxonomy (NCBI): domain Eukaryota; kingdom Metazoa; phylum Chordata; class Amphibia; order Anura; family Ranidae; genus Rana; species Rana muscosa. The sequence goes on from CM055116.1 coordinate 573,118,224, forward strand.
GCTCCCGCACAAGGAGGACGAAAACGAAGCTCAGATACGGGTACATCAGCCCACAAACATGGGGAAATCGACCAGGAGCTCGTCAACACCCCGCACGCTGAAAGATACCGGGCCCCAGCCAAACAATAACATCCCGGAGATGTTCCGGAACAGGCCGCAGGGACAACACGCGGACGCGCAGGCCGCATCCCCGGCCTCAATTAGTAATGCGGAGGAACCGCTGACAGATGACGACGGCGCCGTAGCTCCCAACCCGACCCTGTTGGACCTCCAGAGGGACCTACAAAAGGTGGCACTGGACATCAAATCCACCATGATGTCCTCCATATCAGAGCTCAAATCGGAGCTCCTGGGGATCAATCGCCGCGTGGCTGAAGTGGAGGACACGTCGCATATGCAAGCAGCTGCAATCAGGCAAGTCCAGAAGGCTTATGACATACAATTGCCACACATGTTCGAACTCCACAGACATGTGGAAGATTTGGACAATAGGGGGCGTAGACACAATATCAGGGTGAGGGGGGTCCCCGAAAGCGTAGACCAGACAACCCTGATGCAGACTATATGCGCCATTTTTAATGACCTACTCGGCCGGCCGGCAGATACTCCAATTGATATGGAGAGGCTTCACCGTGCCTTAAGACCCCTACCCCGGGACTCCGAGCCCCCCAGAGACATTGTGTGCTGCATTGTGAACTACCCCCTTAAAGAGGAGATCCTCAGGAAAGCCAGCGACAGGGGACGTATTGTGCTCAATGGAGCTGACATTAAACTTTTTCAGGATCTATCGCAGATCACCCTGCAGAATAGACGCTCACTTCGCCCCCTACTGGACGTCTTGCGGTCACGCAACATACAATATAGGTGGAAGTTTCCATTTTGTCTATCTGCTACCTACAGAGGACGCACAGCCCTTCTCAGAACGCCTGAAGACCTACCGACGTTTTGTGAGCAGGTAGACATCCCACCGATCGAGCTGCCCGACTGGTATTCCTTCTACTTCCCCGCGGAACCGTGGAAACCGGTTTCCCACAGCTCCTCTCCAAAGGCTCAACGGCAACGATCCAGACGCCGCAGGCTGGATCCCACTTCACCGAACGATCGTAACGTAAGACGGGATCACCCCTCACACGACCGGGAGAGGGCAGACACCCCCCGAAGGAGTGGCCAGGAGGATTGAATCTCACTCTCCCCATGCTATCATACAAGTGTGGTAGAGAGACGCTTTCGTCTCCCCCCAACCCTTTTTTTTTTGTTTTTTTTTTGTTTTTTGTTGTTTTTTTTTGTTTTTTTTTTGTTTTTTCTCTCCCCAGGAGGCTCCTCTCTACCTCACAAGCATATCAGCATCTGCTCTGCTTCTCAATCGATATTGGACCTGCGTATTCTTTGTTTTGAGGGTCCTGACCGACGTTCATCCTTGGTGACTTGTAGGACGCTCTGATCGACTCACCCCAGGTACCAATAGATTCATGTTGAACTTCCTTTGCAGGCAACCCCTCATGGATATTCCAAGTCACGCGGATCACTTAGCTTTCTTCTTTCCCCATGGATCCCATTCTTTCCTCCCTAAGCCCACGCTATACACAACATTCAGGTGATATTGTCTTTTGTCTTCTAACTTGTGTATGCTGCCAACAAGCTTATATGAAGTGATTGACTAGAGTTTGGGTACTTAGAGTTTAAAATATCCCTCTGTGACATTTGCTTATGTTGTTCCTCATCTGGGTGGGTTTGTGCCAAAGTAGCAGGGGACCGGAGTAGTGGTCCAGAGGCTCTTCTCTTCTCCCCCTCCGCCATACTATTCATGGGCGGGGGGGGGGAGCGGATGTCTAAAGTCTCGTGTAGGTGCTAGCCTCCCCAGATGCTGGCAACCTTAGGCTAGCAGACGGATGACTATTCTACCTGTTGATTCTTGCCATTCAACGGGCAGACGGCATTGAGAAGGTGTTAGCTGTAGTTTAAGACAGCCCTGAATTTCATCTAGTCTTGGGTGCAAGGATTCCACAACTACCTAGCTTGTGATTCGCGAATCCAGACTGAATACGAGTACCCGCCTGAACACATTTGGGATCTATATTCGCACCCGATATGGTTCTCTTGGCCTTTATTAGATATATCTTACATACGTCTGCTAATTCCTGGTGGTGACCCGCTAAGTTCATTGTTCACAGTTACCCGCAAAAGGTGTTTTTCTGTTTATAACTTTTTTCGTCCTCCTTGTTGCGTATTCTCGAGTTGTAGTCCTAGTTTATTGCCCCCTATCAGCTGCCCTATTGGGTAATTGCTGATCTTCCGGAACCCCCCCCCTCAGGTGGCTGGGAGTGCTCTCAGCTACCTCCGGTATAACCCTGTACTAGTGGCCAAAGAACCCCACGTACGTACAAGACCTATATACCTCATCTATACCCCCTCTGCCCCTCTGGGAGCGGAATACTGTACCCTTGATCTCTTCTCCCCCCTCTTTTCTCTTAGACTCCTTTCCCTACCCCCTACCCCCCCTTCTCTTTCCCTATCCCTCATCACACCCCCCCTTCTCCTACCCCTATATTGGTGGGGGTCACTCCTCGCTCCCTCCCCTAAGGGGGGCCTTTCGGTACTCCGCCGGATTCCCAACAATTTTCTGAAACCCCCACGACTACCTCTTACACTTGCCCACGCCTCTTGACCCCCACTTACGTGTAAGATGCAGGAAGAATCAACGACCAGGCAACAGGTTTCTTTAAAATGCCTTTCTCTTAATGTTAAGGGACTGAACCTGCCAGAGAAAAGAGCCCAGGTGCTTTCGGCACTAACCAAACACAAGGCCCACTTCCTTTTGCTGCAAGAGACCCATTTTCGATCTGACGCTATCCCGAGAATGGGGAACCATGTATACAAAAGGGCAGTACACTCCACGAACCCAGAATCCAAAACTAAGGGTGTGTCTATACTTATCTATAAGCACGCAGACTTTACCATGACAGATTCACTGATCGACCCCAAAGGCAGATACGTATTCATTAAGGGCACATATGCGGCCAAGCCGATTACGCTGGCAAATATGTACTGCCCCAATGAACGCCAAGTATCCTTTTTTAGATCTACCTGTATGGAATTGGCATCCTTTCAGGAAGGAATTGTAATCCTGGGAGGAGACTTTAATGTCCCGTTGAACCCGCCTCTTGACTCCTCCACAGGTGCATCGAATCTCCCGTATCGTGCCCTGCGTCAGATCAAAAAAAAACTACAAAATCTAACACTCCATGACACGTGGCGGACTATGTTCCCTACGGTTAGGGATTACACCTTCTTCTCTCCCCCCCATAATAAATACTCCAGACTAGATTACTTATTTCTTTCGCAACCTGATCTAGCCCTCCTTACTCATGCTACCATCGAACCAATGTTTCTCTCTGACCATCACCCCATAACAATTACCCTCACGTTCCCCGATTCAAACAAAAGGACAAAATCATGGAGACTGAACCCCTCCCTACTGAAGGACCCAGAAAACCTCAGGCAGATTAGAGAACAAATTAAGTTATACTTTCAAGAAAACTCCACCCCAGACGTGACACCTGTCACAATTTGGGAAGCGCACAAATGTGTGCTACGTGGGAAGCTGATTTCTTTGGCAACGTTGGCCAAGAAGAGAGAGCAAGAACTCATCAAATCCCTTATTGTAACAATTAATAAGTTGGAACTAGCTCATAAACGCTCGGCCTTGCAAGCCACCTTACAGGACCTTTTACAAGCTCGTTCTGCCCTAAGGGAGGAACTGGGAAAACATGTTAGGAGACGATACGTACTTGGTCAGAAAGTGTTCTACGAACACGGGAACAAGAGTGGGAGACTACTGGCACGGACGATACAAGCAGCTAAGACCACATCAGTGATACACCATATTAGAGACGGACAGGGTGTACTTCACACTAAAAATGAAGACATAGCCAAACAATTTGAAAACTTCTACAGGAGGCTCTATAACCTATCGCCTGAAACGGTGAGACCGTTGACCCCGGTCAACCGTTCTTCCCAATTAGCAGAATTTTTAGCAGAATATTGCCCCAAACCTCTTACCACTCAGCAGGCCGAAGCTTTGGAGAGCCCGCTCTCCATGGACGAACTCAGCGCAGCAATTAAACAAATGCCTGTGGGTAAGAGCCCGGGACCCGATGGCCTCCCGCTGGTGTATTACAAATGCTTTCGGGAGGAACTGACACCTCAGATGCTTCAAACCTTTAACTCACTTGCAAGCCCTCGCGCGTCCCCTGGCAGGCTCTTAGAGGCACATATAACTGTTATCCCTAAGACAGATAAGGACCCCTCATTGGTATCCAGTTACAGGCCGATATCCCTCCTCAATGTAGACATCAAGCTCTATGCAAAAATGTTAGCTAATAGACTAGTACCTCTGATACCCGAACTTATATCATACGACCAAGTGGGCTTTATCTCGGGGAGGGAGGCAAGGGATAATACCATACGCACACTGAACATACATCATTGGCTATCCTCTTCAAATACCCAGGGCTTTCTCCTCTCCCTTGACGCTGAGAAGGCGTTCGACAGGGTGGCTTGGGACTATATGCAGGGGGTTCTGAAGGGCATAGGCCTATTACCCCGGATGTTAACGCTCATAAACGCCCTTTATGCCAACCCAGAGGCAAGGGTGAAAGCCAATGGTCTCCTGTCGGACGCCTTCTCCATAAGCAATGGGACGCGCCAGGGCTGCCCACTCTCTCCACTGATTTTCGTCTTGTCTCTTGAACCGTTATTAAATAGATTGCGTGCCAATCCCAACATTAAAGGGATTCCCATACAACATAGGGAGTACAAAGTCGCGGCGTTCGCGGACGATATTTTGTTGACCCTACAGTCCCCTCGAGTATCCTTACCTAACCTTTTGAACGACATTAAATGTTTCGGTGAGCTGTCGTACCTTAAAATTAACTTCTCCAAGTCCCACGCCTTGAACATATCTCTAACTCCGCAGGAAGTTTCCCACTGCCAAGATACCTTTCCATTCCTATGGAAAAAAGACGCTATCACATATCTAGGGATTCAGATACCTACGAAACTTTCAGATCTGTATAGCCTTAATTTCCTTCGCGCACTCTCCAGAATACAAGCAGATTTGAAGGAGTGGGCTAGCCTGAATGTGTCCTGGTTTGGCCGAGCGGCACTTATTAAGATGGTTGTCCTCCCGCGCCTACTGTATCTAATGCAAACGATCCCTACACACCTTCCTCCCTCCTTCTTCTCGTCATATAAGAAGGCATGCACAATCTTTCTCTGGAAAGGCTTAGCCCCACGTATTAAATATTCGAGCCTGACCTGCTCCAAGAAGGCTGGAGGTATTGGTCTACCGGACCTCCAAAAGTATTACCTGGCCTGTCACTTGACTAGAGTGGTGGACTGGAATGTTCACAAAGCGGGGAAAGCCTGGGTCACATTGGAAAACGCGCTTACAACAACACCGACTTGCACACTTCCGTGGCTAGTTCCACGATCTTACCCCCAGGATATTAAACTACATCCTCTGATCATGCCCTCGCTGTTGGCCTTCGGGAAGGCGGTAGCCCTCTTTCACATCTCCTCTCGACCAGGCCCCCTGACCTCATTGCGGGGTAACCCTGAGTTTCCCCCGGGAGAATCCAAAACCTTCTTACGCAGGGAATGGCCACGAGAGGAGATCCAGGCACGTCACTTCTTCCGCGGAGGCCGACGGCGACTGTATGAGGAGTTGGTGGATAGTGATGAGCCGAACACCCCCGGGTTCGGTTCGCACCAGAACCCGCGAACGGACCGAAAGTTCGTACGAACATTAGAACCCTATTAAATACAATGGATGCGAACGTTCGAATTCTAAAGTGCTAATTATAACAACTATTATGCATGTTATTGTCCTAAAAAGGGTTTGGGAACCCGGGTTCTGCACCAGGGGACATGTATCAATGCAAAAAGAAGTTTTAAAAACGGTCGTTTTTCGGGAGCAGTCATTTTAATGATGCATAAAGTGAAAAAAAAAAAGTCAAATATTCCTTTAAATATCGTACCTGGGGGGTGTCTAAAGTATGCCTGTGAAGTGCCACGTGTTTCCCGTGTTTAGAACTGTCCCTGCACAAAATGACACTTCTAAAGGAAAAAAAAGCCATTTAAAACTGCTTGCGGCTTTAATGTAATGTCTGGTCCCGGTAATATGGATGAAAATCTTTAAGAAAAATGGCATAGCTACCCCATGACCCCCCCCCCCCTACCCCAGCCCATTACCAGCCCCTTTGGGTCTTGTATGGATATTAAGGGGAACCCCGCACATAAAATAAAAAAGGCCCTATATACTCTGAACAGCCGTATACAGGCGGTGCATACAAGACAGGGACTGTAGGTTTGTTCTTATGTAGAATCTGTTTGTAATTTTGAACAGGTACATTGTTTAAGTGTAGCTCCAGCCCAAAAATCTATTTTTAAACTTTTTGGAAAACATAGGTAAGGGTTATCACCCCTGTAACATTTGTTTTGCTGTCTGTGCCCCTGTTCAGAACATTTCACCTCACTTTCCGTCCCAATGACAACTGTTTTTGAAATGTGGTGTTTTTCTTGAAACAAGGATTGCTGATAAAGCATCAGTACAGAGGAGACACCTTTCTCCCATATTAATTCTTACAGGAGAGAATTTTCCTTCCTAGGGGTAGATTTCCTCTCACTTCCTGTTGTCTTCTTGCGTTTGCAAGTAGGAGTCGTTTGTAAGTTGGATGTTTGAAAGTAGGGACCTGCCGTAGATACTCTGCAGAAATAGGCCCCTTAGTTGTTGGTGTTGGCACAACACTGTAAGCACTCACAGTTACTCTTGGTTGGTGCTGGAACGCCCTGCTGTCAACTATTATATCAGGAATTGTAATTACATATAATTGTTGAACAGTGGTAGTAAAAATTGGGCCTTTGATGGTGGTGCTGGTGCCACAACACTGTAAGCCCTGACAGTTACTCTTGGTGGGTGCAGCAATGGGCCCTGCTGTGAATTATTAGATCAAGAATTGTAATTGCATGCCCCTGTTGAACAGGGGCTGAAAAATTGGGCCTTTGGTGGTGGTGGTGGTGTTGACACAACACTGTAAGCCCTCAGAGTTACTCTTGGTGGGTGCAGGAATGGGCCCTGCTGTGAATTATTAGATCAAGAATTGTAATTACATGCCCCTGTTGAACAGGGGCTGAAAAATTGGGCCTTAGGCACTGGTGGCACAACACTACAACCCCTCACAGATACTGTACTTGGAGCACAGCAATGAGCCCTGTTGCAAAGTATTGCTTCAAAAATTGTAATGACACGCCCCTGTTAAACAGGGGCTGAAAAATTGGGCCTTAGGCACTGGTGCCACAACACTCCAACCCCTCACAGATACTGTACTTGGAGCACAGCAATGAGCCCTATGGCAAATTATTGCTAAAAAAATTGTAATTACACGCCCCTGTAAAACGGGGCTGAAAAATTGGGCCTTAGCCACTGGTGGCGGCACCCATAAACAAAAATGATCTTCCAAGCTATCATCATCAATCGTATCATTGAGGACTCGGAGGAGGAGGATAGCCAGTCAACATAACAGCACAGACACTCAGCATCAGCATCAGTCTTGAAGGGATGTGACATGTTAAAATCAATTAGTCTGTTATATCAGCATCAGGTGTGTGGTAGCTGGTGGTGATCCAAGACTGGTTCATCTTGATGAAAGTCAGTCGATCAACCGAGTCGGTGGACAGGCGCACCCTGTGATCCGTGACAAATCCTCCAGCAGCACTGAATGTGCGTTCCGAAAGAACGCTGGATGCAGGACAGGCCAGTAGCTCAATTGCATACTGTGCAAGCTCTGGCCAGTGATCCATCCTCAAGACCCAGTAAGCCAGAGGATTTTCGGTGGGGAAGGTGTCCAAGTCTGACCTTGCCCCTAGATATTCCTGCACCATGTTTATCAGACGCTGGCGATGGTTGCTGGAACCAATCATACTTTGGGGCTGCGGACTAAAGAATTGTCTGAACGCATCGGTCAGACGGCCACCTTCCCCACCGCTCCTTCTTTGACTGGCCGAAGCCTCAGCAACTCGTTGTCCTGGACCAGGAGTTTGTAACCTCCCAGTCTCTGGGAACGCGTTGCACAGACCTTTCTGCAAGGCCTCCCGGAGTTGTCTCATCCTCTGCTCCCTCTGCGACGGTAACATAAGGTCCGCAACCTTACCCTTGTACCGTGGATCAAGGAGAGTGGCCAGCCAGTAATGGTCCCTCTCCTTGATCCGAAGAATACGAGGATCCTTCCGCAGACTTTGCAGGATCAGGGAGGCCATGCAGCGTAGGTTTGCTGAGGCATTCGCTCCGGAGTCCTCTGGGTCACTAAGGACGACATGATCCGCAGTCACCTCCTCCCAGCCACGTACAAGTCCACTGGTTTCTTGGGACTGTAAATCATCCCTAAAAGACTGCTGCTGATGATGCTGAGTGCCAGCCTCCACCTCCATGCTGACACAATCCTCCTCCTCCTCCTCCTCCTCCTCCTCCTCTTCCTCTTCCTGTGCGATGGGTGGGACAGAAGGAACACTGTCTGGGTAAAGGGGGCCTTGAGAGGCAAGGAAGTCCTCCTCTTCCTGCCTCTGTTCTGCCTCAAGTGCCCTGTCCATTATTCCACGCAGCGTGTGCTCCAACAGGTGGACAAGAGGTACAGTGTCACTGATGCATGCACTGTCACTGCTCACCATCCTCGTGGCCTTCTCAAATGGTGCCAGGACAGTGCATGCATCCCTGATCATGCCCCACTGGCGTGGAGAAAAAAAACCAAGCTCCCCTGACCCTGTCCTGGTGCCGTAGTCGCACAGGTACTCATTGATGGCCCTCTGCTGCGTGTGCAGCCGCTGCAGCATGGCCAACGTTGAGTTCCACCTGGTGGGCATGTCACATATAAGGCGGTTCTTGGGCAGGTTCAACTCCTTTTGCAGCTCAGCCAGGCGAGCACTGGCATTATAAGATCTGCGGAAATGCACACAGACTTTCCTGGCCTGCCTCAGGACATCCTGTAAGCCCGGGTACCTGCCCAAGAACCGCTGCACCACCAGGTTAAGGACGTGAGCCACACAGGGCACATGGGTCAGTTGTCCCTGTCGGAGGGCGGAGAGGAGGTTGGTGCCATTGTCGCAAACCACCATTCCTGGCTTAAGCTGGCGTGGCGTCAACCACCTCTCGGCCTGGCCCTGTAGAGCAGACAGGACCTCTGCCCCAGTGTGGCTTCTGTCCCCCAAACACACCAGCGCAAGCACGGCATGGCATCTTTTTGCCTGCGTACTTGCGTAGCCCCCGTGAACGGCTACGGAGCACCGCTGGTTCATAGGACAAACCACAGGAAGAGGCCATGGAGGAAGAAGAAGAGGAGGGGGTGGAGGAGAGAGGTGTGTCACAACCAGTAGTAGCATTTTGGAGGCGTGGCGGTGGGACAACCTCCAACACTACTGCACCTTGTCCTGCATCCTTCCCAGCTGCCAAAAGAGTGACCCAATGGGCCGTGAAAGAAAGGTAACGTCCCTGTCCATGCCTGCTGGACCATGAGTCAGCGGTAATATGCACCTTACCGCTGACCGCCCTGTCCAGCGAGGCCAAGACATTGCCTTCCACATGCCGGTAGAGAGCCGGAACAGCCTTCCGTGAGAAAAAGTGGCGTTTGGGAACCTGCCACTGAGGAACCGCACATTGCACAAACTCACGGAAGGGGGCCGAGTCTACCAACTGAAAAGGCAGCAGTTGAAGCGCTAGCAATTTAGCCAAGCTAGCATTCAACCGCTGGGCATGTGGATGGCTGGGAGTGAACTTCTTTCAACGGTCCAGCAGCTGGGGCAGGGAAATTTGCCTGCTAGAATCGGACGTCGGTGTACTGCTAGCAGAGTGGCCGCAAGTACTTGGCTGTGACACACCTAATTCTACACCTTCATTCCTCTCAGTGCATGTTTCAGAGAGGACTGAAGTTATAGTGGGGTTGGAAATCCCAGCTGATGCGGTGCAAGGAGAGGTCCGCTTTGTTCTTTGGTGTGGGTCTTTGAGGTAGGCTTGCCAACGAGCTGCATGGCAGGTCAACATATGTCTGGTCAGGCATGTGGTACCCAAGCGGCTGATGTTTTGGCCACGCGATATACGCTTGAGACATATGTTGCAAACAGCAGCTGTGCGATCTGATGCACTAGCCTCAAAAAAGGCCCACACCAAGGAACTTTTTGAATGACGGGCAGAGGCAGCGCCCTGCACAGGCGGAGCTCTGCGGTGTGATTCCGTCGGTGTACTGCCCTTACGCTGGCCACCAAAGGGCATCCTGTCTCGTTGGAGATGTGCCTCCTCCTCATCCTCCTCCTCCTCTCTCCTATTAGGCACCCACGTGGAGTCAGTGACCTCATCATCCCCTCCCTCCTCATCACTGGAGCCAATCTGGCAGTATGCTGCAGCTGCTGGAACATGACTGCCAGATTGGTGTCCTTCTTGAGCATCCCCTCTGTCTGCTCTCACCCTACTGCCTTCCTGTAGCTGGGTTTCATCATCAGACCCTTCGAAACGCTGGGCATCCTCCTGGAGCATGTACCCAACACTGTGCTCAAACAGTTCGGGGGACTCCTCAGGAGGAGGACATGGTGGGTCTAGGGAAGGAGTGACTGATGATGAGTCTGACATTGATACCAGGGAAGAGGACGCTTTGGCAGCTGCTTTGCCAGTACCCTGAGCCTGGGTGAGAGAGGATGAGGAGGAGGAGGAGGGCTTGGTCATCCACTCTACCAAGTCTTCGGCATGATGTGGCTCAACATGTCCAGCTGCGGAAAAGAAGGACAAGCGTGTCCCATGGCCATGTGCTGATGACAATGCACCGCGTCCACGACCAGCACTGTTGCCCCCAGACACAGAGCCTGCTTGCCCTCTTTTATTGCCTCCTGACTGTCTGCTTCTCCTTGTTTGCCTTCCAGACATTCTAATAGATGGCCTGCAGGGAGATGGGAAAAAAGCAATAAGGGCTACCTTCAGGTGTCCTTCTCTGTCCCTTGAAACAAGGACTTGCACAGTGAAAGAAACTGACACTCTCCCTACCTACAGTTTTCTGTCCCTAGAAAAAATGTTTTTTTTAAGCACAATATAGCACAAGGAGAATTCACTCACTGTCCTTCCAGGTCCCTGGAAACAAGGACTTGCACAGTGAAAGAAACTGACACTCTCCCTACCTACAGTTTTCTGTCCCTAGAAAAAATGTTTTTTTTTAAGCACATAATAGCACAAGGAGAATTCACTCACTGTCCTTCCAGGTCCCTGGAAACAAGGACTTGCACAGTGAAAGAAACTGACACTCTCCCTACCTACAGTTTTCTGTCCCTAGAAAAAATGTTTTTTTTAAGCACAATATAGCACAAGGAGAATTCACTCACTGTCCTTCCAGGTCCCTAGAAACAAGGACTTGCACAGTGAAAGAAACTGACACTCTCCCTACCTACAGTTTTCTGTCCCTAGAAAAAATGTTTTTTTTAAGCACAATATAGCACAAGGAGAATTCACTCACTGTCCTTCCAGGTCCCTAGAAACAAGGACTTGCACAGTGAAAGAAACTGACACTCTCCCTACCTACAGTTTTCTGTCCCTAGAAAAAATGTTTTTTTTAAGCACAATATAGCACAAGGAGAATTCACTCACTGTCCTTCCAGGTCCCTAGAAACAAGGACTTACACAGTGAAAGAAACTGACACTCTCCCTACCTACAGTTTTCTGTCCCTAGAAAAAATGTTTTTTTTAAGCACAATATAGCACAAGGAGAATTCACTCACTGTCCTTCCAGGTCCCTGGAAACAAGGACTTGCACAGTGAAAGAAACTGACACTCTCCCTACCTACAGTTTTCTGTCCCTAGAAAAAATGTTTTTTTTAAGCACAATAAAGCACAAGGAGAATTCACTCACTGTCCTTCCAGGTCCCTAGAAACAAGGACTTACACAGTGAAAGAAACTGACACTCTCCCTACCTACAGTTTTCTGTCCCTAGAAAAAATGTTTTTTTTAAGCACAATATAGCACAAGGAGAATTCACTCACTGTCCTTCCAGGTCCCTAGAAACAAGGACTTACACAGTGAAAGAAACTGACACTCTCCCTACCTACAGTTTTCTGTCCCTAGAAAAAATGTTTTTTTTAAGCTCAATAAAGCACAAGGAGAATTCACTCACTGTCCTTCCAGGTCCCTAGAAACAAGGACTTACACAGTGAAAGAAACTGACACTCTCCCTACCTACAGTTTTCTGTCCCTAGAAAAAATGTTTTTTTTAAGCACAATATAGCACAAGGAGAATTCACTCACTGTCCTTCCAGGTCCCTAGAAACAAGGACTTACACAGTGAAAGAAACTGACACTCTCCCTACCTACAGTTTTCTGTCTCTAGAAAAAATGTGTTTTTTAAGCACAATATAGCACAAGGAGAATTCACTCACTGTCCTTCCAGGTCCCTGGAAACAAGGACTTGCACAGTGAAAGAAACTGACACTCTCCCTACCTACAGTTTTCTGTCCCTAGAAAAAATGTTTTTTTTAAGCACAATAAAGCACAAGGAGAATTCACTCACTGTCCTTCCAGGTCCCTAGAAACAAGGACTTACACAGTGAAAGAAACTGACACTCTCCCTACCTACAGTTTTCTGTCCCTAGAAAAAATGTTTTTTTAAGCACAATATAGCACAAGGAGAATTCACTCACTGTCCTTCCAGGTCCCTGGAAACAAGGACTTGCACAGTGAAAGAAACTGACACTCTCCCTACCTACAGTTTTCTGTCCCTAGAAAAAATGTTTTTTTTAAGCACAATAAAGCACAAGGAGAATTCACTCACTGTCCTTCCAGGTCCCTAGAAACAAGGACTTACACAGTGAAAGAAACTGACACTCTCCCTACCTACAGTTTTCTGTCCCTAGAAAAAATGTTTTTTTTAAGCACAATATAGCACAAGGAGAATTCACTCACTGTCCTTCCAGGTCCCTAGAAACAAGGACTTACACAGTGAAAGAAACTGACACTCTCCCTACCTACAGTTTTCTGTCCCTAGAAAAAATGTTTTTTTTAAGCACAATATAGCACAAGGAGAATTCACTCACTGTCCTTCCAGGTCCCTGGAAACAAGGACTTACACAGTGAAAGAAACTGACACTCTCCCTACCTACAGTTTTCTGTCCCTAGAAAAAATGTTTTTTTTAAGCACAATATAGCACAAGGAGAATTCACTCACTGTCCTTCCAGGTCCCTAGAAACAAGGACTTACACAGTGAAAGAAACTGACACTCTCCCTACCTACAGTTTTCTGTCCCTAGAAAAAATGTTTTTTTTAAGCACAATAAAGCACAAGGAGAATTCACTCACTGTCCTTCCAGGTCCCTAGAAACAAGGACTTACACAGTGAAAGAAACTGACACTCTCCCTACCTACAGTTTTCTGTCCCTAGAAAAAATGTTTTTTTTAAGCACAATATAGCACAAGGAGAATTCACTCACTGTCCTTCCAGGTCCCTAGAAACAAGGACTTACACAGTGAAAGAAACTGACACTCTCCCTACCTACAGTTTTCTGTCTCTAGAAAAAATTTGTTTTTTAAGCACAATATAGCACAAGGAGAATTCACTCACTGTCCTTCCAGGTCCCTGGAAACAAGGACTTGCACAGTGAAAGAAACTGACACTCTCCCTACCTACAGTTTTCTGTCCCTAGAAAAAATGTTTTTTTTAAGCACAATAAAGCACAAGGAGAATTCACTCACTGTCCTTCCAGGTCCCTAGAAACAAGGACTTACACAGTGAAAGAAACTGACACTCTCCCTACCTACAGTTTTCTGTCCCTAGAAAAAAAGATTTTTTTAAGCACAATAAAGCACAAGGAGAATTCACTCACTGTCCTTCCAGGTCCCTAGAAACAAGGACTTACACAGTGAAAGAAACTGACACTCTCCCTACCTACAGTTTTCTGTCCCTAGAAAAAATGTTTTTTTTAAGCACAATATAGCACAAGGAGAATTCACTCACTGTCCTTCCAGGTCCCTAGAAACAAGGACTTACACAGTGAAAGAAACTGACACTCTCCCTACCTACAGTTTTCTGTCCCTAGAAAAAATGTTTTTTTTAAGCACAATATAGCACAAGGAGAATTCACTCACTGTCCTTCCAGGTCCCTAGAAACAAGGACTTACACAGTGAAAGAAACTGACACTCTCCCTACCTACAGTTTTCTGTCCCTAGAAAAAATGTTTTTTTTAAGCACAATATAGCACAAGGAGAATTCACTCACTGTCCTTCCAGGTCCCTAGAAACAAGGACTTGCACAGTGAAAGAAACTGACACTCTCCCTACCTACAGTTTTCTGTCCCTAGAAAAAATGTTTTTTTTAAGCACAATATAGCACAAGGAGAATTCACTCACTGTCCTTCCAGGTCCCTAGAAACAAGGACTTACACAGTGAAAGAAACTGACACTCTCCCTACCTACAGTTTTCTGTCCCTAGAAAAAATGTTTTTTTTAAGCACACTATAGCACAAGCACAAAACACACTGACACTCTCCCTACCTATCCTTCTCTTTCCCTAAACTAAAGGAATCCAGGTTAAGCAAGAAAGAAATAAAAGTCACTGTCCCTGCCTATGCTGCTCTATCCCTGCTCCGGAACACACTACACTAGGCCGCCGTGCTGGCGGCCTTTTATAGTGTGGGGCGTGTACTAAACACCCTCAGCAATAATTGGCCACAGGCATCCTGCCTGTGGCCAATCATTGCTCTCCTCGCTGCCGGCGCTGTGATTGGCCAAGCATGCGGGGTCACAGTGCATGCTTGGCCAATCACAGCGCCTGGATGACACTGCGATGGCGTAGTGCATTGTGGGCCGTTCGCGTCACTCGAATTTGTCGAACGATCGAACAGCCGATGTTCGAGTCGAACGTATGTTCGATTCGAACACGAAGCTCATCCCTATTGGTGGAGGATTCTCGCACCAATTCCTTCCCTTTTTGGTCGTATAGACAGCTGTCACATTTTCTTATCTCTGGCCCCACAGATATTTGGAGTAGGCAACTTACTCCCTTTGAAGCCCTATGCTCACGCAACTCCCCGCAAAGACACCTTATCTCCGCTATATATGCTATGTTACTGGAGCGCCCCGGTATTTCAGCGACACAGGCGGTCCGATCGTCTTGGGAGAGAGACTTGCAAATCTCTTTCACAGACAAGGAGTGGGAGTCTGTCTACGTTATGGCGCACACGGGCTCGTTGAATGTGGCGATCCAAGAAAACGGATATAAAATCATTACAAAATGGTATAGAACCCCAGCCCGCTTACACAGATTTGCACCCCAGATTCCGAACATTTGCTGGCGATGTAACATAGGCGACGGATCCATGATCCACATCTGGTGGGAGTGTGCCTTGCTCCGTTCCTTTTGGAGCACGGTTCACTCCACTATAGAGCAGGTTACCACACTTACCTTGGACTTGGGACCGGGACAATTTCTCCTGCATCATTCTACCTTAGCGAAGCGCACCTACCATAGGTCGCTAGCCATGCATATGGTGAATGCTGCCAGACTGTGCATCCCTGCCCACTGGCGCTCGACGAATATTCCCTCCATTAGGGAATGGTTACTTAGGATAGTTAGAATAGAGGAGATGGAGGAATTGATCTCGGTCGCACAAGACCGCATTCAGAAATTTACACTAACCTGGGCATGTTGGATTCATTTTAAAACTACTGACCAGTTCAAATCCCATTTTTCTTCTCAACACTGAGATTCTAAACCCACCCAATACCCAAAACCGGTGCCCCGGTGGGGGACCGGGGGCCCTGAGGGGTGGAGTGGCCCCCCCTCCCTGTTCCCTCCTCCCCCCCCTCTAACACCCAGACCCCTTATCCCATCCTTCTTCCTTCTACCCTGACTGCCTTTCCCCCCTCCGCTCTTACATTTCTCGTCTATCTCATAGGTTCTTCACCACACGGCCGCAACTCACCTATTACTTGCCGGGGTCCCGGCTGGGACCCCATGCACCACATCCACCCTCCGAGCCACCAGGTATATTATAACCTTATTGGCCGCGATTAGACCGGAAGATAGGGGTCTACGGGGCCTATGCTCTCATGAACAGGGTGCCCGTGGGGCATCCAGATACCTGACCCTGCTAGAAGGAGATGCGGTCGGTCTTCAATAATACATAGGCTTAGTCGTGAATAAACTTGTAATATTCTCTGTTGTCTTACTTTTTGCTACCTAATGCTGTATTACCGCATAAAATGTTCGTTGTATGTTGAAGTGCGATGGTTCCATTTGCAGATGGAATATTTTACTTAATGTTTGTACAACCATATTCTGTTTTCTTGCTAATAAAACTAATTGTGGAAAAAAAAAAAAAAAGACATTCCAGAGATGTTGCCCCTTGCGGTTTGATCTGCTTCTGTTCCCTGAGTTCCTGATTCTGTGCTTGTATCCTGTTCCTGTGTTTGACCCGGCTTCCTGACCACGCTTCTGTCTCCAGTCCTGACCTCGGCTCGTTTGACCCTGCTCAGTTATCTGCCAGTCTGCCTGTTGCCAAGTTTCGGCCTGGACTTTGACTACTCTCTGCCTGCCACTTGTGATGTTTACCTTGATGTGTATGACCCGGCTTGCCTGACTCTGCAAACCTGCACCAGCTTACCTGCATCCTCTGCTCTGCAAGCTGCACACGCTGACCTGCATCCTTTGCAATGCAAACCTGCACCTGCTGACCTGCATACCTGCTCTGCAGACCTGCATCCCTGCTCTGCAAACCTGCACCTGCTGACCTGCATCCCTGCTCTGCAAACCTGCACCTGCTGACCTGCATCCCTGCTCTGCAAACCTGCACCTGCTGACCTGCATCCCTGCTCTGCAAACCTGCACCTGCTGACCTGCATCCCTGCTCTGCAAACCTGCACCTGCTGACCTGCATCCCTGCTCTGCAAACCGGCACCTGCTGACCTGCATCCTCTGCTCTGCAAGCTGAACCTGCTGACCTGCATCCGCTGCTTCCGGAACCAGCCGTTCCAGTCTCCACTCGGCTCCACCACTCCAAGCAGTGAGGATCAGACAGGCACCCTTACCTCACCGTGCTCTTACCACCACTGTCCCCACTCCAGTGGTCTCCGAGCCGGGGTTGTACGGGAGGTCCCTCTCCGCACGTCAGGCTCACACCTAAGGTACGTTACAGTATCAAACCGCCATGCCTGAGCCTGCAGGAGATACCTTGCCTATGGACAATGTCTATCAACACCTTACAGCTCTCACTCAGATTGTGAAGTCTCTGCAGGGCAGCCATGTCCGAATGGATAAGCTGACACAAACTCAAGCCACCTCTGCAGATTCACCTCCAACCCCAACTTCCTCTATTGGAATGTTACCATCTCCTGAGCCCAGGGTCCCTGTTCCTGAGAAGTTTTTCGGGGATCGGAGTAAATTCCGTGCGTTTCGCAACGCATGTGAACTTTACTTTTCGTTGCTACCTCTGACTTTTTCATCTGAAGCCACCAAGGTGGGCTTCGTTATCGCTTTGCTGCAGGGGGAACCTCAAGCTTGGGCCCATCACCTACTTGAAGTCCGCCATGTAGTTCTAGACTCTCTGCCCTCTTTTCTTGATGCCATGGCCCGACTTTATGACGATCCACAGCGGACTTCTACTGCCGAGACTGCTCTCCATGCGCTCCAGCAAGGCCGCCGAGCGGTCGAGGACTATGTGACTGATTTCAGACGCTGGAGCGCGGATACCCAGTGGAATGAGGCGGCTCTGCGGCATCAGTTCCATCTTGGTCTCTCTGAAAGCCTGAAGGATGAGTTAGCACGGGTCGGTGTTCCTGATGTTCTAGAGACTTTAATTAATTTGTCTATCCAGATAGACCGACGACTCCGGGAGCGCAGAGCAGAAAGGTCTACCCAACAGCTCCGCCCAGCTTGGATGCTACCCCGGATACGAGCCCCTGTGTACCCTGCCAGTGCCAGTACGGTTCCAACTGAACCCTCATCCCTCAACCAGACCATCAAGCCAGGGCAGCTTGGACTAATGAAACATTCCCTATCGGCCAAGGAACGACTTCGTCGGCTGCAGAATTATCTATGCCTGTATTGCGGTGAACCCGGTCATTATGTCTCTTCTTGTCCTGCTAAGCTGCGCAAGGTCCTGGCTACCTCTTCTCCCAACTACTCACCTCCATCTACCAATGCTACTCACCTGGCTCTTCCTATCTCTTTCCAACTACCAGGGAGGACAATACCAGTAACTGCAATAATCGACTCAGGGGCATGTAGTTGTTTTGTCGATCTAGACTTTGCAGCACAACAACACATCCCACTCCAACCTAAGACTCAGGGACTTTCCATTTTCCTGGCAGATGGGTCTCGCATCAAGTCCGGAGTAGTGACCCAGGAGACCCCTCCTTTGCCTGTGATCACCTCCATGGACCATAAGGAACTATTGACTTTGGATGCTATTGCATCTCCCATGTTTCCAGTTATCCTGGGTCTACCCTGGCTTCAGGCACACAATCCACAGATTGATTGGGGAACCGGAAGTATTAAGTTCCAGTCACCATACTGTCAACGCCACTGCATGCTTCCACGTCCCAGCACCTTGGGGCCTCTGTTATGCCTGGATTCAGATCCAGAGATACGAGCTTCTGTACCCAAACAATATCATGAGTTCCTGGACGTCTTCAGCAAACGAGGGGCCGAAGTCCTCCCGCCTCATCGTCCTTATGATTGTCCAATCGAGCTTCTTCCCGGTGCTGAGATTCCTTTCGGACGGATCTTCCCCCTATCTGAACGGGAGCTTGAGGTACTGAAAGAATACGTTGATGAGAACCTTAAGAGGGGTTTCATCCGTCCTTCCACTTCTCCAGCAGGGGCAGGAATCTTCTTTGTGGAGAAAAAAGACCATTCTCTTCGGCCCTGTGTAGATTACCGGGAATTAAATAAAATCACGGTCAAGAACCGGTACCCTCTGCCTCTGGTACCTGAACTTTTTCAAAGACTCAGGACTTCCTCTGTGTTTACCAAATTAGACCTGCGGGGGGCGTACAACCTGGTACGCATCCGAGCAGGGGATGAATGGAAGTCTGCCTTTCGTACCAGGTTCGGCCATTACGAATACCTAGTAATGCCCTTCGGCCTATGTAACGCCCCTGCCACCTTTCAGCATCTAGTCAATGATGTTTTCAGAGACTGTCTGGACATTTATGTAGTTGTCTATCTTGATGATATTTTGATTTTTTCCTCCTCTCTTGAGCAGCACCGGAAACACGTCAAGAGTGTACTCTGTCGTCTCCGCCAGCATGGACTGTACGCAAAACCAGAAAAGTGTGAATTCGAGCAACAGAGTATCCAGTTCCTTGGCCTAGTGATCTCTACAGAGGGATTCAAGATGGACCCACAGAAGGTTTCAGCCATTCTGGATTGGCCTGCACCTTCAGATAAAAAGGGGGTGCAGCGCTTCGTTGGCTTTGCCAATTTTTATCGGAGGTTTATCAAGGGATTCTCTGCTATTATTTCCCCGATTACGCAGCTAACGAAGCAAAATGCTCGATTCCAGTGGACATCTGAAGCACAGGCTGCTTTCACAAACCTAAAAATACTTTTTACGTCTGCTCCTATCCTAAGTCATCCCGATCCTGCCCTACCGTATCTACTTGAGGTAGATGCCTCAGAGACAGCGGTTGGAGCTTTTATCTCCCAGCGCCAAGGTCTCAAGGACTTGATACACCCGGTAGCCTTCTTCTCCCGTAAGCTTACCCCATCCGAGAGGAATTATGATGTTGGAGACCGGGAGCTCCTGGCCATTAAATCTGCCCTTGAGGAGTGGAGGTACTTGTTGGAGGGAGCAGCGCATCCTATACTCATTTACACAGACCACAAGAACCTAGAGTATCTGAGAGCTGCCAAACGTCTGAGACCACGGCAGGCACGTTGGGCACTATTTTTCTCTAGGTTCTCGTTCCACATAACTTACCGGCCAGGCTCCAAGAACACCAAACCAGACGCTCTTTCCCGCATGTTTGATGATCCAAAAGAGGTGTCAGCTCCAGATACCATTCTATCGGAAGGCAACTTCTTACTTTTACAAACTAGCCTGATGTCTGTCTTGAAGCAAGCTTCTACAGGTGTGTCTGGTCCCTCTGAAATCACTCTGGTACCCAAGGATGGGTTACTTTGGAAGAATGACAAAATCTTTGTGCCAGAAGAAGTTCGAGTCACAGTGTTAAACTTGTGTCATGATCATCCCCTGGCAGGCCATTTCGGAATGCATAAAACCCTTGAACTGATTCAACGCACGTTTTGGTGGCCGGATCTTGAAAAAGACTGCAGGGAATATGTAGGTTCATGTGCCACCTGTATCCGTAGCAAGACCACTAGAAGCAAGGCCTGGGGTCTGCTCAGACCCTTACCAGTCCCTGACCGTCCCTGGAAAATGATTGCCATGGACTTCATAGTGGAACTCCCCCCGTCTGAAGGTTGCACAGCCATCTTTGTAGTGGTTGACCGTCTATCCAAGATGGCCCACTTCGTGCCTCTCAAAGGCACGCCCTCTGCCATGGAAACTGCCCAGGTCTTCATTAGGGAAGTAGTAAGGCTACATGGGGTCCCTGCGGACATCGTTTCGGATAGAGGGGTGCAGTTCACCTCTCGCTTTTGGAAGGCTTTGTGCAAGGTCCTGAAGATTGAGTTGTCCATGTCCTCGGCCTATCACCCCCAAACTAACGGGCAAACCGAAAGAACGAATCAGACGCTCGAACAGTACCTCAGATGCTTCACCACCTTCGTTCAAGATGACTGGGTAGCTTTACTACCCTTGGCAGAGTTTGCCTTTAACAACGCCAGTCATTCGGCTACAGGTCAATCGCCATTTTTTGCCAACTACGGGTTTCACCCGACCTTCTTACCTGATCTCATCCCTGATTCAACAGTCCCGTAACAGCAGGATATTGCAGGAAGCCATGACTAAGGCACAAGCAGCCAATAAAAGGATCTTTGACAGGAAAAGGAGAGGGGAATTATGCCTGCAACAGGGTGACCAAGTATGGTTATCGATCACCAACCTTAAGATGGCTTGCCCCGCAAGGAAACTGGCACCCAAGTTCATCGGTCCTTTCCTAGTAAAACGGAAATTAAACGAGGTCTCCTATGAACTTGCCTTACCGGAGTCGTTGAAGATTCACCCAGTCTTTCACGTTTCCTTGCTGAAACCCGCAGTGCCCGACCCATTCCCAGACAGGGGATCGGGACCGCCCAAGCCTGTAATCATTGACGGTGATGAGGAGTTCGAGGTGGAGGCCGTCTTGGACTGCCGAAGAAGAGGGAACCAGCTTCAATTCCTGATCAAGTGGAAGGGGTACGGTCTGGAGGAGAACTCCTGGGAACCCCAACAGAACATTCACGCCCGAGAGTTAATCCAGGCCTTTTTTCGCAGTCACCCCCAGAAAAGAGCTCTATTGGGCACCCGGAGGTTGCCCTTAAGGGGGGGGCACTGTCAGGGACGTGCTGGGCTTGAACCTGGGACCTCTTCTGTGTCTGGCATTGACTCTTCCAGCGGAGCTATCTGAGATGCTGGACAGTTCCCTGCCTGATCTGCTGGATAACCTATCTGATCCATTAGACTACTCTGCTTGGTGTCTGATTACTGTTGAACTCTGAACCCCTTGCTCCTCCCATGTACTTCCTATAAAAGACATTCCAGAGATGTTGCCCCTTGCGGTTTGATCTGCTTCTGTTCCCTGAGTTCCTGATTCTGTGCTTGTATCCTGTTCCTGTGTTTGACCCGGCTTCCTGACCACGCTTCTGTCTCCAGTCCTGACCTCGGCTCGTTTGACCCTGCTCAGTTATCTGCCAGTCTGCCTGTTGCCAAGATTCGGCCTGGACTTTGACTACTCTCTGCCTGCCACTTGTGATGTTTACCTTGATGTGTATGACCCGGCTTGTCTGACTCTGCAAACCTGCACCAGCTTACCTGCATCCTCTGCTCTGCAAGCTGCACACGCTGACCTGCATCCTTTGCAATGCAAACCTGCACCTGCTGACCTGCATACCTGCTCTGCAGACCTGCATCCCTGCTCTGCAAACCTGCACCTGCTGACCTGCATCCCTGCTCTGCAAACCTGCACCTGCTGACCTGCATCCCTGCTCTGCAAACCTGCACCTGCTGACCTGCATCCCTGCTCTGCAAACCTGCACCTGCTGACCTGCATCCCTGCTCTGCAAACCTGCACCTGCTGACCTGCATCCCTGCTCTGCAAACCGGCACCTGCTGACCTGCATCCTCTGCTCTGCAAGCTGAACCTGCTGACCTGCATCCGCTGCTTCCGGAACCAGCCGTTCCAGTCTCCACTCGGCTCCACCACTCCAAGCAGTGAGGATCAGACAGGCACCCTTACCTCACCGTGCTCTTACCACCACTGTCCCCACTCCAGTGGTCTCCGAGCCGGGGTTGTACGGGAGGTCCCTCTCCGCACGCCAGGCTCACACCTAAGGTACGTTACAGTCATAGTGTCTCCCAGTGTTAGTACTTCCGCAGCCCGCTCTAAAGAGCTGACTGGGGCAGACTGACGCTGGTTGAGTCCATGTTTGTTCAGCCATGCGGCTTCCTTTATTCCAGGAAAGGCAATACACCCTGTCTCTGCTCAGACACGCAAGTGTTCTAGCTACACTGCACACCTTACCACCATCTGCAAGTTATACTCTTAAAGCGATGCGTAAGTTGACATATCAAGATTCTGGTATGTATTAAAAGTTGATTATTGTCATTCTTCTTTTGGGTAGGCCATTTTTCTTTAGGAATCTGGTAGGAGGTCCTTAGGAAGCTGATAGATGTGAAACGCGTAGACCTCTTCGATCACATAGCAAAGATAACTTGTTACAGTTTATTTATATGGCTTACATTGCATATAAGATTGTTTCTCTATGGTTTTAAAAAAAAAAAATTATGAACTTTTGTAGTAAACATGTATATATTTTTATAGTTTTGTGTGGTTGTCCCTCTCTGGTACCAGTAAAGTCCAACATAAAGGTTTTTTTTTTGTATATAGAATTTTTATTTGAGGAGTGCAGGTGGACACTACGCCCTCAGGGAGGTTGGGAATGGGACACACACACATGATATAACTCATTTTAATACCTGTGTGTCGGCAGAGTCTCTTGTAGTATTCATTGGCAAAGGGTATGAGAGGGTGACAATGCAGAGAAGCTACAGGAAGAGAGAAACAGAGCATCCATTTACAGGAAGTGTCTGAACAAGGGCTTTTATAAAAGGATCTTAGTTATTTTTAATTAAAGCCGAAGACAAGTTAATATAGGAGCTGCCATTGCTTGATTTATTGAAAGAACAGGCTTTGGGGCTGTCATCCTCATTCTGGCTTCAATACCTAGTGCATGATTGACCTGAAAAAAGTATTCAGGATGAGAGTTCATATATTTTCCCATTTTACCGACGGCATGTTTGTTTTAGGCCATTTAAAGCAGAGTTCCACCCAAAAGTGGAACTTCCACTTTAAGTACCCCTTGCCCCCTGACATGCCACAATTTACTAGTTTTGCTAGGTACCCAGTTCCCACTTCCTGGTCTGGTCACCTGGTCGCCTAGGGGACTCCTCCTCTCCCCCTAGACAACCCCTCCCTCCTTGCAATCTTCTGGGACATGTCACAGGTCTCAGGAGATTTCCTGGCCACTGACAGAGCGCAGTGCGACTCGCGCATGCGCAGTGTGCGCCCGGCTGTGAAGCCGCAAGCTGTCACAGCCGGGCGCCCACACTTACAATGCCGGCGCCGCGGAGAGGCGAGGGAGAGGAGCGAGGCATCAGGCGACCGCATCACTCGATCGTGGGACAGGTGAGTGTCTAATTATTAAAAGTCAGCAGCTATAGTTTTTGTAGCTGCTGACTTTTAATAAACTTAACAACCAGTGAAACTCCACTTTAAGCGGGGGAGATATGATCAGGATGAGCCTAGACTCTGCACTATAAGAAATCATCAGAAGTCGCAACTCCTTTATTCCTGTCCTTATGGTGGTCATACACTCTTTAATAAATGATTGATTTATTTTCTGATAGATCTCTCCTAAAAGGAATAATTAAATGATATTTGACAACTCAATTGATTGATATGCCACACATGGGGAAGTGGAATTCGACTGATATTTTCACCAGTTAGGCTGGGTTTACACTTGTCTGACAAACGCTCCGACATTGGGAGCTCATGTCGCATGACATGTAAAAATCAATGTTTCCCTATGGGAGCCGTCTTAACTGGTTCGACACAAGTCGGTCCGACTTTGAAAATGCTCCCTGTACTACTTTGGTCCGACTTTGATCCTACTTCAGCCCATTGAATATCATTGAAGTCGGATCAAAGTAGCATCCTTGTCCTTACCATCCGACTTTTGACATCCGACATGGTGATTACAGCAATAGTAAGGCTGGGTTCACACTAGTGCGACACGAAAGCTGTCCTACTTTGGATCTGACTTTGCCCTGCGACATGAAGCCGACATATGTTCGACTTTCAATGAACGGGGATCCGACTTGGATCCCGGCCAATAGCAGGCACTGTGTTTGGTATGAATCTTGAGGGGGAACTCCACGCCAGGAGCATACCAGGCCCTTGGGTCTGGTCTGGATTTGAAGGGAAACCCCTACGCCGAAAAAATGGCGTGGCGGTCCCCCCCCAAGATCCAAACCAAACCCTTATCCGAGCACGCAACCTGGCAGGCCACAGGGGAAGAGGGGGGACGAGAGAGCGCCCCCCTCCCTCCTGAACCGTACCAGGCCGCATGCCCTCAACATGGGGGGTTTGGTGCTCTGGGGCAGGGGGGCGACCTGCGGCCCCCCGACCCCAAAGCACCCTGTCCCCATGTTGATGAGGACAGGGCCTCTTCCCGACAACCCTGGCCGTTGGTTGTCGGGGTCTGCGGGCGGGGGGCTTATCAGAATCCGGGAGCTCCCCCCTTGATAAGGGAGCCCCCAGATCCCGGCCCCCCACCCTATGTGAATGAGTATGGGGTACATCGTACCCCTACCCATTCACCTGGTGGAAAAAAAAATTCAAGAAAAAACACAACACAGCTTTTTCAATTAATTTATTGCACAGCTCCGGGGGTCTTCTTCCGACTTCGGGGGTCTCCGCGCTCTCCGGTTCTTTCTTCTGCCGGGCCTCCGCTATCTTCTTCCAGCTCTTTTGCTAGCGGGGCCCGGTCTTCTCCGTCGCCTTCTTCTTCTCCCGCTCTCCGGTTCTTCTCCCGCTCTCCGGTTCTTCTCCCGCTCTCCGGTTCTTTCTTCCGCCTGGCCTCCGCTATCTTCTTCCAGCTCTTTTGCTAGCGGGGCCCGGTCTTCTCCGTCGTCTCGTCCGGCTCTCCGTTGTCCTTCTGCCGGCCCCTCCACTATCTTCTTGCGGCTCTTTTGCTAGTGGAGGGGCTGGTCTTCCCGTCGTCGCCGTCGCCGTCTTCTTCTCTTCTCGATGTTGACGCGTCGCTTCCTTCCGCTGTAATGCTGGGTGTTCGCTTCGCTCCAAATTAATATAGGCTTCTCATGACGTTACAGTCACATGCTCCGGGTGGCCCGGAGCATGTGACTGTGATGTCATGGGAGCATGTGACTGTGACGTCATGAGAAGCCTATATTAATTCGGAGCGGAGCGAACAGCCAGCATTACAGCGGAAGGAAGCGACGCGTCAACATCGAGGAGGAGAAGAGAGAAGAAGACGGCGACGGCGAGCCGGACGAGGCGACGGAGAAGAAAATAGCGGAGGCCCGGTGGAAGAAAGAACCGGAGAGCGCGGAGACCCCCGAAGTCGGAAGAAGACCCCCGGAGCTGTGCAATAAATTTATTAAAAAAGCTGTGTTGTGTTTTTTCTTGAATTTTTTTTTCCACCAGGTGAATGGGTAGGGGTACGATGTACCCCATACTCATTCACATAGGGTGGGGGGCCGGGATCTGTGGGCCCCCTTATCAAGGGGGGGAGCTCCCGGATTCCGATAAGCCCCCGCCCGCAGACCCCGACAAACAACGGCCAGGGTTGTCGGGAAGAGGCCCTGTCCTCATCAACATGGGGACAGGGTGCTCTGGGGTGGGGGGGCCGCAGGTCGCCCCCTTGCCCCAGAGCACCAAACCCCCCATGTTGAGGGCATGCGGCCTGGTACGGTTCAGGAGGGAGGGGGGTCGCTCTCTCATCCCCCCTCTTCCCCTGCGGCCTGCCAGGTTGCGTGCTTGGATAAGGGTCTGGTTTGGATCTTGGGGGGGGGACCCCCACGCCGTTTTTTCGGCGTAGGGGTTCCCCTTCAAATCCAGACCAGACCCAAGGGCCTGGTATGCTCCTGGAGGGGGAACCCATGCCGGTTTTTTATTTAAAATTTGGTGTGGAGTTCCCCCTCAAGAGCAGCAGAGCACAAGTCGCATGCCAAAGTCGGATCATGCAAGACTGCGGTCCAACTTTGATCCGAGAGAAGAACCGGAGAGCGGGAGAAGAAGAAGGCAACGGAGAAGACCGGGCCCCGCTAGCAAAAGAGCTGGAAGAAGATAGCGGAGGCCCGGCAGAAGAAAGAACCGGAGAGCGCGGAGACCCCCAGAGCTGTGCAATAAATTAATTTAAAAAGCTGTGTTGTGTTTTTATTGACATTTTTTCCACCAGGTGAATGGGTAGGGGTACGATGTACCCCATACTCATTCACATAGGGTGGGGGGCCGAGATCTGGGGGCCCCCTTATTAAAGGGGGCTCCCGGATTCCGATAAGCCCCCCGCCAGCAGACCCCGACAACCAACGGCCAGGGTTGTCGGGAAGAGGCCCTGTCCTCATCAACATGGGGACAGGGTGCTTTGGGGTGGGGGGACGCAGGTCGCCCCCCTGCCCCAGAGCACCAAACCCCCATGTTGAGGGCATGCGGCCTGGTACGGTTCAGGAGGGAGGGGCGCTCTCGTCGCCCCTCTTCCCCTGCGGCCTGCCAGGTTGCGTGCTCGGATAAGGGTCTGGTTTGGATCTTGGGGGGGACCCCCACGCCGTTTTTTCGGCGTAGGGGTTCCAATTCAAATCCAGACCAGACCCAAGGGCCTGGTATGCTCCTGGAGGGGGAACCCATGCCTTCTTTTTATTTAAAATTTGGCCTGGAGTTCCCCTTCAAGAGCAGCACAGCACAAGTCGCATGCCAAAGTCGGTTCATGCAAGACTGCGGTCCGACTTTGATCCGACTTCAATGATAGTCAATGGGCTGAAGTCGGACCGAAGTAGTACAGGGAGCATTTTCAAAGTCGGACCGACATGTGTCGGACCAGTTAAGACGGCTCTCATAGGGAAACATTGATTTTCACACTTCATGCGACATGAGCTCCCAATGTCGGAGCGTTTGTCGCCCCAGTGTGAACCCGGCCTTATCCTACTTTGCTCTGCGACATCAGTCCTACATTGGTCCTACATTGGTCCGACATCCATCCGACTTGAATGAACAGGATACTACTTTGATCCGACTTTGTGATAGTCTGACTTGTTCTTTGACCAATCAAAACAATCCTAGAGTGAGATCAATTCCTTTTACTGCTGCTGTAATCACATGTCGGATGTCCAAAGTCGGATGGTAAGGACAAGGCTCCTACTTTGATCCGACTTCAATGATATTCAATGGGCTGAAGTAGGATCAAAGTCGGACCAAAGTAGTACAGGGAGCATTTTCAAAGTCGGACCGACTTGTGTCAGACCAGTTAAGACGGCTCTCATAGGGAAACATTGATTTTCACACGTCATGCGACATGAGCTCTCAATGTCGGAGCGTTTGTCGTACCAGTGTGAACACGGCTTCAGGCTGGGTTCACACTGATACTACACGATAGTCATCCGACTTTCATCCTACTTTGCTCTGTGACATCAGTCCTACATTGGTCCTACATCCATCCGACTTGAATGAACGGGATACTACTTTGATCCAACTTTGTGATAGTCTGACTTGTCCTTTGACCAATCAAAACAAGCCCAGTGTGAGATAAATTCCTTTTACTATTGCTGTAATCACCATGTCAGATGTCAAAAGTCGGATGGTAAGGACAAGGATCCTACTTGTCAACATCGTCAACTACGCGTCAACATCGAGGAGGAGAAGAGAGAAGAAGACGGCGACGGGAAGACCGGCCCCTCCACTAGCAAAAGAGCTGGAAGAAGATAGTGGAGGGGCCGGCAGAAGGACAACGGAGAGCCAGACGAGACGAGGGGAAGACCGGGCCTCCGCTAGCAAAAGAGCTGGAAGAAGATAGCGGAGGCCCATCGGAAGAAAGAACCGGAGAGCGAGAGAAGAACCGGAGAGCGGGAGAAGAAGAAGGCGACGGAGAAGACCGGGCGCCGCTAGCAAAAGAGCTGAAAGAAGATTGAGGAGAAGAAGTGATCTGGACTGCCGCACTCTGGTTAAACGTATTATTTAATGAAGAAAATTAAAATGCCAAAAAAATCCAAAAAAGAAATAAATAAACAATCCATCCAAAAACAATCGAAAATGAAGGGACATGCAGGGTGACAGCTAACGCGTTTCACATCAGGGTGTGATGCTTACTCATAGCTAAAGTGTAAGTGACCAAAACTGTGTATATAAAGTGATCTGAAAAACCTCTCAACCAATGAGAGCTGTTGAACACAGTGATAGAATATTAGGCACTAATTTAGGTCTATTACACTCCGTGTTTGTGAAGCACCTGTTAGATGCCAAAACCATTAATGAGAATTGGCACGTAAGATCTTACATATATGTGTAGAGTGCATAAAGATATATGCAAACTAAGTGAAAAGGAGTAAAAATTCCAAATCAAAAAAGATATTAGATATATATGTGACTGCTTATCGCAGGACAAGTGCTTTGAAAACATTTGTTTTATCTATAACGTGAACAACTATATATAACACGTGTATGGTGCATCCAAAATAAGGATGCTGTAATAAAATAAAAAGCAAAACAAAACAAAACAAAACACAACAAAGCCCCCAAAATGCATGAATAGTGTAAGTTGAAAATAGTAGAAACTGGTCGGAACCAAAAAGAGGTGAGCTGTACATGAATCTTAATATTGGCATTGAATGCATGATAAATAAAATAGATATGAATATGAATATAAATATCTAAAATAATAAAAAAAATGAAAAAGATGAAAACAATAATAATAATAATAATGATTCTTTTTGTGTACAAAAACCTAGATGTTCCAAAAACTAAAATTAATACAACTAAATACTAAACATAAAACCACAATGAGTTAATGTTGTTGAAATGTATGTTGAAAATATGTGTGTAATTGTTATTTAACTATAGATAAAACTTATTCATCCTATGTAACCATTCTGCATGTCTATTTGAGGAGGGAAAAGATTATTAAAGTGTATGTGTTGATCAATATATGTATCTGGTATTGATACTATAAGACATAAATTATACTAACCTCCAAAAAGGCATGCAGATGTAATGGATGAATATGGAGGCGAACCCTACTAGCAATGTACATACATGTATATGATTGAATCGAAACACACGCATATATTATTTTATATATATGTGCAAGTTATCGTTTACTTGTTCTATTTAATGAAATTCAAATTTGATTAAATTATTTAATTCTCATTAAATTTTGTTTTTATTTTTATGTTTTATTGTGTCTTTTTTATTTATTTTTCATTATTATTTAGACAATTACCAGTGGATTTCTTGTGACGTCTCTAATCTATATTCTTCTATACCACATATTCTGGGATTACAAGCCGTATCTTTCTTTTTACAGCTATCAGGACGTTTTTCTCCTACATTGCAGGAATTCATTATTATGTGTTTGGAATATCTTTTAACCCACAATTTTTTTATGTTTGATGGGGAGTACTACCTCCAAAAATGCGGGGCCTCCATGGGCGCCAAATTCTCGCCGTCTCTAGCAAATCTCTATATGGGATGGTGGGAGAGGCTCCGCATTTTTGGACCTGGTAGTCCCCGTCGGAAGGATACCATATTTTTCTGCAGGTATATAGACGACCTCTTGTTCATTGTCAACAACCCTTGTGAAGACCTCCAATCATGGTTAGCATACATGAATGACAACTCACTCAATCTACATTTCACGGGTACTTTAGATACAAAAACTATAGATTTTTTGGACATAAGGCTCACCAGTGAAAACAACATGATCATTTCCAATCTATATAGGAAGCCTAGTGCAGGCAACACTCTTTTAAGGGCAGATTCGAGCCACCCAGGACACACAGTACAGAACATCCCAGTCGGACAATTTCTCAGACTCAGAAGGCTCTGCAGTAGAGACTCTGACTTCGAAATTGAAGCACAAGCTATGACAGCTAGATTTGAGAGTAGGGGTTACCCTAAATCGGCTATCAACAGAGGATTGCAGATAGCAAAAGGTACCACGCGAGATACTTTGCTCTCAAAAAAATCCACCCATGTACATAAACGTGGTAGGGCTAAAAATATGAGTGTAAATCAATATAACAACAGAAACAATAGGGTAGACAACTTTGTTCCTACCTTTTCTACCCCATACAGTATGGAATATCATAAAGTAAAACATATAGTTACAAAATACCTCCCGATTCTGTCACACGATCCAATATATGGTGAAATTCTTAAAAAAGGGATCCGTACAGTATCCAGGAGGATAGGCATGTTATAAACTAAAAAAGTTCATATATACAATATTTGTGTGCGTGTTCAAATCCAAAATAATAAATAATAATGAAAAATAAATAAAAAAGACACAATAAAACATAAAAATAAAAAAAAAAATTAATGAGAATTAAATAATTTAATCAAATTTGAATTTCATTAAATAGAACAAGTAAACGATAACTTGCACATATATATAAAATAATATATGCGTGTGTTTCGATTCAATCATATACATGTATGTACATTGCTAGTAGGGTTCGCCTCCATATTCATCCATTACATCTGCATGCCTTTTTGGAGGTTAGTATAATTTATGTCTTATAGTATCAATACCAGATACATATATTGATCAACACATACACTTTAATAATCTTTTCCCTCCTCAAGTAGACATGCAGAATGGTTACATAGGATGAATAAGTTTTATCTATAGTTAAATAACAATTACACACATATTTTCAACATACATCTCAACAACATTAACTCATTGTGGCTTTATGTTTAGTATTTAGTTGTATTAATTTTAGTTTTTGGAACATCTAGGTTTTTGTACACAAAAAGAATCATTATTATTATTATTGTTTTCATCTTTTTAATTTTTTAAATTATTTTAGATATTTATATTCATATTCATATCTATTTTATTTATCATGCATTCAATGCCAATATTAAGATTCATGTACAGCTCACCTCTTTTTGGTTCCGACCAGTTTCTACTATTTTCAACTTACACTATTCATGCATTTTGGGGGCTTTGTTGTGTTTTGTTTTGCTTTTTATTTTATTACAGCATCCTTATTTTGGATGCACCATACACGTGTTATATATAGTTGTTCACGTTATAGATAAAACAAATGTTTTCAAAGCACTTGTCCTGCGATAAGCAGTCACATATATATCTAATATCTTTTTTGATTTGGAATTTTTACTCCTTTTCACTTAGTTTGCATATATCTTTATGCACTCTACACATATATGTAAGATCTTACGTGCCAATTCTCATTAATGGTTTTGGCATCTAACAGGTGCTTCACAAACACGGAGTGTAATAGACCTAAATTAGTGCCTAATATTCTATCACTGTGTTCAACAGCTCTCATTGGTTGAGAGGTTTTTCAGATCACTTTATATACACAGTTTTGGTCACTTACACTTTAGCTATGAGTAAGCATCACACCCTGATGTGAAACACGTTAGCTGTCACCCTGCATGTCCCTTCATTTTCGATTGTTTTTGGATGGATTGTTTATTTATTTCTTTTTTGGATTTTTTTGGCATTTTAATTTTCTTCATTAAATAATACGTTTAACCAGAGTGCGGCAGTCCAGATCACTTCTTCTCCTCAAGCATCAGAGCATAGCCAGCACCTGGAAGTGAAGCAGGGCGGGAGCTAATTGAAGGAACCTGGAACCTTCGAGCGGTACACTTTTCCTTCATTACTATCAGCTGGAAGAAGATAGCGGAGGCCCGGCAGAAGAAAGAATCGGAGAGCGCGGAGACCCCTGGAGCTGTGCAATAAATTAATTTAAAAAGCTGTGTTGTGTTTTTATTGAAATTATTTCCACCAGGTGAATGGGTAGGGGTACGATGTACCCCATACTCATTCACATAGGGTGGGGGGCCGGGATCTGGGGGCCCCCTTATTAAAGGGGGCTCCCGGATTCCGATAAGCCCCCCGCCCGCAGACCCCGACAACCAACGGCCAGGGTTGTCGGGAAGAGGCCCTGTCCTCATCAACATGGGGACAGGGTGCTTTGGGGTGGGGGGCCGCAGGTCGCCCCCCTGCCCCAGAGCACCAAACCCCCCATGTTGAGGGCATGCGGCCTGGTACAGTTCAGGAGGGAGGGGGGCCGCTCTCTCGCCCCCCCTCTTCCCCTGTGGCCTGCCAGGTTGCGTGCTTGGATAAGGGTCTGGTTTGGATTTTGGGGGGGACGCCCACGCCGTTTTTTCGGCGTAGGGGTTCCCCTTCAAATCCAGACCAGACCCAAGGGCCTGGTATGCTCCTGAAGTGGGAACCCATGCCGTTTTTTTATTTAAAATTTGGCCTGGAGTTCCCCCTCAAGATTTATACCAAACACAGTGCCTGGTATTGGCGGGGATCCAAGTCGGATCCCCGTTCATTGAAAGTCGGACATATGTCGGCTTCATGTCGCGGGGCAAAGTCGGATCCAAAGTAGGACGGCTGTCGTGTCGCACTTGTCATGGATATGCAGTAGTGTTTGTCTGTCAGCTTACCTTCCTTCCCATGTGTTCATCTTAGAGGCCTGAGCCCTTTCACCTGGCTTCCTTTATAATCTCCTCCCAGCCAGACTCCACCCCAGGCCCTATCACAGAACACTATATTAACCTGTGCACTGCAAGCCTGCTTTGCTGATCAATGTGTTTGTTAGGCATTGTGTGTTTGGGTTCCTGCCTGCCGTGTGCTACGTCTGTCTCTCTGTTACGTTATTGGCTTGTCCCCGACTATCCCTGTCTGCTCGTGACCCTTGACCTTCGGCTTGTTCTTTCGTTATCCTTGTCTGCTTGTGGCCCCTGACCTTCAGCTTGTTATTCGGTTCTCTCTTATCTTGTGCTGCTGCTTCCCCTCTTTTCCCCTTATCCTACGGGGCGTGAGCTAGGAAACTCCAGGGGCCGCGACCTGGTCCCAGCCTGCAGCGTAACATCCTCACCACTAGAGGCCCTGGAGAAGACCAGCTGGGTCTTAGACTCCGCGCCCTGGGGAATCTTGGCTCTAGCTTCCGTTAGGATCCCGGTTGTGCTCCTCTGGTCCCGCTTTCCACAACCACCCAGTTTCCTATCCGCAGAAGCCAGCCATAGGGTTCACTACCTCGCGGTGCACTCCTGTCCCCCTACGGTGTGCATCTGTCACCTGGCCACAGGTGACCTTGACAGTTTGATCAGCCATGAACCCGGCTGACATCTCGTTACCCGTGGATGATCCGTTACAGGGCATAGTTTGCAGACTTGAAACCCAGGAATCGAATCAGACTCAGGTGATGTGATTCCTCCAGGATCTGGCTTCTCGCTTTGAGCAGCTTCAGGCCTCCTTGGGAACCCTGAATCCGCAACCTCAAATACAACCAGCGGCTGCACCTATTGCACCAGTCGCAGCCACACACTCACTACAACTGCCAGCTCCGTCCCGTTTCTCTGGGGACTCCAAGGCTTGCAGGGGGTTCCTTAGCCAATGCACAATTCATTTTGAGCTCCAGCCCCAAAACTTCCTGTCTGATCGGGCTAAGGTAGCCTATATCATTTCCCTCCTCTCTGGTGAAGCTTTAGCCTGGGCAGCCCCTCTGTGGGAACTGAATGATCCAGTGGTTTCTAGCCTGTCTGGCTTCTTGAAACTTTTTCGGAATATCTTCGAAGAACCGGCTCGTGTCTCTTCAGCGGCCAGCGCCCTGTTACGTCTCCGCCAAGAGTCTGCTTCTGTGGGACAGTATGCCCTTCATTTCCGCATACTGTCGGCTGAGTTGAGCTGGAACAATGAGGCCTTAGTCGCAACCTTTTTGCATGGCCTGTCTGATAGAGTGAAGGATGAATTAGCAGGAAGAACCATCCCCACTGATCTGGCCGGCGTTATCTCCTTGTGTAACCAGATCGATATTCGCTTTCAGGAGAGGACCTTAGAAAAGCAACGCCAGCACTCCTTGGTTCTTAGTCAGCCTGAGCTCCCCTCTCTTCGACCCGTAGAGCATCTCCTACCAGCTGAGGAACCCATGCAGCTGGGTCGGACCAGGCTATCCCCCAAGGAACGTGCTAGGTGCAGAACTCTTGGTCTGTGTCTTTTCTGTGGGGGCAAAGGTCATTTTCGTGACACTTGCTCTCTTTGTCCAGAAAAACGTTCGGGTCCACTTCATCTGGAAAGTGGAGTATTGGACCCAGAAATATCACCTTCCCCTTCTCGTCTTCTGCTTTCTGTGTTCCTTCATGTTGGTGCTTCTTCTCATTCGGTCTCAGCATATCTGGATTCCGGAGCCGCTTGTAATTTTATGGACTGGGAAATCGCATCGTCCATGAGACTTACTCTTTTGCCCCTCACCACACCATTGGTGGTCTTGGCGATTGATGGTACTGTTCTCCCAGGGGGACCTATCCGCTTCCAGACCCTCCCTGTTAAGATGTCGGTAGGGACACTCCACCAGGAGTGGATATCCTTCCTTATCTTACCCAAGGCCTCAACGCCTATAATTTTGGGTCTCCCATGGTTACAGCTCCATTCTCCTCATGTGGACTGGACTACTGGACAGATCCTGGCTTGGGGTCCCTCCTGTTCCTCGTCCTGCCTACCCAAGGTTGCCCCCTGTGAATCTGAGCCGGTCATTCATTCCAGGTTGCATAACCATTTACATTTCTCTGTCCCTAACCACCCTTGGACGCACAGCCAGGCTAGCTTGTCTACAAGTCCTGCAGTCGCTACGTCTTGCGATGCGATTCAGGTAGTCGCTACACCTGACTCAGCTATTCACTCTGCCTCTGTACTAGTTATGCCAGTCCGGCCCATGCCCAGTGAGCCTCCTACTTTTTCTTGTTCGGGACATTCTGCTTGTCCTTCAGCTATTCAGTTTGACTCCGGCGACATGTCACCTTCTAACCAACCTGACTTCAGGGTTCCACTGACATCTGCCCAGTCTGATGGTCCTTTGCAAGATGACCAGTTCCCCTTTAAGGGTCTAGGGGACCCTCCTCAGATTCCTGTTGATCCTCTCATGCCCTTGCTTATTCCTAGAGAGCCTTTGGTCCTCAATAGATCTTCTTGTCATCTCCCTACCTCGTTTTCGGTCTCTGAGGATAATCTTAAGTACGAGGTTAGACAAGTTCTGGATTCTCGGCTCTGCAGAGGCATTCTTCAGTACCTTGTGCATTGGAGAGGTTTTGGTCCTGAGGAGGCGTCTTGGATCGCTGCATCTGATGTCGCTGCACCTCATCTGTTGAGAAGGTTTCATCAGAGATTTCCCTTTAAGCCTGGGCCCAGGCGGGGGAGGGCCCATAAGAGGGAGGGTACTGTCATGGATATGCAGTAGTGTTTGTCTGTCAGCTTACCTTCCTTCCCATGTGTTCATCTTAGAGGCCTGAGCCCTTTCACCTGGCTTCCTTTATAATCTCCTCCCAGCCAGACTCCACCCCAGGCCCTATCACAGAACACTATATTAACCTGTGCACTGCAAGCCTGCTTTGCTGATCAACGTGTTTGTTAGGCGTTGTGTGTTTGGGTTCCTGCCTGCCGTGTGCTACGTCTGTCTCTCTGTTACGTTATTGGCTTGTCCCCGACTATCCCTGTCTGCTCGTGACCCTTGACCTTCGGCTTGTTCTTTCATTATCCTTGTCTGCTTGTGGCCCCTGACCTTCAGCTTGTTATTCGGTTCTCTCTTATCTTGTGCTGCTGCTTCCCCTCTTTTCCCCTTATCCTACGGGGTGTGAGCTAGGAAACTCCAGGGGCCGCGACCTGGTCCCAGCCTGCAGCGTAACATCCTCACCACTAGAGGCCCTGGAGAAGACCAGCTGGGTCTTAGACTCCGCGCCCTGGGGAATCTTGGCTCTAGCTTCCGTTAGGATCCCGGTTGTGCTCCTCTGGTCCCGCTTTCCACAACCACCCAGTTTCCTATCCGCAGAAGCCAGCCATAGGGTTCACTACCTCGCGGTGCACTCCTGTCCCCCTACCGTGTGCATCTGTCACCTGGCCACAGGTGACCTTGACAGCACTAGTGTGAACCCAGCCTGAAAGTTGTATGACTGTCGTGTCATACCAGTGTGAACCCAGCCTGAGTCTTAAAATCCAAATTGTTGAATTATGATCACATTTATGACCAAACTATCTCTGTGCTGCCATTTGATGCAAAATGAATGCATGGCTAATTGACTCAGTTTGATGAAATCTGAACCCAGTCTAAATCGATTCAAAGGTACGTTTCTGATTGTACAGATGGTCACTTTTTCCAGTTCACTTTCAGTAGCATTTCTAGCAGTGGCAGCCTGTCCATAGGGGGCACCCGGGCGCTGCCCATCCCCCCCTCCTGTTGTCACCAAAAAACCCCCCAAAAAAATGCCCTTTTAAGAAAAAATAAAAATAAAAAATGTCCTTTAAATAAGTGCACTGTGCTCGGGCGCCGGCCACGTGCATTATGGGAAGCACCACTTCAATGCAATCACGAGACTGCAGACGTGGCGCTTCATTTGCAGGCTTTTAACCTGCCTTGTGGCGCAATGCAAAGCGTTGATTCGCTTCCGCCCGTAGAATCACTATGGGCGCCAGGCAGGAGCATTGTTGTTTGAATTGAGAGTTTACTTCCGGGTTTTGTGGAATACACGAAAACCGGAAGTGACGTCAGCAGCTCCGTTCTTTGCATGGCCGGAGCGGAGCTGAAAGCAAGGTAAGAGATAGAGACAATGCTGTCCTTTCTTGCTAAATGCTAATGTTAGTATATACCCGGCCCCTCAATTACTTTCCATCCAGAGTCCAGACTGTCTTATCTCTGTGCAGTTTTATGTCTCCAGGAGTCCAGAGTCCAGTCATTCTTGATAATAACAAATAATATGTTCCTTCTGTTTCATTTTGTCTGAGTTACTGGCTTACTGCGTTAATTTTCTGCTTTTCCATTCCCGCCTGAATCCTGCTTATTATGCCTTAAATTCTATGCAATTTCATTAACTCTTCCACTGCTCGACTTCTTGCACAACTATTAGTCATAAGGACAGGGTTTAAGCTGCAGTTATATGCCAGATTTATTACTGTGCAGTTCAGATCACATATAGTTAAACCCATGTTTTTTTTTTTAAGCTTTGTCTTATCCCAGTTGGGGACAAAGGAAAATGTCAGTTTTTTCAGTAAAATAATCTTTTTATTATAAAAATTATAATATATGCAATATTTAATATTTCATGTATTGTTGAATATATATATATATATATATATATATATATATATATATTATATGCAACATGTCTGATGATATTTAAGCATTGAGCTGTTTGTGCTGCTGAGGGACTGAGGAATCATTGTCATAGGCATAGACAGCACATCCTGAGACTTAGTAGTTCTGGGTAGGCTGCAATTGATGGGCACAGTGGCTGCGTTTGATGGGCACAGTCGCAGCGTTTGATGGCACAGTGGCAGCATTTGATGGCAGAGTGGCAGCGTTTAATGGGCACAGTCGCAGCATTTGATGGCACAGTGGCAGCGTTTGATGGCACAGTGGCTGCATTTGATGGCACAGTGGCTACATTTGATGGCACAATTGCAGCATTTGATGGCATAGTGGCTGCAATTGAGGTATTTTTTTTTAAACATTTTTTAGTTTGCGCCCCCCAAATTTTTTTAGCACCAGCCGCCACTAATTTCTAGAATACATGTAAATTACCCACTTGTTTTGACTCCTTTGAGTAGTAACATACAAGTTCTTTCTGTGGAAGCTTCCAAGTTTTATCAAGAGGCAGTGTGTATTCCCTAGTGAAATCTAGTATTGACAGTACAGTGACAATAGGATAAAACCACTAAGCACTGCTTTTCTAAGCAAGTAAAGCAATGAGACTAATGTCCTGATGTAAAGTGTGGAGACTGCTCAGTGTCCATATGTAATACAGTGTAGCATTACCCCCATAGGAGTCTCTGATGTCAGGGTTCCCCACTGCTACACAGCCAGTCACACAGCATTTCCTTCTTTCATCCGGATACAGAAATCAGTCTTTTGTTCAATAAACAGAACTAGGAACAACGTCCTCCCAATTTACAGATTCCTCTTCTTCTTTCCTCCTGCATAAACTTGATTCCCTTTTGTACAGCTTCTGTTGGCTCACTCCTGAGGGAACTAACAGTCTCTTGTTAGCTCACAAACAGCCCATTACAGGATAGGAACTCTCAGTCCTTACATATGGAGTGAACAGCATCTCGCACCACCTTCTGCCTCTCCGAAATGGCGACTGTGTGCTCCCGAGCACACAGTCGCCATTTCCACCAACGGACACAGCTGGCTTCTACTCCGGCACCTTGCGGCTTTCATAGCCGGGAATTGGGACACTCCTGGACATGCAAAAGGACCCTGGATCTTACACCAGCTAGGGTATTGACCCCATACGAGCACCTCTTCATTTACTGAAATGTAAGTGTCGGATATAATTTATTGCTACTATATTAAACAGTGGCGCTTTTTCTATTTGTTTTTTTCCCTAAATATTCCAGGCCACCCCTCCTAGCCTCTGCCCACTATCTTCCAGAACGTTCTCCAACATTCTAGAAACAGGGGGGGGCACCAGAGAGCTGCCTGGATGAGTCATCCAGCCCTGGCCTCCAATAACCCTGACTCAGATTCAGTGACTCAGGTTTATCCCTGGGTCAGACTAAAGTTTGCCTACTCTCACTTCTAGTAGCACACACTAGAGGGTGCTACAATAGATTTTGTAACTTTTTTTAACTTCTTCTGGACCAGCTGCCACAGTTATACTGCGGCAGGCTGGCCCCCCTGCGCGAGCCATCGTAGCTGTACATCGGCTCTTTAAGACGCCTCCGGCGGCGTGCCCGAAGCGTGTCCTCGGAGCTGATGCGAGTGCCTGGCGGTCGCGATGACCGCCAGGCACCCACGATTGCTCGGTACAGAACGAGAACGGGGATGTGTGTGTGTAAACGCACACATCCCGTTTCTCTCAGGGACGAGGAGACTGATCGTGTGTTCATACAATGCAGTGGCGGTGCATCCATAAAGGGCGCAGCCCCCTCTCTCCTGCCACCTGTCTATCACCATAGATAGATTCATGCATTGCATGAATATATCTATGGTCACTGCTGCCACCCCCTATTCAGGTGCCCGGCCCTTTTTTCAGGCGCCGGGCACCTGAATTACAGCGGCAGGGTATTTTTTGGAAGCACCTGATTAGAGCCATAGGCTCTAATAGGCATCCAAAAAGGTGAACAGCGGGCGCCATGCTGGGCGCTCGCAGTTCACTCAGTATTGTGTTAGAAAAGCGAATGAATATTCGCTTTCCTAACACTGAACCGTCAATCAGGTGCTCGGGTCTGTTACCTGTCACCTGAAACGACAGGCGTAGTGATTGGATGACTATCAGGCGTCCAATCATAGAAGAGGACGGGAAGAGAGGACAGGAGAAGACATCGAGAAGCGTGGAGGACATCGCCGCCGTGACCCGCTGCCCCACCGAGACAGGTAAGTGACGGGCAGGGGGAGGCACACTGGCAGCAATTGATGGGCACTGTGGCGGCAATTGATGGGCACTGTGGCGGCAATTGATGGGCACTGTGGCAGCAATTGATGGGCACACTGGCAGCAATTGATGGGCACACTGGCAGCAATTGATGGGCACAGTAGTGGCAATTGATGAGCACACTGGGAGCAATTTATGAGCACAGTAGCGGCAATTGATGGGCACACTGGCAGCAATTGATGGGCACATTGGCAGCAATTGATGGGTACAATAGCTGCGTTTGAAGGCACAGTGGCAGCAATTTATGGGCACAGTGGCTGCGTTTGATGGGCACAGTGGCTGCATTTGATGGCACAGTGGCAGCAATTGATGGCACAATGGCTGCGTTTGATGGGCACAGTAGCTGCAATTGATGGGGTTTTTTTCAGTTTGTTTGTGCCCCCCCAAAAATTTGGAGCACCAGCCGCCACTGATACAATGTATGAACACGATCAATCTCTTTCCCTAGTCAGTCCCATCCCCCCTTCAGTTAGAACACACATTAGGGAACGCATTTAACACCTTGATCGCCCCCTAGTGTTAACCCCTTACCTGCCAGTTCCATTTTTACAGTAATCAGTGCATTTTTATAGCACTGATCGCTGTATAAATGCCAATGGTCCCAAAAATGTGTCAAAAGTGTCCGATGTGTCCGCCATAATGTCGCAGTCCCGATAAAAATCGCAGATCGCCGCCATTACTAGTAAAAAATAAATAATAATAAAAATGCCATAAAACTACCCCCTATTTTGTAGACGCTATAACTTTTGCGCAAACCAATCAATATACGCTTATTGCGATTTTTTTTTTTACCAAAAATATGTAGAAGAATACATATCGGCCTAAACCGAGGAAAAAATTATTTAAAAAAAAAAAATTGGGATATTTATTATAGCAAAAGTTAAAAGATATTGTGTTTTTTTTTTTTTTGTTTTTTTTAAATTGTCGCTCTTCTTTTGTTTATATCTCAAAAAAAAAAAACCGCAGAGGTGATCAAATACCACCAAAAGAAAGCTCTATTTGTGGAGAAAAAAGGACGTAAATTTTGTTTGGGTACAACATCGCATGACCGCGCAATTGTCAGTTAAAGTGACGCAGTGCCGTACCACAAAAATGGCCTGGTCATTAGGCAGCCAAATCTTGGTTAAAAAAAAAAAATAGGATGAACTAGGTAAGAATTGGAAACTATTTCAGTCTTTTATTGTCCCTGTGTCCTTGCTGGAGATTTTTTAATGACCACTCAGGAAGTACTGTAGGTTAAGGTGACCAGATTTTTAACATTAAATCCGGGGACATTTTTATTTTTTTACTAGTAATGGCGGCAATCAGCGACTCTCTGCCCGTCACCATCCGCCTCACAGCCTGTCAAGTCTTACTATCCGGCACCCGGCTACTACTGGGTGGGGAGCGGAGGAAGATCACTCCGCCAGGTAAGGCAAGGAGATAAGCAGGCAGGCGGCTGGCCGGGACTTGAGCCAAGGCAGAAGAACATGCGAGCGGAGCTGAATGGGTATGCACCCCAAACTGAAGAAATATTCCCTCCGCTCCAACCAGCACATGATCATCAGAAAGGGGCGCAGACAATGGAAAAAATACACCCCCCTAAGCTAGTAGGAGCGGCGGAGCAGGGGGTAGGTGTAATTCTGATTTTTTTATTTTTATTCTGCACTGACTGTCTTTGAAATATCCCCAGCCCCTGTTCAAATCCAATCCGGGGACAGATTTGGTCCGGGGACAGTGTCCTCAACCCGAGGACTGTCCCCTGAAACTGGGGATGTCTGGTCACCCTACTGTAGGTGCAGTCATGTGATGCTTACTCTGCCTGCTTATTTACTAAGTGAACCTAATGACCTGTGATCCAGTGCCATTTTCAATTTTGGCTGCTGTGCCCTTTGTGATGAGGTCATCCTGCAGGGCATTATTTGATAAGCCCTCTGGGAGGCCACATGAACACAGATAAAGAGGAAAATAGATCTCTATTCATAGGGCATGAACACAAGCATCTAATGCAGGGATATCAAATTTAAATTCATGGAAGTCTGATCACTAAAATTGTCTTCCAGCCGAGGCCTAAACAAATCACCTTTTTGTGCCATGATCCATTCACATCACAGCCCCCTCCCCAAAAAAACACAATCTTGTTTTTACATCAATTTCCTCAGTCCCCCTGTACATCACAGTTTTCCCTTGATAGTGGTATTCTCTGTCCC
Organism: Rana muscosa; assembly: GCA_029206835.1. Lineage (NCBI taxonomy): Eukaryota > Metazoa > Chordata > Amphibia > Anura > Ranidae > Rana > Rana muscosa. The sequence goes on from CM055116.1 coordinate 573,160,292, forward strand.
CCCTCACATCACACCCCTCCTCACAGTAGTGTCCTCTGCCCCCCTTCACACCTACCCCCAGTAGTATTCTCTGCCCCCACCTTACCATTCCTTCACAGTAATGTCCTCTGCCCCCATTTTACTCACCTTTCCTCAGTTCTGCCCCCATTTACATTGCAGCCCCTTCAGCTCTGCCCCCATTCACATTGCAGCCCCCTTCAGCTCTGCCCCCATTCGCATTGCAGCCCCCTAAGATCTGCCCCTCATTCACATTGCAGCCCCCCTAAGCTCTGCCCCTCATTTACATTGCAGCCCCCTTCAACTCTGCTACCCCATTCACATTAGAGACCCCCAAAGCTCTGCCCCCCGCATTCACAATGCAGCCCCGCTCAGCTTTACACCCCATAGCTCTACTTCCCATTCACATTACAGAACCCCACTAATTCTGTCTTCCCATTCACATTGTAGCCCCCTCAGTTCTGCCCCTTCACTCTCTTTCCTTATTAAGGTACACATATTGGAGAGCAGGAGGCAGGACAGCTCTAGACAGTGGGAGACACAGCAGACTTGGATGGAGGGTGGGAGCGGGAGCTGCCAGAGTTAACTTTTCAAGTGTCCCAGCAGGTGATTGGTTGCTAAGACCGCCCTTCATCCTAACAACCAATCACTTGCCGGGACACTTGAAAAGTTAACTCCGGCATTTCCCGCCCTCTATCCAAAGCTGCTTTGTTTCCCGCTGTATGTCTACTATTGTCCCATGGCTCCCTCCCGGTCTCCACTCTGCTGTGATGATGGTGGCTGCAGCTGAGGTGAAGAACCAGCTCCTAAATAGCGGTTGACTCTGTCCGCATCCAGCACGCGGTTGGCCATTTAGTGATGCCTGATCTAATGTATGCACAGGAAAAGGACTGAAACTGTGTTGAGGCTATTGCATGATCCCCTCACTTAGAGATGATATGAGGACTAGAAGTGTATAAATGTTCCTGTTTGGAGAATATGTAACGATTGATGGTTCAATGGATTTTACTTGTTCCCTTTATGCAATACATGGACTTTCAAATACAATAACATGTGGATTATTGTCTAGTGTAAATGGCATGTATTATGGCGTGTACACACAGTCAGAATTTCCGATGAAAAAAGTCTGACGGAATTTTTTTATCGGATATTCCGACCGTGTGTGTGCCCCATCTGACTTTTTCCATCGGAAATTTAGATGGAGTTAGAAAGAGAATATGTTGTCTTTTTTCCAGACGAAAAACATTTCTATCGGAAATTCCATTCGTCTGTATTGAACTCCGACGAAGAAAAAAACACGCATGCTCAGAATCAAGTCGACGCATGGTCGAAAGCATTGAACTTAATTTTTCTCGGCTCGTCATAGTGTTGTACGTCACCGCGTTCTTGACGGTTGGAATTTGGTGTGACAGAGTGTATGCAGCGGAACTTAAACAGGATTCCGTCGGAAAAATCCGTCAGAGTTTATCCAAACAGAAAATCCGACCGTGTGTACGCGACATTAGACATTCTGTCCTGTTCTCACACATAAGGTGAAGGCTCTGCTCCATAATACCACACAGGTGGTGCCAAAACACACCAGTAGCCTGCAAAGGATGCACAAATAGGTCAACATAAGAAAAAACTTTCCTGGAAAACAGGGATGAGCTAAAACTACCTGGGTTTGGTTTAAGGCGAATTTGCAGAATATGAATAAAGTTTGGGTGCCAAATCCGAACCCCATGGAAGGCAATTGAGCTGAATCTGAAAAAATTTAATTTCCATATTCTAGGCTAGTAGGATTATCAAATAAATGGCACGTGGGCTGAACACTGCCATGGGGAACATGTACCAAAACATTATTCGGCAGGGAACAGATAATTTAATAATGTTTTAAGGACAAAAAAAAAAATGAAGCATTTTCGATGTATACAAACTGACATTTACAGAGAAAAAAAATGCCATTTAAATTGCTGGCAAATTACAGCATTGGACTAAAAGAGGGTCTGGTATAGATGTTAATGGGGGACCTCCACTCGCACAAAAAAGTTTGTGGGGGGTCCTTGATGGGAGTCCTTATCCTTGATGAGGGTCTTGATGAGGGTCTGGTATAAATTTGATGGTGGAACCCTGCACAAAAAAAAAACTAAGAACAAAAACCATGCCCCCCCCCCCCAAATCCACACCAGACCTTTATCCAAGCATGCAGCCTGGCAGACCATACAAAGAAAGAATGAAGGGGATGAGCAAGCAGCCCCTTCCCCTCCTGAACCCTATCAGTCCACATGCACTCAACATAGGGTACCAGGCCACATGACCTCAACATGGGGGGTTGTGCACCTGGCAAAGCAACTTGTCTTCATGTTGATGAAGACAAGTAGTAATAAAAACCCTTAGCACAACCAGAGAATAGCTGAATAGTCTAGTATCCCTAGAAATCTGTCAGGAGGGGGTCTGTACACTTGGCCAGGCTGCAGCTCTAATATAGAGAATATTGGATATAATCCCCGTTTACCCCCGTTTTCTTAGCCTGACAGATGGTTTATTATGGGCGCGGAGGGGGTCTGAAATATGTCCATCAATTATATGAACATGGTGTATTCAAACCCTTCACACAATTAAGACAGGAGCTGGGTATCCCCAATAGCTGACATCATAGATATCTGCAACTCAAACATGCAACTGTGGCCCAATTGGGTCTTAGAGAGGTGACTCTCTACAATACTAAACTGGAACAGGCATTTCTTTTGCCGGAACACACACACACCTTGTCTCAACCATTTATAGTCTATTACGAGACAAACCTGCTACCTTACCCTCCAAACTACAGACAAAGTGGTTGTCACAAATGAAGACTGGCATGAGATTTATTATTCCTACTTTAATACCGTGATATCTGCCAGGGACAAACTCATTCCACTGAGGTACTATCATAGAGTTTACTATACCCCTCAACGACTCTTTCTTATGCACAAACAAGAGAACCCTTTGTGTCATAAATGTAGGGCGGAACAGGGTTACTTTATTCATAATGGTCTGTGCCTGTCCTAGGATCAGGCCCTTTTGATCGGAGATTACTGAATTCATCACATCTAATTTTGAAAGTTCTAATGTATGTAACCCAAAATGGTCAAAGAAACAGAGGGAAAAAGAAGAGACCATCAAAAAAGAGCTACAGGTAGACCCAAAATGGTGCCTATTTGGTGTATTTAAAGATGTAGGGTTGCTGTCTAGAACCAAACGTTTCCTTAGACTAATGCTCTTCTATGACAGGAAAACAATTGTGCTGCATTGGATAAAACTAGATTGTCCCCACTTGGGTCTTTGGAAAAAATTGATTAATCAGAACCTGCTGCTTTAGAAGTTGACATACAAGGCAAGAGGAGGCCCCAAAAAATTTCCTAAAATATGGGGTCCATGGATAGATTCTCAGGATACTAGTGATTCCTTACTTCACCTAGTCACAAACCTTACTTCCGAGTAAACGTTTTCCTTGTGTCTTTATATGTTAATGACAGAATGATGTGTATACAAACTTACTTTGATCTTTGATGACTTAACATTTCATTGCCATATGAGAATTATGGGCGAGCAACAGTTACTACATTATTATGTTTTCAGTATAGTTATATTCCCCGTAAGTTTACGGGTATAGCAGTTAGTTCTGTTTATATGTATCCCTTGTGTATCATTGGCAATATACTGTTGACTAACACTAGACGGACTTATATACTCTTAATTCTGTGCAATTTATACTGATGCCATATGTCCATTTTTATATTGTACGCATGATATACAGTACATAAAAAATTATTGAATGAAGTCGAGTTTGAAAAAACATAAATAAGAAAAGGGGAAGGGTTTGACAAGGGAGCAAACGAAGCTCCAAAACATGTTACCTCCCATTGATTGACATCACTTCCACCCCAACGTTTCCCAGGCTCCAGCCTGACGCCAGCTTGTGTTTCAGTGTGGTCCTGGGCTGATCCCTCAGCGGTCCTTGCTCTTTCCATCCACTCCACGGAACCACCAACGGGAGCCTCAACCTCCACTCCTTTCCACTTCCAGTGGGACACCCAGACATCATGATTATCTGAGAGAGCTACGGGCTCACCCCCCCGGCTTCCATTGGACCTCCATCATGCTATGGGATCCTGTCAGCTGGGATATATGTTGTGCATATGTCCACCCCCTCATCTTGTAAGTGCATTCCTTTTATTTGAATTTACCACCTTAATAAATTGATACACTTAGATGACCGCACCTTCTTCCCCTTTTCTTATTTTTTGATGAAGACAAGGGCCTCTTCCCTAAAACATTGACCCAATGGTTGTGGGGGTCTGCAGATGGGGGGCTTATCAGAGGTTTAAAGCTCCATTAACAATAAGGGGGAACCCAGATATTCCCCCCCCCCATGTACATAAAACCCCTACATATTCATACAAAAAAGTGAAAGGTAAATAAACACACAGTTTTTCACAACTTCATTTTAAATTTAAAAAAAGGCCTCCAATGTAAATCCATCATCAATCATGTCGTCCAGCAGTGCGGATCTATGTTGATCTTGTCACTGACTTCGACTGAATGACATCTCCTGCACTCCTCTGCTAGAAGTAAAGCAGCGGAGGTGGGGGAGGGGTTTCACACTAAGCCTGCCCCTTTGTTCACATGGCCAGGGATTCCCAGTTAATAAATGAATAGGGTTGGCGACATCATTGGTTGCATTTGTTCCTTAGCAACTACTGACAGCAAGAAAGCTGTCATGTATACTAGTGATGAGGATGCCAAAGGAAAGTACAATTTGCCAGGGTGCAGAGTATAGGGTAAGTAAAAGTGCTTTTATTGCCCCCTAGACATAAACGAGCAGTTAACCCTTGCAGTGCAGAGCTCAGCCCAGCACTGGTCACATTTACTGTAACCTTTTTTTTATAATATAAAGAACTATAAGCTGCACGACAATGTGTCTAAACTCTAATAAATTATTAAAGAACTATATCGGTGATCAAAGTGTCCAGTCTCAGTGTATTATCGCATACAGCATAAAAACATGAAATGTTATAAGACCATAAACTTCCAGTCTCAGTGCATTAGTGTATACAACATGAAAACATGAAATGTAGTGAAAATTAACAAAAATCATATGCTCTCAACACTGACTTTAAATAATATCACCCATTGTCCTGATCAGTGTATAAAAAACTAAAATGACAGTTTTCAAAGAAACACCAAAAACAATCCTCAGAAAAAAAGTGAAGTGAAGAGGTTAAATTTCTCCAAATGATCGTGACTTTAGGCATAAACCATCATAGAAGGGTGCCAGTGTACTAGAAAGGGAATCCACCACCGCAGTATTCACAAGCCGCTTACCAGAAAAACTGATCCCTGAGAGAGATCAGACAAAGCAGTTAGCTGTTATCCCTGCTAGGGTCTCTGATTAGCTTCCTATGTCGTCCTGGTTTCCTCCACATCCGAATCAGTGTTTCCCCAAAGTCTCAGCAAACCATATTAGGGTGAGAAAGAAAGCCCCATAGCGTAATCCAATTTAAAACGTTTATTTAAAAGTAAAAAATTGCACTTAAAGCATATGAAGAAAAAATTGGCAGTGGTTATATGTCGTTATACGTCGTTTCGACACAAACTGTCGTCTTCCAGAGGCACAGGCGGCGTGCTGACTCACCACCAATTTATATTGAATGTACACAAACGAGGTCCGCCCAGATCTGAGCTCTCAGCACCCACGCTGCGTGTGTCGCCATCTTGGATATGGGCAAACTGCCCTCTTTCCAAGAACGAACATTTCTCTGGTCAGAAAACGAATGTTATTTCGATGTGTAGACACAGAGTGATAGATTAGAAAATCATTCAGCTGTGAGTAGAACTGACTTCATAAGAGACAGTCCCAACCTGCATGTATGCCGCTAACCTATACAAGCATGCATACTGCCAGTTCGTTAAGCTCTTTTATTGTATAAATGAGAAAAAAATTAACATAATATACTAAAAAAATTAAACGCTTCCACACATATACTGCATGTAAGGCACACAATAAAATGTCTAAATTATTTTATAACTATACAATTCAAAAAATGACCATCACTTTATCTTGTGATTGAAAAGCAGTGGCCACCTGTGGACACCTTCAGTATTGCAATCACAGACCCTATGTGAGCATCACAGGATGTGGAAAATTGCAACAGCTGACATGTAATAAAATATATTTTTGTAAGAGAAGGAACTATGAGAAAACATTGTGGAGTAAATTACCTCCAGAGGATCACAATGCCCATCTGGGCAGATTATTAAACATATATGTGTATACCATACTGTTATGCGGAAAAAATAAAATAAAAAATATATAAAAAATATATAAAAAAGACGCTTAGTAGAAAAAAACAAAAAGGCGAAAATTGTATTTTACCGTTTTTTTGTGTATATATTTTTATCTGTAGCTGTTTCAAAAGACAACAGCTATAAGAAGCCCTAAAGTTCAAAAACTCATTTTTATGTGTGTTATTAAAGAAATCATCATGATTAAACACCTATAAAAATAGCATCTAAACTTACTCCAAATTGATTTGGAATAAATGAAAAAAAGGCTAAAGATGTCCCGAGAACTCAGATCTAGTTTACATTAAGATCATACCATGCAGAAATATGCCTCCCTAGCTGTTATCAATAAATGCGTTGACATCGATGTCAACGTTAAGGCCAAATGGGGTGTAACAACGGACCCGATGGATCCAGCCCATTTCCATACGCGATATTTCCCTAACAAGAGAACCCCCCCTCCAGTGTGGGCTATATCTATCTATTCCAATAAAGGAGGTACCAGCTGGGTTGCACTGGTGGTATAGATCATAGTGCTTGGAAACCGAATGATATTGAAAACCACTTTTGATATTGGCTATATGCTCTCCAAGTCTTATTTGCATGGTACGCTTGGTTCTCCCTATATACTGCATCCCACAGGGACATTGTAGGAGGTAAACAACGCCCGTGGAGCTGCATGTAACAAAAGTATCAATCTTGTGATTTATTAGAGTGCTGCTAGATATGAAAGACTCAGTTTTTTTCGACCTGATTTTATTTAAGGAGCATACCTGACATCGTCGGCATTGATGCTATCCAGATAATTTTTGAAAAAAGGAAACTTTCTTAGGTGGTGGGTCAACCACATTAGGTGCTACTCTATCTCTAAGAGAAGGTGCACCCCTAAAGACAATTTGTGGAACCTTTGGAAGGAACTTACTGATAATACGGTCACTCTCCAACAGGTGCCAGTGTTTCCGTATGATTTTCCTTATCATGTAATGCTGAGTAGAGTATGTTGTGATGAATGGTATACATGGTTGTTCCTGTTTCTTTTTAAGACCATTCTTGAACAGAGATGATCTTTCCATATTTCCCACTTCCTTCAGTGTATCCTCCAAGGAATTGTCATCATAGCCCTTTTCAATCAGCCTATCCTTTAAAATATTGGCTTGGAGCCAGTAATCAGATAAATCAGAACAATTCCTCCGCATTCTGATGAATTGGCTCTTTGGCACAGAATTAAGCCAAGAATCTTTATGACAACTATCATTGGGAATGTAGGCATTGCGATCTGTTTGTTTAAAATAAGATATACCGTAGTTTTGAAACTGGTTTCCCCCTTAGTGATTGTGAAAATACAATTTTCGCCTTTTTGGTTTTGTCTACTAAGCGTCTTTTTTATATATTTTTTTATATATTTTTTATTTTATTTTTTCCGCATAACAGTATGGTATACACATATATGTTTAATAATCTGCCCAGATGGGCATTGTGATCCTCTGGAGGTAATTTTCTCCACAAAGATTTCTCATAGTTCCTTCTCTTACAAAAATATATTTTATTACATGTCAGCTGTTGCAATTTTCCACATCCTGTGATGCTCACATAGGGTCTGTGATTGCAATACTGAAGGTGTCCACAGGTGGCCACTGCTTTTCAATCACAAGATAAAGTGATGGTCATTTTTTAAATTGTATAGTTATAAAATAATTTAGACATTTTATTGTGTGCCTTACATGCAGTATATGTGTGGAAGCGTTTAATTTTTTTAGTATATTATGTTAAGTTTTTTCTCATTTATACAATAAAAGAGCTTAACGAACTGGCAGTATGCATGCTTGTATAGGTTAGCGGCATACATGCAGGTTGGGACTGTCTCTTATGAAGTCAGTTCTACTCACAGCTGAATGATTTTCTAATCTATCACTCTGTGTCTACACATCGAAATAACATTCGTTTTCTGACCAGAGAAATGTTCGTTCTTGGAAAGAGGGCAGTTTGCCCATATCCAAGATGGCGACACACGCAGCGTGGATGCTGAGAGCTCAGATCTGGGCGGACCTCGTTTGTGTACATTCAATATAAATTGGTGGTGAGTCAGCACGCCGCCTGTGCCCCTGGAAGACGACAGTTTGTGTCGAAACGACGTAGGGAGGAGTGGCGTGCTGACGTCACCACATACGTATCCCGGAAGCAACGGGTAGCGAGAGCCGGCCGGCTTTACATATAACCACTGCCAATTTTTTCTTCATATGCTGTAAGTGCAATTTTTTACTTTTAAATAAACATTTTAAATTGGATTACGCTATGGGGCTTTCTTTCTCACCCTAATATGGTTTGCTGAGACTTTGGGGAAACACTGATTCGGATGTAGAGGAAACCAGGACGACATAGGAAGCTAATCAGAGACCCTAGCAGGGATAACAGCTAACAGCTTTGTCTGATCTCTCTCAGGGATCAGTTTTTCTGGTAAGCGGCTTGTGAATACTGCGGTGGTGGATTCCCTTTCTAGTACACTGGCACCCTTCAATGATGGTTTATGCCTACAGTCACGATCATTTGGAGAAATTTAACCTCTTCACTTCACTTTTTTTCTGAGGATTGTTTTTGGTGTTTCTTTGAAAACTGTCATTTGAGTTTTTTATACACTGATCAGGACAATGGGTGATATTATTTAAAGTCAGTGTTGAGAGCATATGATTTTTGTTAATTTTCACTACATTTCATGTTTTCATGTTGTATACACTAATGCACTGAGACTGGAAGTTTATGGTCTTATAACATTTCATGTTTTTATGCTGTATGCGATAATACACTGAGACTGGACACTTTGATCACCGATATAGTTCTTTAATAATTTATTAGATTTTAGACACATTGTTGCGCAGCTTATAGTTCTTTATATCATTCATTTTGTGGGTGTCTCACATTTTTTAGTTGCAGCACAGGTATTTATTTACCCACTTCAGATATTTCTAGGACAGCGCAGTATACCTTTTTCACTATTATTTGTTATTTAGATACACATATATTGCAGCAGTCTGACACTTTTGTGTCATCACAGACACTTTTTGTAATTCAAACACCCATTGGGGTGATACAGACACACTTTTGGGTCAAATACCCAATCACATATGGAATTTTGGGTCACTTTATCCGTATAGAGGGTGTTCTCTATTTTTGTTTTAAACTTTAAATTTTATATTTTCATTGTTCATAACATAAATAGTATTATCATATTTCGGTCAATCATGGATATTTTTGAGTATAGGGCATCGAAGGTGGTCAACACCGACGGTGTTTTTGAGACTTTTAGCACCAAAGATGGTGACTTGGGGGGCCTTTTTGTCAGGTTAAAGAATCTGACTATCTCCGAAGTACACACTCAATGGGATATAGCCTTCTTGGAGACGTACATTAAATTAAGTATGGTACCAAGGAGCCTAAGATGGGAGGTGTGTCCCCAAAAAGGTGAATTAGAGCTGGAAAGTTGGTTTCGATATTTTAATGATGCTGGGGTCAACTTTTTACGCTTTTTAGTAGGTAGAAAAAACAGCAAATTAACGAGATTGGATGGGGAGCTAAAAACCCTTAAAGACAGTCTCCTTCCCTATAAAGAAGGGGAAGAATATAAAGAGCGAACAATTAACCTTTTAAAATTATTGGATAAGGAAGAGAAGGAACAAAAAATCAAAAAAAGAAAGAAATATAATAGAGATTATGGGGACTACCAAGCCAATTATGTCTTTGAATGGCAAAAAAAATTGGCCAATGAAGAGCTGAGTAAACAAGAAACCAGAATGGAGGCCATCACTCAAGGAGATAATGCTTCCAGTATACCCATAGTGGAAATACAACATTTACCCACTAGGGAGGTTGCACATAAAACTCCTAAAAAAACAAATACCAATAAATTGGGCAAAAAAGGCAGACGAGTGTCATACCAATCTCCCAAACGAACACAGGTTCCTCCAAAAGGGGGACAACCTTCAAAAAATATGGGTTGGAACCATCAGTATGGATCCGGGAGGAAGGATGATCGCGACTATGGCCCACAACAGTACAATAATATCCAATATCAAACTTATAGAGATGCTCCGGGGCCCAGGAGAGTGATGGATAAAGGCCCATACGACAACTATGGTTATGATAGGCCACCCTATCAAGGTCCTCGACAGGAAGAGTGGACCTATCGTGACAGAAGTAGGGAAGAGTGGGAGTTCAACAATAGAGGAGAATCCCAGAACCGTTTTTTTTCCCCTGAGGGATAGGGATGGTCCAGCATATCAGAACCAGATGGATTATGACCCTGAGGAACAAGAATTCACATGGTCCACGAGGGATCGATCAAGAAGACTGAGTGGAAAAACACAGGATCAACATCATTGGGGTTTTCCCAAAGCCAATCAGGGCATAAAGAGGCCCATAGAAAACAAAGAGGAACAAGAGGGGGGAGGAGAGCACAATCAAAAAAAATCAAGAGCGTGACAGGGGACGGGATTTTCAACCTAAGTTCCCAAACCCTGACGAAATCTGAAACATCGCTTCTAAATAAGGGTTTAAAATTTGCCCCCCCCCCCGAAAACTCAATAAGTTTGAAACGTATATGGACGTACATAAGTACGTAAGAAAAATTAACATCAAGAGACATTTCGCGAGCATTCCAATACGTCAAGGTGTCTTAGTGTTATCCAAACATCAATATACGGGATTATCTAATGCCTCCACTTTTAATCCTCCGGGAAGTTTGGCACCACCATTGAGGGTTTTTCGCGATGTTGTTCTGCGAGATTTGGAATCTGTGAAAACCATCAATAGGAAGATGGAAAAAGATCTGGAACAGGGCTTGGATACTTTGTGCAACAACAAACAACTAGTTATACGCCCTGCTGATAAGGGTGGAGGGATAGTTGTCCTAGATAGAGATGACAAAAAGACCTTGGAAGACCTTGTGTCAAGGGGTGCTGAACTGGGAATCTTGAGTGAAAAGGAACAGCTCTTTTTGGTTCCAAAGGCACCAAGGGTTCCCATTTTGTACTGTTTGCCCAAGATCCATAAAAGTCTAACTTGCCCCCCGGGACGTCCTATCATCAGTGGAATTGATTCCATCACGTCCCGGGTGGGCAAGTATATAGATTTTTTTCTACAACCGCTTGTAATGAAAATGCCATCCTATTTGAAAGACACCAGACACATTATTAATCTGCTAGCTGATCAAGAAACAAGTGAGCATATGTGGATGGTTACAGCTGACGTGACATCTCTTTATACTATAATCCCACATTCCTTGGGATTATCAGCTGTCAGGTACTATTTAAATCTCCTTTCAACAACCTCCGAGGAACATCAAAATTTCATCATGGAACTTTTAGATTATGCGGCAAAACACAATTATTTTTGGTTTAGTCATAATTTTTACAAGCAGGAACGCGGCGTAGCCATGGGGGCGAAATACGCCCCCAGTTTGGCTAATCTTTTTATGGCCAAATGGGAGGAGGACGTCATCTATAAGGACCGACACCCACACCTCAAATTTTGGGCTAGGTACATTGATGACGTCCTCCTCCTATGGGATGGCACAGCATCTCAGTTGGACGATTTCTTTCTGGACATCAACAACAACGAAAGAGGTATACGTTTTGTCCATGAGGCAAGCCAGACTCCAATAAATTTTTTGGACCTCACAATCACTAAGGGGGAAACCGGTTTCAAAACTATATCTTATTTTAAACAAACAGATCGCAATGCCTACATTCCCAATGATAGTTGTCATAAAGATTCTTGGCTTAATTCTGTGCCAAAGAGCCAATTCATCAGAATGCGGAGGAATTGTTCTGATTTATCTGATTACTGGCTCCAAGCCAATATTTTAAAGGATAGGCTGATTGAAAAGGGCTATGATGACAATTCCTTGGAGGATACACTGAAGGAAGTGGGAAATATGGAAAGATCATCTCTGTTGAAGAATGGTCTTAAAAAGAAACAGGAACAACCATGTATACCATTCATCACAACATACTCTACTCAGCATTACATGATAAGGAAAATCATACGGAAACACTGGCACCTGTTGGAGAGTGACCGTCGTATTATCAGTAAGTTCCTTCCAAAGGTTCCACAAATTGTCTTTAGGGGTGCACCTTCTCTTAGAGATAGAGTAGCACCTAATGTGGTTGACCCACCACCTAAGAAAGTTTCCTTTTTTCAAAAATTATCTGGATATCATCAATGCCGACGATGTCAGGTATGCTCCTTAAATAAAATCAGGTCAAAAAAAACTGAGTCTTTCATATCTAGCAGCACTCTAATAAATCACAAGATTGATACTTTCGTTAAATGCAGCTCCACGGGCGTTGTTTACCTCCTACAATGTCCCTGTGGGATGCAGTATATAGGGAGAACCAAGCGTACCATGCAAATAAGACTTGGAGAGCATATAGCCAATATCAAAAGTGGTTTTCAATATCATTCGGTTTCCAAGCACTATGATCTATACCACCAGCGCAACCCAGCTGGTACCTCCTTTATTGGAATAGATAGATATAGCCCACACTGGAGGGGGGGTTCTCTTGTTAGGGAAATATCGCATATGGAAATGGGCTGGATCCATCGGGTCCGTTGTTACACCCCATATGGCCTTAACGTTGACATCGATGTCAACGCATTTATTGATAACAGCTAGGGAGGCATATTTCTGCATGGTATGATCTTAATGTAAACTAGATCTGAGTTCTCGGGACATCTTTAGCCTTTTTTTCATTTATTCCAAATCAATTTGGAGTAAGTTTAGATGCTATTTTTATAGGTGTTTAATCATGATGATTTCTTTAATAACACACATAAAAATGAGTTTTTGAACTTTAGGGCTTCTTATAGCTGTTGTCTTTTGAAACAGCTACAGATAAAAATATATACACAAAAAAACGGTAAAATACAATTTTCGCCTTTTTGTTTTTTTCTACTAAGCGTCTTTTTTATATATTTTTTATATATTTTTTATTTTATTTTTTCCGCATAACAGTATGGTATACACATATATGTTTAATAATCTGCCCAGATGGGCATTGTGATCCTCTGGAGGTAATTTACTCCACAATGTTTTCTCATAGTTCCTTCTCTTACAAAAATATATTTTATTACATGTCAGCTGTTGCAATTTTCCACATCCTGTGATGCTCACATAGGGTCTGTGATTGCAATACTGAAGGTGTCCACAGGTGGCCACTGCTTTTCAATCACAAGATAAAGTGATGGTCATTTTTTAAATTGTATAGTTATAAAATAATTTAGACATTTTATTGTGTGCCTTACATGCAGTATATGTGTGGAAGCGTTTAATTTTTTTAGTATATTATGTTAAGTTTTTTCTCATTTATACAATAAAAGAGCTTAACGAACTGGCAGTATGCATGCTTGTATAGGTTAGCGGCATACATGCAGGTTGGGACTGTCTCTTATGAAGTCAGTTCTACTCACAGCTGAATGATTTTCTAATCTATCACTCTGTGTCTACACATCGAAATAACATTCGTTTTCTGACCAGAGAAATGTTCGTTCTTGGAAAGAGGGCAGTTTGCCCATATCCAAGATGGCGACACACGCAGCGTGGATGCTGAGAGCTCAGATCTGGGCGGACCTCGTTTGTGTACATTCAATATAAATTGGTGGTGAGTCAGCACGCAGCCTGTGCCCCTGGAAGACGACAGTTTGTGTCGAAACGACGTAGGGAGGAGCGGCGTGCTGACGTCACCACATACGTATCCCGGAAGCAACGGGTAGCGAGAGCCGGCCGGCTTTACATATAACCACTGCCAATTTTTTCTTCATATGCTGTAAGTGCAATTTTTTACTTTTAAATAAACGTTTTAAATTGGATTACGCTATGGGGCTTTCTTTCTCACCCTAATATGGTTTGCTGAGACTTTGGGGAAACACTGATTCGGATGTGGAGGAAACCAGGACGACATAGGAAGCTAATCAGAGACCCTAGCAGGGATAACAGCTAACAGCTTTGTCTGATCTCTCTCAGGGATCAGTTTTTCTGGTAAGCGGCTTGTGAATACTACGGTGGTGGATTCCTTTTCTAGTACACTGGCACCCTTCTATGATGGTTTATGCCTAAAGTCACGATCATTTGGAGAAATTTAACCTCTTCACTTCACTTTTTTTCTGAGGATTGTTTTTGGTGTTTCTTTGAAAACTGTCATTTGAGTTTTTTATACACTGATCAGGACAATGGGTGATATTATTTAAAGTCAGTGTTGAGAGCATATGATTTTTGTTAATTTTCACTACATTTCATGTTTTCATGTTGTATACACTAATGCACTGAGACTGGAAGTTTATGGTCTTATAACATTTCATGTTTTTATGCTGTATGCGATAATACACTGAGACTGGACACTTTGATCACCGATATAGTTCTTTAATAATTTATTAGATTTTAGACACATTGTTGCGCAGCTTATAGTTCTTTATATCATTCATTTTGTGGGTGTCTCACACTTTTTAGTTGCAGCACAGGTATTTATTTACCCACTTCAGATATTTCTAGGACAGCGCAGTATACCTTTTCCACTATTTTTTTTATAATATGACATCTAAAATAAATAGTGTTTTACCAGAGGTATTGGGCATTTGGCTCCATGAACAACAGGGCATGTTTAGAAAAGGTGATAGAAACCTATGTAGAAGCACATTTAAACTCTCAATTTCTTCAAATGCTACTTTGCTTTGTGAGTTCCTGTAAAAAAAATAGACTAGTCAGTTCTGTGCATGTTCTCAGTTCTGCCAAAGTTAATTTCATAGTATGACACTTGATTCATCTTAACACAATTGTTTCATTATACAAGAAATGAGAAACCAGTTTCACGAGTTCAACATTTTCTAAATAATTTTTATCAGTTTTGTCAGATAACTGTCAAGTAATCGGTAAAGCAGCTCTGTGTTTTGGGATTACATGTATTTTGGCAATAAATATAAAATCATGAAGAAGAAAAAAGCACTTCCCCAATTTTGACTTCTTCAATCAATCTGCAAGCATTGAGTTGGTACTTGACACGTGGCACAACTATTTCATGAAATGCAATTAAAGGGGATTCCTAAATTAATAATAATATTGCCTATAACTTTATTGTCATAAATTTGCTATAAATCTAGCAGGGAGGGAAAATTAATTGCAACTGATTTAGGGCCATCATTAATATTGAATATTTCCTTGCCCCCCCCCCCCCCCCATGCAATTTAGCTCTCCACCCTAATATCCCAATATCCCAAAAAACAAATAAAAATACACATAGACTTATTTCCAAAAACTTTAATAATTTAACATAAATAACTGGTCCACACTCACTGATTGGTTGCTAGAGGTTGCTGCACATCCTCACTGTTCACTGATTGGTTGCTAGGGGCCTTTGCACATCCTTACTTCTCACTGGCTGATTGCTAGAGGTTACTGCACATCCTTACCACTCACTGATTGGTTGCTAGAGGTTACTGCACATCACTACCCGCTCACTGATTGATTGCTAGAGGTTAATGCACATCCTTACCACTCACTGATTGGTTGCTAGAGGTTACTGCACATCACTACCCGCTCACTGATTGGTTGGTAGAGGTTACTGCACATCCCTACCACTCACTGATTGGTTGCTAGAGGTTACTGCACATCACTACCCGCTCACTGATTGGTTGCTAGAGGTTACTGCACATCCCTACCGCTCACTGATTGGTTGCTAGAGGTTACTGCAAATCACTACCCACTCACTGATTGGTTGCTAGAGGTTACTGCACATCATTACTGCTCACTTATTGGTTGCTAGAGGTTACTGCACATAATTTCCGCTCACTGGTTGCTAGAGGTTACTGCTCATCATTACTGCTAACTGACTGGTTGCTATAGGTTACTACTTATCATTACCACTCACTGGTTTATAGAGATTACAGAAGATCACTACTGTTCACTGATTGGTTGCTAGAGATTAGCGCACATCGTTCCTGCAAACTGATTGGTTGCTGAAGGTTACAGCTTTAATCTATTTTAATTTTTTTATCATTGCAATGTACAGAGGTCAGTAGTATGTAGAGCAATGTACAGAGGTCAGTAGTATGTAGAGCAGTGTACAGAGGTCAGTAGGATGTAGGGCAGTGTACAGAGGTCAGTAGGATGTAGGAAAGTGAACAGAGGTCAGTAGTATGTAAGGCAGTGTACAGAGGTCAGTAAAATGTAGGGCAGTGTACAGAGGTCAGTAGTATGTAGAGAAGTGTACAGAGGTCAGTAGGATGTAGGGAAGTGTACAGAGGTCAGTAGTAGGTAGGGCAGTGTACAGATATCAGTAGGATGTAGAGCAGTGTACAGAGGTCAGTAGGATGTTAGGCAGTGTACAGAGGTCAGTAGTATGCAGGCCAGTGTACAGAGATCAGTAGGATGTTAGGTAGTGTACAGAGGTCAGTAGTAGGTAGGACAGTGTACAGGGGGCAGAGGACATGAGTTGACAGGACATGGTACAGGGATCAGTAGGGCAGAGGAATGGGTGTCACCAGGGTACAGGACTGGGTGTCACAAGGGCAAAGAACAGCGGGTCAAGACAGCACAGCACAGGAGAGGGCAGCACAGTAAACAGGGTCAGTTGAACGCAGGGCACAGTGCAAGGAGTGAGGACAAAGTACAGGGGGGTCAGGAGAGCACAGTACGGTGGGTGGGAAAGCACACACCAGGGGGCAGGAGGGCACAGTATGGGGATCGGGAGGGCACACACCAGGGGGGTCGGAAAGGCACAGTACGGGTGATGGGAGGGCAGAGTATGAGGGCTGGGTGGGTACACACCAGGGGGGTCAGGAGAGTACAGTACAGGGGGCGAAGGGTCCATACCATGGGGGGGGGTCAGGAGGGCACACACCAGGGGAATCAGAAAGTTACAGTACAGGTGATGGAAGGGCAGAGTATAGGGACTGGGAGGGCACACACCAGGGGGTCAGGAGGGCACAGTATGAAGATCAGGAGGGAAAACACCATGGGGGTCAGGAGGGCACATACCAGGGGGGTCAGGTGGGCACATACCAGGGGGGGTCTGGAAGGCACACACCAGGGGGGCAGTAAAAGTCTGTGCTCCCTCTGCTTAAAGGCAGGAGCGATCTCGGAGGTCAGACACATCCCCATCCCGCCCAATCAAACAGCAGAAGCCAAGAAGCTCCACTTCAGGGTTGTTCGTTTAGTCCTGCAAGAGAGGAGCCGGAAAACTGCTAGGGTAATGAGGTAAGGGAAAGTACAGGGGGCGGAGATTCCTGTCGTGATTTGCGGAAAGTGGCAGCAATACTGAGACGTGTTGCAACGAGTGAAATAGGTTTAAGCTATTGCGACCGCGGCTCTGATTTCAGGGACGCAGCTGAGGACAAGAGCATGGCGGGAAAGACTGCAAACCAGAATCTATGACAGTTGGCAGGTATTGGCAGCGTGGGATCAAGGGGAAGCTGCTTTGGGCCCCACAACAATGATTAGGCCCGGGGCAGTCATCCCTTTTGCCCCACGTCAAGGACGCCCTGCAACTCATATAGATACATACTGTATACTTAAGGAATTATAGAGTACAGGCGGTCCCCTAGTTACAAACATCCGACTTACAAATGACTCCTACTTACAAAAAGGAGGGAGGCAACTGGAAGTGAGAGAAAATGTACCCCTGGGAAGGGAAATTCACTCCTGTAAGACTTATTATGGGAAAAAGGTGTCTCCACTGATGCTTTATCACCAAGGCTTGTTTCCACCACAAACCAAATTTTTCAAAATCCAATTGTCATAGGGACAGAAAGTGAGGTGAAATCTTCTGAACAGGGGCACAGACAGCAAAACAAATGTTACAGGGGTGTTAACCCTTCCCTATGCTATCCAAAAAGCTTAAAAAGTGTTATCATTAATGTAATTTTTTATTTCTAAATCTGAAGATCTGAACAATACCTGGTGATCCTGCTATGAAGTTTCTTGTTCAGGCACTTTACCCAGTTGTCGTTTTCAAATATGAAAAAGTGTAGTGCTACCCCTCCAACACGTTTCGTCACTGGCACACGTAACTTCTTCAGGGGAGATAGGAAGAGCTTTTACCTGAGGAAGACACATGTGTCAGTGACGAAATACGATGGAGCAGAGCTTTTGGATGATGTCATTACATTGTATGGAACCCAGAAGTGTGGTAGCTAGTATCGGCAAACACATTGTAATGCTGTTTAACCACTTAAGCCCCGGACCAATACGCAGCATAAAGACCAGGCCCCTTTTTGCGAAGCGGCACTGCGTCGCTTTAACTGACAATTGTGCGGTCGTGCGACGTGGCTCCAAAACAAAATTGACGTCCTTTTTTTCCCACAAATAGAGATTTCTTTTGGTGGTATTTGATCACCTCTGCGTTTTTTTTTTTTTGCGCTATAAACAAAAATAGAGCGACAATTTTGAAAAAAAACAATATTTTTTACTTTTTGCTATAATAAATATCCCCAAAAAATATATAAAAAAACATTTTTTTCCTCAGTTTAGGCCGATACGTATACTTCTACATATTTTTGGTAAAAAAAATCGCAATCTGCGTTTATTGATTGGTTTGCGCAAAAGTTATAGCGTTTACAAATAGGGGTTCGTTTTATGGCATTTCTATAAAAAAAATTTTTTTTACTAGTAATGGCGGCGATCAGTGATTTTTTTTGTGACTGCGACATTATGGCGGACACATAGGACACTTTTGACACATTTTTGGGACCATTGTCATTTTTACAGCGATCAGTGCAATAAAAATGCACTGGTTACTGTAAAAATGACACTGGCAGTGAAGGGGTTAACCACTAGGGGCGCTGAAGGGGTTAAGTGTGCCTAAGGGCGTGATTCTAACTAAGGGGGGGGCGTGGCTACGAGTGACACGTCACCGATCTCTGCTCTGATTACACAGAGCAGAGATCGGTGACAGTGTCAGTAGGGGAGCGGGGAGATGTTGTGTTTACACTAACATCTCCCCGCTCCATCCCTCCGTGAGACGATCGCGGTGATCCCCGCAGCAATCGAGTCCACGGGACCCGCGGTCCGACTCACAGGGATGACTGCAGGGTTGCGAGCGCGGTGGCGGCGGCGTGCGCGCGACCACATGGCAGGAAGTTAAAGGGGACGTACGGGTACGTGATTGTGTCTATACGAGCCATTCTTTCCGCCGACGTACATATCCCGTGAACGGTCGTTAAGCGGTTAAAGTGATGCACTAATCCACAAGTGAATGTGAGCAGAAATGTATTTATATTGTGTGCACTGTAACGGATCCCCATCACACTCCACTTCCGTCAGTACACTGCTTCCTCCAATCTGGACCTTCAGATATCAGATTTTACAGCCAAATATTGTAACCAAGAACCAGACGAGACTAGCTGTCATGGAGATCCTGCCAGAAACAGGCGCCCCGGACTTCCTGGTCTCCGTTTGCGTGTGCGTCCAGCGGGTGGCGCCAGAGAGACTATTTAAACCTGTCAATTACAGTCCCTGCTGTCTGCTCTACAGCGTTGTGTGCTTAACCCTGATCTGAGACCATACCTGTGCTAAAGACCCGGCTTACCTTGACCAACCTGTTATCTGCCTGCACCCGATCCCGGCTTGTTGTGACTACCCTTTTGCCTGCACCCTGTACTTTTGCTGCCCGCCTGATATCTGACCCGGCCTGTTTACTACCCTGTTCCTGGTTCCGATCCAGTTCGCTTAACCGATCCAGTCTGCTGAGCTGTCTCAGATCCAGCCTGCTAAGCTGAACCTGCCTGCTAGCTGATCCTGTCTGCTGTGCTTCTTCCGATCCAGTCTGCGAGACCAATCCAGTCTGCTGTGCTGCTTCCGATCCAGTCTGCGAGACCGATCCAGCCTGCTAAGCTGAACCTGCCTGCTAGCTGATCCTGTCTGCTGTGCTTCTTTCGATTCAGTCTGCGGGACCGATCCAGTCTGCTTTGCTGCTTCCGATTCAGTCTGCGAGACCGATCCAGCCTGCTAAGCTGAACCTGCCTGCTGTGCTACTTCCGATCCGGCCTGCTAGCCGTTCCAGTTCCGGTATTCTTCAAGGAAGCTTCCGGGTGTCTGAATCACCACCTCACCACAGTTGATCCTGCCAGGCACCCGTGCCACTCCTTACTCCTGTGCCAACTGTCACCTTACCAGGGGGCCGGAAGTGGGGGCCGTAAGGGAGGCCGTCCCCTGCAATTCGGGCTCGCTACCATCAGGTACGTGACACTAGCTCTGTTACAAAGCTGGACCATAAACTGTTTATTAAAACACAGGTACACAGAGGTAACACTGGGGACAATCCCCCCTCCCTTTGCATTCAGGGTGGGGTAGACTGTCTGACATGGAATTTTTTAGATAGGCAACTCCTATCCTCATATTGATTAGTGGTTCCAAAGTAATAATAACTACTGCAGTAGGGAACAGACACAAAAGATACACTCCGCATCTTTCCAAATAACTGTTCTGCTTGTTTATGACGCTAGTGTAATCCCTACATCTTGCACATCAAGGGCAATGGCAGGGAACAGTAGAGGATGCAAGGAAAAAATATATATGGCGACGAATGAAGATCAGATCTCCAAAACAGTCCATCAGAAGTGACCTTGGATGAGTCCCAGACCCAATCAGGTGTTGCTCCCCCCACCCATCATCCCCCTAGGCCTGATTTTGGTATACCTAAGAGTTATAAACCCAAATCAAAGTCATTTCCGGTATTACAAGGCAATTCAAATACATGGGCCTTTGTTATCCAAGTAACTAAGGAAATAGAGTCAACTAAATGGCAAACAGGCCCTCAATCCAACTTGCCAAAGCATTTAAAACAAGCCCTGAAGACCTTAAGCTCTAATAAAAATATAGTAGTCAAACCATCTGACAAAGGTGGGAACCTTGTTATAATGGACTTGGAACAATATGAGAAAATGTGCTACGATGTTATTCGTAACAAAAGTTGGTACAGGCCTGTACCAATATCTCATGTTAACTACTATATGACAAAGTACAAAGACATTCTTAGTAGGGCACAACAAAGGGGCGTTATTGACTCTTATGCCCCATACACACGATCGTTTTTCATGCCGTTAAAACTGCCATTTTAAAAAATGGCCCTGAAAAATGATCGTGTGTATGCTCCAGAGCATTTTTAACGACGTGAAAAACGGCCACTAAAAATTCCGGACATGCTCTCTTTTTTCACGTCGTTTTTCATGTTGTTTTTTTTAACTACGTGAAAAACGATAGTGTGTATGCTTTAACGACGTGAAAAAAAACGCGCATGCTCAGAATCAAGTATGAGACGGGAGCGCTCGTTCTGGTAAAACTAGCGTTCGTAATGGAGATAGCACATTCATTACACAGTAACGGACTGAAAAGCGCGAATCGTCGCCCAACAAACTTTACTAACATGAAGGGTGGCGCCATTAGAACGGAACTTCCCCTTTATAGTGCCGTCGTACGTGTTGAACGTCACTGCGCTTTGCTTGATCGTTTTTTTTAATGATGGTGTGTACGCAAGGCAGGCTTGAGAGGAAACATGAAAAAAAACGAGGAGAAAAACGTCGGTTTAAAAAATGACATTAAAAACGATCGTGTGTACGGGGCATAATACTTTTAAGTTTTTGGATATTACTAGGGTTGTCCCGATACCGATACTAGTATCGGTATCGGGACCGATACCAAGCATTTGCGCGAGTACTTGTACTCGCGCAAATGCTCCCGATGCTTCACCCGATACTTTTTTTTTTTTTTTTGTGGCCGGAGAGGGCGGGAGGAGTCAGTGGCTGGGGAGGGCAGGAGAGAGGGCGGGGGAGTGTGGGCGGAGTCTGGCCAGAGAGGACGGGAGGAGTCAGTGGCTGGGGAGGGCGGGGGAGTGCGGGCGGAGTCTGGGCGGAGTCTGGCCGGAGAGGGCGGGAGGAGTCAGTGGCTGGGGAGGGCGGGAGAGGAAAGTGCGGGCGGAGTCTGGCTGAAGAGGGCGGGCACAGTCGGTGGACGGAGTCCGCGGGCGGAGAGCGAGTCCCTCACCTGCAGTTGAACCTGGTAAGCTGGCAGGGGTTCAGGGCGCAGCCGCATCAGGATCGGTGACCGGTGCTGTCACATTCGGTCGCCGTCAGCGGCTGAACGTCCCCACGCCCATCTTGGTACACCATGCACTCGGTTGCATTAAGCAGCAGCAGACATCTTGTTACACCCAGCCCGAGCTATATGGGCTGGGTGTAACAAGATGTCTGCTGTTGCTTACTTCAGCCGAGTGCAGGGTGTACCAAGATGGGCGTTGCAGCAGTTTTTTTTTTCTTAAATCCTGTGTCATTTCCCCCCCACCCCCCGCAGCATTTCAGTGCCAGCCACCTATCAGTACCCACAAGTGCTACCTATCAGTGGAATCAGTGCCATCTACCAGTGCCACCTATCAGGTGGCACTGGTAGATGCCACTGATTGCACTGATAGGTGGCACTTATGGGCACTGATAGGTGGCACTTGTGGACACTGATAGATGGCACTGATTGCACTGATAGTGCAATCAGTGCCATCTATCAGTGCAATCAGTGCCATCTATCAGTGCCCACAAGTGCCACCTATCAGTGCCCACAAGTGCCACCTTTCAGTGCAATCAGTGCCCACAAGTGCCACCTATCAGTGCCACCTATCACTGCCCACAAGTGCCACCTATCAGTGCCCATAAGTGCCACCTATCAGTGCCACCTTTCAGTGCCCACAAGTGCCACCTTTCAGTGCCCACAAGTGCCACCTATCACTGCCCACAAGTGCCACCTTTCAGTGCAATCAGTGCCCACAAGTGCCACCTATCAGTGCCACCTATCAGTGCCCATAAGTGCCACCTATCAGTGCCCATAAGTGCCACCTTTCAGTGCAATCAGTGCCACCTATCAGTGCCCACAAGTGCCACCTATCAGTGCCCACAAGTGCCACCTATCACTGCCCACAAGTGCCACCTATCACTGCCCACAAGTGCCATCTATCAGTGCCCATAAATGCCACCTATCAGTGCCCCCAAGTGCCACCTATCAGTGCCACCTATCACTGCCCACAAGTGCCACCTATCAGTGCCCATAAGTGCCATCGATCCGTGCCCATAAGTGCCACCTATCAGTCCCCATCTTTCAAACTGTCACATGACATTGAAAAAAAGTATCGGTAATCGGTATCGGCGAGTACTTGAAAAAAAGTATCGGTACTTGTACTCGGTCTTAAAAAAGTGGTATCGGGACAACCCTAGATATTACTAATTTTACCACTCCCACATTCTATGCATTGCCTAAAGTGCATAAAAATCTTTCTTATCCACCAGGCCGGCCGATTATATCGTACTGTGGATCACTGACTAAAAAGGCAAGCCAACTGATAGACGAATACTTATACCCCCATGTGAAAAGCCTGTCCTCCTATGTTAAAGACACCATTGAGCTATTAAAAATTACAGATGGACTTCAAATACCACAGGGATCCTGGTTGGTGGCAATCGATATAGAAGCTCTTTACAACTCCATACTCCACACCAGGGGTGTTCAAGTTGTGCGGGAATTTCTGGATGAGCATGATCTGGATTCATGGAAATACAACGATTGTGTTGCAGAGATGCTTAGTTTTATTTTGACACATAACATTTTTGTGTTCAAGTGTTCCCACTACCTCCAGGTACAGGGTGTCGCTATGGGGGCAAAATGCGCTCCCTCCTATGCGAACCTGTACCTGGGGGGTGGGAACGTGACTTATTTGCAGGCGAATCAAAATCAGCCGATATTAGCCAAATTTTATCGTGGCATCGATATATCAATGACGTCTTTATGGTGTGGGCAGGGTCAATATAAAATCTAATTAGGTTTTTGGATAGTTTACAAGATAATAGCTATAACCTGAAATTTATATACAACTTTAACCAACAAAATATTACATTCTTGGATGTGGAAATGTTTATTAATGAAAGTGAGGTGCTATGTTCCAAGCTGTATAGAAAAGCTTCAGCCGGGAATAGCCTGCTGCATGCTAGCAGCTCACACCCTGAAAAACTAATTAAAAGCATTTCCTATAGCCAATTTTTGAGGATCAAGCGCAACTGCACTCAATTTGAGGATTTCAAAAAGGAAGCAGACCTCTTACGCGACCGTCTCTTAATTAGGGGCTATAGTAAAACATGTCTTAGGAATGTGTTTTAACAGGGTAAAAAATCAAGATAGACACTCACTTATCTATAAGCCCAGACAAGAAATATCAACCACATCTACACGTATTATCACCAAATATAGTCGACAACATAACAAGATACGTAATATCTATAATAAATTTTGGTATTTGTTATCAGCAGATCAGAGGATCCTTAAGTTTATCAAAACATATCCAGAAATCACTTTTAAAAGATCCAAATCCTTAAGAGACACTCTGGTGACTAGTCACCATAAAACCATCAATGCAACCAAACCAAGAACACCTGGCACCTAC
Source organism: Rana muscosa (assembly GCA_029206835.1). Classification (NCBI taxonomy): domain Eukaryota; kingdom Metazoa; phylum Chordata; class Amphibia; order Anura; family Ranidae; genus Rana; species Rana muscosa. The sequence continues at coordinate 573,185,050 of CM055116.1, forward strand.
CCTTGTGGTAAGTGCAATTTCTGTCCTTTTATTATGGAGGGGAAAAGTGTCCCTCTTCCAAACAATACCTCATGGACCCCCAAACATAGGACCAACTGCCAATCAATAGGGGCTGTGTACTTAATGAAATGTTTCTGTGGAGCTTTCTATGTAGGAAAGACAAAATGTCCACTCTTTTGCAGAATCAGGGACCAGTGGCGCCCCCCCAAAGCTACTTATTAAAAAAAAAAGAAAAAATATATATTTTTTAAAATGTCCCTTTAAGTGGGTGTGTTAAGGGCGCCGGACACGGGGTGCTATTGGAGGCATGACCCGTGTGTTAACACGTGATTGGGGCTAAGAATCTCTATTGGCGTAGTTTAGAGTGTGTTCGGGGCGCAAAGCTTGTAGCCACGAAAACTGCACCTCTAGTATTAGGTTTCCAGTGCTTGTAATTGATTGGGTCCATAGGGTGGGGCTTTAATCAGACCTGCAGCGTCATTGGCTCACAGGCTGCCTGTCTCCTTCAGTAAGTGAGGGGGAAATCAACAGCAGAAGAAGAACTGCTCAGGGTGGACAGGAAGCAATGTGCCATTCATCTCCCTGTGACACAGACTCGGCATCCAGCAGTGCACACAGAAATCTCCAGGTGCATCCACTACATGCCAGGAGTGGAGGGGGGAGGGGGCAGGGGGCAGAAAGGGCTATTATCACTGTGTCCTGAGTGACTGTACAGCAGCATTTTAATCTCCAACTTTACTTCACCTCTCTCCATGTAATGCACGTCTGTACACCTTCCCTATCACACAGATCCCCCTCCCCCCTTCACTATCTCCGTTTGCATAGATTAGATATTCACTGCTCACATCCTGCAGCCTCCGGTCTCAGATCTGACCATTCCAATCACTGCCTGACAGTGACCCTTTCCTTTCCAGATTACTTTTTATCTCTTCCTGTCATGGATATGCATTAATGTCTGTCTGCCATCTTACCTTCCTCCTCATGTGTTCATCTAGAGACCAGACCTCCTTCACCTGGCTTCCTTTATAATCTCCTCCCAGCCTGACTCCACCCCAGGCCCTATCACTGAACACTATATTAACCTGTGCACTGCAAGCCTGCTTTGCTGATCAACGTGTTTGTTAGGCATTGTGTGTTTGGGTTCCTGCCTGCCGTGTGCTACGTCTGTCTCTCTGTTACGTTATTGGCTTGTCCCCGACTATCCCTGTCTGCTCGTGACCCTTGACCTTCGGCTCGTTCTCGTTATCCTTGTCTGCTTGTGGCCCCTGACCTTCGGCTTGTTATTCGGTTCTCTCTATCGTGTGCTGCTGCTTCCCCTCATCCTACGGGGCGTGAGCTAGGAAACTCCAGGGGCCGCGACCTGGTCCCAGCCTGCAGCGTAACATCCTCACCACTAGAGGCCCTGGAGAAGACCAGCTGGGTCTTAGACTCCGCGCCCTGGGGAATCTTGGCTCTCGCTTCCGTTGGGATCCCGGTTGTGCTCCTCTGGTCCCGCTTTCCACAACCACCCAGTTTCCTATCCGCAGAAGCCAGCCATAGGGTTCACTACCTCGCGGTGCACTCCTGTCCCCCTACGGTGTGCATCTGTCACCTGGCCACAGGTGACCCTGACAGTTTGATCAGCCATGAACCCGGCTGACATCCCGCTTCCCGCGGATGATCCATTGCAGGGCATAGTTCGCAGACTTGAGACCCAGGAATCAAATCAGACCCAGGTGATGCGATTCCTCCAGGATCTGGCTTCTCGATTCGAGCAGCTTCAGGTCTCCTTGGGAACCCCGAATCCGCAACCCCAAGTACAACCAGCGGCTGTACCTATCGCACCAGTCGCAGCCTCACACTCACTAAGATTGCCAGCTCCGTTCCGTTTCTCTGGGGAGGCCTGCAGGGGGTTTCTCAGCCAATGCACTATTCATTTTGAGCTTCAGCCTCAAAGCTTCCTATCTGACCGGGCTAAGGTAGCCTATATCATTTCCCTCCTCTCTGGTGAAGCTTTGGCCTGGGCTGCCCCTCTGTGGGAGAGGAACGATCCAGTGGTTTCCAGTCTGTCCGAATTCTTGAAGCTCTTTCGTAATATCTTCGAAGAGCCGGCTCGGGCTTCTTCAGCGGCTAGTGCTGTCTTACGTCTTCGCCAAGAATCTAGTTCAGTGGGACAATATGCTCTTCAGTTCCGTATCCACACAGCTAAATTGAGCTGGAATAATGAGGCCCTGGTCGCTACCTTTTTACATGGCCTCTCTGACCGAGTGAAAGACGAATTAGCGGGAAGAGCCATTCCCGTCGGTCTGGACGATGTAATTTCATTATGCAACCAGATCGACATTCGTTTTCAAGAGAGGTCCTTAGAAAAAAGACGCCAGCACTCTCTGGGTCCTAGCCAGTCTGAGCTCCCCTCCCTTCATTCCGTGGAGCATCCTCTACCTGCTGAAGAACCTATGCAGCTGGGCCGGACCAGACTAACCCCCGAAGAACGTGCTAGGCGCAGAACTCTGGGCTTGTGCCTCTATTGTGGGGGCAAGGGTCATTTTCGTGACTCCTGCTCGCTTCGTCCGGGAAACGCTCGGGTCTAATACATTTGGAAGGTGGAGTATTGGACCCAGAAACATCACCTTCTCGCCTGCTCTTGCCGGTGTTCCTTCATGTAGGCACTTCTCCTCAGTCAACCCTTGCATACCTGGATTCCGGGGCTGCCGGCAATTTCATGGATTGGAGAACTGCTTCTTCTATGAAGCTTACCCTTTCACCTCTCACTACCCCATTGGTAGTCTCGGCAATTGATGGCACTGTTCTCCCAGGGGGCCCTATTCGCTTCCAGACGCTACCCATTAGGATGTCGGTAGGGATTCTCCACCAGGAGTGGATATCCTTTCTTATTCTACCCAAGGCCTCTACCCCAGTTGTATTGGGCCTCCCTTGGCTACAGCTCCACTCTCCACATGTGGACTGGGTCTCTGGGCAGATCCTGGCCTGGGGTTCCTCATGTTTCTCGTCGTGTCTTCTCAAGGTGACCCCCAAGGAGAGTCTTCCGGTTGCTGCCACTTCTGTTTCTTCTGATCTTCCCGCCGCATACAGCGATTACCGGGATGTGTTCTGTAAAAAATCAGCTGAGGTGCTTCCTCCCCACAGGTCTTTTGACTGTGCTATTGATCTTGTCCCCGGAGCAACTCTACCCAGGGGTCGTACCTACCCTCTGTCCATCCCAGAGACCCAGGCCATGTCGGAGTATGTAGCAGAGAATCTGGAGAGAGGTTTCATCCGGAAATCCTCATCGCCTGCAGGGGCAGGGTTCTTTTTTGTTGCCAAAAAGGATGGTACCTTAAGACCCTGCATCGATTATCGGGGTTTAAATGCGGTTACTATTAAAAATCGATACCCCTTACCCTTAATATCTGAGCTATTCGATAGGTTGAAGGGTGCCTCCATTTTCACCAAGTTGGATCTCAGAGGCGCGTACAATCTCATTCGAATACGGGAGGGTGACGAATGGAAGACTGCATTCAACACTAGAGACGGGCATTACGAATATCTGGTGATGCCTTTTGGTCTGTGTAATGCTCCAGCCGTGTTTCAAAACTTTGTCAATGAAATCTTCAGAGATCTGCTGTACCAGTTTGTTGTCATCTATCTGGATGACATTCTGATCTTTTCTGAAAATCTGCTCGTCCACAGAAACCATGTCCGCACTGTACTTCAACGTCTTAGAGAGAACAATCTCTATGCCAAGCTGGAGAAATGTTCCTTTGAATGTTCTGAGGTCCTGTTTTTGGGGTGCTTCGTCTCATGTTCGGGGCTTCGTATGGACCCTGGGAAGGTCTTGGCTATCACCAACTGGCCTCTTCCTGATAGCCTCAAGGCCACACAGCGCTTTCTTGGCTTCACTAATTATTATAGGCAGTTCATAAGGAATTACTCTTCCATTGCCGCGCCTATTATCGCTTTGACCAAGAAGGGTGTGAATGCCAGAGACTGGCCTCCCGAAGCTGTCTCTGCATTTCACAACCTGAAACAGGCCTTTGTTTCTGGCCCCCTCTTGAGGAGACCAAATCCTGGGAATGCATTTTTTATTGAAGTGGACGCTTCCTCAATGGGGGTGGGAGCTGTGCTTCTTCAAATCTTTGAGAAGAGACGCCAACCATGTGCGTTCTTCTCCAAAAAAAATTCTCAGGCAGAGAGGAATTATGCCATCGGTGATCGGGAACTTCTCGCAATTAAATTGGCGTTAGAGGAGTGGCGTCATCTCTTGGAGGGTTCCCCTCACTCCATAACGATCTTTACCGATCACAAGAATTTACAGTATCTACAGAATGCTAAACGTCTGAATCCTAGACAGGCCAGGTGGAGTCTCTTCTTTGCCCGTTTTAATTTCACGATTACCTACAAACCTGGTTCCTGCAACGGTCGGGCTGATGCGCTCTCTAGGTCATTTGACACTTTGGACGAGGAGTCCGCCCCTGAACCTGAGCCGATCATTCCCACCTCATGCATTGTTGCCCACTCTACCACCCTGAAGTCTAAAATTCCGTCTGGTAAGACCTTTGTCCCCACTGAGCTAAGAGCTAAGATCCTTCGTTGGGGACATGATTCCAAGGTGGCAGGGCATTCTGGATTCCTCCGATCCTTCCTACTCATCAGTCGTCACTACTGGTGGCCTAATCTCCGCTCAGACGTCAAAGACTACGTTAAAGCTTGTCATGTCTGTGCTCAGTCCAAATCCTCCACACAAGCTCCTGCTGGTCTCCTCATGCCCTTGCCCATTCCTAAGGAACCCTGGGTCCATATTGCCATGGATTTTATCACCGATCTCCCACTGTCTGAGAATAATACAGTCATTTGGGTGGTAATCGATCGATTCTCCAAGATGGCTCATTTTGTTCCTCTTCCTGGTCTTCCTTCTGCCCCTGCCTTGGTTCCCATTTTCATTCGGGAAATTCTCCGCCTACATGGGGTCCCTTCTCATATTGTTTCCGACAGGGGAGTCCAATTCACGTCTCGTTTTTGGAGAGCCTTTTGCAAATCCCTCAATATTGTCTTGGATTTTTCTTCTTCTTACCATCCCCAATCCAATGGACAGACTGAGAGGGTTAATCAGGAGTTAGAGGTCTTTCTTCGCACCTTTGTGTCTTCTCACCATGACGATTGGTCCTCTCTACTCCCGTGGGCAGAATTCTCCCATAACAATCATGTGAATACCAGTTCACAGAAGACACCCTTTTTCACAGTTTATGGAAAACACCCTCAACTTCCTCTTCCCATGATCTGTTCTCCAGACATTCCAGCTTTGGCTTCGGTTCAGGAGTCTCTCAATTCCGTTTGGGGTCACGTTCATGATTCCCTCCGGGCAGCTGCTGAAAAATTCAAAGGCTTTGCCGACCGCCGCAGGCGTAAACCGCCTTCTCTTCAGCCAGGGGACAAAGTCTGGCTCTCTACCAGGAACATCAAGCTCCGAGTTCCTTCTCTGAAGTTTGCTCCACGATTCATCGGTCCATACACGGTAACTGCTAAACTGAATCTGGTTTGTTTCAAACTCCAGATTCCTAAGAGCCTTAAAATCACTAACTCCTTTCATGTTGCTCTTCTAAAGCCTTTAGTCCTCAATAAATTCTCTCGTCCTCTCCCTACCGTGGCGCCTGTCTCTGAGGATAATCAGGAGTACGAGATCAGTCAAATTCTGGACTCCCGACTCTGTAAAGGCGTTCTTCAGTACCTCGTTCATTGGAAAGGGTTTGGTCCTGAGGAGAGGTCTTGGATCACTGCATCTGAGGTCTTTGCACCTCGTCTGTTAAAGGAGTTTCATCTGAAGTTTCCCTCTAAACCTGGGCCCAGGCGGGGAAGGGGGAGGCCTCGTAAGAGGGAGGGTACTGTCATGGATATGCATTAATGTCTGTCTGCCATCTTACCTTCCTCCTCATGTGTTCATCTAGAGACCAGACCTCCTTCACCTGGCTTCCTTTATAATCTCCTCCCAGCCTGACTCCACCCCAGGCCCTATCACTGAACACTATATTAACCTGTGCACTGCAAGCCTGCTTTGCTGATCAACGTGTTTGTTAGGCATTGTGTGTTTTGGGTTCCTGCCTGCCGTGTGCTACGTCTGTCTCTCTGTTACGTTATTGGCTTGTCCCCGACTATCCCTGTCTGCTCGTGACCCTTGACCTTCGGCTCGTTCTCGTTATCCTTGTCTGCTTGTGGCCCCTGACCTTCGGCTTGTTATTCGGTTCTCTCTATCGTGTGCTGCTGCTTCCCCTTATCCTACGGGGCGTGAGCTAGGAAACTCCAGGGTCCGCGACCTGGTCCCAGCCTGCAGCGTAACATCCTCACCACTAGAGGCCCTGGAGAAGACCAGCTGGGTCTTAGACTCCGCGCCTTGGGGAATCTTGGCTCTCGCTTCCGTTGGGATCCCGGTTGTGCTCCTCTGGTCCCGCTTTCCACAACCACCCAGTTTCCTATCCGCAGAAGCCAGCCATAGGGTTCACTACCTCGCGGTGCACTCCTGTCCCCCTACGGTGTGCATCTGTCACCTGGCCACAGGTGACCCTGACACTTCCAAACAGTTTAGCAGATCAAAACATTCTCTGCAATCATTTAAGGTGGCTGTAGGAATGACATTAAAAAGGAATCCTCTATTCTATGGCAAACTTAAATGAGTGCAGTAATGTGGAATGGAGAGCGTGTCCGTCAGTGATTGGACCCCTAAAGAGGAATGCCCAGATCTGAGACCACACTTGTAAAGAAGAACTCAGCATAGGGATGGTGGGAACCCCTCATAATGGGCACAGCGGGTGTACAGACCCGGGAACTTGGCACAGGGATGGTGGGAACCCCTCATAATAGACACATCAGCTTACAGACCCGGGAACTCGTTACAGGGATGGTGGGAACCCCCATAATGGGCACATCAGGTTACAGACCCGGAAACTTGCCACAGGGATGGTGGGAACTCCTCATAATGGGCACAGTAGGTGTACAGACCCGGGAACTTAGCACAGAAATGGTGGGAACCCCTCATAATAGGCACAGCAGGTGTACAGACCCAGGAACTCAGCACAGGGATGGTGGGAACCCGTCATAATGGGCACAACAGGTGTACAGACCAAGGAACTCTGCACAGGGATGATGGGAACCCCTCATAATGAGCACAGCAGGTGTACAGACCCAGGAACTCAGTACAGGGATGGTGGGAACCCCTCATAATAGGCACAGTAGGTGTACAGGGATGGTGGGAGGAACCTTCATAATGGGCACAGCAGGTGTACAGACCTGGGAACTCAGTACAGGGATGGTGGGAACCCCTCATAATGGGCACCTCAGGTGTACAGACCCATGAACTCTGCACAGGGATGGTGGGAACCCCTCATAATGGGCACCATAGGTGTACAGACCCAGGAACTCTGCACAGGGATGGTGGGAACCCCACATAATGGGCACAGTAGGTGTACAGACCCAGGAACTCAGTACAGGGATGGTGGGAACCCCTCATAATGGGCAGAGTAGGTGTACAGACCCGAGAACTCAGTACAGGGATGGTGGAAGGAAGCCTTATAATGGGCACAGTAGGTGTACAGACCTGGGAACTCAGTACAGGGATGGTGGGAACCCCTCACAATGGGCACTGCAGGTGTACAGACCTGGGAATTTGGCACAGGGATGGTGGGAACCCCTCATAATGGGCACAGTGGGGCTGCAATTGACGGGTACAGTTTTACCTAGCAGTAATGATACATAATCACCTGATAAATGGCTATTTACAGCCCTGCATTACTAAAAGTTAAACTTTTCAGTTTGCGCCCCCCAAAAAATTTTGAGCACCAGCCGCCACTGTCAGGGACCATGTTTCCCTGATTTCTAAACGCAAAATGGAGACCCTATAAGTAGGCATGTTGGGCTGTATCACAATTTCGATCTCAAATCTATTGGTTTCTTCAGCCTTGAAAATCTACCCCAGCATAATCGTGGGGGTGATAGAGATAAAAAGCTCCTGCAATTGGAGACCAGATGGATATATTTGCTACAAGCTACCCGTTAGCCGGGACTCAACGAGGGCATCAGCTACAAGCCCTTCTTGTAACTGATGGCCTGTTGATACCAGCACAGTCCCTGGATTTCCTGCCTGCTGACCTCTTTCGGGGCAGGACCTGTGTTTGACTCCTCTTTTCTTGAACTGTCACTTGCCCTCACTCAGGGGGTACATATCAATGGTGTTCCGGGTGTGTGTGCCCACCCCGATGCCCGAGGGTGTGTTCCTGGAGGGACACTGCCTGTGCATTTCCTCCGTTATAGGAGGATCATATAACGAATGTTGTATTGCATTTATTTGTACACTGTGTGTACCATATACTATGATGTACTTCACTCCAAGTGAACAAAATTTAATGCCCCTATTTTAGATGTTTATATTTGTCCATGGCTATGTGTAGCTCTGATATTAAGCGATTGGATAAAACTTCCCCTTTTTTTTGTTTTTTCCACCTTTTGTGCTGTGATTTGCTCAGATTGATCCTTGTTTTGGCCACTAGATCCCCTGTATGGATGCCCAAGGGTGTGCATTGGGTTCTCCTCCCTCCATGTGAGGTGTTGGATGTCCCGGATGCACGCCCACACTGAGGTGCCTCTGTGTCAGAGCCTCCTGGACTTACAATGCACGGTGGCCAAAATCGCGGGTGTACGGGGGCGTGGCTATACAATCTCCTCCACCCCTGTGCGTGCACGTATCATCTTCCCGTTTGGCACTTCTCTGTGCTCCGGAAGTTCCCTCGAACTTCCGGTTTTCGGGTCTCAGTCTTTGGCGTCCGCTTTGCGTCATTGCGCCATGACGTCACACGCCACACATTTGACGCAATGGGGAGGGATACAAAAGGTCCACATGGCGGAAGCCATGTTAGGACCATCCGGGAGCCTGAGAGGAGTTTGGACACAATAGCAGGTGACCTTTTTTGGACTAGATGGGATTAAAATCCCTTTTTCTGCCATATAGAGACTTATTTTGTTTCTGTTTAATTTTTATATGGATAGGTGTGGACTTTGCTGTTTTGGGGATCTGATCTTCATTCATCTCCATATATATTTTTTCCTTGCATCCTCTACTGTTCCCTGCCATTGCCCTTGATGTGCAAGATGTAGGGATTACACTAGCAATAATATCATGCTAGGGCAAGATCTGATACAGGTGAGATTTTTGTGCAATGGGATAATCATGTACTATTGCTCCAATAGATATTATTTATCTTTATTACTTTTTTCTAACAACATCAATTTGTAACATTGCAGACTTTGACGTCCCCCCATCCTACCACACAGACTAGCAAGTCACCTGCATTTGTCCATCCATCACTATTTCTAACATTTTATTAGTAGGGTTTTAGGTGAGTGGGGTTCACTATAGGTACCTACCTGAACTCATACACTTCCCCCATATCCCTCTACCTTTCTTATGATGATTTATAATATATTGCAGGGTACACTGTTTGAAAGTGACTTGAATGATATATACCGTATATACTCGGGTATAAGCCGAGGTACCTACTTTTACCACAAAAAAAGGGAAAACGTATTGACTCGAGTATAAGCCTGGGGGGGGGGGGGGAATGTGCCCATTGCCACCTCACTGTGCCAATTGTCCAACCTTACTGTGCCCATTGCCATCTCACTGTGCCACCTCACTGTGCCCATTGCCACCTCACTGTGTCCATTGCAGCCTCCCTGTGCCCGAGTCAGTCAGTACCTGAAAATCTTCTTATTCCACGGCCAGTGTCCATTGTTTAAATCTCGCTGCTTTCTTCTGGTCCCTTCCGTGATAGGCGTTTCCAGCGAACACTGTGTTGAGTGTTGCGCCTATCACGGAGATCCTCTCATTCTCGGACTCCGTTTCCCAGCAGGCACTGTGTTCAGTGTTCCGCCAATCACGGACGTCGGACAAGAGAACGTCCATGATAGGCGCAACACTCAACACAGTGTTTGCTGGAAACGCCTATCGCGGAAGGGACCAGAAGAAAGCCGCGAGATTTAAACAATGGACGCCGGCCGCGGAATAAGAAGATTTTCAGGTACTGACTCGAGTATAAGCCGAGGGGTATACTTTCAGCCCTAAAAAAAGGGCTGAAAAACTTGGCTTATACTCGAGTATATACGGTACATCAAATCCCTCCCTACGGGTGATCTGGCAATTGGACAGGTTCCATCTGTGACTTTGCAGCATTATAGAGAAGCTTCCATGTGGACTGCAGCCCCATGCTCAAATGGAGAGGTAGGGAGTCTTACAGAGGCGGCTCTCTAATTAGGCAAATTAGGCGATCGCCTAAGGTCCCACACTCACAGGGGCCTCGCGGCAGCCTTATTTGCCTGTGATCAATACTAATGTCGACGCCATCGGATCTCTATCAACCCTCTCTCTTTATCACCTCCCACTCTCTCCCACCCTCTTGCATTGGCTGAATATGTCTGATGGGTGAGGAGGGTGCCCTGGAAGTGGTGCTGATCACCTGTGTGCTAGATCCGTGCATTTTCTGCAGCCATTTTTCTTGCTTGAATTATTTTTCCCCATTATGGGTGTGAGTGGGGCCTCATGTCTAAGTTTTGCCTAATGCCTCACAAAGCCTAGAGCCGCCTCTGGAGTCTTATTACATATGGAGGCAATCCTTTTGCTTTCTCTGCACATAGCCATGTGTGCTATAAAATATTTCTCTGCATTAAGCTGTATAACTAATATGTTTTTTCTGTTTTGTACACCTAAAGCTGACTGAACAATGATCTTCTCTATGTAAATGAAACTATATGTTCTTTCCTGATGAAGCCACCCCGGCGAAACATGTTGCTTTAAATGGACAAGAACATGTATGGAATCACAGGAATTCATTGCTACTGATAGGATGTTTTGTGTACACCTATATCCTTGAATATACTGTTCTTTGCATACTTTTATGTTATTTCTTAAATAAACTATTTTGTATATTTTTATACTAAAACGATTTTGAAGTGATCTCAGTATATGATGCACCGCATAAAGTCCCACATCTCCAATTTTTCACTTTGTCTCTAGTATTATAGGGATGTTGGTGCCATATTTAGCTTAAAATATTTCTTACTGATCCCTGCCATATTTCTTGACCATTTGTCTAATAGCACCTTTGCATAAAGCTGCAGCTCTGATATATTGGGATGAACCCTTCAATACTGGGTCCAGCTTGCATAAATATATTACAATGTCTAGTTTTCTATCATGCTGTTGGTGTAAGAACTCCAGTTTAAGGTTTCAAAAAGACAACTTTTTCCTGGCAATATTATAATTTCTCATTGCTTGCTCTGTTGTTAGTTTTAGCTAGATAACACAAGTCCTTAGTTTTTCCATCTGACATTATTTTCCTGATGTCATAACATAATACATGATAACAATACTCTGTGGTCATGCAGAGATGTCCAATAAATCCAAAGTATTCTTCTGCTTATACCACGGCACTTACAAGGAAAAGGGGCACATCATTTCACAATCCACACATTCTGCTTTGGATTTCAAAAATAAAAATATATAAAAACAAAAGGACCAACAATCTGTATATGACAGAACAGAAAGCTCTCAGCCAGATCAAAAACTATAAAACAACTGGCTGCAGGTGGCATCTATCCTAACAGGGTGTGTGGACTTAATCTGATGGGTCTGTTATATTTAAATTTTGTTTATTATTACTCTCACATCATGGACCGCACATCAAGTTATTATCAGACCTTAAGATTTCATCTTTGTTGAAAAATTTCTTGTGTATCCCATCCATCTTGGCTTTGTTAAATATTATGGCAGCTGTATTCCAATTAACTACTTAAGCCCCGGACCATTTCACTGGCCAAAGACCAGAGCATTTTTTGCGTCGCTTTAACTGACAATTGCGCGGTCGTGCGACGTGGCTCCCAAGCAAAATTGACGTCCTTTTTTTCCCACAAATAGACATTTCTTTTGGTGGTATTTGATCACCTCTGCATTTTTTTTTTTTATGCGCTATAAACAAAAATAGAGCGACAATTTTGAAAAAAATGCAATAGATTTTACCTTTTGCTATAATAAATATCCCCCAAAAAATCTATAAAAAAACTAAAATTTTCCACAGTTTTGGCCGATACGTATACTTCTACATATTTTTGGTTAAAAAAATGCAATAAGTGTATATTGATTGGTTTGCGCAAAAGTTATAGCATCTACAAAATAGGGGTAGTTTTATGGCATTTTTATTATTATTATTTTTTTACCAGTAATGGCGGCGATCTGCGATTTTTATCGTGACTGCGACTTTATGGCGGACACCTCGGACACTTTTGACACATTTTTGGGACCATTGTCATTTTTACAGCGACCGGTGCTATAAAAATGCACTGATTACTGTGAAAATTACACTGGCAGTGAAGGGGTTAGCCACTAGGTGGCGCTGAAGGGGTTATGTGTGTCCTAGGGAGTGATTCTAACTGTTAGGGGGCGTGGCTACGAGTGACACGTCACTGATCGCTGCTCCCGATGAGAGGGAGCAGACGATTAGTGACAGTGTCACTAGGTAGAATGGGGAGATGCATGTTTAGGAGAGGCTCTGAGGAGCGATCGCAGGTCGCTGATGGACATCACGGCCGCTGGCCACGCGCATCGGCTCTGGGGTCGCACCACAAGGCGCGCGCCCCCTAGAGCCCTTAAAGCGGCCGACGTACACCTACAGTGATTCATTCAGCCATGCCAACCTGCCGCTGTATAATGACGGCGGTTGGTCAGCAAGCGGTTAAATAATGCATTACAATTTAACTAAATCCATTTGATTTTAGTCAACTAAAATACAACTAAAATTAAAACTATTCGGATTACTAAAATATGACTAAAACTAAAATAGTCAAAAGATAATGGGGCAGCACAGTGGTGTAGTGGTTAGCACTTTCACCTAGCAGCAATAGGGTCGTTGGTTCCAATCCCAACCACGACACCATCTGCCTGGAGTTTGCATGTTCTCCCTGTGCTTGCATGGGTTTCCTCCGGTATCCTCCCACACTCCAAAGACATGCTGGTAGGTTAATCAGATCCTGTCTATAAATTGGCCCTAGTATGTGTATGTGTTTGTAAGCACATCGGGACCCTTTGGGTAAGACCACGCTATATCAAGATGCATCTCAACTCAACTCAACAATGACTAAAACTAAATTGAAATTTGACGTCAAAATTAACACTGGAAGATCTATTCTACACTCTGAGCACCACAGCTTTCCATAAATGTGATTTATTTTTGCTATTTCCGAAATGACTTTCCAGTTTCATTTAGCAGTTTTTATGGGTAATTGTTATTATTATAGTTCAGCATGGGATAATCATGAGGGAGCAGTGAGTTGAAGATCAAACATATTCAGAATGGGTAGCAGGCGTTGGCAAAGCTTGGCATGTCAGTAAGAGGGCATCTCAGGTGCACTGTAGACACTCGTAGGATGTTTGAGAAGATTTTACTTTTAGCAAAGCTCTGTCAAAAAAAAAAGTTTACCAAAAAGTTTTAAAAGCTTTTAGATAGTGCTTTACAAACGGTACTTCAAAAATGCGTGTTTTTCCTTTACTTTCCCTGCAAAGCCTCACAAATAGCTGTTGATCTTTACTGTGAAATCTACCTTAAACAGCTTTCTGTAATAGGGCGACAAAGCCGCTGCACTGCTCCTCTATGCTCCTGTTTTCCTACACACCTCCACAGATATCCTCCTGTAGCGCTACCCTCGTGAGGGCCGCTAATGGAATCTGTCTTCCGATACCTCTGACAACCTGGGTTCGGTCATTATTCCCAGATGACACAGATAATAAAGGACTCACACAATTCTGATGAAACAGTTAAAGTTTGTTTACTGTAGCAAGAAAGGCATATAAAGGTGAAGTACATAAACTTGTACTTTATGTAAATGTATCGGGTATATGCTTTTCTATCATGTTTGAATTTGGTGGGGGATCTGTGATGTGTGGTTCCCTGGGGCCCAGCGGGTGGCGCTGTCACTTTGGGCCCGGGGTTGAGCCATCGTTGCAGTGGCATACCCTTTTTGGCCTCTCGCAGCATGAGTGCAGCGGGGCGGGGGCTCCGCTGGGCTTGTTGAGGGAGGGTATAAAGGGGTCGGCCATTTTTGGTCCCGGGCACCTTTAGCCTGAGGTCTGTGGTTCGTGGTCGGTGTCCAGGCGGCCTAGGCCTGGACACCCGGAGCTCGTCTTCCACCCCAGGCACCTTCAGCCTGGGGTGAGGTACTCGGTTGGAGGCCTGGGGCCCAGTGTCCTCCGCTGGGCTCCGCGAGGAAAGGATTTCCTAGGGGACCTCGGGAGTGGGGTGCCCGAATCCAGAGGCGTAAGGGACCGGAGGAGCTACTCACCCGAAGACCTGGTGCAGCAGATTGCCGGTGCCGGGTGAGCCTCAGGATACCGCCCGGAGGGATGTCTTCCCAAACAGGGGCCAGGTGCAGTCAGGAGGAAGGTTCACCGTTCACCCGGTCGGTGGCAGCGACCAAGATTCTAAACAGGTGGTAGAGACCACGTGCAAAAAACATATTCGCTGTTAGAGGAATAGGAGAGTTCATTGTGCCTGGGCCTACTCGTATCCACACCCCCCTGTCTGTTCATTGAGGGAGTCCAACTGATTGTGTTTCATCCTGACATTGAAGAATAAAGGAGTGTTGGACTTTTATTGGTGTGGGGCTCAATTACTGGCAGACACTGTTCCACAGAAGAGGCGGAGGCTCCAACCTCAGAACACCGACCCGAAGGTAAAGGAACTTTGCTTACACCACATAAACATCTGCGGTGAAGGCTTGGCGTGGTGACCCCGCACTCTCTCCTCCAAGATACCCCTAGACAAGCAGAAACCAGCCAACAGCGGAGTGAGAGAGTGGAGGCCGCTACATAAATATCTCAGGTAACAAGTCACTATTGGTGAATGCAATAATACCATCAAGTAATATTTGTTAGTAAGAAATGCAAATAATGATTAAATACGGTCAACTTCTTTTTTAGGCAATTGGTACCTATGTGAACAGGCAGAAGAAAGGTAGGGGAATGACTTTTGACTATGTCAGACCACTCCTTCCTGTACCTCACCCCACAGGCACAAACACTATTGTAAATGGTCAAACATTCAGCAAACTGTTAGATTTGTAACTTGACTGGCTCCTTTAAACAGAGTCCCAGATAGCTGAAGGAAAACCCCTTTAGGCTCAAAACAATAGTCACTTGCAAAGGTTGAGATTAAAGTTGAAGTCTTTAGGTCTTCAGCTAGCATTTAAACAACTGAGTATTAGGGATGAGCTCGGTGTTCGAGTCGAACATAAATTCGCCTCGAACATCGGCTGTTCGACCGTTTGGCGAACATCGAACGATTTGGGCCATTCGCGCCAAATTCGAGTGACGCAAACGGCCCACAATACACTGCACCATCGCAGTGCAATCCCGGCGCTGTGATTGGCCAAGCATGCACTGTGACCCCGCATGCTTGGCCAATCACAGCGCCGGCAGCTAGGAGAGCCATAATTGGCCACAGGCAGGTTGCCTGTGGCCAATTATAGCTCAGGGGGTTTAGCACACGCCCCACACTATAAAAGGCCGCCAGCGCAGCGGCCTTGTGTAGTGTGTTCCGGCGCAGGGAAAGAGTTACATAGGCAGGGACAGTGTCAGTGCTATTTGTACCTCAAACTTGTGTGTAGGGAGAGAGAAGGATAGGCAGGGAGAGTGTCAGTGTCATATTCTTTGCTAAACCTTGTGTGCAGGGAGAGAGAAGGATAGGCAGGGGACAGTGTCAGTGTCACATTCTTTGCTAAACCTTGTGTGCAGGGAGAGAGAAGGATAGGCAGGGAGAGTGTCAGTGTGATATACTTTGATAAACCTTGTGTGCAGGGAGAGAGAAGGATAGGCAGGGGACAGTGTCAATGTCGTATTCTTTGCTAAACCTTGTGTGCAGGGAGAGAGAAGGATAGACAGGGAGAGTGTCAGTGTCATATACTTTGATAAACCTTTTGTGCAGGGAGAGAGAAGGATAGGCAGGGGACAGTGTCAGTGTCATTGTTGCTAAGCCTCCTGCACATTATACACCTGAAGTTAGCCCGTATTGCTGCTTTTTCCTGGTGTGTTACACCAACAGGCATTTGCAGCACTTACAGCGGGCGGAGTGTGCCTCCTGATCATATTACACCTGAAGTTAGCCTGTATTGCTGCTTTTTCCTGGTGTGTTACACCAACAGGCATTTGCGGCACTTACAGCGGGCGGAGTGTGCCTCCTGATCATATTACACCTGAAGTTAGCCTGTATTGCTGCTTTTTCCTGGTGTGTTACACCAACAGGCATTTGCGGCACTTACAGCGGGCGGAGTGTGCCTCCTGATCATATTACACCTGAAGTTAGCCTGTATTGCTGCTTTTTCCTGGTGTGTTACACCAACAGGCATTTGCAGCACTTACAGCGGGCGGAGTGTGCCTCCTGATCATATTACACCTGAAGTTAGCCTGTATTGCTGCTTTTTCTTGGTGTGTTACACCAACAGGCATTTGCAGCACCTACAGCAGGCGTAGTGTGATTCCTGCAAAATATACTCCTGAAGCTAGGCCTTATTGCTGGTTTTCCCATTTCCCTGCAGGCCATTAGAATGTCTGGAAGGCAAACAAGGAGAGGCAGACAGTCAGGAGCCAATAAAAGAGGGCAGGCAGGCTCTGTGTCTAGAGACAACAGTGCTGGTCGTGGACGCGGTGCATCGCCATCAGCACGTGGCCATGGGACACGCTTGTCCTTCTTTTCGGCAGCTGGACGTGTTGAGCCGCATCATGCCGAAGACTTGGTAGAGTGGATGACCAAGCCCTCCTCATCCTCTCTCACCCAGGCTCAGGGTACTGGCAAAGCAGCTGCCAAAGCGTCCTCTTCCCTGGTATCAATGTCATCATCAGTCACTCCTTCCCTAGACCAACCATGTCCTCCTGAGGAGTCCCCTGAACTGTTTGAGCACAGTGTTGGGTACATGCTCCAGGAGGATGCCCAGCGTTTCGAAGGGTCTCATGATGATACCCAGCTAGAGGAAGGCAGTAGCGTGAGAGCAGAGAGAGGGGATGCTCAAGAAGGACACCAATCTGGCACGTGGGTGCCCAATAGGAGAGAGGAGGAGGAGGAGGATGAGGAGGAGGCACATCTCCAACGAGGCAGGATGCCCTCGGGGGGCCAGCGTAAGGGCAGCACACCGACGGAATCACACCGCAGAGCTCCACCTGTGCAGGGCGCTGCCTCTGCCCGTTATTCAAAAAGTTCTTTCGTGTGGGCCTTTTTTGAGTCGAGTGCATCAGATCGCACAGCTGCTGTTTGCAACATATGTCTCAAGCGTATATCGCGTGGCCAAAACATCACCCGCTTGGGCACCACATGCTTGACCAGACATATGTTGACCTGCCATGCAGCTCGTTGGCAAGCCTACCTTAAAGACCCACACCAAAGAACAAAGCGGACCTCTTCTTGCACCGCATCAGCTGGGATCTCCAACCCCACTATACCTTCAGTCCTCTCTGAAACCTGCACTGAGACGAATGAAGGTGTAGATGTAGGTGTGTAACAGCCAAGTACTTGCGGGCACTCTGCTAGCAGTACACCGACGTCCGATTCTAGCAGGCAAATTTCCCTGCCCCAGCTGCTGGACCGTCGAAAGAAGTTCACTCCCAGCCATCCACATGCCCAGCGGTTGAATGCTAGCTTGGCTAAATTGCTAGCGCTTCAACTGCTGCCTTTTCAGTTGGTAGACTCGGCCCCCTTCCGTGAGTTTGTGCAATGTGCGGTTCCTCAGTGGCAGGTTCCCAAACGCCACTTTTTCTCACGGAAGGCGATTCCGGCTCTACCGGCATGTGGAAGGCAATGTCTTGGCCTCGCTGGACAGGGCGGTCAGCAGTAAGGTGCATATTACCGCTGACTCATGGTCCAGCAGGCATGGACAGGGACGTTACCTTTCTTTCACGGCCCATTGGGTCACTCTTTTGGCCACTGGGAAGGATGCAGGACAAGGTGCAGTAGTGTTGGAGGTTGTTCCACCGCCACGCCTCCAAAATGCTACTACTGGTTGTGACACACCTCTGTCCTCCACCCCTCCTCTTCTTCTTCCTCCATGGCCTCTTCCTGTGCTTTGTCCTCGGAACCAGCGGTGCTCCGTAGGCGTTCAAGGGGCTACGCAAGTACGCAGGCAAAAAGATGCCATGCCGTGCTTGCGCTGGTGTGTTTGGGGGACAGGAGCCACACTGGGGCAGAGGTTCTGTCTGCTCTGCAGGGGCAGGCCGAGAGGTGGTTGACGCTACGCCAGCTTAAGCCAGGAATGGTAGTTTGCGACAATGGCACCAACCTCCTCTCCGCTCTTCGACAGGGACAACTGACCCATGTGCCCTGTGTGGCTCACGTCCTTAACCTGGTGGTGCAGCGGTTCTTGGGCTGGTACCCGGGCTTACAGGATGTCCTGAGGCAGGCCAGGAAAGTCTGTGCATTTCCGCAGATCTTATAATGCCAGTGCTCGCCTGGCTGAGCTGCAAAAGGAGTTGAACCTGCCCAAGAACCGCCTTATATGTGACATGCCCACCAGGTGGAACTCAACGTTGGCCATGCTGCAGCGGCTGCACACGCAGCAGAGGGCCATCAATGAGTACCTGTGTGACTACGGCACCAGGACAGGGTCAGGGGAGCTCAGGTTTTTTTCACCACGCCAGTGGGGCATGATCAGGGATGCATGCACTGTCCTGGCACCATTTGAGGAGGCCACGAGGATGGTGAGCAGTGACAGTGCATGCATCAGTGACACTGTACCTCTTGTCCACCTGTTGGAACATACGCTGCGTGGAATAATGGACAGGGCACTTGAGGCAGAACAGAGGCAGGAAGAGGAGGACTTCCTTGCCTCTCAAGGCCCCCTTTACCCAGACAGTGTTCCTTCTGTCCCACCCATCGCACAGGAAGAAGAGGAGGAGGAGGAGGATTGTGTCAGCATGGAGGTGGAGCCTGGCACTCAGCATCATCATCAGCAGTCTTTTAGGGATGATTTGCAGTCCCAAGAAACCAGTGGACTTGTACGTGGCTGGGAGGAGGTGGCTGCGGCTCAGGTCGTCCTTAGTGACCCAGAGGACTCCGGACCGAATGCCTCAGCTAACCTACGCTGCATGGCCTCCCTGATCCTGCAAAGTCTGCGGAAGGATCCTCGTATTCTTCGGATCAAGGAGAGGGACCATTACTGGCTGGCCACTCTCCTTGATCCACGGTACAAGGGTAAGGTTGCGGACCTTATCTTACCGTTGCAGAGGGAGCAGACGATGAGACAACTCCGGGAGGCCTTGCAGAAAGGTCTGTGCAACGCGTTCCCAGAGACTGGGAGGTTACAAACTACTGGTCCTGGGCAACGAGTTGCTGAGGCTTTGGTCAGTCAAAGAAGGAGCGGTGGGGAAGGTGGCCGTCTGACCGATGCGTTCAGACAATTCTTTAGTCCGCAGCCCCAAGGTATGATCGGTTCCAGCAACCATCGCCAGCGTCTGAAATACATGGTGCAGGAATACCTAGGGGCAAGGTCAGACTTGGACACCTTCCCCACCGAAAATCCTCTGGCTTTCTGGGTCTTGAGGATGGATCACTGGCCAGAGCTTGCACAGTATGCAATTGAGCTACTGGCCTGTCCTGCATCCAGCGTTCTTTCAGAACGCACATTCAGTGCTGCTTCAGAATTTGTCACGGATCACAGGGTGCGCCTGTCCACCGACTCTGTTGATCGATGAACCAGTCTTGGATCACCACCAGCTACCAAACACCTGAAGCTGATATAACAGACTCATTTATTTTCAAATGTCACATCCCTTCAAGACTGATGCTGATGCTGAGAGACTGTCCTGTTATGTTGACTGACTATCCTCCTCCTCCTCCTCCTCAATGATCCGATTGATGATGATAGCTTGGAAGATCATTTTTGTTTCTGGGTGCCGCCACCAGTGGCTAAGGCCCAATTTTTCAGCCCCTGTTTAACAGGGGCATGTAATTACAATTTTTTTATGCAATGCTTTGCAGCATGGCTCATTCCTGCACTCCAACTAGAGTATCTGGGAGAGGTTGCAGTGTCGTGGCACCAGCACCAGTGGCTAAGGCCCAATTTTTCAGCCCCTGTTTAACAGGGGCGTGTTATTACAATTGTTTATGCAATGCTTTGCAGCAGGGCTCATTCCTGCACTCCAACTAGAGTATCTGGGAGAGGTTGCAGTGTCGTGGCACCAGCACCAGTGGCTAAGGCCCAATTTTTCAGCCCCTGTTTAACAGGTGTTGTGGAGATTTTTATGGAAATGTATTAATGTATGTTGTCAGATGTCCCCCCAGTGTCAGTTTTGCTGTAATGCGCTCATCTGAGCGTATTTGCACATACAGACGTTGGTGGAAGATCGGTGGCGGGAAAATCTTCCTATGGAAACAGCGATGTTTGCTGCATTTAGAGATGTTGTTTTGCGCCCCGTTGGGGGAACTGGCCAGCCCCTGGCGAGGGGCGTTGAATGACTCAGAGCGCACATATCTGTGTCCACAGGAACAGTAGCATAACTATAAAATAATTGTGGTCCATTTGAGGCATAATTGTTATGTAGTTTCCGTCATTTGGTAACAGTGTATGTCACTGTTAGTCAATTTGAATGAACATTGTATCTGTTTGGAAGGATGTCCTTGTATGGTCATTCTCCTGTGGAAGGAACATCCTGTGATGTCCCCGCCCATGGGGGGAGGTGACTGGTTGCTGCAACCACTCACCTCCTGTCTTGAGATCTTTTGAGTTTAATAAAAGCCTATGATTAGGCGTCGGCTGGACAGTCTATGCTGGGATGGCCTGACGATAAGATCTATGTGTGAGCCTTGCTTCTTGGATGGATGATGGGATGAACGGTGAGTGGATTTTAGCAAACTTAAAGATAGCATTATTGCAAAAAGATGAATCTAAAGTGTGTGCTTATAGAGCACAGGAAATATAGGCTGTGTGCTCTGCAAACAACCCATATTTCCACGACACAGGGGCGTGTAATTACAATTTTTGATGCAATACTTTGCAACAGGGCTCATTGCTGTGCTCCAAGTACAGTATCTGTGAGGGGTTGCAGTGTTGTGACACCAGTGCCTAAGGCCCAATTTTTCTGCCCCTGTTTAACAGGGGCATGTAATTATAATTCTTGATCTAATAATTCACAGCAGGGCCCATTCCTGCGCCCACCAAGAGTAACTGTGAGGCCTTACTGTGTTGTGTCAACACCACCACCACCAAAGGCCCAATTTTTCAGCCCCTGTTCAACAGGGGCATGCAATTACAATTCTTGATCTAATAATTCACAGCAGGGCCCATTCATGCACCCACCAAGAGTAACTGTGAGGGCTCACAGTGTTGTGGCAACACCAACATGTAAGGGGCAAATTTCAGCTGAGTATATACGGCAGGCCCTTACTTTCAAACATCCAACTTACAAACGACTACTCCTTGCAAACGGAAGGATACAACAGGAAGTGAGAGGAAATCTACCCCTAGGAAGGCAAATTCTCTCCTGTAAGAGTTAATATGGGGAAAAAGTGTCTCCTCTCCACTGATGCTTTATCACCAATTCTTGTTTCAATAAAAACCCCAAATTTTCAAAAAACATTTGT
The DNA here is from genome assembly GCA_029206835.1 of Rana muscosa. NCBI lineage: Eukaryota > Metazoa > Chordata > Amphibia > Anura > Ranidae > Rana > Rana muscosa. The sequence goes on from CM055116.1 coordinate 573,206,679, forward strand.
CATTAGGACGGAAAGTGAGGTGAACTGTTCTGAACAGGTGCACAATGCACAGACAGCAAAACAAATGTTACAGGGGTGATAACCCTTCCCTATGTTTTCCAAAAAGCTTAAAAATAGATTTTTTGGCTGGAGCTACACTTAAACAATGTACCTGTTCAAAATTACAAACAGATTCTACATAAGAACAAACCTACAGTCCCTGTCTTGTATGCACCGCCTGTATACGGCTGTTCAGAGTATATAGGGCCTTTTTTATTTTGTGTGCGGGGTTCCCCTTAATATCCATACAAGACCCAAAGGGGCTGGTAATGGGCTGGGGTAAGGGGGGGGGGCTGTGATGGGGTAGCTATGCCATTTTTCTTAAAGATTTTCATCCATATTACCGGGACCAGACATTACATTAAAGCCGCAAGCAGTTTTAAATGGCTTTTTTTCCTTTAGAAATTTAATTTTGTACAGGGACAGTTCTAAACACGGGAAACACATGGCACTTCACAGGCATACTTTAGACACCCCCCAGGTACGATATTTAAAGGAATATTTGACTTTTTTTTTTCACTTTATGCATCATTAAAATGACTGCTCCCGAAAAACGGCCGTTTTTAAAACTTTTTTTTGGATTGATACATGTCCCCTGGTGCAGAACCCGGGTTCCCAAACCCTTTTTAGGACAATAACATGCATATTAGTCATTATAATTAGCACTTTAGATTTCGAACGTTCGCATCCATTGTATTTAATAGGGTTCTAAAGTTCGTGCGAACTTTCGGTCCGTTCGCGGGTTCTGGTGCGAACCGAACCCGGGGGTGTTCGGCTCATCACTACTGAGTATGAAGCAATCCTGAATGGTAGAGCAGAGCAATTCAGCTGGTATGGTTTAGCAAACAAAGAATGCAGAATCTTCCTGTGTTGTTTGAGTACAACGTGATCATTGTGACTGTTTGCTTAAAGGTATTGTAATCTGTGGTACTACAGATACCAGCAAGGTGAATAAAGACAATGGTGTCTATGTATACAGTGTCTATGTGGCTGGATGGGCAGTTGCCCGCTCACCGATACTGTAATTGAGGATGCTGATGATGAGGATAGTGGCTTTACAGGATCTCCCTCAGGGTCTTGGCTCAGGGGATGGCGTCCGACCTCCGCCAGACCGCGCCGCGGCCTGCCTGGATCAGCTGTAGGGATGAGCTTCGTGTTCGAGTCGAACATACGTTCGACTCGAACATCGGCTGTTCGATCGTTCGACGAAGATCGAACGATTTGGGCCGTTCGCGCCAAAATCGAGTGATGCAAACGGCCCACAATGCACTACGCCATCGCAGTGTCATCCAGGCGCTGTGATTGGCCAAGCATGCACTGTGACCCCGCATGCTTGGCCAATCACAGCGCCGGCAGCGAGGAGAGCAATGATTGGCCACAGGCAGGATGCCTGTGGCCAATTATTGCTGAGGGTGTTTAGTACATGCCCCACACTATAAAAGGCCGCCAGCACGGCGGCCTAGTGTAGTGTGTTCCGGAGCAGGGAAAGACAAGCATAGGCAGGGACAGTGACATTTATTTCTTTCTTGCTTAACCTGGATTCCTTTAGTTTAGGGAAAGAGAAGGATAGGTAGGGAGAGTGTCAGTGTGTTTTACTGTGCGAATCCTTGTTTCTAGGGACAAAGAAGGAAAGTGAGGGGAATTCTCCTTGTGCTATAGTGTGCTTTAAAAAAACATTTTTTCTAGGGACAGAAAACTCTAGGTAGGGAGAGTGTCAGTTTCTTTCACTGTGCGAGTCCTTGTTTCTAGGGACAAAGAAGGAAAGTGAGGGGAATTCTCCTTGTGCTATAGTGTGCTTTAAAAAAACATTTTTTCTAGGGACAGAAAACTCTAGGTAGGGAGAGTGTCAGTGTCTTTTACTGTGCGAGTCCTTGTTTCTAGGGACAAAGAAGGAAAGTGAGGGGAATTCTCCTTGTGCTATAGTGTGCTTTAAAAAAACATTTTTTCTAGGGACAGAAAACTCTAGGTAGGGAGAGTGTCAGTGTCTTTTACTGTGCGAGTCCTTGTTTCTAGGGACAAAGAAGGAAAGTGAGGGGAATTCTCCTTGTGCTATAGTGTGCTTTAAAAAAACATTTTTTCTAGGGACAGAAAACTCTAGGTAGGGAGAGTGTCAGTTTCTTTCACTGTGCGAGTCCTTGTTTCTAGGGACAAAGAAGGAAAGTGAGGGGAATTCTCCTTGTGCTATAGTGTGCTTTAAAAAAACATTTTTTCTAGGGACAGAAAACTCTAGGTAGGGAGAGTGTCAGTGTCTTTTACTGTGCGAGTCCTTGTTTCTAGGGACAAAGAAGGAAAGTGAGGGGAATTCTCCTTGTGCTATAGTGTGCTTTAAAAAAACATTTTTTCTAGGGACAGAAAACTCTAGGTAGGGAGAGTGTCAGTGTCTTTTACTGTGCGAGTCCTTGTTTCTAGGGACAAAGAAGGAAAGTGAGGGGAATTCTCCTTGTGCTATAGTGTGCTTTAAAAAAACATTTTTTCTAGGGACAGAAAACTCTAGGTAGGGAGAGTGTCAGTTTCTTTCACTGTGCGAGTCCTTGTTTCTAGGGACAAAGAAGGAAAGTGAGGGGAATTCTCCTTGTGCTATAGTGTGCTTTAAAAAAACATTTTTTCTAGGGACAGAAAACTCTAGGTAGGGAGAGTGTCAGTTTCTTTCACTGTGCGAGTCCTTGTTTCTAGGGACAAAGAAGGAAAGTGAGGGGAATTCTCCTTGTGCTATAGTGTGCTTTAAAAAAACATTTTTTCTAGGGACAGAAAACTCTAGGTAGGGAGAGTGTCAGTGTCTTTTACTGTGCGAGTCCTTGTTTCAAGGGACAAAGAAGGAAAGTGAGGGGAATTCTCCTTGTGCTATAGTGTGCTTTAAAAAAACATTTTTTCTAGGGACAGAAAACTCTAGGTAGGGAGAGTGTCAGTGTCTTTTACTGTGCGAGTCCTTGTTTCTAGGGACAAAGAAGGAAAGTGAGGGGAATTCTCCTTGTGCTATAGTGTGCTTTAAAAAAACATTTTTTCTAGGGACAGAAAACTCTAGGTAGGGAGAGTGTCAGTTTCTTTCACTGTGCGAGTCCTTGTTTCTAGGGACAAAGAAGGAAAGTGAGGGGAATTCTCCTTGTGCTATAGTGTGCTTTAAAAAAACATTTTTTCTAGGGACAGAAAACTCTAGGTAGGGAGAGTGTCAGTGTCTTTTACTGTGCGAGTCCTTGTTTCTAGGGACAAAGAAGGAAAGTGAGGGGAATTCTCCTTGTGCTATAGTGTGCTTTAAAAAAACATTTTTTCTAGGGACAGAAAACTCTAGGTAGGGAGAGTGTCAGTTTCTTTCACTGTGCGAGTCCTTGTTTCTAGGGACAAAGAAGGAAAGTGAGGGGAATTCTCCTTGTGCTATAGTGTGCTTTAAAAAAACATTTTTTCTAGGGACAGAAAACTCTAGGTAGGGAGAGTGTCAGTTTCTTTCACTGTGCGAGTCCTTGTTTCTAGGGACAAAGAAGGAAAGTGAGGGGAATTCTCCTTGTGCTATAGTGTGCTTTAAAAAAACATTTTTTCTAGGGACAGAAAACTCTACGTAGGGAGAGTGTCAGTTTCTTTCACTGTGCGAGTCCTTGTTTCTAGGGACAAAGAAGGAAAGTGAGGGGAATTCTCCTTGTGCTATAGTGTGCTTTAAAAAAAAAAATTTCTAGGGACAGAAAACTCTAGGTAGGGAGAGTGTCAGTTTCTTTCACTGTGCGAGTCCTTGTTTCTAGGGACAAAGAAGGAAAGTGAGGGGAATTCTCCTTGTGCTATAGTGTGCTTTAAAAAAACATTTTTTCTAGGGACAGAAAACTCTAGGTAGGGAGATGTCAGTTTCTTTCACTGTGCGAGTCCTTGTTTCTAGGGACAAAGAAGGAAAGTGAGGGGAATTCTCCTTGTGCTATAGTGTGCTTTAAAAAAACATTTTTTCTAGGGACAGAAAACTCTAGGTAGGGAGAGTGTCAGTTTCTTTCACTGTGCGAGTCCTTGTTTCTAGTGACAAAGAAGGAAAGTGAGGGGAATTCTCCTTGTGCTATAGTGTGCTAAAGCATTCCTCATCAACCATATTTGAAATCCTTGTTTTTTGGACAGTCAGGGAAATTGTCGTTGTGCTATTCTGTGCAAAAGCAATCATCCTCAACCATATTTAGAAATCCTTAAGTAAAGGGACAGAGAAGGACACCTGAAGGTAGCCCTTATTGCTTTTTTCCCATCTCCCTGCAGGCCATCTATTAGAATGTCTGGAAGGCAAACAAGGAGAGGCAGACAGTCAGGAGGCAATAAAAGAGGGCAAGCAGGCTCTGTGTCTGGGGGCAACAGTGCTGGTCGTGGACGCGGTGCATTGTCATCAGCACATGGCCATGGGACACGCTTGTCCTTCTTTTCGGCAGCTGGACATGTTGAGCCACATCATGCCGAAGACTTGGTAGAGTGGATGACCAAGCCCTCCTCCTCCTCCTCATCCTCTCTCACCCAGGCTCAGGGTACTGGCAAAGCAGCTGCCAAAGCGTCCTCTTCCCTGGTATCAATGTCAGACTCATCATCAGTCACTCCTTCCCTAGACCCACCATGTCCTCCTCCTGAGGAGTCCCCCGAACTGTTTGAGCACAGTGTTGGGTACATGCTCCAGGAGGATGCCCAGCGTTTCGAAGGGTCTGATGATGAAACCCAGCTACAGGAAGGCAGTAGCGTGAGAGCAGACAGAAGGGATGCTCAAGAAGGACACCAATCTGGCAGTCATGTTCCAGCAGCTGCAGCATACTGCCAGATTGGCTCCAGTGATGAGGAGGGAGGGGATGATGAGGTCACTGACTCCACGTGGGTGCCTAATAGGAGAGAGGAGGAGGAGGAGGATGAGGAGGAGGCACATCTCCAACGAGGCAGGATGCCCTTTGGTGGCCAGCGTAAGGGCAGTACACCGAAGGAATCACACCGCAGAGCTCCGCCTGTGCAGGGCGCTGCCTCTGCCCGTCATTCAAAAAGTTCTTTGGTGTGGGCCTTTTTTGAGGCTAGTGCATCAGATCGCACAGCTGCTGTTTGCAACATATGTCTCAAGCGTATATCGCGTGGCCAAAACATCAGCCGCTTGGGTACCACATGCCTGACCAGACATATGTTGACTTGCCATGCAGCTCGTTGGCAAGCCTACCTCAAAGACCCACACCAAAGAACAAAGCGGACCTCTCCTTGCACCGCATCAGCTGGGATCTCCAACCCCACTATGACTTCAGTCCTCTCTGAAACATGCACTGAGAGGAATGAAGGTGTAGAATTAGGTGTGTCACAGCCAAGTACTTGCGGCCACTCTGCTAGCAGTACACCGACGTCCGATTCTAGCAGGCAAATTTCCCTGCCCCAGCTGCTGGACCGTCGAAAGAAGTTCACTCCCAGCCATCCACATGCCCAGCGGTTGAATGCTAGCTTGGCTAAATTGCTAGCGCTTCAACTGCTGCCTTTTCAGTTGGTAGACTCGGCCCCCTTCCGTGAGTTTGTGCAATGTGCGGTTCCTCAGTGGCAGGTTCCCAAACGCCACTTTTTCTCACGGAAGGCTATTCCAGCTCTCTACCGGCATGTGGAAGGCAATGTCTTGGCCTCGCTGGACAGGGCGGTCAGCGGTAAGGTGCATATTACCGCTGACTCATGGTCCAGCAGGCATGGACAGGGACGTTACCTTTCTTTCACGGCCCATTGGGTCACTCTTTTGGCAGCTGGGAAGGATGCAGGACAAGGTGCAGTAGTGTTGGAGGTTGTTCCACCGCCACGCCTCCAAAATGCTACTACTGGTTGTGACACACCTCTCTCCTCCACCCCCTCCTCTTCTTCTTCCTCCATGGCCTCTTCCTGTGGTTTGTCCTATGAACCAGCGGTGCTCCGTAGCCGTTCACGGGGCTACGCAAGTACGCAGGCAAAAAGATGCCATGCCGTGCTTGCGCTGGTGTGTTTGGGGGACAGAAGCCACACTGGGGCAGAGGTCCTGTCTGCTCTGCAGGGCCAGGCCGAGAGGTGGTTGACGCCACGCCAGCTTAAGCCAGGAATGGTGGTTTGCGACAATGGCACCAACCTCCTCTCCGCCCTCCGACAGGGACAACTGACCCATGTGCCCTGTGTGGCTCACGTCCTTAACCTGGTGGTGCAGCGGTTCTTGGGCAGGTACCCGGGCTTACAGGATGTCCTGAGGCAGGCCAGGAAAGTCTGTGTGCATTTCCGCAGATCTTATAATGCCAGTGCTCGCCTGGCTGAGCTGCAAAAGGAGTTGAACCTGCCCAAGAACCGCCTTATATGTGACATGCCCACCAGGTGGAACTCAACGTTGGCCATGCTGCAGCGGCTGCACACGCAGCAGAGGGCCATCAATGAGTACCTGTGCGACTACGGCACCAGGACAGGGTCAGGGGAGCTTGGTTTTTTTTCTCCACGCCAGTGGGGCATGATCAGGGATGCATGCACTGTCCTGGCACCATTTGAGGAGGCCACGAGGATGGTGAGCAGTGACAGTGCATGCATCAGTGACACTGTACCTCTTGTCCACCTGTTGGAGCACACGCTGCGTGGAATAATGGACAGGGCACTTGAGGCAGAACAGAGGCAGGAAGAGGAGGACTTCCTTGCCTCTCAAGGCCCCCTTTACCCAGACAGTGTTCCTTCTGTCCCACCCATCGCACAGGAAGAGGAGGAGGAGGAGGAGGAGGAGGAGGATTGTGTCAGCATGGAGGTGGAGGCTGGCACTCAGCATCATCAGCAGCAGTCTTTTAGGGATGATTTACAGTCCCAAGAAACCAGTGGACTTGTACGTGGCTGGGAGGAGGTGGCTGCGGATCATGTCGTCCTTAGTGACCCAGAGGACTCCGGAGCGAATGCCTCAGCAAACCTACGCTGCATGGCCTCCCTGATCCTGCAAAGTCTGCGGAAGGATCCTCGTATTCTTCGGATCAAGGAGAGGGACCATTACTGGCTGGCCACTCTCCTTGATCCACGGTACAAGGGTAAGGTTGCGGACCTTATGTTACGTTCGCAGAGGGAGCAGAGGATGAGACAACTCCGGGAGGCCTTGCAGAAAGGTCTGTGCAACGCGTTCCCAGAGACTGGGAGGTTACAAACTCCTGGTCCTGGACAACGAGTTGCTGAGGCTTCGGCCAGTCAAAGAAGGAGCGGTGGGGAAGGTGGCCGTCTGACCGATGCGTTCAGACAATTCTTTAGTCCGCAGCCCCAAAGTATGATCGGTTCCAGCAACCATCGCCAGCGTCTGATAAACATGGTGCAGGAATATCTAGGGGCAAGGTCAGCTTTGGACACCCCTCCCCCACCGAAAATCCTCTGGCTTACTGGGTCTTGAGGATGGATCACTGGCCAGAGCTTGCACAGTATGCAATTGAGCTACTGGCCTGTCCTGCATCCAGCGTTCTTTCGGAACGCACATTCAGTGCTGCTGGAGGATTTGTCACGGATCACAGGGTGCGCCTGTCCACCGACTCGGTTGATCGACTGACTTTCATCAAGATGAACCAGTCTTGGATCACCACCAGCTACCACACACCTGATGCTGATATAACAGACTAATTGATTTTAACATGTCACATCCCTTCAAGACTGATGCTGATGCTGAGTGCCTGTGCTGTTATGTTGACTGGCTATCCTCCTCCTCCGAGTCCTCAATGATACGATTGATGATGATAGCTTGGAAGATCATTTTTGTTTATGGGTGCCGCCACCAGTGGCTAAGGCCCAATTTTTCAGCCCCTGTTTTACAGGGGCGTGTAATTACAATTTTTTTAGCAATAATTTGCCATAGGGCTCATTGCTGTGCTCCAAGTACAGTATCTGTGAGGGGTTGGAGTGTTGTGGCACCAGTGCCTAAGGCCCAATTTTTCAGCCCCTGTTTAAAAGGGGCGTGTCATTACAATTTTTGAAGCAATACTTTGCAACAGGGCTCATTGCTGTGCTCCAAGTACAGTATCTGTGAGGGGTTGTAGTGTTGTGCCACCAGTGCCTAAGGCCCAATTTTTCAGCCCCTGTTCAACAGGGGCATGCAATTACAATTCTTGATCTAATAATTCACAGCAGGGCCCATTGCTGCACCCACCAAGAGTAACTCTGAGGGCTTACAGTGTTGTGGCAACGCCACCACCACCACCACCACGAAAGGCCCAATTTTTCAGCCCCTGTTCAACAGGGGCATGCAATTACAATTCTTGATCTAATAATTCACAGCAGGGCCCATTGCTGCACCCACCAAAAGTAACTGTCAGGGCTTACAGTGTTGTGGCACCAGCACCACCATCAAAGGCCCAATTTTTACTACCACTGTTCAACAATTATATGTAATTAAAATTCCTGATATAATAGTTGACAGCAGGGCGTTCCAGCACCAACCAAGAGTAACTGTGAGTGCTTACAGTGTTGTGCCAACACCAACAACTAAGGGGCCTATTTCTGCAGAGTATATACGGCAGGTCCCTACTTTCAAACATCCAACTTACAAACGACTCCTACTTGCAAACGCAAGAAGACAACAGGAAGTGAGAGGAAATCTACCACTAGGAAGGAAAATTCTCTCCTGTAAGAATAAATATGGGAGAAAGGTGTCTCCTCTGTACTGATGCTTTATCAGCAATCCTTGTTTCAAGAAAAACACCACATTTCAAAAACAGTTGTCATTGGGACGGAAAGTGAGGTGAAATGTTCTGAACAGGGGCACAGACAGCAAAACAAATGTTACAGGGGTGATAACCCTTACCTATGTTTTCCAAAAAGTTTAAAAATAGATTTTTGGGCTGGAGCTACACTTCAACAATGTACCTGTTCAAAATTACAAACACATTCTACATAAGAACAAACCTACAGTCCCTGTCTTGTATGCACCGCCTGTATACGGCTGTTCAGAGTATATAGGGCCTTTTTTATTTTATGTGCGGGGTTCCCCTTAATATCCATACAAGACCCAAAGGGGCTGGTAATGGGCTGGGGTAGGGGGGGGGGGGGGTCATGGGGTAGCTATGCCATTTTTCTTAAAGATTTTCATCCATATTACCGGGACCAGACATTACATTAAAGCCGCAAGCAGTTTTAAATGGCTTTTTTTTCCTTTAGAAGTTTCATTTTGTGCAGGGACAGTTCTAAACACGGGAAACACGTGGCACTTCACAGGCATACTTTAGACACCCCCCAGGTACGATATTTAAAGGAATATTTGACTTTTTTTTTTTTCACTTTATGCATCATTAAAATGACTGCTCCCGAAAAACGACCGTTTTTAAAACTTCTTTTTGCATTGATACATGTCCCCTGGTGCACAACCCGGGTTCCCAAACCCTTTTTAGGACAATAACATGCATAATAGTTGTTATAATTAGCACTTTAGAATTCGAACGTTCGCATCCATTGTATTTAATAGGGTTCTAATGTTCGTACGAACTTTCGGTCCGTTCGCGGGTTCTGGTGCGAACCGAACCCGAGGGTGTTCGGCTCATCACTAATCAGCTGTAAACATGGTGTAGATGGAGCAGAAGCATCCTCCAGGCTGCTGCTGGACAGTAAAGCGTTGCTGTCCACAGATGCCCCTAGAATACACGTGTGGTGACTCTTTCTTGCACAGTCCTTGACTCGGCCACAGCACACCCAGACACAGAGTCCCTGCTTACAGATCCAGGCTGGGGTCCCAAGAGAGCGATCTAGGCCTAGCACAGCCTTTTTATCAGCTCTCCCAGTAGTCTGCTCTTCTCTCCCAGCCGTCTGATAGTTGTAGTCCTAAACAGTTCAATCTGAATGTGAAACTTGAGTCCTGGGACTACAATTCCCTGTATTCCCTTTGCTCCCTGGTAGTAATCACTCTGCTGGCAGGATGTGATGGCACAGAGTCTTAGCTGGCACTAGAGGGAAATAATCTCGCAATGTTGCAGAGTGTCTTCTGTTACTGCAGGTAAGGTAGCCGGCTCCTGGCTACACTATCCTCTCTTTATTTATGCTGTGTGAGTGCTCTTTAGAGGCATAATGAGGGAGGGTGCTTTCATGTTGTACAGCACCCCGATGGCCCTTCCCACCAGCCATGATTTGTCTACATTGCATAGATAGGCACAGAGACTTAATGATGGTGCCACTGGGTTTCAAATAAGGTATATATAATAGAAACAGAAAGGTTTAATGCCAAAAATTTCATTAGTATGTTGGAGAGGCAGATGGGAGGAAATAGGGAAGGCAACATCAAAACAGATTAAACTTCAAGGGACTCTAAACCCTGGTTTAAAAAGAAATTTAAGTATGTATTCTTTACTCACAATGTTCCTTTTATTGTTCTCAGGCTGCTCCAAAGCTCCAAATTCCTATTTGATGTGCTGCGGTGATCTGACTTTCTGTTGGATGGTCTCCATGGTCCCACTGTATGTGGGAATGTAGCCACCCTCTTTTGTTCACACCTGAGATGAACTAGGGCGGTAATGGCGAACCTTTTTTCTAAAACAAGGCTTTAGTAACACTTTAAGTAGTGGATGTGCATGCATTATTTTGTAGAATAATGAGTTTGTCAATTTCAGCCTTATAGAGAATAAAATAGAAAAGCTTGTTAAGATATTTTATTTTTATTCTTTATTTTATTTTATCAAAAATATCACCATACAAAATTTATAAAACATTGCAAACAATACAATTTACAACCTATCGACAATTTTACCTTCTAAGATTATACAATAAACCCTACCCTTCCCCACCCACCCTCCCCTCCCTTTTCCTATCCCACCTCCCCCCTCCCCCGCTCTCACTTGGTAGAAATCTTATTTTCATCTGTTTCTACTGGGTTCCCATTTTTCTCATCGCTTATTGTCACTACATAGCTCCACGTCTTTTTAAACGCTTTCCAACTATCCCATTTATCCGCTAGTCCCTCAACTTTTTCCTCCACTTTATTCCTCAGACTTTCCATATTATGTTTCTTTAACTATACCTGTCCAATCCCGAATTTTGGGGCTTTCTGGTTCCTGAAATTTTTTGGGGTATGAGTCTTTTTGCGGCATTCAATAAAGTGGGGGACTAATGAATCTTTATATTGTTTTACTGGGCTTTCCCCTCCGTGGAACAGGACTGTCCAAGGGTTTTCTAATATTGTTTTTTTTTCGTAATTTCCTTCATATATTTTATAGGGCTGTGGAAATTAACTATTAATTCCTCGATTAATCGATACATTTTTTTGATCGATCAAAATTCTTTTGATCGGCACTCACCCCTCCGCCGGCTTCCGGGTCTTCAGGGAGTTCCGTCGGAGATCCGGTGACGTCACGGACACCGGCGGGGAGTTGTGATAGTTCCCTTCACGTGACATGCCAATGGACTGATGTTAACCCCTCCTCATCTGGATTCAGCAGTGGTATCGTTGTACACATTTTTATACCAGTATCATACTTAGCTACATGTTTTTATGACTGCTTTTGCTACCGTTTGGTATTACTCGCACTATTTTTACAGTTTATGTAGCTACATCGATTTTATCTCCAGTGCAATATTTATTTTGTTACCTATGGTATACAGGGTGAACAAATACTTGCGCTAACAGCAAAAATATAAATATATAAAGCAGCGTGCACAGTCTGTGAATAAAGCAAACTCAAAAACGTATAAAACCAAAAATGCAGCGCTTCAAAGTGAAAATCAGTCCATATAATTCATGACGAAAGAAATGGATGCAGGAAATTGAAGAACTCCACCACCAAAGACTTCAGTGTGAACAGATAACACACCACCTCAAAAAATGTGCTCACAGTCTGCTTACCAGAAAGCGAGCATCATAAGCATATAGTGAAATGCAGAGGGTCACAGATGGATAAGGCTCTCCTATCTTGATAGAGTAACAACCAAAGTGTCCGATAATTTCAACATCAAAGGAACTTCCAGGATTTGGATATCATATATGCAGACCTCAGCAGGAGATATTAAACCCATACAGAAAGAAAGGCAGCATAGTGAAGCCCGTAAGGTCAAATAAAATGTATTTAAAATTCTACTTACAGGGTAAAAAGATCATCAAGGCAAAAAAAGTATAATCCGCGGTTCTTAGCGTGCTCACATTGGTCAGCCTGACATGTTTCATCCAACAGGATATCATCAGAGGCGTGGCCAATGATGTGAGCACGCTCATTTATATACAGGAAGTAACAATCACATTTACCTGTGATAGGTAAACATGAAAGGTGCACAGCTTTTCCTAATTGTCATCACACTCACATTCATCCATGACAGGGCAACATGAAAGGTGCGCAGCTGTTCCTTATTGTCATGACACACTCACAATTACCTGTGATATGGCAACATGAAAGGTGCACAGCTTTTTCCTTATTGTCATCACACATTCACGGAGCCGCGCATGCGCACCGCGACCGCACTGATAATGAAAAAAAAAAAAAACACGGCCGCGCATGCGCGATCCGCCGCGCTTACCATGAAGACAGGAAGGAGAAACCACAATAACAATCACACTTCCAGAGGGGCGAGGCAGAGGACAGAACAGAGACGCGGCCGCAAGTGTCCTGCAATGACATCTCTGTATGAGAATGTCAAACATGATAATGACCTTCCTCGATGGGCGGAACAACAACCCGGAAATGAATCGCCACATCAAAAGGAGGTTCACTCAGATGTAAACATCCGGCCGGGAGGGAGAACAAAAAAACAGGAAGTGACGCAGGTAACACAATACAGCCGGGCTCTGCGTTCCACTGCTCAAAACCGGAAGTGAAAGGTGAAACTGATATTGTATAAAGCCAGCCAAAATAGATGCCAGCAAAAGTCAATGGCATTACAAAGGACACATATTAAATAAAAATTCAATATGAAATAAGCGATTTACACTAAAGTGAGGATAAAAAAGGGAGGCTCACTAAAAGCGTAAAGCGCACAAATAGCTATAATAAGAGTATTAAAATGTGTATATATAAAATGGACACTGCCCACTAGTGTCCAAATAAAGGAGTACTATATTGATAAATGAGCTAAATAGAATAGCTACATCACACACATCAAACAGGGAAAAAAATCTCAACCTGTATGGTGCAAATATGAACAAAAATAATGTAAAAAGTAATTAAAACACCAGGAAAAAATAGAATAAAAATTAAAAAGGGAGAAAAATCAACTATTATTAATAAAACAATTTATATCCCATTCGACGTTCATGCCGAACGGGGTATAACATTTTAAATCATAAATCCAGCGAGTTTCAAGTCTAGAAATTTCTCGCTTAGACATGCTTCCCCGCCAGTGTGGGGTGAAACGGTCAATGGGCAAAAAAATCGTGCCTTTGGGATTTTTGTTATGACATTCCAAATAGTGCCGAGATACTGTATGTTTAGGAAAACCTTTTTTGATATTGGTAATGTGTTTGTTCACACGAACATGCATAGCACGTGTCGTGCGGCCTACATATTGGAGACCGCACGGACAAATTAGAAGGTAGACGACATTGAGAGATGTACACGTAATGAAAGTGTTAATGTCGAATACCCTTCCAGTAGTGTGTGAGCTAAATTGGCAAATTCTCCTACTTTTTTCTTTATTAACAATACACACATTACAGTAATGGCAAGGATGATAACCTTTAGTTTTTTGAAAAAAGGAAACTCTATTAGGAGCGTCTAAAATATTGGGAGCCACTTGCAGTTTCAGAGGGGGAACCCCTCTAAAAACAACTTACGGCCTATCGGGCAAAACAGGTCCCAGAATCTTATCATTACGTAAGACTCCCCAATGGTTCGTAAAAATTTTCTTAATGTCAGTATGTTGTGTTGAAAAAGTGGTGACCATAGCAAAATTAAAATTGGTCTTCATAGAAGACACTCTATCCTTATTTCCAAGGATAAGGGCACGATCAGTGTCTCCCACTTCTTTAATAATAGCATTAAGATCATCTAATAAGTATCCCTTCTCCATGAACCTTTCTTTTAGTACATTGGCCTGTGTAAAAAAATCTCCCTTTAAAGTGCAATTTCGCCTCAACCGGACAAATTGGCTTTTTGGGATCGATTTCAGCCATGATGGATGATGGCAACTATCACGTCCTATATATCCATTGCGATCCGTGCTTTTAAAAAAGGTTGTTATATTGAAAATACCGTTCTTGATCCGTAGGTCAAGATCCAGAAAATGGATACCCTCAGAACTCATCTCAAATTGAAGAACAATCCCCAATGTATTATTATTGAGAGACTCCATAAAGGTGGCCAGAGATTTCATGTCACCATTCCACAGGAGGAGGATGTCATCTATGTACCTCCCCCAGAAGATCAATTCAGATCTCCTGTTGGTGTAGATGACATCCTCCTCCCACTTTGCCATAAATAGGTTGGCCATACTAGGCGCAAATTTTGCGCCCATGGCAACCCCCCTATTTTGCAGGTAATGGGTTCCCCCAAACCAAAAATAATTATGGGTCATGGCATAATTCAATAACTCCAGGACAAAATCCTGTTGAGACGGGACCAAACTGGAGTCCCTCTTTAAAAAGGTTCCAACGGCTTCCAACCCATCAGTATGTGAGATAATGGTGTAGAGGGAGGCCACATCGGCGGTAGCCAAAATGTAGCCATCCCTCCACTCCAAACTCTCTAGAGATCTAAAAACTTGTGCAGAATCCTTGATGTAAGATGGTGTAACAGACACCAAAGGCTGCAAAAAACCATCAATGTACTTGCCAATTCGCGAGGTAATAGAGTCAAGCCCACTAATTATAGGTCTTCCGGGTGGGTTACTCAGACTCTTATGTACCTTGGGCAAAAAGTACATGATAGGCTTCCTAGGGGCCAGTGGAATAAGAAAGTCCCTCTCTTTCCCATTCAAAAGGTTATTTTCAAATCCCCTTTCAATGAGTGAAGAGAGCTCCTTCTTATATCTAAAGATGGGATCATGACTAAGTGGAATATAAGTATCCACATCCGACAAGATTCTTTCCATCTCAGAAATATAAGAGCTCTTGTCCATCACTACAATGCCCCCTCCTTTGTCCGCCGGACGGACAATAATGTCATCTCTCTCTTTGTCACGTACCTGGTAGACGAGCCCAATGTGCAGGGAGCGGCTTCTCGTAGCCTCTGATTCACGAGGCCCTGGTAGAGGGAACAGGAGCTCGCGAGGGCAGAGGGCACAAGTGCCTGACTGGTAAGCTGAGTAGGGGCCTTGAGCAGAAGCTGTAGTCCACGGCAAGGTGCAGTAGTAGAACACTCGTGGATGAGCAGCAGAGCAGGTGAGGGCAGACCGGGTCAAACACTGGCAGGCTGGTTCAGGTACAGAAGCGGGATCCAAAACGGGAGTCAGAGTCCAGGCCGGGTCAGTTCGTTGGGCGGGCAGAAATCAGGTTAGAGGGATAAGCAAAAGAGTCGTCAAGGCAAGCCGGGATCAGAAGGGCAGGCAGCAAACAGGATACACAGAGGGAAGCCGGATCAGGTAGGAAGTTCAGCAGCGGGGTATCAATCAGCAGGGGTCTCAGGAAACGCTGTAGACCAGACAGCACTGGGCAGCATGACAGGGGAGTTTAAATACCTGATTCTGGCGCCAAGCGCTGTCACCGTGCGCGCGTGCGCGCTCCCGCGGGCGTGCGCGCGTGCACGCGCACCCGTTGCGCTATCGCGCACGCACATGCGCCGAACAGTTCTTCCAAAGGCAGGCATTCTTCTGATGCTGCTGTTGCCGGGCAGATTACGTAAATGCCTTTCCTGACATTGCCCCCCTCCAACGGGCAGCCTCCGGATGCCCAACTGGGCCATCCTAACTGGGTGGGATCTTTTGA
The DNA here is from genome assembly GCA_029206835.1 of Rana muscosa. NCBI lineage: Eukaryota > Metazoa > Chordata > Amphibia > Anura > Ranidae > Rana > Rana muscosa. The sequence goes on from CM055116.1 coordinate 573,222,472, forward strand.
AGGCCAGAATTAGTCTCTCTGCGTGGATGTTAGTCTCTGGTTCCCAGGAATTTTCTTCTGGGCCATAGCCCTTCCATTTCACCAAGTACTGGGTTTGGTTGCGCCTCCTCCTGCAGTCTAGGATGGATTCGACCTCAAACTCCTCCTCCCCATTGATTAGTACTGGTTCTGGGGGCCTATACCTCGATCGGAGAATGGATCTGGAACTGCAGGTTTGAGTAGGGCCACATGGAACACCGGGTGTATCCGGAAGGATTCCGGCAGTTTCAACTCATAAGCCACATCGTTAATCCGTCTTAAAACAGGGAAGGGGCCCACAAATTTGGGGCCCAATTTCTTGGAAGGGCATGCTAATTTCAAGTTCACCGTGGACAGCCAGACTTGGTCTCCGGGCACCAGGTTAAGCTCCCCCCTCCTCCTCCTGTCGCCATTGTTTCTTGTAGTAGTTTGTTGTTATTGTTAAAGAAGTTCAGAGTCTCTTGGGCGGCTGGAACTGCACATTCCGGTATATTATTGGATAGGAACAAGGGGTGGAAACCGTAGTTTGCGAAAAAGGGGGACTGTTTGGTAGCTGAGTGGACAGAGTTGTTGTACGTAAATTCGGCAAGAGGTAGTAAGGGTACCCAATCGTCCTGAGAAAAGCCTGAGAAACAGCGTAGATATTGTTCGAGCGTCTGATTGGTTCGTTCAGTCTGCCCATTGGTCTGCGGGTGATAAGCCGAAGAAAGGCACAGGTAAATTTTTAAGGATCCACAAAGTGCTCTCCAAAATCTGGACGTAAACTGCACCCCTCGATCGGATACGATGTTTGAAGGGATACCGTGCAGCCTTACTATTTCCTTGATGAACAGTTTTGCGGTTTCAGGAGCGGAAGGTGTGCCTCTCATAGGCAAAAAATGGGCCATTTTGGATAGTCTGTCTACTACCACAAAAATGGTAGTGCAATCTTTGGATGGTGGTAACTCAACAATAAAATCCATGGAGATCATTCTCCAGGGTCTTTCTGGAATGGGTAGGGGTTTTAATAATCCCCATGCTTTGGCCTTGCTGCCCTTGTTTCGAGTGCAAACGGCGCATGAATCCACATAGTCTCTACAGTCCTTCAATAGGCGAGGCCACCAAAACATGCGCTGAAGAAGTTCAGATGTCTTGCGGATACCGAAATGGCCAGCCAGTTCATGGTCGTGGCAAGACTTAAGGACCTTGACTCGTGCTTGTTGAGGTACGAAAATCCTGTCCTGGAACCACAGCAGGTCATTTCTCCGCTGTAAGGTAACGTCCGGTAGGTGTAATTCACTTGTGTAAGCTCGTTTGATCTGAGATAGTACGTCTTCTTGTAATAAAAGAAGGTTTCCAGGCGTCAGGATGGTGTCCGGGAGTGACGAGGTTTGAGGTTCACTGAACATCCGGGAAAGTGCATCAGGTTTTGTGTTCTTTGACCCGGGCCTGTAAGTAATGTGAAATGAGAACCTGGTAAAAAAAAGTGCCCACCTAGCCTGACGTGGTCTCAGTCTCTTGGCGGCTTTCAAGTACTCCAGGTTCTTGTGGTCTGTGTAGACCAAAATGGGGTGTGCTGCCTCCTCCAGCAAGTAGCGCCATTCCTCCAGTGCTGCCTTAATTGCGAGTAATTCTCTGTCCCCGACATCGTAGTTTCTTTCTGCTTCGGACAACTTACGAGAAAAGAAAGCTACAGGGTGTAACAGGGCCTTGGGACCCTGCCTCTGGGAGAGTACTGCTCCCACGGCAATCTCTGAGGCGTCTACTTGTAGGGTATAGGGCAGGGCTGGGTCTGGGTGTCTTAGGACAGCGGCTGAGATGAACTGACCCTTGAGGGTAGAGAAGGCAGCCTGGGCCTCGGGGGTCCAGTTGAAGCGCGTGCCTTGTTTTGTCAGGCTGGTGATGGGGGCGATGATGGTGGAAAAACCCCGGATAAATTTGCAATAGAAATTTGCGAACCCCACAAACCGCTGGATCCCTTTCTTGTCCGTAGGGGCTGGCCAATCCAGGATGGCGGAGACCTTTTGTGGGTCCATCTTGATGCCTTCCATGGAGATAATCAGCCCCAAGAATTGGATGCTTTGCTGCTCGAAGACACATTTCTCAGGTTTTGCATACAGACCGTGTTGACGGAGTCGGGTTAATACCTTCCCAACATGTTCCCGATGGATGGACAGAGAAGGAGAGAAAATTAGGATGTCGTCTAAATAGACGATAACGAACAGGTCAAGATAGTCTCTGAAGGCCTCATTCACAAAATGTTGAAATGTAGCTGGGGCGTTGCATAGACCGAAGGGCATCACACGGTATTCAAAATGCCCAAATCGGGTACGGAAGGCGGTCTTCCATTCATCCCCGCTTCGAATCCGGACTAGGTTGTAGGCCCCACGTAGGTCTAATTTGGTAAATATAGAAGCGGTTCCAAGTCTCTGGAAGAGTTCAGGCACCAGAGGAAGGGGGTAACGATTCTTGATCGTAATCTTGTTAAGCTCACGGTAGTCTACGCATGGGCGTAGTGAGTGGTCCTTCTTCTCGACAAAGAATATCCCCGCTCCTGCCGGTGAGGTGGAAGGGCGGATGAACCCTTTTTTCAGATTATCATCAATGTAAGTTTTAAGAGTCCCCAGCTCCAATTCGGTCAGAGGGAAGAGCCTCCCAAATGGTACCTCTGCCCCGGGGAGGAGTTCAATCGGGCAGTCGTAGGGCCTGTGTGGGGGTAATGTCTCTGCACCTTTCTTGCTGAATACATCCAGAAAGGTGTGGTAAGCTTTGGGGACGGATTGGCGGGTCACGGCATCAGCATCAAGACACAGTAGCGAAGAAGGCGTATCAGTGTTTTTCAATAGGCAATGCTGGCGGCAATAAGGAGAGCGGAAGCTGATCTTTCCAGTAATCCAGTCAATCTTGGGGTTGTGAGCCCTCAGCCATGGCATACCCAGTATAATGGGAAACAAGGGGGACTCAATGTCCAGGCAAAGCCATTCCCGGTGGCTATTGGAGATGACTGTGTCCAGAGGGGCCGTCTCCTGGGTAACAGGCCCGGATTTGATGGCTGATCCGTCGGCCAGATGGATGGATAGACCCTTAGCTCTGGGTTGTAGGGGGATTCGGAACTTGCTGGCGAAAGATGCATCCATAAAGCCGCTACACGCTCCGGAGTCAATTAGGGCGGTAGCTTGGATATTCCCTCCTGGAAGCTGTAGGGAAATTGAAACAGCCAGATGAGTTGCGTTATCAAATGAAACAGGTGAGCAGGTAGAACAAACAGAGGAAGACTTACGGGACTTGGCGGGACAGGACCTCACGTAGTGTCCCGGTTCGCCACAGTAAAGGCAGAGGTTGTTGTTCCGCCGGCGTTGACGCTCCTCGGGAGTAAGCGAGGGTCGAAGCAAACCAAGCTGCATGGGCTCTGGAACGACGGTGGGCGTATGAGCGAACGCCGGAGGAGCGGAGTGAGGAGGGTTTGGGTTAAACACACGGGGAAGCATCCAGACAGGGCGAGAAGGGCCCGTGGTGTGTTCTGCCCTTCGTTCCCTTAGCCGTCTGTCGATTTGGGTAGCCTGCAGAATCAGAGCGTCAAGCGTTGCGGGGATGCCCACCCGGGCCAGTTCATCCTTAAGAGGTTCCGAGAGGCCTAGGCGGAACTGGTGACGCAGGGCAGCGTCATTCCAGTTAGTATCCACGCTCCAACGCCGGAATTCGGACACGTAATCTTCCACGGCCCTGCGGCCTTGTTGTAGGGAGCATAATGCGGCTTCTGCAGTGGCCGCCTGAAGGGCGTCCTCATAGAGGAGGTCCATTGCTTGAAGGAAGGAACTCAGCAGGTTCAGGCAGACGTCCTTGTGTTCCAAGAGGCGATGGGCCCACGTCTGGGGTTCTCCTGAAAGTAGGGAAATGACAAAACCCACCTTGGTGGACTCAAGCGAGAATGTCCGGGGCTGTAACGCAAAGAACAGTTCGCAGGCGTTACGGAAGGCCCTGTACTTGCTGCGGTCCCCCGAGAATCTTTCCGGAGTGGGGACCCTAGGTTCTGGTGGCAGCATTACCACAGATGGTGCAGGAGAAGTTCCAGAGGCCAGGATAAGGTCCGGACTTCTTCCTCCAGACGGGTGTACCCCTCTTGCAAACTTCTGACGGCCGAGGTAAGTCCGTCCAGGTGGCGGCACAAGTCCTCCATTGGAGAGGCTCCCTGCGTGGGCTCGGACATGGCTGTCTGGTACTGTCACGTACCTGGTAGACGAGCCCAATGTGCAGGGAGCGGCTTCTCGTAGCCTCTGATTCACGAGGCCCTGGTAGAGGGAACAGGAGCTCGCGAGGGCAGAGGGCACAAGTGCCTGACTGGTAAGCTGAGTAGGGGCCTTGAGCAGAAGCTGTAGTCCACGGCAAGGTGCAGTAGTAGAACACTCGTGGATGAGCAGCAGAGCAGGTGAGGGCAGACCGGGTCAAACACTGGCAGGCTGGTTCAGGTACAGAAGCGGGATCCAAAACGGGAGTCAGAGTCCAGGCCGGGTCAGTTCGTTGGGCGGGCAGAAATCAGGTTAGAGGGATAAGCAAAAGAGTCGTCAAGGCAAGCCGGGATCAGAAGGGCAGGCAGCAAACAGGATACACAGAGGGAAGCCGGATCAGGTAGGAAGTTCAGCAGCGGGGTATCAATCAGCAGGGGTCTCAGGAAACGCTGTAGACCAGACAGCACTGGGCAGCATGACAGGGGAGTTTAAATACCTGATTCTGGCGCCAAGCGCCGTCACCGTGCGCGCGTGCGCGCTCCCGCGGGCGAACGCGTGCGCGCGCACCCGTTGCGCTATCGCGCACGCGCCGAACAGTTCTTCCAAAGGCAGGCATTCTTCTGATGCTGCTGTTGCCGGGCAGATTACGTAAATGCCTTTCCTGACACTCTTTAAGGGATTTTAATCCCTCACGAAAGCGGGAATCCTGATAGTTCTTCTTAATTTTTAATTTATCAAGATCCTTCAAGACTAACTCTTTAAAAACAGATATGGATGGTGGTATGAATCCAGGCGGATTAAAGAGTGAAGCATTAGATAGACCAGAGTGTTTAATTCCATTGGTCTCATTTACATTGATGGAAACGGGTTGAGACAAAAAATGTCTTTTAATATTCACCTTTCGGATGTATTTCTGAATATCTATAAAAGCCCCAAATTTACTGAGGGGTTTATCCGGAGCAAATTTGAGTCCACGATCCAATACAAATTTTTCATTGTCAGTAAGTGGATGCTGGCTAAGGTTAAAGATGCCAGCATCTCTTACACCCTTTGTCTTTTTCGATCGGCTCCTCCTCCCCCCTCTGGTCCCTCTCCTAGATCTCCTCCCCTTTTGCCTCCCTGTGGGACCCTGGGAAAAAAAGGGGGGGCGGAAGAGGAAGAGGGCAGATCTGAATGGTAAGAGGGGCCCGGGTGAGGTACAGGGGGTCTCCTAGGTGGATGAAAACCTGGGCTATCCCAACCTGATCGTCTAGGATCCGGTCGTGTATTTCTAGGGGTTCGAACAGATGGATGCTGAACAATGTAATGATCATCGTAATTTCATTCATCGTAATCATCATAAGCATCCTGACGTTCTCTCAAAGGTGCATAATAATTGTAAGTGGGAACATCATCATAACAATCATGTTGAGTATAGCCATCATAACCCTGATTCCTTACATGACCTCCCTTACTATGTGGGTGTTTGTAAGGTATGGGCTTCTGTTTGTTATTAGCGACCCTTCTCCAACCCCCTTTAGGCGTGTTAGCATTGGTATTAGTCCTATTAGACTGAACATGGGATGTAGGGGGGGCAGATGGCTTAGGGTGTATGACAGGCCCCGAGGCGTTCCCTGCTCCTCCCTCAGCAAGGGCCACTCTCTTAACCTGCCATTTAAACACCTGACTGCTGGTGTAATCTTCTAGATCCAACTATCCCATTTATCCGCTAGTCCCTCAACTTTTTCCTCCACTTTATTCCTCAGACTTTCCATATTATGTTTCTTTAACTATACCTGTCCAATCCCGAATTTTGGGGCTTTCTGGTTCCTGACATTTTTTTGGGTATGAGTCTTTTTGCGGCATTCAATAAGTGGGGGACTAATGAATCTTTATATTGTTTTACTGGGCTTTCCCCTCCGTGGAACAGGACTGTCCAAGGGTTTTCTAATATTGTTTTTTTTTCGTAATTTCCTTCATATATTTTATAGGGCTGTGGAAATTAACTATTAATTCCTCGATTAATCGATTCATTTTTTTGATCGATCAAAATTCTTTTGATCGGCACTCACCTCTCCGCCGGCTTCCGGGTCTTCAGGGAGTTCCGTCGGAGATCCGGTGACGTCACGGACACCGGCGGGGAGTTGTGATAGTTCCCTTCACGTGACATGCCAACGGACTGATGTTAACCCCTCCTCATCTGGATTCAGCAGTGGTATCGTTGTACACATTTTTATACCAGTATCATACTTGGCTACATGTTTTTATGACTGCTTTTGCTACCGTTTGGTATTACTCGCACTATTTTTACAGTTTATGTAGCTACATCGATTTTATCTCCAGTGCAATATTTATTTTGTTACCTACTTGAAGACTATAAAAGTTTTAAAGTTATTTCCATCGAGCGCTGCCTTTGTGTGTTTTTTGTATCCTGCTATCCATTTTTCCAGTGGTTGGTAGCTGTACTGGGAATCAGCTTGCAAGGAGATCAGCTAAAAGTAGTTGGATCTGTATGTGCGTTATAATTAATTGAAATTAGTCGATTAACCGATTAAAAAAAAAAAATTATTAATCGAACACGAAAATTTTAATCAGTAACAGCCCTAATATTTTAAGATCTCTTTCCAATATTTTTTAATTTTCGGGCAGTCCCACCACAGGTGGGCCATCGTTCCTGTTGCCTTACATCCCCGCCAACACTCCGGGGATATCCCCGGTTGATATTTACTTTTTTTATCTGGAGTTGTATACCACCTGATCAAACATTTGTAATTCATCTCTGCCGTCTTAATATCTACAGCGGAGCTGTGTGTTAATTTCATAATTTTTCCAATAGTGTGCTTGTTACTTCGTGCTCCCAACTCTTTTTCCCATTTTTTTAATATATGGCGGGACCTCCAGTTCTTCTGTTACTAGTAATAGTTTATATATCCGTGCTATAATATTCCTTGTGCTTGTTGCTGTACATAACCGCTCGAGTGGTAGTAATTCATCCCATGTTCTTAATCGGTGAGGTAGATTCTCTACGAAATGCTTTAACTGGAGGTACCACCAGTCATTTATCACCATAAGGTCTGTGTTGTGTTTTAACTCTTGAAATGTGATTATTTTCCCCTTTTTAACTATGGGGCTGATTTACTATAACTCCAGGAAGTACTGAGCACATCGCAAAAAATAGCTCCAATTTTTGACAATTAAAAATTCCATGTGCGAATTTGCGAATGAAAAGGAGCGCTATTAGCAGCAAACAAGTGTTAGTAAATGTGAAATCAGCGCTAATTAGCGAATCCGCGTACGCGCAAATGCCAATTTCCACTAAGTTTTTATATAGCACTGCACTGTAACCATGATCCATGTATGTGAAAGAAACATTTTTATATGAGATGTGCTCTATCTATTGATGTATATTGCAATTAGTATTCCTAGTTTTTTTCCTTCTTTTGCTAACAAATGCAGTTATGAAGGATTATTACATAGTAATGTCTGCTATTATGTAAAATTACATGTATTAAACATTTAGGTTACCTATTTGTTGTATGTTGTTTTTTTCATGTTTTTATTTTTTCATTTAGGTGGCTATAAAGCGGTAATTATTTATGTTCATTCTTTAATCATACTACACTATTATGCAGGTCTTGTACTTAGCACAATGGCTTAGTGGTCTGCTCCCATGTCTATACAGCTCTCATGGTACAAGTTCAAATACCAGCCAACCTACCATCCAACAGCTATGTTTATTATTTGCACAAGCAAATTATAATAAACAAACAAAGAAATGTAAATGGCCCGTTAGCTAGTGTGTGATGTTTGGAAGTCCATACCATAATATTATTGAATAAAAGTGCATTGGCTAATTGGCATTCACCTATTTTCAGCATATGCTGCTTTGGCTAATTGGCTAATAGGCATTTGCCTTTTTCACCAATACAATCTTTTAGTATCTCTCTGTGGGATTTGAACCCATGAGTGCTTCGAAGCCTGAGTTTTTCAAGGTAGAAGTGCTGACCACTAGCCTATTGAGCGTAGCACAAACATCTACTAGTGTGTGTAGATTAAGGAGATATTTCTTGCACCTACAGGTAAGCCTTAATCTAGGCTTACCTGTAGATGCAAGTTGTCTAAGTGGGTTTACAACCACTTTAATATTATTGTAACAACCATGCTCATGCTGATGTGGCATTGGCTAATGGGCATTCGCCTCTTTTCAGCATATGCTGCTGAGTGTTTGATGGTGGGACTACTTTATATTCTAGGTATAATAGTACTCAGCACAGTGACTTAGGCCCCTTTTCACACTTGTGCGACCTGAAAGTTGTGTGATTTTGATGCGACTTTAAGCAATGCCTGTGTAATCTTGAGGTCTATGGACGCAGGAGTCGCAGGGAAAGGCGCGCAAACTTCCGTCTGCATTTTTTCTGCGATCCCAGGGAATGCCTGTGTAAACTTAAGGTCTATGAACCTCAACTCGTATCAAAGTCGGACCAAAGTAGTACAGGGACTACTTTGAAGTCGGTGTGACTTGAAGTTTCACAGATATAAATGGTACACATTGAAAATCATGGGGTATGACTTGTCATGCAACTCTGATGACCAAAGTCGCAGGAAAAGTTGCTCAAGTGTGAAAGGGGCCTCAGCCCGACTTTGTGAGCGATTTCAGAGACATCAGTGCACTTTCCTGCACAGATGTCTAGTGAAATCACATAGGTCTCAACTGTCCCTGATTTGGAACAAAGTCCCTCTGTCCCTCTTTGCTCCTCATTTGTCCCTCATTTTGTTCTGATCTGTATAGTTTGATATTAAATGCAATTTTAATCTTTCAAAAAGGGTTTTCCAGTGCTAAACCTTTCATCTAATTTCTAAATTGCTTTGTTTGTAAATTCCCAAAGCCAATCTAAAGGGATATTATTGTCAAAAAAAAAAGCACTTGGGGTTTAACTAATATTTTTTTTTAATAATTCTCCTTTTAAGAAGGTGTTTTAGGAGGTGTGTACTATGCCTACATACTTTTGCTAATAGGTGTCCCTTATACAAATCTCAAAAAGTTGGGAGGTAAGAAATCGCCTCCTGAAGTCGCCCAAAGTAGTGTAGGAACTACTTTTGGGAATCTGTGTGGCGTCGCACCAATTCGGACAGTTCTATTGCCGTCAATAGGCGCCGATTTGGCCTGCAATTTGACATGTCAATTCAGAGCTATGTGAACATGGGTGAAGTTGCATAGATATGAATGGAACTCATAAGGTTGGGGGGATACTTTTAATGCAACTCTGAGGTCCAAAGCTGCATGAAAAGTCACATAAGTGTGAAAGTAAACTAATGAGATTAAAATGATAACACCTTTGAATAAAGCCCCATTTGCACTTGTGCGACCTTAATTGCACAGCTTTGCCATGACTTGAAGCAATGTCTGTGTTATCTTGTGGTGTATGGACCTCAAATCGCATCAAAGTCAAACCAAGGTAGTGCAGGGATGAATTTTCCCCACTTTCAGGATGCACAAGTGACAATAGGGCCAAATTCAAAGATATCCTTGAATCTCTTTCACACTGCTGCGACCTGAAAGTCACCCTAATTTGCTGCCACTTTGTCACTGCAACTTGGCCCCAACTTCTGGGAATGCCTGTGCAATATTGCGCCCTATGTACCTCTAGTCACAGGAGGCTCTGTTTCCACTATTGCAACCCTAAATTCGCATGATTTTGCCGCGATTTTGATGCGACTTGGAGCAATGCCTGTATATTCTTGAGGTCTATGGACCTCAAGTCGTATCAAAGTGGGACCAAAGTAGTGCAGGGACTACTTTGAAGTCGCTGCGACTTGATGTCACACAGATATGAACCATACTCATTGGAAATCATGGGGTATGACATGTCATGCGACTTTGCAGTCCCAAGTTGCATGACAAGTCGCACTAGTGGAAACCGAGCCTGAAAGTCACACCAAAGTAGTACAAGGACTACTTTGAAGTTGGTCTGACTTAAAGTAGCACAGATATGAATGGTTATCATTGAGAATCATGAAAAGTCGCCCAACTGTGAATCGAGTCATATATATTTTAATAGAAAGGAGCTCTCATTTATACTTGCATAGTCCTTACTGATTTACATCAGCAGAACAAATGCAGGAAGTAGTGATGTGTGCACATGGGCCAGAAGCAAATGTGTAGTGATACCAAACAAATCAATGAAGCCCACCCACACCAAATCCACCCCCACCTTGAGTAAGCACAAGTACATATCCTACACTTACCCGGCAAATCAGCAGCACCTCCTCTATGCTAAAGAGGGAGCTCGCCATGTCCAACTAGATGGAGATCCTGCCCAGCACAGGAACTTCCGGGTGATTACAATGACTCATTTCCGGGTCAGGAGGTGAAACCACGCTCTGTTGATTGCAGCTGTGAATATTTGATCTCAATCACACTTAGAATTTATTATTTTTGATTATTTGCAGATATGCAAATCTGTATTTCTACATATGATATTTGAAGGTAAACTTAAGGGAGTTTGAAAAGGAATGGTGTCTCTGCCATAGCAGCAGGTGAATTACAAAGGCAAAAGGCCCGGTTTGAGCCCTGCTTCACACTGACAGCGGGAGGAAATCGTTCAGCCGAACTCATACGATTTTCATTCCCGCATGTCAGTCCCGACTGCAGGAGGGGGGGGGGAGGGGACATCTGTGCAGGTTTCTGCACTTATATCAATACAAATCACACCAATTAGAACAGCGCAATTGCCACCGATCTGACATGTCAAATCGCACCAATGTGGACCAGAGCTGACACATACAACACTGCCTATCCTCCAGCTGAATTCATTACCTGCAATTCTCCACAGCTGTTATAAAGATTCTACCTTTATCATTTACTTGCAGGTGTGCTGAAGCCTAGGTTTACATTGGGGCGATTTGTCATGCAATTTCAGAAATCAAATCGCATGACTATTGGTGGTAATGGCACTGTTCCAATCGATGCAACCCCAATTTTGTGGTGCCGCACCAATTTTCAAAAGTAGTTCCTGCACTACTTTTGCCGATTTCAGGTGCGACTTCAATAGACATTTGTGTATGAAGCCACACAGATGTCTATCAAGTAGTACCTAAAATCGCGCTAGATTAAGTGAAGTAGCGCGATTTCAAAGTAGCATCAATATGAACAAGGGCAAAGAGATTCATTTTTTGATGCACAAATCCATATAGAAATAAAATTAAGGATTTTGCACTTTGCCAAAAAAAAATAAAAAAGCACACACACATCAAAGCTCAATAACGTACTTTTATTTTGCCAGCAGAAACAAAATTAGGTACATTCATTTACTAGCTTCAAAAAAATTGGGACAGGATACACGGTACTCAATTTAGCAATTGGATTTTAAGGGCCTGCTCATAGGAGCTTACAATCTAAAATTTGTCAAAACCTTAGAGTGCACACAGCTTTACTTTTAGTGTATAACGGGAAACACATCACATTTTTATCTGCAAGAATATAGAAACATACTCAAGTCATTATTCTTACAAAGCATTCCAACATAATATTAAAAAAGACATGTTCAAAACTCCCACCCCCACCCCACAATCCACATATACATACATTGGTGACCATGTTCTGCTGGAAGCTGCATTTCTGTGTACATGATTAAGCAATGAGATCCAAGAGTAGAAGGTCAGCAGATGCTTCCAAACGATTTTGCACGGTCAGACAGGAACAATACACACACAATTTTTGATTGAAAAAATGCACAAGAATTTCAGCAAATAACACTAGTTAGTAGTGTTGAGCGAACCCGAACTGTAAAGTTCGGGTCCGTACCGAACTTTAGCTTTTTCCCGAACCCGAACCCGAACTCGGACTTTGCCCAAAAGTCCGGGTTCGGGTTCGGGTTCGGCAATCTAATAACGCATTTAGAAATGCTTCAGGGGCCAGCCAATCACCTTTTGATTAGCTGGTGTGCCCTTAGAGGCCATCATAGCCATGCCTACTAATGGCATGGCTGTGATTGGTCAGTGCAACATGTGACCCAGCTTCTATATAAGCTAGAGGCACACAGCACACATGACACTCTGCTTCAGAATAGATAGGGAGAGGATCTTGTCTGCTGCTGCTGCTTTTAGGGAGAGATAGAAAGATAGATGAGGTAGTCCTGATTCTACAATCTGAGGGAAAAGATAGAGAGATAGTGTAGTGTAGGGCCAGGTTCCTGTGTTGGTGCTTTCAGGGAGAGAGAATATTATATAGGAGTCCAGATTCAGAGATTAAAATCAGCGATCTGCATAGGTCTACCTATTTGTGTTGCAGTGCAGTCTTTTTACACTGCCATGAGCCCAGTGTCAGAGAAAATCTAACTTTTAGGGGGGAAAAAAAGGCACTTTATTGTTCTCTTTTCCAAAAGACCCATAGGGCAAAAAAAAAAAAAAAAAAGCATTTTGTTTTGCTCGTGCAAAAAAAGACCCGTTTAGGGCAAAAAAAAAAAAAAATTTGCACTTTAATGTACGCTTGCAAAAAACGCCGTTTAGGGGCACAAAAAAATGTTTGCAGTGTGTTATACATATTTTGAGGTGTTTGAAATAAACAATTTCTTTATAGTTTTCTCCTACGTTGCTATACTAAAAAAACAACATTTTTTTTGAATAGCATTTTCTGCAGTTCTGTAGCTGTGCGATTCAGCGGTTACGTACTGTGGGTGTGTTCTGCTCTTCCAAAAAACGCCGTTTAGTGGCACAAAAAAAAGTTTGCAGTGTGTTATACATATTTTAAAGGTGTGTGAAATAAACAATTTCTATATAGTTTTCTCCTACTGTGCTATACTAAAAAAACAAAAATTTTTTTTGAATAGCATTTTCTGCAGTTCTGTAGCTGTGCGATTTAGCGGTTACGTACTGTGGGTGTGTTCTGCTCTTCCAAAAACACCCATTTAGGGCAAGATCCTAAATTTTGAAAATATGAGGAGAAGGTCAAAGGGACGTGGTGGCCCCGGTCGTGGTGCTGCTGGTGGAGCTCCTGTTGCAGGGAGAGGACGTGGTGGATCTGTGCCAGATACACGCACAAGTGAAACACCTTCCTCAGGTGCGAGTAGGCGACCGAGCCTGCGGCGGTATTTTGTCGCGCCTAATGAGGCTGTACGAATGTTTAGGCCAGGACAAGTACAGGCGATAGTAGATTGGGTTGCTGACAGTGCCTCGGGTTCCTTCACATTGTCTCCTACCCACTCTTCTGATGAAAGAACAGAGTTGGCACCTGAAACCCATGTCCATCAGTCTTTCACCTCACCCCCTTGCAAATCAGCCAAGCAGTCTGAGCCCCAAATCATGCAGCAGTCTCTTCTGCTTTTCGATGACTCTGTTAGCAGGGTTTCCCAGGGCCATCCACCTAGCCCTGCCCCAGAAGTGGAAGAGATTGAGTGCACCGATGCCCAACCACTTATGTTTCATGATGAGTACATGGGAGGACCATCGCAGTACGTCTCGGATGATGACGAAACACAGGTGCCAACTGCTGCTGCTTTCGCAATTGTGCAGACAGACAAGGAGGGCAGGGGTGAAGACTGGGTGGAAGATGATGTGGAGGACGATGAGGTCCTCGACCCCACATGGAATCAACGTTATGCAGGTGACCAGTGTAGTTTGGAGGAAGAGGCGGTGGTCGCACAGAGCCACCAGCACAGCAGAAGAGGGAGCAGGGTGCAAAAGCGGAGCGTCTGTCAGCTAGACAGTATGTCTGCTACTGCCCAACGCAGCAAGGGACCGAGCACACCAAAGCCAGGTCCAAGGAGTTCCCCAGCGTGGCAGTTCTTCACACAATGTGCTGATGACAAGACACGAGTGGTTTGCACGCTGTGCAATCAGAGCCTGAAGCGAATCATAAACGTTCTCAACCTGAGCACAACCTGCATGACCAGGCATCTAAGTGCAAAGCACGAGCTGCAGTGGAGTAGACACCTCAAAAACCAAGAAAGGTCTCTGGCTCCTCCTGCTTCCTCTTCTGCTGCAGTCTCGGCCTCTTCATCCACCTCTGTAGTGACAGTGGCACCTGCCACCCCGCAAACAGAGGATCTGCCAGCAACACTACCACCTGGGTCACCAACCATCTCCACAATGTCCCATGGAAGCGTTCAGCTCTCTATCTCCCAAACATTGGAGCGGAAGAGGAAGTACCCCCCTAGCCACCCGCGATCCCTGGCCCTGAATGCCAGCATTTCAAAACTCCTGGCCTTTGAAATGCTGTCATTCCGTCTGGTGGAGACGCAGAGTTTTAAAAGCCTGATGGCATTGGCTGTCCCACAGTACGTCGTGCCCAGCCGCCACTATTTTTACAGGCGAGCCATCCCTTCCCTGCACAACCAAGTGGGGGACAAAATCAGGTGTGCACTGCGCAACGCCATCTGTGGCAAGGTCCACCTAACTACGGATGCGTGGACCAGTAAGCACGGTCAGGGACGTTATATCTCCCTAACAGCACACTGGGTAAATGCAGTGGCGGCTGGGCCTGAGGCAGATAGCAGTTTGGCGCATGTCCTTCCACCACCGAGGATTGCAGGGCGCTTCAGTTTGCCTCCTGTTGCTAACTCCTCCTACTCCGCTTCCTCATCCTCTACCGCCTCCTCATCCGGTCAGCGTAACACCTTCACCACCAACTTCAGCACAGCCAGGGGTAAACGACAGCAGGCAGTTTTAAAACTTTCCTGTTTGGGGGAAAAACCCCACACCGCGCAGGAGTTGTGGAGGGACATGGAACAACAGACCAATGAGTGGTTGCTGTCAGTGAGCCTCAAGCCCGGCCTGGTGGTGTGCGATAATGGGTGAAATCTCGTAGCAGCTCTGGGCCTAGCCGGTTTGACGCACATCCCTTGCCTGGCGCATGTGCTGAACTTGGTGGTCCAGAGGTTCCTTAAAAATTACCCCAATATGCCAGAGCTGCTGCAGAAAGTGCGGGCTGTGTGTGCGCACTTTCGGCGTTCTCACCCTGCTGCTGCTCGCCTGTCAGCGCTGCAGCGTAACTTCGGCCTTCCCGCTCACCGCCTCATATGTGACGTGCCCACAAGGTGGAACTCCACCTTGCACATGCTGGCCAGACTGTGCGAGCAGCAGCAGGCGATAGTGGAGTTTCAGCTGCAGCAATCACGCGTGAGTCGCTCTGCGGAACAGCACCACTTCACCACCAATAACTGGGCCTCCATGCGAGACCTGTGTGCCTTGTTGCGCTGTTTCGAGTACTCCACCAACATGTCCAGTGCCAATGACGCCGTTCTTAGCGTTACTATCCCAGTTCTATGCCTCCTTGAAAAAACGCTTTGGGCGATGATGGAAGAGGATGTGGCACAGGAGGATGAGGAGGAGGAGGAGGAAGCGGGATCATTTCAAAGGCTTTCAGGGCAGTCTTTCACAAGTGGCTACGAGGGTGGGTTCCTGCACCAACAAACGCCAGGTACACAATTGTCCGGCAGAAAGGGCACAGTTCTGGAGGATGACGAGGTGGAGGAGGAGGAGGAGGAGGCATTTTCACAGCAGGGTGGCACCCAGACCAGCTCGTGGCCATCACTGGTGCGTGGCTGGGGGGATACAGAGGACACAGACGATACACCTCCCACAGAGGACAGCTTTTCTTTGCCTCTGGGCAGCCTGGCACACATGAGCGATTACATGCTGCAGTGTTTCCGCAATGACCGCCGAGTTGCCCACATTTTAACTGGTGCTGATTACTGGGTGGCCACCCTGCTGGATCCCCGTTACAAGGACAACGTACCGTCCTTAATTCCCTCACTGGAGCGGGATCGTAAGATGCGCGAGTACAAGCGCACGCTGGTAGACGCGCTGCTGGTGGCATTCCCACCTGACAGCGGGCGTACGGTGGAAGCACAAGGCGAAGGCAGAGGAGGAGGAAGAGGTCGCCAACGCAGCCGGGGGCACTGGCAGCACCTCAGAAGGCAGGGTTAGCATGGCTGAAATGTGGAAAAGCTTTGTCAGCACGCCACAACAACCAGCACCACCAGCTGAGATGGAACGTCTTAGCAGGAGGCAGCATTTCACCAACATGGTTGAGCAGTATGTGTCCACAGGCCTACACGTACTGGATGACGGGTCTGCCCCCTTTAACTTCTGGGTCTCCAAATTGGGCACATGGCCTGAGCTTGCCCTTTATGCCTTGGAGGTGCTGGCCTGCCCTGCAGCCAGTGTATTATCTGAACGTGTATTTAGCACGGCAGGGGGCGTTATCACAGACAAGCGCAGCCGCCTGTCCAGAGCCAATGTGGACAAGCTCACGTTCATTAAAATGAACCAGGCATGGATCCCACAGGACTTGTCCGTACCTTGTGCAGAATAGACATGTATACCGGTGTTGTGACAAAAACTGTCCGGCCATCGGATTGTGTCCGGCCCATACTGCGAATGTGCAGCGCTTGCGCAGTACAGAGGACAAGGAGATTCACAAAATCTCCGAAGATGAACGGCGCCTGCGCTGTGAGTGCAGGTTCAAGCCCCACCATCCAAGTGGACATACGGTAGCACATAGTAACAGGGCCCCTCACGGGCTCGGTTCGATCGCCACGCTTCGGGCACGGCCTCATTTGGCTCGTCTTGAACCACGGATGGTGTGGCCTTCACCTGAACTCACCACGCAGGCGCCGTTCGTCTTGGGAGATTTTAGAAATCCCCTTGTCCTACATACTGAGCAAGCGCAGTACAGGGTGGACACTATTTGACGGGGGACAGAATTCAACACATCACCGGCATTACACAGCCATTGTTGTATTTTTGAATCAGTGTTGGCTACCTCATCCTCCTCCACCGCCGCTTCCACCTACACAGCCACATCCACCGCCACTTCAACCTCCTACTCCATATGGACCTCGTCCTCCTAGGTCAAGATTATAATTTTTTTTTTTTTTAATGTTATTTTAAGTTATTTCCCTATCCACATTTGTTTGCAGAGCACTTGCCATGCTCTTAACAACATTTTGCTGCCATTTGCAGCCCTCTAGCCCTTTCCATTACCTTTTTAGAGCCTTTTTAGTCCTTAGAAGTCCGGGTCCCCATTGACTTCAATGGGGTTCGGGTTCGGGTCTGGGTTCGGGTTAAAGTTCGGTCCCGAACCCAAACTTTTTTCCGAAGTTCGGCCGAACCCGTCGAACCCGAACATCCAGGTGTCCGCTCAACTCTACTAGTTAGCGGTTTGTCAATCTGCACAATATCATTCCTTCTCTCCCCCCACAAATCACAGCAAAAAACCTGGCCTTCTCAGACCAACCAATCCCCCATACTGCAGGCCTTTATATAAGAGAGGTTGTATTGTTAGTAAACTGATACACGCCCAATAGAAGTACACGCCCACTAGAAGTACACGCCCACCAGTATCTTTCAATCTGTCCCTTTGTGTATGTCTAAAGTGATTGCACCTGATGGGCATAATACATATAATAATACATAATACACATAATACTATTTACAACTGTGTTAGCCCTTGGCTATGTGCATCAAATCTCCAACTACAGGCCAAAGATCCAAGTCCATTTGCATGCACATAAACAAAGCAACAGTTTTCTAAGCATATGTACCTGTGCAGTGTAAACCCTACAATTTTAAATGTCCAAGTCCCTGGGTATGATTAGTGCTAACAAACATTAACATCGGGCCCTGGCTCCAATGAGCTTCCAATCTAAAGTCCAAAAATAAACTTTTTTACATTAGAGACTATTTTGACAGGAGACAAATAAAATGCCAGCATGTCTTTGGATTGTGGTGAGAAACCCACACATGGAAAACATATAAACTTCAACATAAGCATTAGTATGTTGGGGAATTGAACCAGCAACCCCAGTGTTGCTAGACGGAATTGCTGCCCACTTAGCCACCAGGCAGCCTCACACATGCTCTCTGCATCTCTGTGGTGTGAACCAGCCCTAAGTCCATAGCCAAGTTCCGTGTCTCCAAGCAATATACAATATATTGGCCTAAGTATTGGGACGCCTGCCTTTAAACGCACATGAACTGTAATTGCATCCCAGTCTTAGTCCGTAGGGTTCAATATTGAGTTGGCCCACCCTGTGCAGCTATAACAGCTTCAACTCTTCTGGGAAGGCTGTCCACAAGGTTTAAGAGGTGTGTTTATGGGAAAGTTTGACCATTCTTCCAAGTGCATTTGTGAGGTCAGGCACTGATGTTGGACGAGAAGGCCTGGCCTGTAGTCTCCGCTCTAATTCATCCCCAAGGTGTTCTGTTGTGTTGAGGTCAGGACTCTGTCCAGGCCAGTCAAGTTCCTCCACCCCGAACCCACTCATCTATGTCTTTATGGACCTTGCTTTGTGCACTGGTCCAAATCATTTGGTGGAGGGGGATTATGGTGTGGGGTTGTTTTTCAGGGGTTGGGCTTGGCCCCTTAGTTCCAGTGAAGGGAACTCTTAAGGCATCAGCATACTGAGACATTTTGGACAATTTCATGCTCCCAACTTTGTGGGAACAGTTTGGGGATGGCCCCTTCCTGTTTCAACATGACTGCACACCAGTGCACGAAGCAAGGTCCATAAAGACATGGATGAGGGAGTTTGGGCTGGAGAAACTTGACTGGCCTGCACAGAGTCCTGACCTCAACACAATAGAACTCCCTTTGGCTGAATTAGAACAGAGACTGCGAGCCAGGCCTTCTCATCCAACATCAGTGCCTGGCCTCACAAATGCACTTCTGGAAGAATGATCAAACATTCCCATAGACACACTAAACCTTGTGGACAACCTTCCCAGCCTTCCCAGAAGCTGTTCTAGCTGCAAAGGGTGGGCCAAATCAAATTGTAACCCTACAGACTAAGACTGGGCTGCCATTAAAGTTCATGTGTGTTTAAAGGCAGGCGTCCCAATACTTTGGGCTAAATTGTGTATCTGGCAAGATTTACAATGGTGGTGGAACCCTCCTACACATAAATACAACATTTAGACATAGTTTTAGGACCTGGGAGATGAGACAACTTCTCTACATGAAGCAGCATGTTTGGGATTCGAACCCAGACACCAAGGGATGCTAAGCAGAAGTTCTAACCTCTAAGCCACAGATAAATACACATAAATATTGCATTTCTTTGGACATACAGGTGATGGAATTACATTACTCAAGAGTTATTCTTCTTGATTTATTCTGTGATATTTGGTGTTTTTTTGGGGGGTGAGTTTAGAATAGTGATATTACCCTCAAATTTTGGGGAATTACATTTTGATTTCTGATGTTGGAACACATATCAAATTTTTGGGGCTCAAATTATGATTATTTAGAAATAATAAAAAGCACAAAAAAGTGACTAATTTTACATTTGCATCAGCAATGGTAATGTTTGTGCTTTGTAAAGACACCTGTGTGAGTTTGGGTAAATATTGTTGTGAGATGGAGAGTAACAAGTGAAAGTGACAGAGAAAAATATATTTTATCAAAACATTCCACATTCTAGCTTTCTTTAAAAACAAAATATTTTAATTAGAAGCAACATTGTTGCAAAGTAAAATTTATTTCAGAGAAAGATACATTTCATCTCAACATTAAAATAATTTATTTGTGAAAGTTACAATTGTATCATTAGAATCAGGCTTCATGCCCACAGACGTTTTTAACAGCTGCGTTTTTTACAGCGTAAAAACGCCTGTCCTTGTTATTGTAAATTTTTTTATTTATTTATTTATTTTTTTAGAAAAAAAAAACCCAAAAAAAAAACGTCGGAGCTAAAAAACGCGACCGCGCGTTAGTGCGCGTTTTTGAGCGTTTTTTGACGCTCGCGTTTTTTCTGCCTAACTCTGAGGAACGCACTGGTCCTGGGTTTTTTTTACAGCTTAAAAACGTCTATGCTGTTTGCAGCTCAAAAACATCTAGGTGGGCATGAAGCTATAGACTAACATGGACAGGCGTTTTTAAGCTGTAAAAAATGCTCAAAAATGCGGCTGTAAAAACGTCCGTGGGCATGAGGCCTAAAACTTGCATTTGACTAAAATAGCTCAGATGTTCACTTCCAAAACATGCTGTTTAATTAGCTCTCATTTCGGTATTTACTATAAGGCCTCATGCCCACTGGCGTTTTTACAGCTGCGTTTTTGAGCGTTTTTTACAGCTTAAAAACGCCTGTCCATGTTATTGTAAATATTTTTTTTTTTTTTGAAAAAAAAAAAAAAGTCGGAGCTAAAAACGCGACCGCGCGTTAGTGCGCGTTAGTGCGCGTTTTTGCGCGTTTTTTGACGCTCGCGTTTTTTCCTGCCTAGTTCTGACGCTGAGGAACGCACTGGCCCTGGGTTTTTTTTACAGCTTACAAACGCCTATGCTCTTTACAGCTCAAAAACGCCTAGGTGGGCATGAAGCTATAGACTAACATGGACAGGCGTTTTTAAGCTGTAAAAAACGCTCAAAAACGCGGCTGAAAAAACGCCCGTGGGCATGAGGCCTAACTCTTGTGAAAAAAGTCACTTGAGTTAAAATTTGAGTTATATTAGCTCTGGGCATGCTCAGTTTCGTTTGCAAATAGTTGTCTAAAAACGGGCATTTTTTTACTTCTCAGACTTTTAAAGATATTTCAGTGTAGAAATCACTTTTTCACACAGTTTAAAAGCAGATTATCTTTAAATAATATACCGCATATTTCAGTACCATTTAGGCTCCATGTACACAGAAGCTCAAAAACGGTCGTTTTTAAAGCAGCAGAAAAAGCTAGCTTTTATCAGCGTTTTTTTTACTAGCTTTTATTAGCGTTTTTCAGTGTAGCTTTTTTTAGCTTTAAAATTTTTTTTTCAATGGACCAAAAAACGCAAAAAAAACGCTCGCGGCCAGCGTTTATGAGCGTTTATGAGCGTTTATGAGCGTTTTTTCGGCGTTTTTCGGCGTTTTGCGTTTTTTGCATTTTTCTCTGCCGAAAAACGGCACTTTGAACGCAAATTTCCTGCGTTCAGAAAAAAGCCCATTAACTCCACTGCTCATTAAAGCTAAAAAACGTTATGTGTACATGAACACACAGGCTAACATAGAGTGCAGTTAATGGGCTTTTAAAAAAAACGCCCAAAACGCCAATAAACTGCAGTTTATCAGCTTCTGTGTACATGGAGCCTTAATTGTGCGTTATCTCTTTTTATCCAATTCCCCCCTATTGTCTTTTTCCCTGGCATAAAATAATCGTTATCTTTTAGTGCAGGGGTGCTCAACCAGTGGCCCGGGGGCCACATGTGGCCTGCGGAGCCCTCTGATGTGGCCCACGACCTCCTGCTCTGGGATGGAATAGAATAGAATACTGTTATTAGAGGTAAGTTTATTACTAAAATCACAGTATATATATGGGCATATCTGTTCTGCAGTGGTTACTGGGCTGCTTTCAAACTGATCTGCAGGTGCAGAGCAGTGCACATGCGGGTTACCTGCACCGAGCCATAGGCCCCTTTGACACGGTCAGAGTGGGCTCTATAGAGTATAGTGGGCTGCTATCCACCCGCTCCGCTCATTGTGGCCCGCGACCGGTTACCAAGTCGCTTAGGTCGCCCTCGCTCTTCAAAAGGTTGGGCACCCCTGTTTTAGTGAAATAAAGGGTGAGTTATATCTCCCTTTACTATGTTTGTGATTTGTGTCCCATATTTTGAGTGCATTCCGTGTTATTTCGTGTGTGTTCTCTCCTAGTGCCCTATACTGTGGGGGGTTCCATATTAAACTTCTTAATTGTGTACTGAACATTAAATTCTCTAAATTGACCCGCCTTTTTTCGTTTTTTTCCCCTTGCCCATTCCACTACTCGTGATAGCACCACAGAATTATAATACTTTTTAAGGTCTGGTACCGCTAAGCCATCTTGTTTTTTCCCTTGACTAAGTACTAAAAATGAGATTCTAGGTTTTTTATGCCAGATGAATTTCGTTATGTTTTTTAAAGTTTTAAAATAAGACTGCGGTAGCGATATGTTGCGGAATAAACTGCCGACTTAGACCGTCTTCGAGTCAGGTTAAGATATTTATTGCATTTGCAAGAGAAATGGTTACATGTACATACAGACTTCAGATCTCCATTTCTGACTAAAACTGCATTAGATGCCTCTTTTTATGGCCCTCAGACCTCCCTTTTCCTGTTCGTAACTTCATGGTCACATGTGTCTCTCAACTTTATTTCAAAGCAGAACAAGAAAAAAGAAAATCCGTTACAAACTGCATAGGATGTTAGTAAGACTACTCCCTGGCCAACAGGATGTTCCATACAATGTAATTCTAAACATTCCATTGTTGGAAGCTTATGTTTTTCAAATTCTGCAAATGCAAACATATTAATAGTTTTATGACCACTCAGCATATTCAAATATAATATAGTTTCTAGAAATACAGGTATAATAGGGTTATATAAAACTTATATTTGTAAGCACTTTAAAGTTATATGACTATATGAAGTGGCATTCTCATAGCTGACATTTAGGCCCCTTTCACACGGAGGGTCCGTTCAGGTCCGCCTGTCAGTTTTTTAGGCGGACCTGGACGGACACTCCATGTAGCCCTATGGAGCCACGGATGTCAGCGGTGACATGTCCGCTGACATCCGCTCCGCCAAAGTGTGACGGAGGAAAACCCTATTTTTCCTTCCGTCAGCAGATCGGATGAACACGGACAGACGGTCCGTGTTCATCCGATCTCCCCATAGGGGAGAGCGGAGATCTGACAGGGCGGTCCCTGCACAGTGTGCGGGGACCGCCCAGTCATCCGCCGGCTCAGCGGGGATCAACTGAGCGATCCCCGCTGAGCAAGCGGAGCTTCACGGGGCGGATCATGACTGATCCGTCCCGTGTGAAAGAGCCCTTAAAGTATAATGCCGTGTACACACGACCGTTTTTAATGACGAGAAAAAATAGATTTTTTTAAATGGTCATTAAAAATGATCGTGTGTGGGCTTCAGAGCATTTTTCACGACGTGAAAACCGGCCATGAAAAAATTGGAACATGCTATCATTTTTCACGTCGTTTTTTATATCGTCGTTTTTCTCGTCATTAAAAACGGCCGTGTGTGGGCTTTAACGACATGAAAAAAAATGCACATGCTCAGAACCAAGTATGAGACGGGACCGCTCGTTCTGGTAAAACTAGCGTTCATAATGGAGATAGCACATTCGTCACGCTGTAACGGACTGAAAAGCACGAGGCTGAAAAGCGCGAATCATCGCTCAACAAACTTTACTAACATGAAGGGTGGCGCCATCCGAATGGAACTTCCCCTTTATAGTGCCGTCGTACGTGTTGTACGTCACCGCGCTTTACTCGAGCATTTTTTTCCACGATAGTGTGTAGGCAAGGCAGGCTTGAGAAGAATCACGTCGAGAAAAATGCCGTTTTTTTCAATGACATTAAAAACGGTCATGTGTACACGGCATAAGACCTAATTTCTCTAACATGATATAGGCAACATTTGAAATTTATACATAATTTTAGGTAATAATACCATCTTTAGTGTGCTAATATGCCCGAACCAGGAAAGGGGTCTAGTGGATATTCTTTTTATTTCGTTTTTTATTTAGTCTAGGAGGGGAACATAATTTATTTTATATATTTTCCTCAAGGATATAGTTAACTTTATCCCTAGATACTTTAATTCCTTCTTCCTCCATGGAAATTTGAATTCTTTTTGCAAAATCTGTTCTTCCTGTTTAATTATATTTATATTTAGAATTTCTGATTTAGTAAGATTAATTTTAAAATTGGAAAGTTCTCTCCATACTGTTTTAGTGTTTTTATTAAATTTGGCATTGTGATCCTGGGGTTTGAAATATAGAACACCACATCATCGGTGAATGCTGCCAATTTGTGTTCTTCCTCTCCTACCTTAATATTTCCTATGTCTGGGTTATTGCGGATTGTTGCAAGGAGGGGTTCCAAGGACAGCACAAATAAAAGTGGTGATAGGGGACAGCCCTGTCTCGTCCCGTTTCTCATTCCGAAGGAGGGGGACGGCACTCCGTTAATTTTTACCATTACTGTTGGTTGTTTATACAGTACTATAATCCACTGGATCATTCTTGGGCCTACTCCCATGGTTTCCAATGTTTTTATCATAAATCTCCAGTCTACCCTTTCGAAAGCTTTCTCAGCATCAATCGACAGGAATAGACCTGGGGATCTACCTTTCTTTATTTTCTGAAGGAGGAGAAACGTTCTCACTCCGTTGTCTCTCCCCTCCCTCCCAGGGATAAACCCTACCTGGTCCGGATGCACCAGGTCGGTCATTAGATTTTTCATCCTATTCGCAAATACTTTCGCTTACAATTTTGTGTCGGCATTGAGCAGGGATATCGGCCTGTAACTTGAACAGAGCTTACCATCTTTCCCCTCCTTCAGAATGACTGTTATTGAGGCCAACATGGCCTCTCTACTCTACTACCTTTTTTCTAAAACAAGGCTTTAGTAACAAATTAAGTAGTGGATGTGCATGCATTATTTTGTAGAATGATGAGTTTGTCAATTTCAGCCTTATAGAGAATAAAATAGAAAAGCTTGTTAGGATATTTTATAACCATTGATTATTCACATCATAAACTGAAAAAGGCCCATTATTTGTTTTATATAAAACCACTTAAATTTAGATACCTTTTGGTGAACACGCTACACACCTGTCAAACGCTGATGTGCAACAGCGTCTGTACAGCCACTGCATCTGCCTGCCCAGATGTGTAAAAAACAAATACTTAATTCACGCTGTACAGGCTTTAGCACCAATGTGAATGAGGCCAGAGATCTATCTTTTACTTGATCTTCATATATCCCTCACAGATCCATGAACTTTTTCCCACTACAGGCCTCCCATTGAAAGCCCTTCCTCATTACACAAGACAATCACAAAACCTGAGCTTTTGTTCAAACAGTTGCTTAATTTACCTTTACACAGCAACCATCACCACCTTTCAGTCAAAATGTTCTGTGATACTACAAGACCCTTTGTGTTTTCTCTTTACCTTCCTCTTTGGCTGTACACTTTTGCAATAAGTGCCCTCTGTCTACAAGTCTATATTGTTATAAATAATGAGGAGCATTGGCTTAAAGCCACCACTTCATTACCAAGTAACCTGCCCAAAGACGACACATAAACAGATTAAGTTGGAAAGGGCAAGACCACAGGTTTATTTGAAATTTACAACTTAAACATAACCAGTGCCAGTCACAGGTACACTTTTAGCAAGCTTGAACACGAATCTGACCTAGTCTAAAAGGCCTGTCCTTGTCATGAGTCCAGGACAGACATTAGACTGACCTGGCTTTCACTCAAGGGCTTAGCCCATTAAAGGAACCTGTTTTTGATAGGTCCCCTTCCCCACTTCCGGAGATAGGGCCGTGGCCCCATCTCCCAGAAGTTTGGCCCCCTCCTCCTTCCCCTGCCGCCGGGCCAATTAGAAAGCACACTGCTGGGTTCCGCCGCCGGGCCAATTAGAAAGCGCACTGCTGGGTTACTAGGGATGGCGGCGGAGTTGATCCGAAGATCGGCTGCGGTACCGACATCACGGGCTCTCTGGACAGGTAAGTGCCCTAATATTCAAAGTCAGCAGCTACAGTATTTGTAGCTGCTGACTTTAAATTTTTTTCACCCAAGCTGGACCTCCTTTTTAATCTAAATATGGGAGGCAAACAACACATAAAATCCAGTGCAAGTACAGTGGGGATATAATGAGTGTTGGTGACAATGTCCTTATAAATGTAACTGTTTGACTACATTGATCAATATTGAACTCAGTCCACTGCCACATAAGTGCTTATCTGCATGCCTGAGCCATGAGTACACTGTAGTGATGGTAATATATTAAAGTGGTTGTACACCCTGTACAACCACTCTCACCTACAGGTAAGCCTATATAAAGGCTAACCTGTAGGTGCTGGAAATATCTCCTAAACCTACACAGTTTAGGAGATATTTACAATGTCCCCGAACGCTGTCGTCTTCTGCGCATGCGCCAATGTATTTGGCGCATGCACACTTTAGAAAAGGCACGCTGTGCCGTTTCTAGAGGGGGTCATGCCATGACTGGTGGCTCCCGCGCGCATGCGGGGGAGTGACGTCACGCGACTCCAGCCAGTCACAGAGCCGGAGTCTGCGGCCCCGGAAGGAAAAGGGCTGAAGATGGACACTTCCAGCCAGCGGGGACATCGGGTACATTGCAGGCTTCGGTTTCAGGTAAGTGACACATAATGGGCTACTATGCGATGCATAGTAGCTCATTATGCTTTACCTTTGCAGGGAAATAAAGAGGAAGTAAAACCCATCAGGATCCACATCCAGTCAGGGAGAGGAGACCGATGGTGTGTCCCTTGTACATAGGAACAACCATCGGTCACCTCCCCCAATCAGTCCCCTCCCCCCACAGTAAGAATCACTCCCAGGCAACACATTTAACCCCTTCCTCGCCCCCTAGTGTTAACCCCTTCCCTGCCAGTCACATTTATACAGTAATCAATGCATTTTTATAGCACTGATCGCTGTATAAATGTGAATGGTCCCAAAAATGTGTCAAAAGTGTCCAATGTGTCCGCTGCAATATCACAGTCACGATAAAATTCACAGATTGCTGCCATTACTAGTAAAAAAAAAAAATATATATAAAAATGCTATAAATCTATCCCCTATTTTGTAGATGCTATAACTTTTGCGCAAACCAATCAATATACGCTTATTGTGATTTTTTTTTTACCAAAAATATGTAGAAGAATACGTATCAGCTTAAACTGAGGAAAAAATTTGTTTAAAAAAAAAAATAGATATTTGTTATAGCAAAAAGTAAAAAATATTGTGTTTTTTTCAAACTTGTCCCTCTTCTTTTGTTTATAGAGCAATAAATAAAAAACTCAGAGGTGATCACATACCACCAAAGGAAAGCTCTATTTGTGGGAAAAAAATTATAAAAATTTCATTTGGGTACAGTGTTGTATGACTGCGCAATTGACATTCAAAGTGTGACAGCGCTGAAAGCTGAAAAATGGCTTGGGCAGGAAGGGGGTGCCCTGTAGGCAAGTGGTTAAACCAAAACAAATGGATGAAAAAAAATAAAAAATCCACAGTCCGTAAATGAGGACAATGTTAATGTGAATGGTAATGCACTTACTATGGTTTCTGTGATGTGCAGCGAATGAGCAGCATCTTTGGGGGGACTGTAAATGGGAGGCACTCATGTGAATAACCCGACCAGTGGGCATACCTCCCAACTTTTTGAAATGGGAACGAGGGACACTTATTAGCAAAAGTATGTAGGCATAGGACACACACCCTGCCATGCCCCCTTAAAGTGGTTGTAAAGTCTTTTGTGTGACTTCTATCTATAGGTAAGCCTAGAAAAAGGCTTACCTATAGGTAGTGGAAATATCTCCTAAACGTGATGGATCTATGTGTTTCCCCAGTCACACAGTCCCCCATACAGTTAGAAAGCACCTGCAGGGAATACATTTAACCCCTTGATCGCCTCTGATGTTAACCCCATCCCTGCCAGTGTCATTAGTACAATAACTTCATATTTTATAGTACTGATTACTGTAATATTGTCACTGGTTCCCAAAAAAGTTTTAAAAATGTCAGTTAGGTGTCCGATCTGTCCGCCGCAATGTCGCAGCCCAGCTAAAAATCACTGATCGCCACCATTACTAGTGAAAAAAAAAATGATAAAAATGCCATAAATCTATCCCCTATTTTGTAGACGCAATAACTTTTGCGCAAACCAATCAAAATTGGTGCTCTTTTTTTTGTTTATAGCGCAAAAAATAAAAACCGCAGAGGTGATCAAATACCACCAAAAGAAAGCTCTATTTGTGGGAAAAAAAGGACATCAATTTTTTTTGGGTACAGCATTGCACTTGTCAGTTAAAGCAACGCAGTGCCCTATCACAAAAAATGGCCTGGTCAGGAAGTTAAAGGGGTTGTAAACCCTTGTTTTTTATATTTTTTAAATAACAAACATGTCATACTTACCTCCACTGTGCAGTTAGTTTTGCACAGAGTGGCCCCGGTGCTCCTCTTCTGGGGTCCCTCAGTGGCGCTGGTGGCTCCTCCCCGCATTGAGTGTCCATGTTGGAGAAGTACTCTCCTTGGTGGACACCCGTGTGGGCGCGCTCCCGAGTCCCGAATTTGTGTCCATTCACACAGAATGCAGGACTCGGCCCCGCCCCCAACGCGGCGTCATTGAATTTGATTGACAGCAGCGGGAGCCAATGGCTGCGCTGCTATCAATCTATCCAATCAGGACACGAGACACCAGCTAGAGATTGTGTGCTTGTTTCCAGACGGAGGATGACAGCATTCAGGTAGGTAAAACGGGGGGGGGGGGGGGCTGGGGGTGCAGCACTACGAAGGTTTTCATTCTATGCATTAAGGGTAAAAACCATGAGGGTTT
The DNA here is from genome assembly GCA_029206835.1 of Rana muscosa. NCBI lineage: Eukaryota > Metazoa > Chordata > Amphibia > Anura > Ranidae > Rana > Rana muscosa. The sequence continues at coordinate 573,251,006 of CM055116.1, forward strand.
ACAACCGCTTTAAGGAAGAATGTGTTTGTTGTATGTGTGAATGTGCTGACCTTAGATCTGGATATAAAAGCTTTGTGAGTGGTACCCACTGTGCAGAAATTCCTTATGGAGTTGGTTAAAAGAAAACCAAGCCTACAAACATGGTATAGGAGTATACAGTTTACTTGGGTATGAGCTCTAAATACCAACTATCTAATAACAAAAAATAGCACTTACAGGCAATGCAGAGTGCTTCCTTCTTTGCAGTAGTGACAATACTCTACAGATTGTACATGGTATATAACCCGCCATCTGACCCTGCAGAAGTATTTTTTCTTTTAACACTGAGAAACGGGTCATTATCATCAGTATGGGAAAGCTAACCAGCCAGGGGACCTAATGTTATTTTCACCTAGTGATCCTGCAAGTACCACACTTCCTGTTCTTATGTGAAAGTAATCGTTGACCATACTGTATCTATAGAGGAGTGTTATCACCCTAGAACAAGACTACATAACATCCTCCTCTTCTCATGTATATAACATGGGAAAGAGATGTTCTGTAATTTACACAGATCACGGAAACAATGCTAACTGATAATGAAGCAAAACCAAAGAGCACAAAAAGTTATCAGCTAACTAGATTTCAGGCAAGATCAATGGGTACGGTATTTTATTTTATTTTTTTAATTGGAAACCAACTTTATTGAAAAGTATGCATGGTACATAAATCAACATAAGCCAGTATGGCCAATATAATAGTACATACATGAATACAGTGAAGCATCTGTGTGTCACAAAGATAATAACAGCAGTGAAAGTAGAGCCGGTATACAACAAAAACAAAGAATCAACATGTCAGGTACACGTTTCACCATCCGCCATCCATCTGTCCCAGACCTTCTCATACTTTAGCGGACACCCTCTATGTACATAAATCAGTTTTTTATATGGGAGAGCATCGTTAACCGCCTTTTTCCAGCATTGAACTGTAGGGGGCAGGGCCTGCATCCAATTACGGGCCACTACTTTTCTTGCCAAGAATAGCGTCTCATGTAAAAAGGTACGGAGGGGTTTGTCGGCATCCAAGTCTGGCAACAGGCCAAGTAGGCACATCTTTGGGTCAAGGGTAGCAGGGGAGCCCATCTGATCGTGTAGGAAGCGTATCACCTGTGTCCAATATGCCTGAATGGTAGGACAGAACCATATGAGGTGGTAAAAGGAGCCCGGGGTATGGTCACAGAGGCGGCATCCTGGATTGTACGTGGGCCTGAAACGTGCCACTCTCTGAGGGGTCAGATATGTTCTATGTATAATGTACAGCTGTGTGAGGCGGTCCGACAGCTTGGGGGAAACCTTTTTCACGTCCTCCAAAATCTCGCCCCAGTCCTCATCCTCTATAAGTCCAACATCCGCCTCCCATCTAGTCTTAGCAGTATAGGCCAATGCTGTGGTGCTAGGGAGACGAATGGCGGAGTACAAAGTGGAGATGAGCTTAGCAGGCACATTATCCGTGACTGTGTCCACTATGGAGGGAACTGCCAGGGACGGGTAAGAGCCAGAAAACTGGGCCTGTATGGCGTGACGGAGTTGCAAATACCTGAAGAAAAGGCAATTGGGGAGGGAAAATTCGTCCTTCAGCATTTGGAATGACTTAAGGCCTGAATCGGTCATGATCTGGTGTATGTATAAGATCCCATGGCGTATCCACGCCGCGGGGTCCGGAATGGACAATAATTCTGGCAAGCATGTATTGTACCAGAGAGGGGTATGAGAGTGTACCCTTGGGGTCCCAGTTCTCTGCAGTGCCGCCCGCCATACCCTCCGGTGGTGAGTCAACATGTCTGCTGTGCGTTGGGGGGGGCGTCTTGTCAATGGGGCTCTTAGGACCGATTGAAGTGGGGTGTGGGCCGAGTCATCTGGGTGCTCACAGAGTAGTGTCTGGTATCTCGTTAGTTCATGTTTATCAAAATAATAGAAGTGGGACAGCTGGGAGGCAAAATAATAATCCTGAAAGTCAGGGAGAGCAGCTCCTCCCAACGTCACAGGGTTCTTCAGGATTCTCCAGGATAATTTGTGTCTGCCATGACCCCAAATAAATGAATTCAGGATGGATTCAATTGTCCTGAAAATTTTTTGTGGTATATAGAGGGGAGCATGCCAGACCAAATAGAGTATCTTGGGAAGGAGTATCATCTTAACCAAGCTGACGCGACCCATAACACCCAGGGGTAGTCTGGCCCAAGTCTGCGTCTTGTTCTTGATCAGAGCAAACAGGGGTTCAATGTTCAGTAGTTTATAATCTGAGAGCGATCTAGTGACCTGTACGCCAAGGTATTTAATCTGGGAGACCCTTGGGAGAGCCAGAGGAGGGGACGCGAACGAGGAGGGGAAATGGTCAATCGGAAGGATCTGGGACTTAGCCCAATTAATACTCAGACCCGAATGGCCACCCATACGTTCTATGGACTGGAGGGCTGCTATAAGAGAAGGACCGGAGTCCGCCAGATACAAAAGTGTGTCGTCGGCATACATCCCAATCTTTTCTTCCAGGTTCCCCCTCCTGAGACCTCGGATGCAAGTGTCCGCACGGACCATTATGGCCAACGGCTCCACAGCCAATGCGTAAAGCATGGGGGAAAGGGGGCAGCCCTGCCGGGTCCCTCTCTCCAGCGGGAACTGGTCAGAAAGCCAACCATTCACAAACACTGGCCCTCGGGGATTGATAGAGGAGTTGGACCCAGCGAACAAAGCTGGGGCCAAATCCAAATCTTGAGAGACACTCCCACAGGTAGTTCCACTCCACGGAGTCGAAGGCCTTGGCGGCATCCAGCGCCACCACGACCCTCGAGCCAATTTCATCATGGGACCCCTGAATATTCATAAATAGGCGGCGAATATTCATGGCCGTGTTCTTCCCTGGCATAAAGCCGGTTTGGTCAGGGTGTATCAATGACAGAATAACCTGGTTAAGGCGGGAGGCTAGAATCTTAGCTAATATTTTAATATCTACCTGTAACAGGGAAATGGGCCTATACGACTCCGGGTATTTAGGGTCCTTTCCGGGTTTGGGAATTACGACTATTTGGGCTTCTCGCATAGATGGGGGTAGAACTCCTGAGTCAAATATAGATTTATACAGGTACTTAAGTTCAGGGATTAGGATTTCAGAGTAGGTGGCATAGAATTCAAGAGGTAGGCCATCCAATCCTGGGGCCTTGGATGAGGCCAGACAGGAAATGGCCTCGGAGATGTCCTCCTCAGTAATAGGGGCTTCCAGAATTTCAAGCTGGTCGTCTGTCAGTTTAGGGAATTGAACTCCCGCTAGGTAGTCCCTGGTGTCTTGGGGAGTGTGGGTGACCCTGGAAGTGTAGAGTGCACGGTAGAATCTCCCAAACTCCTCCGCCACCAGTTGCGGATCGGTGATGTCGTTCCCCTGCGGGTCGGTCAAGGACACCACCACAGGGGGACGCATATCCAAGTGGGCGAGATATGCGAGCAGTTTGCCCGATCTCTCTCCATACTCAAACACCCTCTGTCTACAGAAGAAGATACGTTGTTTAGCCTTCTCTATGTGCAATTGGGAGACCTGGCGCGCCTGAATCTTTAGATTGTTGGCCGCGCTGGGCGAGGGGTCCCGGTGGAACGCCTCCTCCAGCGCCGGCAGGTGCTCCGCAGCCTGCTGGACAATAAATGTTGATGACCGCTTAAGCCTGTTAATACGTGTGGAAAGTAGGGAACGAGCGTGAAGTTTAAACATTTCCCACACCACATCATGCGTGGCAGTGTCCCTGTTGGCCGTAAAATAGTATTGCAATTCTGTGGGGATGTCATCCTGGTCCTGCAGGGCAGTCAGCCAGAACGGGTTTAGCCGCCAAGAAGGAGCAGGGGAAGCCTTCAGGAGCTGGATCGTGACCCAGTAGGGGGCGTGATCCGAGAGTACTCTCGGAGCAAAGCCCACATCTCCTAGCTTAGGCAGCAGGGACATTGAGATAAAAACAAAATCAATTTGTGACATTGTGTTATGACTGGCTGAAAAGCATGAGAAGACTTTAGTGTGCGGGTGTCTGTGGCGCCAAGTGTCGACAAGAGCAAAGTCGGTCATTATGCGGTGCAGTCTGGTATGGGTCGGTGGGTTAAGGGGGGGATCCAGTGTGCCCAGACGGTCCAGAGCGGGGATCAGGGTCATATTGAAGTCCCCCATCCACACTGCCGGTACGGAGGGGTATTGTGTCATAAAGGCAAGGCCTTCCTGAATTACAGCTGAGTTGTACGGGGGGGAATATAGCAGGCAAGTAGCAGGATAGGAGACCCATTAATGGTGGCGTGCATAAACACATATCTGCCCTGCTGATCCGTGCGGAGCAGTATAAGCTCAAAAGGTACCCGTTTGGCAACCAGGACCGATACTCCTCTGGAATATGAGGTGTGAGTGGCATGATAAGCCCACCCCACCCAAGGTTTTTTAAGGGAGGATTGCAAGTGGCCCGTGACATGGGTCTCGACCAGTGTGATAATGTCAGCTCTCTGAGATTTGAGAAATGTCAGGACCGCTGTGCGTTTGATCTTATTGCGTAAGCCTCTAACATTCCACGTGAGGAACTTCAGGGAACTCATGGTGGGTATATGGAGTGTATAATAGACCGCAGCCAGACCAGGGCCAGCAGAGCAGATAAGGACACATCAGACAGTACAGAACACATCAGCAACCAATATTGATAGTGCATGTATGACAATGACATAGTACCTTTAGCAGAAATAAACAATTGTGAACATAGTGGCAAATAAAAAACAGCCAAAACATTTCCCCTCCCTCCCAGTCCAGTGCCACCCCAACTCGGCATGAACATAGTATCCCAAAACCAGGTATCAACCGGGGACATCCAACGTGAAAAAAGCATTGGAGGCGAGGGACTTAATTTCAAAGGGACATAGATACCTGTGATGAACAGAAAACAAAAAAGGAGGGAAAAACAATCAGGTAAACGGGGGGAGTGAAAAAAGTCCATAGAGAACCTAGGGGGGCGACTTCTTCTCTGAGAAGTGCATGGGGTGTAGGGGCCACAAAAGCACAACACCATTGCAGCCGTGCAGAAGGGAGCCCCGCCTGCCATCAGGGTGGTACGTAAAGTAGGATAGGAAGTTCCAGCAACGTTCGGTAAGCTGCCCTCTACAAGCATCTCCCATGTGTGGGGAGAACGGGGAATTAACAGTTAGGTCTCCCGAAGGTGGCGAGCATGCTGTGAGATCCGAGGAGGGGCGGAAAAGGCTTTTAGGTCTGTCTCCCCCGTCCCGGCGGAGGGCACCCACTAGCAACAGAGCAACCGTGAGGCGAATCACCAGGGCACGAACAGGGAGTGCCACCGGCACAGGGGGCAGCAGGGGAGAGAAAAGAAAAGTACTCACAGCTCCCAGACATCGCGGCATGCTCAATCTCGCCGATCTCTCCGGTCAATCCAAGTGGATGCCGACTCTGGGTCCTCGAAAAAGTGGGTCCGACCGTCGCACTCCACACAAAGCTTTGCAGGGTACAGCATGGCGTATTTGAGGTGTAGAGTGCGGAGGCGCTTCTTAACATCCTGGAACCTGGACCGCTGCCGTTGCACCTCATTGGAGAAGTCCGGGAAGACGGCAACACGAGCGTTGGTATGGGGTATATTCCCCTTCTCTCTGGTTAGGCGGAGGATCTTGTCGCGATCCCTGAAATTAAGGAACTTCGCTATCAGGGTACGCGGTGGAGCTCCTTGGGGAGGAGGGCGGCCAGGGATTCGATGAGCTCTCTCCACTGCAAACATTACCGAAAATGCGTCTCTGCCGAAGGTTGAGGTTAGGAGGTTTTCAAGGAAGCTCTCCGGATCGGTGCCCTCAGCAGACTCAGGAAGGCCGATGAAGCGGAGGTTACATCTCCGAAGGCGATTTTCCATGTCATCCTGTTTTGCGCTAATCTGTTGTAACTGGCGGCGCACCTCATCGGTGGTATGTTGTAAAGGGTGTAAGATATCCTCTGCTCTGCTAATACGGGTCTCCGTCTCCGTCACGCGGTCCCTGAGGGTAGAGAGATCCTGCCGGATAAGGGACACATCAATTTTTACCTCCTCGATCTTGGTGGTAAGCGTGCTCTGGCACATGGCGATGGCATCCAGTAATTTGTTAGTAGCCACCACAGAGTGATCCGCACCCAGGAAAGCAGCAGCGCCGTCTCTGACCTGCCGATCCCCCTCCTCAAGCCGGCAGTATCTGGCCAGTTTATCGATGGCTTCAGAATTATTTTTAGACGGAGACATGCTGTAAGGCGACAGGGAAGATCCCTGGGTGCACCAATATGGCCGCTGTTAAGGAGGCCGGGTCCTCCACAACCTCCCCCCCCCACCGCTGCCCAGGGACGGCCCAACGTAGGCAGCAGGTCACTCTCAAGCAGCTGTGATGGCAACAGGCTGCATGCAGGGGAATCTGAGCTCAGGGGAGTCAGGGAGGCCTGTAATACTTGCCAAAGATGTCTCCGGGTGGAGCAAGATGGCCGCCGTTCCGGGAGTCAGGCCGAGACCGCGGTCCGCTCACACAGCAGGTGCAGAGTGCAAAGACACCCCAGCAGCTGCAGCAGGTAATCCGGGGGCCGATGTAGAAGAGGATGGAGCCCAGTGCACCCAGGGAGGCAAGGAGAAGTGTCCAGGGCTGCCGTCGGGAGGGCCAAGATGGCCGCCGAACCAGGAACTAGGCCGAAGCCGGGGCCTTTCCTGAAGCAGATAACCGGGAAGCGCCGCGACGGCAGTGGCGGCAAACCAGCGGGCTAACAGGCTTCAGGAACCACAGGGAGAGCAGGACACGTCCTCGGATGTAGGGGATGGCAGGAACCGAGCAGGATGCAGGCAGGATGGTAGGTTAGGAGTATGGGCAGACGGAGCTCACATCACATGCGACCTATCCCATTGCTATCCAGGCCACGCCCACGGTATTTTTTTTTACTTCAAGTCATAAAACAAAAAACTTTCAATTTGATTTGAAATTAGGATTAGGATTTGCATACACTTGAATTGCAGTTGTTAGGCATTTGGAAAGCATTTAAAAAAAAGAGTTTTGAGGACACCATTGATCCTGACCAAATCTCCAACTCCATTTGCGGCAATGCAGCCCCAGACGTGCAAGGAGTCTCTACCATGCTTCACTGTTGCCTGCAGACACTCATTATTGTACTGCTCTCCAGCCCAAACTGCCTCCTGCTACAGCCAAATATTTCAAATTTCAACTTATCAGACCAGAACACCTGCTGCCATTTTTCTGCACCCTAGTTCCTATGTTTTCGTGCATAGGTGAGTCACTTAGCCTTGTTTACACTCCAAAGGTATGGCTTTTTGGCTGCAATTCCTCCATGAAGACCACTTCTGGCCAGACTTCTCCAGACAACAAATGGGTTTACCTTGGTTCCCCTGGTTTCTGCCATTTCCGTGCCGATGTCCAAGGAAAATAAGCATGATATGTCTTTCATCTGCTGCATTAAGTTTCCTTTGTGAATCAATACACCCGTGCCAAAGTATTTCAATTAAAATAGATGACAGCTGCTGTTCCAAAAATAATAAGTGGATTGCTAGACGTGCACACACCTACTGTGCAAACAGCGCTTGCCAATACCACATGAATAAGTGATAAAATGTGAACTGCACGTACTTAGTGCAAACAAATAAATAACAAACAGTAATATAGATGAAAAAAGGGGACTGTTTAAATAGACAGACCCCAAACTAAAAAAACGTTAGGTGCCCAAAATAGTAAAATGAAATAAAGCTTCTGATGACGGCACGCTTGATGACGAAAAAACATAAGGCTGGAACGCACGTTGCGCTACGTGACGTCCTGGTGGAATGTACGCTGACTCTGATATGGGTCTTACGGCCTTCCACAGCCTCCACTGGTTAGTGTGGTTGCTTGCATAGGAGGTCTATAGATTGATTTTAATCTGCTACTTGCTGTAGCCATGTGAGGCTTTAATAAAACTACTTCACACTATGAGGAGTCCTCTCTTTTTTCCTACTCATATCGCTGGTGACATCCTGTTTGAAGATACGTCCTACTCTGGCGAAGAGGAGATCAGAGGAATTTGCTTAATGGATCCAAGGAGGTCGGGGAGACCCCACAAGCTATATATGATCCTTCCTGTCATAAGGCAGGGGGATCTGCAACATCTGGTGAGTGTACATCTACACCTAATCTTTCATCGTATGATCCATATGAGAGGAATCCCTTTCATTGGGAGGAATCCTTTTCATTGGGAGGAATCCTTTTCATTGGATTAAAAGATTTTTTGGGACTTTATTCACATTTTTATTCAACATTATGCACTTGTTTGGACTTTATTTAATTTAAAATTTTTGGGCACTTAATGTTTTTAAAGTAAACAGTCCCCTCTTTTGCTCTATATTACTGTCTGTTATTTATTTGTTTGTATTATGTACGTGCAGTTCACATTTTATCACTTATTCATTAGGTTCCTTGACCGACCACTGCATTTATGGTCCTCAATGTTGCCCGTTTTTTTGCTCAATCTTGCCATGGTGTATGATCTGTGTCATGAAACTGTCTTCCACAATCTCATCTTAGTAGCAGAGTTTGGCTGTTCTACGCCCAGTTTTAGGCCTCCTACACAGCTGTTTCTGTTTTAGTTAATGACTGTGTTTTATGACCCATACACACGATCCGAAAATCAGACGAAAAATACCGATTTTTACTTGATCGTGCGATAATCGAATCGTTAGTACAGAGCTTTCGAGAGCCGATCACGACAGTTCATCCGATTGGACAAAAACTGAAAATTTTCTCGTACCATACTAGATCGTATAATTTTCGTTTAATCGGTACAGTTGTCGTCCGAAAATACAAATACATTACAACATTTTTTCTAACTGTAGTAAACTCTTCAGGTTCGATATACGACTAGCATGCAAAGAAAAATGGACGCTCTGTCGTCAGATTTTCGGATCATGTGTACGGGGCATTAACCTACATATGAAATTGATAATCCTTAGCACCTACTTGGTATAATTAGTTAATCATATGTGCAAGTGTGCAACGTGTGCAAGTGTGAAGCCTCGTACACACGACCGATTTTCTCGTCGAAAAACGTTTGTGTGTATGGTTTTACGACGAGAAAATTGCCGTGAATCTCGACGAGAAAATAGAGAACCTGCTCTCTATTTTCTCGTCAGGATTCCAGATTTCCTCGTCGTGTTTCTCGTCGGCCTCTTTTGTGATGAGAAAATGGTTCATGTGTATGCTTTAACGAGTCTTTCAAAAGCGCGCATGCTCAGAAGCAAGTATGAGACGGGAGCGCATCTTCTGGTAAAACAAGCCTTCGTAATGGAGATAGCACATTCGTCACGCTCGAAATTATTGCATCGTTTAAATGTTGTGCATTGAAATCTTCTTTAGAATGTTACATTAATCAAAACGAAAGAACTTCTTTTGCTGCTGATATTCACACAGAGTTATGACTATATTTTTTAAACCTTTTTCATGCTGCTCTTAAGAAGATTTATGTGTATTATATCGTGCAAGTTTTTATGAATATTTTACATTTTTATATTTTTCAAACTGATGTTAATTTTAATTTCACAATGTTTTGATAGTGATCTCCCATTGAATATTTTAATATATAGTTGTAAAATTTAACACCCTCTTTTTGGGAAATCAGATTCTTTTATTTTTTAGGGGGGTTGTTATCTGTCCCTTTTTTTGTCAGTCAAATGTCTCTGCTTACTCCAAAGCTACATTTTAAATTTTTACAAATACACATAGTCAAGTATGAACTTAAACAAAAATAACATTTATTAATGTTTCAAATAAAATAAAGAGAAGGCAGCGCTGGAGAACCTGCTGCCATTTGTGCATCCCAGGGACCCCAGACCACACATCAACCCTGTGTGGACACTAAAATTGGGAGCTTGAGAAGGCCAACATTTCTGAGCACAATCTGATGCTGGCCTCCCAGAGGTCAGGAACAGCAGCAGGTGAGATATATGTCCCAAGTGTGTGGTACTACAACAGGCTGCCTTCTGTCTGACCACAATGAAGCAAGGCCATCACTTCCTCGTCTTCCTGGCAACCTTCCCTGCAACCTTTCCTGAAGCCTTCCCTGCAGCCTTCCTTCTTCGTTTGGCTGGAGGCTGGGCCACTGGAGGGGTACTCCTGTCAGGAGGAGGAGGAGGAGGTGGAGGAGAAGGGGGTGGCGCAGAAGAACAAGGTGGAGGTGGAGGAGAAGGGGGTGGGGCGGAAGAACAAGGTGGAGGAGGAGGTGTAGGAGAAGGGGGTGGGGCAGAAGAAGGAGGTGGAGGAGAAGGGGGTGGGGCAGAAGAAGAAGGTGGAGGTGGAGGAGAAGGGGGTGGGGCAGAAGAAGGTGGAGGTGGAGGAGAAGGGGGGTAATTTTTACCATCACCCCCTTGTTGAGCAAGGTGATGAGCAGGGGCTCGCATAGGAGGCGTTGCTCCATGCTCATCACCTTGAACTTTGCCTCCACTAGGCCGGCAATGGCCTCTTCAGGGGATGTGGGCTCTTTGAGGGTGGCATGGGCCTCTTTAATAAGGGCCATTGCTGCCTCACTGGTGGTCCTGTCCCTCCTGCCTCTTTTGGGAAATCGGATGGGAGGCACCTGTGATCTGGTGCTTCTCCTTTGCCCTGCCACCTCCTGCCTGCCACTGGGCCCTGCCACCTCCTGGCTGCCACTGGGCCCTGCCACCTCCTGCCTTCCACTGGGCCCTGCCACCTCCTGGCTACCACTGGGCCCTTCCTCCTCCTGCCTGACAGTTTCCAGACCCTCCTCCTGGCTGATTTCATCCTGTGTATGAAAAAGGGACATAGTTTAATATGTTGCTTTAATCTTTGCCTCCAAATTTATAATCATGATTGAACCAATTAGAATGTAAATCCTGAAATCAGTTTCTAAAATTTACAACTACATCAGATTGACTATTTAGCACCCAATTAAGTGCAGACTAATGTCTAGAGATCTTGATTTCACTTGTGGAACTCTAAATAGTTTATGTTTGTCATCTTGACATATTTGGCAAACATTAATTTTATCCCAATACATTTTCATTTAATACTATACCTGGCTCCAGATGGCCAAATCAGGATCATCCAGGATGGCTGCCTCCTCTTGCACCAGAGAAGGCTCAGGTTGGCTGCAGGGAAGTCTGGGGGGAAGAGTGGAGAGTGATGGCCTTGCCTCAATGTGGTCATCCAGAAAGGACATCCTGCTGTAGTACCACAAATTCGGGACATAAACATCATCTGCTGCTGCTCCTGACCTCTGAGAAGCCAGGACCTTAGAGCGTTCATTCCTGTAGGTGCCTCTCAAGCTCCCAATTTTAGTGTCCACCTGTTTTGCTGTGGCTGTGGGCACCTTGGTATGCACAAATGGGAGCAGGGTCTCCAGCGCTGCTTTTCTCACCCCTCTTTTTTTGTGGATGGGGTTTTTCGTCTCCCACAGAGTGGGCAGCTCCCTTACCCGGTCTATAAATTCCGCAAGGAATTCCTTGTCACTTATAAACACATTCATTTTGGGTCTGCAAGTAAAATAAATAATATATAACTAATGTGAGGCACACAGTCTAACCTCCTTAACATCGTAGTCACCATATATATTCTACAACATTCTCAAGACAGTATAGGCCAACTATTTGTCCAAGTCACAAAATCACATACCTTCGTTCGCACGTCCGTAACTTGAACTCCTCTCTCCGGACACCGAACGTAGTATAGTCACATGTGTGTTTGCTATATATACACCACGCATGCGTCAAACTACGAACACGTCGCTCCGCACACGTCGCCCGCCCATGACGTTCTAACTAACATCTTTTCCCCGCCCCTTCTCTTTCGGCGCGCAGACAGATATGGCGGAGTTACAGCAGGTGTCTGATAATTCCGCAACTAACGAGGAGGAGACAAGCCCGGAGACCGAGGAAACGTCACGATCAAGGATGAGATTCAAGGCATCTAATATGTCTTTTGCGGAGATGGTGGACATCTTGCTCAAGTCTGATTGTGACGCAAAGCATGGGCCGTATAGCAAACCAAATAGAAGGAAGGCCAAAATCCTCAATAAAGTCGTGAAGAGTCTGAAGACGAATTTCGGGGTGAAACGCTCAAATGAGCAGCTCAGAAAGAGGTGGTCAGACCTCAAACTGAGGGAGCATTAAGAGAATGCTAGCAAAAAGTAAGTAAAATGTACACTTTTCGGCTATTAATGTTTTTCTCAACTTATATGTTGCTCCTTTTTGTGATTTTATCATATTGGACTCCCTTCCATAATTTAATAATTTGAACTTGGTTTGGCACAGTAATCGTTCGTTACGTTACAGACACTTCGTTCGGCCACTATCCGCTGTTTTGGCTTATTTTATAGCCACAAAAGTAATTAGACATCTGCGTGTTTTTTTAACATTTGTGTTCAAAATTTTTAGGCAAGATGATGTGTTTGTAAAGAGAATGAAATGCAAACTTTAGTCAGTGTAAAGGAGAGGACACTCAGCAGCTGGTACCACATCTGTACTTTGGAGCACTATAGTGTGGGCCACCAGACCCGCCTTTTTTGGGTGTCCCACACAGGTGCATTAGTGATTTTTTCTGGTGCCCCCATGTCTAAAAACTGACAGCCAAAGTTGAATACTAAACATATTATTGGTCAGAAATAATGCATTCATCTTTAACTTCCGCCCAAACACACACTTGTACCCCACTTCCAAACAATTTAGCCTGTTTTTATTTTTCATAGAGAATTTCAGTGTGATAAATAGACCTTTTGCTTGATTCTCATAGGGGAGAGAAGACTGGGAGGAGAACACTCCAGGGAGCACAGGAACCCCACAGCTTCACAACAACCCCAAACTCCCAAAGACCCACAACCTGAGGGTGTTGAGGAAGTTGAAGAGGTGGAGGAAGGAGAAGTGCAGGAAGGAGAGGTGGATGACGTTGTGGAACTGGTCACCACAACAGGTCAGTATCTGACACCACAGCTTCAGGTAAGAGATGTAGGCCTGCAGAGTTATAATACCTTTTTATTTTGTTTTTAGGGGATGTAAATGTTGTGGTGAAGGATAGTACACGTTTCTCTACTGACAGTGCCCTCCGAATAATACAGCAAGTGATGGAATGTAGCACGGAACTGGACAGAATAAAACAAATAATTCATGTGAAGGCTCAAACATTTAAAGACATTCTCGATGTTTTGGGGAGAATCGAATAAGTCAACCAAACCCCCATTTTTTTTTCAGGAATGACTGTTCATCAACCTTTTATACTGTTGTTGACAATGCAACCAGCCAAAAATTGAATATGCACACAGTGTGTCAACATGTGTTATCTGCCATCAGGGGATATCCATGTACGTCTTTTGGGGGTGCAACCCCTTCCTCGTATCTAAAGTAGGTGAACTGAGGAAGGGGTTGCACCCCCAAAACACGTCCATTGATCACCCCTGATGGCAGATAGCACATGTTGACAATAGGGATCAGGAGTCTCAAATCCCTAGTGGAAAATAATACAAAATGTGTGCATATTCAATTTTTGGCTGGGCAAGGGGTGGCAAGACCCCATATTAGGACGGGCACATAGAGACATAGTTTGTGTAAGTGAATGTGTCAGATTGCTCAGAGGTATCCAATTTTTGGAATGCAACTGTTTTTGTATTTTCCTAAGAAAATAATTGGCGGTTTGTGGCCAGGAAAAAAAAAAGGAAACGTGTGTGAATGTGCAGAGTAAAATGTTTGAACAGAAACAACGTGTAGCTTCTTTTTTCAATATGCTCTAACCTGATTTGTGTTTTTTTTAAGGTTACATAGTGAAATGGTTGTTATTTACTAAAGGAAAATACACTTGGCACTACAAATGCACTAACACAAACTAGGAGACAGGAAACAAACCTAAGTTAAAATTAGAAATCAGATTTTTATTGTAATCATTCTCCAGGAATCTTTAGCCATAGCCTGGCATAGGAATTGCCCCCCTACCCGTGAAATATTCCATATATTTGTCCCGAACCTCACGGGCATTTTGGGGGGGCAAGCCAGGACAGGCAGATTCCAGGCCCGGCAGGGGATTAGCAGGTGAAAGTCCAGCCTCAGGCAATACTGAGGCCATATATGAATTTGATTTTCTGCTGAGAAAATTGTGTAGCACACAGCAGCATAAAACTACCTAGTTTATTTTGTAGTCCGCCAAGTGGATGGAAGTCATAAAAATGCGGAACCGGCTGGCCATTATGCCGAAGGCATTTTCAACGACTCTTCGGCCCCTGGCCAGCCGGTAATTGAACACCGTCTTCTCTGGGGTCAGGGTCCTCTGAGGAAATGGCCTCATAAGATGCGGTCCGAGTCCAAAGGCTTCATCAGCCAAGAAAACAAAGGGGAGTCCTTCAATAATCCCTGCATCCGGTGGCAATGCAAGGTCGTCACTCTGGAGACGGAGGGCAAACTCCGCCTGGATGAAGGATCCCCCATCGGACATCCGGCCATTCTTCCCTACATCAACATAGAGGAATTCATACCGTGCTGACACCACCTCCATCAGCACAATGCTATGAAACCCCTTGTAATTGAAGTAGTAGGACCCAGAACGGGGTGGCGGCACGATGCGGACGTGCTTCCCGTCTATGGCACCACCGCAGTTGGGGAAGTCCCACCGCGTGGCAAACTCCGATGCCACAGTCTGCCATTCCTGTGGCGTGGAAGGAAGCTGGGGAGTCAAACAAGATGAAAGAAAATTAGAAATTAAAAATATTACATTACAAGGAGATTATAATAAAAAACATTAGAGGCCAACATCAATCAAATTCTACGTTTATTAAGGTGTTTTCAATAAGTATAATGGAAGGCTCATGTTCATCACCCCCTCTGATGGTCCTTTAATACATGATTTTGGGGGGGGAGATGTGTTTGGCCACAGGATAGCAGTGCAGTGGCGGTGCGTCCAGAGTGGGCGCTGGAACACTGCCCCCTCTCTCCTGTGCCCGTCACTCAGAACAATACATAGGTTCTTGCCTTGCATTAACCTATGTATTGTCAATGCCGCCCACTATTCAGGTGTATGGGCCCCTGTTAAGCGACCAACATATGAATAACTGCGGCATTTATGGGGTGAAAATTGCATATCAGAAACAGGGAGGCAAATAGGCTTGCACATTACAGCCTGAGGGATGTAATTGGCTTCATAAAAGTTAAATAGGGGACGCAGGGGGGGGGGAGCATTCCTTGGGTAAACACTGACAGGCTGCTCTGCCAATCATGTTCACCAAGTCTGTTTAATGGTAACATGATTGGCTGATGCAACATCAAGGGAAGGAGAAGACATCAAGGACAGAAGAAGGATGGCGCTGACCACAAGAAGGTATGTACAGGGCTGGGGACAAAATGGCTGCATTGGAGGGGACAAAATGGCTGCATTGGAGGGGACAAAATGGCTGCATTGGAGGGGACAAAATGGCTGCATTGGATGGGACAAAATGGCTGCATTGGAGGGGACAACTGGGGGCGTTTAATAGGCACCTTTGCAAAAATGGAGGAAGTTTATTTCCTAAATTGGGGTTGGACCCCCAAACATTTGTTGCAACAGGCGCCCCTGCTGGAAAGGTTAGTAAAGGGAAATATGCATGGAGGAGAAGAAAGGGGCAATCTAAAGCTTCCAGCATGCATGGGGACATTCTCAGCATATTACAATCATGGTAATTAGGGAAGGATGAAAGAAATACAATACATTAGCATACATACATGTAATACATAAAATGTGATGTTAAAGGAGAAAACTTACCCTAATATAGTCCTCCTGCTGGACTTGTATAATGGCAGAACAGGTGTCTGGGATTATGAGGCCCAGAGCCTGGGGGGAGATGCCTGTCGTGAACTTCAAGTCCTGAAGACTTCTCCCTGTCACCAGATAACGTAAGGTGGCGATGAGCCTCTGCTCAGCACTAATGGCTTCCCGCATAACGGTGTCCTGCCTGGTAATATAGGGGGACACCAAAGCCAACAGTTCCTGAAAAACGGGGTCAGACATCCGCAGAAAATTCCTGTAGTCCTCAGGATTATTCTCGACTATCTCCCGCAGCAGAGGCATGTGGCAGAATTGGTCCCGCTGGAGCAACCAATTCTTGGTCCATGAACTCCTCCTCACACCATTCATGGACTGGTCTTGGTCCAAAACAAGCAGACCAACACCAAGCGCACGCACAGCACGAACTCGACGAAGAGAATGTCCAGGCGACATGGCTAGGAAACGGTCGTCTTATCAGAACGTACAGAACAGAACGCACTTTAGAACAGCAAGGCCTATGAATAACGAACTGAAAATCAGAAACGAACGGGCAAGAACGCACTGTAAAACAGATACGACCTGCCTAGACGCCCTGAAAGTCAAGATACGAACCCACAAGCACAAACTGAACCTCAAAAAACGAACTGAAAAGCACGAAGACTGAAAAGCGCGAATCGTCTCTTCTCAAACTTTTACTTCACACGCGGTAACACGAGATCAGCAAAAGCAGCCCAAGTGGTGGCGCCAAGAAAATCGATCTTCCCCTTTATAGTGCCGTCGTACGTGCTGGACGTGAGCGCGGAGAACAACGAGGAAATTGGGAAATGTCAGTGTGTACGCATAGAAAGCTTGACGAGAAACTCGTCAAGGTTAACAAGAATCTCGTCGAAAAAAACGACGTGTTTGTAACGACGAGAAACTCGGTCGTGTGTACGAGGCTTAAGAATTGATGCTGGTTTGAAACCAAAAGGTGTTCACACCAAATATTGATCTGCTAAAAATAAATAATTCAATTATATAGTTTTGAAAGCATTCTTACTTTGCAGCATTTCTTCACACCTATCAAAATGGGAAAATATACTGAAATAACAGTGAAATCTAATCATCAAAAGTGCAAAAGTGGAAGAGCAATAATCCTAGCTGCAACTCTACTGTAAGACATATACACAGTTATAGTATAACATTTTCAAACCATAAAAAGTCACTTTGCATACTTTGAATACAATACATCGATAATGATAAAGATATATTCCAGTGATACCAAGGTTGAAAAATATGAATTTTAAATTATGAAAAATTATGAAAAAACAATTGTGAAAATGAAAGAAGTATAAATAAAAATAACGATAAAGTCCTCCTCATATGTGACCAGAATGTTGAGCTAGTTGAATAGAGTCACCATCCAACAACAAAGCGTGAAATCTTGACTAGGGCACCACCACCTTTATGGTAAAAATGCCTGTATACCAGCTGTAAGGGACCTTCTGTAACGG
Organism: Rana muscosa; assembly: GCA_029206835.1. Taxonomy (NCBI): domain Eukaryota; kingdom Metazoa; phylum Chordata; class Amphibia; order Anura; family Ranidae; genus Rana; species Rana muscosa. The sequence continues at coordinate 573,268,272 of CM055116.1, forward strand.
AAGGTCAGCAGCCCTTGTGGCTATATACCCAGCCAGGGCTTTTTATTACAGTTCAAATGGAATCCCCTCTGGAGCAAAGGTGCAGGTCAGTCAGATATATCCTCCATAATTTCGTCCCAAAAATATATAAAAGAGCTCCAAATAGTGTAAAATCTTAGGTATGCTTTATTAAAAAAGGAAAGGTATGCACTTACATCAATATAGTAGTTAAAAAAACAATCTCTCGGGCCGGCATAACACAAGCCAACCTGCACTTCCAGGAATCAAAAAACACGATGATCTCCGCACGTCACTCCACCCTCTGTGTTTCATCACAGTAGTGCCACGGACATCAGTCTGTGGCAAAATGCGTATGTGGGAGTGATGTGCTGACGTCATCGCGTTCTTCGATTCTCAGAAGTGTGGGTTGCTTTTGTTATGCCGGCTGGCGAGATTGTTTTTTAAGGCATATAACTACCTTACCTTTTATAATAAAACATACTTAAGATTTTACACTATGTGGAGCTCTTTTATATATTTTTGGGACAAAAATATGGATGTTAAATCTGGATGACCTGCACCTTTGGTCCATAGGTGATTCCATTTGAACTGTATTAAAAGGCTGGGTATATAGCCGCAAGCGCTGCTGACCTTCCGTTACAGAAGGTCCCTTACAACTAGTAAGCAGGCATTTTTACCAATTAGGTGGTGGTGCCATATTCAAGATTTTACGTTTTGGTGATGGATGGTGACTTTATTGAACTATCTCAACATTCTGGTCACATATGAGGAGGACTTTATATATACTTCTTTCATTTTTTTCACAATATTTTTTTCACAATTTTTCACAATTTATGATTCATATTTTTCAACCTTTGGTTCACTGGAATATATCTTTATCATTATCGATGTATTGTATTAATTGTTTTCTTCACACCTGCCTAAAACTTTTGCACAGTTCTGTCGTTTAATGTTATTATACTTTTTTTTTTTTTCCTGCATTGTTGTGTAGCCAATTTTCTAAAATGAAGCAAGTATTCTTCCAAGGTAAAAATGTAGTGACTCTCAGAGATACTTCATGTCCAGCAAGAAGGAAGAAATGAGAAATCAGACCATGGTAACTGTGACCAGTAATGGTGATCTTCAAATAATATTATATGTACATTTTATATGTATTTTATGCAGGTAACTTACCTGTAAAAGCCATAATTATGTGGACATATAAAAGCCCTGGGACCTGCATCATCATCTTGAAAGTAATGTCAACAGCCCCAGCTTCAGAGCTATCACTCAAGCTTTAGTATACCCTTAAGCCTCGTACACACGATCGGATATCCTATGGATTCTAATCCGATGGTTTTGTCCATCGGAAATCCGATGAAGCTGACTTCCATCAGTCTTGCCTACACACCATTAGTCAAAAATCCGACCGTCCCAAACGCCGTGACGTAAAACACTCCGATGAGCCGAGAAAAATTAAGTTCAGTGCTTCTGAGCATGCGTCGACTTGATTCTGAGCATGCGTGGGTTTTTTATCTGATGGACTTGCCCATAGACGATCGTAATTTGCTATCGGTATTTGATCCATCGGAAAAATGTAAAACATGTTCTATTTTTTAAAACCAATGGAAAAAAGACCGATGGGTCCCATACACGATCGGTTTGTCCGATGAAAAAAGTCAATCGGACTGTTTTCCATCTGTAAAACTGATCGTGTGTGCAGGGCTTTAGTCTTCATTCCTTCCATGACAGGTGCACAGACTTTTTAATGAGTGATTCAGGATCTGGAGAAAGAAAAGGGGGAAGATGACCTGTGACTTTACAAGACTGGACAAAGACACCTGTAAAAAGGCAAACATATACATTTTCTTATAATGAGGTGGGGTGTTCTTAATGTGGGGATGGGCCAAAGGGAGTGCTGATATATCTGTATTTGGGCTTTTAGGCTCCATGGTGGTTATTGGTACTATGTCATTCTGTTTCCCATTCATAATAAATCTTTTTTTCTTACATGGATAGTGCAGGATGGCGAGATTAAATGGGTTTTGTAACAATTTGATTTTACTAATTGTGACTCAAAGTATGCATATCTTGCCGAACATCTTGGCCAAACAATGCTCCATCAGATCTAAAACTGATGGGAAAGGGTATTGTGTTTAAATACATGTACAGTTTCCTGTTTCTTATGGTTCTTGTTTACTGTATAACTTCTACAGGAAAAGTGTCTAGAAAAAATAGATCTGAATTGTACTGAATGCTCTTATCATCCCACTTTTCTCATGAATAATATTTGTAGGAGAGTTTGTGTGTTCTGCCAACAGTACGATTATAGTGTGCCAATTATACTGAAATATTTTTTAAACAGTGATTTCATTAAGGAAATATTTATAGCATCGTTTTACAAATACTGCTAAAGGGACTTCTGTAATTTCATATATACAGCGCCCAAGGTCTTGTTTCTGCAAAGCAAAAGAGATGCAGGTAATATCACATAAATTAAAATTTAGTTTTAAATATTACATTTATGTTACAGATAAAGGGATATTTTATAATAAAATAGTTTATTAAATGTTTGCTTTTTAGGCAGATAACTATGCCCAAGATAAATTAGGCTTTACAGTTCCAGCCTGCATTTGAAACTACAGGCTATATTTTTCAGTGTTTGCCAGTCTAGCTTTACCTGCTTTGCCAAAAAAGCCTACTGTTTTGCAGACCTCAATAGCTCAAGCTCAGATTTCTACAAACAACTGAGAGACGTGACCTAACCTCCCTCCCTCAGTTTCTCCTCCCTGTTCCCCATAGCACTGAGTAGCTCTATGATGTAGCCAGTGATCTTGATTGCACTTACCATTTTCCAGAATCATTGCTGTTTCAGTTACCTCTAAATGGTAATCGCACCACATCATACCATTTACTGCTTAGTCACTGTATGTTAATGTTTGCTGCGATTTTACAAACTAGTTCTTATTAACACTTTCCTTTGCACCTGTCATTCACGGAACATTAACCCTTTGCATTTAAGCTGGGTTTACACAGATAGATCTATAAACAGCTTGGCAGGTATTTCTGCCCCCAACTACCCCTCCCCCATCCCAAGCTTATATTAGAACTCCTGGTGTAATAGAGTCATATAACCAGTGGCGGCTGGTGCTTACTACTTAGGGGGCGGCAAACTAATGCCAACAGCCCCACGGACAGAAAATTGCCACAAGCATAAACCCCACCCTGTGGGAGACGATCGCAGCAAACACACCACCTCCCACGCACGACGAACGGCTGTCGGGAAGGCAAGCACCGGACCCCCCCCCACCCCCGGGTGGCGGCAGAGAGTGACCTTAGGAGGCAGGGGGAATGAAGAACCGGCCATTCTCCTCTCCGTTTTCCTCTGGGCTGAACAGGAAGTGTCCTGAGACACAATTGGTCAGTGTGCCCTGAGACACAATTGGGAGTCTTAAGACTCCCTGGCCAATCTGGTCTCAGGAGCTGCTTTCTAATTGGCTGGGAGGGGAATCAGGAAATTAATAATGAATATGCATTCGCTATTGTCACACAAGTAGGTGTGCCCGCACTTTTTTTTAAGCATATTAGAGCCTCAGGGTCTAATCACATGCTTCTAAAAAAAAAAAAAACACATTGGAATCCATGCATCCAGTGCCATTAGGGGGCCGGACACATGGATAGGGGGGTGGCTCCCCTGCGCCCTGTATTACAGGCCACCACTGCATATAATCACACCTAAGTGCAGAGTTTTCCGCTTTATATAATCCTTTAAATGCATCCCAGTTCCTTTTTGATATACACATCTTCTCTCTGCTGGGAAAGTGGCCTGGCTGTGGGTGAAACAATGCCACACTGCAATGCCTAGTACACATGATTAGAAAATTGGACGGAAAATACCACTTTAGGAGTGATCGTCCGATAATCTGATCATTAGTACACAGCTTTCGAGAGCCGATCACAGCAGTTCATGCAAAATTATTCAAAGGGACAAGCGCAAACATGTTCTCATGCGATAACAGAACAAATGGTTTTCATTTAATTAGTATGGTATTTGTATGAAAAAAATACACGCATACTCAGAAATGAAAGAATACAATAGATTACATTACATAATTTCTGAAGTTGTATTCTGTTATGCTAGAATTTTTGTAACTTCAGTAACATATTGGTTTTCAATATGAGACTAGTATGCAAAAAAAAAAATGGACAGTCATTCATCTGATATTCTTATTGTGTGTACGAAGCTTAACTCACAGCAATAGTCATCTTAATCATCACTCTCAATCTTTGCTGAAATCACAAATCTCACAAAACATTTGTTAAGATAAAACATACCTTTTCTTTCAAAAAACTGCAACCATTTGCCTGTACAGCCATCTGTTCTCCTTTGCTTATGTATCTGTGTCTAATACAACTACAGGTCCACATTCACTGATTTACTTTCATTATGGCCCCTCTTGTGCCCAGGATGCCTTATAGTATATAGAGATGAGCTCAAGGTTCTGTCCAAACAAAAGTTTGGTCCAAGCACAAGTTCGTCCAAACACCAGACTTTTAGCTCATTTAACAGGAGCCCAAGTTCATTTCTACCACTACTCTAGTACATACAGTATCCCTCTGATGACGCTCCTGGGGTGGAGTGAAATGCATTAGGTACGGAGACTTCCGGTGACACCATTTCTTGGATATTGGAACGTAAACCGCAGATTGCACAGCATTTTACATGCTTGTCATGAAAGACCAACATACAGGTATATACAAGGTAATACTGACATATAATCACACACATAGGTTGGACTTGATGGACTTGTGTCTTTTTCAACCTCACCTACTATGTATGTAACTATGTGAGTGGATATTATTTTATAAGAAAACTTTTAACCACTTCAATAGGGCTTTTATACACCCTTCCTTCCCAGACCAATTTATAGCTTTCAGCGCTCTCACACTTTGAATGACAATTACTCATGCTACACTGTACCCAAACAAAATTGTTCTAATTTTTTTCTCACAAACAGAGTTTTTTTTGGTGGTATTTAATCACTGCTAGGTTTTTCATTTTTTGCAATGTAAGCAAAAAAATTGGGAAATTTTTGAAAAAAATACACTTTTTTTTAGTTTCTATTGTAAAATTTTGCAAATAAGTAATTTTTCTTCATAAATTTTGGCCAAAATATATACTGCTACATATCTCCAGTAAAAATAACCCAAATTAGTGTATATTATTTGGTCTCTGTGAAAGTTATAGAGTCTACAAGCTATGGTGCAAATCATTGAAAATTGATCACACCTGATGTACTGAAGGCCTATCTCATTTCTTGAGACCCTAACAAGCTAGGAAAGTACAAATACCCCCCAAATTACCTCTTTTTGGAAAGCAGACATTCCAAGGTATTTAGTAAGAGGCATGGTGAGTTTTTTGAAGTTGTAATATTTTCCCATAATTCTTGGGAAAATATATATATTTTTTTTACACAAAATTGTCATAATACCAAGCTATTTCTCTCACACAGCACATGCATACTTGCAATTGCACCCCAAAATACATTCTGCTACTCCCCCTCTGAGTATGGCCATACCACATGTGTGAGACTTTTACACAGCCTGGCCACATACAGAGGCCCAACATTGAAGTAGCACGTTCAGGCGTTCTACAAGCATAAATTACACATCTCATTTCTCAACCACCTATTACACTTTTGAAGACCCTGGAGCACCAGGACAATGGTAACGCCCACAAAATGACCCCATTTTGGAAAGCTAACACCCCAACGTATAATCTATGAGGCATAATGAGTCTTTTGAACTGTTCATTTTTTTCCCGAAGTTTTAGGAAAATGTGGAAAAAAAATTAAAACGCATTTTTTTACACAAAGTTGTCCATTTATAAGATATTTCCAACACACAGCATGTACATAGCATAAAGGACACCCCAAAATACATTCTGCTACTCCTGAGTATAGTGATACCACATGTGTGAGACTTTTACAAAGCCTGGCCACATACAGAGGCCCAAAATCCAAGTAGCACCGTCAGGCATTCTACAAGCATAAATTACACATCTCATTTCTCAACCACCTTTTACAGTTTTGAAGACCCTGGAGCACCAGGACCGTGGTAACACCCACAAAATGACCCCATTTTGGAAACCTAGCAACCCAACGTATAATTTATGAGGAACAATGAGTCTTTTAAACGGTTCAGTTTTTTCCTCAAGTTTTTGGAAAACGTGGAAAAAAATTAAAACGCTTTTTTTTTTACACAAAGTTGTCCATTTATAAGATATTTCCAACACACAGCATGTACATAGCAAAAAGGACACCCCAAAATACATTTTTCTACTCCTGAGTATGGCAATACCAAATGTGTGAGACTTTTACACAGCCTGGCCACATACAGAGGCCCAACATCCAAGTAGCACTGTCAGGTGTTCTAGGAGCATAAATTACACACATAAACTCCTGCCAACCTATCACATTGTTCATATTTCTGACACATAGCATGTACTGTACATACCAATTACAAACCAAAATACATTCTGCTGAGCAAAGGGTAAAGAAAAGATTACCTGCAGTTTTAGTAGTGCAGTGGTCCACAGAGGAAAGCATCGGTCCAGGCAGCAGACAGGAACGTGGACAGCGACAGCAAAACAGGCAGCAGGCAGAAATAGTCAGTACAGGTAGAGATGTTGTCAGTACAGCCAAAGCATTGGTCCAGATAGCAGGCATGGATGTAGTCAGCAGCAGCAAAAGGATCAAAGGATCGTCCATGCAGCAGGCAGGAATACTGTCCATAGTTAGTACATGCAGCAGGCAGAGGTATGGTGAGCACATCCAGAGTATTTGTCCAGGGAGCAGGCAGGACCATCAAGCTTAGGGCATCGGTCAGGAAAGAATGGGGACAGGGGTAGAGGCTTCTCCCACCCAAATCGCTTTGAAGCCTTCGGACAACCACTCCCTATTCTGGGAACACAGAAAACCAAAAACTGTTTTTCTCAACTCAGAACGCTATTCTGGAGCCCCTCACATATGTGAGACCCCTGTGTAGCAGGGTGAAAGATCAGTCCAAGGGGCAGGCAAAAACATGGTCAACAGGCCGAGGTCAGTGCAGGTAAAAGGCAGAAATAGACGGTAGGCAGAGGCATAGTCGATAGTCCAGGGTCAGTTCACGTGAAAGGCAGAAACATGGCGGATAAACAATGCAGACGGCAGGCAGAGGCATAGTTGAGAAACAGGCCAGGGTCAGTTCACATGGAAGACAATTATATGGTTGGTTGAGGAACCAGGGAAATATTCAGGACAGGAATTGAAAACGGGAAAATGGCAGTGTATTAGAAATATGGGGTAATAGTTTACAAGAGTGTGATAGTGTCTAAAGGATTCTATGATGCAAAGTCCAGGTTGGGAGGGACATTGGGGACAATGGAAACTGGTGTCTTTTCTAACTCCTCTTTTGGTACACACCCGACATTTTTTTTGCGTTGCCTTCCGGATCCTGATGGTGGAATATGGTCCGGAAAATTACGCTCATGTAGTCTGCTGACACAATCGGAGAAAATGCTTTCTGGGGGGATACTTGTTGATAGATCAGGGCAGTGACCATGTCTTCAATTAACTTTATGAAGGTGTTGGGTGTTTCTGTCGATTTTTGGTAGATGATGAAAGAATTTAAAAGGGCCAAATTAAAAAAGTAAATTGTGACTTTTTTGTACCAGAAGAGGGATTTTCGTGTTGATAAATAGGGCTGCAACATTTGATCATTTAAATCCACCTCCCTCCCATGAATTTATTGTACTCAATGATACAGGAAGGCTTTCGAATGGGACCGCGTCTTCTGCAAAGTTCCACCGACGTGTCATCATGGATGTGGACATGATGTACACATCTTTCCTATCCCTCCACTTCACAGCCAACACTTCCTCGTTCCTCAAGCTTGTCCATTCCCACCTTTGTAGCGTTGTGGTGACTAGACTCTGTGGAAAGCCCTTTCTGTTTTTCCCTGCTGTACCGCAGGCCAGAGTTTTTTTCAGGTATAGGTGGTGGAGAAGGGGCAAACTGGTGTAGTAGTTGTCCATGTAAATGTGATACCCCTTTTGGAGGAGTGGGAATGACAACTTCCAAACAATTTTTCCGCTTATTCCTGTGTACGATGGACACTCAGGGGGCTGGAGCTGGGAGTCTTTGCCTTCGTACACACGGAATGAGTGTAAATATCCAGTGGAGCTTTCACAGAGCTTCTTGATCTTCAATCCGTACCTCGCCCTCTTACTGGAGATATATTGCTTGATTCCCAGCCGGCCTGTGAAATGGACCGGGGATTCATCCACAGAGATGTTTTTGTCAGGGATATAACGTTCGGCAAACCTCTTGCAGAAAAAATCAATTAGGGGGCAAATTTTATATAGTTTATCAAAGTTTGGGTGATTTTGGGGGGGGGGCACTGTGAGTTATCAATGAAATGCAGGAACCGCATTATAATTTCATATCGGGACCTGGACATGACCGATGAAAAAATTGGCATGTGGTGGATAGGGTTGGTCGACCAATATTTATGCACTTCATGTTTTTTTGTAAGCCCCATGTTGAGCGTTAGGCCTAAAAACAATTTAAGCTCCTCAACTGTTAGGGGTCTCCATTCAAAAGGACGGGCATAGCTTGAGCTGGGGTTGTTTTCAATGAATTGTTGGTTTGGTCCACGATGCCTAGAACGAATTCGTCAGGGAAATAAATTAAAAAAAATAATTTGGGAAAAACCTGCAGTGGTGACCTGCACACCTGGCTGTGCTGTGAAAGGGGGGATCGTGGCTGACCCTGTGCTAGGAGGCAGCCACAATGGGTTTGCCAAGGCATCTGGAAGTTGGGTTTGGGCCCTAAATCTTTGGCGTGCACTTGTACTGGGCCTTTCCTCCTGGGGTTTAGCAGCGCTTGTACTGGGCCTTTCCTCCTGGGGTCTAGCGCCGTTGGCACTGCTGGTAGCTGCCTGGTGTTCAGACCGTCTTTTTTTTGGACGGACTGCTTCCTCCTCCGATTCGGATCCTGATGTGCTGCCTTCGAGGGGCTCATATTCCGAACCAGAATCAGAATCAGAAATGGGCGGTGAGAGCTCCCCGTTGCTCTTATCGGTCAGACTCAGAATTTCATATGCCTTCTCTGGGGTGTATAACTTTCTGGACATAGTGGCTTTATGGCGGGTACTCTGGTGGCAGGTACACTGGTGAGGTGGTGGGTACACTGGTGGCGGGTACTCTGGTGGCAGGTACTCTGATGAGGTGGCAGGTACTCTGGTGGCAGGTACTCTGGTGAGGATGTGGATAGTCTGGTGGCTGGTACTCTGATGAGGTGGCGGGTACTCTGATGAGGTGGCAGGTACTCTGATGAGGTGGCAGGTACTCTGATGAGGTGGCAGTTACTCTGGTGGCAGGTACTCTGTAGAGGTGGCGGGTACTCTGGTGGCGGGTACTCTGGTGGCGGGTCATGTGGTCACGCTGGTCACGTGGTAAAGAGCCAATTTCATTTACCCTGATCGGTGCTGGGCTGTATCCAAGGGAATAGTCTCAGCCCCGATCACCGCGCGCACGAGTGCCATGCACGCCGCTTCATATGCCGCTCTGCATAGTGACCGGCTGGGATTGGACACAGCCGGTCATACTGCTCCCCACGCTCCGCCATCCGCTCATTACCTTCATCGGGGAACGGCTGTGTCCCGGGGGATACGCCGGATCCCTGATCGCCGTGCTGTGGGCCCCTGAGGGCCCGCAGTAGCGTCGGTAAGCCGAGGACGTCATATGATGCCCGCCCAGGATGGGAGATCCCATCTGCGGACGTCATATGACTATGGCTGGGTAATGAAATGGTTAAACAATATCACGATTCACACCATATATGCTCTATTTCTTATCCAATGAATACGTCCAACTATCGGGGACGTGTGGAAGAGGATAAAGACACATCTATGAAAGATATATTTCACCAGTACATGCGACCTTTACATGGATAGCTGGTGAGTGAGGGCACAGGAGGAAGGGGAGCACAGCACTTTCACCACCTTTGCCATAAATTATTGCACGGATTGCACTTTTAAAATAACTTTTTCTGCACGGATGGCACTTTAAAAGAATCAGTATGGGATAGCTTTGTTTCTGCTCCCCATGCACCTCTTATGTCTAAGTCACCCTGTGCTATCCTGGCACAGGGTGACTGAGAAAATATATATTGGATTACTTAAAATGGGACAGTGATATTTATCCACAATATCTCCCAGGATATATGTAAAGACTATTCTTGGTTTGTTTGATTCTGAACTCAACATGTTAATTGAAAGAGCTGATCACATTGGCCTCTGAAAAATGTAGCAGATGGGTCGACTCCTAGTGGAGCTCCTGCTATTGTGAGAATATGTCCTGTGATTAAACTTATGATAATGTATCATCTTCTGTGTGAAGCTCGTGACAACAAGTCTGACCTGTAGTGAAATCCTGATTTATCATAACAATGACCAGGCTGCTTAAAGGGATTAGTTAATTAGCTCATGTTAATTAGGTTTCTGGTCACTGGTGTATTTTCAGAGTAATATGAGTATGCACCTCCTCTTTTACTGTATATAAGACTTGTATTCATTTCAATAAAGAGTCTGATTCCTGCTTGACCCTCAATACAGAGCCTCGTCTCGTACTTGGGGGGGAGCATTATTCGTATGGGTTTCTTGTTCGGCTGATTTGAGTGTTCGGTAGCTGCCTTTGTGTTCGTGAATGGAATGTCCTAAACGACTTTAATCCCTTTCATACTTTGGGTGTCGTTACAGGTCTGGTATGTATTTTTGGGGGGATCACAGTTTATCAGTCCCCACAAACCCACCCAAGTTTTGTGTGTGAAGGTCTGCCATTAACATCTATATAACATATTTAGATATATATCTATATCATATTCTCATGTAGAATATAGATCTGGTTTAGATAAAGAATATCCCCAGCCCCTTCTGTTTACAAACAATTTACCACTTGAGCTCCGGAAGGTTTTACCCCCTCCATGACAAGGACATTTTTTTGCTATTCAGCACTGCACTACTTTAACTGGCAATTGTGTGGTTATGCAACACTGTACACAAATAGAGCTTTCTTTTAGTGGTATTTGTACGTTTTTATTTTTTATTATATAAACGAAAAAAGAAAGTTTGTGTGAACGATATAGAGTCTACAAACTATGGTATATAAATTTGATCAATCATGATGTAATGATGGCCTATCTCATTTCTCGAGGCCCCAAAATGCCAGGACAGTATAAATATCCTCCAAATTACCCCTTTTTGGAAAGAAGACAGTCTGAGGCATTTACAGTGCCTTGAAAAAGTATTCATACCCCTTGAAATTCTCCACATTTTGTCATGTACAAGTGGTTAAATAGGATTTTTTATTTTGTAAATGTCAGTTTTGCTGCAGTAGGTTGTATACATTTTAGAGAAGCACCACTTCACAGGTAGGTTCAGGCATCCCCCAGGTATGTTATTTAAAGGAATTTTGCATTTTTAATGTTGACTTTAAAGCATTATAAATTGCTGCTACCCAACAAATGGAATTTCTAAAAAAAATGTTTTTGCTTTGATACATGTCTCCTAGGACACTGTCCAGCCCCCCCCCCCCCCCCAAGTCACTTCATTGGCAATGACTTGCATAGTTAGTCTATAAAATGGCCATTATTGTCTTGTTTTTTTTAATTCAGCTCTCTGTCTTCAGTGGGATTTAGATTTGGTATCCGACACTTCAGCGATGTTTGACAAACCTGCAACGAATCAACCCAGGTATATCCGGTTTGTCCGTGGGGGTCTGCATTCTATGTGGGGATGCTTCTTATGTCAACCTGGGCCTTCTGTTTTTTCTTACGCCGCTGGGCGCCATGTTTTACTATGTTTTTTCTTTTATATTGAAAATTGCATTGGCGGCCATCTTGCCGTGGCCATGCTTATCATTGCGGCGGCCATTTTCTTGAAGTTGCGCTTTTTTTTGTGCTAGTTGGCCTCTATCGCTGCCTAAGAATGGCACGATTCTCCTCACAGTCACTTCACTGTTCACTCGCACTGGGAGCGGGACACAGGCAGCAGAACCGAGCGGTCCTAGCCGGGTTGGTGAGTCCCCTGGGTAACTCCCACGTTCAGTGCAGCCGGAGGGTGGACTTTTTTTCTCACATTTTGACAAAGTCTCAGAGGATGCTGTGGTATCTTGGAGTCAGTGTCACCGGCTTCCCCATGCATGTCAGAGGCAACTGGCAGTGCTTCTGCACCTGCAGTCCCTGGGGACCAGTTGTCGGCAGTCCTGAAATCATTTGTTGCCAGGATGGAAGCAGCGTGCGAGCTTAAGGGAGCTTTAAAGCGCCCTCTCCCAACACCATCTCCAGGGGAGTGCTCTGATTCTGATATGGGCATTGCTGCGGCACAGGACCCTAGCTCTGAATTTTTGGATATTTTTGACCAGGACATTCCTTGTGAGGAAGACTCCTTATCTGGGTCAGTACATGACAGGAAGCTTGTTAGTGAACTCAATAATGCTGTGAGGGACACTCTCAAGCTGGAGGCTGCAGCTGAAGAACCTCTGGTCCATTTAAAGTTAATCCTTCTAAGAAGGTTTTTCCCTATACACCTTTCTTTGACAGATTCATAGACCAGGTTTGGGACAAACCGTAGAAGTCCTTTGTGGTCTCGCAGCGTCTGGCGGTTAGGTACCCCTTTGAGGAGAGCCTGATTAAAAAATGGGCCTCTCCTCCGGTGGTCGACCCCCCGGTCGCCCGATTGAATAAAGCCACAACTCTCCCGGTTGAGGGGACCCCTACCTTTAAGGACCCTACTGATAGGAGGTCGGAAGTGGTGAGCAGAGCCATGTTCATCATGCTGGGATCCGCGCTACGTCCTCTTGCAGCGGCGACCCTGGTGTCTCAGACACTCACGGAATGGGCGAAGATTCTGCACCAGACTGTGCAGGAGCATAATCTTCTTCCGGATTGCATTGCACTGGCCGACCAAATGGTACAGGGCCTGGTGTATGTGTGCGATGCCACTATGGACGTTGCCCCCCTAATCTCTAGGGCCTCAGTGTCTGCGGTGGTTTTGCGTCGCCTGATCTGGTTAAAATGCTGGTCTGCTGACCTGGCCTCTAAGAAGCTCCTGACGGATTTGCCTTTCAAGGGCGAAAGGCTATTTGGTGCTTCCCTGGATGAAAATATTAAAAATGTCACGGGGGCTAAGAGCACCCTTCTTTCTCAGCCTACTAAGGCAAAGGAGCCGCACCGTAAGCCGGGTCCTTCCTTTCCCACTCAGAAGAGGTTTTTTCGTCAGTCAGATCCCGCGGGAAATTTCTCCCGGACTGACAAGAGTGCGGCTGGAGGACAGAAGCATCCCTGGGTGCGTAAGCCAAACAAGCCGGCAAGCGAGCCCACCACCACATGAAGTCTTGCCCCCGCCCAACTCTGGGGTGGGGGGACGACTTCGCAGGTTCACGGATCGGTGGACATCCCGGATCTCCGACCGGTGGGTATCCAAGGTGGTCACAGGATAGAGTTCCTTTCCCGGCCACCAGACAGATTCCCTCAAATCTCTCTCTCCTTCCAGCGTGTCAGGCTGCCCTATTGGGGGCAGTGCAGGACTTGCTGAGGTGCGGGGTAATTTTGCCAGTACCGTCAAAGGAGAGGTTTCAGGGATTTTATCCAAATCTTTTGTGGTCCCAAAGAAGGATGGAGTCCGTCCAATTCTGGACCTCAAGGCCCTGAATGCCTTTGTGAAGGTTCGAAAATTCTGCATGGAATCCATTCGCTCGGTGATTGCTGCGCTCCACCCGGGGGATTTTCTGGCGTCCTTCGATATCAAGGACGCCTACTTTCATGTCCCAATCTGCACGGGTCACCAGAAGTTTCTGCGCTTCGCGATGGGCGAAGACCACTATCAGTTTGTGACTCTTCACTTCGGTTTAGCGTCAGCACCGCGGGTTTTCACCAAGGTGCTTGCCCCGATTCTAGCTTTGCTGAGACAGCGAGGCATTGCTATCGTGGGCTATCTGGACGATCTTCTTCTGAGAGCAGACTCAGAATTAGAGGAAAATGTGTTGATAGCCAGTCAGGCCCTCCGAGACTTCAGTTGGCTGCGGAACATTCAGAAGTCAGTCCTGGTTCCGACTCAGTGTCTGGAGTAATGAAAAAAGAGTACCTGGAGTACCTAGGATTGATCCTGGACTCCTCGGAGGCGAGGGTCTTTCTACCCTTGGAAAAATTACTGACTCTTCAATCTGCGGTACGAGTGCTGACGTCCCGAAAATGGTCGTCACTCCGTTTTTGCATGAGGGTCCTGGGACTCATGGTGGCTTCCTTCGAGGCTGTGCCGTATGCCCAATTCCACACTCGAGCCTTACAAAAGGAGATCCTGTCTTGCTGGGACAAGACTCCATTATCACTGGATTGTCAGATCCAGGTGAGTCACCTGGTCAGGGTGTCCCTGACATGGTGGCTGAGATCCCGGCCCTTCGGTCGGGGAAGTCGTTCCTTCCTGTCCAGTGGACTGTGATCACGACGGACGCCAGTCTTTCTGGCTGAAGCGGAGTCTGGGGTCTTCTTTCGGCCATAGGGCTTTGGACTCCAGACGAATCCCGTCTGCCGATCAATGTTCTGGAACTCCGGGCAATCAGACTGTGTCTCTCCTCGTGGTCAAAGATACTACAGTGGCGCTCAGTCAGGATTCAGTCGGACAATGGCATGGGGGGGGGGAACGCGGAGCTCGACCACTGCGTCCGAGGCCGCTCACATCCTGGCATGGGCGGAAAGAAGCGTGCCGGCTCTGTTGGCCGTTTACATTCCAGAAGTAGACAACTGGCAGGCGGACTATCTGAGCCGCCAGATGTTGGACCAGGGGGAATGGTCCTTACATCCGGAGGTGTTTAAACTCGTTTGCCGGAGGTGGGGCACGCCGGATGTGGACCTACTGGCCTCTAAACTCAATTGCAAGGTGTCGAGATTCGTGGCCAGGTCCAGGGATCCCTGGGCAGATGCATCAGACGCGTTAGTGGCCCCGTGGGGTCGGTATCGGCTGATTTATGCCTATCCTCCACTGAAGTTGCTTCCTCGACTACTTTGCAGGGTGGAGGCCGAGGGGATTCTGGTGATCCTCATCGCCCCAGATTGGCCTCGGCGTCCTTGGTATGCCGATCTTGTGCGCCTTGTGGCGGATGTTCCATGGCGACTATCGCTGCGGGAGGACCTTCTGTCTCAAGGTCCCATTCTTCATCCTGCTTTACAGTTGCTGGCTTTAACGGCATGGCTATTGAAAGCCAGGTTCTGAGGGACCGAGGTCTCTCGGATTCGGTCATCTCCACTATGCTGAGGGCATGAAAATCTTCCTCCAGGAAGATATACTACCGTACCTGCAAGGCCTACATCACTATGTGCAAGGAGCTGGATTCGCGTCCACGGACGTATTCCATTTCCAGGATCCTGCTGTTTTTACAGCGTGGTGTGGTCCAAAAGCTTGCTTTAAGCACCATTAAGGGTCAGATTTCAGCTTTAGCTGTTTTCATCAGCGGCCATTCCTTGATTAGTACCTTCGTACAGGGGGTCCGCCATCTGCTCCCCTCTATTAAACCACCTCTTCCTCCTTGGGATTTGAATTTGGTGCTCTCGATTCTTCAAGAACCTCCTTTTGAGAACATCAGAGAGATTCCTCTCTTAACTTTATCTCAGAAGGTGGCTTTCCTTGTAGCCATTACTTCTGTCAGAAGGGTTTATGAATTGGCGGCCTTGTCTTGCAAACCGCCATACTTGGTCCTCCATACGGATAAGGCGGTGCTACGCCCTCGGTCTTCTTTTCTCCCTTAGGTGGTCTCGGCCTTCCACCTTAATGAGGACATTGTGCTTCCGTCTTTATGTCCTCGTCCATCGCATCCCAGAGAGTTCGCGCTTCACGCATTAGATGTGGTACGTGCCTTGCGGGTGTACCTGTCTGCTACGGCTTTGATTCGGAAGTCTGACTCGCTGTTTGTGTCCGTTTCTGGTCCGAAATAGGGCCTAGCGGTTTCGTCTGCCACCATTTCTCAGTGGATCAGGCGGACTGTCATACAGGCCTATGCCCTTAAGGGGCGGGCGCCTCCCTTTCCGGTTACGGCGCATTCAACCAGGGCAAGTGGTGCTTCCTGGGCTTTCTGACATCAAGCGTCTGTTTCACAAGCAGGGATGAGCCGAACACCCCCCTGTTCGGTTCGCACCAGAACCTGCGAACAGACAAAATGTTTGTGTAAACTTTAGAACCCTATTAAATACAATGGACTCGAACATTCGAAATCTAAAGTGTTAATTATAAAGGCTAATATGCAAGTTATTGTCCTAAAAAGTGTTTGGGGACCCGGGTCCTGCCCCAGGGGACATGTATCAATGCAAAAAGAAGTTTTAAAAACGGCCGTTTTTTTGGGAGCAGTGATTTTAATAATGCTTAAAATGAAAAAATAAAAGTGAAATATTCCTTTAAATTTCGTACCTGGGGGGTGTGTATGATATGCATGTGAAGTGGCGCATGTTTCCCGTGCTTAGAACTGTCCCTGCAAAAAATGTCATTTTTGAAAGAAAAAAATGCATTTAAAACTGACTCGCGGCTATTAATGAATTGTCGGCTCCCGGCAATACATACAAAAGTCATTGATAAAAATAAAAAAAAAGCGTGGGTGTTCCCCAGAATTCAATTACCAGGCCCTTCAGATCTGGAATGGATATTAAGGGGAACCCTGCCGCAAATTTAAAAAAAAATTGACGTGGGGTTCCCCCAAATATCCATTCCAGGCCCTTCAGATCTGGCATGGATTTTAAGGGGAACTTCACCCCAAATTTAAAAAAAAAATGGCGTGGAGTCCCCCTAAAAATCCATACCAGACCCCTTATCCGAGCACGCAACCTGGCCGGCCGCAGGGGAAAAGGGGGGGATGAGAGAGCGGCCCCCCCTCCCTCCTGAACCGTACCAGGCCACATGCCCTCAACATGGGGAGGATGTCCCCATGTTGATGGGGACAAGGGCCTCATCCCCACAACCCTTGCCCGGTGGTTGTGGGGGTCTGCGGGCGGGGGGCTTATCGGAATCTGGAAGACCCCTTTAACAAAGGGGACCCCCAGATCCCGCCCCCCCCCTATGTGAATTGGTAAGGGGTACATTGTACCCCTACCATTTCACGAAGAAAGCGTAAAAAAATGTTTAAAAAAACACACAAACACCTTGAAAAAGTCCTTTATTTAAAAAAAAAAAAAAAACATTCCAGCGGTGAAATCCAGTGTCCCGCGGCGATCCCGATGTCCAGCGCTGTCCTTCATTGGTTGTGCCTGAGCGGACCTGATGGGGAACTCCCTCTCAGTATTTTAAATGTATAGACCCGCCCCTTCTAAAGTTCCCCATCAGGTCCGCTCAGCGGACCAGATGCGGAACATGAGAAGGGGCGGGTCTATACATGTATTACCAAAGTGAGAGCAGTCCCCCATCAGGTCCGCCCCCTCGGTATGTCAGACCCGCCTATGTCATTGGCTTGAGCGGGGAACTTCCTTCACTATGTAAATTTAAATTACACAGTGAAGGAAGTTCCCCGCTCAAGCCAATGACGTAGGCGGGTCCGACATACCGAGGGAGCGGACCTGATGGGGAACTTTAGAAGGGGCGGGTCTATACATTTAAAATACTGAGAGGGAGTTCCCCATCAGGTCCGCTCAGGCACAACCAATGAAGGACAGCGCTGGACATCGGGATCGCCGCGGGACACTGGATTTCACCGCTGGAATGTTTTTGTTTTTTTTTAATAAAGGACTTTTTCAAGGTGTTTGTGTGTTTTTTTAAACATTTTTTTACGCTTTCTTCGTGAAATGGTAGGGGTACAACGTACCCCTTACCAATTCACATAGGGGGGGGCCGGGATCTGGGGGTCCCCTTTGTTAAAGGGGTCTTCCAGATTCCGATAAGCCCCCCGCCCGCAGACCCCCACAACCACCGGGCAAGGGTTGTGGGGATGAGGCCCTTGTCCCCATCAACATGGGGACATCCTCCCCATGTTGAGGGCATGTGGCTTGGTACGGTTCAGGAGGGAGGGGGGGCCGCTCTCTCGTCCCCCCCTTTTCCCCTGCGGCCGGCCAGGTTGCGTGCTCGGATAAGGGGTCTGGTATGGATTTTTAGGGGGACTCCACGCCATTTTTTTTTTAAATTTGGGGTGGAGTTCCCCTTAAAATCCATGCCAGATCTGAAGGGCCTGGAATGGATATTTGGGGGAACCCCACGTCAATTTTTTTTTTATTTGCGGCAGGGTTCCCCTTAATATCCATTCCAGACCTGAAGGGCCTGGTAATTGAATTCTAGGGAACCCCCACGCTTTTTTTTTTTTTTTATCAATGACTTTTGTATGTATTGCCGGGAGCCGACAATTCATTAATAGCCGCGAGTCAGTTTTAAAAGACTTTTTTTCTTTCAAAAATGACATTTTTTGCAGGGACAGTTCTAAGCACGGGAAACATGCGCCACTTCACATGCATATCATACACACCCCCCAGGTACGAAATTTAAAGGAATATTTCACTTTTATTTTTTCATTTTAAGCATTATTAAAATCACTGCTCCCGAAAAAACGGCCGTTTTTAAAACTTCTTTTTGCATTGATACATGTCCCCTGGGGCAGGACCCCGGTCCCCAAACACTTTTTAGGACAATAACTTGCATATTAGCCTTTATAATTAACACTTTAGATTTCTCCCATAGATTTTTCGAATTTGCCGCGAACACCCCAATTTGTTCGCTGTTCGGCGAAAGGGCGAACAGGCAATGTTCGAGTCGAACATGAGTTCGACTCGAACTCGAAACTCATCCCTATTCACAAGTGTGCAGGGCGGCGACCTGGTCGTCCACACATACCATTTCTACGTTTTATAAGGTTGATGTGGGTGCATCTTCTGATGCTTCCTTCGGGCCGCAAGGTTTTGCAGGCGGCTGGCTGTTTAATGTTGCACCTCCTCCGTTGAGGAGCTCTGCTTGTTTGGGGTGAAGTTTTTTGTTTTTTTTCCCCTTGATACTGTTCCCACCCCTTATTCTTTGACACTGCTTTGGGACGTCCCACTTTGTCAAGATTGAAGATGCTGTGTCAGTCCATGGACGGTAAGAGAAAATAGGATTTTTTTGTACTGGGTGGGTGCTGTGTCAGTCCATGGACGTCAGAGAAAAGGATTTCACGGTGAGTACAAAAAAATAAAAAAAATTCAAAGTGATTTCTAAACAAAGCAAAGCAGGGAGATATGGGAGGATTGGGGGAGTTTGCTTTGAATATCAAAAATTAATGAATTAAATATCAATTTAAGCTACAGATACAGGTGTTCAGATACAGTTACATTCTGCTTTAAGCATGGCAAATTGCATTTTTTTATAGGCTTTTTTTGTGCAATGCCCTTGGCATTTTAGGATCAATGTGCCACACTGGAGTTTGCTTTGGGGCAAGATGGCCCTACAGACTTTTATTACGGGAGCACCTCAAAAATGTGTGTAACACATGTTTTTGGGCTCTCCCTTTGAAGACTATAGGGGCCAAAAATGCCCAAATCTTCTTCTGTGCTTTTTTGAGCAGCAGGATTTTAGAGCACTCATTTGTCAACAAACTCCATTTAAAACAAAAGGGATTTTGCAATGATGAGTGTTTTGTAGCTGCTAGCGTCAAATCATTCAGGTGTGAATAAAGCCTAGCTACTCCTCCCATGTAAGCAACACAGGTAAATATGTTGAATAATATGTTTAGTGAAGTTCTTAAATTGAACCCTGCAAAAGACTTAAACTGGTTGTAAAGGCAGAAGAATGCATTAGGATAAAAAGCTTTCTGTGTGCAGCAGCCCCCCTCAGCCTCCCTAATCCTTACTGGAGCTCGATCTCGATCCAGTGATGTTGCACGAGAGACTCGGCTGTCCGGGACTCCCCTCCCCATTGGCTGAGACAGAAGCGATGTGCCTTTCACTGCTGTCAATCAAAATTAATGAGCCAATGAGGAGAGGAAGGGGGCGGGGCTGGGCCATGGCTTTGTGTCTGAATGGCTACAGGGAGCTGCGGCTCGGCTCAGGTGCCCCCATAGCAAGCTGCTTGCTGTGGGGGCATTCAACAGGAGGGAGGGGCCAGGAGTGCCCAAAATGACCTGAGAATAGGGAGATCTGTGCTGCTCTGTGAAAATCCACTGCAACAGGGCAGGTAAGTATAACATGTTTGGTGTTTTTAACAAAAAAAAAAAAAAAACTTTAAACAAGCCAGTCATAGATGGATCGAACTTTGTCTGGATCCTGCTGAATAGGCAGGCTGGTTGTACTGAGGTCAATCTATAGCTCGACTTCAGTACAACCAGTCTGTTGTTTTTTTTTCTTGCCATCATTGTATTCTGCCAGTGGGGAAGGCTCCCTGCATTCCTCACCTGCAGAGCACAATAACACTGTGGGAGGGATTCCCCCAGCAACAGGGAGAATCAAGCAGTTGTCTTTCTTTAACCCTAATGCCTCGTACACAACGCCGGGATTTCCGACGGGAAAAAGTCAGTCGGGAATCCCGACGGGAAAAAAGAGAGCTGGTTCTCTTTTTTTTTGCCAGTGGTTTTTGGCAGTTTTCCCATTGGAAAAACTGCGAGGAAGCATACACACGAACGGGATTCCAGGCCAAAAGCTCTAATCGCAGTTTTACCGTTGGAAAACATGGTCGTGTGTACGAGGCAGTAGTTGAAGGAAAGAAAATTGCATAATGTATGGACAGCCTACTGATAGCATGAAAAACTTTATGCTATAGGAATTAAAAGGTTGGTTACCAATCTATAAAATATATGTAGCGCTACCCCCAGTTAAGAGAGCCGCTGGTTTGATTTCGGGCCCTGAGTACAGCTCCACCAACCTCCGGCAATCTTGTCTAGTCTCCTATGGCACAGTTAGTCTAAGGATGCTATCTATCACAATCTATACCTGATTATACACACACCCCAACTTCAGATGAGATATAAGCACTATGGGCAATGATAACACAGTGATAGCAAGTGGTAAGGTATAACGGCTTTACTTTAGGCTAAAAGGCATAGTTTAAAGCATAACATATAACTGGCTTACAGAGCCCTGTAGCAATAGGTATATCATACAGTAATAGCACAGCGCGGTAATCCACCACGCGCAGCTATTATTATCTACGCGCCCTGTGGCGCACTAAACAATATTCTACCCCCTCCCTGGTCAGGCCTGACACAGAATTAACCTCAGTCTTTAGGATAAGGATTACTTCGCATGCAAACTTGAAATGGTGGTGCACATTCAGGAACAATATTTGTAATCCACAAAGTAGGCAATCACAAGGAACACTATACTGGAGACCCTTTAACTCTGTCCTGCTACCGGTCTCCAGTGAAACAGCAAATAAAGGATCGGTGGGCCAAGGCAGTCTATAGGCCTAAACACAGTACAGCCTATTGAATTGAGCAGGTGCTCGCTCACCACTCCGGACGCGATCCCAGTCCGAGACTTCCACCTGCTGTGTCTCCGCACACAGCGTCTGCAACGGTCGGGTCCCCGATCCAACTGATGTCCGCGGTAAACAAAGTCAGATGCCACCCAGGCTCCGCAGTGGGATGGAAGGCTCTTCGGAAGTTGCGCAAGGCCCCAGGCTTCAGGCCCTGCACTCCAGCAGATCCGCACAGGAAGACCAGTCAGCAGCCGCACTGTGTCCAAAAGAGGCCGAGCTCTCCACGCCTCCTCCTTTTATCTCCCTCCCACAAGTCTCTGAGGTGGCAACATTGCACCCTGGGTGCCAAACGGACTCTGGGAAATGTAGTCCCGGGAGTCTTAAAGGAGACCCCGCTACACATACATATGTTACAACTTAACATGTGCCTTTCTTTGAGCAGAATACATCATTACCTACGTGTTTTTGCACCAAATATGCTTATTCCTGATTTTGTTTTTCAGATAAGTACATTAGTGTTTTTTCCTGTATTTTCCTGGAAATATTTGAGTGGTTTCCCTCTATTTTGTGCTAGTTCATGAAAGGTTAAATAGAAGACAGTATTAGAAGTGCCCTCAGGATGAACTTTGCTGGCTTCATTGTATACTCCTGCCATCACTCTTCACTGATATACTATTGTTTTGTATGCTTCCTGTTTACATAGTAGATAATGTGAAGTCAGCACAGGAGGTGTTAAATTTGGTAGCTGTATTACCTCCTCCTTATATACTTGGGAAAAAATCTGTGTAACCATTAAAGTCCAACATGACTGCAGCCAGGCTCTCATCTGTTTTTCTACTGGTGCTGAGTATCCCTCACTATGGTGAGTAAAACATTTTTGCAAGCACAGTGCTTAAATGTATATTAGTCATACGTATTCTACAATGCAGTATGTGTATTCAGAAGAGGAATTATTAAGCTTTGCAAACAAGCTGTGTGGTGTAGACCTTGTATAGGATATATATTTTTATCTACATGGTTTATTGTTGTTCAGACAACAGCTATTTGTTTACTCTTCTATATTATTATTTTGTCATTGTTGTTAATTATTATTATTATATTGTTTGTTGTTGTTATTATTATTATTATTATTATTATTATATTGTTGTTGTTATTAATTATTATTATTATATTGTTTGTTGTTATTATTATTAATGATATTATTATATTGTTGTATTGCTATTGTTGTTGTTATTGTTATTATTATTATTTATTAATATCATCCCTAGTAGTAGCAGAGGCCTGGTTCACACTTGTGCGGGTAGTTCCCATTGCGGGTCCTTACCCATTCCAGCCTGGACCACCGACACAGAAAACGCAGGAGAAATGCGTGCGGGTGCCATTAATCCTAATGTCACCCGCACACACTGGAAATCGCTGCAGCTGCTTCCCGCACTGGGAAACGTGCTGCACTTGCGGTTTCTGTGCGGGCTGCGATTTCAGAAAGGATGCAGGGACCTTTTTCCTGTGTTTTCAGGAGCACGGCAGCCCATTCAAATGAATGGGCTGTCGTGACCGCGTATTGTGAACCAAGCCTAAGGGTACACATAGATATATTTTGAGCAGATAGGGCAACAGTCTCAGGTCTGTGGTGAAACCCCTCCAAAAAAAATGTGTACAAGGAGCAGCATTAATGATTGTAAAAAACATTTTTAAATAAATAAATAATTCCCCATTAAACATGGTTACAAACTAAATGTGGTTCCATTGAAATTTTTTCAGCTGACTTAAAGGGGTTGTAAAGGTTTGTTTTTTATTTTCTAAATAGGTTCCTTTAAGCTAGTGCATTGTTGGTTCACTTACCTTTTCCTTTGATTTACCTTCTAAATGTTTTTTTTTCTTTGTTTTCTTTGTCTGAATTTCTCACTTCCTGTTCCTCCTCAGTAAGCTGTTCAGTAAGCTGTTCTGGCTGACTCCACACCACTCGGATGATGGTGTGAAGTTTAGTGAGGAGAAACAGGAAGTGAGAAATTCAGACAAAGGGAAAAAAAAACATTTAAAGGTAAATCAAAGGAAAAGGTAAGTGAACCAACAATGCACTAGCTTAAAGGAACCTATTTAGAACCTATTTAGAAAATAAAAAACAAACCTTTACAACCCCTTTAAGGGACTTCATCTCAATAAGAATGAACTCCACTGCCCCAGATTGTATTACTTTATATACTGTGCTGTACAAGTCAGGCTTCTTGCACACTGGTGTATAAAATGCTGCATTCAGATCCATATTGTGTACAGTTTTATAGGGGTATTAGCACAGCAGTATTGTGGCTTATAGCACAAAGCCGCGTTTTGGTCAGTATTCTTCCATAGTACTGATCTTAGTTAACAAAAACAAGAAAAATTGCCATCCATTAAATTTTACGCAGTACACATGCAAACGTTTTTGTCAACGTTTACATTGGTACATAGACAAAGTCATTTATTCAGAATGACTAAAGTCCTATGTCATTCTGCAGCTCCCTACTTGAAAAGGATGTAGCTTTGTGGGGCAATCAGCTTCAATAACTGAACAAATAAAAAGGACATGCATTCAACAGGTAGGTTGTGCTTCCTGAATCACAGAAATCCAACATTTTCATGTTAGAATTTTGATAGGAGTGTATATATAATTATTTTAAAAAATGTAGGCTGGCCATACGCTGATAGATTTTCTTCCTTCAGCCTACAGGATGAAAAAAATAAACAGATTCTCCCATCCTCTCTGCTAACTGGGCGATTGTATTCTGACAACCGCTAACAGCAGAATACTTGAACAGTGGCTGCAGCCATGGTTCGGCCTACAGGTTCCCACCTAGCTCCATTGGAATGATTTTGAAATCCAAGGATGTCAGGCAGGATGCAGTGCCGGCCCAAGACATTGTGCTGCCTGGTACCAAGAATTAAATGCTGCCCCCCCCAAAAAAAATCACGCCCACCAAATACCCCACATTCATTATTTTATATCATGATAACTAAAGTGGACCTGTCATGGCTCTATACATGTAAAGGAGTATAAAAAGGACCTGTGCGTGGCTGGTGGCCGCAATCGCTTCAGAGAGCCAGAACGGGGATCTGTTAATGTAAACAGACAGATCCCTATTCTGACAGGGGAGGAGAGACAGATCTGCTCTTCCTAGTGATTAGGAACAGAGATCTCTCTCCTCCTACAGTCAGTCCCATTCCCCCCCAGTTAGAAACACCTCCCAGGGAACACATTTAACCCCTTTCCTGCCAGTGACATTTACACAGTAATCAGTGCATTTTTATAGCACAGATCGCTGTATAAATGTCACTGGTCCCAAAAAAAGTGTCAAAAGTGTCTGATCTGTCCACCGCAATGTCACAGTCTAGCTAAAAATCGCAGATCACCAGACCCCGCTACACTAGTAAAAAAAATAATAATAATAATAATAAAAATGCCATAAATCTACCCTCTATTTTGTAGACGGTATAACTTTTGCGCAAACTAATCAATATACACATTGCATTTTTTTTACCAAACATATGTAGAAGAATACATATCTACCTAAACTGATCAAGAAATGTTTATTTTTATTTTATTATGCTCCACTAGACCCTAGTCTCTTTATTGGCTACAGCCCTTAACCCTTCACGGATTTGCTTTTGGAATTAACTCTTCGCGGACTATGTTGTGTTCTTTTTGGACTCTGCATTAGTTTTCTTTTTAATTAATTTTTCATATATTAATTTTTCACATTTCAAGGTTTAACATTTATTTCACACATGGTTTTAACCACATAGCGCTGCACATTTTTTGAACACATGTGACCTATCTGACCCCTACACTGACCCCCTGACACACCTACGTGACACATGCACTGATTCACCTGACTCCTACTTCCTGCACTACTCACATTACACTGACCTACCTGACCATTACCCTGACCCCTACACTGACCTACCTGACACCTACACTGATCTACCTGACACCTACCTCACTCCTACTTCCTGCACTACTCACATTACACTGACCTGACAGCAACACTGACTATTACACTGACTGACACATACACTGACCCACCGACCTTACACCTACACTGACCTACTACACAGACCCACCTGACTCCTACAGTAGGAGTCCTACTTCCTGCACTACTCACACCCCACCCCACAGCTCGGTGCGAACCCATCCTTTGAGCACTCCTTACCTTTGCCTGCTCTTCACCAGGACTCTCCTCAGGACCTCAGCACTGGATGTGCAGAACTGCTTCGGCGTCCCAACTTCCCGCCAGCGCCATCCACCCGCAGCCCGCTCCATGGTGTCAGACGCTGCACGCCTGCACCTCCATTATCCCATCTCCACCGCGCCGTAACAAAGCAGAGGGACAGGCGGAGGGGAAGACAGCTCACACTTCCAGTGCTTGTCTCCCGCCACTATGTTCGTGTTTCCCGGCGCACTGTGATTGGGCGTATGGCGGTCATGTGCGGAGGCGGGACTTCTAGAGCGATCGCTGACAGGCCAGCCCCACGCCGCACATGACCCCCATTCGTCCAATCACAGGGCGCCGGACACTAAACATGGCGGCTGGAAAATCGGGGACACAGGAAAGGAAAATTAGTAGGAGACACGGAATGTCGCTGGCTGACGGGCGGCAATTTGCCGCCCCCCTTAAAGTGCCGCCTGGGACCGGGGTACCATCGGGTCCCATGGTAGGGCCGGCCCTGGCAGGATGGGGTTGCCAAAGCCACCCACAAAGTCAATTTCATCTGGTTCATCAGGAACCGGACACAATTTGCACAGTGTATATAGGCCAGCTTTAGTTGCTCACTTTAAGAATTTATTTCTAAGGAAAAACGCTTTACATGATTTCTAACCCTTCCATATTTCTTTAAGATTGCAGACCACGGGGTCGGATCTTAGGTGGGTCAGAGTCCACTCTACACAACAGACCATACATGGTATCATTGAACGTGGAAGGCAGTCATTTATGTGGTGGTGCCTTACTCAGTCCGCAGTGGGTGATCAGTGCGGCACACTGTGTTCCTGACAAGTAGGTTAATGTATAAACCAGTACTATCTATTTATCATCTTTCTGTAAGTTCACTAACTGCCAACATTCTACAAAGGGCATTTTCACTATAATTTATTGTGTTTCTGGGTAGGACTGCAGGTTTTGGATAGATGATTCTTTGTTGTGCAACCTCCTGCTCATGCTGCAGTGGACACAGAGGACAGTGCTTAACCACTTGCTTACTGGGCACTTAAACCCCCTTCGTACCCAGACCAATTTTCAGCTTTCAGTGCTGACACACTTTGAATGACAATTGCGTGGTCATACAACGCTGTACCCAAATGATATTTTTATCATTTTTTTTCCCCACAAATAGAGCTTTCTCTTGGTGGTATTTGATGACCTCTGCGGTTTTTATTTTTTGCGCTATAAACAAAAAAAGACAGGAAATTTTGAAAAAAAACACAATATTTTTTTACTTTTTGCTATCATAAAATCCCAATTTTTTTTTTTAAAAAACTATTTTTTTTTCTCAGTTTAGGCCAATACGTATTCTTCTACATATTTTTGGTAAAAAAAATTGCAATAAGCGTATAGTGATTGGTTTGCGCAAAAGTTATAGCGCCTACAAAATAGGGGATAGATTTATGACATTTTTATTATATATATTTTTTTTTTACTAGTAATGGGGGTTATCTGCAATTTTTGTCAGGCCTGCAATATTGCGGCGGACAGATCGGACACTTTTGACACTATTTTGTGACCATTCACATTTATACAGCGAACAGTGCTATAAATATGCATTGATTACTGTATAAATGTGACTGGCAGGGAAGGAGTTAACACTAGGGGGCGATCAAGGGGTTAAATATGTTCCCTGGTAGTGATTCTAACTGTGTGGGGGAGGGGAGTGACTGGGGGAGGTGACCGATCTGTGTCCCTATGTACAAGGGACACAGTATCGGTCTCCTCTCTCCCTGACAGGACGTGGATCTGTGTGTTTACACACACAGATCCACGTCCTGCCTCTGTAACTGCCGATCGCGCGTACCTGGCGGACATCGCGCCTGCCAGGCACGCGCATCGGCAACACGTGACACGGCGGGCACAGCTGTTCCCCGCCGCGCGCCCTCAGCGGCACGCGGGGGGAATGTAAACAGCAGGAAGTCCAGGGACGTCCACCCGGCACTTGAGAGCCGCGCTGCAGACGTCTTTCGTCTATAGTACGGGTCTCAAGTGGTTAAAGTGATTGTAAAGGCAGAAGGTTTTTTTATCTTAATGCATGGAATGCATTAAGATAAAAAGCATTCTGTGTGCAGCAGGCCCCCTAATGATTATGTGAGGTCCCTCTAGCTCCAGCGATGTTGCAGCAGTGTCTCGGCTGCCCGGGACTCCCCTTCTCATTGGTTGAGACAGCAGAGCGGCATCAAAATCAGTCAGCCAATGAGGAGAGAAAGGGGGCAGGGCCAGGTCGCGGCTACATGTCTGAATGGACACAGGGAGCTGCAGCTCGGCTCAGGTGCCCCCATAGCAAGCTGCTTACTGTGGGGGCATTCAACAGGAGGTAGGGGCCAGGAGCACCAGCGAGGGATCCGAGAAGAGGAGGATCCGGGCTGCTCTGTGCAAAACCACTGCACAGAGGAGGTAAGTATAACATGTTTGTTATTTTTAACACAAAAAAAAGCGGGATTTTACAATCACTTTAAACCACTAAAACTTCTGACCTACAATTTGTGGACTGAGAATTAAAACTGTGATGTTCCTGTTATGTTGTCTACTTTGAGCGTTTTTCATCTTCATTGCCCTGAAACCAGCATTAGCAAGATTTGATCTATCATGCATGTAAGAACTTTCAAGTTCAAACACAATACACCTACAGTATATGCTATGCTTTTGTAAAGGGTAGTAGGTGAAATCTTTTTTAACATGGCAGTTTGACAATAACATTTTCTGTGAACATGTTTTAAAATTAAAGTGTTACTAAACCCACAACAGAATGGAACCTAAGTTAATCCTCTGCATTGTGTAAAAAAAGGCTGTTTGAGCCTGTCTTCTCTGATCCTCCCCTTCCACTGTCCCCTAACCATCTGCTGATTAAACAGAGCCTTTGGAGTCACTCTGCACATGCTCAGTTTGGTGTGTATTGCTAGAGCGTTTTATTTCCTTGGGGGGTGCATGTGATCGGCACAGGTCCAATCATCACTGTCCAGACAGAGGGTCAGAGGTCCTACAGCCTCATAGGACAGTCAGATTAAAAAATTACTCCTACAAACTTTAACCAGACACTGATAGAAGTCACAAGACTGCTATATACTGCTGATGAGAAAAGGCATTTAGCAGTTTATATTTACTAAAATAATTGCATTTCCATGTTCTGTGTAGTGTGGGGGACCAGATATAGTGAATGCAGGGTCCTGGGTTTAGTAACACCTTAATTGTAGTAACTTTTTTGGAGGAAAAAAATTCAAATAAGCCCTAATTCACACCAGCTTTTGCTAGTTACCAGAATGTATCAGATACAATTATTGCTCTGGTTTTGTCAGGTTCACTGTGAAAAAATAAATAATTACGGTATGTGTCATTTTCTTTTCAGCCCTAACAATACTATTTTGGCTGTCCTGGGGACTAACTCTCTGTCAGACAGTGGGAGGTTGGTTGTCAGCATTGAGAAACAGTTCATCCATCCTCAGTACAACAAAACTACCAAGGAACATGACCTCCTTCTTTTGAAGGTATTTTTAAAGGCTTATTCATTCATGTTGACTAGTTTTTCTGGAATGTGTCATGTGTGATTGTATTAAAAACAGGTGAACAGCCCTTTCTTGTGATGTTGCTGTAGTTTCCTGGACTATGTGTCCCAGTCTCTCTTGCAATATACTAAACATATGGGCATGCATTCTCTTATGTTTAGAGTGTAACATGAATCTGCTCATCCTCCCAATGTCATTTAATTACCAGAGGATTTATTGGGTGGGGCAGCCATAAGTATGCAGTGATTGGTCCCACACGCCATTTACCTAGGATGTATTACTGATCTTTTTGTTCAAAGTTGCTTAAAGTGTATGTTACCCTAAAAAAAAAAAAAAAAGGTGGGCTCTTGTTCCTTTAAAGCATGTTATACAGCACAGTGTTTGTGCTGTGTAATTTGACCCCTCGTAACACCTGTAATACCTGGCTGATCCTGCCTAGTTCTGCCCCCCCCCCCCCGTAAACTGACCATGATTTATCATGGCTGCTGAGCCCTGATAACATTGGTCAGTTTACATGCCTCCATTATCCGCTCCTGTTTCTCCTCTGTCCTCCTCTCCCTCCTCCCTCCCTGCCTGTCTGCTCTGTATCAGTGCCCTCCCCCTCCCCTCCTGCTGCTGAAATAATATTTATTGTTTTATATAATCCTATCTATACCTGATTTCAGAGCGGTGCTCACGTGACTGGCCAGCTCTCTCCTCTTCTTGTCGCGACTGACGTCAGCGGGAATCTCGGCCCCTCCTGCACTAGCTGTCAAATAGAGAGGGGAGAGAAGTGGTCGGTCACATGAGCGCCGAGCGGCACTCTGAAATCAGGTATAGACAGCATTTTTTTTATAAAACACAGAGACAGGAGCACCTTGCATAACAAGACACAGAGGATTGTATAAAATGTCACAGTGGGTTAACAGACACTTTAAGCCAGCCATAGATGATGAGATTTTCTTTCCTGCACCCACAGGTTGCAGGAAAGAAAATCGATTGATTCACCCATCAACACAGTCAGTGTTGCTGGGGGAATCTTTCCTGCAGAGCTATTGTGTTCTTCAAGCAAGGGGGGTGCTGGGAGAACACAGAAGAACACAGTGACTATTGTTAGCGGCTATAGCTGCTGGCAATTATCGCATCCTAAAAATCCAATATGCTGGTTGTACCCAAGTTGATCGATAGATCTGGCTGCCACCAGCCACGCCTGGCTGATCTTCCTCCCAGTCCTCCTGACTGACTTTCCACCCCTGTCCTGCACGACTGGCTCACACACATTGAGACCTCTCAGGGCAAGGTTAGATGAAGACTTGGCACTACGTGGTCTTCAAGAGAGGCCTGCTACAGATGGCAGTCTATCCCCTTGTCTGTCCCTGCACCGTGCTGATCTACTCACTGTCTCTCCTTGCTTCTTCCTTCTGCCTCTCCGGCATAAATCCTTCCACTCGCTCCTATGTTAAGATCCTTCCAGCTGAGCACCCTGCCGAGGTAGAACCCCTTCCCAGTAGGGGTCCCTCAAAGGCCACCGACAGCCTCTCCTCAGTACTGCTTCTCCATCTTCCACCCGACTCCCCTGCTGGAATGTCCCATGTCTAGTTATGGGGTTGACTTAGTCTCCTGCCAGCCCACTTCTGGGGATTGGCTGAGGCCACATAAATATTTATGGAAGTTCCTCCCAAGCCACGCCCTCTAGTTCTAGAAGGTTCTCCAACATTCCAGACACCTGAGGGAGGCACTAAAGAGCTGCCAGGATGAGTCATCCAGCCCTGGCCTTTAGTAACCCTGACCCACTTCAGTGACTCCTGGCCAGAAATATGTTTTACCTATTCTCAACTCTAGTAGCACACACTAGAGGGTGCTACATTTATAATATGCTTCAAGTCCTTATGCTGTAAACAGGACTGCTGTTAGAAATCATGGGGCCCTGTACAGTCTTCCTGATGGGGCCCCCCAACCCTGCAGTGGAACAATGGCACTGACTATCTATGCCTACGGACGGAAAATGGCAAAAAACGTTTCTCCTCTACTCCCACCTCCTGGGTCCCTCTGTTGACATGATAGGGCCCAGGGAAATGTAATTAAAGCCTTAATAAGAAAGTACCATGTTTCCCCAAAATAAGACCGGGTCTTATATTAATTTTGGATACAAAAAACACACTAGGGCTTATTTTCAGGGGATGTCTTATTTATGTTCTACAAAACCTGGAATAAAACAATACAATATTTTTTTTTTTTTTAAAGTTCCTGTGTCTTCTCTCCCCCTGTTAGGTCAGGAGTCAGTATTTTGACATCATTTTAATCCCCCAAAAAACATCTTAGTTAAAGTCCATATAAAATTATGTAATCCGTATAAAAAAAGATTATACCAATATAAGGTGCAGTGTGTCTCCCTTTGTAACTGTATTAAAAGGGGTTGTAAAGGTTCGTTCTTTTTCACCTTAATGCATCCTATGCATTGAGGTGAAAAAAAACCTGGCAATGACGGCCTCCCCAGCCCCCCCGTTTTACTTACCTGAGCCCCGAATCTGCTGTGCGTGTTCCCCGGCGTCCTCTTCTCCTCGGAGTCTGGCCGTCGATTGGCTAGATTTGCTAGATTGATAGCAGTGCAGTCATTGGCTCGCGCTGCTGACAATCACATGCAATGACGCGGCGTACCAGGGGGGCGGGACCGTGTCATACAGTCGGCAGCTATGGCCGCCGGCTGTATCACGGGAGCGCGCCCGCAAGCTAACCCCCTTGGGAGAGCGCTTACCATGAAGGGGGTTAGCTGATGCGGGGAGGAGCCGAGACAGCCGCAGAGGGACCCCAGAAGACCAGGATCGGGGCCACTGTGTGCAAAACGAGCTGCACAGTGGAGGTAAGTATAACATGTTTGTTATTTTTATTTTATTTTTAAACGGGAACCTTTAGTGTCCCTTTAAGGACAATACCTTTACATTTACAGGGCCTCTGGGCACTCACGTGACCTGCCTGAGCTCTTCTTCTTCGCTCCGAGATCCCTGCTGTAGTCAGCCCGCTCCGAGCACTGCAGAGGGAGGGGGCGCAGATGTCAGCCGGGAGGAGAGAAGAAGAACTCCGGCGGGTCAGCGGCGCTGTAAATAAGGTATTTTACATAATACAGTTACAAAGTAACTTATACTGTTATAATCATTTTACAAAACGGATTACATTTTTTTACATGAACTTTACTAGGGCTTATTTTTTAGGGTAGGGCTTATATTGCAGCCATTCCCGATAATCATGCTAGGTCTTGTTTTCAGGGTAGGTCTTATTTTCGGGGGAAACAAGGTAGGAGCGGGGATGTGGTCTAGTAAAAACAATGTATTCAATTAGGCAGAAATTAACAATAAAGCTGCCCTGGGCCCTCCTTAGCTGATGAGGCCTGGGCCCAGTACAACAGGACCAGTTGTACTGCCTCAGCGGCCCTGGCAGTAAATTCTGAGAATGAATTGATCCATAGTGAGTGCAGCTACATGACTAGCATTAAAGCCTAATAAAATTTATATATTAAAAAGTCTATAGCTTGGCCCTAGGTTCCTTTTGGGGGTTAATGCACATTGGGCTTTTACAGGCATATTCTGTGTCTAGCGTAATTTTCTGCCACTTTCCCACACTCAGGGCCGGTTCACACTGCTGCGATGCGGGAACCCTGCGAATCCACTGCGGATGTCTCCCAGCAGCAGTTCACACTGCCCTTAGCAAACTGCTGGGAGTGTCAGGTAAAAGTTAATGACACCCCCAAATCAGTTTTGATAACACAGTGCAATCTGCAAACTCGGACAGGAATTGGATTGCATGGGTGTGAACGCCCATGCGATCCGATTCTGCTGCAGATCAAAAAAAGGGTCCTGTGCGAGTTTGATGCAAATTCAGCCATACTATGTGAATGGCTGAAATCTCATTGCACAAAGATCGCATGTGATTTGCATTCCCTCAAGGAGCCTCATGGGATGCATACAACCTGCAATGCAAGTGAAAGTCTGTGCTCTTGTAAACATTCAAAAATTATGTAATGTAAATTATGTTTATCTGAAACCTGGCTGCAGGGGCAAGTTCAGAGGGTAGTGATAAATGGGGAGTACTCAGAATGGTCAGGGGTGGGTAGTGGGGTCTCACAGGGTTCTGTGCTGGGACCAATCCTATTTAATTTGTTCATAAACGACCTGGAGGATGGGGTAAACAGTTCAATCTCTGTATTTGTGGACGATACTAAGCTAAGCAGGGCAATAACTTCTCCGCAGGATGTAGAAACCTTGCAAGAAGATCTGAACAAATTAATGGGGTGGGCAACTACATGGCAAATGAGGTTTAATGTAGAAATGTAAAATAATGCATTTGGGTGGGAAAAATATGAATGCAATCTATACACTGGGGGGAGAACCTCTGGGGGAATCTAGGATGGAAAAGGACCTTGGGGTCCTAGTAGATGATAGGCTCAGCAATGATATGCAATGCCAAGCTGCTGCTAACAAAGCAAACTGAATATTGGCATGCATTAAAAAAGAGATAAACTCTAGAGATAAAACGATAATTCTCCCACTCTACAAGACTCTGGTCCGGCCGCTCCTGGAGTATGCTGTCCAGTTCTGGGCACCAGTCCTCAGGAAGGATGTATTGGAAATGGAGAGAGTACATAGGAGGGCAACAAAGCTAATAAAGGGTCTGGAGGATATTAGTTATGAAGAAAGGTTACGAGCACTGAACTTATTCTCTCTGGAGAAGAGACTCTTGATGGGGGATATGATTTCAATTTACAAATATTATACTGGTGATCCCACAATAGGGATAAAACTTTTTTGCGGAAGGGAGTTTAACAAGACACATGGCCACTCATTAAAATTAGAAGAAAAGAGGTTTAACCTTAAACTGCGTAGAGGGTTCTTTACTGTTAAGCGGCAAGGATGTGGAATTCCCTTCCATAGGCGGTGGTCTCAGCGGGGGGGGGCATTGATGGTTTCAAAAAACTATTAGATAAGCACCTGAACAACCACAACACACAGGGATATACAAGGTAATACTGACATATAATCACACACATAGGTTGGACTTGATAAACTTGTGTCTTTTTTCATCCTTACCTACTATGTAACTAAGTTGGGCATGCATGCACAGGTAATCACTGATGCAAGGAAGCATCGGTGTTCACAAGAGCATGTCCAGATAGAACCATTCACCTGTATGGCAGGCTGCATGCAGTACCTGCAGCTCTCTGGTTGCGGAAAAGTACCAGGAAATTATGTTAGGTATATAAAATGCCAATAAAGGCCCTGTGTGCATAAGCCTTAAGGAAATTAAAGAGAATGAAAAGAAAATAAGAAGGAAATGTGCTAGGATAAATGACGGGAGCAGTGAATAAATTGCACACACTGATATCAGAACCATAATGTGTAATATAATGGTAATGTACTGCGCATTGCTTCTGAAAAAAAAGTCTGCAAGCTCACCATCTATATAGAATAATATGTATCTTTTATTCCTTTTCACCATGCCGTATATAAACAGAAAGCTTTGTGGACATATCAATGTGAAATTCTCAATATGGATGGACTGAACCTTTTTATTTTCAGCTAGCAGTAAATGTCCCACTGAGCGATAAAGTGAAGCCCATACAAATCCAATGTGAAGACAAAAAGATACCTGCAGATACCAGATGCCTTGTAGCTGGCTGGGGGAAAATAAAGCGTACAGGGAAGAAACCGGACCAGCTGAATGAGGTGTTGGTACCTGTAATCAGCAGAGAAGTTTGTAATGGTCGGGGTTACTATCAAGATGATATCACTGAGAATATGATGTGTGCCGGCACTTCGAAACAAGACTCATGTGAGGTAAGAATGTGTGCTGAATTATAATATCATACGTTCTGTATGTGGGAATGGATGGCAAATTACTTACAACATTCTGTAGAGAACAAGCAGCATCTCCATCATATGTAGGAATGTAGCCACCCTCTCCTGCAGCTCCTGAGATGGACTATGGGATTTGTAGTTTATATAGAGCAATCTATATGACTGAAACTAACATGCACTGCGCTTATTATGGGATTTGTAGTTTTAAATAGAGCAATGCACATGACTGAAACCTACATGCACTGGTCAGTCTAAACAAACAGAAGTGAGGGGAAAAAGAGAGGTGCACAGAGGGCATTGCAACTTGAAAAAATAAAAAATATAGTAAGGAAAGATTTAGTGAAAAATAGATTACAAGACCAATCAGTAGCATATGAGTTATTTTTGGGTAATAAGGTTACAGTAATACCTCGGATTGCGAGTAACGCGGTTAACAAACGTTTCACAATACGAGCTATTATTTTAAAAAAATCCTGACTCGGTTTGCGAGTGTTGTCTCGCAAAACGAGCAGGATTCAAGCCTCTGCGGTGTGCAGTACCGCATTACGCCAGAGGTATTTCCGAGTCTCTCCGGTGCCCCCCAACCTCTGCCCACATGCAGTACTGCATACAATAGAAGTCAATGTGGAACAAATTATCTTCGTTTCCATTGACTTCTTTGGGGAAACTTGCTTTGATATGCGAGTGCTTTGGATTTCAAGCATTCTCCTGGAACGGATTATGATCGTAATTCAAGGTTCCACTGTATTGTTTCATGTCACTTTAACTCCCGGACTGTCTATTTCTTCTTCTGCACATGCATGGATACATCTTGTTCATTCCTTTTGAGAAGTCATCTATTATGTATCTCAACAGTGGATGGCCTCTCCATAGGAATTCACATTGTTTGGTTCTGGATAGATTGGGAAAATGTTAAACATTTCTGTGAGGCTGTCCTGGCTCCTCCCCCCTGCCAAGTGCCCCCGATAACAAGCCTCTTACTAATGGGGGCACTCAAGCAGGCTCACTCTCGAGCCGTGTTCCTGTGCATGGACACTGTCCCCCGCTCTCTCCTCATTGGCTCACTAGCTATGATTGACAGTAACAGGGGTCAATCTAACAACCAGCTTCTGTTGAACAGAGAGGGGCACACACACATTGAAATTCGGACAGTTCCTGATGAACCAGCCGGATTTTGATACAAGTGTACCCTGCCTAAGGGCTCCTTTACACTGCTCTGTAGCAAAATCCTGGTAAAAACGCATATATGATTTCAGATGCATTTCCTCTGCGTTTCTGGTGCGCTTTTGGGTGGCCTGCACCTGCAAAAAATGGACATGTGACTCAAAAAAGCATCGTTAACGCAAATCGCAGTGCGTTTTTCCAGCAATTTCTATTCATTTCAATGGGAAGCTGCATTTTTGGTGTGGTTTTCAAAACCGCACCAAAGATGCAGCATGCAGGACTTTTCAAAATGCACTGCACCTGTAATGCAGTGGTGTGAAGAGTCCCGCACCAATTACCGTATATACTCGAGTATAAGCCGACCCGAATATAAGCCGAGGCACCTAATTTTACCACAAAAAACTGGGAAAACTTATTGACTTGAGTATAAGCCTAGGGTGTCCATCTGCATGCCTCACTTTGCCTCACTGTGTCCATGTGCATGCCTCACTGTGCCCATGCCTCACTGTGTCCATGACTAGACTTACGTTTAACATGGGAGTATATGGAAGGGGTGCCCGGGTTTGAAAAATCGGTGCTCCCCGGCCATAGGTCCTCCAGACAGAAAACTTTGCACACTTGTAGAGGAGAACTGGGGCTACATGTGTGCCAAGGTCACCAAAGTTACCAGAGAAATTACCGTTTAACATGGGAGTCTATGGAAGGGGTGCCTGGCTTTGAAAAATCGGTGCTCCCCAGCTGTAGGTCCCCCGGACAACAAGCTTTGCACACTTGTAGAGAAAGAGTGGGGCTACATGTGTGCCAAGTTTGGGGTCCAGAGGACCTACGGCCGGCCGTTACTGGGTCCCCAAATCCGGGAGATCAGGCGCAAAAAGGTGATTCGAGTATAAGCCGAGGGGGGCATTTTCAGCACAAAAAAATGTGCTGAAAAACTTGGCTTATACTCGAGTATATACGGTATATATTTTTTTAAGCCCTGCAATGTAAAGGTATAATGTACTAGTATGCATCACATAAAAGCACATTATGAAATACTTACCTTAGAACGAAGCCCTCCAGTGTCATGTTGTCACCGCTGACAGGGCTTCCATCTTCACCCGGTCTTCCTTCCGGGTTCACATGCTCCGCCCATCATATTGGCCACGCCACAATGACGTTTATCCCGCGCATGCACGTGGGAGTCATGGACCGTGGCACAGGGCTCTGAAGAGACAGCATGGGAAGAGCGCATCACCAGCTACATGCAGTGTGAATATCTCCTAAAAAGTACAGGTTTAGGAGATATTCATGGTACCTACAGGAAAGCCTTTACTTCCACTTTTAAAGGGAAACATTTTTCTTGCATTTTTCTGGCAAGGTAAAAACGCAGGAATAACATATCAGTGTGAAAGGGCCCTAATGCTACCCTATCTCCAGATTGACAATGCTGGTGTCCAAGGATATCTTCATTGCTCTCCATCGAGTGTGGAGACACCCTAAGACAGGGAGTGTATTACAGGCTGGATCACCAGGGAAAATAATAGGGGAAAAGCCTAAAAAAGAAAAAACTAATGCAGCCACCACATATAAAGCTGTAAGCTGCAGTGATGTAAGTAACTGAGTTAGAATAAACTGAGTTACTTAACACAGTTACTTTAGAGGGTAACGAGTAATCTAACTGATTACACTTCCCCTCATGGTAATGCAGTTACCATTACTTGGGCAGCGTTATCCCAATTACATCTACCGCCACTAGATGGCAGTAGTGTAATTCCTCCTCTCCACTATGACCGGGTCTCTCTCATGTCACGGCACTGACGGCAGTCACGCTGTTCCCCGCGGCCCCTCCTCTCTTCTCATCTATCCCCATTTGCTTGTGACATCATCTTCTGGGATGGACGAGAAGAGAGGAGCGGCCGCCGGGGAGTAGCGTGACTGCCGTCAGTGCCGTGACATGAGAGAGAACTTATTACACACGCTTCCTGCGCTACACTGCATGGCTGGTAAACAATGTGCTATGTGCCCTGCCCTGATGTGCTATGTGCCCTGCCCTGATGTGCTATGTGCCACATGTCCTGATGTGCCCTCATGTGCTATGTGCCCTGTGCCCCATGCCCTGATGTGCTATGTGCCCTGATGTGCTATGTGCCCCATGTCCTGATGTGCCCTCATGTGCTATGTGCCCTGTGACCCATGCCCTGATGTGCCCTGATGTGCTATGTGCCCATTTGCTTGTGACATCATCTGGGATGGACGAGAAGAGAGGAGCGGCCGCCGGGGAGTAGCTTGACTGCCGTCAGTGCGGTGACATGAGAGAGAACTTATTACACACGCTTTCTGCACTACAC
Source organism: Rana muscosa (assembly GCA_029206835.1). Classification (NCBI taxonomy): domain Eukaryota; kingdom Metazoa; phylum Chordata; class Amphibia; order Anura; family Ranidae; genus Rana; species Rana muscosa. Next base: position 573,306,755 of record CM055116.1, read on the forward strand.
TGCATGGCTGGTAAACAATGTGCTATGTGCCCTGCCCTGATGTGCTATGTGCCACATGTCCTGATGTGCCCTCATGTGCTATGTGCCCTGTGCCCCATGCCCTGATGTGCTATGTGCCCTGATGTGCTATGTGCCCCATGCCCTGATGTGCCCTCATGTGCTATGTGCCCTGTGACCCATGCCCTGATGTGCCCTGATGTGCTATGTGCCCCATGCCCTGATGTGCTATGTGCCCTCAAAAAAAAAGCCAGTTACTTTGCTGAGTAACTAATTACTTTTTCAATGTAGTAACTGAGTTACTAACACAATTACTTTTTGGGAGAAGTAATTTGTAACTGTAACTAATTACTTTTTTAAAGTAAGATGGCCAACACTGGTAAGCTGCAATATATTACATTTTAGTTTTTGGGTTTAACCACATCCCACCCGGCCACTGCATATATAAAGCCCTTCCTCCTTCTGAGTGGACGTTCAGGAACGTCTCTCAGAAGGAGGGGGATCGAGTGCGCGTGTGCCCACGCAGCGGCGTGATCCCGATACGCTTGTGTCACCCAGGCAACGGCGCATCTCCGATCGACAGGAGGGCTCTGTGATTGGCCCTCCAGATCACTTGACGACTGTGTCCAATCACAGCCGTCATATGATGTAAATAGAGAGCCGGTTGCTAGGCGATCGGCTCTCCTCTCCTCACACAGAAGTCCCGAAAATAGTGTCCCCAAAACACTGTCCCCACACACATGTCCCCACACAGTAAAAACACCTGTCCCCCACATATGTGACAGTAAAATCATATGTCCCAATGATCATCTGCACACATATGTCCGTGATCACCTGCGCACATCTGTACATGATTATCTGCGTACATCTGTCCGTGAGCACATAAACCAATTATTATACACTTAACGGGATGTTTTTTAAGACATGTAGTAGAATACATTTTGGCTTAAATTTATGACAAAATTAGATTTTATTGTATTTCTTTTAAAATAGAAAGAAGAAAGTATTGTTTTTTTCTCCAAATTTTCGCAATTTTTTCGCTTATATCGGAAAAAAAAAATGTGAATAAATACCACCAAAAGAAAGCTCTATTTGTGTGAATAAAATGATAAAAATGTAATTTGGGTACAGCGTTGCGTGACCGCGCAATTGTCATTGAAAGTGCGAGAGCGAGGAAAGCTGAAAATTGGCCTGGGAAGAAAAGGGGTGAAAGTGCCCAGTATTGAAGTGGTTAACAACACTTTAAATAAAAATGGAAAAAAAAAATATTCTGATCCTGCCCTACATCTGTTTCCTGAAGGTGCCAGTGACATTACTGTTCTATACGGCAGCCACCTAGGGAAGCTAGGTGCTCATAATCCTTTAAGAAATTGCTCCAGCACCATACAAGAGTGCATTCATGTGGGATTATGAGCACCCAGCTTTCTAGAAGACATCAGTGGGGAACAATGATGTCACTAGCTCTCCAGAGCTAGGGCCTGAGGTACGTATTTTATTTTTATTCTTTTCAGAGAGCTCCTAGAAAACCAACCTTGCATTTTCATGCAAGATCCCTTTCAAAACCAACAATAGCCTTATGTGTTTTGAAGTCTAACACTTGCAAAAAGTACACTTTAAATAACAGTATATCAATCACTTTTCAATCCCTCAGGGAGACTCCGGGGGTCCCTTGGTGTGTTCTGAAGTGCTGGAGGCTGTAGTGTCGTCTGGATTTAGAGTCTGTGGTAATGCCAGACGGCCAGGCATCTACACCCGTTTATATCCCTATAGAAGATTTATAGAAGAAACCATGAATGCCACCCTATGCAGTCCTTCTGCTACAACAATCAAATCCTAAACGACAACCGAATGTAGTACAGCACAAAAATATAAATGTTAATTGTTTTACCTGATAAAGGTATTACAGTATATACTGTTTATTCCAAATGTTCTTCATTTCTGTTTATCATTGTTAACTTTACTGTCGTTATGTTGCATATGAGCATAATACATACATGCATCTGTAAGACTAAAAATAAAAACAGAAATGGTCCCAAGTCATTGGCAAAGCAACAATTCTTATCCTATAATTCAGTATTTTGTTATAAATTGCTATAAAGCTGATTTTGCCCACCATAATAAAATTTAAATGTTTTACCTGTCTTCTTTAAAGTGAACCTGTGTCCAGACACTGCATAACAAAGTATTAGCATATTCTGAAAAAGCAGTAAGGCCCCTTTCACACTGAGGCGCTTTGCAGGTGCTATTGCGCTAAAAATAGCGCCTGCAATGCGTCCCAAAAAAGCCGCTCCATTGTATCCAGTGTCTAAGCCCGAGGGCTTTCACACTAGAGCGTTGCGCTTGCTGGAGGGTAAAAAAAACTCCTGCAAGCCGCATCTTTGAGGCGCGATAGGAGCGGTAAAAATACTGCTCCTATAGCGCCCCTCCCTATTGAAATCAATGGGGTAGCGCCTCCAAAACGCTTGCAAAACGCCACAAAGAGGCGTTATTGCGGGCATTTTTAACCCTTTTTCGGCTGCTAGCGGGGGTTAAAATCACCCCGCTAGCGCCCGCAAACCGCGGCAAAAACGACGGTATGGCGGCGCTAAAAATAGCGCCACTATACCGCCAGCGCACTTTAAGGCCTTCTTCACACAGGCCTCCTGAGAAATGTATTTGGGAAGTATAATGTTTGTTTTGCATTTATATGCAAAATGAAAATGGATTTACATGCTTTAGGTCTTTCATACAAAATTTTCCCTACAAACTATGCATTTACATGTGTTAAAAAGCATTTAGATACTTTCAAAAATGTGTAGATTTTGAATTTTTCCAAATGAAATTAAAATAAATGTACTTGAATGTAAGTAAATGCAAGTAAAGGCACGGAGTTCACTATATCATTTAAAATCATTATGTGGCTTTAAAAGTGTCCAATAAAAGCATATTAATTCATATATTTGAATAGTCTGTATGTCAATGTTCGTGTGAATGAGGCCTAAAACAGACCTTCATTTACCTCTGTATCTATAAGCATCGGGGAAAAGTTTGTTTTTAACGTTCACTTAAATCATAGCCATAATTCAAATTCAACAGAATTTGGACAGCCTGGCAACCCTCTACTATAATCAGCCAGTTTCTAAACGGTTAATCTTAGTCCTCGTTCATATTGGTACGATTTGACGTGCGATTTGACATGCGCTGCACCGATTTCAAAAAGTGGTTTCTGTACTACTCTTTGCGATTTCGGGCTGCAATTTACATTGACATCTGTGCAGAAACCTGCACAGATGTCTCTGAAATCGCGGCTGAAATTGGGACTGACAAGTGGGAGTGTAATGGTGCGAGTTCAGCTGAACTCGCACGGCTTCATTCCCGCAGTCCAGTGTGAACCTGGGCTAAATCTGATTGTACAATATCCTTTATATCTACCAACAACTATGTATTACAAGTGCTTGCCTGATTTAATATTAATAACATGGATTGTTTAGGTTTGTCCTCATATTACATAGTTTTGATAAATCAAAAGGAGATTGTACAGGGATGGTACAATCAGATTGTATAGTGTATGGCCAGCCTTAGGCCCCCATGTACACTGGGTGTATAGCCCTGGTGCATGGGGTTTTGATATTTAGCTGCTGTGGAGGGCATAGGTGCTCCGTACACCCAGTCGCTGGCAGCTTGTAAAGTGCTATGAGAGGCTGACAGCTGCTGCAGCTGGGCGGGCTGGATAGTGCACCTAGCACTAAGAACATTTAGGGAAGTATGTGCCCAAGGATGAATGACCGGAGTGCAAGAACCCAATATTTTAATGACCTGTATTTCTATGTATTTTTTGTTGTTTGGGCTACAACTTGTTTACTAATGTGATTTTTGTATCTTTCTAAACCTCCTGTTTAGTGCTAGTTAGTTTAGTCCTTGCAAGACTCTCCCCACTTTTTCCATATTCCATCAGTCAGTGTTGGTTATTCACAAAAACAGTATTTATCAGTCATTGTCTTCTTACACATCAAAAGAGTGGAAAAATATATGTACTGAAATTAGCTGAAGTAAAGTTGTGCTGGATTTAACTTCTGTGTCTTATTGAAGAGTTAAAGCGGAGTTCCACCGAAAAAAAAATAATTAAAAGTCAGCAGTTACAAATACTGCAGCTGCTGACTTTTAATATATGGACACTTACCTGTCCTGGGCGCCTGCGATGTCGGCACCCAAAGCTGATCTCTCCCCCGACTCTCGGGTGCTGCCGCCACCATCTTCGGTAATGGGGAATCAGGAAGTGAAGCCTTGCGGCTTCACTTCCTGGTTCCCTACTGCGCATGCGAGAGTCGCGCTGCGTGATCCCACTGGTCCCTGCTGTCTTCTGGGACCTGTGTGTCTCTCAGAAGACAGCGAGAGGGACAGAGTAGGCGCCGGACGCGGCGTAGGTCACCGCGGTGATCTATGCCCAGAAGTGGGAGCAAATACCTGGATTACACAGGTATCTGCTCCCTCCTCCCCCCTGAAAGATGGCAAATGTGACACCGGAGGGGGGGAGGATTCCAAAAAGCGGAAGTTCCATTTTTGGGTGAAACTCCGCTTTAAGCTGCCTGTACATGGTGCCAAGTCAGCAGGTAACCATACTGTCAGGACAGACTTGGTTTAAGGTATGTCAATGCATAAAGCGCCACAGGATTACCCCACTTCTATTTGTTGGTCAAAACGATTGTATAGATATACAAAATGCTTGGTGAGCCACTCTCACTCTCTCACTTCCCTGCTGCCAGCTATCTCTTCACTGTTTATCGCCCCCAGGCAAGATGACAGCACACTTTTTTACAGCATTTCAGTTTTTCTTTGTCATTTGCTAGGGTAGCAGCCTAACCAAAGACAACTGTATGACACAAACTATCAGTAGTGGTGGCAGCTATGCCATTTTTTTGCTTGTTATTTATTCGTTTAGAAGAACACCTGTGGGAAAGTGTACAATACAGATTATCAGTGGAGGAGCAAGGAGAATGTGAGCATAATCTGGCTTTGCTGGAGACCACTATTTTCCTATAAGCAGTGCATTACATGGTATGAGGTCTGTCAGTAGAAGATAGGCTGATTAATCAGAGGTGACAAGTATTGAGCCTTGGGACAGATCCCCATACAAAGTTTGTGAAGCAGGTAATACCGCCACCCAGGTGTACTTCAGGTAATGCAGGATAACTTTCAGTGACTCCCAGATCCGTGAGAAATCAAATGAGACACGGAAACAGATTTGAGTGTGTTCATAAGATCTCTGACTTTTACTGAATACCACAGTGGCTTATATGCAAAAGAAAGAAGGGTGGAGCTGTGTTTTAATGCATATGATTCTAAAAGTTATACAAACTCAGTACTTTCTTATCATGACTAAAACTGCTGAATTTAGTTTAACAAGAACTAGCTGATTTTGCTTACACAACAGGCTGCTCCATGATTCAGCTTTAACCGCAATGACTTGCAGCAGGGTGTGTTTCTGTGCAAATGGTTAGTTAGGCTAATTTTGTCAAAACACATATTGAAAAGTAAATTTCTACTTAAATAAAATGGAGTCAGTTATTTATACATTCTGTTATAATCCCCTCTTTTATCATGAACGTGATAATCACAAACCCTGAAGCCCCCGACATTCACCTGGACTACTTTCCCATAAATGTATTATTATCCTAAGCATGTAAAAATAGAGAACAATAAATACATAATCTCAGCTGCATAGCAATTGTCCATGAAATACAAAGGGGGGAGGGGCGTGACAGTCCTTAAAGGCAAGTGGGAGGGGCAAGACAGCCTTTAAGCCAAATAAAAAATAGTCCCAAAGAAAAGCACAAAAAAAGGTCTCTTGTATGGTTACTGAATGTCCGATAAATTCAAGAAAGGGAAGGAAAAGGAAATGTCCACATTATAATTCTCATTCTCCTAAACTTTTCCCAAAACTTTTGGTTCGATTCTGTGTTTATCCATATTTTACAGAAATCCTCTACCCCAAAACCCTGTCTCTTTGTAAGTATAGAACTCGATATCCACAGACAGACTGGAACTGATGCATTGGGCTAGACTTGGGTTTTCGGGCTGGCGTATCTGGATCTCTCCCTTGTGATGCTCACTGGAATTTTGTAGACCTTTGGCTAGCCCTCAAGGTGTCATTCCCAGGAACATTTTCCAGCAAGAGTCCACCTTTACTCATCTCAGCACCTCCCATGGCATTTGAACAACAAAGATGAACAACGAAGATTTCCATGTAAAAGCTGTAGTCATCTCTTCGTCCGGATAGGGTATAGGGAAGAGTATGAATGGGGTATAGGGTAGGAATGGGGTGGGCATTTCTTCATGTGCAGGAGGCTAGGGGTGAATGCTGGCTGGCTGGGGTGGATATTCCTCATCCAACATGAGTAATCACAGAATCTACCTGATCAATTAAGGCCTTAACCATTGGAGGTATTAAAAATAATATTCCTCGTTAACTCAAACATAAGTAAAGCATGCAGAAATATAAAATGTTTCTCAGCAACCGTCTTCATTATATAGATTCAATATGCTTAACTAAGCATTTTTTTCAAATCCAGTATTACAGCAGGACTTCAATAAAACTTAAACAACTTTAGTTTCTTCTATCCCCGGGACCCAAGTGGACCCGAGGAACTCAGAACAGAACATTTTACCCAACACACATATTCTGACTCAGGATCCAGCCTCCCAACTTTGCAAATATATCTGATCATCAGCAACAAAAAAAACATTGACGGATAAACAATATTACATCGTTAACACTTTACAATTGAAACTCTGGGAATTCAAAAGGTAAATATATCCAGAATTGTCACTCTGCTGTTATTCAAACAAACTTTCCCATCATATTTTAGTACCTCATGGACTCAATATATGCAGCAATTTATTTAGATCCTGGTTACTTAAATCGGAGGTCCACCCAGAAAATATTTTTACATTAAAAATCCTAAAAAATAAAATAAAAAAATTAATAGAATTTATTTTTATTTTTATACTCACCCGAAATGCCTGTTGCTATGCGGAAGTCCCCTAATCTGCCTCTAATGTGCCTCTTCTCATCCGTGGTGGGTCTCATTCAGCTTCCTCTTCTTGTGAATGGGGCGCGCTGCCTTCTGGGAACTGTGTGTATCCCAAGAGACAAGCCGCCCATTCACAAAGCGCCGTGCGAGTGGCGCATGCGCAGTAGGAAACGGGCAGTGAAGCCGTAAGGCTTCACTGCCTGTTTCCCTTAGTCAGGATGGAGGAGCTGGGACCTGCAAGCAGCGATCGATCGCTGTGGCGGGACCGACATCACGGGCGAGTAGGACAGGTAAGTGTCCTTATTAAAAGTCAGCAGCTACACTGTTAGTAGCTGCTGACTTTAAAAAAAAAATAAAAAAAAAATGGCTGCACCTCCGCTTTAACCCAAACTTTTAGGGAAATATATATTATCAGGAACATGGCCCTAATAACCTCTACTCCCAGAACAAGAAAACACAATATGAGACAACTCTTTGTGTACATTTTAAACAAACACTTAAAGCGGAGGTTCACCGGAAAAAGTTTTTTTTAAAAGCCAGCAGCTACAAATACTGCAGCTGCTGACTTTTAAAAAAAGGACACTTACTTACCTTTCCAGGTCGCCCGCGACTTCGGCAGCCGAAGCCGAGCTGCCGCTCGGCACTCGGCTTCCCCCGCCGCCATCCCCGGTGAGGGAATCGGGAAGTGAAGTGCTGCGGCTTCACTGCCCGGTTCCCTACGGCGCATGCGCGAGTTGCGCTGCGCCGTCCTCACTGGTCCCCGCTGTGTCCTGGGAGCCGAGTGTTTCCCAGCACACAACGGGGGGGGGGGGGGGGGACGCGAAGGGGCGGGACTCCCGCAGGAGTTTGCTCCCGGAAGTGGTGCAAATACCTGTTTTATACAGGTATCTGCACCCCCTCCCCCCTGAAAGGTGCCAAATGTGACACCGGAGGGGGGAGGGTTCCAAAAAGCGGAGGTTCACTTTTGGGTGAACCTCCGCTTTAAGATACTTTACTAATCAAATAATACCTTGTGCATTCATTAAACACAATGCAACCACTTTTTCCTTTTATTCACATCCATTTGGCCATTCCATTCATTCTTCATTTAGAAATGTTTTCCATATTTGTCCTTTGAACACCTTTTAAACACCTTTACCATTTCTTTTTTTTTAAATCCATATCTCTCATATTTTTCCCTAGTGCATAGGATTACACAAACCTTAAGCTACTTCCTTTTTCTTTACCAACCACAATTCCTCTGGTGTAGCGCCTGGAATACATAACTTCCTTGAATGAGGCTGGTTCACACACCTGCGGTGCATTCCTCTCCGCACTGCCCAAAATACGTGTGCGTTTTCTAGGCAGTGTGGTCCAACTTACGTGCAAATTCAGGCCCATTGACTTCTATGGGAACGCTTCTGAATCGCACATGTCATTCAGTTGTGAACAGTATAAAATTCTGACCTGATACCGATGCAATGCTGACCTGATCCTGTTAAAAAACTGACATGAAACACTGAACAACTACTTTGTTCATTAACTGTGAAAACAAATTTGCACCGCATATGTGTAAACCCAGCCCTAAACTTGTATTTAACCAAAAAAAATTATAAAATCAAACATTTTAAAATCCCCAATCATTGTTAATACAGCCTAAACACAATTAAAACCATTTGCACAAATAATCATTCCCTTGTCTTGTAACAGGCAATGTCCTTATCCAATGCAAAAGTTCCCTTTTTTATTATTATTACTATTTTTTTTTTAACATCAACAAAACTATAATGCTATTTACTGAACACCTTGGAGCCCAGGGCAATTATATCAATCCCAACGATGGCACATTTGTTGATACTGAAAAAAAAAAACACCTTTTAACTTCAATAACGTAAGGATAGGCAATTACACGGTTAAAACAGTCCCTAAAGTCAGACTCTGAGACTCTAAGCCCTCGTACACACGGCCGAGATTCTCGTTGAAAAAAACATGTCGTTTTTTTCGATGAGATTCTTGGACAAGAAACTTGTCCCGGCCGAGTGTACACACGCTCGTTTCAAAGAACCCGCGGTTCTTTGAATGGAGCGTACGCGGTGACGTCATCGACTACGACGAGCATGCGCTCGTCACATTCGATGCCGTCGCCGCCATCTTGGTATACCCTACGTATGCCTAGGAAGCTACCGCGCATGCGTCGAATTCATTTCGAACATGCGCGGGCTTCCGGGAGGACAGGTAAGTGTACACACACTCACTTTTCTCGTCGAGAAACATGCAGAGGAGAATCTCGACGAGAAAATAGAGAGCAGGTTCTCTATTTTCTCGTCGAGGTTTCTTGTCGGTTTTCTCGACGAGAAACCCGATAGCCGCGTACACACGACCGATTTACTCGGCAAGACCTCTCTGCCAGCAAGTTTCTTGCTGGTTCTTGCCGAGAAAATCGGCCGTGTGTACGAGGCCTAAGGCTCTGTTTCCACTACTGCGAGTTGTTGTGCGACTTGACACATGTGAAGTCGCATGACAAGTCAAAACCCATGTATTTCAATGGTCCCCAAAAAGGTTCTTGCACTATCTTGTTCCGACTGTGGTGCGACTTGTTCTCACAAGGTTTTCACTGGCTGCATGACATCGCATCAAAAATCGCATTGCAAAGTCGCATTGTAAATCGTGCAACTCTGGGGAAACAGAGCCTAACTGAAATAATAAAAATACCCCATGTATAAATTGAAATGATACTCTAAAAAATTTGTATCTGATCAGATTCCTCAGAAAAAACATTTGGTACCAGCGCATACATGTAATTTATCAGTGACATGTCACATTCCCCTTTTAATGTTTCCAATTACCTTTGTATTGGGCATGGGGTTAATATGTGCCCAACACATTTCATGAATAGACTGACAATAGTTGCAACATTTTAACAATAAACATGTATTTTTAATCTATATAGATAACTTTTCTGAATTAAATCCTTCTTTAACATTTACTCTCCACCTCAGCAAGTCTCTCGGACTAGCTGAATATGGAATGCAAATATAGCAGTATGCTTTGCGCAAAAGTGGTGGCGAAGGCATGGTCGGCGGTTTGATCCCCTTTTTCACTTGAAGCAAAATAGCAGATATATGCAATCCTCTTAAAGCACCACACACAGATAAGTACCCTACTCTGTCCCTCTCACCTGCCCACTTGTGAAACGCTCTCCTACTTGGCAGGATCAAAGGACATATATTAATTACTCAACAAACTGTTTGCATTCAGAAGAAAAAACAATCTATACTCTAAATTGGAATTCCAAGACAACAACAAACACACACATAAAATGTAACCATTTCTCTCTGAGCAGATGGAAGAGACTTCCCTACAACAACTTTCCCTTAACTAATAATTTTTATAAAAAATTTCTAATAAAATGTATATATTTTTAAACTGCTTAAAACCTTGGTTTGTATAGCATAGCTAAAACCCCTTTGTCCCATCTGTACCACAGAAACAACATTTATAAACATACATACAAAAGTACTTACCACTCTCACGATATTTGGATATAAGCAAGAGAGATTTCTAATTACTTTGTCCCTATTTCTGACTAAAATTCCTGATCGATCACCTTTTTATCCCCAGGAGCAAAGCTTCCAATGGGCGTGTGCACTTTTCTACAGCGTTCCCAAAATGCTTCTACAGCGTTTCCAAAATGCTTCTACAGCGTTTCCAAAACGCTTCTACAGCATTCCCAAAATGCTTAAAGCCAACCTGGGCATAACATTATAGAAACCCCAAGCTGCTACAAAACATGCAAGTAATCTAGCAATACCAACAAGCAATCATAAGTTATGTTACCAGTGTAGCAATACTAATCTTCACACACTTCCTACACTGAGGTGTTTATCCTATAAGGATAAAGGATTTGGACCCATAATGCAAAATACTGTAGACCACTTTGACTGTCCTACCTTACAGTCAGTGTATCTACACAACAAATTATCTTATTACTTCTATGCGACAGAAAGTAAAGCGAAAGTAGGTTGGGTCACCGAAGTATATTCCTCATTAACCATTTCAGCTCCTTGCCAAAAGGACTGTACAGTACTTGTATTATTAATTAGGACCTTCTCAGAGGTACTTTCAAAGGCGGATTTTCCCAAAAAAATCCCCTATACACCAAGGCGTGGTTCGTATCCCTCTTTGACATAAATTAAATTTGAGATGGAATTTAAATCAGAGCTAAGGCAAGAGAAAACTGTCTGTCTAAAAGACAAAAAGATCCTTCTTACCAAAGGTGATTATTTCATGCCACCGCTGCCACCATCTGAAGCAGGTAATACCGCCACCCAGGTGTACTTCAGGTAATACAGGATAACTTTCAGTGACCCCCGTATTTGTGAGAAATCAAATGAGACACGGAAACAGATTTGAGCGAGTTCATAAGATCTCTTTTTTTTTAATCCAGAAAAAAGTTTATTGGAGAACATAATGATAACATACACCTTGAGCATTACAACCATTCTGGTACATTATATGCAGTGTAAGCCATAAAACCAAATATTCTACATAGTTACTATAAGCTGTTTCAGAACAGTGCCATATACCTCCGAGACGTGGCGTACCACCCCTCCTCAGATACATGAAAAAGGATGGCATGAAAAAATACAGTTAGAAAAAGACACCTCAATCATCAGCTACATCCCATCACCAGCTCCCATGCCCAGCAATCGTCCCATGACTAGATCCACCGGGGCCAAGCCCGGTACATCCAGCCATCGACCCCACAGTTTTTCAAATTTCTGCGTGCTACCCCTGTGTTGGTATATGATGTTTTCCTTGCGAAGCATATCTCCCATGACATTAATCCACTCCTTAAGAGCCGGCGGCTCCTCCGCTATCCAATGAGTCATGATAAGTTTGCATGCCATAAACAGGGACCTAGAGACCGCCACTCTAGTGCATTCCTCCCACTCCAATTCCTGCAGTGTTAATAGTAAGCAGTGTCTCGGGTCCGTGGGGAGCGAGACCCGAAACACCCTGTTTATGGTGTCCACCACCCCTGCCCAGTAGAGGTGGAGTTTTGGGCACCTCCACAGTAGGTGGATCAGGTCTCCATGGTCCCTCTTGCACCTGGAACACAAGGGGGTGGGTCGCAGGCCCATAGCACACAGCCTGTGAGGGGTATAGTAAACTCTCAGCAACAAGTACAATTGTGATACCCTATGCGACACGTTCAAGGAGCAAGTTGGCACCGCCTGCAAGGCCTCCTCCCACTGATCTCCATCAAGCGGCCCCACATCCCCTTCCCACTTGATTCGCATTCTCAAAAGGGTGTTTAGCCAGGACCTTTGGTAATATCATGTTGTAGCATTGTGATATGAATCCCTTAGTCGTTTCAGCTCGTGCCATTAAGTTAAACAGTGGAGTCGGGGAGGGTACCCAGTCCGAGGACCTGGCCTGAGCAGTGATTGCATGGTGTAGTTGCATATAATATAATCTCATAGAAGGCAGGAGCCCGAATTTACCTTGCAGCTCTTCGAAGGTGAGGAATTTCCCATTACGGAAAATTTGACTAAGATGCGTCACCCCACACCTCCTCCAGAGCACCCTGTGTTGCAATTTCGCCAATTCTGGGTATAAATCATTGGACCAAATAGGGCTATAGTCTGTGTATCCCACCACTCCCTGTAAATATCTTGTTTTATTCCAGATCTTCTGGATAAGGTTGTAGGTCGGGTATTGTTTGTTTGGTTTCCCAAATGCCTGCGATTCTAGGGCCATAGGGATCGAGTCCCTGCCCACCGTGTGTTGCATCACGAGCTCAGAGGAGTCGTCAATCCTGTCCCCATCACCCCCCTCAATGCGAATAGTACTTATCAAGTGTTGCAATTGCGCAGCAATGTAATATACCCAAGGGTTCGGGAGAGCCAGGCCTCCCTCATCCTTCAGGCATTGAAGATGTTCCAGTTTGATTCTGGGTGTACGGTTTTTCCATATAAGTTTACGGAATAGGGAACTGACAAGTCTAAATATTTTCAAAGTCACTACCGTCGGGGAGTTGTGGAGCACATATAGCAACTGGGGCATGAGGATCATTTTGATCAAATTCACCCTGCCTGCTACCGACAGGCAGAGAGAATTCCACGTTTTGATCCGGTCTCGAAACTTCTGCAGCAGCGGTGACACGTTTAAACGACCGTATTCACAAATTCTAGGCATCACCTGAATGCCCAAGTATCTGAACGAGTCTGTCAAGGGTACCGTGGAGGAGGTTGGGGGAGTCCCCCCCTCGTCAATAAGCATCAGGGAGGACTTGGCCCAGTTTATCCGTAGCCCAGAGAATCCACCGAAGTCCCCTATGGTGGCCATGGCCTCGGTAAGGGAGCCCTCTACATCCCCAAGCAGGACCATCGTGTCGTCCGCATAGAGCATTATTTTCTCCTGCATATCCCCGTACCTGAATCCCACAATCTCCGTATTGGCTCTCACTTTAATCGCCAGGGGTTCTATGGCCAAAGCGAAAAGCAGGGGTGATAAGGGACACCCCTGTCGCGTCCCTCTCCCCAAGGCCAAAGTATGCGACATCGCCCCAGAAGATCTAATGGCTGCTCGCGGGTTATGATAGAGTAGTCTTACCCAGGAAATATACACGTCTCCGAATCCAAAGCACCTGAGAATTTCCCACAGATACTCCCATTCGACGCTATCGAAGGCCTTCATAGCATCCAGTGAGAGCAAGGCCCTCTGTCCCACATTATCCGCCGGGGATTGCATGTTAAGGTAGAGCCTCCGCAAGTTGACAGCCGTCGACTTGTTGGGCATAAAGCCAGCTTGGTCAGGATGAATAATGCTTGTAATGACACCATTCAGCCTAATCGCCAGCATCTTGGCCAGAAGCTTAATATCGCTCTGAAGCAAAGATATAGGTCTGTAAGACCCTGGGTCTATAGGGTCCTTACCGGGCTTCAATATCAAAACAATATTGGCAGTAGCCATAGAAGAGGGGAGCACCTGTTATTCCCTGGCCGCATGGAACACCTCCAGTAGTTTTGGCAGAAGGATATCTGCATATTGTTTGTACACTTCCATGGGCAGTCCATCCGCCCCCGGGGCTTTACAGTTGGGGAATGTAGACAGAGCTGTCTGTAGCTCTTCCAATGTAAAGGGAGCATCCAGGGCTCTCTGCTGGTCAGTCAAAAGTTGTGGAAAGTCAATGTCCTGCAAATAGGTCAAAAGTTCCTGCCTAGTGAATCGTTCCGTTGGGAGATATAGGGTCTCATAGAATCTGGCCAATTTCGTTAATATTAGGTCGGGGGAGTTCACTATCTTACCCCCAGCCGTTTTAATGGCTCCTATAGCGGGAGCACGTTGCTGCAAGCTAGCTATCTTGGCCAGCAGTCGCCCCGTACTCTCGCCCTCCTCGTAAAAGGCTAGCTTGGAGAAAAATAGCTTCTTTTCTGCTGTGGAGGACAGCAGCCGCGCGTATGCTGACTGCGCCGCCTGCCATGCCTCCCTAGCTGAATCCGTGGGGTTTAGGACAAATGCCTCTTCCAGGGCCGCCACCTGTTTTTCAAGGTCCTCTCTGAGCCCCGAAGAGTTTTTTTTAACCTTATTAATTTCTGAAATAAACAACCCCCCAGATGTGCCTTAAAGGCATCCCACCGTAATACCGGAGAGTCACAAAGTCCCGGCCATCAAGAAAGTCCCCCATGCTCCGCTCCACCTCCTCATGATCCAAGAATAGTTTCAGCCAAAAGGCATTCAATTTCCATGGGGCTCTTAAGAGGGTGGTAGATGGGGAAATGATCAAAGTAGTCACCACATGGGAGTGGTCTGACACACTGCGAGGTTTGTACACCACATCAGAGACAGACGGGAGCATGGCGAGGTTGCCGACGGCCAGGTCAATTCTGGACAGTGTCCCGTGGGTTTTGGAAAAACAGGAGAATTGCTTATCTAATGGATACTTAGCCCTCCACAAATCAATCCAGCCCACTTCATTAAACAGTCGCCACAATGGAGACTCCCTCCATGCAGCAGGAACCCTCGAGTTGGGGTGTCTGTCCATGGAGGGACTCAGCCAGCAATTAAAGTCCCCCACAATCAGCAGCAGGAGATCCGGCCTGCCCTCCAAATAGGTCAGTAATCGCCGGAGCACCAACACTGAAAACGGCGGGGGTATGTACACGCATGCCAATATACAGTACATCCTACCCACCCGACAGTGTAAAAATATTAACCGCCCCTCAGCATCTATGCACACATCAATTTCTTGAAAATCCACAGAACCATGGATCATTATACTCACCCCCCTAGAGTAGGAGGTGTGAGTGGAATGATACGCCTTCCCTACCCAGGCATATTTAATACAGCATTGTGTTTCAACCGTCAAATGCGTTTCCTGCATGCACAAAATCATAGGGTGATATTTCTTCAGACAGGAGGATACCATCATACGCTTGAGCGGGGAGCCTAAGCCCCTCACATTCCAGGAGACAATTGGTATGTCACGGGCCGGGCAGGCGACTATAGAGGAGGCAGGAGGTGGATCCACTGTACCAGAGAGGGGATGGTACGAATCGCACCGAGGGACCGGTTCTAAGCAGCTACCGGTTTTCACCAGAGCCCGCCGCAAGGCAGGATAGACTTGCTGCGGCGGTAGCAACCAGGTCGTGTCCCCCAGTAGCGACTCCACCTCTCTGGCGGCTGAGGCTGGTGCGGTACAAAAGGACTAGGCAGAGGCAAGGTCAGACGTAGCAAAGGTCAGGGCAGGCGGCAATGGTTCGTGGTCAGAGACAAAGGCAGAAGGTCAGGTACACAGGCAAGGTAAACTCAAAATACTTCCACAAGGTACTAGGACAACAAGATCCGGCAAGGACAGGAAGGGGAAGTGGGTTTAAATAGGTTTTGGGTAGTGGAACCGTAATTGGACCGGGCACCAATCAATGGTGCACTGGCCCTTTAAATTTTAGAAGGCCGGCGTGCGCGCGCCCTAGAACACAGCGGGGCCGCGCGCGCCGGGAGGAAGCAGGAAGAGGAAGGTAAGTGGAGAGGAGAGCGGAGCAGCGCCCACGGCCAGGGGGGCTGGCCGGAGCGCCGCAGAGGGGACGACGCCGTGAGTGCTCCGGGCTGGATGGGACACCCGGAGCACTCGGCGTTACAGTACCCCCCCCTTAGGTCTCCCCCTTTTCTTGGAACCCAAGAATCTATGGATGAGCTCTTTGTCTAAAATGTTGGTCTCAGGCTCCCAGGATCTCTCTTCAGGACCACAGTTCTCCCAATCAATTAAAAATAATTTTTTACCTCGGACGACCTTGGAGGCGAGGATATCTTTCACCGAAAAGACATCGGAGGAACCAGAGACAGGAGCAGGAGCGGTGACCTTGGGAGAAAATCGATTAAGAATGAGGGGTTTAAGAAG
The DNA here is from genome assembly GCA_029206835.1 of Rana muscosa. Taxonomy (NCBI): domain Eukaryota; kingdom Metazoa; phylum Chordata; class Amphibia; order Anura; family Ranidae; genus Rana; species Rana muscosa. The sequence continues at coordinate 573,323,144 of CM055116.1, forward strand.
AGACACGTGAAAAGAGTTGGGGATGCGAAGAGAAGGAGGAAGATGGAGTTTGTGAGAGACAGAATTGATTTGGTTTTTGATTTTATAAGGTCCGAGGTAACGAGGGCCCAGCTTGTAGCTAGGTACCCGAAACCGAACATATTTGGAGGAGAGCCACACTTTGTCACCAGGGAGATAGACAGGGGGAATTCTTCTCTTTTTATCTGCATGTCTCTTCATGCGGGCAGAGGCCAGTGATAGCAAGTTTTGAGTCTCTTTTCAGATAGAGGAAAAGTCCCGGGATAATTCATCCACGGCAGGAACTCCAGAAGAAGTGGGAATGGGGAGGGGGGGCAAAGGGTGGCGGCCGTAGACCACAAAGAAAGGTGATTTGGAGGACGATTCAGAGTTCTTGAAATTGTATGAGAATTCCGCCCAGGGCAATAGGTCGACCCAATCGTCTTGACGGGCGGAGACAAAATGTCGTAAGTAGTCACCAAGGACCTGGTTAACTCTCTCCACCTGTCCATTGGATTGCGGGTGATAAGCGGAAGAAAAATTCAATTTAATCTTAAGTTGAGTACAGAGAGCTCTCCAAAATTTTGAGATAAATTGACCGCCTCTATCCGAGACGATATGTGAGGGAAGGCCATGGAGACGGAAAATTTGAAGAAAAAAGTGCTTCGCCAACTGAGGTGCAGTAGGCAGACCAGGAAGAGGGACAAAATGAGCCATTTTCGAAAAGCGGTCAACGACCACCCAGATGACAGTGTTACCATGAGACAACGGAAGGTCCGTGATGAAATCCATGGCAATGTGGGACCATGGTAGTTCAGGCACCGGTAGAGGAAGGAGAAGACCTGCAGGCTTCTGGCGTGGAGTTTTGTCACGTGCACAGATAGTGCAGGCCCGTACAAAGTCAGTCATATCTCTTTCCTGGGTAGGCCACCAATAGTGTCTGGCCAACAATTGTAAGGATTTTTTGATCCCAGCATGGCCGGCTAGATGGGAGGAATGGCCCCACCTAAGTATCTGGAGACGAAGGCCTGGAGGAACGAAAGTTTTTCCTGGAGGGACTGGCATCAGAGCAGCGGGAGCAGAGGAAATCAGGCACTCAGGGGGTACGATGTGTTGTGGGGGGTTCCCGGTTTCGGAGGCATCAGAGGAACGGGACAAGGCATCCGCCCTGACATTCTTGTCTGCGGGACGAAAATGGATCTGAAAATTGAACCGGGCAAAGAACAATGACCACCTGGCCTGGCGAGGATTCAAGCGCTGAGCGGACTGAAGGTAGGACAAATTCTTATGGTCAGTGTAGATGGAGATGGGGTGAAGAGAACCTTCCAGGAGATGTCTCCACTCTTCTAATGCCAACTTGATGGCCAACAGTTCACGGTCACCTATGGAATAGTTCTTTTCAGGAGGGGAGAAGGTTTTAGAGAAAAAACCACACGTGACGTTTCCTCCTTTAGCATTTCTTTGAAGAAGAACGGCTCCGGCTCCTACCGAGGAGGCGTCAACTTCAAGGAAGAACGGCTTAGTGGGGTCTGGTCGAGATAGAACAGGTGCCGAAGAGAAGGCGGTTTTTAGGTGAGTAAAGGCTTCTTCTGCCTGAGGTGGCCAGGACCTTGGATTCGCGTTTTTCTTAGTCAGCGCCACTATCAGTGCAACGATGGTGGAGAAGTGGGGTATGAACTGGCGATAGTAGTTGGCGAATCCAAGGAAGCACTGGATAGCACGGAGTCCAGAGGGACGTGGCCAATCTAAGACTGCGGAAAGCTTGTCAGGATCCATTTGAAGACCTTGTCCTGAAACCAGATAACCTAGGAAAGGAAGGCTGCTACACTCAAAAAGGCATTTTTCAAATTTAGCGTAAAGATGATTTACACGGAGGCGCTGGAGTACTTGACGGACATGGAGCCGATGTTCCTCAAGGTTGGTAGAGAAAATTAGGATGTCGTCAAGATAGACAACCACACAGGTATACAGTATGTCCCGAAAGATTTCATTGACAAAATCCTGAAAGACTGCAGGGGCGTTGCAAAGTCCAAAAGGCATGACGACATATTCGAAGTGGCCGTCTCTGGTGTTAAATGCGGTTTTCCATTCATCTCCTTTACGGATTCTGATGAGGTTATAAGCGCCCCTGAGGTCTAATTTTGAAAAAACCTTTGCTCCGCGCAGACGGTCAAAGAGCTCCGAGATGAGAGGCAGAGGGTAGTGATTTTTAACAGTGATCTTATTAAGACCACGATAGTCTATGCAAGGGCGTAGTGAACCATCCTTCTTGGTAACGAAGAAGAACCCCGCTCCGGCTGGAGAGGATGATTTCCTAATAAACCCTCTCTTGAGGTTCTCCTGTATGTAATCAGACATGGCCTTGGTTTCGGGAGAGGAGAGAGGGTAAATTCTGCCACGGGGTGGTGTAGTACCTGGGAGCAAGTCAATGGGGCAGTCGTAGGGTCTATGTGGAGGTAAGACCTCCGCCTGTTTTTTGCAAAAAACATCGGAAAAGTCCTGATAGGCCTTGGGAAGGCCAGGCAAAGGAGTAGAAATGGGAATTCGACTGGTGGGTATAGACTTAAGACAATGCTTGTGGCAGGAATAGCCCCAGGATTTGATGTCCCCCGTGGTCCAGTCGAGGGTAGGAGAATGACGCTGGAGCCAGGGTAGGCCAAGAAGGATGTCAGAAGTACAGTTCGGCAAAACAAAGAATTCAATCTTTTCTTGGTGAAGGACCCCAACGGACATGAGCAGGGGTTCGGTGCGGTAACGCACGGTACAATCCAGATTCTCTCCATTTACGGAGGAAATGAAGAAGGGTCTGATGAGACGGATAACAGGAATGTTGAACCTGTTGATGAAGGAGGCTTCAATAAAGTTTCCTGCAGAACCGGAGTCCAGGAAGGCCACCGCAGAGAAGGGGGAGCCGGCAGAAGGAGAGATCCGCACAGGAATACTCAGACGTGGAGAGGAAGAATTCACACCTAGTAACGCCTCTCCCACGCTCACTAGGTGCGAGCGTTTCCCAGACGTGGAGGACAAATAGGGCAGTCCTTTAGGAAATGTTCAGAGCTCGCACAATAGAGGCATAAGTTCTCATTCCTACGGCGAGATCTTTCTTGCAGGGTCAGACGAGATCGGTCGACTTGCATGGCCTCCTCGACAGGAGGCATGGTATCAGGATGCGTAGGATTCAGGAAGAGAGGAGCCAGGCGCGGATAACGCCTGGTACGAACAAGATCTTTCTCCAGGCGAAGCTCTTGGCGTCTTTCAACGTAGCGGATGTCAATGCGGGTAGCTAAGTGGATAAGCTCTGTCAGGGTGGAGGGTATGTCTCGTGCGGCCAGAGAGTCCTTGATGTGGCTGGATAAGCCTTTCTTGAAGGTTGCGCAGAGAGCCTCATTATTCCAGGCTAGCTCTGAGGCCAGTGTGCGGAACTGTATGGCATATTCGCCCACAGAGGAGTTTCCTTGGACCAGGTTAAGCAGGGCGGTTTCAGCGGATGATGCTCGGGCTGGTTCCTCAAAAACGCTACGAACCTCAGCAAAGAAGGACTGAACGGTGGCCGTAGCAGGGTCATTGCGGTCCCAGAGTGGCGTGGCCCAGGCCAAGGCCTTCCCAGACAACAGACAGACCACAAATGCCACCTTAGAGTGTTCTGTGGAAAACTGGTCCGACATCATTTCAAGATGCAGGGCACATTGAGACAAGAATCCCTGGCACATCTTAGAATCCCCGTCAAATTTCTCCGGAAGAGACAAGCGGATCTTTGAACTAGACGCGGCTGCTCGGAGAGGAGGAGATGCTGGAGCTTGTCGCGGCAGACGCTGCTGGACCATGGCGGTCAACTGCGCCAGCTGCTGTCCTTGTTGGGCAATCAATTGCGACTGCTGGGCAACCACAGTAGTGAGATCAGCGAGATTGGGCAGCGGCACCTCAGCGGCATCCATGGCCGGATCTACTGTCACGGGCCGGGCAGGCGACTATAGAGGAGGCAGGAGGTGGATCCACTGTACCAGAGAGGGGATGGTACGAATCGCACCGAGGGACCGGTTCTAAGCAGCTACCGGTTTTCACCAGAGCCCGCCACAAGGAAGGATGGACTTGCTGCGGCGGTAGCAACCAGGTCGTGTCCCCCAGTAGCGACTCCACCTCTCTGGCGGCTGAGGCTGGTGCGGTACAAAAGGACTAGGCAGAGGCAAGGTCAGACGTAGCAAAGGTCAGGGCAGGCGGCAAATGGTTCGTGGTCAGAGACAAAGGCAGAAGGTCAGGTACACAGGCAAGGTAAACTCAAAATACTTCTACAAGGTACTAGGACAACAAGATCCGGCAAGGACAGGAAGGGGAAGTGGGTTTAAATAGGTTTTGGGTAGTGGAACCGTAATTGGACCGGGCACCAATCAATGGTGCACTGGCCCTTTAAATTTTAGAAGGCCGGCGCGCGCGCGCCCTAGAACACAGCGGGGCCGCGCGCGCCGGGAGGAAGCAGGAAGAGGAAGGTAAGTGGAGAGGAGAGCGGAGCAGCGCCCACGGCCAGGGGGGCTGGCCGGAGCGCCGCAGAGGGGACGACGCCGTGAGTGCTCCGGGCTGGATGGGACACCCGGAGCACTCGGCGTTACATGGTAGTTAAGTAATTGGGGTATAGCAAGCATGATCTAATCAAGGGGTGAAACAGCATCGCAGAGTCCAGCAAGGCAGAAAGGGGAATGGGACTAGTGTGGGCCTCAGAGACCTTGGTGACGGTCAGATTTACAAAGGGACAGTTCCAGAGTGTGGCAGTTGGTGAACATAGCTCTCGGTGTAAGCGTAGAAAGTGCAAAATCACAAAAAAACAAATCGTCAACTGGACGACTCCTAGTAGAAAACTTGCAAACATACAGTAACACTTTTGTGTGCCTAAAGCATAGGTTTGGCCCGCCAACAGAGCAGGCCTCAGGGCTCCAACCGGGAGCAGCATCCTAAGAGGCATTTTTGTTTCCCGTCTTACGTGGGAAAGTCGCATTATTCTTGCCGCTTTACAAGATAGCTCATGTTCCATATTCACAAATAACGTCTCCCAGCAGAACAAAAATAGAGTCAGGGTACAAACAAGAAAAGAAAAGGGGAACATAAGGTGGATCTTCCAGGTAAAGCCGAGCAGGTGGTCCAGCACAAACATTTGCCAGCCGCCCAGGGTATCAGCCGTCAGGCTACTCCACTTCCTCCTCTCTATCACGGTGTCGCAGGGCCTGTTCGTTGCGGTCCAGCCATAGTGCAGCATCTTGCGCAGATTCAAAAAAGTGGGTTTCTCTCTCAGCTGTAACTCTCAGTTTGGCTGGGTATAACATGGCGTAAGGTAGTTGTAGGGCCCGCAGGCATTTTTTAACATCTGAGAACTTGGCCCGGCGCTTCTGCACCTCCGCCGAGAAGTCCGGGTAGAAGGATACACGAACACCATTCACCTGGACATTAGCCTTCTCTCTAGCATGCCTCAACACCGCCTCCCTATCCCTGTAATGCAGGAGGCGGGCAAGGATGGGCCTAGGGGGGGCTCCGGGCTGTGGTGTACGGCCAGGTGTACGGTGAGCCCTCTCCACCGTAAAAAATGGAGAGAAAGCCTGCCTCCTAAAAATGTCTATCAGCCAGCCTTCAATAAAGGTAGTGGGGTCCCTACCCTCCGTCCTCTCGGGCAGCCCCACTATGCGCACGTTGTTCCTCCACAAACGGTTCTCGATATCATCCGCTCTGTTAACCCCTCTGGCTAGCTGATGCGCAACAAGTGCCTCCCGAGCAACCGGGGGCAGCCTGTCCTCCATCTCACTCATCCGGCTCTCCACAGCCGTTGTGCACTCACGGATCTTTTGAAGGTCCTGGCGTAGCAGGGACACCTCTTCTCTCACTGAAGCAGTGCATTCATGCACCGCTCTGAGTATTTCAGCCAGGGTCGGTTGTTCCGTGTCCTCTGCTTCTGGGGCAGTATGCGGTGAATCAGCCTGCTCCTCTGTGTCAGTCTGTCCTCCATTGTGAGCTGCTCCCCCTGCTGGCAGGCTCTGTGAGGCCTGTGCTTCAGTGTGCGAGAAGTCTGCAGCCCCCCCTCTCGATCTGCTCATGAGGGCCCCCCAACTTTTGGGTGTAATAGGTCATGTCCCTCGGGTAGTTCCTACCCTGCGCCTTATGACCTTTATTGTTGGCTCCCTCCTTGTATCTGTCGGCGCCGCGCGGAGTGCGCTGAGCCATAGCCGCGCCATCTTGGATTTCGGGAGCCGGGAAATCCCCCTTTTTCTTCCCCATTCCATGGGTGCAGAGAGCCGGCGGATAGACCGGGAGGGTGACCGGGATGTCAGCCAGCGGGAGAGCTGCTCAAAGTCACCGAAGCGCTGCTGGGAGAGGATCAATAACGGGTACTGAGCAGGAGCTGTGAGACTCACGTCTTCTCACATGCCGGTCTAGGCCACGCCCCCGAGTTCATAAGATCTCTGACCTTTACTGAATATCACAGTGGCTTATATGCATATGATTCTAAAAGTTATACAAACTCAGTACTTTCTTATCATGATTAAAACTGCTGAATTTAGTTTAACAAGAACTAGCTGATTTTGTTTACACAACAGGCTGCTCCATGAATCAGCTTTAACCGCAATGACTTGCAGCAGGGTGTGTTTCTATGCAAACTGTTAGTTAAGCTAATTATATCACAACACATATTGAAAAGTTAACCACTTAACGACCGCTCACTGTATATATACGTCGGCAGAATGGCGCCGACAGGCACAATCACGTAGAGTGTACGTGATCGCCTTTGTACAGTTGGGGGGTCCGATCGGACCCCCCTCCTATACAGTGAGCGGCCGTTTATCGTTGGGGAGCGATCAGAGATGAGGGGGTGACCATTCGATTTCGGCCACCCCCTCGCGATCGCTCCCGGCGAATGAAAATGCTTCCTCCGCCATGTGATGTAAACACAGGCAGGAGGAAGTGATGTCATCTCCCTCGCGGCGGTCTTTTCGATTCCGGCGCCGAGGAGAGAAGAAGCAGGTTAGTGCACCAACAGTCCACTGACACATAGGTACACATAGGCACACATTTCACCCCCCAGTCACCCCCAGATCACCCCCCAGGTCACCCTCCAGCCCCCAATCACAGTGTCACTGATTTCAGTGATCATTTATTTTACTGATCACTGCATTTAGTGTCATCTGTGATAGTAAAAAGTTGCAGGGCAGTTAGGTTTAGGCCCCTTTAGGTCCAGGGTAGCCCCCTAACCCCCCCTAATAAAGGTTTAACCCCTTGATCGCCCCCCAGGTAACCCTTTCACCCCCTAACGCCAGCGTCACTAAGCGATCGTATTTTCGATCGCTGTATTTAGTGCCGGTGGTGCCCTAGATAGCCAGTTATTTCTTTTTAGTTTCGCCGCAGGTTTTTAGAGCGTCAGGTACCCCCATATATTATTTTAAACCCCTGATTGCCCCTAGAGTTAACCCTTTCACCAGTGATCACCGTATAAGCGTCACTGGTGACACTGGTTACCCAGTTAGTTATTTAGTTATTTAGGTAACCCGTCAGGTTTTTATATAGCGTCGGGTACCCCCATATTTAACCTAATAAAGGTTTTAACCCCCTGATTGCCCCTAGTTAACCCTTTCACCAGTGATCACCATATAAAGGTTACGGGTGACGCTGGTTGGTTAGTTTGCTTTTTATAGCATCAGGGCACCCGCCGTATATAACCCAATAAAGGTTTAACCCCCTGATCGCCCGGCGGGTGAGACCAATTAGGTTTTAGCGCCAGAGAGGGTCTGCGTCGCCCCAGGCAGCGTTAGGTTAGTGCCAGTAACGCTAACACCCACGCACAAAGCATACACCTCCCTTAGTGGTATAGTATCTGATCAGATCTATACTAGCGTCCCCAGCGGTTTAGGGTTCCAAAAACGCAGTGTTAGCGGGATCAGCCCAGATACCTGCTAGCACCTGCGTTTAGCCCCTCCGCATAGCCCAGCCCAGCCCACCCAAGTGCAGTATCGATCGATCAGTGTCACTTACCAAACACAAAACACATAACTGCAGCGTTCGCAGAGACAGTCCTGATCCCTGCGACCGCTAACAGTTTTTTTTGTAGCGTTTGATATATTTGCTGACGACAGTCGGGTGCTTTTTTTCCTGTGAATCTTACTAGTGTACCCCTAAATTTAGAGCCCAAAATGGCAAGTCGAAGGTACACTAGTAAAGAGGCCTACGAGATTCTGAGCATGACAGATAGTGAAGAGGAGGTCACGTATCTGTCAGATTCAGGCTCAGAATATCTTCCCGTAGAAGACAGTGACGTCAGCGGACCCACGTCAGATAGCTCTGACGACGAAGTTGAGGTCCCTGCTAAGGTCAGGCGTACCCGATCCCGATCTTCTGAGGTTGTTGAGGAGCAAGAACCAAAGGGCTCTCGTATCATGGAGCAGAGGAGTACTAGCGCCGCTATTCCTTCTGGTGAATTGGCAAGCACCAGCGGCCTAGTACAGCCTGGGCGTACATCCAGCACTGCAGTATCACGTGGTGACGTGGTGAGTCCCATAAGTGCAGTTCAAGCTGGCGAGGTGGCAAGCACAAGTAGTGTCCCGCTGCCACCAATAAGAAGACAAAGGCAGGCCCGTCGTACCCATAGTGCTCTTCCTGCAGAATTCGCCTATCTTGATTGGGTCCCCACCACTTCTGCAGAACCCGTACTTCCCCCATTCACTGCCCAACCCGGTATTCAGGTGGAAACAGCTGATTTTATGCCAATCGATTATTATTCGCTGTTTTTCACGGAAGATCTCTATAGATCTATTGTGGACCAGAGTAATTTATATGCTGGTCAATTCATCGCCGCTAATCCCCAGTTGCCTTCCATTGCCAAAGATTGGAAACCAATTACGGTTTCCGAATTTAAGACCTTTCTGGGCCTTTCCCTCAACATGGGCACACATAAATTCCCGTCATTGCGTGCTTATTGGTCCACGCACCCAATTGACCACATGCCCGTGTTCTCTGCCTCCATGCCCAGGAAACGATACGAGCAGATTTTGCGGTTCATGCACTTCAACGACAATGAACTTTGTCGTCCACGTGGGGACCCTGAATACGACCGGCTCTATAAAATTCGGCCCCTCATAAACCACTTCAACGAACGTTTTGCAGCCTTGTTTATTCCCGATCAAGCTGTCTGCGTTGATGAGTCCCTGGTTAAATTTTCTGGCCGCTTGGCTTTCAAGCAGTACCTTCCCAGCAAGCGTGCCAGATACGGGGTCAAGCTCTATAAGTGCTGTGACAGGGCAACAGGCTATGTATGGAGCTTTATGGTTTATGAGGGAAAAGATAGTCAGGTTGAGCCGGTCAACTGCCCGGATTACATAGGGAGCGCTGGCAAGATAGTGTGGAACTTGGTGTCACCCTTATTCGGAAAGGGGTACCACTTGTATGTGGACAATTATTACACGAGCGTGCCACTGTTTAGTCACTTGTTTGATCATCAGATTGGAGCATGTGGCACCGTGCGACCTAATCGCTGGGGCTTTCCCCAGCGGCTTGTAGATGCCCGTCTTAGGCTGGGGGAGAGAGCCTGCGTAAAGTGTAATAACTTGCTCGCTATGAAGTGGAGGGACAATAAGAATGTTTTCCTTCTTACCTCCCTTCATGCAGACACGACAGTCCAAATTCGTACGGCGACTGGTGTTGTGGAGAAACCCCTCTGTGTCCACGAATATAACAAAAATATGGGAGGGGTGGACCTCAACGACCAGTTGATGGCGCCGTATCTAATTGACTGTAAGGCGAGACGCTGGTACAAAAAAAAGTGTCTCTATCCTTATTCCAATTGGCTTTGCTGAACGCTCATGTGCTATACAGAGCTTCAGGCGGGACTTTATCTCTTCTAAAATTCCAGAATGAGATAGTTACAGAACTCCTGTATCCAGGCGGTTCTGCACCTCACCATCCCCTACCAAATGCAGTAACCCGGCTGCATGAGAGGCATTATACGCATCTCCTCCCGAGTACCCCTACCCAACGAGCCCCCCAAAAAAGATGTCGTGTCTGTAGCAAGCGCGGATTTAGGCGTGACACCCGTTATTATTGTCCACTCTGTCCTGACAAACCTGGTCTTTGCCTTGGTGAATGTTTTGAACGCTACCACTCAAAAGTGAAGTTTTAGCGTAGGGTACAGCATTTCACAGACTAGGACACACTTACACAGGGTCTCCCAAGATGCCATTACATTTTGAGAGACCCGAACCATTACAGTTGTTAAAGTTTAAAAAAAAAAGTGTAAAAAAGAAAAAAAAATACGTAAAAAACAAAAACACAAAAAAAATATAAAAGAAAAAAACCAAAAATAGTTGTCGTTTTATTGTTCTCTCTCGCTCTCTATTTTCTCTCTATTGTTCTGCTCTTTTTTACTGTATTCCATTCTGCAATGTTTTATCATGCTTGCTTTTCAGGTATGTAATTTTTTGTTTTCAGGTGCGCCATTCAACTGCAACGCGGAATTATTTATCTTGACAGCAACAGCGTTTGCTCCCACGATACATAAAGCCGTGACTCCAGTGCTGTAGGAGGTGATTTCTCCACCACAGTTAAAAAAAAGAGCATATATGCCGAAGCATGGGGGCAGCAGGGGCAGAGGAGCGATTTTGCTCCTAATGCCGCGTATATACGGTCGAAATTCCGACGGAGGCTTGCCCGTGGAAAAGTTCGACCGTGTGTACGCGGCATAACCTTTTATGCCGCGTACATACGGTCGAAATTTCGACAAAGGCTTGCCCGCGGAAAAGTCCGACCGTGTGTACGCGGCATAACTTTTTTGCCGGAGGATGCCCCCATGCTTCGGCATATATATATTTTAGGCACAGGTTGCGTTAAAAAATGTTTTTCTTTTTTACTAGGTTTTGTTTTGGTATTTGCTTTGCAGGTATGGTATGGTAAGGTCTTACTGTTGTACTGTAATGTTACTTTGTTTTAATGTTAACCATCATTTGCTTAGCAGGTACGCCATTCAGTTGCATCGCGGATTTATTTATCTTGACAGCAACAGCGTTTGCTCCCACGATACATAAAGCCGTGACTCCAACGCTGTAGGAGGTGATTTCACCACCACAGTTAAAAAAAGAGCATATATGCCGAAGCATGGGGGCAGCAGGGGCGGAGGAGCGATTTTGCTCCTAATGCCGCGTATATACGGTCGAAATTCCGACGGAGGCTTGCCCGTGGAAAAGGTTGACCGTGTGTACGCGGCATAACCTTTTATGCCGCGTACATACGGTCCAAATTCCGACGAAGGCTTGCCCGTGGAAAAGTCTGACCGTGTGTACGCGGCATAACTTTTTTGCGGGAGGATGCCCCCATGCTTCGGCATATATGCCCATCATTAGAAGTGGGTGGATTAAGGGAGGTATTCTAATGGTGGGCATACCCACCGATCAATCTCTTTTTTTCGTTCAGCCAACAGGCTGCATGAAAAAAAAGATTACAATACATGTCCAACAAGGACCAACAACGTACTGGTATGTTGCTGGACTTTGAATGTTTATACCAGAATGATGCCTGCAGGTTTAGGTATCATCTTGGTATCGTTCTTTTCAGCCAGTGCCCGGCTTTCATGTAAAAGCAATTCTAGCAGATAATTAGCCTCTAGACTGCTTTTACAAGCAGTGGGAGGGAATGCCCCCCCCCCCCCGGATATAAACAGCGCCATTGGGAAAGCATTTTATCACACCGATCTTGGTGTGGTCAGATGCTTTGAGGGCAGAAGAAAGATCTAGGGTCTAACCCCCCATTTTTTTTTCAAAAAAAGAGTACCTGTCACTACTTATTGCTATCATAGGGGATATTTACATTCCCTGAGATAACAATAAAAATGATAAAAAAAAAAAAAAAAATATGGAAGGAACAGTTTAAAAATAAAATAAAAAAGCAAAATAAATAATAAAAAAAAAAAAAAGCACCGCTGTCCCCCCCTGCTCTTGCGCAAAGGCGAACGCAAGCGTCGGTCTAGCGTCATATGTAAACAGCAATTGCATCATGCATGTGAGGTATCACCGCGAAGGTCAGATCGAGGGCAGTAATTTTAGCAGTAGACCTCCTCTGTAAATCTAACGTGGTAACCTGTAAAGGCTTTTAAAAATGAATGTAGTTTCTCGCCGCTGCGCGTTTGTGCGCAATTTTAAAGCATGTCGTGTTTGGTATCCATGTACTCGGCCTAAGATCATCTTTTTTATTTCATCAAACATTTGGGCAATATAGTGTTTTTTAGTGCAATAAAAATAAAAAAAGTGTGTTTTTCCCCCAAAAAATGCGTTTGAAAAATCGCTGCGCAAATACTGTGCGGAAAAAAAAAATGCAACACCCACTATTTTAATCTGTAGGGCCTTTGCTTTAAAAATATATATAATGTTTGGGGGTTCAACATAATTTTCTTGCAAAAAAAATATGTTTTCATGTAAACAAAAAGTGTCAGAAAGGGCTTTGTCTTCAAGTGGTTAGAAGAGTGGATGATGTGTGACATAAGCTTCCTAATGTTGTGCATAAAATGCCAGGACAGTTCAAAACCCGGCCAAATGACCCCATTTTGGAAAGTAGACAAGCTCAAGCTATTTGCTGAGAGGCATGTTGAGCCCATTGAATATTTTTTTTTTGTCCCAAGTGATTGAATAATGACAAAAAAATAAAATAAAAATGTACAAAAAGTTGTCACTAAATTATATATTGCTCAAACATGCCATGGTTATATGTGGAATTGCACCCCAAAATACATTCTGTTGCTTCTCCTGAGTACGGGGATACCACATGTGTGAGACATTTTGGGAGCCTAGCCGCGTACAGGACCCCGAAAACCAAGCACCGCCTTCAGGATTTCTATGGGTGTACATTTTTGATTTCACTCCTCACTGCCTATCACAGTTTCGGAGGCCATGGAATGCCCAGATGGCACAAAATCCCCCCAAATGACCCCATTTTGGAAAGTAGACACCCCAAGCTATTTGCTGAGAGGTATGTTGAGTATTTTGCAGCTCTATGGGTGTACAAAAATTTGTGCCCTTAGAAATCCTGAAGGCGGTGCTTGGTTTTCGGGGGCCCGTACGCGGCTAGGCTCTCAAAAAGTCCCACACATGTGGTATCCCCGTACTCAGGAGAAGCAGCAAAATGTATTTTGGGGTGCAATTCCGCATATAACCATGGCATGTCTGAGCAATATATAATTTAGTGACAACTTTTTGTACATTTTTTTTTTCTTTTTCTCATTACTCAATCACTTGGGACAAAAAAAAAATATTCAACGGGCTCAACATGCCTCTCGGCAATTTCCTTGGGGTGTCTACTTTCCAAAATGGAGTCATTTTGGGGGGTTTTGTGCTATCTTCAATGGGCTCAACATGCCTCTCAGCAAATAGCTTGGGGTGTCTACTTTCCAAAATGGGGTCATTTGGGGGGGTTTCGTGCCATCTTGGCATTTTATGGCCTTCAAAACTGTGATAGGTAGTGATAGGTAGTGAGGACTGAAATCAAAAATTTATGCCCTTAGAAACCTTGAAGGCGGTGCTTGGTTTTTGGGGTCCCGTATGCGACTAGGCTCCCAAAAAGTCCCACACATGTGGTATCCCCGTACTCAGGAGAAGCAGCAGAATGTATTTTGGGGTGTAATTTCACATATGCCCATGGCATGTGTGAGCAATATATAATTTAGTGACAACTTTGTGCAAAAAAAATAAAGTTTGTCATATTCCCGCAACTTGTGGCAAAATATAAAATATTCCATGGACTAATCATGCCTCTCAGTTAATAGCTTGGGGTGTCTACTTTCCAAAATGGGGTCATTTGGGGGGGTTTTGTGCTATTTTGGCATTTTATGGCCTTCGAAACTGTGATAGGTAATGAGGAGTGAAATCAAAAATTTGCGCCCTTAGAAATCCTGAAGGCGGTGCTTGGTTTCCGGGGTCCCGTACCTGGCTAGGCTCCTAAAAAGTCCCACACATGTGGTATCCCCGTACTCAGGAGAAGCAGCAGAATGTATTTTGGGGTGCAATTCCACATATAACCATGGCATGTGTGAGCAATATATCATTTAGTGACAACTTTTTTTTTTTTTTTGTCATTATTCAATCACTTGGGACAAAAAAAAAATATTCAATGGGCTCAACATGCCTCTCAGCAATTTCCTTGGGGTGTCTACTTGCCAAAATGGGGTCATTTGGGGGGGGGGTTTGTACTGTCCTGCCATTTTAGCACCTCAAGAAATGAGATAGGCAGTCATAAATTAAAAGCTGTGTAAATTCCAGAAAATGTACCCTAGTTTGTAGACGCTATAACTTTTGCGCAAACCAATAAATATACGCTTATTGACATTTTTTTTACTAAAGACATGTGGCTGAATACATTTTGGCCTAAATGTATGACTACAATTGAGTTTATTCGATTTTTCTTATAACAAAAAGTAGAAAATATCATCGTTTATATCGCAAAAAATTAAAATCGCAGAGGCAATCAAATACCATTAAAAGAAAGCTCTATTTGTGGGAAGAAAAGGACGCAAATTTCGTTTGGGTACAACATTGCATGTCCGCACAATTTACAGTTAAAGCAGCGCAGTGCAAAATTCTGAATTCACCTCTGGTCCTTTAGCTACCAAATGGTCCGGGGCTTAAGTGGTTAATTTCTACTTAAATAAAATGGAGTCAGTTATTTATACATTCTATTACAGTTTGTACAACAGATTCAAAAAATATTATTAATCCTCATATAAAGATTATTATTGTTAAGATTTAGTTTGTTATAGGGAAAATCTAAAGAGCTAACTGTGTCCAAGCAATAAACTCAAAATGTACCTTTTGTCTTGAATTCGTCCTGGAAAATAACAGTTCACTTCCTGGTATGTGAGTGTGCCTAGGCACTTCTGTGCCTACAACCTCATAGCTGTATATCTCATGAGTGAGTTTTAATGCACTGTTGCCTTTGATGGTAGTCTATGATGAAATTTGGTGATGTCGCTGTTGTGCTGCTTACTGATCTCCTTGCTTGAGGCGCTGACATAAGGTAATAAAGCCCTACCTCTTCTACTAGGATAGCACCTTCCCCACACAGACACATAACATGGCATGGTAATGTATAAGATCATCTGCAGGAAGATGCAGTGAGCCATTATATAATCTTGGCTGTGGATAGGATACCAGATTTTAGAATACTAGCAGATTGTTCTGCAGACAAAAGTCTGACGTTGTGATTCAGGCACAGGTCAAACATGGGAAGGTGGTGATCCCAAACATTGCCCAACACTATATTACATAGGTAATGTGACAGTGCAACACACGTGTGCATTTTTTTCTCTAAATCCATTACACAGGCTATTTTGTTTCTCCAAAAATATATTTTATTTATGGGAAGAAGCTGATGAGCTTATCAACCCACTAACTTTTTTAATTTCTTGAGAATTCAACCAACAAGATCTATTAATACTGAGAATTCAATCAACAAAGAAAGAGTCCCCCCACATACTAGCCATGGGAAGTAGCGTGAGCTAGAAACTTAGGTCAAATTAACCCATTCTATACAGTAAGTCAGTGAGCCACAAATATGAAAAGCTTCAAAAGTTTATTTGATAATTGATTTGGGAAACTGGTGAAATAGAAGGGTGCACATAAGCAAGAACAATATATCCAACGGCGGAATTCATTTTGAAAGGCTATAAATGAATGATGCTTATTCTGCCATGTCATCTATTGATAGCACCATCAATAAAGTTTTGAAACAATGCTACTCGTGCAAAGAAATCAGGAGCCACTCCACTTTCACAGCTTCCAATTATAAAAGATGTAATTCCCTGACTCACCCCATTGTATACAAGTGGACCCCCAGAGTCACCCTGAAAAAGAAAATTAAGAACAGAAGACATGTCAAAATGGTGTGGTTATTCCAATGTTTTATTCATAGAGGTATCATTACATAAAGTAACTTGTAAATATTCAATTATCAAGTTTATGAAACTTAAAAACTGCTGTAAGAAGTGGCGGCGGGTAGTAAATTTTTTTGCGGGGGTGGCAAACAGTGCACCCACAGCCACCCCCCAGGTCGATTTGGTTACCCGCACCTTCCCCCACCCCTGGTCTGGACGGTCAGTCGCGTCATCCGCTATTGTCACACAACTGGGTGGGCTCGGGGGGCAGTGCTCTCCGGTGCCCCCCATCTAGATTAGGGGGCCGGATGCATGGACAGGGGGGGCGGCACCCGTGCGCCCTGCATTACGGGCCACCACTGGCTGAAAGTATTACATTACAATAGGCCTTAAGTCTAAAATTTGGAGGAAAGTAAGGTAGTGTTAACAAATCATGTTCCAGTTTCTTTTTATTTATTGCACAATAGGATCATGAAAAGACTTCCAGTTGGCTGTTATGGCAAATACATCAACTTTTTATTTTTATTTTTCTTTGCACATAAGACCTAGATATTTTAGGAATGAGTAGAAAATGAAGATTCACCCACCACCCACCAATGACTTGTGCAGCAGGAACATATTTCAAGATATGAATTCCTTTACTGCTCAGCCTGTAACCGGACCAGCAAGGTATGACTTTCAGGATTTTGCATCCTTACTGAAATCCAGAACATTAGCAGGGCTGAGGACAGGTCCTGCCTTACAAATCAGTGGGCTTCGCTTGCACATTAACCAAGGCGATTTAAATAACAATGGCAAGTGTTGGAGCAAATAAACATTTCTGCAGCCCTTGTCAGTGAAGACAGTCTTTTCTTTTTTTTTTTTTTTTAACCAAGGTATGAGGTATAAAGGTATAACCTTTAATACCCCATAATACTTTTTTTTCCCCAAAAGCCACGGATAGAGAATGATTTTGCTATTTAAAGTGCACTTGGAACCCTCACACCTATTTCCCTACTAAGGTATTGCAATGTTGAGTTTGAGTGAGTCATTAACCTGGAAAGTTAAATTTGAACTCCTGATCTGCAAAATTGTTTCTTTGTCAGTGTCCTTCAAAAGCATTAAACCCATTGGATCCACATGAAAGTGAAGCATCTAGCCATTTTAGAAGAAGATTTCAGCAATGGCAGACTTCATATTTCTCTTAGACCACTTCCACGCTGAGGCGCTTTTCAGGCGCTTTCACGCTTAACCACTTCCCTACCCGCCCATAGTCGAATGACGTCCACAGATGGGCTCTCCCATCCTGGGTGGATGTCATATGACGTCCTGGGCTTTGTGGGGGGATATCTGAATGATGCCTGCAGCTAGAGTCATCATTCAGATATCCTTCTGTTCTGCCGGCGATTCTGTGCGCCATAAGAATGATCATAGCGGCGGTTCCACTGCTTGATCGTTCTTATAGGCAGCGTGAGGGCACATCCCCCCTCCCGCCGCCATCCGGTGCTTCTCCGGGCTCTCCCGTGCCATCGGGGGCCCGGAGAATGAATCGTCTGGTGCCGGAGGTGAACCATAGAGATGACTGGTGACCAGATGGTCACCAGTCATCTCTATGACCGTCGGAGGCCCGGGCGCGATGTGATGACGTCACGCCCGGGTTCTCAGATGTAAACAAAGCCGCCATTGGGGCTAGTAAACATGAGATCAGTGAATTTTTTTTCCCGATCTCATGCTTTCCAGCCTGGAGGAGAGATGTGGGGTCTTATTGACCCCGCATCTCTCCATAAAGAGGACCTGTCACACACATTCCTATTACAAGGGATGTTTACATTCCTTGTAGTAGGAATAAAAGTGATAAAAAAAATAAAATGTAAAAAAAGTGTAAAAATAAAAAAAAGTAAGTAAAAAAAAAAAAAATATATATATATATATATATATATATATATATATATATATATATTTTTTTTTTTTTAAAACGCCCCTGTCCCCGGTAGCTCGCGATCAGAAACGAAAACACACGTAAGTCCCGCCCACATATGTAAACGCCGTTCAAACCACATATGTGAGGTATCGCCGCCTGCGTTAGAGCGCGTACAACAATTCTAGCACTAGACCTCCTCTGTAACTCTAACCTGGTAACCTGTAAAAAAAATTAAAGCGTCGCCTATGGAGATTTTTAAGTACCGAAGTTTGGCGCCATTCCATGAGTGTGCGCAATTTTAAAGCGTGACATGTTAGGTATCTATTTACTCGGTGTAACATCATCTTTCATATTTTACAAAAAACTTGGGCTAACTGTACTGTTTTGATATTTTTTAATTCATGAAACCATTTTTTTCCCCAAAAAAGGTGTTTGAAAAATTATTGCGCAAATACTGTGCAAGAAAAAAAAGTGTAAATGACCCTCATTTTATTCCCTAGGGTGTCTGCTAAAAAACAATATATAATGTTTGGGGGTTCTGAGTAATTTTCTAGCAAAATAATGATGATTTGTACATTGAAGTGGTTAAAAAAGCGCCTGAAAAGCTTACGAAAACCTATTTCCATTAAAATCAATAAATGCTTTCACACTGGAGCAGTGCGCTGACAGAGCGGTGAAAAAACACCCCTCTCCATTGAAATGAATTGAAAGCTCTTCAAAAGCCCCTGAAAAGCTCTTCAAAAGCGCTCAGCGTTTTACTGGCAGTTTTTCAAGCGCCCCAGTGTGAAAGTGGCCTTAGTACAGGCATCTGTCTAGCCCACAGAAAAGTTGGAACCACACTATTGCATTTCAGTGAATACACTATGTACACGCCCGTGCATGCATTTTGAAAGTCACCCCAATGTACTAAGATAAAGCACCAGTGCTGTATAGCATGGCACAACACAATATCCTGCATTGCATCATTGAAAAAGAATCATGAGCATTTTTGGCACCCCTGGGGGGTTGGCAGCCCATTTAATATGCTGTCAATGCATCCTAGTGTAATAGGTTTACCAAAACTCTGAATCTAGCCTCAGTGATTAGATGCTAATGCTTTCTCAAAATGAGCACTAAAAAGGACACCTGGAATTGTAACGATAGGTGGAATGCAAAGCAGACATATTTGCTTTCCTCTAGTTTTCCCAAAGTGAACCATAATGCATCACTGAAATTTGAGTGATCTTTGGCCCTTAACGTAAACCTGTGTTACTGTAAGTTTTGCATATAACTGACTACTCCTACAGTAACTGATGGTCATGTGTTTTTTTTTCTCATCCAGAATTGCCCATGTTGTGACAGGCTTACCATACAATCAGTGATGGTCTGCGGTCAAATTTGGCTCCTGGTTTCTAATTTCCAGGGGATTACTATTATTATTATAAAATAATATTTCAACCCAGAATTTTATATTCCTGATATGAGCCTGCTGTACCATGTACTTGTATGAAAAAATATTCTGTTTTCCTTGTATTGCCTCTTTTGTGTGAAAAAGCTAGTTATCCTGCCAGTCCCTCTGCTTTCCAATTAAAAACTGACCACACTAGGCATGAGAGCACAGCGTGGTCAGTCTGTGCTGTGCTGAGAACTCAAACTGCTCTCCTCCAATATGGGAGTTCACCGCTCCAAGGTAATTACCTCTCCTACGATCCGCTGTCTCCGCAGTTAAACAGGGTGCTGGCTCTGTTTGCAACAGAGATGATTGAAAAAGAAATAGCTGGATTGCCGCACTCCAAATATTCACCTTTTATTGTAAAGTTAAAATCAAGGCATCAAAAGTCGATACAGACTAACTGCACTGCCACTGACATGTTTCACACCAGACACGGTGCTTAGCTATCCAGCTAATGCTCTCCTCCAATAATCAGACTTGTCCTGATGCCCCCCCCCCCTCACAACCATTCACTGGGAAGGTCAAGGTGCTGCTGTTTCTCCTTCCTCAGCTCTTTAAGATCCTTATGCAGCTGAGAACAAAGACTATGTGATCAGAGGTATTTATAATTTTTGTATATACTGTGGTAGTGTGGTACCCCACCAGTGTACTGACCCAGAATTCTCAACTGGACAGGTTGAGGGGCTCCAGGGAGTTTATAATGCACAGATAGGGTTGCCACCTGCCCGGTTTTGACCCGGACAGTACGGGTTTGTACACATGTGCCCGGTTTTCAAGCCGCCTGAAACCCGGGCACATAATAGCAACATCTAGAGCGGCGATTACCGTGTCGGCCGCCATTAAACACTCACTGTAACATCAGCCTGTGCGAGATTGGCTGCATGGGTCATGTGACGTCTGTGCAAGCGGTCTGTGATTGGGCCAGTGGAGGCTAGCTGGTGACTGGTCTCCGCAGACCAGGGATAGACCATTTGTGCAGGGGGGAACATTAGAACACCTGTCACTGTGGAGACAGCAGAAGAGGCATTTCCTCTAAATACACTGCCTGTGGTGTGTGTTGAGGATCTGAAGCTCCTTTCTGTCTCCCCCCCCCTCCAGTCTCCTGCAGGCAGGGTCTCTCTGATCTCTGACTGATATCCCCCCCCCCCCATTACTAGTGCGGTGTAGTGAGAGAATCGGGATGCGGAGCTCACTGGAACTACTGTCGGGATGACGCTGGTTCACACTGCATGCAGGGAGAGGTGAGCTGAGTTTTGATTGTGACAAGTCTCTGTGGGTGGAAAGCTGTAAACTTTCAGGAAGATTTGTTTCACTGATGCAGTGAAGGGGACATTAGAATCGGAAGAGATAGTGAGTGTGTGTGGGGGTGGGGAGTCTGCAGGATCACAGCTGACAGTCTATCTCCCAGGCCTGAACACACTTCTGTACAAACATCCCCAAATCCTCAGTCCAGATAATGTGAAGTCATTTATGACCATTCATGTAACCAGTGTGTGTATGTGGTTGTACAGACTCAGAGCTTGGATAACACAGTGTTACATGAATGGTCATCCATTAACTTCACATCATCCAGGTATACAGAGTGCTGGGAGCTGGCTTACAATACATACATATGTACTTCTTATACCAGATTGTTTTCATTGAGCAGTATTGTTGTATATAGTAGTGGATGAGCTTTTTTTTCATTATAGAGATCAATATCTGACCACTTCTCAGCCCCCCACTCCCCCCAGCTTGTATCACCCCCAGACCACTTCATACAGACATCACTCAGAGCTGCTTCCTACCCCCCCCCCCCCCAGCTGAGGGACATCATTCCATGGTCACTTTCCTCTTCCCAACATCACTCCATGGTAACCCCATAGACACCGCAAGAAATCCTTCCCCATACTGCCCCCATCATCCCCTCCACAGTCCTCTCCTGTACATACTGCCCCCATCATACCCACCACAGTCCTCTCCTGTACATACTGCCCCCATCATCCCCTCCACAGTCCTCTCCTGTACATACTGCCCCCATCATCCCCTCCACAGTCCTCTCCTGTACATACTGCCCCCATCATACCCCATCAGTCCTCTCCTGTACATACTGCCCCCATCATCCCCTCCACAGTCCTCTCCTGTACATACTGCCCCCATCATCCCCTCCACAGTCCTCTCCTGTACATACTGCCCCCATCATCCCCTCCACAGTCCTCTCCTGTACATACTGCCCCCATCATCCCCTCCACAGTCCTCTCCTGTACATACTGCCCCCATCATACCCACCACAGTCCTCTCCTGTACATACTGCCCCCATCATCCCCTCCACAGTCCTCTCCTGTACATACTGCCCCCATCATACCCACCACAGTCCTCTCCTGTACATACTGCCCCCATCATACCCACCACAGTCCTCTCCTGTACATACTGCCCCCATCATCCCCTCCACAGTCCTCTCCTGTACATACTGCCCCCATCATCCCCTCCACATTCCTCTCCTGTACATACTTCCCCCGTCATCCCCTCCACATTCCTCTCCTGTACATACTTCCCCCGTCATCCCCTCCACAGTCCTCTCCTGTACATACCGCCCCCATCATACCCTCCACATTCCTCTCCTGTACATACTGCCCCCATCATACCCACCACAGTCCTCTCCTGTACATACCGCCCCCATCATACCCACCACAGTCCTCTCCTGTACATATCGCCCCCATCATCCCCTCCACAGTCCTCTCCTGTACATACCGCCCCCGTCATCCCCTCCACAGTCCTCTCCTGTACATACCGCCCCCATCATCCCCTCCACAGTCCTCTCCTGTACATACCGCCCCCATCATCCCCTCCACAGTCCTCTCCTGTACATACCACCCCCATCATCCCCTCCACTGTCCTCTCCTGTACATACTGCCCCCACCATCCCCTCCACTGTCCTCCTGTACATACTGCCCCCATCATCCCCTCCACTGTCCTCTCCTGTACATACTGCCCCCATCATCCCCTCCACTGTCCTCTCCTGTACATACTGCCCCCATCATCCCCTCCACTGTCCTCCTGTACATACTGCCCCCATCATCCCCTCCACTGTCCTCTCCTGTACATACTGCCCCCATCATCCCCTCCACTGTCCTCTCCTGTACATACTGCCCTTATCATCCCCTCCACAGTCCTCTCCTGTACATACTGCCCCCACCATCCCCTCCACTGTCCTCCTGTACATACTGCCCCCATCATCCCCTCCACTGTCCTCTCCTGTACATACTGCCCCCATCATCCCCTCCACTGTCCTCTCCTGTACATACTGCCCCCATCATCCCCTCCACTGTCCTCCTGTACATACTGCCCCCATCATCCCCTCCACAGTCCTCTCCTGTACATACTGCCCCCACCATCCCCTCCACTGTCCTCCTGTACATACTGCCCCCATCATACCCACCACAGTCCTCTCCTGTACATACTGCCACCATCATACCCACCACAGTTCTCTCCTGTACATACTGCCCCCATCATACCCACCACAGTCCTCTCCTGTACATACTGCCACCATCATACCCACCACAGTTCTCTCCTGTACATACTGCCCCCATCATACCCACCGCAGTCCTCTCCTGTACATACTGCCACCATCATACCCACCACAGTCCTCTCTTGTACATACTGCCCCCATCATACCCACCACAGTCCTCTCCTGTACATACTGCCCCCATCATACCCTCCACAGTCCTTTCCTGTACATACTGCCCCCATCATACCCTCCACAGTCCTCTTCTGTACATACTGCCCCCATCATACCCACCACAGTCCTCTCCTGTACATACTGCCCCCATCATACCCTCCGCACACCTCTCCTGCAGATTTAGCTATAAAGGGAAACTCTGTGGATTCAGATGTAGAAGGGGAACTATGTTGACTCTGATGCAAAGGGGAACTCCTGTAATTAACTCCATATGATTAGAAATGTTATTTAATCAGAAAATTGCTGTGCATTGCTTTGTACAGAGGTAATACATTGAATGTACTACAAAAAAAAATAAAAAAATCGGCGTGCGCTGCTGAAGTGTTCAGGTTTGGCTTGACGAAAAGGTGGCAACCCTATGCACAGAGGAAACTGGCATTTCAGTTTCCTCATTCTTTAATAAAGTTCACTTTGGGACCTGGAGCCCGGGGATTTCTTAGAGATCCGGGTGGGATGAAATCCCCAGTCCTGGGTCCAGATTTTGAGATTTACCAGCACACTGACTGGTCAGGTGTGTGCTTGCCTATTTGTAGACACCTGACCATAGTTCTGGGCTCCACCCTCCCGAGGAGTCCAGGCTTGCAAGGGAGAACCCAGAGTGTGCAGGTGTCCACTGAAGTAGCTAGAGAAGCTGGAAAAGCTAGAGAGTGCAGGCTGCACTGACACCTGAGTCTGAGGTTGCTGACAGGTGTCAGGAGGGCTCCATGCGGGAGCCTGAGCAGTGGTGCTGCTGCTGAAGAGAGCCAGGCGGCTCAGTATTTTCATTGCACTGTTGTATGTGTGAGCCAGGAGGCTGAACATACAACCAATTTATGTTGATGGTGAAAACCCAATGCGAGGGAAATCACATTTGTTTTCATTTTTTGGAACTTTGTCTGATTTTCTTTAATAAAAGTGGGCCAACAAGCCCTCAAAGAAAACATTTGTGTGGGACTGTTCTCGCTAGCGGATGCTACACTTGAGCTAAACAACCCCCAACATTACAAGTGGTGGCTCGAATGCTGGCAGAACTGGAGATCCCTGGAAAAGTAAGTTCATCTGTTATATGAACTGTGTTTGTGTGCATGAGACAGCACAATCTGTGTGCAGCTGAGGAAAGCTTGCATGAAGTGAAAAGCAACTTGCTTTAAAGTGACAGTGCTATATTTTTGCTGGACAGCGCAAAAGTTTGGTGGAGTGACTGCAAAGATGATGCAAGGGTTTGAGCCTGCCGGAGAGTATTGCAGACTGTTTTTTGCTACTCCAACTCCAGTTAAAGGGGAAGTGCATGTGGTTGCCCGTGGTAACGCTAGTGCAAGCAGGCCAGCTGTTAATGTGCAAAATCCCAAGCTTACAAGAGGATGCAATTGGGGAAGCCCTGTTGAGGCTCTGAAGCAAGAGCGTTGTTTGCGGTGCAGAGAGTGGGGGCATGTTGTCTCCAAGTGCCCTTTGTCTCAGTCTCCAAGACAAGGTGACGTGGCCAGACAAAGGTCTGCAACAATGTTTGGGAAGCCTGATTTGAGTGCCAGGAGTGTCCAAAAGGCTCATCAGAAGTTTGAGAGGTATGTGGTTGCCCGTAGCAACGGCGGTAATGTCAAGTCTGCGGACCACGTGAGAAACGTATTGCCGACAGAGGATCGTGCCAAATTGAAAGCAACAATGCTCCAAGGATCGCAAAGTCGCTGCGTTTGGGAGAGTCAGCAAAGTACAGATGAAAGAGTGCCATCTCCCTTAGCAACGAGAGATCGGGTGTTAACCGGAAGGAGGAGCTACAGTGGAGATGTGGAGCGGCGTCCCACTAAAGATATGTGCAGAAATGTACCATGCCTGGAATGTGGTCAACTTGGGCATGGAATTTTTTCTTGTCCCAGGTTATGGAACATGGCTGGAGATAAGGCTACTGGGCAGAAGTCTTTGTCTACAAGCCCAGGTTCCTGTTTAAAAATGTCTTCAATTACCTCTGGCAACAGTGAGGAAGTACCTGTTGTGCCTGCAGGGGGTGGTAAGGAGTCAGAAATGGCTGCTGCAGTTTCGTCCCATGGCCACCAGGGAGAGTTGGCCAGGGACAGTGCAACAAAGGATAGACAACGTACTCAAATGAACATGGCAACCCCTGGTACAGTGATGGGTAAGACTGTTGCTGGTAAATGCATTGAAAAGATTGACTATGTGAATGTGCACACGGGAATTTAAGTGACCCCAAATGGGAGATTCACTGTCTGTGTGGAAAAGGACTTGCCTCGCTGCAGTGCCCTGTCCAGTGGGGAGGCAAGTGGTAAACTTGAATGTGATATGGAGATGTTTAAAACTGTTAATATTGAATTGGCTAAAGTTGATGGTCCAGTTGCTAATGGGCTAGTGCAGCTCACTAGAGATAAAAATGTTGATGTGAGTGCAGTTAAAGATGTGCTATCTCCTCTAGCAACTGAGACAAAGGCTACAGAGGTGTCCCTAGAAACCCCCAGGGAGCTCTGCGTTTTGGAGCCGGAGGTTGCCTGGGACAGCTTTGGTGCCGCTCTAAGGGATAAGACGGTACCTGAACCTGGTGATAACAAAATGGTTAATGCTAAAATGGAAATGTTTGAAAACACTCATGGAAATAGGTTATTGCAGTCTGGCAATGACAGGTGTGAAGGTGTTCATGCGTTTAATAAAGCGCCATCAGAGCAAGGTGGTGAGAGTGTGGTATTGCAGCCTGCTCTGGTTAAAAATGTATTACCACAGTCTGGTTTAAATAAAAGTGACATGTGCAATGTGTCTGTTGCTGAGCCACTCTGTCCCTCTGGTAGCACAGAGATAACAGACTGGGACAGGTGGGCAAAAGACCTGTTGGCTTTGTTGGAAAAGGCCTCTGTTGGTAAGAGTGGAGCAGACATGATTTCTGCAGTGCCAGATGAAGGACCTGCAGAGCAACTTATATGCAATGATGCACTTGCTGCTGCAGATGATGTTGCTCATGAGATGGAAGCGCCAAGTAAGGGTGAATGCACAAAAGAGGTCATGTCTGTGATCCACAAAGGGTCTAATGATGTGGTAATGGTTGATGCCGTGCCAAATGAGCTAGTGTTGGTGGAAGTGCCAGATGGCACAGCAATAAATGAAGTGGTTGTAGTCACAGGTCCAAATGTTGCTTTATGCGATGATGGTCAGGGGTCAGGACAGTTTCTGGCAGAGGATCTCATGACAGTGGAGTTTGTGTATAGTGAAGCTGCTGTAGACAACCACTCCGCTGGGTGCAGTTCCTCTCCAGACACTGTCCTGCCGAACATGGGTGAAATTCAATATGACAAATGCATTGATATTTTTGACCATGATGAAAAATGCAGCGCATTGGCAATTTTTGATGGTTCGGTTACCATGGGTGACAAAAATGATGGCAGACCTGATAGTCAAGGTGATGCGGTTGCTGCTAATCCAAAAAAATGTGTGGAGATAAATGGTGTGACTGACTTAGAGGTAAAAGGTACAGCAGAATTAGGCCCCCTACAGGTTCAGGAGGGTAATTCTGAGGAAGGTTTACTGAGGTTTGAGGAACTTCTAGGATCTGAGAAGGATCCTGGTAAACAATGGTCGGAAGGAAATAGCCCAAAGCGCAGCAAGGTATCACATAACTTAGAAACCTCAGAGTGGCAAGACAGTCAGGATGTCCTTCAGAGGGAGACTAAGACGAGGCTGCAGTCTTATGAGGATGTTAGTGATGAAACTGACATGATGAAGCACGCAATGTACATGGGGAAACAAGTGGCGCTAAGTTTGGAGAGTAAGGGGGTGTCCGTACATAGAGCTCAGAGAGGGACCAGTGTCACCCCAATAAAAGAGCCCCCGCTTATCACTAAACAAGTGTTTAAAAATCTGATCCCTTCCAAATTAAATAAAGGGAAAAGGGGTGGTCTATCGGAAAATGAGGGAGCCCTTGGTAAGCTCAATGGTATCGGACCCTTAAAGCTCAGAAATCAACCTTGGGTGCAAAAAGGTGCCAAGAGTAGTAAACTCCCTAGAGATAAGATGGCTAGTGTAGGTCCAAGGGAAATAGAAAGGCATCACTTTTTGGAAGCGTGCACGCAAAAAGATATGGGAGTGTCTTTGCAGAGCCCGAGTAAACGTAGCAGGGGGATGTGGAGAAAGTCACCTGATGGGACAAAATTTGGCCCATGTGGGTGGTAGCTGGCATTGTCATGCCAAAGTGAGGAGGTTGGACTGGTGTGTTCCGCCCTCTGTGTCGAAACAAGGGGGAGGAGTATGTGGTAGTGTGGTACCCCACCAGTGTAGTGACCCAGAATTCTCAACTGGACAGGTTGAGGGGCTCCAGGGAGTTTATAATGCACAGAGGAAACTGGCATTTCAGTTTCCTCATTCTTTAATAAAGTTCACTTTGGGACCTGGAGCCCGGGGATTTCATAGAGATCCGGGTGGGATGAAATCCCCAGTCCTGGGTCCAGATTTTGATATTTACCAGCACACTGACTGGTCAGGTGTGTGCTTGCCTATTTGTAGACACCTGACCATAGTTCTGGGCTCCACCCTCCCGAGGAGTCCAGGCTTGCAAGGGAGAACCCAGAGTGTGCAGGTGTGCACTGAAGCAGCTGGAGTAGCTAGAGAAGCTAGAGAGTGCAGGCTGCACTGACACCTGAGTCTGAGGTTGCTGACAGGTGTCAGGAGGGCTCCATGCGGGAGCCTGAGCAGTGGTGCTGCTGCTGAAGAGAGCCAGGCGGCTCAGTATTTTCATTGCACTGTTGTATGTGTGAGCCAGGAGGCTGAACATACTACCAATTTATGTTGATGGTGAAAACCTCCTGCGAGGGAAATCACATTTGTTTTCATTTTTTGGAACTTTGTCTGATTTTCTTTAATAAAAGTGGGCCAACAAGCCCTCAAAGAAAACATTTGGGTGGGACTGTTCTCGCTAGTGGGTGCTATACTTGAGCTAAACAACCCCCAACATCACAATACGTATACACTAAAATTTTGCATTTCAATTTTAAAACTGAAAAAGTTGTTGTACTAGGTAAGCTTTTACATATACAGTACTTTAACTGTTTGCGAGTAAAAACTAAGCATATGCCCGCCTGTCTCATGAATACTCCAGTGCAAATGTTGTTTGGACGGCACAAGTCTCTGCTGGTCACAGTGACATTAAGCTCCTGCAGGAGGTCTGAAGCCATGACTGAGCCCCTAGCCGTCCCCATCCAGACGTCACACATTGTGTCCCAGCGGGGACTGTCACACATTGGGGCTGATTTACGAAGCGTTTGCGCCATGAGTATTGGCGCATCTGCGTGCGCAATGGCTGTTTTGGTATTTACAAAACATTAGCGCCTGTAGCGCAGCCCTATTTCCCATTTACTATAGTGTTGTCGGCGGACGGGAGGAGGCGCTCAGTGCGCCACTATGGACCTGGCGCACAGCATGTTAAAATATAAATATAAAGAAGCTTGAAGTGAGAATATAATGGGGGTGATGTGGGGTGATGTGAGGAAGTGTAGGGACACCTGCCCAAGTAACAAACATGGCCAAAATTGAGTGATAAAGTAACTTTTTCAAAACCAGCCCGCTGCAACGGCAATTCCGATTCGAGCTGCGGAAGGTTTTTTTGAGCTCAGCGCGGGAATTTCAATGGTTCAAATGCGCCGGGACACTGCGCCGGCAAAATCTTAGTAAATGTCAAGTCACGTAAATGAATTTGCATAAGTTGAACAGGTGCAGCTCTGAACTTTCCATTGCGCCAGCAAAATGACATTTCTAAAGGAAAAAAAAGGCATTTAAAAGCAGCCGCTGCTGTAATGAATTGTCGGCTCCTGGCAATATAGAGAAAAGTCATAGAAAGTCATTGCTAACCAAAAAAAAAAAAAGCGTGGGGGTCCCCCCAAATTCCATAACCAGGCCCTTCAGGTCTGGAATGGATATTAAGGGGAACCCCGCTGCAAATTAAAAAAAAATGATGTGGGGTTCCCGCAAATATCCATACCAGGCCCTTCAGATCTGGCATGGATTTTAAGGGGAACTCCACCCCAAATTGAAAAAAAAATGGCGTGGAGTCCCCCCAAAAATCCACACCAGACCCTTATCCGAGCACATAACCTGGCCGGCCGCAGGGGAAAAGGGGGGACGAGAGAGCGGCCCCCCTCCCTCCTGAACCATACCAGGCCACATGCCCTCAACATGGGGAGGATGTCCCCATGTTGATGGGGACAAGGGCCTCATCCCCACAACCCTTGCCCGGTGGTTGTGGGGGTCTGCGGGCAGGGGGCTTATCGGAATCTGGAAGACCCCTTTAACAAAGGGGACCCCCAGATCCCGCCCCCCCTATGTGAATTGGTAAGGGGTACATTGTACCCCTACCCTTTCACGAAGAAAGTGTAAAAAAAATGACAAGAACCGGTTCTTCTTCTTCCTTCTTCCTTCTTCCTATCTTCTTCTTCTTTTTTCCATTCGGGTTTCTTCATCTTCCTTCTTCTTTTGGTCTTCTCGTCCGCATCTTGCTCCGGTGTCTTCCCTTCTTTCTTCTCCGGCCGCTCCGTTTGAATTGGAGGTTCCCACTGTGCCACGCCTCAGTTCCCCACTTGGTCCGCTGCCCCCCGGTGGCTCCGCCCCCTCTGACACCACGGGGAAAGTCCCCGTGAAATCCATGTGCGTCAGAGGGGGGCGGGGTCACCGGGTGTAAGCGGACCCGATGGGGAACTGAAGAACTGAAGCTTCACACAGCGGGAACCTCCAATTCAAACGGAGCGGCCGGAGAAGAAAGAAGAAGGGAAGACGCCGGAGCAAGATGCGGACGAGAAGACCGAAGGAAGAAGGAAGATGAAGATGAGGATGAAGATGAAGAGGAAGAGGAAGATGGAGGAAGAAACCCGAATGGAGAAAAGAAGAAGATGGAAGAAGATGGAAGAAAGGAGAAGACATTAATAAAGGAATTGTCAAAAACCGGCTCTTGTCATTTTTTACATTTGACACTTTCTTTGTGAAATGGTAGGGGTACATTTGTACCCCATTACCATTTCACACAGGGGGGCCGGGATCTGGGGGTCCCCTTTGTTAAAGGGGTCTTCCAAATTCCGATAAGCCCCCCGCCCGCAGACCCCCACAACCACCGGGCAAGGGTTGTGGGGGATGAGGCCCTTGTCCCCATCAACATGGGGACATCCTCCCCATGTTGAGGGCATGTGGCCTGGTACGGTTCAGGAGGGAGGGGGGGCGCTCTCGTCCCCCCCTTTTCCCCTGCGGCCGGCCAGGTTACGTGCTCGGATAAGGGTCTGGTATGGATATTTGGGGGGAACCCCACGTCATTTTTTTTTTAAATTTGCAGCGGGGTTCCCCTTAATATCCATTCCAGACCTGAAGGGCCTGGTTATGGAATTTTGGGGAACCCCCACGCTTTTTTTTTGTGTAATCAAAGACTTTCAATGACTTATCAGTATTGACGGGAACCAGCAATTTATTACAGCCGCAAGGACTTTTAAATTACTATTATTTTACTTTAGAAACGTAATTTTGCTCTCCAACTGTTATAAACATGGAAAACATGTGCTACTTTACAGGCATACTATAGACACCCCCCGGTATGATATTTAGGGCCAGTTCACACCGGATGCAGTGCGTTTTTTTGATGCCTGAAAAACGCAAAGAAAGTTGATCACATTAATGCCAATGGCATAGTTCACACCACTGCAGTCCGTTCCAGTGCGTTTCAGAAAGCAAAAAATAAATTGGTCATGCTGCATTTTTTAGGTACAGAACTGTACTGGACCGCAGTAAAACACATCAAAAACGCAACGGAACGTACCAAAAATGCACCGGAATGCACCGGAACGCACCTAAATGCACCCAAGACGCACTGCAACACACTTGTCCTAAGTGAAAAGAGGGGGAAAAAAACACTGGACTGCATCAAAAACGCATCAAAAATGCACTGGAATGTGTCAAAAACGCGCATGCAGAAAAGCACCTAGAACGCACCCAGACTGCGTTTCTATGGCATGAACTAGGGCCAGTTCACACCATAGAAACACAATCCGGAAGCGTTCCAGGTGCTTTTCTGCATGCACGTTTTTCATGCGTTCCAGTGCATTTTTGGTACCTTTTTGATGCAGTCCAGTGCTTTTTTTCCACCCCTCTTTTTTATTAACCATAGATAAGGACAAGTGTGTTCCAGTGCGTTTTTGGTGCATTTAGGTGTGTTCCTGTGCGTTCATGATGCGTTTTGATGCGTTCCAGTACAGTCCAGTGCAGGTAAAATGCAGCATGTTCTACTTTTTTGGTGGAACTGGAACGCACTGGAACAAACACTGCCATTTAGAACCATATAACCCACTTTCCATGCATTTTGGATGCATAAAATACGCAATGCACTGCATGTGGTGTGAAATGGCCCTTAAGCAATTTGGCATATTTAAAGGCACTTCTCCTTGTTTTGTTTTTGGTGTTTTCCAAATTGGTGACATTGATATATGTCCCTTAGGGTGGGACCTGGGCCCCCATTTTAAGGCCAATAACTACTAGAAGATAAGCCAGCCAAGTGGGGACTAGCAAAATTAACAAGTCAGTTCCCATAGACTGCAATGGCATTTGTTGGTGAGGGGGGAGGGGTGATTGTCCCATCTCTAATTTTGTAGCATGCTGGATGATGTGCTTAATTTTGGACGGGGGGTTATTTTTTGCTAGCTGCATTGGTGTTGTTCTGCACATGCCCAGCCAGTTTTTTTTTTTTTTTTGCGTGCTTTTTGTGTGTGAACAGCGCCTGGATATTTCTGGGCATGCTCACTCAGAGAGTCTTTTGATGGGTTAGTAATTGAAGGACATCCTTAACAGGTGTAGCCACTTTGAATTTCAGTCTCTACATTGAGTGAACTTGCATTTTGGGTGTTTCATGGACTGTGCATGTGTTTTCAATTGCCTCATTAGCACACAAACATATGTTATATAAAGCTCACAGAGCATTCGGTCTCTTTCCCTGAGAAGAGGCAAGTGTGTGTGTGTGGGGGACAAAATGTACATGTTGGTGTCCTTATCGAGTTTGTAACACATGTATTTTATTTGTTATGTCTTTGCAAAACAGGTGATTGGTTAACTTTTGTGGATTGTATATTTTTTGTGTGTGGAAAATGTTCCCCTGAAATAATTCTGATGTTGTTAATGTGTGTTGTTTGTTCACTTTGATTTAATTGTCTGTGCTGCATTTTTTTGGCCAAAAATTGCTCAAGATGTTGAGTCTGTAACTGTTTCAAATTGACCATGTTTTTTATTTTGCCTTCCCTTTTGTTTTGTTAAACAATAAAATTTGATGCAAAGTTTTGATGTTTGTTTTGTGTTTTCTTTGCAACAAATGTGACAGCTGATTGGCATGTCAAAACAAAACTGGTGTGATTTGTCTAATCTGGTGCCTTCATGCTAGCATATGCATGGATTGTGTGCTGCCATGGAGCGTCACCAGGAAATGAAAAATACAGAGCGGTAAGTATTCAATTTTCCTTTTTTACTGCAGTGGTTCTCAGCCTCAGTCCTCAAGTACCCGCAACAGGACATGTTTTGTGAATTTATCTTATCGAGAATTGCTGTCCAAAAATCAAAACCATTGACTGTGATTTAAAGCACATGTGCAAGATGAAGGAAAACCTGCAAACATGGCCTGTTGGGGGTACTTGAGAAGCACTGATTTAGAGCACTGCACTTAATAGCTCAAGGCCATACAATTCTAATTGTGGGCATTTTGAGGGAAACGCAGTAAGTGTTAGAACCCCTGCGTGTGTGGTTTTTTTTTTTTTATTTTTTTTGTAGTTTGGCTTTTGTGTCTCCTTTTCTTAACATTGGCTTCACTTCCTGTCACACAGCTAAACAGGAAGTGAAGGTAAAACCCTACCAATCTAGTGTCCCCATTAAGCAAATTGCACTCTAGCACTTTGTTGTGTACACCCCAAATCATTGGGTAGTTTGGGGTTTAGTAAAGACAAATCCACTCTGCAGTGAAAGTGTAGCTGCTGAAAATCTGAGTGAAAGTACTGGTGATTGGATGTTACAATCATGTAAAAGCAAAGATGTTTTTTTTTTTTTTTGGCTTGCATGTCCCCCTCAGATATACAGCAAGTGCACTTGTAGATTTGCCTTTAGTAAATAAACCACACAGTCCAAACTACCTAATAAATTGTGGTGTACCCCGCAATATGCTGGAGTGCAATGTGCATAATGGGGAAAGTATTTAGACTGACCTGTGTGTCCCCAAGGAATAACATTGTTAAGGATTTTTCCTCACTTCCTGTGTGGCTATGTGACAGGAAGTGAATTATTTGGAAGGGTAAAGTGGCCAAATTATTTAGTTTAACTTTTCAAAGACTCATTCCTAAGTTGAATAGTGATGCATGTCAATGGCCCATTTAGACCCTCTTTAATCACTTGAGATCAGCGCTATAACTGATCGACGGCCACAGCATGGTCCTCAATTGCCGGGAGTCCGTCAAACGTCCTCCTCTTTGCGCGTGCTGTGGTCACAAAGTCACTGAGACTCAGGTGATGACAGATCCGAGTAAGGGGCCGATCCCTGCCCTTTACCATGTGATCAGCTGTCAGCAAATGACAGCTGATCACGTGATGTAAACAAAAGCTGGGTATTGGTTTTTGTTTTCTCCTTGTGCCGACAGCGTGAGCATAAAAAAAAGGCAATCACCGGCTTATGTGCAAGGGACATGGGGCCCGAAGAGGAAGAGGCAATTCTGCATCATCTGTGACAATTAGTAGCCCCTGCCAGTGCCACCTATCAATGCCCACCCCTGGTTCCAATCAGTGGCATCTAGCAGTGCTGCCTATCAGTGACCATCACTGCCAACTATCATTGCCACCTAGCAGTGCCACTTCTCACTGCCCACCAGTGCCAAATAGCAATGCCACCTCAGTGCCCACCCTTGCCACCTTATCGGTGCCCATCAGTGCAGTCTCATCAGTGTACATCAATGAAGAAGAAAAATTACCTTTTTTAAAAATATTAACCAGTTTCCTACCGCCCACCGTCAAATGACATCCTTGGCTTTGGGCGATGACATCTGAATGATGCCTGCAGTTGCAGGCATCATTCTTTTCAGCCGGCGATTCTGTGCACAATAAAAATGATCATAGTGGCAGTTCCGCCGCTTGATCGTTCTTATAGGCGGGGGGTGGGGACTTCCCCCCCCCCCCGCCGCCATCCGGTGCTTCTCCGGGCTCTCCCGTGCCATCTGGGGCTCGGAGAACGATTTGGAGATGACTGGTGACCAGATGGTCATCAGTCATCTCTATGACCGTCGGAGGCGCGGGCACGACGCTATGACATCACGCCGTGTTCCCGTATGTTAACCAAGCCGTGATCTCGGCTGTCAGCATGAGATTGGTAATTTTTTTTGGACCAATATCATGCTTTCCAGCCTGGAGGAGAGATGCGGGGTCTTATTGACCCCGCATCTCTCCATAAAGAGGACCTGTCACACACATTCCTATTACAAGGGATGTTTACATTCCTTGTAATAGGAATAAAAGTGATCCAAAAAATAAAAATAAAAAAAAATAAAAGTGTAAGAAATACAAAAAAGTAAAAAAAACAAAATAAAAAAAATAAGCAAAAATAATAAAAAACGCCCATGTCCCCGGTAGCTCGCGCTCAGAAGCGAACACACACGTAAGTCCCGCCCACATATGTAAACGCCGTTCAAACCACACATGTGAGTTATTGCTGCGTGTGTTAGAACGAGTGCAACAATTCTAGCACTAGACCTCCTCTGTAATGGCAAAATGGTAACCTGTAAAAAAATTTAAAGCATCGCCTAGGGAGATTTTTAATTACTGAAGTTTGGTGTCATGCCATGTGTGTGCGCAATTTTAAAGCGTGACGTGTTCGGTATCTATTTACTCAGCATAACAACATCTTTCACATTATACCAAAAAATTGGCCGTAACTTTACTGTTTTGTAATATTTTTAGCAAACAAAAGGCGTTTGAAAATGTATTGCGCAAATACCGAGCGAGATAAAAATTTGGAATGACCTCCATCTTATTCCCTAGGGTGTCTGCTCCAAAAACATATATGTTGTTTGGTGTTTTGAAGTAATTTTATAGCCATAAATTTATGATTTTTACATGAAGGAGAGAAGTGCCAGAATAGGCCCAGTGCTGAAGTGGGTAAAATATCCATTTTTTTTTTTTTAAACTCGGTCTTTTGTATTTATCGAAAAAAATTAAAAATAAAAACACAAAAGGTGATCAAAGAGCACCAAAAGCAAGCTCTATTTGTGTGCCAACAAATAAAACATTTTCATTGGGTTACAGTGTTGTATAAGCGCGCAATTGTCATTAAAAGTGCATCAGCGCTGAAATGTGAAACTTGGTCTGGGCAGTGCGCAAGTGGTTAATATAAGGCTACATGCACACGGACGTTTTTCCAACCGCTTGTTTGAGCGTTTTTTTGCAGCTTAAAAACATCTCTCCATGTTAGCCTATGGCCTCATGGCCACCATGGCGTTTTTGAGCT
This sequence comes from Rana muscosa, assembly GCA_029206835.1. Classification (NCBI taxonomy): domain Eukaryota; kingdom Metazoa; phylum Chordata; class Amphibia; order Anura; family Ranidae; genus Rana; species Rana muscosa. Next base: position 573,358,528 of record CM055116.1, read on the forward strand.
GTAAATGGAATAGGCGTTTTTAGGCCCCATGTAGACGTGACGCTGGTGCAAAGTGTTCAGAACTAAGGTTGAAAGTGGCGTTTAGAAAGGCGCGCTTTGTGGCGTTTGCATGCCGTGTTTTACCACATTTGCGTGTATATGATAAGGAGCCGCCCTAAGCTCCAAAAACAGTATTATTTACGATTTTAGCTATTTAGTGAGACCAGTGTGATATCAGCAGCTGAGAGCAGCAGTGTAGTTGTATTTAGCGTGTCACTTGCCACATCACTTGCCACAAGTTGTGGATTGTCCACTTGCCACGTCAGCTGCCCCAAGTTGTGGATTGTCCACAATGCAATGGAAGCAATTTCTTTCATATATATATATATATATATATAATTTTATGGTTTTTCCTCATTTGCCATCAATTTGGAGTTTATCAATGTAACAAAATAGGTCACCTTTTAAAAACGCTTCTAAACTAAAATGCGGCTAAACGCCGGTACCGCGTCTGAAACGTGGAAATCTTTGGCGTCTGAAGGCATTTTGAGGGCTTGTGAAAAACGATTTTAAACGCAACTGCAGATTTTTTTTGCCAGGCCAAAAACAGTGTTTTGGATGTAATAGAATTCAATGGACCCGCATCCAAAACGCAAGTACCGCAATTTTGCGGCGTTTTTTGTTTTACCTGTTTATAGCTGGTTGTTAAAGGAAACGTAAAAAAAAACGGTGTGGGGTCCCCCCCCAGGACAATACCAGGCCCTTGGGTCTAGTATGGATTCAAGGACACAAAAAGACATTTTCCCGTGGGACTTTAAAGCAGCAAAGAGGAATCAATGGTAGATAAAATGTAAATTTTATTGGAAAGATTGCAATGACGCATATAGCATAAAAAGATAAATTCATGGATCTTGTGAGCTCCGGTATTTAAAAAACCAACAATGGAACACAGAAATATTACAATTCACATACATATAATGTACATTTAGGATAGTGTGACATTACAAATTTAATGCATTACAATGTACTGTAGAAGAGACCCCGATGCATTTCGACCTCTCTAGGTCTTCCTCAAGGGGATTAAATTGTTCTATAGGACATCAAAAAGAATAATAGAAGATTATATATACAAATTAATCATGTTTCCTGCGTTTTCTGTCATAATGAGTAATTGGGTAGGCAAATTTTTCAAAGTAATAATATTTATTAAGAAACGCACAGGGGAAACAGATTGCTAAATCGATCATAGTTGATGAAAAATTGCATATTTACCCTCTGTGTCGAATTGAGTGGTGAAACCGGAGACTTTCGTATTAAAAGCATGATTGCGTATGCACTCCCAGGGTTCCCAATAGGGGTCCGTATTGGCCAAGGTGCCAACCTCCCACTCCATGGCGGATCCGCTCCACGGCTCGTCCGACTCAAAAGGGGTCACACGTTTCGGGAGTATCCCAATAGCGGGCAAGAAAGCAGGGGAGGAGGGTAACAGTGTACCATGTAACCAACACCTGAAGGTTATAATTTCAATTATCTTATATTTCATATAATACTCTTAGTCATCTATTGGTCAATATAATTTTATTACATATGTACTACAGTCTCAGTTATGACTTAAACAGGGTAAACGGCACTGGGCATACGTGCCCTCAACCAAGGAGGTTCAAGGAGCTTTTTAGGGGCACTAGATACTATATGGTATTAAGACCGGAATGTCAGCATCGGTTCAGATGTAACCAATGCAGACTATTCATGGGCCCCCTAAATAGGGGGGGATGATTTATTTTAATATAAGACTATTTTTTATATATATATATATATATATATATATATATTAATAATGATAGTAATAACTGATGTATATAAGTGATAATAATGAAAAAATATAATAAGGTGGGAAGACTTAATTTATAGAAATAGGATGCGTTTGAACATGTCAAATAATTAATATGTATGGGTATGCAATGTATCTCATATAACAATGGAGTAAGTGGAGTTGGGTGAAAAAAAAAAAAAATAAGAATGAGAAAAAACATGTGTAAAAATAAAAATTTATCAAAAATGTATAATGGTGAGGGAGTGTGGTAGAAATCAGGGCAAATAAATGCCAAGTGTGAAGCCATGTGTATGATGAATGGTAATTAAGGATAATGCTGCTAAGCAAGCAAGTTAGAGAAAACCCCCTTGCATGGTGGTAAGGATGTCAGAAGACATGATTAGCACTCAAGTGGAAGGTTGAACAATAAAAAAAGTGCAATAAAGTGATTGTTTTTTGATAAATAGGTAGATGGACATCAACCAAAGAATGAGTATAAAGATTTACATATACTCACGTAGTTGAGTCTGTCGATCTTTACAAAAAAAGGGCAGCATGTATACCAAGGCCTTTAAAAAGGAAAATAAAAGGTTTTATCAATAGTCTGATTCGTTGAAGCATATAAAATGCTCAGAGGGATCAATAATCGTAGCCTACTAGCTCCACACTTACCTCTCAAATGGTGAATGGCCAGTCAAGTATGCTCCCAGGAAGTCAACTGACAAGTCCTAATGGGGAGTGTGCCTAAAGTACCTGTTGATAATAGCTGATTGGACATCAGATCCTGCCAGGATTAAAGTCAGGTGTTGGGTTCCTCCCCCTGCCGTCCACATGGAATAACCCTCATGTGGCCCCCTCGTCATCCCAGTGGATGTGAATCCCGGTACCACCACCACCGCCGATTCAAAACAACGGCGTCGGGATTGGCCCCACGCACATGTGCGGAGACGCGACAACGCTAACTGCGCGCCACTGACTCCCGAGCATGTGCGCTAAGGCCATCAACACGCGCCCAGCGGTGAACATGGGATGGCGCGGCACTGTTTAAACCCCACCCGGTGGTATGAATACCAACTCCGGGCGGTGTGGAAAGGCTCACTAAAAGCGTTCCTCCCCCAGTGCCGGAGAGTCAGGCTGCTGCAGAGAAACCGGCCCCCGCCGAGGAGAGGAGGCCCGTCATGCCTTCACGGGTTCAATCCCCCGGGAAGAGAAGATTGTAAATTTAATATATACATGTTAACATATAGATTATGACACGTCATCACCAAAACAATTTCATTTGTAGTATTATAAGACACATAACCGCGTCACAAAGATGTTATAAATAATATACAAGACCTCTCAGGTGTCAAGGGTATGGGAAAGGGGTGTTTAACCACCCAAAATGAAAAACTCTAGCATGGATTGACACATATGGGGGTGAGAGAGGGCTGCACATCCCGATTTGAACACTAGGACACAAAAATACATTTTCCCGTGGGACTTTAAAGCAGCAAAGAGGAATCAATGGTAGATAAAATGTAAATTTTATTGGAAAGATTGCAATGACGCATATAGCATAAAAAGATAAATTCATGGATCTTGTGAGCTCCGGTATTTAAAAAACCAACAATGGAACACAGAAATATTACAATTCACATACATATAATGTACATTTAGGATAGTGTGACATTACAAATTTAATGCATTACAATGTACTGTAGAAGAGACCCCGATGCATTTCGACCTCTCTAGGTCTTCCTCAAGGGGATTAAATTGTTCTATAGGACATCAAAAAGAATAATAGAAGATTATATATACAAATTAATCATGTTTCCTGCGTTTTCTGTCATAATGAGTAATTGGGTAGGCAAATTTTTCAAAGTATTAATATTTATTAAGAAACGCACAGGGGAAACAGATTGCTAAATCGATCATAGTTGATGAAAAATTGCATATTTACCCTCTGTGTCGAATTGAGTGGTGAAACCGGAGACTTTCGTATTAAAAGCATGATTGCGTATGCACTCCCAGGGTTCCCAATAGGGGTCCGTATTGGCCAAGGCGCCAACCTCCCACTCCATGGCGGATCCGCTCCACGGCTCGTCCGACTCAAAAGGGGTCACACGTTTCGGGAGTATCCCAATAGCGGGCAAGAAAGCAGGGGAGGAGGGTAACAGTGTACCATGTAACCAACACCTGAAGGTTATAATTTCAATTATCTTATATTTCATATAATGGATTCAAAGGGGACCCCCCAAAAAAATGAAAAAAAAAACTGGCGTGGGGGTCCCCCCAGAATCCATACCAGGCCCTTCAGGTCTGGCATGTATTTTAAGGGGAATCCCGCGCCAAAAACAAAAAAAATTTGCGCGGGGTCCCCTAAAAATACACACCAGACCCTTTATCCGAGCACTCAACCTGGCAGGCCGCAGGGGAAAAGGGGGGGACGAGAGAGCACCCCCTCCCTCCTGAACCGTACCAGGCCACGTGCCCTCAACATGGGGGGTTTGGTGCTTCCCATGTTGATAGGGACAAGGGCCTCTTCCCGACAACCCTGGCCGTTGGTTGTCGGGGTCTGCGGGCGGGGGGCTTATCGGAATCCGGGAGCCCCCTTTAATAAGGGGGACCCCAGATACCTGCCCCCCCACCCTATGTGAATGAGTATGGGGTACATCGTACCCCTACCCATTCACCTGGTGGCAAAATAAGTCAATAAAAAAAGACAACACAGGTTTGAAAAGTAATTTATTGGGCAGCTCCGGGGGTCTTTCTGCCGGGCCCCCGCTATCTTCTGCTAGCTCTTTTGCTAGCGGGGGTCCCGGGCTTCCTCGCCGTCTTCTTCCGACTTCTGGGGTCTTTCTGCCGGGCCCCCGCTATCTTCTGCTAGCTCTTTTGCTAGCGGGGGTCCCGGGCTTCCTCGAGGCAACATCGGGCGAAGAGGGACGAAGAAGGCAGAAAGAACCGGAGATCGTGGAGAAGGCGTCGGAGAGCGGGAGAAGAACCGGAGAACAGAACAAGAGACCCCCGAAGTCAGAAGAAGACAGCGAGGAAGCCTGGGACCCCCGCTAGCAAAAGAGCTAGCAGAAGATAGCGGGGGCCCGGCAGAAAGACCCCCGAATTCGGAAGAAGACGGCGAGGAAGCCCGGGACCCCCGCTAGCAAAAGAGCTAGCAGAAGATAGCGGGGGCCCGGCAGAAAGACCCCAGAAGACGGCGAGGAAGCCCGGGACCCCCTCTAGCAAAAGAGCTAGCAGAAGATAGCGGGGGCCCGGCAGAAAGACCCCCGGAGCTGCCCAATAAATTACTATTCAAACCTGTGTTGTCTTTTTTTATTGACTTATTTTGCCACCAGGTGAATGGGTAGGGGTACGATGTACCCCATACTCATTCACATAGGGTGGGGGGCCGGCATCTGAGGGCCCCCTTTTTAAAGGGGGTGCCTGGATTCCGAAAAGCCCCCCGCCCACATACCCCGACAACCAACGGCCAGGGTTGTCGGGAAGAGGCCCTTGTCCCCATTAACATGGGGGCAGGGTGCTTTGGGGTGGGGGGCCGCAGGTCGCCCCCATGCCCCGAAGCACCAAACCCCCCATGTTGAGGGCATGCGGCCTGGTACGGTTCAGGAGGGAGGGGGGGCCGCTCTCTTGTCCCCCCCTTTTCCCCTGCGGCCTGCCAGGTTGCGTGCTCGGATAAGGGTCTGGTTTGGATTTTGGGGGGGACCCCCACGCCGGTTTTCGGCTTAAGGGAGTTCACCTTAAAATCCAGACCAGACCTAAGGGTCTGGTTTGGATTTTGGGGGGACCCCCACGCCGTTTTTCGGCTTAGGGGGTTCACCTTAGAACCCAGACCAAACCTAAGGGCCTGGTATGCTCCTGAAGGGGAACCCATGCCGGTTTTTTCATTAAAATTTGGCCTGGAGTTCCTGTTCATGATTCATACCAAACATGGGACAGCGAGGCTGCCGAGGACCAGCGCGATGACATCGCGCTGGACACATTCTCGGCCGGCTAGTCACCTCTAGGACACGACTTGAGCGGCTGCTGCAAGCTCAGGTCGTGTCCAGGTCGCCTCGCAAAGTCGCGCTGTCCCTGTGTCAGCCACCACACGAGTCGCCCGCAAGTCGGATCCGACTTCCCGAGCGACCTCTATTCAAATCAATGGGCTCCCATAGGGAACCATTCATTTTCAATAGAGCGCTGCTGACATTTCTATTTACTATAACAGTGCGCCGCTGCTTCCTGCGCCCAGTGAAGGAGTTATCCGGCGCACCAATTAAGGTTAGAACCAGCGCAGCGCACTGTTATTAGTAAATCAGCCCCACTGTGTCACGCGGGGTAGAGTTACTACTTTCACTCTGGAGTTCAGAGATGCGACCCTGTCAAGCTAAACAGAGAACAGAAGGATTTATCATTCTGGAGCCAGTTTGCAGAAAGTATGATTGCCATTGCAATATTTTGTCACGTCACACATTATTTTAACTGCCGTTACTCACTCACTCTTAATATAAAGATGCCATTCGCCAAAGTTTGGGGATTGAAGGCATTTTCAAAAACGTGTGCGTTCCTAAAGGTTTGTTTGGAATCCTCATTACTACGAAGAGAACGAGCCTCTAATACTATAGTCACTTGAGATGGGTTCCTAAGCGTGAGAGAAAAATGAAAGTATAACATAATACATATATTGTGACATATTGTGAGTTCATGCTGGGTACATAGATGGCACAATGATGGCGTGGTCCATATCTTAAACCAGTGGTTCTCAACTCCAGTCCTCAGGGCCCACCAACAGGCCAGGTTTGCAAGATAACTGAAATGCATCACAGGTGATATAATTTGCTGCTCAGGGATTGCAGTATTCTAGTCTGCATCTCACCAAGGTAATACTTAAAATCTGGCCTGTTAGTGGGTCCTGAGGACAGGAGTTGAGAACCACTGTCTTAAACAGAATAAATACGTTTAAAGTAGAACTATAGGCAAAACTTTTTTTTTCATTATGGATAGAGTGAGTGATGGATTATAACCCCTGCCAGTTTTTTTTTTCACCATCTGTGTCCCATTGCAGGGATTTTCCTTCACTTCCTGTCCCATAGCCAAACAGGAAGCAAGAGGAAATCCCTGCAATTAAGGAAATTCCTTGGGGACCCCCAGGTTACCAGAACTAGTATCCCCATTGGAAGATTTTCCCTCTATTACTTTTCTGGGGACAACTCAAAATTGGGATTTTCTTTTTCTTTCCAAGATAATAGTAAACAGGAAAAATAGAGAAGGCGAATCTCTTTAATGGGGGCACTGACAGCAATAAAAACTGACAAGCATTCTAATCCATCTGCACTCTATCCAAAACAAAAAAAAAAGAGTTTTGCCTTTAATTATATTTCAACCACTTGCCGACCGCTGCCTGTAGATTTACGTCGGCAGAATGGCATGGCTGCGCAAAGGGATGTACCTGTACGTCCTTTTGAATTTGCCACCGTGCCCCTGCCGCGAGCTCTGTGACCGTGCCCGCGGGACCCGCGGACTCGATGTCCGCCGGTGTCCCACGATCGTCTCACAGAGAGGCAGAACGGGGAGATGCCTATGTAAAGAAGGCATTTCCCTGTTCTTCCTAGTGACAGGACAGTGATCTACTGCTCCTTGTCATCGAGAGCAGTGATCACTGTCATGTCACTTGTAGCCCAGACCCCCCACAGTTAGAATCACTCCCTAGGACACACTTAACCCTTTCCTCGCCCCCTAGTGGTTAACCCCTTCCCTGCCAGTTATATTTACACAGTAATTGGTGCATTTTTAAAGCACTGATCGCTGTATAAATGACAATGGTCCCAAAATAGCGTCAAAAGTGTCCGATGTGTCCGCCATCATGTCCTAGTCACAATAAAAATCGCAGATCGCTACCATTACAAGTAAAAAAAATAATAATAATTAAAAAAGCCAGAAAACGATGCCCTATTTTGTAGACGCTATAACTTTTGCGCAAACCAATCAATATATGCTTATTGCGATTTTTTTTTTTTTACCAAAAATATGTAGAAGAATACATATCGGCCTAAACTGAGGAAAAAATTTGTTTTTTTTATATATTTTTTGGGAATATTTATTGTAGCAAAAAGTCAAAAATATTGAATTTTTTTCAAAATTTACGCTATTCTTTCGTTTATAGCGCAAAAAATAAAAATTGCAGAGGTGCTCAAATACCAGCAAAAGAAAGCTCTATTTGTGGGAAAAAAGGGACGTCAAATTTGTTTGGGTGCAACGTCGCGCGACCGCGCAATTGTCAGTTAAAGCGACGCAGTGCCGAATCGCAAAAAGTGCTCTGGTCAAGAAGGGGCCTGAAGTGGTTAAGGTACAACTAGAGGCTCTAAACATGTACCAAGTCTAGATACTATAGGATGCACATGCTTGTATGGCAACCCTATCACCCAATTAATATTAAAGTGCTAAAAAGATGTGTAATAAATCTTATGCAATAAATCTTGAGTTTAAATTTAAAGTCTTTTGTGTCTATGTAATGTAGCACTACCCCCGGAGGAGCTGCTGGTTTAGTTTGGGTCAGTACTCTGTTTTGCAACCCCTCTAACTGGCTCAGACCCTCCCTTGGCACAACTGGTGTAAATGGTAATTGTGAGTCCCACTGAATGATGGGAACACAATTTGGCATGTATAACACAATAACATGTATGAGTAGAGTTACCTTTCTCTGGTAGCAATCCCTCCGGAAACAAAGATACTTCAACAAAATGTTTCACTTAACCAAGGGCAACTTTACTTGGTGTGAGAAGCAAGCACAGTAATACACTTATATATATATATATATATATATATATATATATATAGTTGACTATGCAGGACCCTGCAAGAGTCAATAAGGATAAAGATAAAGGGATTTCTAAAACAATGTTGAAATCTACTTATGATTTAAAGAAACAAGTATAATGCTTGCGAGCTCCCCCTAGTAGGCAATACCACCCTATGTCCTGCAGCGTCAGGCCGCGTACACACGACCGGTTTTCTCTGCAAAAAACGACAAGAAAACTGCCGGGAGAGCTTTCTTGCCGAGAAAACCGGCTGTGTGTACGCGGGTTTCTCGGCGAGAATCTCGTCGGCCTGTTTCTCTACGAGAAACCCGAGCGTGTGTACACTTACCTGTCGCCGTGGAAACCCACACATGCTCGAAATGACTTTGATGCATACGCGGTAGCTTCCAAGGCATAGGCATAGGGTGTAGCAAGATGGCGGCGACGGCATCGAATGTGACGAGCGCACGCTCGTCGTAGTCGATGACGTCACCGTGTTCGTGCCATTCAAAAGAACTGCGGTTCTTTTGAATCGTACGTGTGTACACTCGGCCGGGACAAGTTTCTTGTCAAGATTCTCGTCAGGAAAACAACGTTTTTTTCCTGACGAGAATCTCGGCCGTGTGTACAAGGCTTGAGTTCCAGTCAGGCCTGACAAAGATCACTACACAAATTCCTCAATGGTGGGAGTCTTTGCTAGCAAACGTTGGTGCACTTTAAATTGTAATCCAAGGGAATGAAGAGGCAACTAGACCTTCACAATGTTTATGGAAGTGAACGTTCAGTCAGTATAACTCTATCTCAGTCTGCGTAGTAACCACGCGCTGCACTATGTCCTGATATACGTGTGGCGTACTATTCTGCTGCTGTTGGGCCTTCAGGAGTCAATGGGCCTAGAACAGTTGTAGAATATAGGCAGGTGCCCTCTCACCAGAACAGGCTTAGTCCACCTGTTTTGTTCCGCTGAAAGTAATTCAATCCGTGGCCTCTCCGCAACGTGCAGACTCCGGTCCCTCTCTCGGCAGCTGGAAATGTCAGCAGACGGACGACTCCGGAATCTAGGAAGCACGAGCGGGTCACACAGAAGAAGTCGCCCAATTGTCTCAGTGGTCCCCTGCAAGGTTGTAGGCCCAAGCTTCAGGCCTAGTCCCCCGGGCAGCAGGCCTCACGCAGAAATCTTGCAGGAAGGAGGCGAAGATTCCAAGAGACCCAACAAAGCTCCTCCCCTCCTTTATGTAACCTCTCCCACAAAGCTCCGCGGGGATGCAACGCACTCTGGGAGGACAACTGCATTGTGGGTACCATAGTCTATTACCTACTTATGTCAATAGAGTCCCGTTCTCCTGGTACCGTAAGCTCCACAATGCATTGCTTCACACTGTTAATGACAGTCTTATATCACGCTACAAACCGCCACCCCGCTACAGTAATATATGTAGCGGGTATGTACTTTCCCGGGTGTAAATTTGAACTTGGCAGAGACATCAGTGATGTGTAATTCCCTGCAGCCCAGCAGGTGGCGCTGTCGCCCTGGGCTGGGGTTAAATCATTGCTGTGTGCCGGGATTCCTTTTTGTCCTCCCTCGGCAGCGGTATGGTGGGGTGGGGAACCCGCCGTGCTTGCTGGGAGAGTGTATAAAGGGGGCCGGCCATCTTTGTCACGGGGTCGAGTCCCAGGCACCTTCAGCCTGTGGACGGTGGTTCGTGTCGGTTCTCTAGGTGGGCCTAGGCCTAGAGGACAGCCGGAGGTCGTGTTCCATCCCAGGCACCTTTAGCCTGGGGTGAGGTACTCGGATGGAGGTCTGGAGCTCAGTGCCCAACACTGAGTTCCGCGAGGGAAGGAGATCCTAGGGAACCCCGGGATTGGGTACCCGAATCCGGAAGGCGTAATGGATCGGGGGGAGCTCCTCACTCGAAGACCTGGTGCAGCATATTGCCAGTGACGGGTGAGTCTCTCATCGGAGACCGCCTGGAGGGAAATCCCCCCTCGTGCGGAGACCGTAACCCACTTTCAGGGAGGAAAGTGGAGAACACATTGTGTCTGGGCCTACTCGGATCCACACCTCCTTTTCTGTTCTGTTTCTACAAGGGAGTTCAACTGATTGTATTCATTCGAGAAGAATAAAGGAGTGTTGAACTTTAATGGTGTGGGGCTCATTTCCTGACAGACATTGTTCAAGGTAACTCTTGGTGGAGGCTCCAGGTGCGCAACACTGACCCGAAGGTAAAAGAACTTTTCTTACACCACACTGACACCTGTGGTGAAGGCCAGACGTGGTGTTCCCGCTCCCTTCCCCTCTGGAGGTACCCCTAGACAAGAGACAGACGAGCTGAAGAAAAAGAGGGGAGTGAGGAGGGCGCTACATATATAAACATTCAACCAATTTCAAAAAGTCTCTTGTGTCCTAAACATGAACAATCTTCTATGCGCCTTGTGCCAACAATTGTGTAAGTGTATGAGGTCTACATTTCCTCCACCAGCAGTGCTTTACAATCAGTACGTGCTCTTGCCTTGAATCTATGACCCACATATTATAAAGGTCACAGACAGCATTTTTTCCCCTATTCTGGGGTCCAGAGGTACCACCAGGCAAACTCCACTTGTTTCCACTATCATTCAAGGAAAAGCATAAACACTACATAGTGCTCAACTTTTTAAAATCAAATTTATTAAAATCTGTTTTAATAATATTCACTAACATTCTTTTGTAACATTGAAATGACAACACTAACTCAAGAGGTCAAGGCACCCACATCCCAAATAGAAAAATGGTAGAGAAATGGAAAGGGGGATTTTAATGGTGCCATAAATATAAACAAATAATATATAGTTTTTCAATAAAATAATTTTATTATAAACAGAAAATATTAAAAAGAGAGTACATAAAGAGAACACTGTGACATACATAAAATCATCACAATTTGATAGTAACAATATATGTAGCTATATACAGTAAATGCCTGTTAGGCTCTATATGTTTGGCTGTAGTGCTTCTTCAGGAACTGTAAAGCATAAATTGGCAACAAAAAAATAAAGAGGATACATATAAGATATACATGAATATACAATAATCAAATATCAAATTATAATATACAATACATGAATAACATAAAATGAGATGTATAGATGAAAATAAGTGCATAAAAGAAAAAGAAAGAAAACCACAATGGGGAATAATATATACCCTAATTCAACTGGTCGCAGGCTATTATGTGTCTCACAGAGGGGAATGAGTATACTGGTAGTAACAAACTTACCTATCATATATTATTTCTAATTATCACATATATGATAGGTATGTTTCCTGACAGACTCCATGGCAGACTACGTGTGGGTTAACCCCACCTCCTCTCCACAGCTATAGGACCCCTTACCCATAAATTTGAGCTCACCTCTACAGACAGGTGTTCCTTTTTTGTCCTCCTCACATGGACCCTTCATCATGCAATTCAGGTGCAGTCCAGGATGTCTGTCGGATCAGGTACCAGTTGTGCGGTGCACCCAGGGCCCAGCTATGAGCGGGCGAGTGGTTTGGGCTGACAGATACCCCTATAGTGGAGGGATGTGGCCCCAGTGTACCATGACGGACGGTGGATATCGGCTGGCAAGGTCTGAAGACTTCTCTATATCATTTCCATGGCAGATGGTTTTTGTGTGTAGTATTTCTTTTTCCTCTCTGCATGTGTTTCTGTCCATACAGCGCCGTTTTCCATGTGGAACGCTTTCTGCGTTCCAGGACGCCATTCCCTTCCTGATTCTGGCCTGCTGAACGTCCGCGCATACGCAGAGCCATGGTGAAACCGAAGCTTGGTTTTCGCGCATGCGTGGTACGATGGAGGGGTCAGGGGCCGCGCAGGCGCAGTAGGTCTGGTCCCCCCGGCGCATGTGCGCAGCGGGACCGGCCGTGACGTCATTCCGGCGGTTTATTTAAACTGCTGAAGAGCCCTATACAGGTGGGATAACCTGTGGGCTCATAGCGGCAGCATCCCGGAGCCTCGGCACTACCAGGACAGGGTAAGCACCTCATTGCAATGTAATGCTTAGTTATGTTTAGTGTCTCTTAAAAGAGACAGTTTAAAAAAAAAAAAAAAAAAAAAAACTTTTTTTTTTGTGCTGGTCTTGCATTGATTTGCTTATCCTTAGTCTAGGTAGTCTATTGTATTGGATCTTTCGTGTCTCCCTTATCATGGACTCATCTTCACAAGGTATGTGCGGAGTGGGTAGGGGGTTGGTGTCTTTAGTGCTTTTGCTGGTGGTTGCTAACGGTTACAACCTGCCCACCTTCCTCCCCCTCCCTCTGTCTGTATTATCTCTTACAGCCCGGCTATATCAGTGCATCAGTCACAAGACAGGGACCTTGCCAGGCCGCATCAGCATCATCATTCATCCTCCAGGTCCAGACGCGACACTACGTCTAGGACCCATCATCATAGGGGATGTTCTCATTCCCCCTCTAGACATAGGAGACGTTCCCATTCCTCCTCTAGTCACCGCCACCACCACTGCGATAGAGCCTGTTGGGGATGTAAGACCAGAATCCCGGAGGGCAAATCGCTATGCGACCCATGTTATGCCCGAGTGGTCGGTGAGAGAGAGACCGAAAAACAAAATCTTGAGTATCTTGTGAAACGTGTGGTACAGCAATCTATGAAGGAAATAGTTGCCCCCCACACGAGGAGCCAGTCCACCACTTTGTCTGGCTCCTTGGCTGACGAGGCCCAGGAGGATCCAAGCCAATTCCAGCCCCATGATTCCTCCCATAATTCCTCGCAAGACGAGATGGAGGGAGATGATTCTGTAGTGGGATTCGACTACACTTTAGTCTCTCCACTGATCAAGGCAGTGAAGAAAACCTTAAAGTTGGAGGATACCACTGCCCCCCCCATAGAAACAAAGGAACTTGTTTAAGCAACTGGGGAAAGAACGCTCCTATTTCCCACTTCCTTCTGAGCTGAAAGGAGTGTTTGAGGAAGAATGGAGCAAGGGAGATAAGAAGGTTTCTATGCTAAGCAAAACCTCTAGACTGTATCACTTTTAATCTGAGGACGTTAAGCATTTGGAAAATGCTCCCCTCGTAGATGCAGCAGTAATGTGCCTAGCGAAGCATGTCACCCTCCCGCTAGATGACACTGTATCTTTTAAAGATGGTCTGGATCGAAAAATTGACCAAGACCCTAAGAGAATATATAACTTGAACGGTATGGCTTGCAAACCAGCCCTAGCCCTTGCAGTCACCTCCAAAGCCTGGGTGGAAAATGTTGACTCCGTCCTAAAAGGTGTCTCGGAGGAATTGGCACAAAGTTCAGCAGTGCAAGAACTTAAACTGTCTGTCGCCTTTTTGGGAGAAGCATCAATTGATCTCATCCGCTTGATGGCTAGATCCATGCTATCTTCAGTCACGGCCAAACGAGCACTATGGTTGCGCCCCTGGCTTGCTGATCCAGCCTCTAAACAGGCATGGTGTAAAATTCCTTTTGAAGGAACTTCCTTGTTTGGAAACAAACTAGATATGGCCATTTCAAAGGCTACAGGCGGGAAGTCGGGGTTCCTCCCTCAGGACAGATGTCCGTTTAACCAAAGAAGACCTCAGCGGAGACGCAGTACAGAGCGTTCGAGAGAGGCACGCTCCTATAGACCCGTACGGGATTTTAGGAGAAGCTGGAACTGGAATAGGCAGACATCTTTCCAAAAGTCTGGCAAGAAACAGACGCCGGTGGGCGCGAGCCAACCATGTCCTTTTGAGATTGGGCCCGCCCAAGCGGGTCGGGTAGGGGCTCGCCTACGTCTCTTCCGGCACGTCTGGGTGGCCTCGATCTCAGATTATTGGACCATCAAAACGGTCTCAACAGGTCACACATGGTCCTTTACCAAGATCCCTCCATGCAGACCAATGCAAACCTCACTACCTCGGTCAGAAGAAAAACAAAAAGTTCTTCTATCTTATGTGAATGCCCTGAAAGATCAAGGAGCAGTAGTATCCGTGCCAAAGAGCGAGGAATTCCAGGGGGTATACTCCCCCCTCTTCCTAGTACAAAAGAAGAACAGCTCTTGGCGTCCAGTTATAGACCTCACTTTTCTGAACAGGTACATAAAGCACGAGAAATTCAAGATGGAATCACTCTCAACCATCCAAAAAGTCGTTCAACCAGGCGACTGGTTGATCTCAATAGATCTAAAGGACGCGTATTTTCATGTTCCAGAAGAATTTCACAAATATCTTCGATTTCAGGTCGAACGAGAGCACTTACAAATCATCTGTCTTTCATTCGGGCTAACGACCTCTCCAAGAGTCTTTTCCAAGGTACTGTTGGCAATTGTGTGTCTTATCAGAATACAGGGTGTACTCTGACCCCATGGTCAAATGGGCAATGTGGAGGCTTCGTCCTTTTCAATCAGGATTCCTCCAGCAGTGGAGGTCAGACGATCTCAATCAGCTGATCCGGATTACTCAGTCAATGGAGGAACAGTCTTCTCTGGTGGCTTCAACACAAAAACTTGTTAACATGCCATTCCCTTGCTCCCATCCATTGGATGACTGTTACATCCGATGCCAGCAATGCGGGCTGGGGGCACATTGTGGGGCAGAACTGGCTCAGGGCAAATGGGATGCCCGTATCCACATTCCAGGTTCAAACGTTCTGGAACTGCGCGCGGCATGGTGTGCCCTTCAAGCCTTCTCCCACCTTCTGAAAGGGAAGTCGGTCCTACTCAAAATGGACAATACCACTGCTGTGGCATATGTGAAGAGGCAAGGGGGCACTCGGAGCTCCGCCCTTCTCCAAGAGGTCGAGCCCATCATGACCTGGGCTCAGAGGAATCTGCTCAACTTGACAGCAGTCTTCATTCCAGGGGAGCAGAACATTCAAGCAGACTTTCTGTCACGCAGCAACCTAGACAACAACGAATGGTCACTGCACCCACAAACATTCAAGTGGATCCTATCGTTGGGAATCGATCCAGAGGTCTGTCAGGAAAACTGAAAATTTATTACCAAATACTTACCGTAATTTTCCTTTCCTGATAGACTCCATGGCAGACGGAGTTCCCACCCATGAATAAAATATGAGAGTTGAGTCGGCTAGTTACAGAACACCTGTCTGTAGAGGTGAGCTCAAATTTATGGGTAAGGGGTCCTATAGCTGTGGAGAGGAGGTGGGGTTAACCCACACGTAGTCTGCCATGGAGTCTATCAGGAAAGGAAAATTACGGTAAGTATTTGGTAATACATTTTCAGTTTTCTTACTATGAGTACACTCATTCCAGTATATTATGATATGATATTTGATTATTGTATATTGGTGTATATCGTATATGTATTCTCTGTATTTTTTTGTAGCCAATTTATGCCTTACATCTCCTGAAGAAGCACTACAGGGAAACATGTAGAGCCTAACAGGCATTTATATAGCTACACATATTGTTACTATCAAATTGTGATGATTTTATATATGTCATAGAGAGTTATCTTTACTGTATGTACTCTCTTTTTAATATTTTCTGTTATAATAAAATTATTTTATTGAAAAACTTTATGGCACTATTAAAATCCACCTTTCCATTTCCCTATCTAACATTCTTTTGTGCACGTATGTCCAAATTGGGCCCAAAGTGCCAATATTTTGTGTGGCCACCATTATTTTCCAGCACTGCCTTAACCCTCTTGGGCATGGAGTTCACCAGAGCTTCACAGGTTGCCACTGGAGTCCTCTTCCACTTCTCCACGTAGCTGGTGGATGTTAGAGACCTTGCGCTTCTCCACCTTCCGTTTGAGGATGCCCCACAGATGCTCAATAGGGTTTAAGTCTGGAGACCTGCTTGGGCAGTCCATCACCTTTACCCTCAGCTTCTTTAGCAAAGCAGTGGTCGTCTTGGAGGTGTGTTTGGGGTCGTTATCATGTTGGATTACTGGGCTGCGGCCCAGTATCTGAGAGGAGGGGATCATGCTCTGCTTCAGTATGTCACACTACATGTTGGCATTCATGGTTCCCTCAATAACCTGTAGCTCCCCAGTGCCGGCAGCACTCATGCAGCCCCAGACCATGACACTCCCACCACCATGCTTGACTGTAGGCAAGAAACACTTGTCTTTGTACTCCTCACCTAGTTGCCACCACACATACTTGACACAATCTAAACCAAATAAGTTTATCTTGGTCTCATCAGACCACAGGACATGGTTCCAGTAATCCATGTCCTTAGTCTGCTTGTCCTCAGCAAACTGTTTGCAAGCTTTCTTGTGCATCATCTTTAGAAGAGGCCTCCTTCTGGGACGACAGCCATGCAGACCAATTTGATGCAGTGTGCGGTCTGAGCACTGACAGGCTGACCCCCCCACCCCTTCAACCTCTGCAGCAATGCTGGCAGCACTCAAGCGTCTAATTCCCAAAGACAACCTTTGTATATGATGCTAAGCACATGCACTCAACTTCTTTGGGCGACCATGGCGAGGCCTGTTCTGAGTGGAACCTGTCCTGTTAAACTGCTGTATGGTCTTGGCCACCATGCTGCAGCTCAGTTTCAGGGTCTTGGCAATCTTCTTATAGCCTAGGCCAGTGATGGCGAACCTTGGCACCCCAGATGTAGTTAAGTTTTGTTGAGCATCATGGGAAAGGTAGTTCCAAAACATCTGGGGTGCCAAGGTTCGCCATCACTGGCCTAGGCCATCTTTATGTAGAGCTACAATTCATTTTTTCAGATCCTCAGAGAGTTTTGTGCCATGAGGTGCCATGTTGAACTTCCAGTGACCAGTAGGAGAGAGTGAGAGCGATAACACCAAATTGAACACACCTGCTCCCCATTCACACCTGAGACCTTGTAACACTAATGAGTCACATGACACCGGGGAGGGAAAAGGCTAATTGGGCCCAATTTGGACATTTTCACTTAGGGGTGTACTCACTTTTGTTGCCAGAGACATTAATGGCTGTGCGTTGAGTTATTTTAGGGGACAGTAAATTTACACTGTTATGCCGCGTACACACGATCATTTTTCCCGTCGGGAAAAATTTAATTTATTTTTTTTAACAAGAAAAACGACCGTGTGTGGGCTTTTTGTAATTTTTCCCGACGGGAAAAACAGCATTAATCACGAAGAGAATTCCCGTCGTTTTTTTTCCGCGGCAGTTTTCCCATAGGGAAACACTGCCACGGAGCCCACACACGGTCGTTTTTCTCGAGCAAAAAAAAAATGTCGGGAAAAACGGACGTGTGTAGGGAACCAAGCCGTTCCCTCATTTTTCCCGTCGATTTTCTCGACTGTGTTTTCACCGTTATACGTTTATACGTTTATACCGTTATACGTTTTCAGCATTATACAAGCTGTACACTCACTACTTTACATTGTAGCAAAGTGTAATTTCTTCAGTATTGTCACATGAAAAGGTATAATAAAATATTTACAAAAATGTGAGGAGTGTACTCACTTTTTTGAGATACTGTATATGTACTGTATATGTAGCACCCTTTACATACAGTCAGGTCCATAAATATTGGGACATCAACACAATTATAATCTTTTTGGCTCTATACACCACAACAATGGATTTGAAATTAAACTAACAAAATGTGATTTAACTGTAGACTTTCAGCTTTAATTTGAGGGTATTTACATCCAAATCAGGTAAACGGTGGTGGAATTACAACAGTTTGTATATGTGCCTCCCATTTTTTAAGTGACCAAAAGTAATGGGACAATTGGCTGCTCAGCTGTTCCATGGCCAGGTGTGTGTTATTACCTCATTATCCCATTTACAAGGAGCAGATAAAAGGTCCAGAGTTCATTTCAAGTGTGCTAATTGCATTTGGAATCTGTTGCTATCAACTCTCAAAAGAGCTGTCACTATCAGTGAAGCAAGCCATCATTCGGCTGAAAAAACAAAACAAACCCATCAGAGAGATAGCAAAAACATTAGGTGTGGCCAAATCAACTGTTTGGAACATCCTTAAAAAGAAAGAACGCACCGGTGAGCTCAGCAACACCAAAAGACCCGGAAGACCACGGAAACCAACTGTGGTGGATGACCGAAGAATTCTTTCCCTGGTGAAGAAAACACCCTTCACAACAGTTGGCCAGATCAAGAATACTTTCCAGGAAGTAGGTGTATGTGTGTCAAAGTCAACAATCAAGGGAAGACTTCACCAGAGTGAATACAGAGGGTTCACCACAGAGGGTTCACCACAAGATGTAAACCATTGGTGAGCCTCAAAAACAGGAAGGCCAGATTAGAGTTTGCCAAACAACATCTAAAAAAGCCTTCACAGTTCTGGAACAACATCCTATGGACAGATGAGACCAAGTTCAACTTGTACCAGAGTGATGGGAAGAGAAGAGTATGGAGAAGGAAAGGAACTGCTGATGATCCAAAGCATACCACCTCGTCAGTGAAGCATGGTGGTGATAGTGTCAAGGCGTGGGCATGTATGGCTGCCAATGGAACTGGTTCTCTTGTATTTATTGATGATGTGACTGCTGACAAAAGCAGCAGGATGAATTCTGAAGTGTTTCGGGCAATATTATCTGCTCATATTCAGCCAAATGCTTCAGAACTCATTGGACCCCCGCTAGCAAAAGAGCTAGCAGAAGATAGCGGGGGCCCGGCAGAAAGACCCCCGAATTCGGAAGAAGACGGCGAGGAAGCCCGGGACCCCCGCTAGCAAAAGAGCTAGCAGAAGATAGAGGGGGCCCGGCAGAAAGACCCCAGAAGACGGCGAGGAAGCCCGGGACCCCCTCTAGCAAAAGAGCTAGCAGAAGATAGCGGGGGCCCGGCAGAAAGACCCACGGAGCTGCCCAATAAATTACTATTCAAACCTGTGTTGTCTTTTTTTATTGACTTATTTTGCCACCAGGTGAATGGGTAGGGGTACGATGTACCCCATACTCATTCACATAGGGTGGGGGGCCGGCATCTGGGGGCCCCCTTTTTAAAGGGGGTGCCTGGATTCCGAAAAGCCCCCCGCCCGCATACCCCGACAACCAACGGCCAGGGTTGTCGGGAAGAGGCCCTTGTCCCCATTAACATGGGGGCAGGGTGCTTTGGGGTGGGGGGGCCGCAGGTCGCCCCCATGCCCCGAAGCACCAAACCCCCCATGTTGAGGGCATGCGGCCTGGTACGGTTCAGGAGGGAAGGGGGGCCGCTCTCTTGTCCCCCCCTTTTCCCCTGCGGCCTGCCAGGTTGCGTGCTCGGATAAGGGTCTGGTTTGGATTTTGGGGGGGACCCCCACGCCGGTTTTCGGCTTAAGGGAGTTCACCTTAAAATCCAGACCAGACTTAAGGGTCTGGTTTGGATTTTGGGGGGACCCCCACGCCGTTTTTCGGCTTAGGGGGTTCACCTTAGAATCCAGACCAAACCTAAGGGCCTGGTATGCTCCTGAAGGGGAACCCATGCCGGTTTTTTCATTAAAATTTGGCCTGGAGTTCCTGTTCATGATTCATACCAAACATGGGACAGCGAGGCTGCCGAGGACCAGCGCGATGACATCGCGCTGGACACATTCTCGGCCGGCTAGTCGCCTCTAGGACACGACTTGAGCGGCTGCTGCACGCTCAGGTCGTGTCCAGGTCGCCTCGCAAAGTCGCGCTGTCCCTGTGTCAGCCGCCACACGAGTCGCCCGCAAGTCGGATCCGACTTCCCGAGCGACCTCTATTCAAATCAATGGGCTCCCATAGGGAACCATTCATTTTCAATAGAGCGCTGCTGACATTTCTATTTACTATAACAGTGTGCCGCTGCTTCCTGCGCCCAGTGAAGGAGTTATCCGGTGCACCAATTAAGGTTAGAACCAGCGCAGTGCACTGTTATTAGTAAATCAGCCCCACTGTGTCACGCGGGGTAGAGTTACTACTTTCACTCTGGAGTTCAGAGATGCGACCCTGTCAAGCTAAACAGAGAACAGAAGGATTTATCATTCTGGAGCCAGTTTGCAGAAAGTATGATTGCCATTGCAATATTTTGTCACGTCACACATTATTTTAACTGCCGTTACTCACTCACTCTTAATATAAAGATGCCATTCGCCAAAGTTTGGGGATTGAAGGCATTTTCAAAAACGTGTGCGTTCATAAAGGTTTGTTTGGAATCCTCATTACTACGAAGAGAACGAGCCTCTAATACTATAGTCACTTGAGATGGGTTCCTAAGCGTGAGAGAAAAATGAAAGTATAACATAATACATATATTGTGACATATTGTGAGTTCATGCTGGGTACATAGATGGCACAATGATGGCGTGGTCCATATCTTAAACCAGTGGTTCTCAACTCCAGTCCTCAGGGCCCACCAACAGGCCAGGTTTGCAAGATAACTGAAATGCATCACAGGTGATATAATTTGCTGCTCAGGGATTGCAGTATTCTAGTCTGCATCTCACCAAGGTAATACTTAAAATCTGGCCTGTTAGTGGGTCCTGAGGACAGGAGTTGAGAACCACTGTCTTAAACAGAATAAATACTTTTAAAGTAGAACTATAGGCAAAACTTTTTTTTTCATTATGGATAGAGTGAGTGATGGATTATAACCCCTGCCAGTTTTTTTTTTTTCACCATCTGTGTCCCATTGCAGGGATTTTCCTTCACTTCCTGTCCCATAGCCAAACAGGAAGCGAGAGGAAATCCCTGCAATTAAGGAAATTCCTTGGGGACCCCCAGGTTACCAGAACTAGTATCCCCATTGGAAGATTTTCCCTCTATTACTTTTCTGGGGACAACTCAAAATTGGGATTTTCTTTTTCTTTCCAAGATAATAGTAAACAGGAAAAATAGAGAAGGCAAATCTCTTTAATGGGGGCACTGACAGCAATAAAAACTGACAAGCGTTCTAATCCATCTGCACTCTATCCAAAACAAAAAAAAAAGAGTTTTGCCTTTAATTATATTTCAACCACTTGCCGACCGCTGCCTGTAGATTTACGTCGGCAGAATGGCATGGCTGCGCAAAGGGATGTACCTGTACGTCCCTTTGAATTTGCCACTGTGCCCCTGCCGCGAGCTCTGTGACCGTGCCCGCGGGACCCGCGGACTCGATGTCCGCCGGTGTCCCACGATCGTCTCACAGAGAGGCAGAACGGGGAGATGCCTATGTAAAGAAGGCATTTCCCTGTTCTTCCTAGTGACAGGACAGTGATCTACTGCTCCTTGTCATCGAGAGCAGTGATCACTGTCATGTCACTTGTAGCCCAGACCCCCCACAGTTAGAATCACTCCCTAGGACACACTTAACCCTTTCCTCGCCCCCTAGTGGTTAACCCCTTCCCTGCCAGTTATATTTACACAGTAATTGGTGCATTTTTAAAGCACTGATCGCTGTATAAATGACAATGGTCCCAAAATAGCGTCAAAAGTGTCCGATGTGTCCGCCATCATGTCCTAGTCACAATAAAAATCGCAGATCGCTACCATTACTAGTAAAAAAAATAATAATAATAAGAAAAGCCAGAAAACGATGCCCTATTTTGTAGACGCTATAACTTTTGCGCAAACCAATCAATATATGCTTATTGCGATTTTTTTTTTTTTACCAAAAATATGTAGAAGAATACATATCGGCCTAAACTGAGGAAAAAATTTGTTTTTTTTATATATTTTTTGGGAATATTTATTGTAGCAAAAAGTCAAAAATATTGAATTTTTTTCAAAATGTACGCTATTCTTTTGTTTATAGCGCAAAAAATTAAAATTGCAGAGGTGATCAAATACCAGCAAAAGAAAGCTCTATTTGTGGGAAAAAAGGGACGTCAAATTTGTTTGGGTGCAACGTCGCGCGACCGCGCAATTGTCAGTTAAAGCGACGCAGTGCCGAATCGCAAAAAGTGCTCTGGTCAAGAAGGGGCCTGAAGTGGTTAAGGTACAACTAGAGGCTCTAAACATGTACCAAGTCTAGATACTATAGGATGCACATGCTTGTATGGCAACCCTATCACCCAATTAATATTAAAGTGCTAAAAAGATGTGTAATAAATCTTATGCAATAAATCTTGAGTTTAAATTTAAAGTCTTTTGTGTCTATGTAATGTAGCACTACCCCCGGAGGAGCTGCTGGTTTAGTTTGGGTCAGTACTCTGTTTTGCAACCCCTCTAACTGGCTCAGACCCTCCCTTGGCACAACTGGTGTAAATGGTAATTGTGAGTCCCACTGAATGATGGGAACACAATTTGGCATGTATAACACAATAACATGTATGAGTAGAGTTACCTTTCTCTGGTAGCAATCCCTCCGGAAACAAAGATACTTCAACAAAATGTTTCACTTAACCAAGGGCAACTTTACTTGGTGTGAGAAGCAAGCACAGTAATACACTTATATATATATATATATATATATATATATATATATATATATATATAGTTGACTATGCAGGACCCTGCAAGAGTCAATAAGGATAAAGATAAAGGGATTTCTAAAACAATGTTGAAATCTACTTATGATTTAAAGAAACAAGTATAATGCTTGCGAGCTCCCCCTAGTAGGCAATACCACCCTATGTCCTGCAGCGTCAAGCCGCGTACACACGACCGGTTTTCTCTGCAAAAAACGACAAGAAAACTGCCGGGAGAGCTTTCTTGCCGAGAAAACCGGCTGTGTGTACGCGGGTTTCTCGGCGAGAATCTCGTCGGCCTGTTTCTCTACGAGAAACCCGAGCGTGTGTACACTTACCTGTCGCCGTGGAAACCCACACATGCTCGAAATGACTTTGATGCATACGCGGCAGCTTCCTAGGCATAGGCATAGGGTGTAGCAAGATGGCGGCGACGGCATCGAATGTGACGAGCGCACGCTCGTCGTAGTCGATGACGTCACCGTGTTCGTGCCATTCAAAAGAACTGCGGTTCTTTTGAATCGTACGTGTGTACACTCGGCCGGGACAAGTTTCTTGTCAAGATTCTCGTCAGGAAAACAACGTTTTTTTCCTGACGAGAATCTCGGCCGTGTGTACAAGGCTTGAGTTCCAGTCAGGCCTGACAAAGATCACTACACAAATTCCTCAATGGTGGGAGTCTTTGCTAGCAAACGTTGGTGCACTTTAAATTGTAATCCAAGGGAATGAAGAGGCAACTAGACCTTCACAATGTTTATGGAAGTGAACGTTCAGTCAGTATAACTCTATCTCAGTCTGCGTAGTAACCACGCGCTGCACTATGTCCTGATATACGTGTGGCGTACTATTCTGCTGCTGTTGGGCCTTCAGGAGTCAATGGGCCTAGAACAGTTGTAGAATATAGGCAGGTGCCCTCTCACCAGAACAGGCTTAGTCCACCTGTTTTGTTCCGCTGAAAGTAATTCAATCCGTGGCCTCTCCGCAACGTGCAGACTCCGGTCCCTCTCTCGGCAGCTGGAAATGTCAGCAGACGGACGACTCCGGAATCTAGGAAGCACGAGCGGGTCACACAGAAGAAGTCGCCCAATTGTCTCAGTGGTCCCCTGCAAGGTTGTAGGCCCAGGCTTCAGGCCTAGTCCCCCGGGCAGCAGGCCTCACGCAGACATCTTGCAGGAAGGAGGCGAAGATTCCAAGAGACCCAACAAAGCTCCTCCCCTCCTTTATGTAACCTCTCCCACAAAGCTCCGCGGGGATGCAACGCACTCTGGGAGGACAACTGCATTGTGGGTACCATAGTCTATTACCTACTTATGTCAATAGAGTCCCGTTCTCCTGGTACCGTAAGTTCCACAATGCATTGCTTCACACTGTTAATGACAGTCTTATATCACGCTACAAACCGCCACCCCGCTACAGTAATATATGTAGCGGGTATGTACTTTCCCGGGTGTAAATTTGAACTTGGCAGAGACATCAGTGATGTGTAATTCCCTGCAGCCCAGCAGGTGGCGCTGTCGCCCTGGGCTGGGGTTAAATCATTGCTGTGTGCCGGGATTCCTTTTTGTCCTCCCTCGGCAGCGGTATGGTGGGGTGGGGAACCCGCCGTGCTTGCTGGGAGAGTGTATAAAGGGGGCCGGCCATCTTTGTCACGGGGTCGAGTCCCAGGCACCTTCAGCCTGTGGACGGTGGTTCGTGTCGGTTCTCTAGGCGGGCCTAGGCCTAGAGGACAGCCGGAGGTCGTGTTCCATCCCAGGCACCTTTAGCCTGGGGTGAGGTACTCGGATGGAGGTCTGGAGCTCAGTGCCCAACACTGAGTTCCGCGAGGGAAGGAGATCCTAGGGAACCCCGGGATTGGGTACCCGAATCCGGAAGGCGTAATGGATCGGGGGGAGCTCCTCACTCGAAGACCTGGTGCAGCATATTGCCAGTGACGGGTGAGTCTCTCATCGGAGACCGCCTGGAGGGAAATCCCCCCTCGTGCGGAGACCGTAACCCACTTTCAGGGAGGAAAGTGGAGAACACATTGTGTCTGGGCCTACTCGGATCCACACCTCCTTTTCTGTTCTGTTTCTACAAGGGAGTTCAACTGTCAAGGTCACCTGTGGCCAGGTGACAGATGCACACCGTAGGGGGACAGGAGTGCACCGCAAGGTAGTGAACCCTATGGCTGACTGCTGCGGATAGGAAACTGGGTGGTTGTGGAAAGCGGGACCAGGGGAGCACAACCGGGATCCTAACGGAAGCTAGAGCCAAGATTCCCCAGGGCGCGGAGTCTAAGACCCAGCAGGTCTTCTCCAGGGCCTCTAGTGGTGAGGATGTTATGCTGCAGGCTGGGACCAGGTCGCGGCCCCTGGAGTTTCCTAGCTCACGCCCCGTAGGATAAGGGGAAAAGAGGGGAAGCAGCAGCACAAGATATGAGAGAACCGAATAACAAGCTGAAGGTCAGGGGCCACAAGCAGACAAGGATAACGAAAGAACGAGCCGAAGGTCAAGGGTCACAAGCAGACAGGGATAGTCGGGGACAAGCCAATAACGTAACAGAGAGACAGACGTAGCACACGGCAGGCAGGAACCCAAACACACAATGCCTA
The DNA here is from genome assembly GCA_029206835.1 of Rana muscosa. Taxonomy (NCBI): domain Eukaryota; kingdom Metazoa; phylum Chordata; class Amphibia; order Anura; family Ranidae; genus Rana; species Rana muscosa. The sequence continues at coordinate 573,383,994 of CM055116.1, forward strand.
ACAAACACGTTGATCAGCAAAGCAGGCTTGCAGTGCACAGGTTAATATAGTGTTCTGTGATAGGGCCTGGGGTGGAGTCAGGCTGGGAGGAGATTATAAAGGAAGCCAGGTGAAAGGGTTCTGGCCTCTAAGATGAACACATGGGAAGGAAGGTAAGCTGACAGACAAACACTACTGCATATCCATGACAGTACCCTCCCTCTTATGGGCCCTCCCCCGCCTGGGCCCAGGCTTAAAGGGAAATCTCAGATGAAACCTCCTCAACAGATGAGGTGCAGTGACATCAGATGCAGCGATCCAAGACGCCTCCTCAGGACCAAAACCTCTCCAATGCACAAGGTACTGAAGAATGCCTCTGCAGAGCCGAGAATCCAGAACTTGTCTAACCTCGTACTTTAGATTATCCTCAGAGACCAGAACCGAGGTAGGGAGATGACAAGAAGATCTATTGAGGACCAAAGGCTCTCTAGGAATAAGCAAGGGCATGAGAGGATCAACAGAAATCTGAGGAGGGTCCCCTAGACCCTTAAAGATGAACTGGTCATCTAGCACAGGACCATCAAACTGGGCAGATGTCAGTGGAACCCTGAAGTCAGGTTGGTTAGAGGGTGACATGTCACAGGAGTCAAGCTGAACAGCTGAAAGACAAGCAGAATGTCCTGAACAAGAAAAAGTAGGCGGCTCACTGGGCATGGGCTGGACTGGCATAACTAGTACAGAGGCCGAGTGAATAGAGTCAGGTGTAGCGACTACCTGAATCGCATCGCAAGACGTAGCGACTGCAGGACTTGTAGACAAGCTAGCCTGGCTGTGCGTCCAAGGGCGATTAGGGACAGAGAAATGTAAATGGTTATGCGACATGGAATGAATGACCGGCTCAGGTTCACAGGGGGCAACCTTGGGTAGGCAGGACGAGGAACAGGAGGAACCCCAAGCCAGGATCTGTCCAGTAGTCCAGTCCACATGAGGAGAATGGAGCTGTAACCATGGGAGACCCAAAATTATAGGCGTTGAGGCCTTGGGTAAGATAAGGAAGGATATCCACTCCTGGTGGAGTGTCCCTACCGACATCTTAACAGGGAGGGTCTGGAAGCGGATAGGTCCCCCTGGGAGAACAGTACCATCAATCGCCAAGACCACCAATGGCGTGGTGAGGGGCAAAAGAGTAAGTCTCATGGACGACGCGATTTCCCAGTCCATGAAATTACCAGCGGCTCCGGAATCCAGATATGCTGAGACCGAATGAGAAGAAGCACCAACATGAAGGAACACAGAAAGCAGAAGACGAGAAGGGGAAGGTGATATTTCTGGGTCCAATACTCCACTTTCCAGATGAAGTGGACCCAAACGTTTTTCTGGACAAAGAGAGCAAGTGTCACGAAAATGACCTTTGCCCCCACAGTAGAGACACAGGCCTAGAGTTCTGCGCCTAGCACGTTCCTCTGGGGATAGCCTGGTCCTGCCCAGCTGCATGGGTTCCTCAGCTGGCAGGAGATGCTCCACGGGTCGAGGAGAGGGGAGCTCAGGCTGACTAAGGACCAAGGAGTGCTGGCGCCGCTTTTCTAGGGTCCTTTCCTGAAAGCGAATATCGATCTGGTTACACAAGGAGATAACTCCGTCCAGATCAGTGGGGTTGGTTCTTCCTGCTAATTCATCCTTCACTCTATCAGACAGGCCATGCAAAAAGGTTGCGACTAAGGCCTCATTGTTCCAGCTCAACTCAGCCGACAGTATGCGGAAATTAAGGGCGTACTGTCCCACTGAAGCAGACTCCTGGCGGAGACGTAGAAGGGCGCTGGCCGCTGAAGAGACACGAGCCGGTTCTTCAAAGATATTCCGAAAAAGTTTCAAGAAGCCAGACAGGCTAGAAACCACTGGATCATTCAGTTCCCACAGAGGGGCTGCCCAGGCTAAAGCTTCACCGGAGAGGAGGGAAATGATATAGGCTACCTTTGCCCTATCAGACAGAAAGTTTTGAGGCTGAAGCTCAAAATGAATCGTGCATTGGCTAAGGAACCCTCTGCAGGCCTTGGAGTCCCCAGAGAAATGGAACGGAGCTGGCAGTGTTAGTGAGTGTGTGGCTGCGACTGGTGCGATAGGTACCACCGCTGGTTGTACTTGAGGTTGCGGATTCGGGGTTCCCAAGGAGGCCTGAAGCTGCTCGAATCGAGAAGCCAGATCCTGGAGGAATCGCATCACCTGAGTCTGATTCGATTCCTGGGTTTCAAGTCTGTGGACTATGCCCCGCAATGGATCATCCGCGGGGATCGGGATGTCAGCCGGGTCCATGGCTGATCAAACTGTCAAGGTCACCTGTGGCCAGGTGACAGATGCACACCGTAGGGGGACAGGAGTGCACCGCAAGGTAGTGAACCCTATGGCTGACTGCTGCGGATAGGAAACTGGGTGGTTGTGGAAAGCGGGACCAGGGGAGCACAACCGGGATCCTAACGGAAGCTAGAGCCAAGATTCCCCAGGGCGCGGAGTCTAAGACCCAGCAGGTCTTCTCCAGGGCCTCTAGTGGTGAGGATGTTATGCTGCAGGCTGGGACCAGGTCGCGGCCCCTGGAGTTTCCTAGCTCACGCCCCGTAGGATAAGGGGAAAAGAGGGGAAGCAGCAGCACAAGATATGAGAGAACCGAATAACAAGCTGAAGGTCGGGGGCCACAAGCAGACAAGGATAACGAAAGAACGAGCCGAAGGTCAAGGGTCACGAGCAGACAGGGATAGTCGGGGACAAGCCAATAACGTAACAGAGAGACAGACGTAGCACACGGCAGGCAGGAACCCAAACACACAATGCCTAACAAACACGTTGATCAGCAAAGCAGGCTTGCAGTGCACAGGTTAATATAGTGTTCTGTGATAGGGCCTGGGGTGGAGTCAGGCTGGGAGGAGATTATAAAGGAAGCCAGGTGAAAGGGTTCTGGCCTCTAAGATGAACACATGGGAAGGAAGGTAAGCTGACAGACAAACACTACTGCATATCCATGACATCAACTGATTGTATTCATTCGAGAAGAATAAAGGAGTGTTGAACTTTAATGGTGTGGGGCTCATTTCCTGACAGACATTGTTCAAGGTAACTCTTGGTGGAGGCTCCAGGTGCACAACACTGACCCGAAGGTAAAATAACTTTTCTTACACCACACTGACACCTGTGGTGAAGGCCAGACGTGGTGTTCCCGCTCCCTTCCCCTCTGGAGGTACCCCTAAACAAGAGACAGACGAGCTGAAGAAAAAGAGGGGAGTGAGGAGGGCGCTACATATATAAACATTCAACCAATTTCAAAAAGTCTCTTGTGTCCTAAACATGAACAATCTTCTATGCGCCTTGTGCCAACAATTGTGTAAGTGTATGAGGTCTACATTTCCTCCACCAGCAGTGCTTTACAATCAGTACGTGCTCTTGCTTTGAATCTATGACCCACATATTATAAAGGTCACAGACAGCATTTTTTCCCCTATTCTGGGGTCCAGAGGTACCACCAGGCAAACTCCACTTGTTTCCACTATCATTCAAGGAAAAGCATAAACACTACATAGTGCTCAACTTTTTAAAATCAAATTTATTAAAATCTGTTTTAATAATACTCACTAACATTCTTATAATAAAATAAAGAGGATACATATAAGATATACATGAATATACAATAATCAAATATCAAATTATAATATACAATACATGAATAACATAAAATGAGATGTATAGATGAAAATAAGTGCATAAAAGAAAAAGAAAGAAAACCACAATGGGGAATAATATATACCCTAATTCAACTGGTCGCAGGCTATTATGTGTCTCACAGAGGGGAATGAGTATACTGGTAGTAACAAACTTACCTATCATATATTATTTCTAATTATCACATATATGATAGGTATGTTTCCTGACAGACTCCATGGCAGACTACGTGTGGGTTAACCCCACCTCCTCTCCACAGCTATAGGACCCCTTACCCATAAATTTGAGCTCACCTCTACAGACAGGTGTTCCTTTTTTGTCCTCCTCACATGGACCCTTCATCATGCAATTCAGGTGCAGTCCAGGATGTCTGTCGGATCAGGTACCAGTTGTGCGGTGCACCCAGGGCCCAGCTATGAGCGGGCGAGTGGTTTGGGCTGACAGATACCCCTATAGTGGAGGGATGTGGCCCCAGTGTACCATGACGGACGGTGGATATCAGCTGGCAAGGTCTGAAGACTTCTCTATATCATTTCAATGGCAGATGGTTTTTGTGTGTAGTATGTCTTTTTCCTCTCTGCATGTGTTTCTGTCCATACAGCGCCGTTTTCCATGTGGAACGCTTTCTGCGTTCCAGGACGCCATTCCCTTCCTGATTCCGGCCTGCTGAACGTCCGCGCATACGCAGAGCCATGGTGAAACCGAAGCTTGGTTTTCGCGCATGCGTGGTACGACGGAGGGGTCAGGGGCCGCGCAGGCGCAGTAGGTCTGGTCCCCCCGGCACATGTGCGCAGCGGGACCGGCCGTGACGTCATTCCGGCGGTTTATTTAAACTGCTGAAGAGCCCTATACAGGTGGGATAACCTGTGGGCTCATAGCGGCAGCATCCCGGAGCCTCGGCACTACCAGGACAGGGTAAGCACCTCATTGCAATGTAATGCTTAGTTATGTTTAGTGTCTCTTAAAAGAGACAGTTTAAAAAAAAAAAAAAAAAAACTTTTTTTTTGTGCTGGTCTTGCATTGATTTGCTTATCCTTAGTCTAGGTAGTCTATTGTATTGGATCTTTCGTGTCTCCCTTATCATGGACTCATCTTCACAAGGTATGTGCGGAGTGGGTAGGGGGTTGGTGTCTTTAGTGCTTTTGCTGGTGATTGCTAACGGTTACAACCTGCCCACCTTCCTCCCCCTCCCTCTGTCTGTATTATCTCTTACAGCCCGGCTATATCAGTGCATCAGTCACAAGACAGGGACCTTGCCAGGCCGCATCAGCATCATCATTCATCCTCCAGGTCCAGACGCGACACTACGTCTAGGACCCATCATCATAGGGGATGTTCACATTCCCCCTCTAGACATAGGAGACGTTGCCATTCCTCCTCTAGTCACCGCCACCACCACTGCGATAGAGCCTGTTGGGGATGTAAGACCAGAATCCCGGAGGGCAAATCGCTATGCGACCCATGTTATGCCCGAGTGGTCGGTGAGAGAGAGACCGAAAAACAAAATCTTGAGTATCTTGTGAAACGTGTGGTACAGCAATCTATGAAAGAAATAGTTGCCCCCCACACGAGGAGCCAGTCCACCACTTTGTCTGGCTCCTTGGCTGATGAGGCCCAGGAGGATCCAGGCCAATTCCAGCCCCATGATTCCTCCCATAATTCCTCGCAAGACGAGATGGAGGGAGATGATTCTGTAGTGGGATTCGACTACACTTTAGTCTCTCCACTGATCAAGGCAGTGAAGAAAACCTTAAAGTTGGAGGATACCACTGCCCCCCCCCATAGAAACAAAGGAACTTGTTTAAGCAACTGGGGAAAGAACGCTCCTATTTCCCACTTCCCTCTGAGCTGAAAGGAGTGTTTGAGGAAGAATGGAGCAAGGGAGATAAGAAGGTTTCTATGCTAAGCAAAACCTCTAGACTGTATCACTTTTAATCTGAGGACGTTAAGCATTTGGAAAATGCTCCCCTCGTAGATGCAGCAGTAATGTGCCTAGCGAAGCATGTCACCCTCCCGCTAGATGACACTGTATCTTTTAAAGATGGTCTGGATCGAAAAATTGACCAAGACCCTAAGAGAATATATAACTTGAACGGTATGGCTTTGTCAGGGAAATCCGTCCAACGGCGCCAATCAGCGCCCAATGCGCACGCGCGGCGGAATGATGCTTCGGCGCATGCGCGTGCGCGGGACGGCGCTTCTACGTCCTCGGGTGCGCGCGCCGACACAGCGGCGCGCGCGCATGCGCGGCGGCGCACCAATAGGAATCCAGGCGGGCCTATTTAAAGAGATCCAGTTGCACTGACAAGTTGCTGGTTTGTCAGCTTTCCTGTATACCCAAGACTCTGGAAAACTATCTTGAAAATCTCCTTGTGACCCGGACTGGCTTGACTCCTCTGATCTCTCTCCTGGACCTGACCCTCGGCTTGCTATACGGACTTCTGCCTTCTCCTGTGTTTGACCCTCGGCCTGTGACTCGGATCTGCTGCTTGTCTACAATCCTTGACCTCCTGCTTGTACCTTTTGGACTTCCGCGTTTCCTTTGAACTCCTGCCTGGTTCCCGGTATTCTCTGGACTTGTTGCCTTTTACTGTGCTAGACCCCCAGCCGGGACTGTTACCTTGCAATTGCAACCCGGACTCAACCTGCACCGGCTTCCATTATCTCCTGCTGTTTGAACTTTACCAATCCGACTAGTTCCCGCTTGAAGCCTGTTTCTTCAGTCTACTCAACACTACCGGACCGTCTAAAAGTACCCACCACCTGCCGGTAGCCGGTGCCGCTTCTCGCCATCCACTCCCTGTCTCAACTCCAGGGGGTGGAGTGCGTCAAGTCGCAAAGGTGAACCACTCTCGGCATCTCGGCCTCGGTAAGTACATACCTTTACAGTACAAACCAGCCAGATGTCTGAGGCCGACAGGGTGCGTTCACCGTTCGAGACCCTATGTCAGCAAGTCACCGCACTAACCGATGCGGTTCAGAAATTACAAGAAGGTTATGTCCAAATGGATGGCCGCTTTCAGCTACTTACTGGAGCTACAGGACCAGCATCACCAGCTGCTACCGTTGCCAATGTTGCCTCCACGTCTCAAGATCAGGCAAATCCCACCGTAGTAATGGCTACCCCTGAACCCAGGGTCCCCCTGCCTGAGCGATTTTCTGGCGTCCGTAAGAAATATCGGGCTTTCAAAAATGCATGTTCTCTTTACTTCGCCCTTCAACCCAGGACTTTCTCTTCAGAAGTGGTAAAGGTGGGGTTCGTCATCTCCCTTCTAACCGACGAACCCCAGGCCTGGGCCCATGGCCTGATGGAGCAAAGCAGCCCCATACTAGATTCTGTGGACACCTTCTTCGAGAGTATGGCGCAGCTGTATGACGATCCTCAGCGATCAGCTACAGCTGAGTCTGTTCTCCACAGTTTAACCCAGGGGAGAAGGCCGGTGGAGGACTACACGGCAGAATTCCGGAAATGGTCAGCTGACACTGGCTGGAATGAGACGGCCCTTAAATACCAATATCGCCAAGGACTGTCTGAGGCTCTTAAAGACGAGCTGGCCAGGATTGGCGTTCCAACTACTCTGGAAGATTTGATCCAGTCTGTCACTCAGCTTGACAGACGCCTGCGGGAGCGGCGTTCTGAGCGTTTCCAGACTACCCGTCCAAACTGGACTTTGCCCCGATCAGCTCCTGCCTACCCACCCATCCAAGTTCCTACAGCATCTTCTCCTCCCGAGCCTGAACCCATGCAGCTTGGTCTGGTTCGTCCTCCCCTTTCTCCTGAGGAAAAGCAGCGCAGGCGTCAGGCCAATCTGTGCCTTTACTGCGGGGGTACTGGCCATTTCCTTCGGAGCTGCCCAGTGAGACCTAGTAAGTGTACCCTCAAAGACACTTTGAACTACCAAGTTTCTGGCTTACCACAGACTTATGTTGTTCTTTCTATTTCTCTACAGCTACCAACAGGAGCAACCCGCCTACCGGCGATTATTGATTCAGGAGCCTGCAGCTGCTTTCTGGACTCTTCACTTGCTTCCCAACTTCACTTTCCTCTGCAAACCAAGGACCGTTATCTTCAGGTTCGTCTGGCGGATGGATCCCTGCCTCGTTCAGGGGTAATTACGCAAGAAACAAAACCCATCCTTGCTATCACGGATTCAGGCCACCAAGAATACCTTCGATTTGACCTCATTCCATCTCCCATGTTTCCCATCATCCTGGGCCTCCCCTGGTTACAAGCACATGAGCCTCATATAAACTGGGCCAAAAGGGAAGTTAACTTCACTTCTTCATATTGTTCTCAACACTGTCTTCCCGCACTTCCCACTGTCTGTGCTACTTTAACCCCTCAACCGGATAACCTACCACATGTTCCATCAGCATACTTAGAATTCCAGGACGTCTTCGACAAACAGCAGGCCGACCGCCTACCTCCACATCGTCCCTACGATTGTCCCATTGACCTTCTGCCTGGCTCCAAAATTCCATTCGGCCGCATCTTTCCCTTGTCCGAATCTGAGTTGAAGGCCCTCAAGTCTTACATTGAGGAAAATCTGGAAAAGAAATTCATTCGCCCCTCTTCTTCCCCAGCCGGTGCCGGAATCTTTTTCGTTGAAAAAAAGGACGGGACTCTGAGGCCCTGCATCGACTATAGGGAATTAAATAAAATTACTATTAAAAATAGATACCCGCTTCCTCTCATCCCGGAGTTGTTCCAACGATTCCGATCAGCTCGGATCTTCTCTAAACTGGACCTTCGAGGGGCCTACAACCTCATCCGGATCAGGGCTGGAGACGAATGGAAGACGGCTTTTAGATCTAGGTTCGGTCATTTTGAATACTTGGTCATGCCATTCGGGCTTTGCAACGCCCCAGCTACTTTCCAGCACCTGGTCAATGACATTTTCCGTGAACACTTGGACGACTTCCTAGTAGTCTACTTAGACGATATTCTTATTTTTTCGTCCTCCCTTGAACTGCACCGAATCCATGTCATCAAGGTCCTCACTATTCTCCGAGAACATAGACTTTACCTCAAGGCCGAGAAATGTGAATTTGAGAAAACCACTGTGCAATTTTTGGGATTTATTATTTCTACCAATGGGGTCGCAATGGACCCGCAGAAAGTCAAAGCTATCCAGGAATGGCCAGCCCCAACAGACAAGAAAGGGGTACAACGGTTTATAGGTTTCGCCAACTTCTACAGGAGGTTCATTGTGGGGTTCTCCTCTATTGTGGCACCTATAACCCAACTGACACGCCAGGGCTACCGCTTTCACTGGTCACCGGAAGCTCAGGATGCCTTCGATAAACTAAAAAATGCATTCACATCGGCACCTGTATTGAAGCATCCAGATCCGCTACTGCCATTTACTCTGGAAGTAGATGCTTCAGAGTCAGCCACTGGGGCCATCCTCTCTCAAAGGCAGGGCCCCAAATCCCTTCTTCATCCAGTAGCCTTTGCCTCTCGTAAATTAACTTCTCCAGAACGTAATTATGACGTCGGAGACCGGGAACTATTAGCTATCAAATTCGCCCTGGAAGAATGGCGATACCTTCTGGAGGGAGCCCCTCACCCTGTCATGATATTCACGGATCATAAGAATCTAGAATATCTGAGAACCGCAAAACGTCTTCGACCCAGACAAGCCCGATGGGCCCTCTTCTTCACCAGGTTTAACTTTCATATCTCTTATAGGCCCGGTTCCAAGAACGTGAAGGCGGATGCACTCTCTAGGATGTTTCCCGAGACCCCTCAAGCAGAGGAACCAAGTACCATCCTATCAGCACAAAACTTTCTGCTCATTCCACAGGCTGATCTACTAACCTCCATAAAAGCCGCCTCTAAGCATTGTCCTGACCAAGTAACCTCTTCCCTAGAGAAGCATAATGACTTGCTCTGGTCCCAAGGTAAAGTCTTCGTCCCTCTGGAAACAAGGCAACTGATTCTGAAAACTTTCCACGACCACAAACTAGCTGGTCACTTTGGAACCAAAAAAACCATGGAACTAATCTCTCGCTCCTTCTGGTGGCCTGGTTGGAGACAAGATTGCAAGTCCTATGTTGCCTCCTGTACCCGTTGCCAACGGTATAAGGGACCCAAAACCAAGAGTTGGGGACTACTCAAACCTTTGCCTATCCCTGAACGTCCGTGGGCAGATGTGTCCATGGACTTCATTGTAGATCTACCGCCCTCTGGAGGTTTCACCACGATTCTGGTCGTAATTGACCGCCTCTCCAAAATGGCACACTTCGTGCCCATGATCGGTACCCCCCTCTGCTGCAGATACAGCCAAAGCCTTCTTTCAGGAGATAATCAGGCTCCATGGGGTGCCTAAGAGCATCACCTCTGACAGAGGCGTTCAATTCACGTCGAAATTCTGGAAGGAACTTTGCAAATCTTTAGAAGTCAAGATTTGCCTATCATCGGCATATCACCCCCAGAGCAACGGACAGACAGAGAGAACCAATCAAACCCTAGAACAATATCTCCGTTGTTTTTGCTCAGCCTCACAAGACGATTGGTCCTCCGTATTATCCTACGCTGAATTTGCATATAACAACTCGGTGCATTCAGCCACCAGTCAAACTCCTTTTTGGGCCAACTTTGGCTTCCATCCTTCCTTCCTCCCTGATGACATTCCGGAGAGCTCTGTTCCTGCTGTTCAAGATCGGATAGCCTTTGTTCAATCTAATTTTCTGAGACTCCAGGAAATGATGCAAAACGCCCAGGAGTCTTACAAGAGATACTATGACAAGGGTAGGAAGGAAAATCCAGTCTTCAAAGTTGGGGAGGAAGTATGGCTCTCCGCCACCAACCTCAAATTACCGATCCCTTCACGGAAATTGGGACCAAGATTTATAGGCCCTTTTAAAATCAAGCGAGTAATCAACCCTGTGGCCTTTGAATTGGCACTGCCCGACTCCTACAGGATACACCCGGTCTTCCACACGTCTCTGTTGAAACCAGTAGTCTCCAGCTCCTTCCCGGGAAGGGATGAGCCACCTCCTCCACCTGTGGAGGTTGATGGTGAAGATGAGTATGTGGTGGAATCTATCTTGGGCTGCAGGAAAAGAGGCAGGCAGTTGCAGTATTTAATCAAATGGAAGGGGTATCCCCCAGAGGACAACTCTTGGGAACCATCTAGGAACCTACATGCTCCCCGCCTAATTAGAGTCTTTCACCAGGAACATCCCGAGTTGATGTCTAGTCTGGGCGTCCGGAGTCCGCCCCTAGGAGGGGGGCACTGTCAGGGAAATCCGTCCAACGGCGCCAATCAGCGCCCAATGCGCACGCGCGGCGGAATGATGCTTCGGCGCATGCGCGTGCGCGGGACGGCGCTTCTACGTCCTCGGGTGCGCGCGCCGACACAGCGGCGCGCGCGCATGCGCGGCGGCGCACCAATAGGAATCCAGGCGGGCCTATTTAAAGAGATCCAGTTGCACTGACAAGTTGCTGGTTTGTCAGCTTTCCTGTATACCCAAGACTCTGGAAAACTATCTTGAAAATCTCCTTGTGACCCGGACTGGCTTGACTCCTCTGATCTCTCTCCTGGACCTGACCCTCGGCTTGCTATACGGACTTCTGCCTTCTCCTGTGTTTGACCCTCGGCCTGTGACTCGGATCTGCTGCTTGTCTACAATCCTTGACCTCCTGCTTGTACCTTTTGGACTTCCGCGTTTCCTTTGAACTCCTGCCTGGTTCCCGGTATTCTCTGGACTTGTTGCCTTTTACTGTGCTAGACCCCCAGCCGGGACTGTTACCTTGCAATTGCAACCCGGACTCAACCTGCACCGGCTTCCATTATCTCCTGCTGTTTGAACTTTACCAATCCGACTAGTTCCCGCTTGAAGCCTGTTTCTTCAGTCTACTCAACACTACCGGACCGTCTAAAAGTACCCACCACCTGCCGGTAGCCGGTGCCGCTTCTCGCCATCCACTCCCTGTCTCAACTCCAGGGGGTGGAGTGCGTCAAGTCGCAAAGGTGAACCACTCTCGGCATCTCGGCCTCGGTAAGTACATACCTTTACAGGCTTGCAAACCAGCCCTAGCCCTTGCAGTCACCTCCAAAGCCTGGGTGGAAAATGTTGACTCCGTCCTAAAAGGTGTCTCGGAGGAATTGGCACAAAGTTCAGCAGTGCAAGAACTTAAACTGGCTGTCGCCTTTTTGGGAGAAGCATCAATTGATCTCATCCGCTTGATGGCTAGATCCATGCTATCTTCAGTCACGGCCAAACAAGCACTATGGTTGCGCCCCTGGCTTGCTGATCCAGCCTCTAAACAGGCATGGTGTAAAATTCCTTTTGAAGGAACTTCCTTGTTTGGAAACAAACTAGATATGGCCATTTCAAAGGCTACAGGCGGGAAGTCGGGGTTCCTCCCTCAGGACAGATGTCCGTTTAACCAAAGAAGACCTCAGCGGAGACGCAGTACAGAGCGTTCGAGAGAGGCACGCTCCTATAGACCCGTACGGGATTTTAGGAGAAGCTGGAACTGGAATAGGCAGACATCTTTCCAAAAGTCTGGCAAGAAACAGACGCCGGTGGGCGCGAGCCAACCATGTCCTTTTGAGATTGGGCCCGCCCAAGCGGGTCGGGTAGGGGCTCGCCTACGTCTCTTCCGGCACGTCTGGGTGGCCTCGATCTCAGATTATTGGACCATCAAAACGGTCTCAACAGGTCACACATGGTCCTTTACCAAGATCCCTCCATGCAGACCAATGCAAACCTCACTACCTCGGTCAGAAGAAAAACAAAAAGTTCTTCTATCTTATGTGAATGCCCTGAAAGATCAAGGAGCAGTAGTATCCGTGCCAAAGAGCGAGGAATTCCAGGGGGTATACTCCCCCCTCTTCCTAGTACAAAAGAAGAACAGCTCTTGGCGTCCAGTTATAGACCTCACTTTTCTGAACAGGTACATAAAGCACGAGAAATTCAAGATGGAATCACTCTCAACCATCCAAAAAGTCGTTCAACCAGGCGACTGGTTGATCTCAATAGATCTAAAGGACGCGTATTTTCATGTTCCCGTGGCAGAAGAATTTCACAAATATCTTCGATTTCAGGTCGAACGAGAGCACTTACAATTCATCTGTCTTTCATTCGGGCTAACGACCTCTCCAAGAGTCTTTTCCAAGGTACTGTTGGCAATTGTGTGTCTTATCAGAATACAGGGTGTACGTCTGTATCATTATCTGGGCGATTTGCTACTACTGTCCCAAGACAAGCAGCAGCTGCTGATCCACAAAGATCAAGTGATCTCTACACTGATAGAGTTCAGATGGCTCCTAAACCGGGAGAAAAAGTCAGCTAGAGCCGACCCAACGCCTAACCTATCTAGGAGCTCAATTCGACACCATAGAGAATACCATCTCTCTGCCGAAAGCAAAAATCCCGGTCATTCGGGAAAGAATATCCTTAGCCCTAGACTACTCTCACCTAAGGGCGTCACAGTGCCTGAAGGTAATCGGCACGATGGTGGCCACATCCCCCATGGTCAAATGGGCAATGTGGAGGCTTCGTCCTTTTCAATCAGGATTCCTCCAGCAGTGGAGGTCAGACGATCTCAATCAGCTGATCCGGATTACTCAGTCAATGGAGGAACAGTCTTCTCTGGTGGCTTCAACACAAAAACTTGTTAACATGCCACTCCCTTGCTCCCATCCATTGGATGACTGTTACATCCGATGCCAGCAATGTGGGCTGGGGGGCACATTGTGGGGCAGAACTGGCTCAGGGCAAATGGGATGCCCGTATCCACATTCCAGGTTCAAACGTTCTGGAACTGCGCGCGGCATGGTGTGCCCTTCAAGCCTTCTCCCACCTTCTGAAAGGGAAGTCGGTCCTACTCAAAATGGACAATACCACTGCTGTGGCATATGTGAAGAGGCAAGGGGGCACTCGGAGCTCCGCCCTTCTCCAAGAGGTCGAGCCCATCATGACCTGGGCTCAGAGGAATCTGCTCAACTTGACAGCAGTCTTCATTCCAGGGGAGCAGAACATTCAAGCAGACTTTCTGTCACGCAGCAACCTAGACAACAACGAATGGTCACTGCACCCACAAACATTCAAGTGGATCCTATCGTTGGGAATCGATCCAGAGGTAGATCTGTTTGCATCCCCCTGCAATTACAAAGTAGACAGATACTACACTCGAGGTCGGTGCAGTCAAGCTTTCGGAGTAGATGCATTAACAAGCCAATGGAAGTTCAACAAGGCATATGCCTTCCCTCCACCTCCGTTCATGCTAAAATTCCTGCAGCGGCACCAGCTGGAGAAAGTCGAAGGAATAACAATAGCACCATACTGGCCGAGCAGGCCATGGTTTCCTCTCCTGAATCTAATGAGCTTCAGGGACCCATTGCCTCTTCCTGTCAGGCCGGACCTTCTTTCTCAGGGGGCGACCCTGCACTCCTGTCCAGCGATACTGAGACTGATGGTCTGGTTCTTGAGAGGGAGAGGCTAGAGTCTCTTGGGTGTGCTTCAGGGGAAATCTCTACCCTTATGAGCTCCAGAAAGCCTAACACAAACAAAACCTACAACAGAATCTGGACCAGGTTTGTCAGCTTCATGACTTCTCCTGGAAAATCTTTTAGAAGTCCTGGAGTTCAAGACATTTTGAATTTTCTCCAATTAGGCTTGGATCTTCCTTTGTCGATCAGTTCCCTCAGGGTACAAGTTTCAGCCTTATCGCCATTTTCAGGAACATCGTGGGCAACTCATCCCCTCGTTCAACAGTTCTTCCGGGGGGCTTCGAGAATCAGGCCTCAGAGGAAACCCAGATTCCCCAAATGGGATCTTCCGCTCGTCCTTGATGCTCTTTCAGCACTCAACAACAAGAATCTTTCCATTAAGGACTTATCAATCAAACTGGCTTTTCTAGTGGCCATTACTTCAGCCAAAAGGGTTTCAGAAATAAGCTTCCTGGGTTGTCAAGAACCCTTTTTGACTTTCTTCCCGGACCGAGTGGTCCTTATTCCCATGCTTGGGTCAAAGCCAAAAGTCACGTCAGTTTTTCACGAGAATCAGGAAATAGTCCTTCCTACTTTCAATTCTCCGGACTCAGCAGATGCTCATCCCTTGGATGTGGGCGAGACTCTGAAAGAATACTTGCGAGTCACTTCATCTTTTAGAAGCCCAAACTACCTGTTCTTGTTACATAGTGGCAGCAATAAAGGGAAGAGGGCTTCCTCCAGAACGATAGCAGCCTGGATCGTTCAATCTATTCAACAGGCCTACAGGGCAAAGGGCTTGGCTCCTCCAGAGGCGGTGATGGCTCATTCCACCAGAGGCATGGCAGCCTCATGGGCAGCAGCTCGACACGTGGCTCCTGAAGTGATATTCAAGGCAGCTTCGTGGTCTTCTATTAATACATTTATGTCCCATTATTGTATTGAGCCTGCTTCCCTTTCCTCTGTTAATTTTGGTCGAAAAATCCTGTCAGTTGACGGGAAATTTTTAAATATTTTTTGTTCAGCATACCCTCCCGTGTGGATTGGCTAGTTATTTCCCACACGTAGTCTGCCATGGAGTCTGTCAGGAAAACTGAAAATTTATTACCAAATACTTACCGTAATTTTCCTTTCCTGATAGACTCCATGGCAGACGGAGTTCCCACCCATGAATAAAATATGAGAGTTGAGTCGGCTAGTTACAGAACACCTGTCTGTAGAGGTGAGCTCAAATTTATGGGTAAGGGGTCCTATAGCTGTGGAGAGGAGGCGGGGTTAACCCACACGTAGTCTGCCATGGAGTCTATCAGGAAAGGAAAATTACGGTAAGTATTTGGTAATACATTTTCAGTTTTCTTACTATGAGTACACTCATTCCAGTATATTATGATATGATATTTGATTATTGTATATTGGTGTATATCGTATATGTATTCTCTGTATTTTTTTGTAGCCAATTTATGCCTTACATCTCCTGAAGAAGCACTACAGGGAAACATGTAGAGCCTAACAGGCATTTATATAGCTACACATATTGTTACTATCAAATTGTGATGATTTTATGTATGTCATAGAGAGTTATCTTTACTGTATGTACTCTCTTTTTAATATTTTCTGTTATAATAAAATTATTTTATTGAAAAACTTTATGGCACTATTAAAATCCCCCTTTCCATTTCCCTATCTAACATTCTTTTGTGCACGTATGTCCAAATTGGGCCCAAAGTGTCAATATTTTGTGTGGCCACCATTATTTTCCAGCACTGCCTTAACCCTCTTGGGCATGGAGTTCACCAGAGCTTCACAGGTTGCCACTGGAGTCCTCTTCCACTCCTCCACGTAGCTGGTGTATGTTAGAGACCTTGCGCTTCTCCACCTTCCGTTTGAGGTTGCCCCACAGATGCTCAATAGGGTTTAAGTCTGGAGACCTGCTTGGGCAGTCCATCACCTTTACCCTCAGCTTCTTTAGCAAAGCAGTGGTCGTCTTGGAGGTGTGTTTGGGGTCGTTATCATGTTGGATTACTGGGCTGCGGCCCAGTATCTGAGAGGAGGGGATCATGCTCTGCTTCAGTATGTCACACTACATGTTGGCATTCATGGTTCCCTCAATAACCTGTAGCTCCCCAGTGCTGGCAGCACTCATGCAGCCCCAGACCATGACACTCCCACCACCATGCTTGACTGTAGGCAAGAAACACTTGTCTTTGTACTCCTCACCTAGTTGCCACCACACATACTTGACACAATCTAAACCAAATAAGTTTATCTTGGTCTCATCAGACCACAGGACATGGTTCCAGTAATCCATGTCCTTAGTCTGCTTGTCCTCAGCAAACTGTTTGCAAGCTTTCTTGTGCATCATCTTTAGAAGAGGCCTCCTTCTGGGACGACAGCCATGCAGACCAATTTGATGCAGTGTGCGGTCTGAGCACTGACAGGCTGACCCCCCCACCCCTTCAACCTCTGCAGTAATGCTGGCAGCACTCAAGCGTCTAATTCCCAAAGACAACCTTTGTATATGATGCTAAGCACATGCACTCAACTTCTTTGGGCGACCATGGCGAGGCCTGTTCTGAGTGGAACCTGTCCTGTTAAACTGCTGTATGGTCTTGGCCACCATGCTGCAGCTCAGTTTCAGGGTCTTGGCAATCTTCTTATAGCCTAGGCCAGTGATGGCGAACCTTGGCACCCCAGATGTAGTTAAGTTTTGTTGAGCATCATGGGAAAGGTAGTTCCAAAACATCTGGGGTGCCAAGGTTCGCCATCACTGGCCTAGGCCATCTTTATGTAGAGCTACAATTCATTTTTTCAGATCCTCAGAGAGTTTTGTGCCATGAGGTGCCATGTTGAACTTCCAGTGACCAGTAGGTAAGAGTGAGAGCGATAACACCAAATTGAACACACCTGCTCCCCATTCACACCTGAGACCTTGTAACACTAATGAGTCACATGACACCGGGGAGGGAAAAGGCTAATTGGGCCCAATTTGGACATTTTCACTTAGGGGTGTACTCACTTTTGTTGCCAGAGACATTAATGGCTGTGCGTTGAGTTATTTTAGGGGACAGTAAATTTACACTGTTATGCCGCGTACACACGATCATTTTTCCCGTCGGGAAAAATTTAATTTATTTTTTTTAACAAGAAAAACGACCGTGTGTGGGCTTTTTGTCATTTTTCCCGACGGGAAAAACAGCATTAATCACGACGAGAATTCCCGTCGTTTTTTTTCCGCGGCAGTTTTCCCATAGGGAAACACTGCCACGGAGCCCACACACGGTCGTTTTTCTCTAGCAAAAAAAAAATGTCGGGAAAAACGGACGTGTGTAGGGAACCAAGCCGTTCCCTCGTTTTTCCCGTCGATTTTCTCGACGGTGTTTTCACCGTCGAGAAAATCGATCGTGTGTACGCGGCATTATACAAGCTGTACACTCACTACTTTACATTGTAGCAAAGTGTAATTTCTTCAGTATTGTCACATGAAAAGGTATAATAAAATATTTACAAAAATGTGAGGAGTGTACTCACTTTTTTGAGATACTGTATATGTACTGTATATGTAGCACCCTTTACATACAGTCAGGTCCATAAATATTGGGACATCAACACAATTATAATCTTTTTGGCTCTATACACCACAACAATGGATTTGAAATTAAACTAACAAAATGTGATTTAACTGTAGACTTTCAGCTTTAATTTGAGGGTATTTACATCCAAATCAGGTAAACGGTGGTGGAATTACAACAGTTTGTATATGTGCCTCCCATTTTTTAAGTGACCAAAAGTAATGGGACAATTGGCTGCTCAGCTGTTCCATGGCCAGGTGTGTGTTATTACCTCATTATCCCATTTACAAGGAGCAGATAAAAGGTCCAGAGTTCATTTCAAGTGTGCTAATTGCATTTGGAATCTGTTGCTATCAACTCTCAAAAGAGCTGTCACTATCAGTGAAGCAAGCCATCATTCGGCTGAAAAAACAAAACAAACCCATCAGAGAGATAGCAAAAACATTAGGTGTGGCCAAATCAACTGTTTGGAACATCCTTAAAAAGAAAGAACGCACCGGTGAGCTCAGCAACACCAAAAGACCCGGAAGACCACGGAAACCAACTGTGGTGGATGACCGAAGAATTCTTTCCCTGGTGAAGAAAACACCCTTCACAACAGTTGGCCAGATCAAGAATACTTTCCAGGAAGTAGGTGTATGTGTGTCAAAGTCAACAATCAAGGGAAGACTTCACCAGAGTGAATACAGAGGGTTCACCACAGAGGGTTCACCACAAGATGTAAACCATTGGTGAGCCTCAAAAACAGGAAGGCCAGATTAGAGTTTGCCAAACAACATCTAAAAAAGCCTTCACAGTTCTGGAACAACATCCTATGGACAGATGAGACCAAGTTCAACTTGTACCAGAGTGATGGGAAGAGAAGAGTATGGAGAAGGAAAGGAACTGCTGATGATCCAAAGCATACCACCTCGTCAGTGAAGCATGGTGGTGATAGTGTCATGGCGTGGGCATGTATGGCTGCCAATGGAACTGGTTCTCTTGTATTTATTGATGATGTGACTGCTGACAAAAGCAGCAGGATGAATTCTGAAGTGTTTCGGGCAATATTATCTGCTCATATTCAGCCAAATGCTTCAGAACTCATTGGACGGCACTTCACAGTGCAGATGGACAATGACCTGAAGCATACTGCGAAAGCAACCAAAGAGTTTAAGGGAAAGAAGTGGAATGTTATGCAATGGCCAAGTCAATCACCTGACCTGAATCCGATTGAGCATGCAGTTCACTTGCTGAAGACAAAACTGAAGGGAAAGAACAAGCAGGAACTGAAGGTAGTTGCAGTAGAGGCCTGGCAGAGCATCACCAGGGATGAAACCCAGCATCTGGTGATGTCTATGCATTCCAGACTTCAGGCTGTAATTGACTGCAAAGGATTTGCAACCAAGTATTAAAAAGTGAAAGTTTGATTTATGATTGTTAATCTGTCCCATTACTTTTGGTCCCTTAAAAAGTGGGAGGCACATATACAAACTGCTGTAATTCCTACACCGTTTACCTGATTTGGATGTAAATACCCTCAAATTAAAGCTGACAATCTGCAGTTAAAGCACATCTTGTTCGTTTAATTTCAAATCCATTGTGGTGGTGTATAGAGCCAAAAAGATTAGAATTGTGTTGATGTCCCAATATTTATGGACCTGACTGTAGGTAGGTGCTAGATTACGTTTTTTTTTTTGTGAGTATAAGCACATTTAGGTAGGCCTAGCTGGAAGCTAGGTCTGTTTGTTTTGGTTTGTGTGGGCTGGGAGTGGCTCAGAGTTATCAGCTGGTGATTCACAGCATCACTAAGACCTCCCTTTTCTTTCTAGAGCCTTCTGGAAGGTACTAGAAAGAGATAAGGAGAGGAGAAGTGGAGCTGCCTGGGGTGTGTTATGGAGACCTGACCAGTTCTTTGGGATTTCCTTTTCCAGGGAGGACACAAGAATCCTGGAACCTCAAAACCCATTGCCTGTATGAAGGTGCTCTGGTCCTGTTGCTTATGTGAGTCCTACCACTGGCTCTGGTCCATCTCCACTCCCAGGCTGGATTTCCAGGACCTGGGAACTGTCTGTCTCCCATTCCTCCCCTGAGCTCTCATTAGGGGATGACCACTCCGCTAGTCTCTCCAGGGATCTAAATTCAGCTTGTAGTTAGGGGGAAGCCCAATCAATGACCCGGCCCCCACTCTCCCCATCCAACTCACCTGAGGGCACACCTTCCTCTGACACTGGCTCCCTCTGGACAAAGATGGCAAGGGGCTTAGAGTTGGCGGACATTTCAGGGACTTTATCTGGTTCCTGCTGGGCAGTAGTTACAGTCTCCAGGTTCTTGGCCAGGCCAAAGGCCATGACAAACTCCTTTCTCCTGATGTCCTCTTTCTTTGTGGGGGACTCACCAGGCCACTACTTCGCCTTTAGGGGATGATTTCAGGCCATCTTCAGCCTTTTGTGACTTTCGCGGCTGCAGAGGACAGGTCCACGTTATAGTATTGTGGGTCCTGCTGGCTGGACGCAAGCCGGGTGAGCGGTTCGCCACAATGGCCGCACCAGGCACCATGTGGCGCTGTCTTCTTCTGTCTCGTGGTGTCCGCTGCTAGCAGGGAACACTTCCAGACAGATTGGCATCTGTGAAACTGATAGGCAGGCTCCTCCCTTGGCATGCTGCTGTAACCCCTTGTTAAACGAACTGAAGTGTACAGGCATGCTGATGCTAGAAGGACATGTCCAGGCACCAAATGTGCCTGAGCAACTGGAAGTAGATGACCACTGACTATTCTGGTGGTTGCCAGTAGCAACAATAAAGTTTGTAGCCAATGTCTCACTGAAGGGTATAATCTTACAGTGGGGCAAAAAAGTATTTAGTCAGCCACCAATTGTGCAAGTTCTCCCACTTAAAAAGATGAGAGAGGCCTGTAATTGTCATCATAGGTGTACCTCAACTATGAGAGACAAAATGTGGAAACAAATCCAGACAATCACATTGTCTGATTTGGAAATATATTTTTTTGCAAATTATGGTGGAAAATAAGTATTTGGTCAATATCAAAAGTTCATCTCAATACTTTGTTATATATCCTTTGTTGGCAATGACAGAGGTCAAACGTTTTCTGTAAGTCTTCACAAGGTTGTCACACACTGTTGCTGGTATGTTGGCCCATTCCTCCATGCAGATCTCCTCTAGAGCAGTGATGTTTTGGGGCTGTCGCTGGGCAACACGGACTTTCAACTCCCTCCAAAAGTTTTCTATGGGGTTGAGATCTGGAGACTGGCTAGGCCACTCCAGGACCTTGAAATGCTTCTTACGAAGCCACTCCTTCGTTGCCCGGGCGGTGTGTTTGGGATCATTGTCATGCTGAAAGACCCAGCCACGTTTCATCTTCAATGCCCTTGCTGGTGGGAAGAGGTTTGCACTCAAAATCTCACAATACATGGCCCCATTCATTCTTTCATGTACACGGATCATTCGTCCTGTTCCCTTTGCAGAGAAACAGCCCCAAAGCATGATGTTGCCACCCCCATGCTTCACAGTAGGTATGGTGTTCTTTGGTTGCAACTCAGCATTCTCTCTCCTCCAAACATGACGAGTTGTGTTTCTACCAAACAGTTCTACTTTGGTTTCATCTGACCATATGACATTCTCCCAATCCTCTTCTGGATCATCCAAATGCTCTCTAGCAAACCTCAAACGGGCACGGACATGTACTGGCTTAAGCAGGGGGACACGTCTGGCACTGCAGGATCTGAGTCCCTGGCAACGTAGTGTGTTACTGATGGTAGCCTTTGTTACGTTGGTCCCAGCTCTCTGCAGGTCATTCACTAGGTCCCCCCCATGTGGTTCTGGGATTTTTGCTCCCCGTTCTTGTGATCACTTTGACCCCGTGGGGTGAGATCTTGCGTGGAGCCCCAGATCGAGGGAGATTATCAGTGGTCTTGTATGTCTTCCATTTTCTAATTATTGCACCCACAGTTAATTTCTTCACACCAAGCTGCTTGCCTATTGCAGATTCAGTCTTCCCAGCCTGGTGCAGGTCTACAATTTTGTTTCTGGTGTCCTTCGACAGCTCTTTGGTCTTCACCATAGTGGAGTTTGGAGTGTGACTGGTTGAGGTTGTGGACAGGTGTCTTTTATACTGATAACAAGTTCAAACAGGTGCCATTAATACAGGTAATGAGTGGAGGACAGAGGAGCCTCTTAAAGAAGAAGATACAGGTCTGTGAGAGCCAGAAATCTTGCTTGTTTGTAGGTGACCAAATACTTATTTTACGCCATAATTTGAAAAAAAAATCTTTCTAGATCAGACAATGTGATTGTCTGGATTTGTTTCCACATTTTGGCTCTCATAGTTGAGGTATACCTATGATTACAATTACAGGCCTCTCTCCTCATCTTTTTAAGTGGGAGAACTTGCACAATTGGTGGCTGTCTAAATACTTTTTGCCCCACTGTATCATTTATAAATGTGGGCAGTATGTACAGGAGAGGAGTGTGGAGGATATGACAGTGGGAAATATGTACAGGAGAGGAGTGTGGACGGTATGATACTGAGCAGTATCTACGTGAGATGTGTGTGGAGGTTAAGACATTGAGCAGTATGTACAGGAGAGGAGTGTGGAGGATATGACAGTGAGCAGTATGTACAGGAGAGGAGTGTGGAGGGTATGACAGCTGGAACTATGTATAATAGAGGAGTTTATGAAAGTGGGCAGTATGTACAATAGAAAAGTGTGGAGGGTATGACAGTGGGCAATATGTGCAGGAGATGAGTGTGGACGGTATGATACTGAGCAGTATGTACAGGAGAAGAGTGTGGAGGATATGACAGTGAGCAGTATGTACAGGAGAGGAGTGTGGAGGGTATGACAGCCGACACTATGTACAATAGAGGAGTTTATGAAAGTGGGCAGTATGTACAGGATAGGAGTGTGGATGGTATGATACTGAGCAGTATGTACATGAGATGTGTGTGAAGGGTAAGAGAGTGAGCATTATATACAGAATAAGAGTGGAGAGGATATGACAGTGGGCAGTATGTACAGGAGAGGAGTGTGGAGGGTATGACAGTGGGCACTATGTATAGGAAAGGAGTGTGGAGGGTATGACAATGAGCAATATGTACAGGAGAGGAGTGTGGAGGGTATGACAGTGGGCACTATGTACAGGAGAGAAGTGTGGAGAGTAGGACAGTAAGCAGTATGTACAGGAGAGGAGTGTGGAGGGTATGACGGTGGGCACTATGTATAGGAGAGAAGTGTGGACGGTATGACCGTGGGTACTATGTATAGGAGAGGAGTATGGAGGGTATGACAATGAGCAGTATGTACAGGAGGGGAGTGTGGAGGTATGACAGTGGGGCACTATGTATAGGAGAGAAGTGTATGACAGTGGGCACTATGTACAAGTGTATGACAGTGGGCACTATGTACAGGAGAGGAGTGTGAAGGGTATGACAGTGAGCAGTATGTATAGGAGAGGAGTGTGGAGGGTACTACAGTGAACAGTATGTATAGGAGAGGAGTGTGGAGGGTATGACAGTGGGCACTATGTGTAGGAGAGGAGTGTGGAGGGTATGACAGTGAGCAGTATGTACAGGAGAGGAGTGTGGAGGGTACGACAGTGGGCACTATGTACAGGAGAGAAGTGTATGACAGTGGGCACTATGTACAAGTGTATGACAGTGGGCACTATGTACAGGAGAGGAGTGTGAAGGGTATGGCAGTGAGCAGTATGTACAGGAGAGAAGTGTGGAGAGTATGACAGTGGGCACTATGTACAGGTGAGGAGGATGAAAGAAGGGAAGGAAGGTAAAAAGTAAAGGTTTGTGGAAGGATAAGCAGAGACTAGCCATAGTCGATCTATGTATGGGCTAGCTGGTTTTACACAAGTCAACCTATTAACCGACTTGAGTACAACCAGCCTGTCTGGTTTTTCCCAAAACAATCAGTGCTGGCAACTATAGTTAGCAACACTGATCATTGTTTTCACAGGCAGAACACAATAACACTGCAGGAGTGATTCCCCCATCCACAGGTCAGCAGGTGAGAGGGTGTGTGGGGACAGGCTGGGGAGAGATACTAGTCAGTGGCTGGGTGGGCACTGGCTAGTATCAGAGCCAGATACACACAGGTTACATACGCCACGATCAAACAATAATTCTAGCACTAGACCTCCTCTGTAACTCTAAACATATGTAGCGGGTACTTACTTTCCCGCTGTAAGTTTTTGAATTTTTCGGTGACACCAGTGGTGTATCTCCGGAGGTCCACTGGGTGGCGCTGTCACTGTGGGCCGACGGACGGATACCGCTGTGTGCTGAGCTGACTTTTGTCCTCTCTGGGCAGCGGTATGGTGGGGCGGGAAACCCTGTCGTGCTTGCTGGGAGAAGGGATAAAAGGGGCCGGCCATCTTGGTCACGGGGGGTCGTTGGTCCCTGGCACCTTTAGCCTGCGGACGGAGTTCATGCTTGTCCTCTAGGCGGACTAGGCCTAGAGGACCACCGGAGATCGTGTTCCATCTCAGGCACCTTTAGCCTGAGGTGAGGTACTCGGACGGCGGTCCGGAGCTCAGTGCCCAACACTGAGTTCCGCGAGGGAAGGATCCTAGGGCACTCCGGAGATGGATGCCTGAATCCGAGGTGGGCGTAATGGACCGGGAAGAGCTCCTCATCTGAAGACCCGGTGTAGCATACTGCCGGTGACGGGTGAGCCTCTTTTCGGAGACCGTCCGGAAGGTGAATTTCCCTCGTGCGGAGACCATAACCCACTCTTTGGAGGAGAGTGGAGGATCGAACTTGTGTCTGGGCCTATTCGTACACACACCTCCTTTTCTGTTCTATAGCCAAGGGAGTCCATGTTATGTGCTAAATAAAGGAGTGTTGGACTTTAACGGTGTGTGGCTCAAGTTTCTGGCAGACGAGGTTCTTGGAGACTCTTGGAGGGAGGATCCGATGCACAATACAGGCCCGAAGGTAAAGGAAGGCATTGCTGATACCACTTATACATCTGTGGTAGAAGCCAGGCGTAGTGCACCCTCTCCCTCCCCTATCGTACCCCTAGACCAGAGACATAGCGAGCAGAACTTTAATAGAGGGGACTGAGAGAGGGGAGGAAGAGCCCACTACACGTGGGGGCTCGTCCAGGATGTGTGTTGTGCATCACTTGGAAGAAGGTGTCTGCCAGACAGAGTTAAGCGAATAGGCCAAAGTGCAGCCCTGCTTGAAAGTCGTGGACATGACTTCAAAAGGGGAAAGGCCCGCGCAGGAAGGGTGGTGAAAGGGGGAAAACTCAGCCGTGTGACGGACTACACGTGGGGGTTTTTAATTGCACTGCGCCACCAGACACAACCCCCTCCGCTTAGTTCGTGGGCGTGTCTCAACCTAGAAAGTGGAAAAGCCTGCGAACTGGAGCAAAGGGGAGGAGTCCAATACGTGTGACGGACTACACGTGGGACGTTGGCGCGAAAAACTCTGCAGTGTGAGATGGAACAGCAACAGGTCGCCATGTTTGGACCCGCCTCATGGATTCCGGTTCACCCGGCGACTACAACATTGACTGCTGCTGCTCCGATAACGGATACGGGGATCCGACTGAAGCCGAGGGGTGGATTCGCCCTGTACTCATGTATGGACGTTGAGGCCCTGGGCATGATTTGCCCTGGGTGTTCGGGACTGGTGTGTCTGTTGAAGCCGTTCGGATGTTGTGAGGCCTGTGGGGAGTTCACGTTTAAAGTGGATCCGGAGGTCGAGAGGCCGAAAACCATCTACCCAGGCTGGGCTTCAGGTACCGTCACTCAGAAGGGAGGAATCACGGCTGTGAGAGTCACCCCTGCGCACAATGCAGCGACCGCGGAGGAGGTCGTTAAACACCAACGGGAGAAATCCGAGGATGCTGACTCGGTCACCACTGTCTCACAGCATCCGCCACCGAAGAAAAGAACCAGCGTGGTAGCCCCGACCAGCGGTGGTGGTGGACCGTCTCGCATGCTTACGCCAGACCCAGAGGGATCCGTTGACGGGAGTTCCGGACGCCCCAGAAAAGGTCAAGGTAAGCCGGCAGAGAAAACTTGGTTTGAGGGAGGAGGTGTCGAGACGGCATGGCCTAGCAAGTCCCCGGAGTGTGGATGTTCTGTTTCCACACAGGGCTACATACCCGCGGAGGAGTGTGACACCTCTGACCTGGAATCTCTTTCTGATGCGGGAGATGATGCATTGATAGATGACTTGTTTGCCAAGAAGGGCTGGGACAAGGTACCGCTTGCTTCATTCCGTGGAAGTGGGAATTCACCTATGTCTGTAGGGGAGAGCACACCCAGAGTGGAGGCGTCAGCGCCAGAAGGAGAATCCTTTCCTCAACTTTTCCCTGCATCCCCGGCACCATTTGTATCTGACACTGGAGTCAAGAGACTGTTGTTGCGGCCCCCAATGCCCAGAATGGAGGCGGTCAAGGCACCTCGTCATCCAGATTCGGTTGTGTTGCCTGGTGAAGGGGAAAAAGCTACTATGCCTCCTTTGGCAAGATTACAGCGTTTGTTAAGTCAAAAGGTTGCAGCGGAGTACGGCTGGGAGTACCCTTACTTATCGAAGGACTTGTTATATGAGGTGGAAGTGTACCGGGAACGCTGGTACAATGACTTTGTGTGGACCCACCTCAAAGTTCCACACGCCCGCAGATACCTAACATGTTCTCCAAAGGCTTCACAGCACTTCAAAGACTGCAAGGCAGAATGGATGGTGGGAAGACACATCCACGCAGATAAACTAGTGATCAGACGCAAAGAAGGCGAAGATGTAGAGTACCATCTAGAGACTATGGATCAGCACTTGAAGCCACTGATTCTGCCACATCCCGTTTCTACCTTTAGGAGAGAAAGACTCCAATATTATCATGCTGCTGAACTTTCTGGGGAAATTGTGTTTTGTGTGCCCACAGAAAAGAAAAAAAAAAAGGGGAACTGTTCCTGTTTGTTTCTATCTTACTGCAAGGAGACCACAGACTCTGGGGTAGATAGAGTTAGAGAGAAAGGAGAAGAAGTTCCACGGTGCAGTTACCGCGAGGCTGTCACCAGATGGCAGTGTCGTGCAACGTTACAAACACTTCTCACGCATTCACTCTTTGGAGAAATAGGGATTTCTTTTAGGAGAAATTTATTTTTCTCATATACACGGATATATGTGTCAGGGTTTTTATGTTGAATTTTATTTCTTGTCCCTCTACAGGAGGACATCCTAGCAAGATTACATACTCTGAGGAGGTTTTTAGTTAGGATGGGGGGGGGGGGGGGGGAAAGTAAAATGTTGAAATGTGATTTCATGTTGAATGTGTTGTCTTTCACTCCTCTTTTATTACAGGGGCTCAGACACAACTTCTTTGTTAGGGGAGTTTCCAAAAAGTTTTTCTGTTTCAATTGTTAGTGGTTTCTGGACTGAATCATGTCAGTTGTTTAGGATGTGGTTTACTCCAGACACTGGGGACCAGTGTCAAATAACAGGGGGGAGTATGTAGTGGGTACTTACTTTCCCGCCGTAAGTTTTTGAATTTTTCGGTGACACCAGTGGTGTATCTCCAGAGGTCCACTGGGTGGTGCTGTCACTGTGGGCCGACGGACGGATACCGCTGTGTGCTGAGCTGACTTTTGTCCTCTCTGGGCAGCGGTATGGTGGGGCGGGGAACCCGCCGTGCTTGCTGGGAGAAGGGATAAAAGGGGCCGGCCATCTTGGTCACGGGGGGTCGTTGGTCCCTGGCACCTTTAGCCTGCGGACAGAGTTCGTGCTTGTCCTCTAGGCGGATTAGGCCTAGAGGACCACCGGAGATCGTGTTCCATCTCAGGCACCTTTAGCCTGAGGTGAGGTACTCGGACGGTGGTCCGGAGCTCAGTGCCCAACACTGAGTTCCGCGAGGGAAGGATCCTAGGGTACTCCGGAGATGGATGCCTGAATCCGAGGTGGGCGTAATGGACCGGGAAGAGCTCCTCATCTGAAGACCCGGTGTAGCATACTGCCGGTGACGGGTGAGCCTCTTGTCGGAGACCGTCCGGAAGGTGAATTTCCCTCGTGCGGAGACCATAACCCACTCTTTGGAGGAGAGTGGAGGATCGAACTTGTGTCTGGGCCTATTCGTACACACACCTCCTTTTCTGTTCTATAGCCAAGGGAGTCCATGTTATGTGCTAAATAAAGGAGTGTTGGACTTTAACGGTGTGTGGCTCAAGTTTCTGGCAGACGAGGTTCTTGGAGACTCTTGGAGGGAGGATCCGATGCACAATACAGGCCCGAAGGTAAAGGAAGGCATTGCTGATACCACTTATACATCTGTGGTGGAAGCCAGGCGTAGCGCACCCTCTCCCTCCCCTATCGTACCCCTAGACCAGAGACATAGCGAGCAGAACTTTAATAGAGGGGACTGGGAGAGGGGAGGAAGAGCCCGCTACACATGTAACCTGTAAAAAAATGTAACGCATCGCTTAGTATACAAAAAAAATCTTGCTAACTTTAGTGGGTTTTTTTATGAATGAAACTGTTTCTTTCCAAAAGAAAAACGTTTTAAAAATTGCTGCGCAAATACTGTGCAACATAAAAAGTTGCAAAGACCACCATTTTATTCCCTAGGGTGTCTGCTAAAACAATATACTGGTATATAATGTTTGAGGGTTCTGAGTAACTTTCTAGCAAATAAAAAAAAAGATGATTTTTACATGTAGGAGAGAAGTGTCAGAATTGGCCTGGGTGGCAAGGGCTTAATTACCATAAGTAATATACAAATAATTGTTATAAGCACTGTGAGCTCATCCTCTCAGTTTGCTGCAGAGTGTGTCAGCTTGTATTTAAACTGGTCGCTCAGTATGTAGCTTCTGACAGGCTGCGCAAGCAGCCCCCGTATCTCCGGAACCATGAATATTAGCAGCCCCATATTTTAACCAGTGGTGGGGTAGGCCTTCAGCTATTTGAGGTCTCAGTGTCCCCTGGTCACCGAGCTACAACCCTCAAAGTCAATCTTTTTTTTCTTTTTTTTTTTGGGCAAATGGGCCCATCTTGAGAAAGGGGCCTGGAGCTGCAGCTCCAATAGCCCCTATGTTAATCCGGCCCTGGTCAAGAGTAACCTCCTAGCACAAATCTCCCCCTCCACATTCCACCTTATAGTAAAATCCTCCCTCCCCCAAAATCTTCCTCCATTTTTTACCTTTTAAGGCCATCACTGCTCTGTTCAAGTAAACACAGGCAGGGACTACAATGCTGTAAGCAAAACACTTACAAGAAAGAATACCATGGATGACTGGGCTTCTAGGATGTAGCACTGGCTGGAATTGGCCCAATGTACACTCAAGGTATTGGTCGGCCCTGCCGCAAGTGCTGTATTAGAAAAGACCTTCAAAGCAGTGGGAGAAGCTGACTTTTTAAATGACTCAGGCCTGAACCACAGAGGACTGCAAAACACCCACTTTGGAATTAAGTTATAAAAGCAATACATTTTTTTTTATATCTGTTTAACTAAGAAGACCAAACACATTTCCCTCTTGTTCTCGCTGTTGCTGACATTAATTGATGTTTTGTGAGTTATTATGGAGAAGAGAATAAAAAGTGGAAATATAATTACAGTTCTGGGACTAAATACAAATTCAAAATAAATTCAGGCATTCAGTTATAAAATGCCATGCAGGAATATAATGAATTTGCATCTATGTGTAATGAATTTATCATTCATGTCCTATAGTCAACATACAGAATCAAATGGACAGCAAAATTACTTGTTTTTTAGTTTTTGGAGGATTCTTTAATAGCTGATGCTATCCTGTTTTAGCCTGGGATGCTATTTCAGACAATATCTCTTTGATTGCAATTTTTGCACAGAGCATGGGTTGCATATTTAATGATGGGCTTTAACAAAGGGGGAAGAATAGCACACTGGTTTCCAAATGTTGGTTGAATATTTCTTGGCAGTTCAATAAATACCAAAACATGGTACAGCACGGCTGAATGGGCACAGCACATTAAAGTTGTTGCAAACCTTTACATATACTCAGTAAAATGACTAGCCTCAGGTGATACACGAAAATTTAACAAATCCTCCCACACAAGTTGTACCTGTTTGTCTACGGCCCTCCACAACCATTCAAAGTACAAAACTTAAACAGCATTTCTTAGCTACAGCAGGCAGTGGCCAAGGATCTGATGTCACAAACTGCACAGAATGGACAGTTGAGTGTAATCTGAGACTTGATACCGTGAAATTATAATAATACCTGCGCTACCGTTTACCAAAAAAAAATGTATTTTGTGCAGGTGGCTGCTAACAGTAATATTTTCCTACACCTATGGATAAATTATTTGTAATAAACCTGTTCCACCTCCCCAAATGTATAAATACAAATTATCACCTTAAAAATAAACTATTGCAAGCCTCCTTAAAACACGTATGTGCAAATCACAAACCAAAAAAGTGCATGAATCATGTGCAAAATATGCAGATAATGCCTATTTCACATACAAAATAAATTCATATATGTTCATTTTCACGGTGCAAAAAAATGGTACTTAAAGTGGAAGTAAACCCTCCTATCATTTTCAGCCAAGAAAGTTGCCATCTTGGACTCTGTTTAATCTCCAACTGCCATAATGCTGCACGTGTGATCAGTTATGACACCAGCCATTGGATGGTTTGACAGTTTGGTTGAGAGCACAACCAATGTGACAGTTAGCATTTCCGGCACGCCGGAAATTTAACAGTTTTTTTAAACTTTTAAATCGATGCGTTTACTTCCACTTTAAAAGTCTCTTTACTATGAAGTGAAAGTCTTTGTGGAAGATATTTCTGTGTAAGTGGTAAGTGGTAAGTGGTAAGATATTTTTTCAGGTTTTTTTTTTTGAGAGCTATGATTTGCCTATGCTCTCACCTCAAAGGATGGACCCGCTATGAGGTTTAATGCGACTTCCCCTTGGGTAGGAACTGCCTTAAATCCTGTTCCGTTATGGTGCTTCTAGTAGTTTTTGTCACTCTTGGAATGGTCACAAATAGATGGGCGTGTGGCCCTTTAAAAGATTGTGTGCATCTCTTGCAATGGACAACAAAGGGGATCCCCATAGTGCAGTAAGCTTAAACAAAGGTATTTAAAACAGCGGGGCTGCGGCTCCCACGTCATTTCCGGTTTTGTCAATCTGTCAGTCTCCCGGTTTTGTGTGAATGCATGCTTGGTATTGGCCTGTTACCTGTTTTTATGGGTAATTTACCGTATATACTAGAGTATAAGCCGAGTTTTTCAGCCCTTTTTATAGGGCTGAAAGTATACCCCTCGGCTTATACTCGAGTCAGTACCTGAAAATCGTAAAATTCCGCGGCCGGCGTCCATTGTTTAAATCTAGCGCCTTTCTCCCTGTCCCTTCCGCGATAGGCGTTTCCAGCAAACACTTGTGTTGAGTGTTGCGCCTATCACGGAGTTCCTCTTGTCCGACGTCCGTGATTGGCGGAGCACTGAACACAGTGCCTGCTGGGAAACGGAGTCAGAGAATGAGAGGACCTCCGTGATAGGCGCAAAACTCAACACAGTGTAAGCTGGAAACGCCTATCACGGAAGGGACAGGGAGAACGGCGCGAGATTTGAACAATGGACGCTGGCCGCGGAATTACAAGATTTTGAGGTACACTGACTCGGGCACAGGGAGGCTGCAATGGACACAGTAAGGAGGCACAGTGAGGTGACAATGGGCACAGTGAGGTGAAAATGGGCAGTGAGGTGGCACAGTGAGATGGCAATGGGCACAGTAAGGGGGCACAGTGAGGTGGCAATGGGCAGTGAGGTGGCAATGTGCACAGTGAGGTGGCAAAGTGAGATGGCAATGGGCACAGTAAGGTTGGGCAATTGGCACAGTGAGGTGGCAATGGGCACATTTCCTCCCCTCGGCTTATACTCGAGTCGATACGTTTTCCCAGTTTTTTGTGGTAAAAGTATGTACCTCGGCTTATACTCGGGTCGGCTTATACTCGAGTATATACGGTAGGAAAGCACCAAATGTAAATAAAAGTGCATTTTTCTGCAACAAGGGCAACTAAGGGCAAATCCGAAGGCTACATCCTCTCACATATACTGATCAGCCATAACATTATTTTTTTTTCCAAATAATTTTATTGAAAAAATCAAACATGGTACATTGTACAGGTCATTTCATCATACATGGTACATCAACAGTGGTTGAAAGCATTCATAAGAAAACCTTTATTATCCAATGCATAGAACCCAGCATAAATCTTAATGTGTTGAGTCAGGTCTCACGTTATAGTGTCGAGTGTACTGCATGCGGGAGTTTACTTAGTATGCAGGTCAGAAATTCTATATTTCTTTAGATGTAACAGAGCGCAAGACCTCGGGGAGAGATATTGAGTATTGATACTCGGCTGGGAGTATCTGTGTTTAACTGCTCGATATAGTATTGCGTCATTCTCAGCCGTTTCGTTTAGGGGTTTGTGGCCTTATGGAGGTCAGTGTGATGTGTCAATCCAATAGGTAGGGGAAATGGCAGGGGGAAGGGGGTGGGGGGTGTTGACATGGGGATATGAGTAGATGGAGAAGCTTCTGGGAAATGGAGAGGGAAAGAGAGGGGGTGTAGGAGTAAAGTGTAGAGGAGGGGATGGGGGTGAAAGCCTATGGGAATGGTATTAGTGACCGTCTCTTGCTTCCCTCCCCGGGAATCTAGTCTTGTTTGGCCTGTTTTTTTTACGTTTGTGGGGAGGGGGCGGTCTTTCTAGTAATGGGGTCCAGTATTCCTATAGTAATTATAGGAGTTGTGTACATCTCTTCTAAGTCATTATTTCAGACTCTCTATTTTACAATTATTTAAGGTGTCAAAGCGTTTAGTCTGGAAAATTCTGTCGTTGTTTGGAAGTGTGTCCAGCATGCCCACTTGATTCCAAATTTCTTTGGAGTATCTCTTGTACTTTGGATCAGCTCTTCCATTTCAGCTATTTTTTTGATTCTTCCAAACCATTCCTTGAGTGATGGGATGGTTTGGGTTTTCCAATGAACGGGGACACATTGTTTTGTCGCATTGATCATATGCATCGCTAGTGATTTATGGTAGGAGTTGTGAGGTATGTGTGTGTGATGCAGGAGAAACTGAGTCGGGGATAATTTCAGGTCGTATGTTGTTACATGTGAGATAATGCGGTGTACTTCCTTAAATAAGATTTGGATGCGTGAACATGTCCACCATATGTGTAACAGTGTACCACTATCTTCATGACATCTCCAACAGGTCACTGGTATAGTGGGTTAGAATTTGTGGAGTAGAGTTGGGGTGCGATACCAACGAGATTGTATTTTGTAACCGTTCTCTTGTGACGATACGTTGATTGAGCCCTTGTGGATGTTTAGGTATATTTTTTCCCATTCCTCTGGTGTCAAGGGTGTGGACAGGTCCCTTTCCTAAGCTTTGCAAATTGCTGAATCACTAGGTTGATACAGCCATAACATTATGACCACCCACCTAATATTGAGTATGGCCCCCTTTTGCTAAAATAGTCCTGACCCGTTGAGGCATGGACACCAAAGTAACATCCACATGAATGGCAAGACCCAATGTTTCCCAGCAGAACATTGCCCAAAGCATCACACACTGCCTCTGCCAACTTGCCTTCTTATACCGCATCCTGGTGCCATCTCTTCCCCAGGTAGGTTACGCACACGCACCCGACCATCCACATGGTGTAAAAGATGTGATTCATCAGACCAAGCCACCTTCGTAGTCCAGTTCTGATGTTCATGTGATCATTGTAGAAGCTTTTGGCTGTGGACATGGGTGGGTCACCATGGGCTTCAGAGTCCCATACACAACAAACTGTGATGCCCATTTTGTTTCTGCTTTCACCACATCAGCTTCATGGACAACATGTTCACTTGCTGCCTAAGATGTCCCACCAATTTTCAGATGCCATTGTAACGAGATATTCCCTTTACCTGTCAGTGGTCATAATGGTATGGCTGATCGGTGTATGTCAATGTACCAAAATAATGGTGTCTACCTATGCTTAAATCTGATTGTTCAAAGTGACAAAACGTTTGGTCTAATCTAAGCAAAACTTGAGAGTAAAAAATTCCTTTTTGATCTCTTTATGTCCAGGTTAAAAATAAAAAGAAGAGATTAACCACTTCAGCCCCGGACCATTTGGCTACCCAAAGACCAGAGCACTTTTTGCGATTTGGCACTGCATCGCTTTAACTGACAATTATGCAGTCGTGCGATGTGGCTCCCAAACAAAATTGACGTCCTTTTTTCCCCACAAATAGAGCTTTCTTTTGGTGGTATTTGATCACCTCTGCGGTTTTTATTTTTGCGCTATAAACAAAAATAGAGCGACAATGTTGAAGAAAAAGCAATATTTTTTACTTTTTGCTATAATAAATATCCCCAAAAAATATCTATAAATAATTTTTTTCCTCATTTTAGGCCGATACGTATTCTTCTACATATTTTTGGTAAAAAAAAAAAATCGCAATAAGCGTTTATTGATTGGTTTGCACAAAAGTTATAGCGTCTACAAAATAGGGGATAGTTTTATGGCATTTTTGTTAATATTTTTTTTTTACTAGTAATGGTGGCGATCAGTGATTTTTATTGTGACTGCGACATTATGGAGGACACATCGGATACTTTTGACGTCAATTTGGGACCATTGTCATTGATACAGCGATCAGTGCTATAAAAATGCACTGATTACTGTAAAAATTACACTGGCAGTGAAGGGGTTACCCAGTAGGGGGCGCTGAAGGGGTTAAGTGTGTCCTAGGGATGTGTTCTAACTGTAGGGGGGATGGGCTACGTGTGACACGACACTGATCACCGCTCCCGATTACAGGGAGCTGTGATCAGTGTCCTGTCACTAGGAAGAATGGGGAAATGGTTGTTTATATTTCCCCGTTCTTCCTCTCCGTCAGACTCACGGAGCTCGCGGCGGGCCCACAATGCTGCATCTTAACCTCCCTGGCGGTATGATTCTGTCAGATTTTAGGTGCTGAAAGCGGTACAATTATTTTGCATGGAAATTTGGTGTTTTATATTTTGGGCTGCAATTCTTAGGAATAACTCACTTAAATCTGTCCAAACCAGAGTCTAGTAGACATCCCGGGTATGATAAAGTTTGAAACACGAAATCATAAATTATAATATAATAAATAACTATAAATAATTATAACAAATAATAATATAATAATAATAAAAAGTATTCAATAATGTAATCAAACCAAAAACACAGAAATTTGTTCAGTTGCAGAATTGTCGCTGTCATTAGATTTAGTGTTTGATGACGAATTTCCCCACAAATCGCTATCGCTCAATTCTGCAAGTGATTCTAATTCATTCTCGCTGTTTTTTAGCTGGTCTAAAAGCACTTTTGACGTCAACAGACATTTTTTGGTTGCTATGGACAATCTCCAGTTTCCAGGCAGAAAGAACAGTATTTATAATATAAAAGTGCATGCAGGACACTGGACAGACCACTAGGGATAAAGGGGATGTGTAATTTTTTCATACAGTACTGTACTCTGTAAGATTACAGTACTGTATGTATAGTGTGTTTTTTACTTTTTGAATGTGGCGCCGAGCTCCGTCCCCGTGCGTTGCAACGCTCGCAGGGAACGGAGCTCGGCACTCAGCACTGTGAATCGAGCGAGGAGACAGCTCGCAGACACAGCGGGGAGACATCACAGGATCCAGGGGACAAGGTAAGTAACTTTCCCTGGATACTGCTATGCGATCCCGAGTGTGGCTCGGGGTTACCGCTTTTGGTATGAAAAATTCACCCCGAGCCCGACTCGGGAATACCGCCAGGGAGGTTAAAGGGGACTTACCTGTATGCCCATATGCCCAGCCGAGCCATTGTGTCGACATATATCGTCGTGCGCTGGTCGGCATGTGCTTAAGAAGGCCAAAATATTTTCAGTCATTTAAATGCATATAGGGGGTTATTTACGAAAAAGCAAATCCACTTTGCAATACAAGTGCAAACTACAAGTGCAAAGTGCCCATGAAATTGCACTGAAAGTGCACTTGGAAGTGCAGTCGCTGTAAATCTGAGGGGTAGATCTGAAATGAGGGGAAGCTCTGCTGATTTTATTATCCAATCATGTGCAAGCTAAAATGCTGTTTTTTATTTTCCTTGCATGTCCCCCTCGAATCTACAGCGACTGCACTTTCAAGTGCACTTTCAGTGCAATTTCAAGTGCACTTTGCACTTGTAGTATAAAGTGGATTTGCCTTTCGTAAATAACCCCTTCAGTGTATTTTTTGATCCAATCCTTTGAGCATGCCTATTTGATCACATCCTTTTTTTTTGACATGTCATTAACCACTTCGCGCCCGGGCCATTGGCAAAAGACGCCTGCATTGCGGTGCTCAATTGCCGGGAGGACGTCCATGGACGTCCTCCTGTTTACTTCCGCGATGCGCACCGCCGTGGGTGCGCATCAGGGGAAAAGCTGTGCCCGCTGTGTCAGGCGGGTGCCGATGTGCGTGCCTGGCGGCCGCGATGTCCTCCAAGTACCTGCGATCGGCTGTCACAGAGCCAGGGACGTGGATCTCTGTGTGTAAACACAGAGATCCACGTCCTGTCAGGGAGAGAGGAGACTGATGCTGTGTCCCTTGTACATAGGGACACAGATCGGTAACCTCCCCCAGTCAGTCCTCGCCCCCTAGTGTTAACCCCTTCCCTGCCAGTCACATTTATACAGTAATCAGTGCATATTTATAGCACTGTTCGCTGTATAAATGTGAATGGTCCCAAAAATGTGTCAAAAGTGTCCGATGTGTTCGTCATAATGTCGCAGTCACAATAAAAATCGCAGATCGCCGCCATTACTAGTAAAAAAAAAAAAAATTCTCTCATAATTCTAGTCCCTATTTTGTAGGCGCTATAACTTTTGCGCAAACCAATCACTATACGCCTATTGCGATTTTGTTTTACCTAAAATATGTAGAAGAATACGTATCGGCCTAAACTGAGAAAAAAAAATTTGTTTTAAAAAAAAAAAATTGGGATATTTATTATAGCAAAAAGTTAAAAATATTGTGTTTTATTTCAAGATTGTCGCTCTATTTTTGTTTATAGCGCAAAAAAATTTAAACCGCAGAAATGATCAAATACCACCAAAAGAAAGCTATATTTGTGGGGAAAAAAGAACGTAAATTTTGTTTGGGAGCCACGTCGCATGACCGCGCAATTGTCATTCAAAGCGTGACAGTGCTGAAACCTGAAATTTCGCCTGGGCAGGAAGGGGGTTATGTGCCCAGTTGTCAAGTGGTTAAATGACCGTGCTATATAATTATTGCTTGAATCCAAAGTCAATTAATTGGTATTAAAAAAAGAAATTCCATCATTTGATGTTTTCCCATATTTTAGATAAAAAAATTTAAAGAAAATCCAGAAACACGAGTTGGTGATCAAAAAAAAAAATCTCAGATCTAATCAAGCAGCTCGATTTTATCCAAATTAAAATAAAATCTTGATGTACATGGCCAATATAAAGAAATAAAAATGAATCTGACAGTTTGACCTACCTCCTCCCCTAGATATATAACCTTTCTTTATATATAACACATGAATAGTTAACAACTGCTTGTGCAGTTAACCCTTTATTTACACCATAGCGTGCAAAATCCCTGAGAACGCAAACTGTAACCTGCAATCAATCAATGAGGATGCCTCAGGGAGGTGTGTATGGGCAGGAAGGCAGGTACTCAAGAGGCAGCAGCCACATCTTCTTGTTGCTAGGTAACTGGCACACACAGTCTGTACCGAATGATTTTCTTGAGCGGAACACATCTACCAGCATATACATGCCGTTGTGCTTGCCCTTTTCCACAGCCTAATAAATGGCAACATTATAAAAGCCTGCCATTGAGTTCCAAGAGCCCCTCACGTCCTCCACAAACACAAACCCATCCTCCTCCATTTTTCTTTTGTTCCCGTGAAGTTCTGTGAATTCTCCATGGTAACGATGGTAGCAACTGATCACGTGCACGGATAGAGTACATATACACAGGCAGTGGCTCAAGCAATGTATAGGGCTGCATGCTGAGCTTCCTCTGCATTTTTCCGCACCCAGTTGGGCGGCTTTCTAAAAACTGGAAATGGAAGGTTTGTGTTGTCCAGTGAAACTGGAAATTGAAGATATGAGTGATAGCAACCAATACAATATCTATATTCTTACAGCACGTGTAAGAAAATAAAAGCAAACACCTGTTTGGTTGCTATAGGCTTTTGTGCTCTAGTAAATCGGCTCACGATCAAACAAAAACATGATACATGTAGAAACATTGATATATGAGGGCTGATTTACTAAAGGTAAATAGGCTGTTCATTTTGCAAAGGGAATGTTCTCTTAGCTTAGTGAAATAGGTGAAGCGCTGCTGACTTCTATCATCCAATCATGTGAAAGCACAAATGCTGTTTTTTTACATACCGTATATACTCGAGTATAAGGCGACCCGAATATAAGCCGAGGCACCTAATTTTGCCACAAAAAAATGGGAAAACATATTGACTTGAGTATAAGCCTAGGGTGTCCATCTGCATGCCTCACTGTGTCCATGACTAGACTGACGTTTAACATGGGAGTCTATGGAAGGGGTGCCCAGCTTTGAAAAATCACTGCTCGCAGGCCGTAGGTCCCCCAGACAACAACCTTTCCACACCTGTAGAGGAGAAATGGGGCTACATGTGTGCCAAGTTTCGGGTCCAGGGAACCTAATACCTAGTACCGAGTCCCCAAAGTCGCCGGAGAAATGACCGTTTAACATGGGAGTCTATGGAAGGGGTGCCCGGCTTTGAAAAATCGGTGCTCCCCGGCCGTAGGTCCCCCAGACAACAAACTTTGCACACTTATAGAGGAAGAGTGGGGCTATATGTGTGCCAAGTTTGGGGTCCAGGGGACATGTGGCCTGCCGGTACCTGGTCCCCAAAGTCCGGGAGATCAGGCACAAAAAGGTGACTCGAGTATAAGCCGAGGGGGGCATTTTCAGCACACAAAAAATGTGCTGAAAAACTCGGCTTATACTCGAGTATATACAGTATATTTTTTTTTTTCTGGTGATTTGGGATTCTTTGCGAAGTGATTTTTTCACCACATTCACTAAGCAAAGTTAAAATCCCTGCAAAGTGAACAGCCTATTTGCCTTTGGTATATTAACACCATAGTGTTAAAGGCTGATTTGCAGGAAAACCGCTAAATACAGAGATGACGTACTTATCAATACCTATCAGAGAGCAGTTTTACCTGCCAAAGGTTTGCATTTTTGAGTCCTGAGATTTAGCCTAGATATTCAGCTGAACTCGCCCAATTTCAACCTGGCAATGCTTCAGGGGCGATTTGACAGACATCTGTGTGGGTTCCTGCATAGATGTCTATACAAATTTCCCCCCCGAAGTCGACCAAAAGTAGTACAGGAACTACTATCGGGAATCAGTGCGGCGCCGCAAAGTCAGCACTGCACCGATTCGGACGGTGCCATTACAGGCAATAGCTCCTGATTTGGCATGCGATTTGACATGTCAAATCGCATGCAAAATAGCTCCAATGTGAACCTGGGATTACTCACACTATAACCCCATCTGGCAGGGCAGGAGACCTGATTTTTTAATTTTTTTTTTCATAATATTTTTTTTAGGAACTTTTACAAACAGGTGAACACAGAGATGCAAATAAAAGCACATATCCGGAGTTACAACTCCAACACATTTGTAACAAAACAGTGTTCTCAAGAGTGTGACCCTGCCGGGTCTGACAAAAGGAGACCTGATTTTTCTCTTCTGCAGTAAGGTAAAGTCCTTGTTCTTGTCCCCCACCTGTGACTGAACAGTGACGTGAGAGCAGCAGATTGCCCTCTCCTTCTATCAGCATGCTACCTATACTGCAGCAAAACAAATTGGTTATTTGTGCTGCTTCTCCCTCTTCCAGTCTGAGCTCTGCTGAACAGGGACAGCAAGAGTATTATACCAGGTCAAATTCAGGTTTGCATGTAAAAAAAATAAAAATAAAATAAGAATTAAAGTCTGCAATACTTGCTGCTTTAACAGCCAGATGCCCACAAGGTCCCTTGTAGGTGCTTGCATTTTCTCCCCAGCTTTTTTCCAGTGCTGGTCTTCAGCCATCTTGATTGGTCAGTGCAGGATGATGTCTCTCCCACGCATGCACAGGAGTTCAGTCATCCCGGCACGCGGGTACTGTGCATGCGCAGCTCACTGTACATTTTAAGGAAGAATGCGAGCAGGCAGGTATGTTTATTTTGTGGCATTGCATTTTAATTTTAGACTTTAGTTCTGCTTCAACCAAAAAAGAGATGCATTAACCTGTGTCTTTTATATCTATCTTTAGGATTCATAATACGCTAATATTGCCAAGCTGTCATATGTGTATTACTACCACTGCATTCATGGGATGCACCCACATGTATATAAGCACATGCAGTCTTATTCTTGAGAAAAGAAATGCTTCAATATCTTGTATTACTGATCCTCCCACATCCATCTCTTCAGTATTCCTAATAAATGACAAGCAGGCAGAGACACACCTAAAATAAATGTGTCCTGATTATTAGACAAAATCCAGGCAGACACACTAGAGTGCACATGCAGCACACACTTTATCACCCTGATGGCTTTTGTGTGAAGTGCAGACTCTGCCTCTTTATTTGTCTCCTCCTCTGTCTGTCCCTTCTCTGGGTTCCTTCCCTCCATCACTCCAGGACAGCATCCCTCCTTCCTCTTCTCCCTTGTCTTGTCCTGGGTACCAATCCCACTAGAGTTAGAGTCTTCCAGTAGGGCATCTCTCCCATTGTCCCATAGAAAGGTGACTAGGGTTCCTACCATGTAGAAGAGTCCTTCTGTAAGGTGTCCAGAATTGCTCTTTTGTTACAGCGGGATACAGAGATTTTTGCAGACCCTCCCCCATGTGCTCTGTATTCATTCACAGGCATCCTTTGGGCTCCTTACTACTGTAGCTCAGCATCCTGCTCTACCTCTCTTTGTTCCTGGTCTCCCCTTAAAGTCGGTTTGATGTTTCCTTCTCTACCCTGCATCTCCCTCCCTTGACAGGTAAATATATTTTTAGCTAGCTCTCAAGATGTTGCTTGTGGATTTTGCTGGTTTGATTGCATGGAGTATATATTCAGGGCTGGGCTAATGATTTACCAGAATACTCATTGAATTAGAATATGCACACAGCAGTTGGCTATGTGTTCATGTAAAAGCATCTTCGACTACTATAATTCTCAGATATAACACTGATGGCATTATCCTTATGTCATTTCTCCATTTGCAGTTTATGGTGAGGCTCTATTGATTACTGTGAAATGCTATATTCCTTAGTAATATGCAGCTGCAATCAGCCCATATCATTAAGTGTGCTGAAATGCATCCCTTGCAGTAATTACATCTTTTGACAAGTTATACCACGCTGACAAATATTATGGCTGCAGTATTTATGGCATTTAAATAATAAAAAAAAAAAAGATACCAGTTGAGTTTATTTGTCTACATTATTTTTGCACATTCTTACTTGCTTGAGTGCAGGACTGGCTTTGTAACTACTAAACAGTATTAATATCACGTGTAAAACCACATGCGTCCTTATGTCTCTAGGTATCTGATATCTGAAGTGTTGTCATTCTTGCGTGTTGCAATTTTCTACCCATTTTTTTTTTCCGTTTTTAGTTGATTTTTCATTTAATTTTAAACATTTTTAATGTTTGGCTGTATACCAGAGTATTAAAGGTTCAAGGCAGTGGTCAGGGCGTCAATCATATACTCTTCAAGCATGTAGGAATTTATTGTATTGTACTATAGCTATCTTTCCACAGACTTCAGAAAATGAGGTTTTACCTGTCCAGTTAGGAACGCTATCTGCATGGAGTTGGTATGATTTCCCTGTGTTTGAGTAGGTTTATTCTGTCTGTTTCCTCCCCCAACCCAAATACATACTGACACATTCACTGGCATCTTACCAAACTGGCCCTAGAGAAGGTTTGCGTTTGCCTGTATGAGCTAGCTGCCTTAGGAAGCAGGAACTGATAAGAATTTTAGAACCAAATATGTTTTATAAACTATTACATACTGTCAAAATAAATGGGGAAAAATTTCTACTTTCACTAATAGAATGTTACAACATCCACTTTAAACATACTGTATTGCAGTAGCGAGAGAATGGTGCACCTAAAACATGGAGACTAACTGTTGAGTTCATGGCTTCTCCAGTGACCAATACCATTAACGACTTGCCAGACACGTTTATAGTTTAAAGATGAATTCCAGGTATGGATATTTTATACCTAAATACATGGGACCAAGGTAACTATGCTTATACCATACTTGCAGGATCCCTGTAGAAACCGGAAATCACTTTAGTAGGCACCACTGATCTTCACTAGCTTCAAGTGGCTACCCTGATGTTTACTAAACACAGGAGGTCTGTAGCTTGGCATGGGCACCATTCAGAGAATGCTTTGCATTTTCTCAACAAAAGCATAGAATTCTCTGATTGGATGATGTGAGGGTGATGATATCATGCTCTCCACCTCATCCAATCATAAATGCTTTGCATTTATTGAGAAAATGCGAAGAGATCTCAGACTGGCGTTTGTGGCTGCCCTCCTGTGTTTACAATGCAGCAGAGCAGCCGCTCAGCACAGGACTCAGCGGCAAGTGGGAGATCACTGGAGTAGCTGTGTCAACTTTAGTGATTTCCAACTTCTAGAGGAATCCCACAGATATAGTATATGCATAATCACATTGGTATAAGATGGTCCAATGTAACTATGTAAAAAATACCCAGAATTAGCGTTGCACTGATACCGATACCGGTATCGGTGCCAGTACTTGTACTCGCGCAAATGCTCCGAAACTGGAACCAATACCTTCAGACTCGGTTTTCATATGTTCAGGCTGGTTTGCAGTGCAACTTCAAAGCCCAGCCCGGTCCGGTGCGATTTTGTTCAGCCATTCAGGTGATTCCAATGCGAATTGTAGTGTATGAGATTAGAAATGGCACCTAAACTGGACTGAAATCGCACAGGACTCTTTTTCAAATCAGGCTGTAATAACGCAGTGAAACGCACATGAAAACTGATGTAAAACACATTTCTGCAAGTGAAATCTGTGCTGTTTTTCCATCAGTTTTCATGCACGTATGGTGTGAACGAGCCCTAAAAAACTGTCACATGACACTAAAAATAAGTATTGGTAATTGGTATCAGTAAGTACTTGAGAAAACGTATCAGTACTGGTACTTGGTCTTAAAAAACTGGTAACCGTGCAGCCCTACCCTTCTTTAACTATGATTACTGTAACTTACAATTGTATTGGTAAAGAAATTCTCTGATGCTTTAAGCTAAATTTTAACTATGTAAAATACGAAAAAAACAGAAAACTCTGAGTCCAATTTTAGCATGCTTTCTGCGAAAAATGGTTGCCAATTGTGATGCATTTACCATGCATTCAAATTGACTTGTACAGAGGAATAACAGTAATACATGTGATGAAATTCCAAATCCAATTGCATTCTACATCCAGGGGAACGGTTGTGAATTAAAGGAAAATGGGGGCTGTGACGGATCTCAGATACCCCAGGTGGGCACATCCGCCAGACCTGTGTCTCCTGTCCTCCAAACGCACCTGCAGCCTGCAGATTCGCCATAACCAGTCCTTAACCCCTCAATCACGAGACAATCCACACAGGTGTTGAAGGTTAAACATGCCAACACAGTTAAACACAGCAACAAGAGGGGGTGGATGGGAGAGAAGGGATGTAGCATTACATTACATTATCTCAATGCCAGCTTGTCCCCAAGTCTCTCAGTCTCTTCTGGGCCATAATCTGTGGGTAGGAGGCCAGCCCTCAGTCCCTTCCAAAACACACAGTGACAGTGGGTTCTGTCAGAGGGGCTACTGCTGCTGATTGATCTTTCTTTAGATTTCTCTTTAGAAGTTCCATGGTTGACATGGTACTCCTATGGCTTCAATACTATTTGAGTCACTGACTCCTGTGACAGATTTAATTTAAAGCCCAACTGAACCTTTAGTTTAAATCAGCTGAATAAATCAGATGTGCATTAAAACAAAAGGTGTGCAAAGTCTTAAAGTAGCCACAGATCTAAAAAGTCTGTCTCCTGCCAGCATGCTGTGGAGAAGGACCCTTGCTCTCTTGGTGGAAACAGTGGTCCCTCTTTAGAGGTCAGACACACTCCCTGCTGAGTCAGACCCAGAGCTCTCCAATAAGCATGGGATTTGGTGAATGCTCACTAATTTCTGACTTGTGTGGTGGGAGAGGAATGCCTTTTTCAAAGAGTCAGAAGACACCAGACGTTTATTTACACGGAAAGACAGTACAATACTTTCAGTAAAGTGTTAATAATAATAAAAAAAAAAATTGGATTTTTAACACAAAGTTTGATGACTCTTTTAAAAAGGCACTCCTTACCCACAAGAAATGCATGTTTGCTGAAGAGTCAGTATCCCAAATGGCCATTCCAGGATTCAGCAATCCTTATTTTGGACTGCTCAACCCGTGTTTCAGTTACTTGGCAAAACCTCAAGTAAGAAAAGAAAGAAAGAGTCCAGTGCCACCCTACAAATTCTGACGGTCAGGTTAACAATAGGCAAGAGGGAGATAATTTAGGAATCAGTACAATGAACTGAATCTTCAGAAGATGGAGAGGTTAACTAAAGCAAAATTGACAAATTTGGGCAAAGGTCCTCATTACTTCTGTTTTGATGACAAGAGAGCAGACATATGACACAGACCAAGTATATGGTGCCAAGCATTACTATGTGCATTACTATGTGCATATATGTGCACTGTCAACTCACCTTATACAGCAACTGTTACTTACTTCAACTCACTGTGAATCCGATTGTGGTCAGCCGTGCAAACATGATTAGACAAAAGA
This sequence comes from Rana muscosa, assembly GCA_029206835.1. Classification (NCBI taxonomy): domain Eukaryota; kingdom Metazoa; phylum Chordata; class Amphibia; order Anura; family Ranidae; genus Rana; species Rana muscosa. The sequence goes on from CM055116.1 coordinate 573,428,588, forward strand.
TCTTTTATAAACATTCATTACTGGATCATCTATGCTTGCATGTTTGTGCCCATGGTAGTGAGGGAGAGGAAGAAAGCTTATCTCAGCCTTAAAAAATCTAAACCAACTAATCAGTTATTTCCCAGAGAAGGCAATGTACAGTATGTAGAGGTGGGTGGGTTATGTATGTAATGTATAGAGAGCTGGGGTATGTATGGAAAGGCAGGGTATATATGTATGGGGTGGAGTATGTATGTAGGTATGTTGAGTTGAGTTGAGTTGAGAGGTATCTTAATATAGCGCGGTCTTACCCCGAAGGGTCCCGACGCGCATGGAGAGGTGGGGGGTATGTACTGTATGTATGGGGTTGGGTATACAGTGGGTACGGAAAGTATTCAGACCCCCTTAAATTTTCACTCTTTGTTATATTGCAGCCATTTGCTAAAATCATTTAAGTTAATTTTTTTCCTCAATGTACACACAGCATCCCATATTGAAAGAAAAACACATAATTGTTGAAATTTTTGCAGATTTATAAAAAAATAAAAACTGAAATATTACACGGTGTGTACATTAATGAGGAAAAAAAATGAACTTAAATGATTTTAGCAAATGGCTGCAATATAAGAAAGAGTGAAAAATTTGAGGGGGTCTGAATACTTTCCGTACCCACTGTGTATATAGATATACATGAAATGTATTGGAGAGGCAGACAAACCAAACCCAGAACAATTCTTTTTTTTTTTTCTGTGATCATCTTAAAGAAAACCCAGAAATGGAGAAATACGTAAGCTGCTATTGCCGATCTCTTCTTCTGAAAATGCTAGATGCCTGGCTGTCTTGCTAACTCAAGATCGTTGGTACGTAACTGCTCACTAAGTTACTGACCTAGAGCAAGTAAGAGGATCAGAAGTTCTGACTTCCCTTGCTGCATTTTTGTTCTGGATCAGTGACCTAAAAAAGTATGGAAGCATCAAACGAGCAGTACGGCCGCTATCATTTTTGAAGGTTAGCAATTGTAACCACATATTTCTGTCAGCACAAGTTTCCATTCAGCAAACAGCTGAGGTAGCACATAACAACAAGAAAAGAGACGCTTTCGGTCTTGTAGACTAAAATCCATCAAAAAATCTGTTTAAAAATAGACTAAAAGGAATTTAAACTTTGTAGAAAGATCCTTAACCAATTATGGACCTTGGGTTAATCCACAAAAACAGCAACAAAGTGCCTATGATGTACCTGGTTCACCCTGGTCTTCCTATCTGCTCTGAAGCTGTTGGAAATTGCCAATCCTGGCTGTCATTTTGACAGCCAAGTCCTGGTTTGTGCTGCAGGGATGCTGAAAATGGATTCTGTAGTAAAACAAAGCATGTAAACACTTTTTGCAGGTTAGAGCAACCTGGCAAGTGAAAAAAATCAGGTTTTCTTATATTTTAAAGTGTACCTATTTGACCCTTCAGTTAAAGCCAAACTCCAGGAACCCCTAAAAATTCTTCCTTGTATTGAGGCTATGCCTGCACTGCAATGGTTAACTGTTTTGTCTAGGGGGACTAAGTAAAAGCTCTGCCCTGCAGGCAGTGCATTACCCTATGATCGAGAGGGTTGGCCTGTCCCTCAACATTCTCACGTCCAATGCAGGGCTATGGACCCTGTATCGGTCTTGGTGACCCTAAGGTGCGGGTGCTTTGTAGAAAAGAGGCTTCTGAGTAGCAGCACAGAGAAGCCTGCAGGAGCGGAGGATCGGGTAAGTAAAACTGCTTTTCTAAATCCTTTAGACAGACATGAGCAGTTAACTCATGCAGCACAGCCCCACTGCAAAGGAGGATTTTTACCTTTCCTGGAGTTCAAATTTAACTCTAATCACTCCTAATTTACATCTTCCTCCCTTTCATTCCCTATAGTTTTTCTGATGAACTTTACTAATTTTATCAATGTTTTTTGTGGTGACGTGTTAAACCATTAAAAAAAATGTTATTCTAAATTAAATTATAGAATACAATTTGTAAATTTTGTCTACTTATAAATGTGTTTACACAATATTCACACAACAAGTTTTACTCAAGAATCAATATGATCGATATCTCCTCTCCAACAGTGGCGGCTGGTGCTCAAAATTTTTGGGGGGCGCAAACAAACTGAAAAAAAAATAATCAATTGCCGCCACTGTGCCCATTAAACGCAGCCACTGTGCCCAAATGCCACCAGTTTGCCCCCTCAAATACAGCCAGTTTGTTTCCATATACAGCCAGTTTGTCCCCATATACAGCCAGTGTGCCCCCATATATATATAACCAGTGTGCCCCCATATATACAGCCAGTGTGCCCCCCATATACAGCCAGTGTGCCCCCATATACAGCCAGTGTGCTCCCATATACAACCAGTTTGTCCCCATATATAGCCAGTTTGTCCCCATATATAGCCAGTGTGCCCCCATATACAGCCAGTGTGCCCCCATATACAGCCAGTGTGCCCCCATATATATAGCCAGTGTGCCCCCATATACAGCCAGTTTGTCCCCATATATATAGCCAGTGTGCCCCCATATACAGCCAGTTTGTCCCCATATATATAGCCAGTGTGCCCCCATATACAGCCAGTTTGTCCCCATATATATAGCCAGTGTGCCCCCATATACAGCCAGTGTGCGCCCATATATATAGCCAGTGTGCCCCCATATACAGCCAGTTTGTCCCCATATACAGCCAGTTTGTTCCCATATATATAGCCAGTGCCCCTCCATATTCAGCCAGTTTGTCTCCCATATACAGCCAAATCCCCCCAAATGCAGCCAGTTAGTCCCCCATATACAGCCAGTTCCCCCCAAATGCAGCCAGTTTGTCCCCCATATACAGCCAGTTCCCCCCAAATGCAGCCAGTTTGTCCCCCATATACAGCCAGTTCCCCCCAAATGCAGCCAGTTTGTCCCCCATATACAGCCAGTTCCCCCCAAATGCAGCCAGCGTGTCCCCCATATACAGCCAGTTCCCCCCAAATGCAGCCTGTCCCCCCCCCCAGCCCTGCACTTACCTTCCTCGGTCCGCGCTGTCCTCGATGTGTTCTCCTGCCCTCGATGTCGCTTCAGCCAATCAGGTTACCGATAACCAGATCCGGTGAACCTGATTGGCTGAAACCACCACACAGTCTTCTTCCAGGAACGCACCCCCGTGCGTACCTGGGAGGAGTTTTTGGAAGCCGAATACAGCGTGAGAGCTGTATTCGGAAAGCCTATCAGAGCCGCTGGCTCTGATAGGCACTTCCAAGTTACACCCACCGCCGGCCGCCGCTCTAATTCATATGGCCGGCGCTCACCAGGAGGCCGGCCATATGAATAGTGGGCAGCGCGGCAGCGGCGAAAATACACAGATTCATGCAATGCATGAATCTGTGTATTGTCTTTCAGTGGCGGTGCGGGAGCGAGAGGGGGTGGCGCTCCGGCGCCCTCTATGGACGCACCGCCACTGCTCTCCAATATTCCAGGAAATCCTGCTACATCGATCTTTTCAAGGGAAGCTCCTTCCTACAGATCACAAGAACAACACTACACTTGACTAGGACAGGTAGTAGCTGCTGTCCTGAAAGACTTCCTGGAAACCAAGTTTTTGTAAGCCTAACTTGACTTTTCCCAAATCATCTTCCAGGACAACATCTAAAAGATTAAACAAGAACTTACCATTTAGGGGGATCACAGCCTGCAAGACCCTCCTGCCAAAAGACTGGTCACACTAGCTGACAAGAGGTCCAACCTGTAGTGGCAGCAGTGTAGCCAACCCCCTGAAGTGAAATTTACTGGCAAGGATGCCAAAATTTCTGAACGGCACCAATTTCTTACTGGCAAAAATAATGAAGATTACTGGCAGAGCCGCATTTTTTACTGACACTGCAAAAAAGTACCTAAAATTACTGTTTTTAGTGCTAAACAGTGCAAATATCAATATTTCAACTATAAACACACAGCTAATGCTAATATCAATGTGTGTTTAAGTTAAACAAAAGTAAAAAAACATATTTCTCAATTCACATGAAGGTTAGGATACTATAACCCAGCCAGCACAGAGTTCCCTCTTACATCAGAGTCTGCAGGATGCCCCCTTACAGTGCAAGGGAACTCTTATGTAAAGGGGAACGCTGCAGATCATGATGTAAGGGGAAACTCTGATGTGGAGGGGGCTCTGGTGAATAGAGACCACCTTCCACAGAGCGAATACACTAAGGTAAGGGGGGGGTACTAATATAAGGGGGAAACCTTTATATCAGTGCCCCCTTACATTATTGTATTCATTCACCTCCTTATATCAGTGCCCCCCCCCTCAGAATGGCCTGGCGGCGCTGTCACTGACCTCCTCTCAGGTGCACAGTGTGGGGCTCAATCAGACGGCTCCAGCTTGGTGGCTCTGATCTCCTCTCCCCAGTCCACACGTCTGTTTCTTCCTGGGCCGTAACCCCCATCCCGGCGGCACTCCCACTCTTGACTCCTTTCTAGGATCCCCTCAGAGACTGTAGACATGACAAGAGATGGTCAGAGGCTGCGGACACACGATACAGGAGGGGGACAGAGACTGCAGACACACTACAGGAGGGGGACAGAGGCTGCGGACACACTACAGGAGGGGGACAGAGGCTGCGGACACACTACAGGAGGGGGACAGAGGCTGCGGACACACACTACAGGAGGGAGACAGAGGCTGCGGACATACTACAGGAGGGGGACAGAGGCTGCGGACATACTACAGGAGGGGGACAGAGGCTGCGGACATACTACAGGAGGGGGACAGAGGCTGCGGACATACTACAGGAGGGGGACAGAGGCTGCGGACATACTACAGGAGGGGGACAGAGGCTGCGGACATACTACAGGAGGGGGACAGAGGCTGCGGACATACTACAGGAGGGGGACAGAGGCTGCGGACATACTACAGGAGGGGGACAGAGGCTGCGGACATACTACAGGAGGGGGACAGAGGCTGCGGACATACTACAGGAGGGGGACAGAGGCTGCGGACATACTACAGGAGGGGGACAGAGGCTGCGGACATACTACAGGAGGGGGACAGAGGCTGCGGACACACTACAGGAGGGGGACAGAGGCTGCGGACATACTACAGGAGGGCCACAGAGGCTGCGGACACACTACAGGAGGGGGACAGAGGCTGCGGACACACTACAGGAGGGGGACAGAGGCTGCGGACACACTAAAGGAGGGGGACAGAGGCTGCGGACACACTAAAGGAGGGGGACAGAGGCTGCGGACACACTACAGGAGGGGGACAGAGGCTGCGAACACACTACAGGAGGGGGACAGAGGCTGCGGACACACTACAGGAGGGGGACAGAGGCTGCGAACATACTACAGGAGGGGGACAGAGGCTGCGGACATACTACAGGAGGGGGACAGAGGCTGCGGACACACTACAGGAGGGGGACAGAGGCTGCGGACATACTACAGGAGGGGGACAGAGGCTGCGGACATACTACAGGAGGGGGACAGAGGCTGCGGACATACTCAGGAGGGGGACAGAGGATGCGGACATACTACAGGAGGGGGACAGAGGCTGCGGACATACTACAGGAGGGGGACAGAGGCTGCGGACATACTACAGGAGGGGGACAGAGGCTGCGGACATACTACAGGAGGTGCTGGTGGAGACAGGCTGTGGACATGATGGTGCCCTCCTCACCCCCTCACAGTAGCCTCCTCCTCTGTCCACCACCATATTACTTCTCCACATCATCAGTGTGCTGTGTCCTCCTCCTGTGCCCCTTTCACCACTCCACAGGTCAGGGCAGCACTGTGCTGCCCTGACCTGTGAAGAGGTGAAAGGGACACAGGAACCAGAGGAGGACACAGCACACTGATGACACTGTCCCCTTGTATCCCCCCAGTTTCACTGACCTCGAGTCCATTCTCCTCACCCCTGGCTGGGCCCTGTCAGTGCTCCGAGTCCTCCACCGGCCACCTATGATGAGTGCATGGCATGCACTCACTGCAGGTGTCCCGCCACTGCCGCCAGCCGCTGTGGCCTTTTCAAAAATGGCGCCAGCGGCGCCATCACGTTACTGAGCTCGGCCGGCGCATTCGGAACGGCGCATGCGCAGTTGTATGGCCGGCTCGCGGCCATCTTTTTTATGGGCGCCGGTGCCCATAAACGGACTTTAACGTACAGCCCGAAAAAGGGGTTAAATCACGGGCTGTACGTAAAAAGACGTACGGTTGGCAACACTGAGTGGCAGCAGAAGGCTGTACAGCTTCACATCGCTACCTTGAAAAATCTGTTCTGGGGCGGCACCAGCCCTTTCAGCCCAGGTAGATGCCAAAGCTCAAGTGGAATGTGTATGAACCCCCACTTGGTGATCCAGATTCATACGATTATATGATTCCCTAATAGCTGTCCTTAACCATCTGGCTATAGAATTCTTTGAAGACCTTTGGATCTTCTTGACACCAGCGAGCAACACATAGGGGTTGATTTACAAAAATTGGAGAGTTCAAAATCTGGTGCAGATGTGCATGGTAGCCAATCAGCTTCTAACTTCAGCTTGTTCAATTAAGCTTTGACAAAAAAACCTGGAAGCTGATTGGTTTCTATGCACAGCTGCACCAGATTTTGCACTCTCCAGTTTTAGTAAATAAACCCCATAGAGAGAATATGTTTTCCAGTTACCTCCAGGTAATGTAACACACAGGCCCGGATTTACTCCCTTTGCCACCCCAAGGCCGGGTCATCCCTTTGCCGCCCCAATGCCGCAGATTGAGAAGCTCGGGGGGGGGGGGGTTGCTCTGCAGCGGAGGTTGAGAGGGGGGGTGCTGCCTTAGGCCTGGGGGCAAGTCCAGTCAGGTGGCAATGGGAAAGTGATGGATTGAGGAAAACAGTCTAAGATAAGATTTTTCATGATCACAAGAGTGGGGGGGAGGACAATGTGGCCCTCCAGGGGCTGACTGGCATCTTTTGGTACATTATGTTATGTACATTATTATGTAAGCATCAGAGTCTGCACAGAGCCCCCCCTTACATCAGAGTCTGCACAGAGCAGCCCTCCCTTACATCAGAGTCTGCACAGAGGCCCCCCTTACATCAGAGTCCGCACAGAGGCCCCCTTACATCAGAGTCCGCACAGAGCCCCCCCTTACATCAGAGTCTGCACAGAGCCCTCCCTTACATCAGAGTCTGCACAGAGCCCTCCCTTACATCAGAGTCCGCACAGAGGCCCCCCTTACATCAGAGTCCGCACAGAGGCCCCCTTACATCAGAGTCCGCACAGAGCCCCCCCTTACATCAGAGTCTGCACAGAGCCCTCCCTTACATCAGAGTCTGCACAGAGCCCTCCCTTACATCAGAGTCCGCACAGAGGCCCCCCTTACATCAGAGTCCGCACAGAGGCCCCCCTTACATCAGAGTCCGCACAGAGCCCCCCCTTACATCAGAGTCTGCACAGAGCCCTCCCTTACATCAGAGTCCGCACAGAGGCCCCCCTTACATCAGAGTCCGCACAGAGGCCCCCCTTACATCAGAGTCCGCACAGAGGCCCCCCTTACATTAGAGTCTGCACAGAGCCCTCCCTTACATCAGAGTCCGCACAGAGGCCCCCCTTACATCAGAGTCCGCACAGAGGCCCCCCTTACATCAGAGTCCGAACAGAGGCCCCCTCTTACATCAGAGTCTGCTCAGAGGCCCCCTCTTACATCAGAGTCCACATGCGCAGCTGAGCTTACATTCCATGGATTGCTGTGAGCAAGCAGGTAGGTGTATTTTATTGTAGCAGATAAATTGCATGTCTCTTCTGCAATAAAAAAAGCCCGCCTGCTCGCAGCATGTAATGACAGGACTTTTGTTCCACTTTAACCACCTCGCGCCCGCCGTACGACTATATACGGCCGCAAGGTGGTTGTTAAATGCCGGGAGGCCGTTATTATACGGCCTCCGCTACTTTGGCCACTGGGGGGTGCGCGAGCGCCACCGGCGGCGCGCACGTGCCTGGAGCGTCACTGCAATGCCGATGCGCGTGCCTGGCGGCCGCGATGTCCGCCAGGCACCCGCAATCGGCTGTTACAGAGGCAGGACGTGGATCTCTGTGTGTAAACACAGAGATCCATGTCCTGTCAGGGAGAGAGGAGACCGATGCTGTGTCCCTTGTACATAGGGACACAGATCGGTCTCCTCCCCCAGTCACTCCTCTCCCCCCCACAGTAACAATCACTCCAGGGAACACATTTAACCCCTTCCTCGCCCCCTAGTGTTAACCCCTTCCCTGCCAGTCACATTTATACAGTAATCAGTGCATATTTATAGCACTGTTCGCTGTATAAATGTGACTGGTCCCAAAATAGTGTCAAAAGTGTCCGATGTGTCCGCCATAATGTCCCAGTCACAAAAAAAATCACTGATCGCCGCCATTACTAATAATTTTTTTTTTATATAAAATTGCCATAAAACTACCCCCTATTTTGTAAACGCTATAATTTTTGCGTAAACCAATCAATAAACGGCGATTGCAATTTTTTTTTACCAAAAATATGTAGAAGAATACGTATCGGCCTAAACTGAGGAAAAAAACAATTTTTTCAAAAAAATTGGCATATTTATTATAGCAAAAATCAAAAAATATTGCTTTTTTTTCAAAATTGTCGCTCTATTTTTGTTTATAGCGCAAAAAATTAAAACCGCCGAGGTGATCAAATACCACCAAAAGAAAGCTCTATTTGTGCGAAAAAAAGGACGACAATTTTGTTTGGGAGCCACGCCGCACGACCGCGCAATTGTCATTCAAAGCGTGACAGTGCTGAAAGCTGAAATTTCGCCTGGGCAGGAAGGGGGTTATGTGCCCAGTAAGGAAGTAGTTAAGACACACAAACTTTGGGACAAACAATTATTTAAAAAACGCAATGTAACATACTTTTCTGCAACCCAAAAGCTAATTTGCATTTGTAAGAGAAGGGGGGGGGGGGAGAGGAAGCTGAAAGTCTGCTTTAATATTCAACAAGCTTTTTTGCAAGTAGTGCAAACTCACAAAGCCAGAATGTAGGAACAGACCCTCTCCTACTCCTTTAATGTGCTTCTCCCCGACAGGGGCTTAAAGTGGCCACACACTACACAATCTGATTGTACAATCTTTAAATAAAATATGCAGGCCCTTACACTAAGGTGACCAGATTTTTTAAATGAAATCCGGGGACATATTTTTTTTTTTTTACTAGTAATAGTGGCAATCAACGACTCTCTGCCCATCGCCACCGCCGCCCGCTTCACATCCTGTCAAGTCTTACTCTCAGGTCTCCGGCTAGGAGTGGGGTGGGGAGCAGAGGAAGATCACTCCGCCAGGGAAGGCAAGGAGATAAGCAGGCAGGCGGCTGGCCGGGACTTGAGCCAAGGCAGAAGAACATGCGAGTGGCGCTGAATGGGCATGACCCCGAAACTGACAAAATTTTCCCTCCGCTCCGACCAGCACATGATCATCAGAAAGGGGCACAGATAATGGAAAAAAAATACACCCACCCCTAAGCTAGTAGGAGCGGCGCAGTGGGGGTGTGTAATTCAGAATTATTTTTTTTTATTCTGCACTGACTGTCTTTGAAATTGCCCCAGCCCCTGTTCAAATCCAATCCGGGGACAAAACCGGGGACAGACTTGGTCCGGGGACAGTGTCCTCAATCCGGGGACTGTCCCCTGAAACCGGGGACGTCTGGTCACCCTACCTTACACTATATAATTGTTGGCAGATCAAAAGCTGATTGTACAAGAAGACTGTGTAGTGTATGGTCACCTTAAGGCTGCTTTCACACTGAGGCGCTTTGCAGGCGCTATAGCGCCAAAAATAGCGCCTGTAAAGAGCCTCTCCTCTCACTCCAATTTGAAAGTCCGAGAGCTTTCACATTGGAGTGGTGCGCTGGCAGGACGGTAAAAAAAGTCCTGCAAGCCGCATCTTTGAGGCGCTATAGGAGCGGTGTGTACACTGCTCCTAAAGTGCCCCTGCCCATTGAAATCAATGGACAGTGCTGCTGAACCACTTGCAAAGTGGCGATTTGTGGGCGATTTTAACCCTTTTTCAGCTGCTAGCGGGGTTAAAAGCGCCCTGCTAGCGGTTAAAAAGCGTCGCAACGCCCCCAACGCCTCGGTGTGAAAGTAGCCATTGTCCTGACCTGTGAGCTTGAAACACTTTCATTACAGTTTGTTGACCATTGCAGTCAGTTTGCATGTATATTGTATAGTGAGCCCAGTGACTGTTGTCAGAGTAAAATATGTCCTACATCAGTAACTAAAAAAAAAAAAAAAACGTCATTGCTGTAACTAAAGTAAATCCCATTGTTGGTGTCAGATCCTCCTCTCCCTTGCAGTCTTCCATTCAAAGCTGACCACATTGATGGGGGCTAAGAGGCTGTATCACTATGGAGTAGAGTTGCCACCTCATCCCGTTAAACCCGAACACATATGAATTACACAGGTTCTGAGGCTAATTTATTGCACATACGGCACCAAGTGAGTTTAATTACCACCTTAATCAGCCACAGAACTTGTGTAATTAATATGTGTTCGGGTTTAAAGGGATGAGGTGGCAACCCTACTATGGAGTCTGTATACAGAAGGGGGATGATGTGTATCACTGCAATAATGCCACAAAACTACACCTTTGCAGACACATAGCAATACAGATCCCCAGACATTTCTATGCAGCCACCCCTCCTCTCCCCCTTCACATTAGGCATTTGCATAACCACACATGGAAACAGACCTCCTGAACTTCCATGCAGACTCTGTCATGCTACACACGGGGAAGGGGGCGTGGCTGAGCTGAGGCTGAGGGGGGAGTGTCCCTCTTTCTTCAGTGAGTACAGACACAAGGGAGGAGTGTTCAGGGGACCCCCAGCGGCGGTGAGTGGAAATACACAGCAGCTCCACGGACTGACATGATCTCACCTCTCCCTCCTCCTCTCTCCTCTGCAGCGGGGAAGAAGGGGGTTGCCGCGCCGCCGCCCCTGCATCCACTGCCGCCCCAAGGCCTGGCCTCGGTGGCCTTTTGGGGAATCCGGCTCTGGTAACACGTGATTTTTTTTTCTCTATTGCAAACTCAATTAGGATAGACTGTAGGAAGAATAATGTCCTGAAAACGATGGTAGAAGAGCAATGATATGCAAAAACTCTGGATCTGTCTTCAATACAGTTTGGTCTGGGAAGACTGGCAGAAAAAGCTCCCTTATAAACAAAGTTTGCAACTCAATCTGGGGAGCCAAAGTCAATGCCACCAGAACAATAGTCCTAAGTGTGAGGACTTTTACGTTTCCAGAATCAAAAAGTTCCTTGGTCAAAGCCTGTGGAACCACAGAGAGGTCCCGCTTAGGAAATCCTCTAATGCCGCGTACACACGATCGGTTTTTCTGATGAAAAAAGACATCGGTGTAAAAAAATTGAAAATGTTTTAAATTTTACCGATGGGAAAAAAAAACGATAGCAAATTCTGATCGTCTGTGGGGAACTCCATCGGAGAAAAATCCACGCATGCTCAGACTAAATTACAAGACGGAAGCGCTCGTTCTGGTAAAACTAGCGTTCCTAATGGAGAGAGCACATTCGTCATGCTGTAATGGACTGAAAAGCACGGAGACTGAAAAGTGCAAATCGGCTAACACCAAACTTTTACTAACACGCGGTAACACGAAATCAGCAAAAGCAGCCCAAAGGTTGGCGCCGTTGGATTTGAACTTCCCCTTTATAGTGCCGTCGTACGTGTTGTACGTCACAGCGTTTTGGACAGTCGGAATTTTGTCTGACGGTGTGTAGGCAAGACTGATGAAAGTCAGCTTCATCGGAATTCCGATGGAAAAATTCATCGGATTTTATTCCATTGGAAATCCGATGGTGTGTACAGGGCATTGGAGGCACCATCTAGCTAGTGCATAAAAAAAATTGATACCCAAAGGTTCCTTGGCAAAAGATTTTCTTTAAAACACTCAAAGCTGCTATCTGCACCTTTAGCATGCTAATGGATATTCCCTTGTAAGCTCCATCCTGCAAAAATTCCAAAACTGAAGCTTTATTGTCATCATGATATGAAAATTCTCCACATTTTGCCAAAATGGCTCTGGTTACCCTCTTGGGACTCCTGAGAACAAGGTAAGAGAACCACACTATGAGGACAAGCCTGAAAGAGTGCAGTTCTGTGGGGAGGAGCCTCCTTGTGTAGCAGTTTTTCCTGAAAGATGATTAGGGAAAATAGCTTTGGTCTTTAACCACTTAAGCCCCGGACCATTTGGTAGCTAGAGGACCAGAGGTGATTTCAGAATTTTGCACTGTGCTGCTATAACTGTAAATTGTGCGGACATGCAATGTTGTACCCAAACGAAATTTGCGTCCTTTTCTTCCCACAAATAGAGCTTTCTTTTAATGGTATTTTATTGCCTCTGCGATTTTTATTTTTTGCGATATAAACGGAAATAGACCGAAAATTTTGAAAAAAAATTATATTTTCTACTTTTTGTTATAAGAGAAATTGAATAAACTCAATTTTAGTCATACATTTAGGCCAAAATGTATTCAGCCAGATGTCTTTAGTAAAAAAAAATGTCAATAAGCGTATATTTATTGGTTTGCGCAAAAGTTATAGCGTCTACAAACTAGGGTACATTTTCTGGAATTTACACAGCTTTTAGTTTATGACTGCCTATCTCATTTCTTGAGGTGCTAAAATGGCAGGGCAGTACAAAACCCCCCCAAATGACCCCCTTTTGGAAAGTAGACATCCCAAGGAAATTGCTGAGAGGCATGTTGAGCCCATTGAATATTTTTTTTTTTGTCTCAAGTGATTGAATAATGACTAAAAAAAAAAAAAATCTACAAAAAGTTGTCACTAAATGATATATTGCTCACACATGCCATGGTTATATGTGAAATTGCACCCTAAAATACATTTTGCTGCTTCTCCTTAGAACGGGGATACCACATGTGTGGGACTTTTTAGGAGCCTAGCCGCGTACGGGACCCCGAAAACCAAGCACCGCCTTCAGGATTTCTAGGCACAAATTTTTGATTTCACTCCTCACTACCTATCACAGTTTCGAAGGCCATAAAATGCCAAAATAGCACAAAACCCCCCCAAATGATCCCATTTTGGAAAGTAGACACCCCAAGCTATTTGCTGAGAGGCATGGTGAGTATTTTACAGCTCTCATTTGTTTTTGAAAATGAAGAAAGAAAATATATATATTTTTTTTTTTTTTCAATTTTCAAAACTTTGTGACAAAAAGCGAGATCTGCAAAATACTCACCATACCTCTCAGCAAATAGCTTGGGGTGTCTACTTTCCAAAATGGGGTCATTTGGGGGGGTTTTGTGCCATCTGGGCATTCCACGGCCTCCGAAACTGTGATAGGCAGTGAGAAGTGAAATCAAAAATTTACACCCTTAGAAAGCCTGAAGGCGGTGCTTGGTTTTTGGGGTCCCGTACGCGGCTAGGCTCCCAAAAAGTCTCACATGTGGTATCCCCGTACTCAGGAGAAGCAGCAGAATGTATTTTGGGGGTGTAATTCCACATATACCCATGGCATGTTTGAGCAATATATCATTTAGTGACAACTTTGTGCAAAAAAACAAAAAAAATCATTTTCTTTTTTCCGCAACTTGTGTCAACATATAAAATATTCCATGGACTCGACATGCCTCTCAGTATATAGCTTGGGGTGTCTACTTTCCAAAATGGGGTCATTTGGGGGGGTTTTGAACTGTTCTGGCATTTTATACACAACATTAGGAAGCTTACATCCACTCTTCTAACCACTTGAAGACAAAGCCCTTTTTGACACTTTTTGTTTACATGAAAACATATTTTTTTTTTGCAAGAAAATTATGTTGAACCCCCAAACATTATATATATTTTTAAAGCAAAGGCCCTACAGATTAAAATGGTGGGTGTTGCATTTTTTTTTCTACACAGTATTTGCGCAGCGATTTTTCAAACGCATTTTTTTGGGAAAAAATACACTTTTTAAAATTTTAATGCACTAAAACACACTATATTGCCCAAATGTTTGATGAAATAAAAAAGATGATCTTAGGCCGAGTACATAGATACCAAACACGACATGCTTTAAAATTTTGCACGAAAGCAGCATTGGCGACAAACTACATACATTTTTAAAAGCCTTTAAAAGCCTTTACAGGTTACCCCGTTAGATTTACAGAGGAGGTCTACTGCTAAAATTACTGCCCTCGATCTGACCTTTGCGGTGATACCTCACATGCATGGTGCAATTGCTGTTTACATATGACGCCAGACCGACGCTTGCGTTCACCATTGGGCAAGAGCAGGGCAGGACAGGGGTGCTTTTTTTTTTTTTTTTTTATTATTAATTTTGCTTTTTTATTTTATTTTTAAATTGTTCCTTCCATATTTTTTTTATTTTTATCATTTTTATTGTTATCTCAGGGAATGTAAATATACATACCAGTACGTTGCTGGTCCTTGTTGGACATGTATTGTAATCTTTTTTTTTCATGCAGCCTGTTGGCTAAACGAAAAAAAGAGATTGATCGGTGGGTATGCCCACCATTAGGATACCTCCCTTCATCCACCCACTTCTAATGATGGGCATACATGCACCATTTATATATGCCGAAGCATGGGGGTATCCTCCCGCAAAAAAGTTATGCCGCACACACATGGTCGGACTTTTCCACGGGCAAGCCTCCGTCGGAATTTCGACCGTATGTACACGGCATTAGGAGCAAAATCGCTCCTCCGCTCCTCCGCCCCTGCTGCCCCAATGCTTCGGCATATATGCTTTTTTTTTTTTAACTGTGGTGGTGAAATCACCTCCTACAGCACTGGAGTCGCAGGGATCAGGCCTGTCTCTGCGAACGCTGCAGTTATGTGTGTTGTGTTTTGTAAGTGACAGTGATCGATCGATACTGCACTTGGGTGGCCTGGGCTGGACGAAGGGGCAAAACGCAGGTGCTAGCAGGTATCTGGGCTGATCCCGCTAACACTGCGTTTTTGGGAACCCTAAACTGCTGGGGACGCTAGTATAGATCTGATCAGATCAGATATTGATCTGATCAGATACTATACCACTAAGGGGGGTGTATGCTTCACGCGTGGGTGTTAGCGTTACTGGCACTAACCTGACGCTGCCTGGGGTGTGACGCAGACCCTCTCTGATGCTAAAACCTAATTGATATCACCCGCCGGGCGATCAGGGGGTTAAACCTTTATAGGGTTATATATACGGCGGGTGCCCTGACACTATAAAAAGCAAACTAACTAACCAGCGTCACCCGTAACACTTATGTGGTGATCACTGGTGAAAGGGTTAACTAGGGGCAATTAGGGGGTTAAAACCTTTATTAGATAATATATGGGGGTACCTGACGCTATAAAAACCTGCGGCGAACCTAAAAAAAATTACTGGCTACCGATCTGCATCACCGACGCTAAGACAGCGATCAGAAAATGATCGCTTAGCGACAGTGGTGATAGGGGGTGAAAGGGTTACCTGGGGGGCGATCAAGGGGGTTAAACCTTTATTAGATAATTTATGGGGGTACCTGACGCTATAAAAACCTGCGGCGAACCTAAAAAAAATTACTGGCTACCGATCTGAATCACCGACACTAAGACAGCGATCAGAAAAACGATCGCTTAGCGACAGTGGTGATAGGGGGGTGAAAGGGTTACCTGGGGGGCGATCAAGGGGGTTAAACCTTTATTAGGTAATATATGGAGGTACCTGACGCTATAAAAACCTGTGGCGAACCTAAAAAAAATAACTGGCTACGGATCGGCATCACCGACAATAAGACAGCGATCAGAAAAACGATCGCTTAGCGACAGTGGTGATAGGGGGTAAAAGGGTTACCTGGGGGGCGATCAAGGGGGTTAAACCTTTATTAGGTAATATATGGGGGTACCTGACGCTATAAAAACCTGCGGCGAACCTAAAAAAAACTGGCTACCGATCGGCATCACCGACAATAAAACAGCGATCAGAAAAACGATTGCTTAGTGACAGCGGTGCTAGGGGGTGAAAGGGTTACCGGGGGGGGACAATCAAAGGGGTTAAACCTTTATTAGGTAATATATGGGGGTACTCGACGCTATAAAAACCTGCGACGAACCTAAAAAAAATTACTGGCTACCGATCGGCATTACCGACGCTAAGACGGCGATCAGAAAAATGATCGCTTAGCGACAGTGGTGATAGGGGGTGAAAGGGTTATCTGGGGGGCGATCAGGGGGTTAAACCTTTATTAGGGGGGGTTAGGGGGCTACACTGGACCTAAAACTAAACTTTGGTGACACTTTTACAGTCACAAATGTCACTGATTGCAGTGATCAGTAAATAAATGGTCACTGCAATCAGTGACACTGTGGCTGGGGGTGATCTGGGGGTGTCTGGGGAGGCCTGGGGGGGGGCGATTTATGTACCTATGTGTCCTGGTGTCAGTGTAGTGTTTTGTGCACTAACCTGGCATCTTCTCCTGTACGGCGCTCGGTATATGTGAGCAGCGCAGGAGAGATGACATCACTTCCTCTGCCTGTGTAAACATTACACAGGCAGGGAAGCTCCCCCATTCGCCGGGAGCGATCGAGAGGGGGTAGCCGGAATCGAACGGCCGTCCCCTCATGCCTGATCGCTCCCGATCAGTTAACCACCGCTCACTGTAAAGAAGGGGGGTCCGATCGGACCCCCCAACTATACAAAGGCAGTCACGTAGATATACGTGATTCTGCCTGTCGGTGCCATTCTGCCGACGTATATTTACAGTGGGCGGTCGTTAAGTGGTTAAGATAAGGTGACCAGATTTTTAAAATTAAATCCGGGGACATATTTTTTTTTATTTTTTACCAGTAATGGCGGCAATCAGTGACTCTCTTCCCACTGCCGCCGCCGCTTGCCTCACAGTCTGTCAAGTCAGAAGCCTCGTACACACGGCCGAGAATCTCGTCAAGAAAAAACACGTTGTTTTTCTTGACGAGATTCTTGGACAAGAAACTTGTCCCGGCCGAGTGTACACACGATCCATTCAAAGAACCCGCGGTTCTTTGAATGGAGCAAACGCGGTGACATCATCGAGTACGACGAGCGTGCGCTCGTCACATTCGATGCCATCACCGCCATCTTGCTACACCCTATCTATGCTTAGGAAGCTACCGGGCATGCGTCAAAGTCATTTCGGGCATGTGCGGGTTTCCACGGCAAAAGGTAAGTGTACACACACACTTATCTCGTCGAGAAACATGCTGACGAGAATCTCGACGAGAAAATAGAGAGCAGGTTCTCTATTTTTCTCATCGAGATTCTTGTCGGTTTTCTTGACGAAAAACCTGATAGCCGCGTACACACGACCGATTTACTCGGCAAGAAAGCTCTGCCAGCAAGTTTCTTGCTGGTTCTTACCGAGAAAATCGGTCGTGTGTACGAGGCTTAACTCTCCGGGCCCCGGTTACTACTGGGTGGGGAGCGGAGGAAGATCACTCTGCCAGGGAAGGCAAGGAGATAAGCAGGCAGGCGGCTGGCCGGGACTTAAGAACATGCGAGCGGAGCTGAATGGGCATGCACCCGAAACTGAAGAAATATTCCCTCGGCTCCGACCAGCACATGATCATCAGAACGGGGCACAGATAATGAAAAAAAATTCACCCCCCTAAGCTAGTAGGAGCGGGTGTGCAATTCAGATTTTTATTTTTTTTATTCTGCACTGACTGTCTTTGATATTGCCCCAGCCCCTGTTTAAATCCAATCCGGGGACAAAACCGGGGACAGACTGGGTCCGGGGACAGTGTCCTCAATCCGGGGACTGTCCCCGGAAACCGCAGAATCTGTCTGGTCACCCTAGTTTAAGAGCCCATTCACACAGGGGCGACTCGTCAGGCGACTCAGCCGCCTGACAAGTCGCGTCCCGCTCTGTTCAATAGAACCGTTCTAATAGGAGCGACGCAAGTCACTCCGACTTAGAAAAAGGTTCTTGTACTACTTTGGGGGCGACTCGGTGCGACTTACATTGACTTCTATACAGAAGTAATTTTGCAAGTCGCCTCTGAAGTCGTCTTCAGATCGCCTTGCCGTGTCGCCCCCAAAGTCGTGCCGCCCCTGTGTGAATGGGCTCTAAGGGGGTATATAGGTGTAATACCTTAAGTGATGATTAAATAAAAATATAAGCAATGTGACAATTATATTTGTACTTTATGTCTTTAGGCATCCACTGGTCCCAAATCTCAATAGTCACCCACTGGGTGCCATGATATCCACTAAAGAGAAGACCAAACCTCGGCCTCCAAAGGACAGCATGACTCTCTTACCATGCTTCTATTTTGTGGAGGTGAGTCTTTTACTGTATAGAACTGACAGATGTAATAAACAGGATACTGTATGAATTAACATATAATATTACAACACCTAGGGCTGTAAGTTCCTGTATGTGTAGTTGAGAATAAGGCAAAAGCTAATGTACAGTACATTATACCACTTTTACCTAACAGTATAATCACTTCCAAAACATTTTTAAAATATCACTGTGTCTTGTCTCTTATCTAGTTACCATTAACCGATTCACCCCCCTTCATGACCAGGCCATTTTTTGCGATACGGCACTGCGTTAATTTAACTGACAATTGCGCGGTTGTACAACACTGTACCCAAATAAAATTTATGTCCTTTTTTCCCCACAAATAGAGCTTTCTTTTGGTGTTATTTGATCACCTCTTAGATTTTTATTTTTTGCGCTATAAACAAAAAAATACAGACAGTTTTGAAAAAACAAACAAAAAAAAACTATATTTTTTACTTTCTGCTATAAAACATATCCAGTAAAAATAAATACAAATAAAAATTTCTTCACCAATTTGGGTCAATATGTATTCTGCTACATATGTTTGGTAAAAAAAAAATCCCAATAAGCGTATATTGATTGGTTTGCGCAAAAGTTATAGTGTTATAGCAATCAGCGACTTATAGTGGGACTGCGATATTGCGGCGGATAAATCGGATACCTAACTGACACTTTTGATACTTTTTGGGGACCAGTGACACTGATCGGGAAGGGGTTAACATCAGGGGTGATCAAAGGATTAAATGTGTTCCTAGGGAGTGCTTGGTTATTGTGTGGGGGGGTGCATTTACTGTGGGAAGACACAGTTCCGTGTTTCTGCTTAGGTGATCTGCCTTGTTTACATAGGCAGATCGCGGTTCTGCCTGTGCCTTGAACGATCGGCGGGTCCCTGTAGACATCGCGTCCGCTGGACCTGCTGATTGGCTCCCCGCTGTGTCCAATCACAGTGGGAATGTGTCACCAGCGGCGTGTGTGCGTGCCCTAGACCCAGAAGCGTAGAATCACGTACCTGTACGTGATTCTGCGCACATGAGCCGCTGCCCCACAGGGGCAGTCAGCAAGAGGTTAAAGTATAACTAATGGCAATTTTTTTTTTTTACGTTTTTGATAGAGTGAAGATGGATTAGAATACCTGTCAGTTTTTATTGTTGTCTGTGCCCCTGTTGAGGAGATTAACCCTCTCTATTTGTCCTGTCCATTATCATTGAAAGTGAAAGTAAAAAATAAAATCCCAAATTTTGGGTTGTCACCAGAAAAATAATAGAGGGGAAATCTTCCAATGGGGACACTGGTTTTGGTGACCTGGGGGTCCCCAAGGAATTCCCTTTATTTGCAGGAATGTCCTCTCACTTCCTGTTTGGCTATTGGACAGGAAGTGAGAGGAAATCTCTGCAATAGAACACAGATGGCAAAAAAAATCTGACGAGTTATGATCCTCCCTTACTCTATCCAAAATGCAAAAAAGAGTTTTACTCTAAAGGGGTTGTAAAGGTTCATGTTTTTTCACCTTAATGCATCCTATGCATTAAGGTGAAAAAACACCTGGCAAGCACCGGCCCCCGGCCCCCCGTCTATGGACGCTGAGTGTGTGACACAGAAGCGCGCCCACAAGGTAACCCCCTCGGGAGAGAGCTTCCCAGAGGGGGTTATCTAATGCGGGGAGGAGCCGCGAGACTCTGTACAAAACGAACTGCACAGTGGAGGTAAGTATGACATGTTTGTTATTTTTTTTTAAAAATGCCAAATGGTCTTGAGAGAAGAGTCTGAAACTAACTACAGTTACATAGTTAAATTTTTTCTTAATCCTTATGGTTCAACCATACAAATGTTTTTGCTGCACCTCATATGACTAATGTCTAACATCTACGGTACTTCACGACTTTTACATAATCCTTAAAATCCAACAAAGCAAGCATCAGAAGAGTATGTGATTCATGCATAATTACTATGGAGACAAAGGAAACTGATTGCTTTGTGTTTTTAGAAATGGCTCCAAGACATTGGCCCACATAATAATCACGCACATTTGTTTTGCATGTTTTAAGAATAAAGTCACAGTGCTGCATTTTCAAGCACATTTTCTCTTCAGACAGGCATATATATTTTAAACTCAATTAAACCTGCATATTAGTATGCAGTAAGTCTGCATAAAAAGGAAAGAATATGTGCTTTTTAAGATATTTTTTAATGAGTTAGTGCTTTACTAGTCAGGAAGAATGGGCATAGCTGATTAGAGCACTGTGCAGATGACCTGTAAGCATAGGTGTGTGCAGTGGGTGTGCCAGATGTGCCTGGGCACACCCTAATCACCCAGTGTGCCAGGGCCCTGATAAGGCAATACAGCTGGCCCTCCTGCACGAGTAGGAGGACCGGCTGTACTGCCTTATTGTAGACACTGATCTCCTCTCTTCTCTCAATGGCAGCTGCTGCGGACACACAGGGGGATGTTTCAGTATGGAGAGTAGGAGAAGGGGAAGGTAGATATGTCCTTTTCTGGATGAACACAGTGAGCGATCAGCATGATCACTCTTCTGTCCATTCGTCGCTGAACTATTCAGTTTGTAAATTAACAGGAAGCCTGTGAGTGCTTCCAATTCATTCATCTGTGCAGCTGAGGCTGCAGGGAAAGGGGCTTATGTCCTCTGTCCATTTCTCAGTCTTAAATGTGAAACATCAGGGGTCTGTTTAGACCCCTGATAATTCACCAAAGACACCCAACAGGGCAGCTAAAAATGTAAATAAAAAATAAATAAATAAATAAATACAATTCTTAAAAATAAATAAAACAGATATTAAGGACTCATTCCCATGTGCTTCTATCATTTCTGCCATGGCTGCAAAGCATGGCATCGCAGCTGTGGCATGTGCACGCCCCTAGACACTACCTCTTTTGCTCTGTTTTTGAGCTTTGGGGTGCACACCCTAATGCCATAAGCTGCACACACCTATGCCTGTAAGGCTGCTGGAGACTGTATAAGAGCAGTGATCTGGGTCTATAACATGTTGCCAGAACAGAACAGCTGCATATAATAATAAAGCACCAACACAATAAAACACAACATAAATTGCATTTTATTTACTTTTACAAATTCTGACTGCATATTTCTATTAATTAGCAATGGCTCAATTGGGCTTTAATTAGGACACTTAAAGTGACAATACCTTTATGCTTTAAAAATATAAATATGGTACCCTGGGGAATTTGTATCTGTTGTATCCAGATTAAATTACACCTGTCCTAGATTTTATACTTCTGCATCAGTGACCCAGACATCTTTGTGTTTTTTCGAACTAATGAGCTTCTCACTATAGCACATCCCATCCACAACTTCCATTTTAGCAACAACAAAACCCTTAAGCTTAGCACAGGCTGAATGTCATTGGTCGGTTCCAAAGAAACCATCCGACATTTGGCCCGTGTGTACTGAAGCCGGTCCGACAGAAGACGGCCGTCCAGTTGGCTTCTGTTGAAGGGGCATGACTGAAAGAGGTCTGCCAATTGGCTCCCGATTAGCCGACAGGAGTGTTCTGGCGGGGGGGGGTTCCCCTTGTCAGAACACAATAGCACAGCAGGGGAGATTGCTGTACTAACGTCGGATAGTTAGTACAGCAGCTCCTCCTGAGCTGTCAGGTATTTTTTTTTCAATCCTGCTGGGTTGAGCAAAATAAAAACCAGTAGTGTGTCAAAGTTTGTAAAAGCTTAGTAGTTTTCTGGATTATTGCAAGAATGACACTTAAAATGCTATCTGGTGTTCAACAAGCTAATAATTATACATTTGTAATCTAATAACCTTGAATGAAACGTGCAAAAGGGGCCCACACACCAAGCGCTTAAGGCCCGGTTCACATAGGGGGGCGAGTCAGGCGACTCGGTCGCCTGACGAGTCGCGTCCCACGCTGTTTAATAGAACCGTTCTAATAGGAGCGACTCAGGTCGCTCCGACTTAGAAAAAGGTTCCTGTACTACTTTTGGGGGCGACCCAAGGCGACATGCATTGACTTCTATACAGAAGTCTTTATGCAAATCGCCTCGGCGGGCGTCTCAAGTCGTCTTGAGATCGCGCCGCCGAGGTCGCCCCCAGAAGTCGTGCCGCGTCGTGCCACCCCTGTGTGAATGGGGCCTAAGGGCAGAGTGAAATAGATCAAATTAAAATCAGGCTAATTAATAAAATCAACATAAAATCCAGTCTGTATTCTGCTGCTAAAAAATCTTTAAGATAAGATCAAAACAAACATAATTGTAACACAAACAAGCAGCGCTCCTAAATCAACAACTTTTTGATATAAACTACTCAATACAGTGCTGGTGATTAAGGGAACGAGCATAAAATATGCAGCGTACTCCGCTGAAAAGACAATTCTCAAACAGCTGTATCTTCTACATACGAAACGCGCTCCCCATGAAATCAACACTTACCAGACGTCGGTAAGTGAAAAGCCTGATAGAGAAGTCTCCTCAAACCTCCTCTTAAACGATTGCTGTCACTGAAGGGTGATTCTGGGCAGGCTGTGCTTGGACATCAGGGAAGGAATGGCTCGTCCCGCTGATCGTTCAGTATATTGCATTTTATTTTTATCTAATATTAAAGAATATGTAAACCCAACATTTCATATTTCTGATATGTGCCTGCTGTACCATGTTCTGTATGAAAAAGTATCCTGTTCTGTTTGTAGTGCTTCCTTTGTGTGGAATTCCAGATGGTCCTGCCAGTCCCTCGGTTTTCCTATTAAAAACTGACCACAATAAGCAGGAGAACACATCTTAATCAGTTCTCTAGCTAAAAGTATTCATTCCCCTTGTAATTTTCCACATTTTGTTGCAACCAGAAACATAAATATATTTTATTGGGATTTTATGTGATAGACCAACACAAAGTGGCAGATAATTGTGAAGTGGAAAGAGTCAATACTTTGTAGAAGCACCTTTCGCTGCAATTACAGCTGCAAGTCTTTTTGGGATGTCTCTACCAGCTTTGCTCATCTAGAGAGTGAACTTGTTACCCATTATTCTTTGCAAAATAGCTCAAGCTTTGTCAGATTGGATGGAGAGCATCTGTGAACAGCAATTTTCATGTCTTGCCACAGATTCGCAATTGGATTTAGGTCTGGAATTTGACTGGGACATTCTAACACATGAATATGCTTTGATCTCAACCATTCCATTGTAGCTCTGGCTGTATGTTTAGGGTCGTTGTCCTGTTGGAAGGTGAACCTCCGCCCCATTCTAAAGTCTTTTGCAGACTCTAACAGGATTTCTTCTAAGATTGCCCTGTATTTGGCTCCATCTATCTTCCCATCAACTCTGGCCAGTTTACCTGCTGAAGAAAAGCATCCCCATATGATGCTACCACCACCATGTTTCACGGTGGGGATGGTGTGTTCAGGGTGATGTGCACTGTTAGTTTTCCGCCACACATAGCGTTTTGCTTTAAGGCCAAAAAATTAAAATTTGCTCTAATTTGACCTTCTTCCACATGTTTTCTGTGTCCCCCACATGGCTTCTCGCAAGCTGCAAACGGGACTTCTTATGGCTTTCTTCCAATAATGGCTTTCTTCTTGCCACTCTTCCATATAGGCCAGATTTGTGGAATGCACGACTAATAGTTGTCCTGTGGACAGATTCTCCCACCTAAGCTGTGGATCTCGGCAGCTTCTCCAGAGTTACCATGGGCCTCTTGGCTGCTTCTCTGATGAATGCTCCCGGCCTGTCAGTTTAGGTGGACGGGCATGACTTGGTAGGTTTGCAGTTGTGCCATACTCTTTCCATTTTCGGAAGATGGTTTGAACAGTGCTCCGTGAGATGTTCAAAGCTTGGGATGATTTTTTTATAACCTAACCCTACTTTAATGCATGAAGGTAAAAATCCTTGAGCCTTTACAGCCCCTTTAAAGCAGAGCTTCACCCAAAAGGGGAAGTTCCGCTTTAAGGCCCCCTCCCCCTCCTCTTTAGGAAATATGACTGGAGCTCCTCTTTAAGCTTTAATGCGGAGTTCCAATCAGAAGTGTGGAACTTCTGCTTATCTATTTTTGACAGGTCCCCCTTCCCCACTTCCGGAGATGGCGCCGCGGCACCATCCCTCAGAAGTTTGGCCCTTCTTCTCATTCCTCCGCCGCCAATTATAAAGTGCAGCGCGCTTCGCGCATGCACAGTAGGTAGACGGCTGTGAAGCCGAAAGGCTTCACTGACGGTTTCCCTTACCAGGAATGGCGGCAGAACCCGACAGTCGATTCCTAAATTGGCTGTGATGCCGACATTGTAGGACCTCTGAACAGGTAAGTGTCCTAATAATAAAAGTCAACAGTATTTGTAGCTGCTGACTTTTAATTTTTCGTAGGGGGTCCGGAACATTAGTTAGTGATCTCATGGAAACATCCTGTGTGCCTCCTTCTTAATGGATCCCTACAATTTACGCAGCACTTTACATATTCTGCATTAACATCAGCCCCAGTCCTCAATAAGCTTACAATCTTAGGTCCCTATGTCACATGCATGCATACAAACAGTAAGGCCAATGTAGGCAGGAGCCAATTAACTTACCAGCATATCTTTGGGGTTTGGTAGGAAACGCACCCAAGGACATGGAGAACATAGCAAATGACATACAGATGGTTTCCTGGTCGGGATTCAAACCAAGGGCCCTAGGCAGATGTGCTAGCCACTAATCCACCATGCTGGGTACATACTGTATATCCAGATAAGCCTATTTCCTAGATTTAGGAATGACAGTTTACAAAGGTGCATTGAAACAGCACTGTGGCTCTATTTCCAAAAATACTATGTTATTAATCTGAGATGAACCTGAAACAGTTTAGACCTGGTTCACACTAATCCAATTTCTGATGTGATTTGAGTCGCACATAATCGCATGACAATGGAAATGACATATTCAATATTACATTTATATCAATGCGACTTGGCATTTTGGAAAAATGTCCTGCCCTACTTTTTGGCCTCATAAATTTTAATGTAAACTCACAGAAAGCACATCTGCATGCAATTTGATACAATTCTGAAGCGATTTTGATGTGATCTAGGTGTTTTTTTGTAACCCTCAATTCTCCTCCCAGGTACATCCTTGCTCTCTCAACTCTCCACCAAAGCACATCCTTGCTCCTCCCAACCACATACTTTTCAGACTGCAGGAAAGCTGGAGGGAAGATGCAGGAAAATGTGCCTGGTAATGGGAGATCATATAACTTGTTTGTCATCGGACACAAATTTATGACACTAGGGACCATAACTATAAAGACCACAGCAAATGGGACAGAGCCTGGCCGGAGATTGCCTGCATATACTTTGAGGACTGCGATACTTTCACAGCCTCAGTGCAGACAGCAAAACACAAGTTCAAAGTGGTTCTAGAGCCTGAAGGTTTTTTAACCACTTCAGCCCCAGACCATTTGGCTGCCCAAAGACCAGAGCCCTTTTAGCAATTCG
Source organism: Rana muscosa (assembly GCA_029206835.1). Classification (NCBI taxonomy): domain Eukaryota; kingdom Metazoa; phylum Chordata; class Amphibia; order Anura; family Ranidae; genus Rana; species Rana muscosa. Next base: position 573,454,316 of record CM055116.1, read on the forward strand.
GCACTGCGTCGCTTTAACTGACAATTGCGCGATCGTGCGACGTGGCTCCCAAACAAAATTGACTTCCTTTTTTTCCCACAAATAGAGCTTTCTTTTGGTAGTATTTGATCACCTCTGCAGTTTTTATTTTTTGTGCTATAAACAAAAATAGAGCGACAATTTTGAAAAAAAAGCAATACTTTTTGCTATAATAAATATGAACAAAAAATATATTAAAAAAAAAAAAAATTTTCCTCAGTTTAGGCTGATGTGTATTCTTCTACATATTTTTGGTAAAAAAACTGCAGTAAGCGTTTGATTGGTTTGCGCAAAAGTTATAGCGTCTACAAAATAGGGGATAGTTTTATGGCATTTTTATTAATATTTTTTTTTTACTAGTAATGGCGGCGACCAGCGACATTATGGCAGACACATCGGACACTTTTGGCGCTATTTTGGGACTATTCACATTTATACAGCGATCAGTGCTATAAAAATGCACTGATTACTGTGTAAATGTGACTGGCAGTAAAGGGGTTAAGTGTGTCCTAGGCATGTGTTCTAACTGTGTGGGGGCGGGGCTTACTGTGACACAACACTGTCCGCTGCTCCTGATGAGAGGGAGCAGAAGATTAGTGTCCTGTCACTAGGCAGAACAGGAAAATTCTTGTTTACACAGGCATCCCCCGTTCTGCAGCTCCTTGACACACGATCGCAGGACACGGGTGGACATCGGTCCCGCGGGCACGATCACGGAGCTTGCGGCAGGGACAAATTTAAAGGGACGTATATATACGCCCATTTGCCTGTCCGTGCCATTGTGCCGACGAAAATGTTCGTGTGGCAGTCGGCAAGTGGTTAAAAAACCTTCAGTATGCAGCTCCCGCTCAGCCTCCGACCCCCCCCCCCCCTCCCCATCACCATACTCCAGCAATGTGCATAAGAACAGAAGCTCTTCTGGGTCTCTGCCTCCTAATTGGACTTGAGAAGAAAAGGATCGGGGCTCCTTTGTGCAAAAGCATTACACAGAACAGGTAAGTATGGCATATTTGTTATTAAAAAAAAAAGAAAAAAAAAATCGGAACCTTTACAATCACTTTAATACAGTTTCCTCATTAGTCCATTATACATGGTCGAGAACTGGACTCTCTCTTCCCTATTTGCAATGACTGGATGGATGCAATACCTATGCTTCCTCCTCCTCTGCTCCTTCTCTTCTTCTTCAATCAACATTATGGCACCAGCTGTAATGACTGCTGCCATGACAAGGACAGAGAGAACATAACTGCTAACCACCACATAACATAAAAAAAAAACAAAGTAATAGGGAAGAGGATTTATAGCACAGTAGATATGTCTATCATTGGCCAAAACCACCCACAAACAAGAACAGGTGCAGCACAGTGGTGTAGTGGATAACACTTTCACCTAACAGCAAAAGGGTTGCTGGTTCGAATCCCGACCACAACACCATCTGCCTGGAGTTTGCATGTTCTCTCTGTGCCTGCATGGGTTTCCTCCAACCCTCCAAAGACATGCTGGTAGGTTTATTGGCTTCTGTCTAAATTGGCCAAACGCGTCAGGACCCTTCGGGGTAAGACCGCGCTATATAAAGATACCACTCAAATTAGCATCAAGTCGAATTGCATAATCGCAAATGAAATCAGATTAAAATGGCATTGCAGGAGTGTGAATCAGGCCTTAGTTAGTTTTTTTCTGACTAGCTGGAAAGTGTGCTCAGAAATTTTTATATTGCGTATATATATATTTTTTACACTAGTGATGAGCTAAGGTATGTTTGGATCCTATTTCAAACTGACTTGATTGAGTTGTCATCTGTACTGGGCCAATCATCTGCAGCCAGGGCATACCCCACCCTGCAGCCGCACGTATGGACATAAGTGCAGCTGCAGGACAGGGGAAGCCTCAGGTGACAGCACATGGGTTCAGACCCGAGCCCATCCCATGTACAGCGTATATATATATATATATATATATATATATATATATATATAGCGCTACCCCCAGTTAAGAGAGCCGCTGATTTGATTTCGGGCCCTGAGTACAGCTCCACCAACCCCCGGCAATCTTGTCTAGTCTCTTATGGCACAGTTAGTCTAGGGATGCTATCTATCACAATCTATACCTGATCATACACACACCCCAACTTCTCGTGAGATATAAGCACTATATGCAATAATAACACAGTGATAGCAAGTGGTAAGGTAACGGCTTTACTTTAGGCTAAAAGACATAGGTCAAAACATAACATACAACTTGCCTACAGAGCCCTGCAGCAATAGATATAGTGTACAGTAATAGCACAGCGTGGTAATCCACCACGCGCAGCTATTATTATCTACGTGCCCTGTGGCACACTAAACAATATTCTACCCCCTCCCTGGTCAGGCCTGACACAGAATTAAACTCAGTCTTTTGAATTAGGATTTCTTCGCATGCAAACTTGAAATGGTGGTGCACGTTCAGGAACAATATTGTAATCCACAAAGTAGGTAATCACAAGGAACACTATGCTGGAGACCCTTTAACTCTGTCCTGCTACCGGTCTCCAGCAGGACAGCAAACAAATGATCGGTGGGCCAAGGCAGTCTATAGGCCTAAACACAGTACAGCCTATTGAACTGAGCAGGTGCTCGCTCACCCCTCCGGACGCGATCCCAGTCCGGGATTTCCACCTGCTGTGTCTCCGCACACAGCGTCTGCAACGATCGGGTCCCCGATCCAACTGATGTCCGCAGTAAACAAAGTCAGATGCCACCCAGGCTATGCAGTGGGGTGGAAGGCTCTTCGGAAGTTGCACAAGGCCCCAGGCTTCAGGCCTTGCACTCCAGCAGATCCGCACAGGAAGACCAGTCAGCAGCCGCGCTGTGTCCAAAAGAGGCCGAGCTGTTCATGCCGCCTCCTTTTATCTCCCTCCCACAAGTCTCTGCGGTGGCAACATTGCACCCTGGGTGCCAAACGGGACTCTGGGAAATGTAGTCCCGGGAAGTCTTAAAGGAGACCCCGCTACATATATATATATATATATATATATATAATATATATACACACACAATGGTATATATTGGGGTGTTTTAGCTCAAGTGGATAGATGCATTTTTATGCAGTGAGTCCATATCAGACAGGCATTCTAGTTAAGGACCTGGTAGCCCACGTTTATTTAAACAGAAAAACAAAAGCAAAATGTCCATTCAGGATTCCCACGCAGGGGTTTAACTTCATTTAGAAGTCCAAAAATAAGGAAAACATACCAAGCCACCAGGCTCTCTTGTTAGCAGTTCCTCTGCTTGCTTTAGGTACTGATACCTTTAAACCACCAGATCTTCCAGTCTCACAGTCTTGGATGCACACAGCTTTGGGCTTCTTAAATGCACACAGCTTGAAGTCCCTTAATGCACACAGCTTCTGGCTCCTTGGATGCACACAGCTTTAACGCTCTTCAACGCACACAGCGTTTATCATCACACAGAGACACTCACTAGCAGCTACTGCAGTTAGCAAGCTGCTCACTCTCCACCATCCTCCACTTTCTGCTCTCACCAGCCCCCCATTATATTGGTTGTGTGCACCTGAGCACACACCATGCTGGTTGTCCACAAGACCCGGACACAGGGTTGGAGATCCCATCCCACCCAAGACTCTGAAGGATCTCCAAGCCACAGAACCCCATGTAGAAATAGCAAAATCTGAGAAAACTGCCAGAGCAGTTTTCTCTGTTTTTAAATTTACGCTCTGTAGCTCTGCACTCAGGCGATATGCAGCCTCTGTGTCCACTTTAACCTCATTTTCAATGGGACAGAGCCTCGCTCTGCCACAATATATATATATATATATATATATATATATATATATATATATATACACACACATTTATTTATTTTTTATTCATATACATATGCGATACAAATCAGAAAATTTACCCAAATGTATGTTACTGTTTTCTACCTTACACTCTTTCTTTTCCTTAAGCTTCCCATTGTGGCCTCCTCCATAGTATCTCTGTACTTTCTGGAGCTGACCGACGTTTTCCGGCCCGCGCAGGGTGGATTTCAGTGTCATGATCGATCACTCTCTATGCCATATGTTGAGAGCAATGAAGAGCTCATCCCACTACTCATGCTGCTCAGTCTTGCATTTGCTGCCCCTGCAGCCTCTGTGAGTACCACTTTTTTCGTGATACTGCTTTGAAGGCTGAAGTTCATTATGCTAATATATAACTCTTCTGTGCTCCTTCAGATCATGCTTGGAGAGGGAATCCTTTACTGTATCCAGTCCAAACTGAAGGGTCGTGGTAGCTCTGAAGGAAGTATCAATGCAGGGGGCTGCAATTTCAATTCTTTTTTGCGCAGGACAGTTCGATTTGTGGGTAAGCGGGATTTTCAATTGATTTTCTCACTGATTTTCTTTTTAACTTCTTTTACACTGGCCTCTTCTCTTTTCTTTAGGTGTTCATGTTTTTGGCCTGTGTGCAACTGCATTGGTCACTGATGTCATTCAGCTAGCTACTGGATATCATGCTCCATTCTTCCTCACGGTCTGTAAGCCTAATTACACAAGGCTTGGCACTTCATGTGCTACAAACCCCTATATCACACAGGACATATGCACTGGAAATGACCAGCATGCTATTTTGTCTGCCAGGTGAGCACAACTGTAAAAAATAAATAAAATCTAAATAGTAAATTTAACTGCATATTAGATAACTGGTAGCTGGTAAGACTGAGCAGCAAGACCATATTAAACACAGCCTCAAGAAAGTGTTCACATAGTGAGGGCAGGTGCATCAAACGAAAGGTAGCTAAGCAACCCTGTTTGCTTCCTAGCAACAGTGAACTGCAGTTGCAAAACAGCAAAAATGGGGCAATTTATGTCACCGTGAATATCCACACCTACAGCAAGTTTCCAGAAAATAATGTGCGAGGTAAATATAGCATGTCAAAGGAGTATTGAAAAAGAATGATGACAAATTGAATTCTCCATCACCAGACCAAGGACAGGGATGTAGACATTCTTTATTAAAAAGGACTTTTGTTATGTATCTGCTATTAGTGGTGTTCTATTGTTGCAATATGCATCTGCGTACTGTTTTTATTTACCTATGCATATCATAAAATTATGTTTCCAGGAAGACGTTCCCTTCTCAACATGCCACACTTTCGGCTTTTGCAGCTGTCTACGTATCTGTGAGTATCCGCTGGCCTGAAAGTGCTCATTAGTGTCATTCCAATAGGTAGTGCTGCCACAGGACACAGTATTGCACAAGAAAAGTGAAACATGTAATTATTCTCATATCTAAACGGGTCTTCATTAGGAATAGACAAGTATAAATACTATAAATGGAATGCAAAAAGAAATGTCTTATTTAGAAAACAGGAAAATAGGAAACTGAGGTCAAGAATACAAAGGATTTCCTTCAAACAAGGCTTCTTCCACGTTATCTGTTTGAAGGATAGGTCTGTACACAGCAGGGTCTAAAAGGATGCAAACAAAAAAGGACAAAGTCAGCATTAACCTTTTTTGAGACCAGGTCATTGATGCTTGTGTAGCACACGGACCTTTTTCCTACCTTTGGTTCACTTGCAGGTCAAGGCACACCGCGCTATATGCCCGTACCCTCCTGTTTTAAGAGGCTGACCGTTGTTACCAGTTTTGGGTCCTGCAGCAAGTTATCCCATTCAACTGGTTCTCGTCTCCTAGAGTGTAGGGACAAGTCTCTATTTCTCCCCAGGAAGGCCAATGTCCACACCACTTTAACTCCAACGTTGAGTTTATTTAATAAGCAAAGTTCAAGTTCAGCAAACAGGAAAGGTGGATGAGAGAAAGGACAGTAAGGTTTGGGAGATAGGTCCAGGCACAAACTGGTACAATAGTCACCACTCGATCCCGAGTAGGTCTAGCTTACCCGGATAGTCCCCTGTAAGAGCGGATCCCAGCAGCCGGAGTTATGCTCGAACGTTCACTTTAGGTTTCCTAGAGATACGATTGGGAGATCCTCTGCCACAGAATCTTTCAGTCCCAAACTTCTCAGCATTTGCAACACAAGGACAGGTGCCAGCGATAGCACGTTGCAAGGCCTGTGACGGATCTTTAAATCCCTCTAGAAGGTAACCAGGCCTCTCTTTCACCGTGAACTCTCACCGGTCCATCAGAAAGGTCCTCCCCCGGTCTCCTCTACTTAGAGCAGGTCCACCCTCTCCCGGGCACCCTGGGATTCCTCTTTTGGAGATAGGCCTCAGCTAAAGGTGCTGGGCCTACTAGTGAAGTTGCAGCCCCAGGCTAAAGGTGCCTGAGACTGATACACGCGCGCACCCCTGGCCTGAAGGGCTGGGTGGCGCAAACCGCTCACTCTCCAGTCTCCTTAAGATGGCGTCTGCCCCTTATGTATCCTCTCCCAGCATGCACATCAGGCTAACCACGCCCACTGCACCACTGCCGAGAGAGGACACCCTAAGGCATAGTAATACAACCCACGGTTCAACCCTGACCTGATATGGCAGTGCCACCTGCAGGCCACAGGGAACTGTACATCAGGCTGCATCACACAGGCAGAAGCGAGTACTAACAATAAAAGTGGTCTGAGCCTGGCTACTAGCTCAGACCAACCCCTAAATTTAAAGTGGAAGTAAACCCTCCTATCATTTTCAGGCAAGGAAGCTGCCATCTTGGCCTCTGTTTAATCTTCAACTGCCATGATGCTGCACATGTGATCAGTTATGACACCAGCCATTGGATGGTTTGACAGTTTGGTTGAGAGCACAACCAATGTGACAGTTGGCATTCCCGGCATGCCGGGAATGTAACTGATTTTTTAAACTGTTAAAATCGATGGGTTTAAGTACATAGCACCCCTGAAAAGTAAAGGGGCGCTACACTTGGATGTTAAGACCGCATGCATCAGTTAACTTGACTATAATTCTCAACATATAAATATCTGTGTATCCTTTTTTTAAACTGTCAAATGTACAAAAATGTTTTAAAAATGTAATTTATACATATCAGCTTTTAATAATAACTCAGTCTTTATATCAGTCACCTTTGCAGTCTATATATCGTGTTAACAGCTGCAGCCTGTAGGCCAGTGCTATCAAAATGCCTCTCTCTCTCTCTGCTAGACACAATGACAGCTGAAGCGGCAGGCTTGTTTATAAAGAAACTCATGTGATTACTATGAATGGCTGTCATAATAATCATATAATCACAAACCAGATCAGAGTGAATGTGCTCAGCATGATTTCTAATTATTGGTAAAAGAGAAATTGCCACTTTGCCCATGGAAATACCTGAATATAAGCAAGGAGTGGTCCATGATAGCAGCCTACATGACCCTTTATTACAGGTTTCCTTGAAAACTTTATAGCATCACAACTTGGCCTAATTAATAACACTGGCCTATCTAGAGTAGAGCAAACCTGCATGAACATTCTACAAGGAAAATTATATAAAATCATCTATAGCAACAGGGCAGTTTTGCAAGTTACTGGCACTGCACTGATAAGTATTGGCTCACTTTCTGCTTTCATAGCAGCTGTCTAGGCTGTTATCCCAATTTTTTAAATAAGGAAAGGTACGGAAATACGGAAATGTTTCTTCACAATAAGAGCTGTGAACATGTGGAAAAGAGTCCCTCCAGAGGTGGTTCTAACCAGCTCAGTAGATTGCTTTAAAAAGGCCTGGAATCTTTCCTTATTGTACATAATATAACTGGGTACTAATATTTATAAGTAAAGTTGATCCAGGGAAACTCTGATTGTCTCTCGAGGGATCAGGAAGGATTTTTTTCCCCTGCTGTAGTAAATTGGATTGTGCTTTGTTGTTTTTTTTTGCCTTCCACTGGATCAACTGTGGGTAAAGGATTGTGTATATGGGATTGAATGTTTTTTTTTATAACTGGATGGTCTATTTTCAACCTGACTAATTATGTAACTATGTAATTTATAGTATACACTGTACAGTATAGTATCAGTGGTGGCTGGTGCTCTAATTTTTCTTTTGGAGGGGGGGTGGCAAACAAACCACCCCCCCCTCCGTTCGGTCAGTCAAACCGATCCCACCACCCTTTTTTAAGCCAATTACAGCCTCAGGCTCTAATCACGTGCTAAAGAAAAAACAAAACACATAGAAATCCATGCGCCCGGCACCCCTGTGCCCCTAATCCCTAATGGAGTGGCCGGCACTGTATAGTGCCTACATGCTAGAGTGATGGAAATCAAGACAGCTAATGGTAACGTACTGGGTCACAGTAAAGACTTATACCACTGTTTTATTTTTCAGATGTATTTTAACTCCATCATAACAGATAGTACAAAACTTCTAAAGCCATTGCTAGTTTTCTCTTTTGCCATTGCCGCTGGAGTGTGTGGACTAACCCAGATCACACAGTACCGCAGTCATCCAGTAGATGTGTATGCAGGATTCCTTATTGGAGCAGGCATCGCTGCTTATTTGGTGAGTGATCATTTGTGTTTGTTTTTTTAAGTACTATAATATTTTTATAAATGCAAAAAACAGAAAGTGAGTGCTATGTGGACTACAGCAGCTAGCACAAAAGAGTGATCATACAACTTCCTAAAGTAACAAAAGATGCCAATGGTGTGCAGCGCTCAATATTGATATCAAACAGTATAAAAAAAGTATGTGTAAAAGTTCAAAGTATGATAATAATGTTACAAAATATAAGTGCAAAAACTGTCCGTAAAGTGACTTGAGTATCCACTATCTGTTGTAAGGATCATCCAGTGGCTAAATGTAGTGCATCTATGCACTCACCAGAAACAAGTGAAAATACGGCCTTAAACTGCCATTACACTCCACCTGGTATTGTGAACACTGAATCACCATCCGTGAGCTTCTAGAAATATATGCACTTAACATAAGTAAGGCAAATATATGACTTCAACTGCTCCTATGGAGTGGGGGGTTCTCATAACCTTTCTTGTCAATTGGATGGAGGGATCCAGAGAGCTCTTTAAATTGTATAAAAAATCTCCCCACCGGGAGCCCAAAGAGTATTAATATAGTGTAGTATTTCAATAAAAGCAAATACAATGCTCCAGCAAGAAAAAACTGATTGTCCAAACTTACAGTAATGGCCGCCGCTCCTAGCATGAGGACGTGGCGGCAATGACGTCAGCACGTAGGATGTCAGCAGGGTCAATAATTAAAGAAAAACCTTAGGGCATCTTAACGAATGCAACATACTGGGATATGGGAAAAGGTTTTGATATAAACACACCCAAACAGGTTAAACTGGATGGACTGGTGTCTTTATTCAACCCTACTAACTATATAACTATGTAAAAATGTATTATTACATCACTGTGTAGATGTCATATAATGAGCTTTCAATATGCATTAACTATTCATGCTTTATGGAACTAATTGCCTTGCTTGATACCAATCAATGTTAGGCTTATCATGCTGTGGGTAATTTTCGGGCATCCTCTGAGGACTCTTTGCCAGCACCCCCAAGTAAAGACGGCTTACGTGCTTTGACACAACGTGGACATGAATCTGTATATCACCAGAACAAATCCTCAAGCAATGATGAACTATCTCCCCGTCCAGGTGGCCAGGCTACCCAACGCCAGGTTAGTGAGATACAAATATTCATTGTTTGTTCTAAAAAATAAATAAAGCCTAAAACATAATGTTAAATTAAATATGTATACAATACTACATATTCTAGGCACACTCACTGACATAGCCCACACATTGTGAGGGCAGAACAGTAAAAAGACTTATTCTCAGTAAAGATTTCAACTATAAGCCCTTCCTCCTGAGTCTTTGTTGGGAAGCTGTTAGCTGTCTGCCAAGCTTTGTCCTTTGAACACATTGTGAGGGCAGAACAAAACCAATACCCTAATCCCACAGACAATTTCCTGGCATAAAAATGACCACTGTGACAATGTAAAACCTTATGTACCATGCTAAAGGCGTAGTACAGTGCATATTTTATAACTGACTGCTCCAGCATGCACTTGTTCGTATAAGGTTATAAACGACCTTTGTGCTGTTAGGATTTAGGAAAGGTCTTACTATTTCCCTAGCTCATTCAGGCCACATTCTATTTCTACTGACACCCGAGGATCACAATCTGATATCTATTTATTTATTATTCAAAGTGAAAATCTAGAAAAAGGTTTGTGACTGCGTTTTTTTGTGCGTGTCGTGGGGTGCACTGCAATGGGTTGTAGAAATGCAGATGTGTTGCGGAGGTGCATTGGGGTGACATTCAAATTGAATGTGAGGCCAGCTCACCACCTTACCATACCACATATGTGAACAGGCCCTATTGGTTTTTAAAATGTATGTAGGGTACACCCATGAGATTGGTGTCACCGAGCATAACGGGTTTTCTAAAATAAGATCACAACAGATGCGGCTGACAGCAGGGGTCCAGTGCATCCCTGTTCTCCACTTCAGGGACGAATCAGGTCTGAATTTTTGCCTGAATTCGGACCTGAAACAGAGCCAAAAATGCACAGGACCCCTGTGCAATTTGCTCCGCAGCTGCCCCGGAGATGTGTGAACCGGCTCTATTGAGAGCCGGTCACACTCTCCTGTCATGCAAATTGGATGCAGGGAAACCCACATCCAATTTGCACTAGTGTGAACCTAGCCTTATGCCGTGTACACACGATCGGAAAATCCGACAACCAGAGGCGGCTCTAGACTTTGTGAGGCCTTAGGCAAATCTTAGACATGAGGCCCCATTCACGCCCAAAATGGGAAAAATAAATCAAGCGATAAAAAAAATAACTACGGTATATAAATTGCATAAATTAAGAGCCTTAAATCCTATGAACTATAAATTCACAGTTTCTAGAATTTTCTCTAACCAATTACTCTTACAATTACCAATTACAATTACGGGTGCAGGGGGGGTGGGGTGGTGGGAAGCTGGCAGACGGGTGCAGGGGGGATGAAGATGACAGGGGGTGGGAAGCTGGCAGATAGGTGCAGGAGGGATAAAGATGACAGGGGGTGGGTTGGGGGTAAGCTGGCAGACAGGTGCAGGAGGGATGAAGATGACAGGGGGTGGGGTGGTGGGAAGTTGGCAAATGGGTGAAGGGGGATGAAGATGATGGGGGTGGGGTGGTGGGAAGCGGCCAGACAGATGCAGGGGGACGAAGATGACAGGGGGTGGGAAGCTGGCAGATGGGTGCAGGAGGGATGAAGATGACAGGGGGTGGGGTGGTGGTAAGCTGGCAGGGGGATGAAGATGACAGGGATGGGGTGGTGGGAAGTTGGCAGATAGGTGCATGGGGATGAAGATGACAGGGGGTGGGGTGGTGGGAAGCTGGCAGACGGGTGCAGGAGGGATGAAGATGACAGGGGGTGGGGTGGTGGGAAGCTGGCAGACGGGTGCAGGGGGATGAAGATGACAGGGGGTGGAAAGCTGGCAGACGTGTGCAGGAGGGATGAAGATGACAGGGATGGGGTGGTGGAAAGCTGGCAGATGGGTGCAGGGAGATGAAGATGACGGGGGTGGGAAGCTGGCAGACGGGTGCAGGGGGATGAAGATGACAGGGAGGGGGTGGTGGGAAGCTGGCAGATGGGTGCAGGGGGATGAAGATGACGGGGGTGGGAAGCTGGCAGATGGGTGCAGGGTGATGAAGATGACAGGGATGGGGTGGTGGGAAGCTGGCAGATGGGTGCAGAGGGATGAAGATGACGGGGGTGGGAAGCTGGCAGACGGGTGCAGGAGGGATGAAGATGACAGGGATGGGGTGGTGGGAAGCTGGCAGACGGGTGCAGGGGGATGAAGATGACAAGGATGGGGTGGTGGGAAGCTGGCAGATGGGTGCAGGGGGATGAAGATGACAGGGGGTGGAAAGCTGGCAGACGGGTGCAGGGGGATGAAGATGACAGGGATGGGGTGGTGGGAAGCTGGCAGATGGGTGCAGGGGGATGAAGATGACGGGGGTGGGAAGCTGGCAGACGGGTGCAGGGGGGATGAAGATGACAGGGATGGGGTGGTGGGAAGCTGGCAGACGGGTGCAGGGGGGATGAAGATGACAGGGATGGGGTGGAGGGAAGCTGGCAGATGGGTGCAGGGGGATGAAGATGACGGGGGTGGGAAGCTGGCAGATGGGTGCAGGGGGGATGAAGATGACAGGGATGGGGTGGTGGGAAGCTGGCAGATGGGTGCAGGGGGATGAAGATGACAGAGGGTGGAAAGCTGGCAGACGTGTGCAGGAGGGATGAAGATGACAGGGATGGGGTGGTGGAAAGCTGGCAGATGGGTGCAGGGGGATGAAGATGACGGGGGTGGGAAGCTGGCAGATGGGTGCAGGGGGATGAAGATGACGGGGGGTGGGAAGCTGGCAGATGGGTGCAGGGGGATGAAGATGACAGGGATGGGGTGGTGGGATGTCAGGCACAGGGAGATGATTAGGAGGATAATGGTGATGAGATGACAGGGGGTCTGTAGGTACCATCATTTGCCAGATGGCATACATATCATCAGGGCTGTGTTTGGGTCGGCTGGCAGCAGTGATTATTGAAGCACCTTCGGTCAGGGGTGACGTCGCACGGTCACAGGATGTGTCAGTATCGGGCAGGACCGCGGCGACGGGCATATTGTACCTTGAACTTCAGCTTCAGCAGCAGACAGTCTCCCCAATGATCGCCAGGAACCTGGTCTGGCAGTGGCAGGTGAGGTCCCGTCCTCCATTACAGATGTCTATCCTGTGAAAGCTGCTCGGCCGCTGCTGGCATTATCCGGGCTCTGCACATGGCAGGAGATCCGCAGAGCCCGGCAGAAGAGGAGGAGTCGGGGGAGGGGAGTACATAGAGCGACTGTCAGCCACCCACTGAATCCGGGACGTCACCTCCGGCAGTGCTGTGCTAAAGTGAACAGTCCGCTCCTGGCAGGGGTAAAAGTAATAGCGGGCAGAGAGACAGCCCTGGGGACACCGACTGGGAAACATTCCCTCCAACTCCCGCACGCGTCTGGCAAATTAGGCGGTCGCGAGGCCCCTGGGAGTGCGGGGCCTAAGGTGACCGCCTAATTTGCCTAATTAGAGAGCCGCCTCTGCCGACAACAAAACCGTGGATTTTTTTCCGACGGAATGTTGGCTCAAACTTGTGTTGCATACACACGGTCACACAAATGTTGTCGGAAATTCCGAACGTCAAGAACGCGGTGACGTACAACACGTACGACGAGCCGAGGTCAATGAAGTTCAATAGGCATTTTGGCTTTTCTGCTTGATTCTGAGCATGCATGGTTTTTTGTGCGTCGGAATTGCATACAGACGATCGGAATTTCCGACAAGAACTTTTGTTGTCGGAAAATTTGAGAACCAGCTCTCAAATTTTTGTTGTCGGAAATTCCGACAGGAAATGTCCCATGGGGCCTACGCACGTTCGGAATTTCCGACCAAAAGCTCACATCGAACATTTCTTGTCGGAATTTCCGATCGTGTGTACGCGGCATTAGGGCTTCACTGCCTTATTTATAAAGGACAGTACTGGCTTTATGACTCTGACACAAGCAGAACACCATTAATAACAATGGGGGAAAAGGTGTCAGGAGGAGGACAGCTCGGTCATATAACTGGTTCTTCCTCAAATTATGGAGCTCTCTCTGCAGCATTATGGTCTGTGACTATGAGCTTTGAGTTTGTGTCAAAGGGAAAATGCAGTGTGTTTTCAGGTGCATTTCGCTTGCATTTTAAATAAAAATGGAAACCACTCCAATCAATTTATGACTAGATTTTAAAGTAAGGTGCACATGGAAGGGCTTCACACAGAACAAACATTTTCCAGCAAACTTACCAGGTAGCCAGCAAAAATAAATAAACTAAAAAGATATTACATTGTTTATCAATTTGCGTTAAAAACAGAGGTTTTAGTTGCACAACATTTGCAACTATATACCGTATATGTGGAAGCCACACTGTCTCATTAAGGCGCTTCTGTGTAGTATAGTCCTGACTCCATATACGTATAACAGTGGATCAAATGAGGGCAGGTGTGCCAGGAGGTAGGTCTTTTCACTTGCACTTGAAATCAATCTGAGATGCTGCTGTATACATCGCCATATTTACTGGACTATAAATAATTAAAACTATTTATTGTAAATGCATTTTTTATTGCCTGAATTTAATACATTATGAAAAAGTGCAATGACTGATACTGTAAGCTTGGCTAGAGCAATCAAGTGTACATTTACAGTACTTATAAAGAATCCTAAAAATTCTACTCACAGAGATTTCATTACTATAATCCAGATGACTAACTCATTTGGTGAGAGAATATGAAATGTTGGCATACTGTATATTAAAAAATATTTTTTTAAATTATTTTTTTAATTATTTCTTCTAAACCATTAATTAGTTTGGGCATGACGTTTCTTTGTTCATTAATGTCTTTTGGTAAAAGACTTATTTTACCAAGAAGTCTTTTACTTGAAGTTCTCTTTCACAAACTGTGACCAGCCACTAGTCCTCCATAACCATGACTAGCTCTCATGACAACTTTTTATACCCTGACTATGCGCATTGGTATAAAGGTATGCAATCTGTTGTTTAACGTAAGGTTTTTTCTTTCAATACATTTTTATTTTAAAGTTTTAAGAAATACAATGTGTTACTGCGATCAGATATACAGACAGAAGACTAATAACGGTGACTTAGTCCGTAGCAGTCGTACATCAAGCAGAGAAATTATAGAAAATGACAAAATGTCTAGCATGTCAAAGAGCACATTATTCATGCCATAACAGAAAAACAATGTAGATAAAAGGAAATGGAATCCTTGCACCTATACCAGGGAAGTAGGCGCTGGTGGATGAGGTGCTTATATATTAAGTTCACTATACAAGAAACAAAGAAATGCGTAAGTAGAGACCATCCCTACAGATGAGACTAAGTAGATATGAGAAGGAGAGGAGACAGAGGGGCGAAGAAAAGCAGAAAGTAGAAAAGGACACCAAGAGCACTCCAGCCGGAACTCCAGGGTCTCAATGCTCATAGCAATGTATAACTGGCCATTGATATAGAAGGGTGAGCATATTGGATCAAAGTAGGGTTTTTCAATGCAGACATGGTAAGTGGCAAGTACAAACTCAGCTTCAATAGGTGCTTCAGAAACCCTGATTGCTCCTTCTAATAACTACTCTAGCCCGTCTACCAATTCCTGTTCTTCTTTCTGCCTGCCCAGGCCAATGCTGGTCATCTGCTTGACCTGAACAAAGTCTGCCCCAACAAGGTTTTGACTTACTCTCTTGCTTCATGGCTTGTGACCTGTTTTTTGTCTCAAATCCTTGGAGTGTCATATAGTGTAACTTAGACCACTTTGCAGGGCAAACATTAGGAAATCATTAGACCCCTTTCCTTTTGGATGGAAAGAGGGGGGGGAGGGGGTGCATGTGTATTCTACTGGTGACACAGGGGGTCCACAAAACCCCACGATACTTATTAAAATTAATTCACTAAATTTGTCTGGTGATGCAACTTTCTTATAGCTTCTTTTTCAAATGAGCTTAAAGCGGAGGTCCACACAAAAAGTGAACCTCCGCTTTTCGGAACCTTCCCCCCCCCTTCGGCGTCACATTTGGCACCTTTCAGGGGGGAGGGGGTGCAGATACCTGTCTAATACAGGTATTTGCACCCACTTCCTGGAATAAACTCCCGCGGGAGTCACGCCCCTTTGCGTCACCCCCGCAGTCTTCTGGGAAACACACTGGTCCCAGGAGACAGCAGGGACCAGTGAGGATGCGACGCGCTACTCACGCATGCGCAGTAGGGAACCGGGCAGTGAAGCTGCAACGCTTAACTTCCTGATTCCCTCGCCGAGGATGGAGGCTTCGGCTGACGTCATCGCAGGCACCCTTTACAGGTAAAGTGTCCATTTATTATTTTTATTTTTATTTTTTAGTATTTGTAGCTGCTGGTTTTTAATAAAATAAATTCTGTTGGACCTCCGCTTTAATTTGAAGCCAGCATGCATTTTATGCATACTCATCCTTAAACTCACCATACATATTACAGTCTGACCATACAATCTTTGTGCACTCTCTTTACTAAAACTATGTAATATGAGGACTTACCTAAAGTATCCAATTAATTTGTATGAAAACAAGCAGGCCCCCTACACAGTCGTTGGTAGAGACTACAATCAGATTTTAGCATATGTCAGGAGATTAAGGGAAGCATCTATTCCATAAATACATCTATTGAAAAATAATTGCTTTGTTTTTAATGATTTCATTGACTGATGATGTTTCTTTATAGGTTCAGCGTGAGAAAAATTCTCTCGGCAGCTTAAAACGTGCCAGCGTGGATGTTGACTTATTAGCCCCTAGAAGTCCCATGGGAAAGGAGAACATGGTGACTTTTAGCAACACTTTGCCCCGGGTGAGTACCCCATCCATGGAGGACACTGGCCGTCGGCACATGACTATGCACATGCCCAGTGAAGGCTCTCGTCAGAGGACAGCAGGTCCTGAATGGAAGCCAAAGCCTATAGAAGGGCGTAGTCTGACACTTGGGGAGGAGGTAGCATTGGCACAAGCCCATCGAAGAGCAGCCTCTGAAACTTCAGGTATTATACTTGATGAGCCAGACCCTGACAGAGTTCCTCCATCACTTTATCCCACGGTTCAGGCTCGGCCAGGAGCTCCTCGGGTACTTATTCAGCCACGCCCTGCAGCTCCACCACTTCTTCACATCCCAGAAGAGAATCAACTTGGTTCCCCAAAAAGCAGTTCAGCAATTAGAGCCAAGTGGATGATGATGGCTGAAAAAGGTGGGGCACCAAGAGCAACTACAAATCCTCCTAGATTAATGCAAGTGATTGCCATGTCAAAGCAACAGCAACAGCAGCAGGCAACAGTGCTAGGCTCGGGTACTCCAAAACATTCTGAAACATCTTCCTCTTCAACAACCAGCAGTTCTGACTCTTCACAGTATCGCTCACCCTCAGAAAGAGATAGTTCCAGCATTGTCACTATTGACGCTCATGCACCTCATCACCCTGTTGTTCATCTCTCCTCAGGCAATGGCCCATGGGAGTGGAAGGCAGGACAAAAAGCTGGGGATGCCCAAGAACCAGGAAGTTATGACATAAGCAAAGATTTTCGTGGCTACAGGCCACCAAAAGGCGCTGGTATGTCTCCTGGTTCCTCCATTAGTGACATAGAGCCTGACTCTGAACCACGTTGTGGACCAACTGTCAATGTTGCTGGAGGTGT
The DNA here is from genome assembly GCA_029206835.1 of Rana muscosa. Classification (NCBI taxonomy): domain Eukaryota; kingdom Metazoa; phylum Chordata; class Amphibia; order Anura; family Ranidae; genus Rana; species Rana muscosa. The sequence continues at coordinate 573,471,516 of CM055116.1, forward strand.
GCCAACACCTCTAATAGCTGAAGCTATTGGCCTTGCTAGCCGGGAAGCTAGTCTGAGAAGGAAACCCCATACAAGCGAAAGGGAGGGTAGTGAAGAAGGGGAGGAGCCATTTTACAAGAAGATTCAGAATCAGCGATTTAAGGACTGAAATATAGAAGAGGAAAAATGTAAATATGTTGGCATGTTGGACATGGGGCAATGACACTACACAAAACAGAAGCAAATCACTGCCCAATTAGCATGGAAGAATTACTCTTGTACAGAAAGTGATATCAAATCTCCATGGAAACTACTGAAATTACATTTTGAACTCCGTGTAAGAACATAAGTATGACATATGTTTTCATACAGTGATGACTCAAGTTGCCTTCCTAATTTGTACAGCACATGGAACTGATAGCAACTAATCATGTTTTGCTTACGAAAGACAATTCCGTAAAGATGATTTTTGTAAAATTTATAAGTATGTATGACAACATTTTCTTTCCTTGACCAAATGGGAATCCACAGGTCTCTGCGGCTCAGTTAAAAATTTGTTTCCCTCTACTCAAACTTGCTCAGGAAGAAATAATGCACTGCATAATGTCAATTCAGAGATTAAAGATCGCAGTTTTGTAAACAAAATATTTCAGACAAAAGTCATGGTTAAAACAAATGTAAATTTTCTAAAGATTTGTGGATAAGGAGAGTGATAAACGTAAGGTATAAGGTGCACAACAGTAAGGTATGAGTAAGGTTACTTTATTCAGTAGTTGAGAACTGCAGTAATCCATATTTATATTAACTCAGAAGACCTAAAAAACATTTGGTGTGGAAAGTGTGTTTTACACAGGCCTCCCTTCTTCAGGAGAATACATACTGTGATTCTCAAAGGTGCTCAGTCTTTTTCATGTTGGAGGAAAAGCTGTTATTACACCACTAACATTTTTCTGGCAACAAAAATATGTGTCCTACATACAGTATTCCAGTAGAAGTCCATATTTGATCGTATGAAAAAACTTGTAATATTGGATTCAAATCGGGACCTGACCCACAGGCTGCACTCCATACGGCATGACAGGGGTACATCCTAAACCACTGTTTGAAGAATTTGTATTCAGTTTCCACCAGCCTTTTGTCCAATTAAACCGTCTCAATTTTGTGTTGTTTACAGGCTCAAGTCATTGAAAAAAATGATAATTTGGTTTTCTCCTGTTTTGTGCAAATCATGGTCCAAATAGCAGTACATATTATTCCAACGGAGGTGAACTTATTACATAATGAAAGCTCTTGTAACCAGTTGTTATTTATGCTAGGTAAAACTACTGCTGTCAATTTCCCTGGTTAATTCTGAAATATATCTCTTTAATAGAGACACACACAACACTAAAAACATGTAAGTAGTGTAGAGAAGTATAAGAACATCTGTAAGGTTGTTTTTTTTTTTTGCTTTCCGAATTCTGATCAAAATCACCTTCTGTACCAGCCGAATTTCAGTGTGCAGCCATCCCTGCTTGACAGAAGTTGATTGGTCAGTGTATTCTGACAATGACAGCCATGGTCCCACTCTCAGAATAAAATGTGTGAGGAGAAGAGGATTTGGAGGATGTAAGAATCTGTTGAGCCAGTAATCTGGATAAACGAAAAAGAAAACAAGAACAAAACATACCGTCTATGGCCTGCAAAAAAAACCTAGTACACACTGCTAGTTTTTTTTTTCGTTCAACCCAGCAGGCTGAACGGAAAAAAAACTGACAGCTCAGGTCGGAGCTGCTTTACTAACAATCAGATGTTAGTACAGCGATCTTTCCTGCTGTGCTATTGTGTGCTGACAGAGTTACCGGCTGCAGTACACACGGGTCAGTTTCTATGGAAATGTGTACGGTAGACATGTGCGGTTCATTTAGTTCCGAATTAAAATTCGGACGAATTTTCGCATTCGGAAATTCTGATGTATCCGAATTTCCGAATTAGAATAGTACCGAATTTTATTTTTTTTAACAATCAGGATTTCGTTATTGAAGGATTAGTAGCTGAATAAATAAACGATGGCTGAATCAGCCAACCGTGACTTGATAACACAGTACACAGATTTAGAATACCATAGTCTACAACAAAAGGTGACCTAATATGCAGAAAAACATTAATAGGGAAGTACATAGGGGTAGCTACATATAGATCTGATTCCAGGCTCTTGTATCATGATGGGTAACAATAATGGAACCACTACAACACACCCTACATCAATTTTAGAGTCCTCTACCTCTTGGGGATAGGCAACATTTCTAGCCAAAAAAGGTCCAGTAGGCAAGGGAAGGAGCAGAGACTATGAGGAGGCCCCGTTCACACCGACGTTCAGGACAGCCACACCTTACCGAAATTCCAGGGGCAGCCACGACTAATGTATGTCAATTTGTAAAGTGGAAACGCAGCGTCAATCATAGCCAGCCAGGAGGACAGAGTGGGCGGAGCAGGAGAGGACCATTTACAAATGATCGCCTTTTTTGCATAAAACATTAAATATGAAATTAAGAGTTTGTTATGGTGGGATCTTTGGTCGTCATCAGGGATCCCCAGGAGGGCCAACTCAGGTGACAGAGACTGACAAGTCTAGCTTAGTGTTGATCAGGTAAAAGACTTCTATCCAGAAAGTTAGTATCTGGGGGGTAATCCCAAAGCATGTGTATTAGAGTACCTAACTGAGTTTGGCACCTATCTGGGTATAGTTTGTGAAGTCTTACTGGTGTGTAGTAAACTCGGTGAAGCAGTTTATTTTGTATCAACTTATCTCTCGATGAGATAACCAGCTTAGGACTTTGCCCCAAAGCATCTTCCCAGTCTTCCCTATCTAGGGGGGGGAATATCTGCCTTCCAGAGAACCCATAATTTCTCAAGTTTGGGTGAATCCGTCCTAAGCAGGGTCCCATATAATGTAGAAAGTGGCTTCTCTAGACCATCCTGTGATAAAACCATCTCAACAGGGTCTAGTTGGAGTAGGGGCTTAGAAGGAAACTGAGCTCTGGCAGCATGACGGACCTGGATGTACCTAAAGAACATCCATCCAGGTAAGTTAAACTCCCGGCAAAGCTGTGAGTAGGTTAGTAGCGTTCCATCAGGCATTATGTCCCGCTGGGTTTTGATACCATATCTTGCCCAGACTTGAGCATGTGGGATCGATCTAAAGTGGGCCAGACTGGGGTTCCCTCAAAGAGGTTGTACCGGCGACCAGCGGGCTTCCCAAAAGAGCGCCGCCTAGCGGCCACCCAGACCCGAAGTGTGGTTTTAGTAGAAGTCGGAACTATCCTGTACGCACCAGCCCCCCTATTAACTAGGTTCTGTAAATCCAGCATTGAGCCCAGGAATGCTGCCTCTAGACAAACTGCCACGTTAGTGCGGGCCCCCTCAAACCACCAGTATGCCAATACCGCAGCCCAGTAATATATTGGAAGTTGGGCAATGCTAGACCCCCCAACTGTGTAGGGAGCTGAAGTGTGGATCTAGCCAGGCGTGGAACAGTTCCATTCCAGATAAAGGCCCCAATGCATTTATCCACCTCCCTGAAAAAGGAGGCTGGAACCCAAACCGGACTATTTCGAAATAAGTAATAAAATTTGGGCAGCACAATCATTTTCAGAATGTTGATGCATCCAAGAAGATTCAAGGGGACCCCCGACCATGTCGAACACCGTTCTTTAAGGAGAGATATCAGGGGAAGGAGTTTACGGGCATAATATTGTGACGTATCCATCGACACCAGTACCCCTAAATATTTAAACTCTGATACCCAACGTAGGGGGGATAAGCTGGCTAGGGCAGATGCCTGTTCGTCCAACGAAAAAAGTACTCGCCAAACTCGTCAAATGCCTCAAGGGCAGCCACCAGCGAGGGCCCCGCATCGTTCAGGTACAACAGGGCATCATCCGCATAAAGGTATATTTTCTCTTCCAGTCTCCCAACCAGCAAGCCACGGATCGCTCGGGATTCCCTGACCGAAATCGCCAGGGGTTCCAACGCTAGAGCGAAGAGACTGCGAGAGAGGGGACACCCCTGTCGAGTTCCCCTGAACAGCAGAAAGGGATCAGACACCCAATTATTGGTGCGGACCCTCGTCCTAGGCTCTCCATAAAGCATTTAAATCCATTGTAATAATTTAGGCCCGAACCCGAATCTACAAAGGACCTCCCACAGATACTCCCAGTCCACCGAATTAAATGCCTTTTCAGCATCTAGGGAGGCCACCACACGAGATTCGGCATTATCGTGGGATAGGGACAGATTTAGAAAGAGGCGTCGGATGTTGATGTCGGTGCCCTTACCCGGCATAAAACAGGTTTGATCCACATGACCCAGCTCAGAGATCACCTTGGATAGGCACAAGGCAAGAATTTTAGAGAGATTTTTACCGCTCCAGGTGAATACACTCCAACAATCTGTAGTGACAGGACTACCGTGGGTGCCAGCAATGCACGTAGCATAAGAAGAAGAAAAATAAAAAATATGGACAGCCGCACTCCAAAGAACCTTTGACGGTTGCCTTTATTGTAAAAGATGAAAAATAACACCAAATTTCATCACAGCATAGCCGGGGTAACTGCTTACATGTTTCGCACTGCAGATCAGTGTTTACTCATAGCTAATTCGTTACAAACATCACACCTCTAATATGAAATTTGGTGTTATTTTCTATCTTTTACAAAAAAGGCGACCGTCAAAGGTTCTTTGGAGTGCGGCTGTCCATATTTTTTATTTTTCTTCTTCTAAGGCAAGAATCTTAGCCAGGATCTTGGCATCCACTTTCAAAAGGGAGATAGGCCTATATGAGGCACACCCCAGAGGATCCTTGCCGGGCTTAGGCACCAACACCACAACAGCCGCCGCCATGGTGTTGGGGAGGACACCCTGCTTAGTAAAATCAGAGAGAAGGGCTGTTAATTTTGGGGCGAGCAGTTCAACATGCTGGGAGTAGAACTCCACTGGTAGGCCATCTGCTCCAGGAGTCTTACCACCCTGTAGCCCTGCGATGGCAGCCTGGACCTCCTCCAGTGTGATATCTGCCTCTAGATCATCTCTGGAGGAGTCCTCTAACAAGGGGAAGGCGATACTATATAGGAAGTTCTGAAGGTCCGAAAGGAGAATAGCGGGCCCTTGAGGAGTATACACCTTGAAAGAATTTAGAGAACCTGACATTAATACTCTCGGGCGACGTTATCAGTTGACCTCCCTCATCTCGAATACTAGCAATGTGGGTGGAGGACATCTGTCCCCTGGCTAGCCAGGCCAGCAGCCGGCCATTGTTATCCCCATATTCAAACACTCTTTCAGCAGAGTGTAGCATGGACTTGCTAGTCTGCTCAATACGGTATAACGAAAGCTCACGAAGCACCTGCTGCCAGGAGTGATAGTTGGGCTCAGTAGGGGAGTCCACATAGATCCTCTATCACCTCTCAGCCTCCGCCTCCATATTCCCCAGGGTTCTGGTTGCCTCCTTCTGCACCAAGGAAATGCGGTAAATATACTCTCCCCTTACCCATGCCTTAAAGGCATCTCACAACACCTCTGGAGTTACTGAGCTCTGATTAAATGACCAATAATTACATACAGCTTCCTCAACTGACTCTTGTAACCTAGTGTCCAGTGCCCAGTACCTGGAGAGATGCCACAACCTCAGGCCTGGAGAGTTAATTAGAGATAGGGTAAGACAAAGGGGAGCATGGTCAGAAATTCCTCTAGGGAGGTGGTGAGCCCCCCTGACCCAGTTAAGGGCTGTAGTGGAAGAAAAGGCCAAATCAATACGGGAGAGGGCTTTGTACGTGATGGAGTGACATGTATATTCCCAAGTGTGTGGATGGAAGTGCCTACAAACGGCCACCAGCTTGTATGTTTCCACCCACCAAGGGAGAAATGAGGAAGGCCGGGCCGTGGAGAGGAGCCTATCCATGTCATGGGTGGGGACCATAATAAAATCTCCAAAAATATAAAACTCAGATGTGTCAAATCCCAGGATAATATTAATTAAATCATATAAAACCTGGACCTGAGTCGGGGGAGGTAAATACAACCCCATCAGCACCAATCTTTTTTCATAGATAAGAACATGCAAGATCACATATCTGCCCCCCGGGTCCGTGCGCACCTCCAAGAGCTGGAACAGTAGGGACTTCCGGACAAGGACACTAACTCTTCTGGCATAACAGGAGTACGTGGAGTGGTATGATGCCCCGACCCACAATCTCCGAAGGGCGAGAACCCTGGAACCCGTCATATGGGTTTCCTGTAGAATACATATATGTGGGGCAGATTTTTGCAAGAATTGGAATACCAATGATCATTTGATAGCTGAATTAAGGCCCCGGACATTCCAGGAAATTATACTAAGCTGAGCCATAGAGAGCAAGAAAGATATAGGCATGAGTGGGGTAGTTAGGGATCATGGAGCGCACTGACCCAGGGGACAGACCAACCCCCCAGCAGGTCCCATTCTGTAATTCAATATACTGAACAGAGATAGACTGAGCACATCATGTCAAAAATATTAGTACAGAGGGCAAAAGGCCCCCAATGGGAACTAGTCCCAACTAAAACCTGAGAACTTCCCCAAGGATACTGCAACTGCAGTAGAAACACCCCCCACCCCGCATTCCCCACAAGTGTAAGCAATGCATATATTCCCAACAACCAAACATAAACTGAAGATAACTATTAAGAGAGGACGTGTATCCCTATGTAGCTGAGAAGCAGTTAGTAGAGGACCCAATCTGTCTCAGCGGAGCTATTGGCATATAACAGCAGTCCTTAATCACCTGGATAAATCCAGGGGCACATGCTTTAAGTTACAAACTACTAGGATAAAACAATCCATAGGACCCTAACGGCCAGCCGTGGTTAAGTAAGACTGAGAGCTGCCCTAGTCCTTTAGCATATCACCCAGCGCAGTCTTGCACACCAGAATTGGTTTGCATTGAAAGTCTGCACTACATGTCCCGCGGGCAGTCGGGGCGATACAAACCATTACCGTCACCAGCAGGTAAAAGCATCCTGGAGGGAGACAGCACTGAAAACAGTCTGTAATGGCGGCTTGGCTTGCATAGAGCAGTAGGTAGACTAAGGGACATAGTTCCGGATATCAGCAAAGCGTCCTATCGTACTGTAGTGGGTAACAGGACTTATCCAGGGACAATGTGATAGTGGCCCAAGAACATGCTTGGTGCTAAAGTCGGTCAGTAGCAGGATAAATCACCCATTCACCGCCTAGGTGGCAGAGTCTCCAGCCATTCTTCAGCGTCCCTGGGCGAAGTGAAAAAACATACAGACTCACCATCCTGGACCCAGAGCCTAGCAGGAAACAGCACACTGTAGCGTATAGCCCAGGCTCTAAGCGCAGCCTTCACCTGATCGAATGACCGGCATAGTTTTTGCGTTTCCACAGAATAGTCGGGAAAAAACATCAACTTGACGTTTTGGAACTTCAAATCCCCAATCCCTCGGGCAGCGTGGAGCACCTAATCCCTGTCACGGAAATTGAGCAGCCGAAATATAAGGATGCGAGGAGGGGAGCCAACAGGGTTAGGAGCGGACGGAATCCTGTGAGCCCTCTCCACAGCATAATGAGCGGAGGACTGTGCAGCCGGCAGGAGCGAGCGGAGCAGGTCTTCCAAGAAGGCAGTAGGGTTCTTCCCCCCCGCCTCCTCAGGCAGCGCCACAAGCCACAAGTTGTTCCTCCAATTCCTGTTCTCTGCATCGTCCATTTTATATTCCAGCATGCGGACCTTGGAGCGCAGGGTTTGCAGCGATGCAGCATGTTCTGTCACCGTGTCCTCGGTCTGCCCGACCCTTTGCTCCACCGCTGACACTCGCGAGCCCATCTTGTCTAGATCCTGCCGGATCAAGCCTACGTCAAGCTGCATTGCCTCTATCTTGTTGGTTAACGATGCTTGACAAGTGGCAATAGCCGCCATGACCTCCTGGAAGCCGAGCTGTGAGGAGGAAGCAGACTCCTCTGTCTCCATCTGTAAGGCCATGTTAGAAGTAGTCCGAGGGGAAGCCGCCACGTGGGAGCCCAGGTTCAGGGAAACCGCCTCAGACAGCGGGGGGAAACTGAGTTTCTGCCCATTGTAGTGTGATCTAGTGGATCCGCGGGGCATCAAGAAACAGCTAGGGCAATCCAGCAACGAATATGGCAAGCCAAACAGAGGATAAAAGAAAGCAGGCCAGCAGAGCTCCAGACAGTGCGACCTCTCACAGCGCCATCTTGGACACGCCCCCCGAATAGTACCAAATTTAAACGAATGCAAAATAACGAAATTCAAATTCAAAACGTTTTAGAATACTTTTAGAATACTTTTCAAATTTGAATCGTTTCCAATTTCGAAAACTTTTCGAATTCGAATAGTTTTCAAATTCGAAAATTTTTCGAATTCGAATAGTTTTCCAATTTCCAAAGAGAATAAAACAGAATGGAAAATAAAGGAATAGAATAGGAAAAAAAATCTATTTTCTTCTTCTTTTTTTCTATTCTATTTTATTCTTTTTGAAAATTCTAAAACTTTTCGATTCGAAAACGAATAAACAAAACGAATCCTGAAAATGAATTAAACCAATGAAACAAATTTAACTAAACAAATTTATGTAAATAACGAATCAAAACAAATTTTTTCATTCTGCACATGTCTAGTGTACGTTACTGTTAACAGTGCAGCTACGAAGTTATCAACTCACAAGATTTTGTCATGCTCAAAAGGTATATTTTTTGCATTTATCTAACAGAAAGAACACAACAATTTCAATTATATATTTAAAGTGGAGGTTCCGCTGCAATTTTTTTTTTTTTTTTTTTTAGCATTCAATGTGATTTTAGCATACTAATGTTTACTCACATTTTTGGTGTCTTCATATAAACCCTCTTGGTTTTCGTAATATAGAACAACTTATATTCTGCTTTACTTGCCGTTTCCATTTTGCTTGTGGGCATTGTGAAGCCCACAAGCAATCACTTCCTGGAAGCGAGCATTGTTCACAGCGAGTAGCGCCGTAAACATATTGGTTGCCATCACAACGGGCGGCGTCATAGAAATAACACGCCCCGTTGTGATGGTATGCAGAAACACATAGAACACAGAACACATCCCAGAACACATTGCAGCAAAGACCCACGCTGCATTGCGGCGCTGAGGAAAGGCTTAGAAACGCCTACTCCCGCGGGAGCCGAATCCCGGAAGTCATGCTAATATACGGTAACTATATATGATTTTAAAAATGTATATGGCTTTTAATGAAGTATATAGTGGAACGATTGTGTTGGCATATAGATGATTTTTTGGGTGAACCTCCGCTTTAAAAGACCAAAAGGGAGAAAAAAAAAGTTTGTTCTTTGGGTTTACTTATACTTTCAATTGGCAGTGTAGGGCGTTTAGATATAACAAAGCATCTACAGCGTACTGGAAGATTTATGTAACTAGATTGCTCCATTTCCCCTTCAGATGTGTAATTAGTACAAGACATCAATTAAATCTACTGTAATATAATGTCTGTAAATCAAAGGGACTGATTTTAAGAACATTACTTTTGCAAACTGTCGCGTGAAATCACACATTTATGTGTTCAGTGCCCCCTAGTGGATCCAGATCCAAATGTACTTCAGTTTTTGCTTAATCTAATTGCTGTTATTTAAAGGAATAGCTATGCAGTGTTTACAGGTTGCTAAATTATATGTCTATACCATATAGTAAATACTATGTGTAGGGGCCTCACCCCTCTCTCTTTCTTTATCGGTCATATGGCTGTTGTCTATGGGTACCTGGGAGAGAGAGATGATACACACCACGGCCCATGTCCTCTGTAACTAAGAGGTGAAGGCCAGAAGATTGGGCTTTTGTGTAGGTGTCCTAGAGTCAAGTCCAGTGCTTCGTCCCTGACTCCTTTGCTTAGTAACCCGCTCCGGCTAGGCCAAGGGCGCCTAGGCCCAGAACACCGGAACGCCAGCACCCAAGCTGAAGGTGCCTGGGTGCGGCCGCGTCCTCCAACTCTCTGCCCCTAAGGTCAGGGCGTCCGCCCCTTTTATGACCTCTCCCTTTCCGTCACAGCGGGTTCCCCGCCCCGCTGTACCAGCTCCAGGGGAGGACAAAATGGCACAGTTTGCGGTGTGAGTTCAGCTCCGGCCCAAGGCAACAACGCCACCTGTAGGCCCCAAGGAACCCCACACCACCAGAGTCCTCACATAAATTCAAACACCCGCTACACTCTCCCCCTGGTGATTTGACACTGGTCCCCAGTGTCTGGTACAAACCCATATCCCACAAGGGTGGTGACATAAGTTCAGCCCAGAAACCAAACTACACAATTTAGCCCTGAATTGTGCCAAGACCTGAATGGGAAAGGGAAAACTTAAAACAATATAACTATAAAACTTTCCAATAAAACACTTTAAATATCTCACACATTTACATTCCTCCCTCCCTCTGGCTATCTAAGGACCACCCATTCTCAGTAGTCTTGACAGACGAGTCTCCTGCAGAGGGAAAGAAAAGAAACATACATCCTACCAACATGTGTGTTTGCTTGGAATGAATGAGGAATTCTAGGATTAGAAGAAACCCATTCACTCCAATAAGTGTTGCATAATGTAAAAAAAAAAAAAAACAATCGTTGCGCAACACTGCCACCTGGTGACAGTGCCGCGGTCAAGACACTCATCACTTCCAGATGAACTTTCCTCTTGATCATTTTCTCTGTGACCCTACACTATCTAAAACCCAAAGTCACTGATTTCTTTTGAGTGCTGGGAGAAGGAGGGAGAACAAACAAAAACAGCTCCCATATCTCCAACGAGTAGAACTGCCCAAATACAAAAAAAACTAGGGCACAGTCCCTGTGTTCGAGGAAAGGCACTCCGGAAAGTTCAGCCAGGAAAAGAAAAGAAAAGCACACGGGAGTCTTTTTCCTTCTCTTCTTTTTTTTTCTTACAGGTAAAACCTTGGATGAGGCAATGATATAGGCTTCAGACGATCATCAAAAGCCTCCACATGGCACTCAACACTCTTTCCTTCCTTGCGGCAGATCACCACTTTGTCCGCATGAATGTGTCTTCCCAGCATCCATTTAGCTTTACAGTCCTGAAACTTCTTGGTGACCGTTGGTGAACAGGAAAGGTACCGCCGTGCTTGCTGTACTTTCAGTTTGTCCCATACAAAGGTATCATACCATCTTTGCCGAAAGACCTCCACCTCATAGAGCAGTTCCCGAGGCAGATACGGGTATTCCCACCCATATTCCTGAGCAACCTTCTGGCCAAAGAGACACTGCAGCCTTGACAAAGGTGGCATAGTAGCTCGGTCTCCTTCTCCAGGTGGAACAATCGCTTCTGGGTGGCGAGGTGCGTTCACCACCTCGGTAGACCTGGGCCTAGGAGCCCGCAGTGATTGACGTTGCACTCCCGCAACAGGTGAAATGGATGTTGAATCCAGAAGGGGAACTTCGGACAGAGAACCAGCTTCTTCCCTTGGCACCGAAGCCTCTACCCGAGGTGTACTATCTCCAGTAGACATGGGCAGGTCCCTTGCAACACAGGACAAGGGTAGCTTCATCTTGTCCCATCCCTTCTGTTGGAAGATTTCGTCTATCTCCCCATCATCGCCATTGTCAGACAATGAATCCAGGTCAGAGGTGTCGTAGCACTCAGCGGGCAGATAATTCCCAGTCACGGAACTATCCCCCTTGACAGACTCTACCAACTGTTGGCTACCGCCACTTTTAACCACGCAGACAGTCCCAACCCCTGGCTCACCTGGGCCTTTAGAAGAACAGGGATGTCCAGGACTTTTCCTACTGGAGCCATCCAGGCCAGGCAAGCAGTGGGGCGAAGCTCTTTCACGACCACACGAGGCCATCACTAGGCCGACTTTTCTCTTCGGCGGCCGGAGCAGGGAGCTGCTGGTGACCGAGGCAGCATCCTCGGATTTCTCTCTTTTCACTTCCGCTTGGGCAGTCACTTCGCCCGGATCAGTGCGCACGGGGAACGCACCAGCATCGATCTCTCCCTCCGGAGTGGCAGTCCCTGTGAGGTAGTTGAGGTGGAAAGCCCAAGGCTTTTCTGTGGATGGTTCCACCTCGAAGAGAAATTCTTTGCAGACCTCACAGCACCCGAACGGCTTCAGCTGGACCACCAGTCCCGAACAGCCGGGACAGATCACACCGAGGGCTTCCATGTCTCTGCAGGTATAGAGAGCCAATCGCCCCCGGGGCCTTAGTCTTATCCCTGTATCCATAATCGGAGCAGCCAGAGAAGACATATCCGCAAAGGAAGGAACAGAAATCCACGGAGCACTTGAAGCCATCCTCTCTCTTTGCTGCTCCATTGCGCACTGACCCACCTGCGCCGGAATCTCCACGTGCGTACCTCCACATGACCAGACTCCTCCCACCTTCTGCACTTGTTCACGGGCTTCTCACTTGTTCGCAGGCTTTTCCCTTGCCCCGCCCACGAACTACACAGTTATGGGTTGCCTCGTGGCGCGTTGGCCAATATGGCCGACCTACTCGGAACTCCTCCAGGCAGCAAAGTTCAATTTCAGACACCATACACATATCCCGGGTACGATGTCCCCACGTGTAGCGGCCTCACCCCTCTCTCTTTCTTTATCAGTCATATGGCTGTTGTCTAGGGGTACCTGGGAGAAAGAGATGATACACTCCACGGCCCATGTCCTCCGTAACTAAGAGGTGAAGGCCAGAAGATTGGGCTTTTGTGTAGGTGTCCTAGAGTCAGGTCCAGTCCTTCGTCCCTGACTCCTTTGCTTAGTAACCCAAGTTCCACACAGTGAATAGGTACAACTCAGTTTTATTCTTCTTGCCAAGCAATAAAACAATCTTTCTCCTTTGGAAAATGGGGACAGATCGAGGCACAATCCTTTCCCTTCTTGCTGCTGCCCACTGTGCTGTCACCAGTGGTGAATAGTCACTGCCACTGACTAGGTAATATAGAACGTGAATTACCTTCGCTCACTTTGCCCCTGTCAGAGGAAGAAATCCGTCCAAGGGAGAAATGGAGGCCTCTCCGTCACCAGCGATGCCGCGCCGGGCTCTTCGGAGAAGTTACTGCACACCAGTCCTCACAAACTCAGACACGGGCACCCAAGGAGTTAGGGTCCCCTCGGATTCCTCCACCCTCGCGGAACTCAGTCAAAGGTACTGAGCCCCAGGCATCCGCCATAGTACCTCACCCCAGGCTAAAGGTGCCTGAGATGGACTCCATCTCCATCCCGGCTAGGCCAAGGGCGCCTAGGCCCGGAACACCGGAACGCCAGCACCCAAGCTGAAGGTGCCTGGGTGCGGCCACGTCCTCCAACTCTCTGCCCCTAAGGTCAGGGCGTCCGCCCCTTTTATGACCTCTCCCTTTGCGTCACAGCGGGTTCCCCGTCCCGCTGTACCAGCTCCAGGGGAGGACAAAAAGGCACAGTTTGCGGAGTGAGTTCAGCTCCGGCCCAAGGCAACAACGCCACCTGTAGGCCCCAAGGAACCCCACACCACCAGAGTCCTCACATAAATTCAAACACCCGCTACATATGCAAAATAAAAAATTAATTGAAAGGTATATAATCATCCCGCCATTCCTAAGATGTATATAACCACCTCACTAGTCCTCAGGAGCACAATCCTCATAGGCTAATGCATAGCTCCCAACTGCCCCTGATTTCGAGGGACTGTCCCTGATTTGGAGCAATGTCCCTTTGTCCCTCATTCCTCCTCATTTGTCCCTCATTTTGGTCTGATCTATATATATGTATATAAAATGCACTTTTTATCTATCAAAAAGTGTTTTCCAGTGCTAAACCTTTCATCTTGTTTCTAAATTGCTGCATTTGTAAGTTCCAAAAGCCAATATAAAGGACTAGTAGTGGTAAAAAAAGCACTTTTGGGTTTAACCAATCTTGTTTTTTTTGTACAATTCTACTCTAAGGGGGCGTGGCAAGGGGTATGTCCTATGCCTGCATACTTTTGCTGATAGGTGTCCCTCATTCCCATCTCGAAAAGTTGGGAGGCATGCTAATGTATGAAAAATATGTTAACAAGTTCATTCCTTGCTGTTTGCAGTAATCAGTCATTTATATATAAAGTGAATGTAAACCCTCCTATCCTTTACAGCCAAGGAAGCTGCCATCTTAGCCTCTGTGCGATCTGCAGGTGCTATGGGTTGCACATGTGATCAATTATTACACCAGCTATTTGATGGTTTGACAGTTATCATTCACAGCATGGCTTGAATGTAGCTGTTTTGGGAAACAGTTAAATCAATGGGTTCAGTTCCATTTTAATACTTTGCTGTAGAAATGACAGTTGGAAGCTAATTGGTTTCTATGAACCACAAGAAATTAATTTTAGAACTTTTTATCCATATACACTAGTACATTAGTACTATACTTTTCTCTTTCAATAGTTTTTATTGGTTTTCAAAAAGAGATAGAAAACATTAGTGCATTCTGTTGTACATAGTACTATACTTTTTAGGCCTCGCAGAGATGTCAGTTTTTCTGCACGCTTTCTGCAAGGGCCCCAAAAAAAACAAAAAAAACAATTGTTCTCTTTGTGCTGTGTTCACGCTACAACACTGCTATAATGTGCAGATTTTGCTAATCTGCTACATTTTTGCAGTTTTTTTGTGTGGAAAAAAAGCTGACGTGACTTCAACACTGTGGTGTGAACAGGGCAAGTAACTGACGCGCATGAAGACTGATGTCAATGTGCATAAAAACTCACTGAAGCGCACATGAAAACTGATGTGAAACTGATATAAACGTATATCTCTGCAAGTGAAATATGTGCAGTTTTCCCATCAGTTTTCATGCACGTATGGTGTGAACAGGCCCTAAGGACATGCACAGAGTTCCACTTTGCATATATACCCCATACCCCTGCACTTGTACCCAGTGGCATAGCATGGGGGGTGCAAGGGGGGTCGTGGCCCCGGGCGCAACATTTGGGGGGGCAAAATTCCATGCCAGTGAGTGTCACCCCCGGTTCTGTCCTTCTAATTTCGATCTCCTGTGTCCCCGCACTTCGGCCGCCATGTTTAATCTCAGGCTGGTTTCTGGCGCTCTGTGATTCGGCGAATTTTGTCACGTGCGGCGGCGGGGCTGGCCTATCCACAATCGCTGGTGAGCGGGGCTGGCCTCTGCTTAGCTGTGAGCCACCGCTGTCTTCTCCTCCTCCTCCTCTCCTCCAGACCGGATCCCAGATCGTTTCCCCGTCATGGCAGGCGGTGTGACAGACCACAGAGGCAGAGCGCAGATGGAAGAAAAGCAGGTGATAGACTCCCTCGTGAGTCGTATTGCTGGCTCGGGGGAGTGGACATGGTCTGGGAAGAGGGAGCAGCCAGTAAGTAAGTGTAGTGTAGTGGACAGTGTGTAGTGTAGTGGTCAGTGTGTAGTGTAGTGGTCAGTGTGTAGTGTAGTGTAGTATAGTGGTCAGTGTGTAGTGTAGTGGTCAGTGTGTAGTGTAGTGTGTAGTGGTCAGTGTCGAGTGTAGTGTGTAGTGGTCAGTGTAGTGGGCAGTGTGTAGTGTAGTGGTCAGTGTGTAGTGGTCAGTGTGTAGTGGTCAGTGTGTAGTGTAGTGTGTAGTGGTCAGTGTGTAGTGTAGTGGTCAGTGTGTAGTGGTCAGTGTGCAGTGTGTAGTGGTCAGTGTATAGTGGTCAGTGTGTAGTGGTCAGTGTGTAGTGTAGTGGTCAGTGTGTAGTGGTCAGTGTGTAGTGTGTAGTGGTCAGTGTGTAGTGTAGTGTGTAGTGGTCAGTGTGTAGTGTAGTGGTCAGTGTGTAGTGTGTAGTGGTCAGTGTGTAGTGGTCAGTGTGTAGTGTGTAGTGGTCAGTGTATAGTGGTCAGTGTGTAGTGGTCAGTGTGTAGTGTAGTGGTCAGTGTAGTTAGTGTTGTGGTCCATGTAGGAATCAGGTAGGTCAAGGCAGTGGACAGGTAGGTCAGTGCAGTAGTCAGTATAGGAATCGTGTAGGTCAGTGTAGAGGTTAGTGTAGTGGTCAGTGTAGGAATCAGGTAGGTCAGTGTAGGAATCAGGTAGGTTAGTGTAGTGGTCAGTGTAGGAATCAGGTAGGTCAGTGTAGTGGTCAGTGTAGGAATCAGGTAGGTCAGTGTAGGAATCAGGTAGGTTGTGTAGTGGTCAGGTAGGTCAGTGTAGTGGTCAGAGTGTAGGAATCAGCCTGGTAAGTACTATTGTAGGAAGGGAAGAGACTCGGGGAGTGCTAAAAGTCCGTGGGTTATTGAGTGCAAATTACTTGCCTTGCACCGGGCGCTGACAACCCATGCTACGCTACTGCTTGTACCCATGTACCATGATTTCTAAAAGGCTTTTTTTCCCTCTCAGTTTCCTCTAGTTAATGTCAATGCAATGACATTGTCATTCACACAGAGACTTCTAATGGGCCTCAAAGCTCACAGTCACAGTACAGCATAGCAGAAATTACTCCGTGTTAATGATAGCCCTTTTCACCCAAAAATGAAAGTCAATGCTGTCATCCATGCAGCAATACATGTACAAGTGCCAGGAGATGATCAAAATCAGCAAGACGTGGTTTGTTATCTATGATAATGAGCACTTAGAATCTGGAGATGGACCAGCATTTTTATTTTGCCTTTTTTTAGTCAGCAAGGCTTAGCAGTCAATCAGCATTACGGTATAAAGAATCCATCTCCCTATACCCAGTGATGGACTGGCCATCGGGACTACCGGGAGATTCTCGGTGGGCCGATGGCTCAGTGGGCTGGTCGGAGGTCCGCGGTGATCTACCCGTTATTCGCCGACAGCTGGCGCCTGACGGGTAGATCGAGATTTAGATAGCATGCAGAGTAGCGCAGAAAGCGTGTGTAATAAGTTCTCTCTCGTGTCACGGCACTGACGGCAGTCACGCTGCTCCCCGCGGCCCCTCCTCTCTTCTCATCCATCCCCATTTGCTTGTGACATCATCTGGGATGGACGAGAAGAGTGGAGGGGCCGCCGGGGAGCAGCGTGACTACCGTCAGTGCCGTGACATGAGAGAGAACTTATTACACACGCTTCCTGCGCTACTCTGCATGTTGGCTGGTAAACAATGTGCTATGTGCCCCGCCCTGATGTGCTATGTGCCACATGTCCTGATGTGCCCTCATGTGCTATGTGCCCTGTGCCCTGATGTGCTATGTGCCCCATGTCCTGATGTGCCCTTATATGCTATGTGCCCTGTGCCCCATGCCCTGATGTGCCCTGATGTGCTATGTGCCCTGATGTACTGTGTGCCCTGATGTGCTGTGTGCCCTGATGTGCTATGTGCCCCATGCCCTGATGTGCTATGTGCCCTGATGTGCTATGTGCCCCGTACGCTGATGTGCTATGTGCCCCGTGCGCTGATGTGCTATGTGCCATGTGCCCTGATGTGCTATGTGCCCTGATGTGCTGTGCGCCCTGATGTGCTATGTGCCCCATGCCCTGATGTGCTATGTGCCCTGATGTGCTATGTGCCCTGATGTGCTGTGTGCCCTGTTGTGCTGTGTGCCCTGTTGTGCTGTGTGCCCTGATGTGCTGTGCGCCCTGATGTGCTGTGTGCCCTGATGTGCTATGTGCAATATGCCCTGATGTGCTATGTGCCCTGATGTGCTATGTGCCCCATGCCCTGATGTGCTATGTGCCCTGATGTGCTATGTGCCCTGTGGTGCTATGTTCCCTGATGTGCTATGTGCCCCCTGTCCTGATGTGCTATGTGCCCCAATGTGCTATGTGCCCTGATGTGCTATGTGCCCCGTGCCCTGATGTGGTATGTGCCCTGTGCCCTGATGTGCTATGTGCCCTGATGTGATCTGATGTGCCCGTGCCCGATGTGCTGTAAAGGGGCCTGATGTGCTGTGCCCTGTACCCTGATGTGATGTGCCCTGTACGTGTTGTACCCTGATGTGCTGTGCCCTGATGTGCTGAGCTCTGTACCGTGCCCTGATGTGCACTTTACCCTGATGTGTTGTGCCCTGGGCCGGGCTGGATGAAGTCCAGGGCCACATTTTTGTCCCAGTCCAGCCCTGCCTATACCCCTTCAATCCACTCCGCTCTCTTCCCTGCATCTAGCTGTTTGTACTATGTGAACCCAAACAGACACTTCACAGGTCAACTGGAGATATAATGAAAGTCCTGAGCCAGATACTATCTTTGTCTGAGATAAGGCATCTGGAAGAAGAAAACACAGAGTTAAATAATATAAAATATACAAATATTGTAAGCGAAAAAAAAAATTTGAACAGGCAAAGTAACAGCCAACCTTTAAGAATAGCCTTGTCCTTGTTCCCAACTAGATGGGTCAGGTCTAAAAATCAGGAAACAGGGTTTTATAGGATTTTTCATAGACCTTTGCAAAGTGCAGTAGTAGATTTTACTTTACAGAAGTTGAAACAGCGAAAAAATGCATTTTTTAACAAAAGAATGAAGCGATTTTATGGATCTTGTACAGTACTGAATGTAGTGCTCCTTTAGATTGGCTCACATTCCACCTTTATAAATCATCAGGTGTCGGTCAAACTCAAAATATTCCACAGTACAAAAAAATGGATGACGATACTTCATTGTAAACTTGTGAATATTTTTTTATCTTAAATTAGTACAGGGAAAACAGGAATACGGATCCCTCTAATGCATTTCACGGTAAACAGCAGTTAGTCATAGAGTAGTGTTAGTACCATCTAACTCAATTTTTATCTTACTTCACTCCGCCTTCTTCCCACTAATTACTGTAATTTAATCCAGCCATGGGTCATTCAGATACAGATTTTCTGTCTAACAATAATTTATTTATTTATTACAGGTATTTATTTATAAAGCGCCGTCATATTACACAGCGCTTTACATATTGTACATCCACATCAGTCCCTGCCCTCAAGGAGCTTACAATCTAAGGCCCTTAATTCACATTCATACATACACATACTAGGGCCAATTTAAACAGGAGCCAATTACCCTACCAGCATGTCATTGGAGTGTGAGAGGAAACCGGAGTACCCGGAGGAAACCCATGCAATCATTTAAAACTTATATAAAAGCAAATTAGCGCATACTCAGCTTGCCATTACACAAAATAATCAGAATCATAAATAATTCATACATCTGTACATCTGTATTGTAATATATATATATTTTACACCTTATTTTGCAGTATATTCAATTTGTTTTTGATTTAACAATAATAGTATATATACACTGAGCAAGATTATAAACGCAAAACTTTTGTGTTTGCCCCTATTTATCATGAGCTGAACGTTATGTACACAAAAGGCCTATTTCTCTCATATTGTTCACAAATCTGTCTAATGCCGCGTACACACGATCATTTTTAATGTCATTTTTTAAACCGACGTTTTTCTCCTCGTTTTTTTTCATGTTTCCTCTCAAGCCTGCCTTGCGTACACACGGTCATTTAAAAAAACGATCAAGCAAAGCGCAGTGACGTTCAACGCGTACGACGGCACTATAAAGGGGAAGTTCCGTTCTAATGACGCCACCCTTTGGGACGCTTTTGCTAATTCCGTGTTACCGCGTGTTAGTAAAAGTTTGGTGAGAGACGATTCGCGCTTTTCAGTCTTCGTGCTTTGAAGATCGTTTTCGGGAGTTCAGTTTGTGCTTGTGGGTTCGTATCTGTTTTGCACTGCTTGTAGTCAGTTCGTATCTGTTTATTCAGTGCGGTCTGCTCTGCTCGTTCGTGTTTTTCAGCTTGTTCTTCATAGGCCTTGCTGTTCTTCCGTGCGTTCTTCTAGTTCGTTCTGTTCAGCCGACCGTTATCTAGCCATGTTGCGGCTACGTACTCGTCGTAGAGTTTGTGCTGTAGTTGGTGCAGGGGTTCATGCTGTATCCCGACTCCATGCCCTGAGCAGGGTCAGGAGGAGTTCATGGACCAAGAATTGGTTGCTCCAGCGGCACCAATTCTGTCACATGCCTTTGTTGCGGGAGATCAGGGAGAATAATCCTGATGATTTCAGGAATTTTCTCAGGATGTCTGACCCCGTATTTCAGCATCTGTTGGCTTTGGTGTCCCCCTATATTACCAGGCAGGACACCGTTATGCGGGAAGCCATCAGTGCTGAGCAGAGGCTCATCGCCACGTTGCGATACCTGGCGACTGGGAGAAGCCTGCAGGACCTTAAGTTCTCCACAGGCATATCCCCCCAGGCTCTGGGGATCATTATACCAGAGACTTGTTCTGCCATCCTTCAAGTTTTGCAGGAGGACTATATTAAGGTAAGTGTTCTTCTAAAATAACTTCACATTGTATGTTTTTTTGTTTTGGATACTTTTTATTTTGCTTTATTAGCAGTCCCTAATTCACATGATTCTTAGCTGCAGGGAATGTCCCCTTTCTCCCCATGTTTTAATATTACAATTTTTGGGTTTGAGGCCTACCTGTAAATTTGGCTTACCTAACCTCTCCAGCATGCTATCCTGGGGCCATACCTACCTTGCCTAGTCATTTCCATGTATTTTATTCTATGTTCCATCGTAGTGCTTTTCCCAAAACGCACCCTAAAGATTGCCTAGGAATGTTTCATTTTTTTTAACTTCATACAGAGTGCTACAGCCTTCATTTGTGATATTCCCAACTCATCTTCAACCCCCCCCCCCAAATTTTTATTTTATTTTTTAGGTTTGTTGTTGCTTACTAATCTTTTTTTTTTATTACAGTTTCTACCAATGTTGGCCATGAATGTTGGTATGAAATCAGCTTTCAATGTTTCTGGCTCAAAGTATTAATTTTTTATTTCTTTAATTCCACAGTTCCCTTCTTCGCCACATGAATGGCAGAATGTGGCTTCCGAGTTTGCCCAGCGATGGAACTTTCCGAACTGTGGAGGAGCCATCGACGGCAAACATGTTCGGGTCGTCCCACCACCCCATTCGGGATCCTTTTATTATAACCATAAGGGGTTCCACAGCGTCGTGATGATGGCAGTGGTGTCGGCCACCTACGAGTTCCTCTATGTGGACGTTGGCAAGAATGGCAGGATGCTACCAGCGGAGCAGAATGTGGAGGGACTACCTTTTGTCTTTGTGGCGGATGAGGCGTTTGGCCTGGGACCCCATTTAATGAGGCCATTCCCGCAACGCACCCTCACCCCTGAGAGGAGGGTGTTCAATTATCGGCTGGCCAGAGCCAGAAGGGTGGTGGAAAATGCCTTTGGCATCATGGCCAGCCGATTTCGCCTCTTCCTGACCTCCATCCACCTTGCCCGACACAAATGGAACCATGTGGTAATGACTTGCTGTGTGCTTCATAATTTCCTACGGGTGCATTCCAACAGTTATATAGCTTTGAGTGGGCCTGAGGCCTCTTTACTCAATACAGAAACTTTAGTGGCCCTGGAACCTGGCCGTCCTGGCTTGGCCCCCCCAACCGGACGTGAGGTCCGTAACCAATATGTTGAATATTTTATGGGTAGGGGGGCCATTGAAATGCCAGAAAATCTTTAAAAATGTTATTCAAAAAAAAAAAATTATTTTATGGAGTAAAGATTGGTTTGGTGTTTTAATTGTATAATGTTTTATGTTTCATGTAGGTTTACCTAGTGCACTTGTATTGCCATGTGTATTTAACATTCTTAATTAAAGCCTTCATTGTCAGTGTAAACACAAAACATTGATTAGTTCACTCAGCACCACATTTACATAATGAAGCCACAATTATTTTGAATGTAAAAATACCTTTATTTCTTTTTTAGGTGGGAAACTTCCTTTGAAATGTGGATGTTCCCTTAATTTTTGGGGTATTAAAACGCATGACCAGCCATGCATAAACAAACTATATTCATAAAAATTGTGAAAAAGCTAAACATGTGCTAGTCATTAAAGGGTAAAACAACAAAAAACCTTATAAAACTCAGCAATTTAAACGTTCTTTGGTGTAAAAACATTAGACACGCCCAAGCACAGCCATGATATTTTGGAGCCTTTCCTCCACCCGCTTGGTATTTGCCCTGATCTCTAGCAAGTCTCCCTTAATTTTTTCGAGGTCACGACAGCAGACCATGAGGTATTGGATCAGGATCTGGGCACTGTGATGTGTCAACTTTTTGGGGTCTTCGGCCAGAACTGCACCTAAATGTAAAAAGAAAAATGTAGGATAGAATATGTAGGCCTACATCTATTTAACATGCATGTGTCTGGTTTCTCTGTGACCTGTTGTGGTGCCACTTTCCACTTCCACAACATCACGTTCCTCTCCATCCTGGGGGTTCTGGGGGTATTGTTGTAGGTGTTGCAATTATCGGCTCATCTGAGGTAGCTTTTCAAATCCCTAGGGAGATTGAAATAAAAGGAATAGTTTCATTAGTAGCGACTCAATTTTTCAATTAAACTAAACATGATAAAATACTTTGTAATCATTCTTTTGAAGCCTGCTCCATTTTAAAATGTACCCCCTGTGCCAACCGGGACAAATGATTGGATACATAGCCAAAACCATAGCATATACTTTTTAAACACAAATTTGACACATTGTAACACCCCAAAGTATCTACACAGGATCACCTGTGTGTGACACCCTCAAGCTTTTTGGCTTTAGGCCCACACTTGTACTACTGCGTTCAGATGTTTCATCAGCTGCTGAGAATTCACTCCCTTAACATTACCATGCATATCCTTTTTTCAAACAAACAAATGTCCTTTGGATTAGCACCGAAAAAATAAGTGATGCCAAAATTTACTCCCCCAAATAAAATAAAATACATGGGTGTTCACACTGGATGATCCTAAAACATCGTTTGAGGAACTGTACGGAGAAAGAGGTTTAATACGTCCGTTTACTGTGCGGACGAACCTGAAAGATGGTATCTTTCAGTGTACTATATGAAAGTAAAAAATACACGACAGAATACAAGTAAATAATATGTACCATGGAAAATATTCAAAAATAACTTACTTTTTCCTAAAACTTTCTTGATTCTTTTGTATTGGTCGGGCTCCCGCAACTTCAGATCAGACCATCTTTTTCTGAGCTGTTCCTTCGTTCTGCACACCCCAAATTTTTTGTGAAGACTTTTGACCACTTTGCCCATAATTTTTGACTTGACCAGATTAGGCCTTTTATACGGCCCATGCTTGGCATCATAATCCTCCTTCTTTAAAATGGCGACCATCTCCACCATTTCCTCGAATGACATGTTGGATGCCTTATACAGTATCTCCTGGATCTGGATTTGGGCTCCTCTGGAATTTCCTCCTCTGTAGAGGTAATCTCAGCCACCTGTGTCTCTGCCATGTTTTGTTAAGCACTACGAGCGAGAAGGAGCGGGGAAAGTACAATATCGAACGTCAGGGGCGGGGAAAGCGTGCGGAGTTTCACGCATGCGCAGTGTATATCAAGTGAAGATCCATGTCTCGAAAATACGTTCATTTGGCGGGAGAGGGAGTTAGCAACAAACGTCTTGACGAAGGTACCTAACAATTTAAGTATTTGAGGTTCATCAGACGAGGAGATTTGTGCGCTAAAAATATGTAGAAAATGCACATTTGAGGAATGTTGCCTGAAAAATATATATTTTGTTGTTTCTCGCTTTTACAGATATCATGAATACTTTCAAAAACCCGGAATTCATGGGGGAGTTCATAGACAAATGGCAAGAGCTACCTATACTATGGCAAACCAAAAGTGGCGCAAATAAAAATAAAGACGCCAGGAAAGCAGCACTGGAGCTTGCTTGC
This sequence comes from Rana muscosa, assembly GCA_029206835.1. NCBI lineage: Eukaryota > Metazoa > Chordata > Amphibia > Anura > Ranidae > Rana > Rana muscosa. Next base: position 573,495,192 of record CM055116.1, read on the forward strand.
ATTTGTGCAAACCAAGATACCCACAACAACTCTCCAAGATGTGAAAACCAAAATAGCGACCATCAGAGGGACATACAGGACCCAGAGGACTATGGTCCTGAGGTCCCAGAGGTCAGGTGCTCCAGCAGATAAGGTTTATAAACCCAGTCTGTGGTACTACAGTAAGCTTTCTTTTCTGGATGACCAGCTGGAAGTGCGGGAATCTCTCTCCACCCTTCCCCCCAGAGGTCAATCCAGCCTTCCTTGTAGCCAACCCTCCAGCCTTCCCTGCAGCCAGTCCTCCAGCCTTCCTGGCTTCCTCTGAGGATCAAGATCAGGTCCTTGAGGAGGCAGATTTGGATATATGGAGCCAGGTAAAGTATTGATATCTATATTTATATCTTACAAAATTGTAGAATTTAAATAGATGTTAGTATTGTTAGGTATGTAAACTTCTACCAATAAAGTTTTTTAAGAGCAAGATACAGTAGTGGCCTAATTTTATGTGGACAAGGCAACAAAACCAGGATGCAAAATCAATGAAAATGACATAACTTTTGGCATTGATTTCAACAATGTCTAGAGGTGAACAATGTCTGTGAATGATGGTGGGCCAAAATAAATAATGTCCCTTTCTTTTTTTACAGCCAGAGCAGAGCCAGGAAGAGGGTGATGTTGGGGATCAGGAGGAGGCAGGGCCCAGTGGCACCCAGGAGGAGGCTGGGCCCAATGGCACCCAGGAGGAGGCTAGGCCCAGTGGCACCCAGGAGGAGGCTGGGCCCAGCACAAGAGCCCAGATGCCTCCCCTGGTAGTTAAACCACGAGGGCCAAGGAGAGGTAGGCAGGTGGAGGAGGAAACCAGGGCCTTCATCAGAGAGGCAACAGCGGCCCTCAGAGAGGCACCCTCTGTTGATGATATATAGTGAGACCCTGCTTTTAAAAGTCATCAATAAGGGCATGCTGGGTGAACTCACCATGTACACCGATATAACGGAGGTTGTCCCTACTCCTCCACCTCCTCCTCCTACTACTCCTCCTGCCACAACCTCTCCTCCTGATCCCCAGCCTCCAAGGAAGAAACCAACCAAGGCTGCAGAGAAGGCTGGAGAGAAGGCTACAAGGAAGAGGAGAAAATAATGCCTGCTGTAGTACCACAGACTGGGGACATATAGGACTTATCTGCTGTGGCTCCTGACCTCTGGGAGCTCAAGACAAGATTGGGCTCCTTTTTTTGGGGGATCTAATCTCTATTTTGGTTTTCACATCTTGGATGGTTGTTGTGGGGTCAAAGGGATGCACAAATGCAAGCAGGCTCTCCAGTGCTGCCTTCCCCTTTAATTTGTTAATGTTCCGAAATAAAGTTTTTTTTTTTGGCCTTAAAAAACTTGACTATGTGATTTGTATTTCAAAAGAGAGCTTGCTAGGGAGCAGGCAGGGACATCTCAAATAATATTATTGTTATTATCAAGGGACACAAACCTCCCTGAGGCCAAATGAGACACATTTTGAAGGTTGGTGTGGTAACTTTACACAAGAATAATTTAAGCCAAAAAATTAAAAACAAGGCCCCAAAAATTAAAAAGACAATAGTAAAATAGAATAATAAAAAAAAAAAGGATATTTACATTATTTTATTATTATTAGTATTATTTAGGAGGGAGGTGAGGCTTAGAAATAATATTTTACAATCATTAGAGCAATTTGGAATTACTTTAGAAGCAAGTTTGGCATAACTCTCAATGTCATTATCAAAAGAAGGTAATTTTTAAGCATTATCAAATGAAGAACGGAATGCGCAGCATTAAAACGATGCTATTAATTCCACCGTGACGAATGTGCCATCTCCATTTCCAACATTAGCTTTACCAAAACGAGCGCTCCCGTCTCATAGTTGCTTCTGAGCATGCGCGGTTTTTTTCACGTCGTGAAAGCATACACACTATCGTTTTTCACGTCGGTAAAAAAAACGACATGAAAAACGACGTGAAAAAAGAGAGCATGTCCGAAATTTTTAATGGCCGTTTTTCACGTAGTTAAAGATGCTCTGGAGCATACACACGATCATTTTTCAGGGCCATTTTTAAAAATGGCAGTTTTAACGGCATGAAAAACGATCGTGTGTATGGGGCATAAGACCCCTTTCCCACTACTACGACTTCAAAATAGCGTGATTTTAACGCGATTTCGCAGCCGCGATCTTGCCACGATTTTGCCGCTATTCGCGGCCGCAATTTCAGGGAATGCCTGTGTAAGTGGCATCAAAATCGGACCAAAGTAGTGCAGGGACTACTTTGAAGTCGGAACGACTTGAAGTGGTACTAGTATGAATGGTTGTCATTGGAAATCATGGGAAACGACTTGTCATGCTACTTTGCCATCCCAAATCGTGGGACAAGTGGTATAAGTGTGAAAGGGGCCTAAATCTGTGTTAGTGAGCACTTCTCATTTGCCGAGATAATCCATCCACTTCACAGGTGTGGCATATCAAGATGCTGATTAGACAGTATGATTATTGCACAGGTGTGCCCTAGGCTGGCCACAATAAAAGGCCACTCTACAGTAAAATGTGCAGTTTTATCGCAAGATGTCGCAAGTTTTGAGGGAGCATGCAATTGGCATGCTGACTGCAGGAATGTCCACCAGAGCTGTTGCCCTTAAATTGAATGTTAATTTCTCTACCATAAGCCATCTCCAAAGGCATTTCAGAGAATTTGGCAGTACATCCAACCGGCCTCACAACCGCAGACCACGTGTAACCACTTCAGCCCAGGACCTCCACATCCAGCATCTTCACCTTCAAGATCGTCTGAGACCAGCCACACAGACAACTGCTGCAACAATCAGTTTGCATAACCAAAGAATTCGGAGAATTGACCTGACTGTAGTTTGTCATCGTAACGGACTTGAGTGGACAAATGCTCACATTCTATGGTGTCTGGCACTTTGGAGAGGTGTTCTCTTCAAGGATGAATCCCAGTTTTCACTGTACAGGGCAGATGGCAGACATGTGTGGGTGAAAGGTGTGGCATTGTGTGGGCGAGCGGTTTGCTGATGTCAACTTTGTGGATCGAGTGGCCCATGGTGGCGATGGGGTTATGGTATGGGCAGGCGTATGCTATGGACAACAAACACAGGTGCATTTTATTGATGCCATTTTGAATGTACAGAGATACCGTGACGAGATTCTGAGGCCCATTGTTGTGCCATTCATCCACGACCATCACCTTATATTGCAGCATGATAATGCATGGCCCCATGTTGCAAGGATCTGTACACAACTTCTGGAAGATGAAAACAACCCAGTTCTTATATGGCCAGCATACTCACCGGACATGTCCCCCCATTGAGCATGTTTGGGGTGCTCTGGATTAGCGCATACGACAGCGTGTTCCAGTTCCTGCCAATATACAGCAACTTCGCACAGCCATTGAAGAGGAATGGATCAACCTTCCACAGGCCACAATCAACAACCTGATCAACTCTATGCGAAGGAGATGTGCTGCACTGCATGAGGCAAATGGTGGTCACACTAGATACTGACTGGTTTTCCCGGGGAATGATGCGACTGTGACGTCATATGGGGGCGGGGTCACTGGGTGTCATCACCCGGTGACCACGCCCATGCCTATAAAAGTGAATGCACTCCGCTCATACGGCATTACAGCCGGAGAGAGCGACGAGTCAACATCTCCAGGAGAGAAGAGGGAAGAAGGCGACGAAGAAGACCGGGCCCTGCTAGCAAAAGAGCTGGAAGAAGATAGCGGAGGCCCGGCAGAAGGAAGAAAGAACCGGAGAGCGAGAGAAGAACCGGAGAGCGCGGCGGAGACGACACCGGAGACCCCCGAAGTCGGAAGAGACCCCCGAAGTTGGAATAAGACCCCCGAAGTTGGAAGAAGACCCCCAGAGCTGACTAATAAATGACTTAAAAAACCTGTGTAGTGTTTTTATTGCCATTTTTTTCCACCAGGTGAATGGGTAGGGGTACGATGTACCCCATACTCATTCACATAGGGTGGGGGGCTGGGATCTGGGGGCCCCTTTATTAAAGGGGGCTCCTGGATTCCGATAAGCTCCCTGCCCGCATACCCCGACAACCAACGGCCAGGGTTGCTGGGAAGAGGCCCTGTCCTCATCAACATGGGGGCAGGGTGCTTTGGGGTGGGGGGGCCGCAGTGCACCCCCTTGCCCCGAAGCACCCACCCCCCCATGTTGAGGGCATGCGGCCTGGTACGGTTCAGGAGGGAGGGGGCCGCTCTCTCGCCCCCCCTCTTTTCCTGCGGCCTGCCAGGTTGCATGCTCGGATAAGGGTCTGCTATGGACTTTGGGGGGGACCCCCACGCCGTTTTTTTCGGCGTAGGGGTTCCCGTTAAAGTCCATACCAGACCTAAGGGCCTGATATGCTCCTGGAGGGGAACCCATGCCGGTTTTTTATTTAAAATTTGGCGTGGAGTTCCCCCTCATGATAACAGCGGCGAGACTTCCCAGGTCGGCAAGTCCGCAGCTAAAAACGCAATAGAACCGCTGAACGACTGATTGCGAACTTGGCAAAGACTCCAAGCTCAAAAACGCAATGCATAGGTGTGAACCCAGCCCCAGTAGTAATGCACAAACAGAAATCACTAGGAGCAGGCAGACATGCACGAGGACACAGCAGGAAACAGGCTAAGAATATACAGAAACACATTGAAGCAGACTGCAAACAAAGATGCTGATAACTAAAGGCAGACTCAGGCTCACAGAGCATCACAAAGGTGCAGAAAGGCCAAAAGCTAACAAACTTACACAAGGGAAGCAGAAACACAAGTACTCTGGAATGCTCAAAAGATTTGACAGGTGCAAAGATACAGGTTACAGGCAGGCGCACACAGAATCACAGTGTTGGATTTAGACCTTAGGGGGTCCGGGAAACTTCAAGTTGGAGGGCCCCTCAAGATGAAATTAACCACTTGCCGAAATCCTTTGTTTAAAAAACAAAAGTGAAAAAATGTTACAACTTCAAAACTTGCCATGCCTCTTACGAAATACCATGGACTGTCTACTGTCTACTTTCCAAAAAGGAGTCATTTGGAGGGGGGGGGGGATGGGGATTTGTACTGTCCTAGCATTTTAGAAATTCAAATATACTGTATATACTGTAGTTTGTAGATGCTATAAATTCCCTACAGACTAAATAATATACACTGATTTTGGTTATTTTTATAAAAAAAATCTAGCAGACTACATTTTGGCCTGAATTGTAAATTTTTTGCAAAATTTTATAGCAGAAACTAAGAAAAACATATGTAGCGGGTATGTACTTTCCCGGGTGTAAATTTGAACTTGGCAGAGACATTGGTGATGTGTAATTCCCTGCAGCCCAGCGGGTGGCGCTGTCACCCTGGGCTGGGGTTGAATCATTGCTGTGTGTCGTGCCTCCTTTTTGTCCTCCCTCGGCAGCGGTATGGTGGGGTGGGGAACCCGCCGTGCTTGCTGGGAGAGGGTATAAAGGGGCCCGCCATCTTTGTCACGGGGGGAGTCCAGGGCACCTTCAGCCTGTGGATGGTGGTTTGTGTCGGTTCTCTAGGCGGGCCTAGGCCTAGAGGACAGCCGGAGGTCGTGTTCCATTCCAGGCACCTTTAGCCTGGGGTGAGGTACTCAGATGGAGGTCCGGAGCTCAGTGCCCAACACTGAGTTCCGCGAGGGAAGGAGATCCTAGGGAACCCCGGGAGTGGGTACCCGAATCCGGAAGGCGTAATGGACCGGGGGGAGCTCCTCATTCGAAGACCTGGTGCAGCAGATTGCCAGTGACGGGTGAGTCTCTCACCGGAGATCGCTTGGAAGAAAATCCACCCTCGTTCGGAGACCACAACCCACTTTCAGGGAGGAAAGTGGAAAACACATTGTGTCTGGGCCTATTCGCATCCACACCTCCTTTCCTGTTCTGTCTCTACCAAGGGAGTTCAACTGATTGTGTTCATTCGAGAAGAATAAAGGAGTGTTGAACTTTAATGGTGTGGGGCTCATTTCCTGACAGACATTGTTCAAGGTAACTCTTGGTGGAGGCTCCAGGTGCACAGCACTGACCCAAAGGTAAAAGAACTTTGCTTGTATCACACTGACACCTGTGACAAAGGCCTGGCGTAGTGTCCCCGCTCCCTTCCCCTCTAAAAGATACCCCTAGACAAGAGAGAGACGAGCTGAAGAGAAAGAGGGGAGTGAGGAGGGTGCTACACATATTTTTCCCCTGAAACTTTCTGTATTCTTTTCATTTATATAGCAGCAAAATAGTGGTGATTAAATACCACCAAAAAAAAGTTTTATTTGTGTGATTTTTTTTAGGAAACACTGAAGGTCACACTGAATATTCTCGAAAAGTCAGGGACACTAACACTGGAGGACCTGGAGTCAAAAACGCAAACTGTTCCCCAGGTAATGCCTGATGGAATGAGCTCAGCTTAAAGTGACACTAAAGTGTGGTTTAAAAAAAAAAAATCTTTTCAAGTATGTGTTCTCAATTTAAAAAGCCCCTTCTATTGCTCTCAGCCTCCTCTAAACCTCCAAATTCCTTTTTGTTCTTGCTGTCATCCAACTTCCTGTTAGAGGGTCATACTGTGTGTAGGAACATAACCACCCTTTCTTGCTCACCCTGGAGATGGAGTATGGACTATGGGATGTGTAGTGTACATAGACTGCAGCTGCTGTGCACTACACAGAGAACTAGAAGGCAGAAAAATGCAGAAAGAGATCATTTCATGAAAATAGATTATAACGTCATTAAAGCCCAACTCCGGCAAATAAATAATACTTTACAGTAAGGCTGTCTCGTGCCCCCCCCGACCTCGCATGATATTACAGTGCCCAGGGAAGCCACCACTCCTTGTCTCGGCCCTGGTCTAGGGTCCTGACATCATCAAGACCAGAGTGGGGTTCATAACCTTGCTCTGCATGTGAGGAATCCGAGGGACAGTCCACCTTTGCCTCGTGGGGGAGCATCGTCTGCTGGGTGGGCGAAAGATCAAATAAGTAAAACCTTTTCTCCTTTCCCCTGGACAAAACAAGATATTAAAGGGGTTGCAAACCCTCATGTTTTTTCACCTTAATGCATCCTATGCATTAAGGTGAAAAAACAACTGATAGTCACCATCCCCCAGCCCCTCTGTTTTACTTATCTGAGCCTGTTCATCTCCTCCGTGGGGACATGCTGTCTCTCTCTCCACGGGGTCCCGGCTCTTGATTGGCTAGATTGATAGCAGCGTAGCCTTTGGCTCCCGCTGCTGTCAATCAAATCCAATGAGGCGGGCGCTGAGGGGCGGGGCAGAGTCAGGCATTCGTGTCTGTGGACGCAAATGCTGGACTCGGGAGCGTGCCCGCAAGGTAACCGCCTCGGGAGAGCGCTTCTCCTAGGGGGTTATCTGAAGCGGGGAGGGACCCCAGAACAGGTGGATCTGGGCCACACAGTGCAAAACGAGCTGCACAGTGGAGGTAAGTATGTTATTTAAAAAAAAACGTAGCTTTAAAATCACTTTAAGCCTTGCAGTATGGGCAGTAATACTTTTTTTTCTGCCTGGAGCTGAGCTTTAAAAGGTGGGTATGTATGGCTTATTTTTGGGGAATAAGAATTTTGTTTGGTGTTACTTTAAATAGAAAGAGAGATGGCCTGGCTGGGCTGGGTGTTGAGCCAATTGATTAAACAACTGGTGAATACCAGTCTTGAACACAATTCCTGTGGCATAAAAGAGGTAGGATGCTTTCACACTGCTCCATTGAAAAAACAAGTTAAAAGCGCTTATGTATGTAGCGGCCTCACCCCTCTCCCTTTCTTTATCGGTTATGTGGCTGTTGTCTAGGGGTACCTGGGAGAGAGAGATGATACACACCACGGCCCATGTCATCTGTAACCAAGATGTGAAGGCCAGCAGATTGAGTTCTTTTGTGTAGGTGTCCTAGAGTCAAGTCCAGTCCTTCGTCCCTGATTCCTTTGCTTAGTAACCCAAGTTCCACACAGTGAATAGGTACAACTCAGTTTTATTCTTCTTGCCAAGCAATAAAACAATCTTTCTCCTTTGGAAAATGGGGACAGATCGAGGCACAATCCTTTCCCTTCTTGCTGCTGCCCACTGTGCTGTCACCAGTGGTGAATAGTCACTGCCACTGACTAGGTGATATAGAACGTGAATTACCTTCGCTCACTTTGCCCCTGTCAGAGGAAGAAATCCGTCCAAGGGAGAAGTGGAGGCCTCTCCGTCACCAGCGATGCTGCGCCGGACTCTCCGGAGAAGTTACTGCGCACCAGTCCTCACAAACTCAGACACGGGCACCCAAGGCATCAGGGCCCCCTCGGATTCCTCCACCCTCGCGGAACTCAGTCGAAGGTACTGAGCCCCAGGTGTCCGCCATAGTACCTCACCCAAGGCTAAAGGTGCCTGAGATGGACTCCATCTCCGCTCCAGCTAGGCCAAGGGCGCCTAGGCCCGGAACACCGGACCGCCAGCACCCAAGCTGAAGGTGCCTGGGTGCGGCCACGTCCTCCGACTCTCTCCCCCAAATCCGGGTCTCCACCCCTTTTATGACCTCTCCCTTTGCGTCACAGTGGGTTCCCCGACCCGCTGTACCAGCTCCAGGGGAGGACAAAAAGGCATGGTTCGCGGTGTGAGTTCAACTCCGGCCCCAGGCAACAGCGCCACGCAGGGACCCCAAGGAACCTCACACCACCAGAGTCCTCACATAATTCAAATACCCACTACATGTATTTTTGATACATTTTGTGATGCGTTTTCTGGGTGCCTGACTCCTAGTCGGCACATGAACTGTGACTTAAAAAATGCACCAAAAACACAACAGCGGTGTGATTTTGATGTGTTTTACATTAATTTCAATGGGGAGCTGTGTTTTGCGCAGCGCAGTGGTGTGAAGTGTCCCAAAGGACTTAAATGGAAATAATTTTATTACCTTTTTAGCAAGGTAAAATTGCACTAAAAACACATTAGTGTGAAAGCACCTTAGGGGCCAGTTTATACCAGAATGTGGTGCAGGAAGCCTGCGTTCCTTGCACATTTCCTTCACTGTGTTCAAAACACACTGCACTTGCGATCTGCAGTGGGTGTCAGGGATAACTTAAAGGCCTAAAGAGGTGCTGCAGTCATATTTTGAAAAATTAAAAGTCAGCAGCTTCAAAAACTGTAGCTGCTGACTTTTAATAAATAGACACTCACCTGTAGCGCCCTGCTCCTGTTGACCAGGCGCTCGCATGTAAATTTAGTGGGTTATCTGTTCTGTATATAGTTCAGATTTAATATTATGGCTAAATTAGCCTCTGCTCCAGCCTTGGTTGTGTCGTGTGCAGTGCCACACTGTTGTCTGTAGGTGTCGTTGTCACCACCGGTCAGTGATGGAGGGAAGGCAGGCTAGGGTGTATTGGGTGTCCTTTTCCCCAGAAGCAGCCCAGTGGGAGTGGTCCCCCGCTGTGCATTCTGGGAGAGGATACTTAAGGGGCATACGCCATTTTTTTGCTCTCTCACCTCATGGCCTGCCTGGCCAAAGGTATGTGACAACTCCTCTTCTACCTCTGGGCCTGCTGGCCCGAGGCTACGTGACTGCAAGTAGGCCCAGAAGCTGTCTGGGGCCTACTGGTTCAGAGGTGGTCCTGTGCTGTCTGTCCTGCGGGAAGAAGCTGAGCAATTGAATGATCCGGGGGAGGACTCATCTTGGAGAGGACCGAGCGAAAGGCTGGTATCTCAAGAAGTGCCTGGTGACTCAATTGGAGGATGCATCCTAACCAATCTACCTCACAGTACTGCCGGATGGCTTAAAGGAACTTTGGTACTGTGTTGCTGTGTTCGCTATTAATATCCTGTGGCAGAGGATTGTTCAACTGATACTGAATCCTGTGGCAGAGGATTGCTCAACTATTATCGTTCTCATCAAGTCTGTGGCAGAGACTTTTGTTCCATGCATCATTCCGGCTGCTAGGTTAGTGAGAGAGGCCTATCCGGGTGAGCAAGATCTGTTGACTGAAGTGTACTTGTCTCCGGGATCTCAAGTTCCTCAGTGATCTGCACAAGGTATCTGAACCTTTCCCTAACCTTCCATCCCTCTGCTGCTCAAGTTGTTTAATAAAAAGCATTGGAAAAAAGAATTAAGTGACTGTGCATACATCTGTGGGCGCAAGGCCCAGTATAGACTCTAAGTTTTTAAACTGGTGAACTGTGGGTAGGGGTGACGGCAAAGACCCAAAATAATAACCTGTCCCAGGATCCAGAGGTGTCCTCATCCGGCCGTTTTTTTCACTGGGCTTTGGCCACCGGTGCCGGAATACTATGTGCGGGCAGCCGGCTGTGACTGCTTGCGGCTTCTAAGGTGGTGGCTCACTGAGCTGCACCATCTGATTGACAAGTCCCAGAAGGCTGCGGGGGAAGAAGGGGGAGGCCGAACTTCCGCTCAGGCCGCCTGTGAATAACCAGGTACCCGCCCACCCCAAAAACAAATATGTGCCAAATGTGAAGGAGGAGAGGGGGGAGGAGGAAGAGCAGAACTTCCCCTATTAGGTGAAGTTCTGCTTTAAAGTGGTTATTACCCTAAAAAATAAAATAAAAATAAAATAAAGAGATACTGTTTCCTTATAGCAGGTTTAAACAGCACAGTGCTTGTGATGTCTAACCTGCCCCTCTGGAAACTGTAAAAAACCTGGCTGATCCTGCCAGTTTCTGCCCCCCTCTAAACTGACCACGGTTTATCATGGCTGCTGAGTCCTGACACCGTGGTCGGTTTACGTGCCTCCATCATCTGCTCTCTCCGCTCTGCTCTCAACCCTCCCTGCCTGTCGCTGCTGTTAGTAAAAAACTACAATTTAAAAAAAATGCTGCTAGCCCCTCTATTTTACCCTGCCATCCTGCACTGTATAAGTCAGGGGTGCCCAACCAGTGGCCCGGGGGCCACATGTGGCCCACGGAGCCCTCTGATGTGGCCCGCGACCTCCTGTTCTGGGATGGAATAGAATACAATACAATACTGTTGTTAAAGGTCAGTTTATTACTAAAATCACAGTGTATATATGGGCATATCTGTTCTGCAGTGGTTACTGGGCTGCTTTCAAACTAATCCACAGATGCAGAGCAGTGCACCTGCGGGTTACTGCACTGAGCCATAGACTTCTGTTATTACCTGCGAGTTTGGTGAGCTTTCTGAAAGAAAGAGAAGACATCAGGTTAGTGCACTAAACAGCACACTGACACCAGGACACATAGGCACACGATCGCCCCCCCAGACACCCCCAGATCACCCCCCAGCCCCTAGTCACGCCATTTATTTACTGATCACTGCAATCAGTGACATTTGTGACTGTAAAAGTGTCAGGGCAGAGTGTTTTAGGTCCAGTGTAGCCCCCAAACCCCCCCTAATAAAGGTTTAACCCCTTGATCGCCCCCCAGGTAACCCTTTCACCCCCTAGCACCACTGTCACTAAGCGATCGTTTTTCTGATCGCTGTATTAGTGTCGGTGATGCCGATAGGTAGCAGTTATTTTTTTTAGGTTCACCACAGGTTTTTATAGCGTCAGGTACCCCCATATATTACCTAATAAAGATTTAACCCCTTGATCTCCCCCCCAGGTAACCCTTTCACCCCCTTTTGCCAGTGTCACTAAGCGATCGTTTTTCTGATCACTGTATTAGTTATGCTGGTGCCGATAGGTAGCCAGTTATTTTTTTTAGGTTCGCCGCAGGTTTTTATAGCGTCAGGTACCCCCATATATTATCTAGTAAAGGTTTTAACCCCCTAATTGCCCCTAGTTAACCCTTTCACCAGTGATCACCGTATAAGTGTTACTGGTGACACTGGTTAGCCAGTTAGTTATTTTGTTATTTAGGTTCCCCGTCAGGTTTTTACATAGTGTCAGGTACCCCCATATATTACCTAATAAAGGTTTAACCCCCTGATTGCCCCTAGTTAACCCTTTCACCAATGATCACCATATAAGTGTTACGGTTGACGCTGGTTAGTTAGTTTGCTTTTTATAGTGTCAGGGCACCCGCCGTATATAACCCAATAAAGGTTTAACCCCCTGATCGCCCGGCGGGTGATATCAATTAGGTTTTAGCGTCAGAGAGGGTCTGCGTCGCCCCAGGCAGCGTCAGGTTAGTGCCAGTAACGCTAACACCCACGCGTGAAGCATACACCTCCCTTAGTGGTATAGTATCTGAACAGATCAATATCTGATCTGATCAGATCTATACTAGCGTCCCCAGCAGTTTAGGATTCCCAAAAACGCAGTGTTAGCGGGATCAGCCCAGATACCTGCTAGCACCTGCGTTTTGCCCCTCCGTCCAGCCCAGGCCATCCAAGTGCAGTATCGATCGATCACTCTCACTTACAAAACACAACACACATAACTGCAGCGTTCGCAGAGACAGGCCTGATCCCTGCGACTCCATTGCTGTAGGAGGTGATTTCACCACCACAGTTAAAAAAAAAGAGCATATATGCCGAAGCATGGGGGCAGCAGGGGCGGATGAGCGATTTTGCTCCTAATGCCGCGTACATACGGTCAAAATTCTGACGGAGGCATGCCCGTGGAAAAGTCCGACCATGTGTGTGCGGCATAACTTTTGCGGGAGGATGCCCCCATGCTTCGGCATATATAAATGGTGCATGTATGCCCATAATTAGAAGTGGGTGGATGAAGGGAGGTATTCTAATGGTGGGCATACCCACCGATCAATCTCTTTTTTTCGTTCAGCCAACAGGCTGCATGAAAAAAAAGATTACAATACATGTCCAACAAGGACCAGCAACGTACTGGTATGTTGTTGGACTTTGAATGGTTATACCAGATTGATGCCTGTGGGTTTAGGTATCATCTTGGTATCATTCTTTTCAGCCAGCGGCCGACTTTCATGTAAAAGCAATCCTAGCAGCTAATTAGCCTCTGGACTGCTTTTACAAGCAGTGGGAGGGAATGTCCCCTCCCGGATATAAAAAGCGCCATTGGGAAATTGGGAAAGCATTTTATCACACCGATCTTGGTGTGGTCAGATGCTTTGAGGGCAGAGGAAAGATCTAGGGTCCAATAGACCCCAGTTTTTTCAAAAAAAGAGTACCTGTCACTACCTATTGCTATCATAGGGGATATTTACATTCCCTGAGATAACAATAAAAATGATAAAAAAACTAAAATATGGAAGGAACAGTTTTAAAATAAAATAAAAAAGCTAAATTAATAATAAAAAAAAAAAAAAGCACCCCTGTCCTGCCCTGCTCTTGCGCAATGGCGAACGCAAGCGTCGGTCTGGCGTCATATGTAAACAGCAATTGCATCATGCATGTGAGGTATCACCGCGAAGGTCAGATCGAGGGCAGTCATTTTAGCAGTAGACCTCCTCTGTAAATCTAACGTGGTAACCTGTAAAGGCTTTTAAAGGCTTTTAAAAATGTATGTAGTTTGTCGCAACTGCGCGTTTGTGCGAAATTTTAAAGCATGTCGTGTTTGGTATCTATGTACTCGGCCTAAGATCTTCTTTTTTATTTCATCAAACATTTGGGCAATATAGTGTGTTTTAGTGCATTAAAATTTAAAAAAGTATGTTTTTTCCCCAAAAAATGCGTTTGAAAAATCGCTGCGCAAATACTGTGTGGGAAAAAAAATGCAACACCCACCATTTTAATCTGTAGGGCCTTTGCTTTAAAAAAATATATAATGTTTGAGGGTTCAACATAATTTTCTTGCAAAAAAAAAATATGTTTTCATGTAAACAAAAAGTGTCAGAAAGGGCTTTGTCTTCAAGTGGTTAGAAGAGTGGATGTAAGCTTCCTAATGTTATGTATAAAATGCCAGGACAGTTCAAAACCCCCCCCCAAATGACCCCATTTTGGAAAGTAGACACCCTAAGCTATATACTGAGAGGCATGTCGAGTCCATGGAATATTTTATATGTTGACACAAGTTGCGGAAAAAAGACAATTTATTTTTTATTTTTATTTTTTTTGCACAAATTTTTTTTGCACAAAGTTGTCACTAAATGATATATTGCTCAAACATGCCATGGGCATATGTGGAATTACACCCCAAAATACATTCTGTTGCTTCTCCTGAGTATGGGGATACCACATGTGTGAGACTTTTTGGGAGCCTAGCCGCGTACGGGACCCCAAAATCCAAGCACCGCCTTCAGGCTTTCTAAGGGTGTAAATTTTTGATTTCACTCCTCACTGCCTGGCACAAAACCCCCCCAAATGACCCCATTTTGGAAAGTAGACACCCCAAGCTATTTGCTGAGAGGTATGGTGAGTATTTTGCAGATCTCACTTTTTGTCACAAAGTTTTGAAAATTGAAAAAAAAAATATATATATATTTTCCTTCTTCATATTCAAAAACAAATGAGAGCTGTAAAATACTCACCATGCCTCTCAGCAAATAGCTTGGGGTGTCTACTTTCCAAAATAAGGTCATTTGGGGGGGGGTTTGTGCTATTTTGGCATTTTATGGCCTTCGAAAATGTGATAGGTAGTGAGGAGTGAAATCAAAAATTTGTGCCCTTAGAAATCCTTAAGGCGGTGCTTGGTTTTCGGGGTCCCGTACGCGCCTAGGCTCCTAAAAAGTCCCACACATGTGGTATCCCCGTACTCAGGAGAAGCAGAAAAATGTATTTTGGGGTGCAATTCCACATATAACCATGGCATGTGTGAGAAATATATCATTTAGTGACAACTTTTTGTAATTGTTTTTTTTTTCGTCATTATTCAATCACTTGGGACAAAAAAAAAATATTCTATGGGCTCAACATGCCTCTCAGCAATTTCCTTGGGGTGTCTACATTCTAAAATGGGGTCATTTGGGGGGGTTTTGTGCTATTTTGGCATTTTATGGCCTTCGAAACTGTGATAGGTAGTGAGGAGTGAAATCAAAAATTTGCGCCCTTAGAAATCCTGAAGGCGGTGCTTGGTTTTCGGGGGTCCGTACGTGGCTAGGCTCCTAAAAAGTCCCACACATGTGGTATCCCCGTACTCAGGAGAAGCTGCAAAATGTACAAAAAAAAAATATTCAATGGGCTCAACATGCCTCTCAGCAATTTCCTTGGGGTGTCTACTTTCTAAAATTGGGTCATTTGGGGGGGTTTTGTGCTATTTTGGCATTTTATGGCCTTCGAAACTGTGATAGGTAGTGAGGAGTGAAATCAAAAATTTGCGCCCTTAGAAATCCTGAAGGCGGTGCTTGGTTTTCGGGGATCCGTACGTGGCTAGGCTCCTAAAAAGTCCCACACATGTGGTATCCCCGTACTCACGAGAAGCAGCAAAATGTACCAAAAAAAAATATTCAATGGGCTCAACATGCCTCTCAGCAATTTCCTTGGGGTGTCTTCTTTCAAAAATGGGGTCATTTGGGGGGGTTTTGTACTGCCCTGCCATTTTAGCACCTCAAGAAATTAGATAGGCAGTCATAAATTAAAAGCTGTGTAAATTTCAGAAAATGTACCCTAGTTTGTAGACGCTATAACTTTTGCGCAAACCAATAAATATACGCTTATTGACATTTTTTTTACTAAAGACATGTGGCTGAATACATTTTGGCCTAAATGTATGACTAAAATTGAGTTTATTCGATTTTTCTTATAACAAAAATTAGAAAATATTATTTTTTTTCAAAATTTTCAGTCTTTTTCCGTTTATATCGCAAAAAAAATTATTGCAGAGGCAATCAAATACCATTAAAATAAAGCTCTATTTGTGGGAAGAAAAGGACGCAAATTTCGTTTGGTTACAACATTGTATGTCTGCACAATTTCCAGTTAAAGCAGCGCAGTGCCAAATTCTGAAAACACCTCAGGTCCTTAAGCTGCATAATGGTCCAGGGCTTAAGTGGTTAAAGAGTGCTTTTGTTTTGTCTTTAGAGTTTATTTTATAACTCAAGTAAATTCTTCTTTAATTACAAGAAAATACTATCCCATATAGAGGGCCTATGAGATGAAAGCTTAAAATAAACCAGCTGTTTAGCTGAATGTGATAAAATAATGATTTATCTGGCAGTATAATGCTGGTGGAACTCAAAGTGGTGTCCTGGGTTTTTTGCTGAACTTATATAATGGATTCCTGTGTACATTGCTAGATGATCTAATTTGAAACAAAAGTCATAAAAAAAAAAAAAAAATCCTGGAACCATACTGATAACCACTGTAACACAGTCAAAACGGAAAATTTATTACCAAATACTTACCGTGATTTTCCTTTCCTGATAGACTCCATGGCAGACTATGTGTGGGTTAACCCCGCCTCCTCTCCATAGCTATAGGACCCCTTACCCATAAATTTGAGCTCACCTCCACAGACAGGTGTTCCGTAACTAGCCGACTCAAATTTCAGCTCTCATATTTTATTCATGGGTGGGAACTCCGTCTGCCATGGAGTCTATCAGGAAAGGAAAATTACAGTAAGTATTTGGTAATACATTTTCAGTTTTCCTGACAGACTCCATGGCAGACTACGTGTGGGAAATAACTAGCCAATCCACACGGGAGGGTATGCTTGACCAAAAAATATTTAATCTTTCCCATCGACTGATAGGATTTTTCGACCAAAATTTACAGAGGAAAGGGAAGCAGGCTCAATACAATAATGAGTCATAAAAGTATTAATGGAAGACCACGAAGCTGCCTTGCAAATCACTTCAGGAGCCACGTGTCGAGCTGCTGCCCATGAGGCTGCCATGCCTCTGGTGGAATGAGCCGTCACCGCCTCTGGAGGGGCCAAGCCCTTTGCCCTGTAGGCCTGTTGAATAGACTGAACGATCCAGGCTTCTATCGTTCTGGAGGAAGCTCTCTTCCCTTTGTTGCTGCCAGAATGTAATAAGAACAGGTAGTTCGAGTTTCCAAAAGATGAAGTGACTCTCAGATACTCTTTCAGTGTCTCGCCAACATCCAGGGGATGAGCATCTGCTGATTCTGGAGAATTGAAGGTAGGAAGGACTATTTCCTGGTTTTCGTGAAAAACTGACGTGACTTTGGGTTTAGACCCAAGCATGGGAATAAGGACCACACGGTCCGGGAAGAAAGTCAGAAAGGGGTCTTGATAACCCAGGCAGCTTATTTCTGAAACCCTTTTGGCTGAAGTAATGGCCACTAGAAAGGCCAGTTTGATTGATAAGTCTTTAACAGAAAGATCCTTGTTGTTGAGCGCTGAAAGAGCATCAAGGACGAGCGGAAGATCCCATTTGGGGAATCTGGTGTCAGGGCCCGGACTGGCGGCTAGTGAAGACACAGGAGGTGGATCCTCTGTGCCAGAGAGGCGAAGGCACGGGTCGCACTGGAGGACCGGTTCTAAGTAGCTACCGGTTTTCACCAGAGCCCGCCGCAAGGCGGGATGGACTTGCTGCGGCGGTAGCAACCAGGTCGTGTCCCCCAGTAGCGGCTCGACTTCTCTGGCAGCTGAGATAGGCACGGTACACTGGGACTAGGCAGAGGCAAGGTCAGACGTAGCGGAAGGTCAGGGCAGGTGGCAATGGTACGTAGTCAGGGGCAACGGCAGAAGGTCAGATACACTGGAAAGGCAAGTACAAAACGCTTTCTCATGGCACTAAGGCAACAAGATCCGGCAAGGACAGGAAGGGGGAGTGGGTTTTTAAGTGTTTTGGAGTGTGACACAGTAATTGGACCAGGCACCAATCAATGGTGCACTGGCCCTTTAAATTTAAGAAGACCGGCGCGCGCGCCCTAGAGAGCAGCGGGACCGCGCGCGCCGGGACAGAGCAGGAGGAGGAGGCCGGTGAGCAGAATGGGATGCGATCCGCGGGCGGACAGGTGCCGCCGCAAGGATCGCATCCCCGCCAGCATCAGAGCAGCGCTCACGGTCAGAGGAGCCGACCGGAGCGCTGCAGGGAGACAGACGCCGCGGGCGCTCCGGGATGGATGGGACACCCGGAGCGTTCGGCGTTACAGTACCCCCCCCCTTAGGTCTCCCCCTCTTCTTGGAACCCAAGAATCTTCGGATGAGCTCTTTTTTTTTTTTGAAAAGTTTTATTTATAGTTTTGACAAAACAAACAGACCCAATGGGCCAAACACAGACTAAATACAAATCTTCAGCATTGGCTCCCTCTCCCTCCCTCCAGACCCCCACCCATCAACAGGAATAATACAGTTATAAAGTCACTTTAACTCAATCACAGTCATATGATGTTTGGAAATGTCACATAATCACAACCATAATCAACTCTTACTGCAAGTGCATTTATAATGGGTGCCACTCAATCCGCCACCGTAAGTTCACTATTCATCCAACCACCCCATACTTTATCAAATTTCTGAGGTGCGCCCCTACTAGCATACGTAGCTTTGTACAGCGGTACAGCTCTATTCACCACCCCCTTCCATGCTGACACAGTGGGCGGATTGGGCTTTTTCCATGATAACACTATCAGTTTCCTGGCGTAATATATGAGAATCGTCAACAGAGCCCGAGTCGCTCTCCTTGGGGCTAGATTGTCTACCAGACCCAAGAGGCATACCTCAATTGAAGGCTGTAACTGGATGGTGGTCACCCCAGCTATGCAGTCTGCAACCCCTCTCCAGAACCCCTGGATGGATGAGCAATTCCAAAATACATGCATGAAATCGGCCGTGAGGGAACTGCACCACCAGCAACAAGGAGACTGTGTAGGGAATATCTTGGCCAGTCTAGCCGGCGTAAGATAGATGCGATGCAGAAATTTAAATTGGATGAGATGGTCCCTGGCAGAGACCAATCTGGTAAAATTAATGTCCCATACATCATCCCAGTCATCCCTGTCCATCTGGGGGAACACCTCACCCCACGCCGCCCTACACTTTGCCAGGAGATCCCCTCCCTCACTCAACAGCTGTTTATATATTGTAGACAAGGCCTTGTCTAAAGTGTCCTCTCTCAGTAAAGACTCCATATCACTAGTTTGCATGGTGATACCAATATCTCCAAATTGGGCCTTAAATGCATGTCTGAGCTGAAGAAAACGAAACAAGTGCGTATTGGGCAGATCAAACTTGGCTTTAAGGGCGTCAAACTGTAAGAGTTTCCCACCCCCCACTATGTCCCTCAGAGTCTTAATGCTATACTTAGTCCAGGTGACTGGATCGGGGTACTCACAAAGTGTGGTAGCTGAGGATTCTTCCAAAGTGGTGTGTAAGGCAAAATTTCAGATGCGCCACCCACCTTATTCACTGTCTGCCACCCATGCCCTACAGGCGGCACGCATGGATATCGTGAGCCTATACGGAGCCCTGATACCCCGAAGCGGGAGATGCTTCAGTGCCTCATACGAACCCACAACAGCCGCCTCCAGCGTATTAGCAGTGTCGTCCTCAGGTAGAGTGAACCACCTGTGGACAAATACCAGCTGACCAGCTAAGAAATACCTGTGGAAGTCCGGGACCGCCAGTCCCCCTTGTTTCCACGGCAGTTGTAACACCCGGAATTTAATTCGAGGGCGTCGTCCCTGCCATAAGAAAGTTGTTATGAGACTATCTATTTTCTTAAAAACATATCTCGGTATCCAAACAGGGGAATTCCGAAATATATACAAAAACAAAGGTAAAAATTTCATTTTCACTAAATTCACCCTACCAATGAGCGTCAAAGGTAAGTTTTGCCATGCCTGTAGCCTGGATTTCAGTTTAGTCAAAAGTGGATCGACATTTAAGGCAATAAAATCGGACACGGAATTAGAAATGTTTAACCCCAGAAATTTGAGCACCTCCACCCGCTGTAAAGGACAATCAACAGGAATCTCGCACCTGGGGGATGGCGTCCTGAGTGATAGAATTTGGGATTTTCCCCAGTTGACTTTCAGACCCGAAAAACGTGCAAAAGAATTCAGGATCTCTAGTGCTGCCGACAAGGAATTTCCGGAGTCCCGCAGAAAAAGAACCATGTCATCCGCATAAAGTGCCGTCTTTTCGTTCAAGTCACCCACCATGATCCCCCGCACCTCCTCAAAGGCCCGCAAGGCCGCAGCCACGGGTTCAATCATGATGGAAAATAGACCCGGGGACAAAGGGCAACCCTGGCGAGTGCCCCTCCCCACTGTAAAAAATTCCGACAACATATTGTTTAACTTAATGGCCGCTGTAGGGGAATGATATAGAATGTCGATCCACTTCCTGAAATGAGGCCCGAAACCGAATACCTCCAGCACCACCCTCATGTAATTCCAGTCAACGGAATCAAAGGCCTTCTCCAAATCCAAAAAGACCAGTATCCCGCCGCTGGAACTGTCCGGGCCCAACTGCGTGTGGGTGAAAACCCTACGCAGATTGATATCCGTGGCTTTCCTGGGCATGAAACCTGTCTGGTCAGGGGAAATAACATGGTGCAAGACCGACATAAGTCTAGTAGCCAACATCTTAGTAAGTATTTTGAAGTCCATATTCAGTAAAGAAATGGGCCTATACGAAGAACATAGCATTGGGTCTTTGTCCGGCTTGGCCAACAGTACAATATGAGCCTCATAGAAGGAGGGGGGGAGGCCCCCCTTCTGAAAACAGTCGGCATACAATTGCAGTAGTCTAGGCACCAGGATCTCCGAGTAACGACGGTACCAGTCAATAGGCAGACCATCAGGACCCGGAGCCCTGCCACCAGGAAACGACCCAACTGCGGAGACCACCTCCTCCTCCCCGAGCTCGGCATCAAGCAAATTACGAGATTCCTCTGGCAGCTCAGGCAACCGCAGGGCCCCCAATGTGACCCCAAGGTCACCCGTGTCATAGGGATCTATAGGCGAGTACAGAGACTTATAGAACGATACAAACTCCCGTACTACGTCCTCCCTGTCTCTCAACAGGTGTCCAGACTGGGACATTACGCAAGGCACTACCGTTGGGGACGTGTCCCCAACCGTCAAAAAAGCCAATAGTTTACCGTTTTTATCCCCCTGTTCAAAAACACGCGCCGCACTCCTTTGCAGATGACAAGTAGTCGCCTCTCGGTAATGGAGAGAAACGTTCCTCCTTGCAAACCGCAACTGAGCCAACGAGTCAGGAGAAGGTGAGTCCGCATGAGCCTTAGCGCACTCCCGCTCCCTGTCATGGAGTTGTTTTTCTACACTATTCCGCTCAATTCTCAGGGCTTTTATGGCTGATATGTATTCCCCCCTAGTAGTGGCCTTGAAGGCCTCCCATTCCATATGTAATGTGGCCGATCCCTCATTAACCTGCCAAAATGTGTCAATGTGTGGTTGCAGCATCTCCTCCACAGAGGGCTCCCCCACCCAACTAGGTGATAAACGCCAAACTCTCCTTGAATTCTGGGAACCCACTTGCAAAGTGATCTGGAGAGGAGTGTGATCCGAGACACCCGCCGGAAGGTAGGACGTCTCAGCCACCAGAGGCAACATTGCTCCATTAGCAAACGCCAGGTCTATTCTGGAGGACGAAGCATGTACCGAGGACAGATATGAATAGCATCTGTCCATAGGATGCTTCCACCGCCAGATTTCAGTAAGACCCGCAGCATCCGCCCACTGCGACAATTCACGGTTTGGAGCCCTATGTGGGTTGGACGTGTCCAACGTATAATTGAGAACATTATTAAAATCACCAGCCATCAATAACTGAAATGGAGCGTGAGGTGCCAATTTCTCCAACACCTCATACAGGATATTGCCTGTAAAAGGAGGGGGAATATATACATTTACCAGGGCCAACTTCCTAGAGTAAACTTCAATTATGACCACTAAATACCTCCCTCCAGGATCAGTGATCACTGTATTTATGGAGCAAGGTAAGGACTTGTTTAACAAAATAGATACACCCCTAGCATATGACGAATAGGTGGCATGTATGGCTCTGTGCATCCAGGGACGCTTCATGGCCAGAATTTTGTTGCCTAATAAATGCGTTTCCTGTAAAAACATTATGTGAGGATGTTGGGCCTGCAAAAATTTCAACACCAAAGCTCTCTTGTATTTAGAATTCAATCCCCTGACATTCCAAGAGATGATTTTAACTTTTAAAGACATGACTGTAATTCCGAAATTTGCCACAAGATGGGGGCCTAGGAGCACAGGAGAGGTCCAGAAGTACACAGAGCCATACAACAAGCTGAAGAATAACTATAACATCTCTACAGACAGTACTTTGTGCCTGAGCCCGTTTCTGAGTGTCCCCTGGCCCACCAATTGTGGAACACCGAGGATGACACCACAAACAAGCAGCCCCAAATAAAATGGAGCAGAGACAAACAGACAAAACATAAAAAAAAACCCAAGACCAAAACATTTACTCATAAACAGTCCCATCTTAGTAATCCCCTGTCTAGCCAGCAACAAAAAAACACAAAAAAAAAAAAAAAAGGGGAAACAACTAGCGCCAGCAGACTTAATCCCCCAAACCAAAAACAAAAAATGGAAAAGTGTTCTATAGAGTTATTCCATATGCCCCTTTAGAGGGGACTAAAGTGTCAACCAGGTGAGTGCTGACACCGTACGCCTTTTACGACTACTCAGCGCAGCAGAGAGAGCATCCGGCTCCATTGGTCATGCAGCACTAAGCAGCCAAATGCACCCCGCAGCCTCCTGAAAGTAACATTTTGTACAGGAAAAACAAGGACAGTCCAGATCACTTCCACCATCCAGGCACACCAATACTAAGCTCACTGGAGGGGGTAACATGGGGTAGGATGAAAGTCAAAGTATATGTGTCTACCAGCGTGCACTCAAGCAGAAGCAGATGTAAGGGTGGCCAAACAGAGTATGCCACAAATAGAAAAAATTAATCAAAGTAAAATAAATGCTGTACATTAAGCCAGAGTCTCCAACCAATCCGAGACATCCGAGGGGACCTCAAAAAATTTCACAGAGCCCTGGTATTCAACACGGAGCTTGCTGGGATATAGCATGCTGTATTTGAGGCCCTTGCCCCGGAGCCTCTTCCGAACATCCACGAACGTGCGACGGCGCCTCTGCAACTCCGGGGAGAAATCCGGGAAGAAGTGCACATTGGTATTTTCAAACCGGAGCTGTGGTGACTTCCGGGCTTCCGCCAGAATGAGATCTCTGTCGCGGTAATTTAGAAACCGCACGAGGAATGGTCTGGGCAATGCGCCCCGTGGTCTCGGGCCTGTGGGGACCCTATGAGCCCGCTCCACAATATATGCAGAGGAGACATGCTGTAACGCCAGGATATCCTTGAAAAAGGTTTCAGCAAAGCTGGCTGGCTGCGAGCCCTCCACACCCTCAGGCAGGCCCACCACGCGCACATTATTGCGGCGCAGCCTATTTTCGGCGTCCTCAGACCGCGCCATCAAGGTTTTAACCGTGCGTTGCAGATCAGCGACATTCTGGGATGTTATAGCCGCGGTATCCTCAATATCTGAGATACGAGTCTCAGCAGCAGCTACACGGCCTCTAAACTTGTCCATATCTTGCCTGATGAGGCCACACTCCATGGCCAGTGTGTCTATTTTCCCCATAACCAGGGTTTTGCTCTCCTCAATGGCCGCCAAAATGACTGCCGTGGAGGCAGTGCCCTCAGATTTCTCCATACCTTGGGGCTGCTGCGGGTCACCATCCACCTGCTCCATGTCCCTCAGAAGCTGCAGGGCTGTCTGTATGGCTACTGCACGCTCCGCTCCGGAGGGCAAGATGGCCGCCGCACGTGTCACCGCTGGGGAGCCCTGCGTCTTAGGAGGCGGCTGTTTCTTGGTCGATTTCCTCCTGGATGGCATCGGTGTACTCCGGAGGTGACCCCGAGCACGGAGCAGCTGTCCACCGGCCCGGATGCCGCTCAGCGCAGGAGAAATTCACAGGATTCTGAACCCAGGAGCCGGAGCTCTCTCACACACGTCCTCTCTTCCTCACATCCGGACACGCCCCCCGGATGAGCTCTTTATCTAAAATGTTGGCCTCAGGTTCCCAGGACCTTTCCTCAGGACCACAGTTCTCCCAATCCACTAAAAAACATCTTTTACCTCGGATGACCTTGGAGGCGAGGATCTCTTTCACCGAGAAGACATCAGAAGAACCAGAGACAGGAGCAGGAGCAGTGACCTTAGGGGAAAATCGGTTAAGAATGAGGGGTTTAAGAAGAGACACATGAAAAGAGTTGGGAATACGAAGAGAAGGAGGAAGGTGGAGCTTGTAAGAAACAGAATTGATTTGGTTTTTGATTTTAAATGGCCCGAGGTAACGAGGGCCCAGCTTGTAGCTAGGTACCCGAAACCGAATATATTTGGAGGAGAGCCACACTTTGTCACCAGGGGTATAGACAGGAGGGATTCTTCTTTTTTTATCTGCATGTCTCTTCATGCGGGCAGAGGCCAGTGAGAGCGACTTTTGAGTCTCTTTCCAGATAGAGGCAAAGTCCTGAGTAAATTCATCCACGGCCAGAACTCCAGAAGATGTGGGAATGGGGAGGGGGGGCAATGGGTGACGGCCGTAGACCACAAAGAAAGGCGACTTGGAGGAAGATTCAGAGTTCTTGAAATTGTATGAGAATTCTGCCCAGGGCAATAGGTCGACCCAATCGTCTTGACGGGTGGAGACAAAATGTCGTAGGTAGTCGCCAAGGACCTGGTTAACTCTCTCCACCTGTCCATTGGACTGTGGGTGATAAGCGGAAGAAAAATTCAACTTAATTTTTAGTTGAGTACAGAGAGCTCTCCAAAATTTTGAGATGAATTGAACACCTCTATCCGAGACGATATGTGAGGGCAGCCCATGGAGGCGGAAAATTTGAAGAAAAAAATGCTTCGCCAACTGAGGTGCAGTAGGCAGACCAGGGAGCGGGACAAAATGAGCCATTTTAGAAAAGCGGTCAACGACCACCCAGATGACAGTGTTACTACGAGACAAAGGGAGGTCCGTGATGAAATCCATGGCGATGTGGGACCATGGTTGTTCAGGCACAAGTAGGGGAAGGAGAAGACCTGCAGGCTTCTGGCGAGGCGTCTTGTCACGTGCACAGATAGTGCAGGCCCGTACAAAGTCAGTCACATCTTCCTCCTGGGTAGGCCACCAATAGTGTCTGGCAATCAATTGTATGGATTTTTTGATCCCAGCGTGACCGGCTAGATGGGAGGAATGGCCCCACTTGAGTATCTTAAGCCGAAGGCGTGGAGGAACGAAAGTCTTTCCTGGAGGAATTGGCACGAGAGAAGCGGGAGCAGAGGAAATCAGACACTCAGGAGGTATGATGTGTTGAGGAGGAGTCTCGGTTTCAGAGGTATCGGAGAGACGGGACAAAGCATCAGCCCTGACATTTTTGTCTGCGGGCTGAAAATGGATCTGGAAGTTGAAGCGGGCAAAGAACAATGACCACCTGGCCTGGCGAGGATTTAGGCGCTGAGCGGACTGAAGGTAGGACAAATTTTTATGGTCAGTGTAGATGGAGATAGGGTGAAGGGATCCTTCCAGGAGATGTCTCCACTCTTCTAATGCCAACTTGATGGCCAACAGTTCACGGTCACCTATGGAATAGTTTTTTTCCGGAGGGGAGAACGTTTTAGAGAAAAAACCACAAGTGACGTTTTTCCCTTTAGCGTTTTTTTGAAGAAGCACAGCTCCGGCTCCTACCGAGGAGGCGTCGACTTCAAGGAAGAACGGCTTTAGAGGATCTGGCCGAGACAGGACAGGTGCAGAGGAGAAGGCGGTCTTAAGGCGAGTAAAAGCTTCCTCCGCTTGAGGCGGCCAGGACCTAGGATTCGCGTATTTTTTGGTCAGTGCCCCTATAGGAGCAACGATGGTGGAGAAGTGGGGTATGAACTGACGATAGTAGTTGGCGAAACCAAGGAAGCGTTGGATAGCACGAAGTCCAGAGGGGCGTGGCCAACCCAAGACTGCGGAGAGTTTGTCAGGGTCCATTTGAAGACCTTGTCCAGAGACCAGATATCCTAGGAAAGGAAGACTGCTGCGCTCAAAAAGGCATTTTTCAAATTTAGCGTAAAGATGATTTACGCGGAGGCGCTGGAGCACTTGACGGACATGGAGCCGATGTTCCTTAAGGTTGGCAGAGAAGATTAGGATGTCGTCAAGATAGACAACCACACAGGTATACAGTAGGTCCCGGAAGATTTCGTTGACAAAATCTTGAAAGACTGCAGGGGCGTTGCAAAGTCCGAACGGCATGACGCAATATTCAAAGTGACCGTCTCTGGTGTTAAATGCGGTTTTCCATTCATCTCCCTTACGGATTCTGATGAGGTTATAAGCGCCCCTGAGGTCCAATTTAGAAAAAACTTTTGCTCCGCGCAGACGGTCAAAGAGCTCCGAGATGAGAGGCAGAGGGTAGCGGTTTTTAATAGTGATTTTATTGAGACCACGATAGTCTATGCAAGGGCGTAGAGATCCGTCCTTCTTGGCCACGAAGAAGAAGCCCGCTCCGGCTGGAGAAGATGATTTCCTAATAAAACCTCTCTTGAGGTTCTCCTGAATGTATTCAGTCATAGCCTTGGTTTCAGGAGAGGAGAGAGGGTAAATTCTGCCACGGGGTGGTGTAGTACCTGGGAGCAAGTCAATGGGGCAGTCGTAGGGTCTATGTGGTGGTAAGACCTCCGCCTGTTTTTTGCAAAAGACATCAGAAAAGTCCTGATAGGCCTTTGGAAGGCCAGGCAAAGGAGTAGTGATGGGGACTTGACAGGTCGGTACAGACTTAAGGCAATGCTTGTGACAGGAGTCACCCCAGGATTTGATGTCCCCAGTGGTCCAGTCGAGGGTAGGAGTGTGACGCTGGAGCCAGGGTAGGCCAAGAAGGATGTCAGAAGTACAGTTCGGCAAAACAAAGAATTCAATCTTTTCTTGGTGAAGAACACCAACGGACATGAGCAGGGGTTCGGTGCGGTAACGCACGGTACAATCCAAATTCTCTCCATTTACAGAGGAAATGAAGAAGGGTTTGATGAGACGGGAAACAGGAATGTTGAACCTGTTGATGAAAGAGGCTTCAATAAAGTTTCCTGCAGAACCAGAGTCCATGAAGGCCACCGCAGGGAAGAGGGAGCCAGCAGAAGGAGAAATCCGCACAGGAATAGTCAGACGTGGAGAGGAAGAATTCACACCCAGTAACGCCTCTCCCACGTTCACTAGGTGCGGGCGTTTCCCTGACGCGGAGGACGAATAGGGCAGTCTTTTAGGAAGTGATCAGAGCTCGCACAATAAAGGCATAAGTTCTCGTTCCTACGGCGAGACCTCTCTTGTAGGGTCAGGCGAGACCGGTCCACTTGCATGGCCTCCTCGGCGGGAGGCACGGTAACAGGATGCATTGGATTCAGAAAGAGAGGAGCCAGGCGCGGATAACGCCTGGTGCGAACAAGATCTTTCTCCTGGCGAAGCTCTTGGCGTCTTTCGACGTAACGCATATCGATGCGGGTAGCTAAATGGATGAGTTCCGTCAAGGAAGAGGGTATCTCTCGTGCGGCCAGACAATCCTTGATGTGGCCGGATAAACCCTTCCAAGCTAACTCTGAGGCCAGTGTGCGGAACTGTATGGCATATTCGCCCACAGAAGAGTTTCCTTGGACAAGGTTAAGCAGGGCGGTTTCAGCGGATGAGGCTCGGGCTGGTTCCTCAAAAACGCTGCGAACCTCAGCAAAGAAGGACTGAACGGTGGCTGTAGCAGGGTCGTTGCGGTCCCAGAGTGGCGCGGCCCAGGCCAAGGCCTTCCCAGACAACAGAGAGACCACGAATGCCACTTTAGACCGTTCTGTGGAAAACTGGTCAGACATCATCTCAAGATGCAGGGAACATTGGGACAAGAATCCCCGGCACATCCTAGAATCCCCGTCAAATTTCTCCGGAAGAGACAGGCGAATTCTCGAGGTAGTAGCGGCAGCTCGGAGAGGGGAAGATGCTGGAGGCTGCGGCGGCAGAAGCTGCTGGACCATGGCGGTCAACTGCGACAGCTGCTGTCCTTGTTGTGCGATCTGTTGCGACTGCTGGGCAACCACGGTAGTGAGGTCAGCGAGATTTGGCAGCGGTACCTCAGCGGGATCCATGGCCGGATCTACTGTCAGGGCCCGGACTGGCGGCTAGTGAGGACACAGGAGGTGGATCCTCTGTGCCAGAGAGGCGAAGGCACGGGTCGCACTGGAGGACCGGTTCTAAGTAGCTACCGGTTTTCACCAGAGCCCGCCGCAAGGCGGGATGGACTTGCTGCGGCGGTAGCAACCAGGTCGTGTCCCCCAGTAGCGGCTCGACTTCTCTGGCAGCTGAGATAGGCACGGTACACTGGGACTAGGCAGAGGCAAGGTCAGACGTAGCGGAAGGTCAGGGCAGGCGGCAATGGTACGTAGTCAGGGGCAACGGCAGATGTCAGATACACTGGAAAGGCAAGTACAAAACGCTTTCTCAGGGCACTAAGGCAACAAGATCCGGCAAGGACAGGAAGGGGGAGTGGGTTTTTAAGTGTTTTGGAGTGTGACACAATAATTGGACCAGGCACCAATCAATGGTGCACTGGCCCTTTAAATTTAAGAAGACCGGCACGCGCGCGCCCTAGAGAGCAGCGGGACCGCGCGCGCAAGGACGGAGCAGGAGGAGGAGGCCGGTGAGCAGAATGGGATGCGATCCGCGGGCGGACAGGTGCCGCCGCAAGGATCGCATCCCCGCCAGCATCAGAGCAGCGCTCACGGTCAGAGGAGCCGACCGGAGCGCTGCAGGGAGACAGACGCCGCGGGCGCTCCGGGATGGATGGGACACCCGGAGCGTTCGGCGTTACATCTGGGTTTCCTCTGAGGCCTGATTCTCGAAGCCCCCCGAAAGAACTGTTGAACCAGGGGATGAGTTGCCCATGATGTTCCTGAAAATGCAGATAAGGCTGAAACTTGTACCCTGAGGGAACTGATTGACAAAGGAAGATCCAAGCCTGATTGGAGAAAACTCAGGACGTCTTGAACTCCAGGATTTCTGAAGGATTTTCCGGCAGAAGTCATGAAGCTGACGAATCTTGTCCAGATTCTGTTGTAGGTTTTGTTTGTGTTAGGCTTTCTGGAGCTCATAAGGGTAGAGATTACCCTTGAGGCACACCCAAGAGACTCTAGCCTGTCCCTCTCAAAAACCAAACCATCAGTCTCAGTATCGCTGGACAAGGGTGCAGGGTCGCCCCCTGAGAAAGAAGGTCCGGCCTGAGAGGAAGAGGCAGCGGGTCCCTGAAGCTCATCAGGTTCAGGAGAGGAAACCATGGCCTGCTCGGCCAGTATGGTGCTATTGTTATTACTTCGACTTTCTCCAACTGGAGCCGCTGCAGGAATTTCAGCATGATCGGAGGTGGAGGGAAGGCGTATGCCTTGTTGAATCTCCATTGGCTTGTTAATGCATCTACTCCGAAGGCTTGACTGCACGACCTCGAGTGAAGTATCTGTCTACTTTGTGATTGCAGGGGGATGCAAACAGATCCACTTCTGGATCGATTCCCGACGATAGGATCCACTTAAATGTTTGTGGGTGCAGTGACCATTCGTTGTTGTCTAGGTTGCTGCGTGACAGAAAGTCTGCTTGAATGTTCTGCTCCCCTGGAATGAAGACTGCTGTTAAGTTGAGCAGATTCCTCTGAGCCCAGGTCATGATAGGTTCGACCTCTTGGAGAAGGGTGGAGCTCTGAGTGCCCCCTTGTCTCTTCACATATGCCACAGCGGTGGTATTGTCCATTTTGAGTAGGACCGACTTCCCTTTCAGAAGGTGGGAGAATGCTTGAAGGGCGCACCATCCAGCGCGCAGTTCCAGAACTTTTGACCCTGGAATGTGGAGATGGGCATCCCATTTGCCCTGAGCCAATTCTGCCCCACAATGTGCCCCCCAGCCCGCATTGCTGGCATCGGATGTAACAGTCATCCATTGGATGGGAGCAAGAGAGTGGCATGTTAACAAGTTTTTGTGTTGAAGCCACCAGGGGAGACTGTTCCTCATTGACTGAGTAATCCTGATCAGCTGATTGAGATCGTCTGTCTTCCACTGCTGGAGGAATCCTGATTGGAAAGGACGAAGCCTCCACATTGCCCATTTGACCATGGGGGATGTGGCCACCATCGTGCCGATTATCTTCAGGCACTGTGACGCCCTTGGGTGAGGGTAGTGTAGGGCTAAGGATATTCTTTCCCGTATGACCGGGATTTTCCCTTCGGGAAGAGAGATGGTATTCTCTGCGGTGTCGAATTGTGCTCCTAGATAGGTTAGGCGTTGGGTCGGCTCTAGCTGACTTTTCTCCCGGTTTAGGAGCCATCCGAACTCTATCAATGTAGAGATCACTTGGTCTTTGTGGATCAACAGCTGCTGCTTGTCTTGGGACAGTAGTAGCAGATCGTCTAGATAATGATACAGACGCACACCCTGTATTCTGATAAGAGACACAATCGCCAACAGTTCCTTGGAAAAGACTCTTGGAGAGGTCGTTAGTCCGAATGGAAGACAAATAAATTGTAAGTGCTCTCGTTCGACCTGGAATCAAAGGTATTTGTGGAATTCTTTTGCCACGGGAACATGAAAACACGCGTCCTTTAGATCTATTGAGATCAACCAGTCGCCTGGTTGTATGACTTTTTGGATGGTTGAGAGTGATTCCATCTTGAATTTCTCGTGTCTTATGTACCTGTTTAGGAAAGTGAGATCTATAACTGGTTGCCAGGAGACGTTCTTCTTTTGTACTAGGAAGAGGGGGGAGTATACCCCCTGGAATTCCTCGTCCTTTGGGACGGGCACCACTGCTCCTTGATCTTTCAGGGCATTCACATAAGAAAGAAGAACTTGTTGTTTTTCTTCTGAATGAGGCATAGAAGTTTGCATTGGTCTGCATGGAGGGACCTTGGTGAAGGACCATGTGTGACCTATTGAGATCGTTTTGATGGTCCAATGGTCTGAGATCGAGGCCACCCAAACGTGCCGGAAGAGACGTAGGTGAGCCCCTACCCGACCCGCTTGGGCGGGCCCAATCTCAAAAGGACTTGGTTGGCTCGCGCCCACCGGGCGTATGCTTCTTGCCAGTTTTCTGGAAAGATGTCTGCCTGTTCCAGTTCCAACTTCTCCTAAAATCCAGTCCGGGCCTATAGGAGCGTGCCTCTCTTGAACGCTCTGTACTGCGTCTCTGCTGAGGTTTTCTTTGGTTAAACGGACGTCTGTCCTGAGGGAGGAACCCAGACTTTCCGCCTGTAGCCTTTGAAATGGCGTTGTCTAGTTTGTTTCCAAACAGGGAGGTTCCTTCAAAAGGAATTTTGCACCATGCCTGCTTTGAGGCTGGATCAGCAAGCCAGGGGCGCAACCATAGTGCTCGTTTGGCTGTGACCGAGGATAGCATGGATTTAGCCATCAAGCGGATGAGATCAATTGATGCTTCTCCCAAAAAGGCAACAGCTAGTTTAAGTTCCTGTACTGCTGAACTTTGTGCTAGTTCCTCCGAGACACCTTTCAGAACGGAGTCTATGTTTTCCACCCAGGCCTCCATTGCTTTGGAGGTGACTGCAAGGGCTAGGGCTGGTTTGCAAGCCATACCGTTCAAGTTATATATCCTCTTAAGATCTTGGTCAATCTTTCGATCCAGACCATCTTTAAAAGCCACAGTGTCATCTAGTGGGAGGGTGACATGCTTCGCTAGGCGCATTACTGCTGCATCCACGAGGGGAGCATTTTCCAAATGCTTAACTTCCTCGGATTTAAAGGGATATAGTCTAGAGGTTTTGCTTAGCATAGAAACCTTCTTATCTCCCTTGCTCCATTCTTCCTCAAACACTCCTTTCAGCTCGGAGGGAAATGGGAAATTGGAGCGTTCCTTCCCCAGTTGTTTAAACAGTTTTCTTTGTTTTTCTGGGGGGGGGGGGCAGCTTTAAGGTTTCCTTCACTGCCTTGATCAGTGGAGCGACTAAAGCGTAGTCGAATCCCACCGTAGAATCATCTCCCTCCATCTCGTCTTGCGAGGAAACATGGGAGGCATCATGGGGCTGGAATTGTCCGGGATCCTCCTGGGCCTCGTCAGCCAAGGAGCCAGACAAGGTGGTGGACTGGCTCCTTGTGTGGGGGGCATCTATTTCCATTATAGACTGCTGTACCACATGTTTGACAGGAGACTCAAGATTTTGTTTTTCAGTCTCTTTCTCACAGACCGCTCGGGCATAGCATGATTCACACAGCGATTTGCCCTCTGGGATTCTAGTTTTACATCCCCAACAGGCTCTGTGGTCAGAGCGACTATCGCAGTGGTGGTGGCGGTGACTAGAGGAGGAATGGGAACGTCTCCTATGTCTAGAGGGGGAATGTGAGCGTCCCCTATGATGGTGGGTCCTAGACGGAGTATCACGTCTGGACCTAGAAGATGATTGGTGATGATGATGATGATGTTGTGGCCTGGCAAGGTCCCTATCCTGTGACCGATGAGATGATGTAGTCGGGCTGTAAGAGATAATACAGACAGAGGGAGGGGGGAAGGTGGGCAGGTTGTAACCGTTAGCAACCACCAGCATAATGACACCAAGACACCAACCCCCTACCCACTCCGCACATACCTTGTGCGGGAGGGCTGGCCACACGGCGGTGAAGATGAGTCCATGATGAGGAAGATACACAATGATCCGTGACTACTCTACCTAGACTAAGGATAAGCAGATCAATGCAAGAACAGCAAAAAAAAATAAGGTTTTTTTTTTTTTTTAAAACTGTCCCTTTAAGAGACACTAAGCATTAAGCATTACATTGCCAAGAAGTGCTTACCCTGTCCTGGTAGTATATGTCCACAGGTTGTCCCACCTGTATAGGGCTGTTCAGCGGTTTAAATAACCCGCCGGAATGACGTCACGGCCGGTCCCGCTGCGCGCATGCGCCGAAGGGACCGAACCTACTGTGCCTGCGCGGCCCCTGACCCCTCCGCCGCACTGCACATGCACGAAAACCAAGCCTCGGTTTCGCCGCAGCTTCGCGCGTGCACAGACGCACGGCGGACCGGTGAATCAGGAAGTGAAGTGGCGTCCTGGAACGCAGAAGCGTTCCACACACGGCGCAGTATAGGGAAAACAAACAACGCACAAGGCAAGAGGGAATACAGACAAACAACACACATAAACGGTCTGCCATGGGAATACATGAAAAAGTCTTCAGACCTTGCCAGCCAGTCGTACGTCCGTCCTGGTACATTGGGCCACATCCCTTCCACCATAGGGGTATTAACTGCCCGAAAACCACTCGCCCGCTCATAGCTGGGCCCTGGGTGCACCGCATAACTGGTACCTGATCCGACGGACATCCTGGACATGCACTGAATCACATGATGAAGGGTCCATATGAGGAGGACAAAAAAGGAACACCTGTCTGTGGAGGTGAGCTCAAATTTATGGGTAAGGGGTCCTATAGCTATGGAGAGGAGGCGGGGTTAACCCACACGTAGTCTGCCATGGAGTCTGTCAGGAAAGATTTTTTTCTTTCCAAATAAAGCCAAATGGGTACAGCTTGCTGGGAACTCATGTGACAAAGTTGCGCGCATGGTCAATAAAACCACTAATATAAAGGACTGTATTTACTAATAGATATGTATACACTTGAAAATTATAACATCAAAAAAAAACAAAACAGAGTGGTTCAGCAGGCAATTTAGTTATTGCCTTGCTTGTCAAAAGCCTGTGAAGGCTACAGCAAACAAATCTTTTTTGCAAATGATAAAGAATACCACTGTTAGCAGTTCCTAATCTTTCTATTTTTAACTAGTGAACCTCAAGAAGACTACTCATTAAAATGATTAATGCTTTTGTACTTCGTTGTATGTATTATTTTCTGCATGTCTCCCTGGCAACATTAAGGCCTGCCCATTTTCTTTTTTTTTCATTTGCATTTTGCAGACTATCTCTGTGTAAAAGCATTGTTTGTTTCTATAGGATGTGACAGATGTATTCAAGTGTGACTGTGTACCAGTGAGAGGAGGGAAAGACTGAGCTATATTATGTTGTCGCAACTAGTTATTTGCTATAATTAAGCATTTATTTTTAGCTGGGATTCCTGAAATTTCCTTGCAAAATAAATCACTCCACAACTGGAACCGCTGAAAAATGTATTTTAGAAATATAAATAAACTGAAACTCTTAATTATGTTCCACATGTAACTTTTTTATGAAAAATCACATCAGATAATAATAATAATTATACAAAAAGTAAATCTACAGCTAGTCATACAAAAAAAATAAAAAGTGTAGTTATAAATTTCCCCAGTGGAAGATGCTAAGGGCAAATTTTGGTAAATCCCACATTACTACAGGGTTAAAACGGAAAGAAGCAATGCCAATAAAATTCTCACTTCAAGGCTGTTAAATGTGTCAAAATAAATTTGCACTCAGACCTAAAAAATCTGAGTTGCAAAAGCAAAATGATTGAATCATTATGAAATTGTGTATGTATACGGGCTGCACTAATATATATTTAAAATGTGATACTCAACATCATAAATAAATTAAGAGATTCAAATGAATTAGTCATGTAGCACACCAATCCTTTTGCCCCCGCTTACTTTCACCTGAGGGGGGTAGGACACACCATGCCACAAGCTCGTGTCCTCCTTATCAGAGGTCAGGCGGTGTTTACAGATTTGGGTCCTGCAGCAAGTTACCTCCTTCCACTGGTTCTCGTCCCTAGAATGTAGGGAAATTCTACATTCTTTCCCAAGAAGTCCATTTTCCTTTGCTTCAGTCAACGGGAAATCAAAGAGAGAAGCCAGCGAAGACAGGAGGCAGATTCAGGCCCACAACACTTGACTCACTCGTCGCCACTTGATCCCGAGTGGGTTTAGCTCACCCGGATAGATCCCTCTCACAGTTCTAGCAGCCGGAGTGAAGCTCGAACAATACTATCACTTTGTCCCCTCCAGGGACGGGTTCAGGAGATCCTCTTTAGCAGCAGAATCCTGTTATTCCTGAATCCAGAACTTTCCTTAACCATCTGTAGAATTTAGAGAACAGGCGATGCCAATGGGCACTCTACAGGGTTAGCTTTGTTGAGCAAGGAATCCTTCCCTCTGTCAGGTCACCAGGCCTCTCCCGAGACAGCGACCTACTATCACTCGTCTCCTCTGTGGGACCGATCCTCCCCTGGCTTCCTCTCAGTCAGAGCGGGTACCCTCACCTGGGCACCCTGGGACTCCCATGTGCTGATTGTAGACCCAGTTAAAGGTGCTGGGCCTACCTGGAACGTTGTAGCCTTGAGCTAAAGGTGCCCGAGACTCCTCGGCTAGTCCACGCACCCCCATGGGACACACCCCCCCCCCCGGGTACTCCTCTCCCCGGGCACTCCTCTCTAAACATGGTGCCTGCCCCTTGTATACCCTCTCCCGGCACGCACAGCAGGCGAAACCCCGCCCACCACATGGCAGCCGAGAGAGGACATCCAATAACGCCACTGTGTCACCTGAGGTTCGACCCTAGGCCTGGGCAGCAGTGCCACCCACAGGCCAAAGGGGAACTGTACACCAGACAACTATTGCCCAGGCTGTCCCTTAAATTTGGGCATAGCAACCCCCTAAATTTAGGGGTCCGCTACAGTCATATACATTAACAGTGCATCAGTATAAATGTGAATAAAACTCCAAATTAACTCTGTGCAAGTTTGTAAAAAAAAGTCAAAAAAAGTCCAGAAAATTTTATGGTACAGTTCATAGGGGCCCAAACCAGAAATGACGCTCTGCTGGACCTGGTAGTCTCCAACCTTGCAAAACTTATTACCAATATTCATATAAAAGAACATCTAGGTAACAGTGACTATAAAATGATTTTATTTAAAGTGGAGTTCCACCCTGAAAAAAAAAATTTCAGCTAAAATCTACAAATAAATAAAAAAAAAAATGTTTTATTTACCAGAAATAGCGGTTGCTATGCGGAAGTCCCTAATCTGCCTCTTCATCCTCCGCGGTGGATCTTCTTCCTCGTCCTACACTCTGTGTCTTCTTGTGAATGGGGCGCACTGCCTTCTGGGAACTGTGTGTACCCCAGAGAGCAGCCGGCCCATTCACAAAGCACCGCGCTGCTCGCGCATGCGCAGTAGAAAACGGGCAGTGAAGCCGCACTGCTTCACTGCCTGTTTCCCTTACTGAGGATGGCGGCGCCGGGAACTGCCAGCGCCGAGGGATCGGCCTCCGGGGGGCTGACATCGCGGGCGAGTAGGACAGGTAAGTGTCCTTATTAAAAGTCAGCAGCTACAGTGTTTGTAGCTGCTGAATTAAAAAAAAAATTGCAGGTGGAACCCCCCTTTAATGTTAGCTGTAAACAACAAGCACATTCATGTACACACAGACTAGGTTGACCACCGGCCATGGGAAAACGCAAAATGCGGCAAAATTGCTGCAAAATCGCACTGCGATTATACAGCTTTTTTGCGGCCGGCAGTCAAAATATTCCTATCCTGAACGCGATTCTTCTGGGGAGGTTGAGAGAGGTTAAACCTCAACTAACCGGAGCAGCTTCTAAACCAGTTTCTCAAACTTTTTTGTCTAGTTTCGGCACACCAAAAAGATTGAAAAATTTCACAGCACACCTGAAAAGATTTATAAATTTTTGTGATGAAGAACTTAATTTTACATATATATTTAATTTTAAATTTAATGAGAAGGATGAGCCTGCTTTCGAGAGCAAATCAGATTGAAGCAAGGCTCCAAAGTTGACAAACAAGCATGTCCCTGATGGTGGGGATGGACTTCGCTGCAGTCTGGCTCCAGTTCGCGGCCCCCAGGGTCTCCCAGCTCACGCTCACAGTAGAGTACAGGAAGGTAGAGAGGGAGCAGCAGACTGCGACAACAAAGGATAGTCAGGAGATAAGCCAAAAGGTCAGAGCAACAAGCAGGTAGGGATAGTCAAAGAATGCGCCAAAGGTCGGGATATGAAGCAGACGAGGACAGTCAAGAACAAGCCACGGTCGGTAAACAGGATCAGACGTAGGATACAGAGCAATGAGCACACAGAAGCCAAAACACACAATATTGATCATGACTATAGTATAACAGATGTACTTACTAGACTTGTGCACAACGGAAAAATTTGTTCCGTTTCGGTTCGTTTCTTTCCGGTCCTGTTGATTCGTAATCATTCGTAATTTTGCTAGACGGGATTTTTCGTGTTCGGACTCATTCGTATTTTTGCAAGCGACATTTTTCGTTGAATTTTTTGTTGCTTTATAATTCGTACTTTCGGTAGAGTACGTTGTTTTTCGTTGATTCTGGACACAACTCCTACTTTCGTAACTTTTTTTGGGTTCGTACTTTCGGTAGAGTACGTTGTTTTTCGTTGATTCTGGACACAACTCCTACTTTCGTAACTTTTTTTGGGTTCGTTGATTCGTAATTTTCCGTGTCTCTCTCACAACGACGCTGCCTATTATGCCTAATGTGCTTCGAATGGATTTGTACTTTTCTAAATACATTGCGGTTATTTGTAACGATTCGAAATCTCGTATTTTACTTTCGTTTTTAACATGCGGCTATAGGCTCCGCCCCTGTACACCATTTTGAGAGGGTTCAGCACGGTGAGGGAGAAGCAGAGAGCAGAGCAGAGTGTTATTGTGCTTCGAATGGATTCGAAATCTCGTATTTTACTTTCGTTTTTTACATGCGGCTATAACCTCCGCCCCTGTACACCATTTTGAGAGGGAGTTCAGCACGGTGTGGGAGAAGCAGAGAGCAGAGCAGAGTGAGTGTTATTGTGCTTCGTATGGATTCGTACATTCGTAACTTTTTCATAACGAATTATGCCGAAGACATTCGGGCATTCGCTATTTGCGGTATAATTTATTTCGGATTCGGTCTTATTCGTAATTGCTTTGTTCGGAAATTCGAATGCTTCCGAATGTCCGAAAGTTGCTAAATTCGGACGAATTTCAATTCGTTACGAAACGAATTGCACAAGCCTAGTACTTACTATACTACCCCTTATTTACCTTCTTACTTATGACTAAGTAAACGAGACCACACCAGGAGTTGGAGAAAACATAGGCCGTAGCAGCCTTATTTATTAAAACGCTGTATAACTTTTAACAGTAACCATAAACTCTGTCCTAAAGGACCCTCAGTAAATTACTGGTGTCGATCTCTGCAGGAACCTCTATTACCATCTGTGTACATTATTGCACTGCGGTACTTCTCAAAATCCGCTTTTAGGCCTCAAGCCGACATGCTGGCTCAGAGACAACCATGACCGCAGTGCACCCGTTCCCAATGCTTCAAGCTAAACCTCCGTTAACTGTAAGCCCACCATCAGGACCCATACCAACGACAGGTCCTGAACCCTTCTTTCCGAGGTATCATCCTTCCCCTGCAAAGACCAGACACCCGCCACAGCACCCGAATGTAAAAACCTTTACAATTGGGTGCCCCTCCACACCCTGAGAGCCCTCTGGATACCATCCTGTAACCCCAACGCCCACAGGTCTATACCCACATAATTGAGGTGTACCCCATCACCCCGAAGGTACCGCCATGTCTCCAACTCCAGCTCAAAATGACGTATCACCAACCCACCATTCTTAACCATGAACCTGTCCACATCCCGATTAAATTTCCTCTGAGCCCTATTAATGCCTTCCAAGGATCTAGCCGTCCGCCATGAGGTACGAGCCACCATGTCGGACCACACTATCACCATGTCCGGGAATGCCATGCGAAGACGAAGAATATCAAATTTGATATCCTTCGTCACATCCAGCATAGATCTAACACCCAAATCATTCCCACCTACGTGCAGAACTAAAACGTCAGGTGGGCGGTCCAGACACGCATAACGATGCACTTCTGGAACCATCCTACTCCACAACATTCCAGGAACTCCCAGCCAGCGAACCCGGGCCTCCTGCCTTGGAAACCCCAATTGCCGACCTTCCGGCCTAGCCTCAGCCCTCTTACCCCCCCAGTACACGTAAGAGTGCCCCAGTATCCAGACCAGTAGCGCCGGCGCCATACCTGAAAGAGAAAAAAACATGTATCCACCGTAACCACAGCAAAGCCCATCAACGTAACACCTCGTTTTTTTTTTGTTTTTTTTTTAAAAACCCCATTCCAGCCCTACCCTCCACTATCCTCACACCCCTACCACCAAGTGAGGGCGAATGTAAGATCGAAATCTCCTTGATTCCCATCTCCCAATGCGCTTCACAGACTCAGCATCCAACCCACTTCGAGCCGCTTCTGTAGCCGCCCCAATTCTAAAAGAATGTGACGAAAATTCTTTCGCCTCTAAGCCTAGGCACCCCAAACATTTACGGAAAACCGAAATGAACTGAAATCTGGACAACGGACACCCATCTGCATGTATCAAAAAGGAACCCTCCTTATCTGGGCGTACTGCCAGAAAACCTCGAACCGCCCCCACTGGACAGAACGGGGAGCCTGGCAATGAAAAAATCTGCACTCTCTTGCCCTTCCCTTTTTGATCCGTTTTTGATCTACGTAACCACAAGGACACACTATCCTCATGGCAGCGCACTTCAGTCACCCAAATCCCCCCGTGCACCATCTTAGACGGGCTAACCAGCTCACCAATCCTAAATGCCCCTAAAAAATGCCAATGAAAATGCAACTTGGAACAAGGAGGCCTCGTACACCGAGGCGCAAACCTCCGGTAACTTAGCCAACACACCCAGCAGGACCCCAAACGACACTGGACGTCTGGTGTCCTTGAAAGGTCTGGCCCGCCTATAACCTTTGAGCGCTTGTCTCACCCAGAAATCTTTTGTAAAATCTGGCAAACCTTGCCATTTGAACAAAAAAGCCAAACCAGCAACCTTTCTACCCAGCGCGGATACTGACACCCCTGCTTCCATGCACCTGGAGATAAAGTACAAGACTAGCAACCTCACCTCCGGCCCGGCAATGTCCACTCCCACCATGCGACCCAACTCCGCCCATTCCTGCCATACTTTATGATGGCCCACGTCGTCTCACTCACCGACCTTCTGATCTATCCGGAGACTACTCCAACGCAATCTTCCACAGCCAGTCGGGACAAGGTACCCCTCGTTGCTCCGCTTCCGGCGCCAACTCTCGGAACCTGTCCCACTGAAAGCGAGATGAAGCGTCAGCCAACACGTTGTCCACCCCAGGAAGGTGAACAGCATATATAAAGATATTTAACTGCAGGCATCTCAACACCAGCTGTTGTAGCAGGCGAACAACCGGCGGTGATGAAGCCGACGCCCTGTTAATCACCTGTACCACACCCATGTTGTCGATGTGGAAACGCACCTTCCGATCCCGGAAAGCCTCGCCCCACAACTCCACTGCCAATACCACCGGAAACAGCTCCAGAAGCACCATATTCTTCGTGAGGCCTGCCTCCACCCAACACTGTGGCCACGGACCCGCACTCCACCGGCCTTGGAAAAAAGTCCCAAAACCAGCTGAGCCCGCAGCGTCCGTGAACAGATCCATATCAAAGTTACTGACCGGGCTCGACATCCACAGTGCCCTACCATTGAAGGACTCCAAGAATGTATGCCAGACCTGCAGATCAGCCCTGTGGGACCGTACCAGACGAACAAAATGTCGCGGCAACTGTACCCCAGCCGTACTTGCCGACAGCCGTCGGCAAAACGCTCTCCCCATTGGCAAAATGCGACAGGCAAAGTTAGGCTTCCCCAACAATGACTGCAACGTTCGCAGCTGTACCTTGCGCAAACCTAACATCACTTTAATTTCCCCTTTCAGAGCCGTAAGCTTGTCTTCCGGCAAACGGCATTCCATGGAGTCTGAGTCCAGCGTTATCCCCAAGAACGTAATGACCGTTCTAGGCCCCTCCGTCTTATCGCGCCAACGGAACACCGAAACGATCCGCCATATGCTCCAGCGTTGACAAAAGAATCGCACAGCACCTGGAGGAAGCCGGGCCCACGCAGAGGAAGTCATCCAGATAATGTATGACTTAATTCGCCCCTGACACGTCCCTGACAACCCATTCCAGAAAGGAGCTAAACTTCTCAAACAATGCACACGATATGGAACAGCCCATAGGCAGGCACCGGTCCACATAAAACTCCCCGTTCCAGTGACACCCCAATAACCGAAAACTATCGGGATGCACCGGAAGGAGCCGAAAGGCCGCCTCCACATCCGATTTTGCCATGAGAGCCCCCTGGCCATAATGATGGACCCAAAAAACCGCTGCATCGAACGATGTATAACTCACTGTGCAAGTATCCGGCTCAATGGCATCATTCACCGACCCCCTTTGGGGAAAGAGAGGTGGTGAATGAGCCGAAATTTATTCGGCTCCTTTTTTGGCACCACCCCCAGAGGAGAAACCACCAAATCATCTAATGGGGGCACCGGAAAAGGGCCGCACATGCGACCCAGCGCAACTTCCTTACGCAGTTTCTCAGAAACTACGTCCAAATGTTGCAACGCCGATCGCAAATTGCGCGGCACTGGGGGAACCTCCCTCAAAGAGCACGGAATAAGAAAACCCTCAGCAAATCCACCTTCCAACAACCGAGCCGCCGCCCTGTCAGGATACCTACCTAGAAACGGCCGCATCCTTTCCACCATCACCGGCGTCCTCCCTCTTATTCGCAAGCTCTCCGGAAAGGTTCTTCCCTTGCTTAAAGCATCTGGACAAGGGGTGGGAACCCCCGCAGCCGGAACACTCATGTTTGAAACGACACGTTCCTCCAAACTTGCATGTACCCGAATTAAATTGCCAACAAACCCCTTTTGCCTTACCGGCCGGTTGTCCAGGGGAAGACGATCCACTGGCCCCCCCCCCCCCCCTGAAAAAACTGGTTCGGAACCCTCGCCGAAGACATCAATCGCATCCACAAACTGATATCCTTGTGATCCCACCTCAACTCCGACCGCACCGCCATCCTCTGCCGGAACTGTTCATCATACCTCAGCCAAGCCGTGCCGCCGTAGACCCTATATGCCTCCCCTACAGCATCCTGGTAGCAAAACAGGGCAGAGCAGAACTCCGGCTTCTTTACCCCTATCACACTCGCCAAAATGGCAAATGCCTGCAGCCAATTTGTAAATGTCCGTGGGATAAGCCGATACCTACGCTTCTCCTCATCTTCCTTCTTGGAATCATCCGGCTTGACTCTGTCCAAATTGAACTTCTCCAATGGCAGCAGTGAAAATATCTCCACGTACTCACCTTTCCAAATCTTTTCACGTATTTCCACTTTCAAGTGCGCTCCCAACGGCCCTTCAAAGCAGATATAGACCTCGCACTTAGCCGCGTCCGCCAGCCTCACCAGGTCCTGCCTGCCTGCCTCCCCCACTGCCGTTGCCGTAGCGACCCCCGCCCCAACTTGCGGAGGG
This sequence comes from Rana muscosa, assembly GCA_029206835.1. NCBI lineage: Eukaryota > Metazoa > Chordata > Amphibia > Anura > Ranidae > Rana > Rana muscosa. The sequence goes on from CM055116.1 coordinate 573,537,349, forward strand.
CTGTCCACCACCCCCGGCTGTGACACCGCCACCGTAACCGCTGGCACTGCCCCTGCCACCCCGCTCCTACCATCTCCCCCCACCGGAGGAACCCATGCCGCTGCCGGGCTTGGTGACCCACCTGCCGCATTCTCAAACCTGCCCACCAGCTCCTTGATTCCTGAAAAAAAAAAAAACATACCCGTATCCAGCCCCACTGCCGACCTCTGACCCTGGCCTGCCATGTCACCACTCCCATCCGGGGCCCCCCCCACTGCAGTCCCAGAACCACCCCCCGCTAAGGTACCACTGCAACCCCCATCACCCCGCACCCCTGACCGACCCAGGGAAGATAAAGGAAAAACAAACTTACCGGGCCGCCTAGGAAGAGACCCACCAGCCGACCATCCCGTCTCCATTGCCGCCGATCGTCCATGAAGCTCCCGTTCATCCTCCGACTCCGACACTTCACCTTCCGACCTTCGCTCCACCCTGTCCTCTGCACCGGATAAAAGCCCTCCAGGAGAAAGATCCCTGGATGCCGAGGGTCTCGCTGCCCAACGACTCCCCTTCCGTGCACCGGACCCGCCGTCAGATTTCCTCGCAGCTTTCCCCGGACCGGGGGGGCTATGTCCAGCCCTGTCGTCTCCATCACCTGCAGCCTCCTCTGTCCTCCGCTCCACACCATGAAGGTCCCCGGCTGCAGATGCAGAAGGCCCAGCCACTGCCACACACGATCTCCCCCGCCGAGGCGCCGTCCCCTGTGACATCACTCTGGGGGCGGGGCCCGCTCGCTCCGACTCCAGCCGCCGCGCGGGCCTAGTGGCCGCTCCGGAACTCCCGGACCGGCCGCCCGCGGAGCTCCGTCTCTGCTGGAGATTCCTTCCGGCATCCAACCCGGCGACAGACGCACGCTTCGCGGGAGGACCCGAAGGGGCCCGCGAATGGGGATTCTCTAAATGACGGCGAGCTCCGGAGGAGAGGTCAGGTGAAAAGCGCTCCGGCGGTTTTGACTGCCGAGCTCGCGCTGACACCCTTCCCCCATTAGCCTCCTCTTCCGCTGGACGCACCAGCATAGGCCCCAAGTGTTCATGAGCCCACTCTGGGCCTCGCGCTGCAGCCTCTGCCCGCAATTGGGACAGGAGCTGTTCCACACCTGCCATGCCGGAGAACTTTCCTTGAGCCGTGTGTTACCTGGGGGGGGGGCGGAGTCACTCTTTTATACCCTCTGTGCCCCCTCCCACACAAATTAACCCACCAATCCCACAATCCTTCTCATCAGTCCCTGTTTCCCTAGTCATGCCAGCCCTCCGCCCATGCATTGTATTTCTTTGCTCCGGGCTTCTCTGCAGAGCTGGCTTACAGTGCACAGGTTAATATAGAGTTCTCCGATAGGGGTTGGGGTGGAGCCATGCTTCGAGGAGAGATTACTTAGGTGAGAGTGGCTGGCCTCTTAATCAGAAGAGAGGTAAGCTAACAGACAAACATTACTGCATAACCATGACAGTATCCCCCCCCCTCTGACGAGGCCTCTCCCTCCGCCGGCTGGGCCCAGGTTTGGAGGGAAACGTTATATGAAATATCCTCAACAGACGAGGAGCAAAGACCTCAGATGCAGTGATCCAAGACCTCTCCTCAGGACCAAACCCTTTTCAATGCACAAGGTACTGAAGAATGCCTCTACAGAGCCGGGAATCCAGAATTTGACTAACCTCATACTCCTGATTATCCTCAGAGACCGGGGCCGTGGTAGGGAGAGGACGAGAGAACTTATTGAGGACTAAAAGCTTCAGAAGGGCAACATGGAAGGCGTTAGTGATTTTGAGGTTTTTAGGAATCTGGAGTTTGAAACAAACCGGATTCAGTGTAAAGGTGATAGTGTACGGACCAATTAATCTTGGGGCAAATTTCAGAAAAGGAACTCGGAGCTTGATGTTCCTGGTAGAGAGCCAGACTTTGTCAGCTGGCTGAAGAGAAGGCGGTTTAAGCCTGCGGTGGTCAGCAAAGCCTTTGAATTTGTCATCAGCTGCCCAGAGGGAATCATGAACGTCACCCCAAATAGAATTGAAAGATTCCTGAGCCGTAGCCAAAGCTGGAATATCTGGAGAATAGGTCATGGGAAGAGGCAGTTGAGGGTGTTTTCCATAAACTGTGAATAAGGGTGTCTTCTGCGAACTGCTGTTTACATGATTGTTGTGAGAGAATTCTGCCCACGGGAGTAGAGAGGACCAATAGTCATGATAAGCAGAGACTAAGGTGTGAAGAAAGACCTCGAACTCCTGATTAACCCTCTCAGTGTGTCCCAATGATTGAGGGTGGTAAGAAGAGGAAAAATCCAAGACAATATTGAGGGATTTGCAAAAATCTCTCCAAAAACGAGATGTAAATTGAACACCCCTGTCGGAAACAATATCAGAAGGAACTCCATTGAGGCGGAAAATTTCTCGAACAAAAAACAGGATTTTTTATAACAGCTTACCTGTAAAATCCTTTTCTTGGAGTACATCACGGGACACAGAGCAGCCATAGTAATTACTATGTGGGTATATAGGCCACCTTCAGGTGATGGACACTGGCACACCCAAGACAGGAAGTCCCCCTCTATATAACCCCTCCCATACCAGGAGTACCTCAGTTTTTGTAGCAAAGCAATATATATATCCCAATAAGAGGGGAGGGACCTCTGTGTCCCGTGATGTACTCCAAGAAAAGGATTTTACAGGTAAGCTGTTATAAAAATCCTGTTTTCTTTATCGTACATCAAGGGACACAGAGCAGCCATAGTAATTACTATGTGGGATGTCCCAAAGCAATGCCATCTGAGGGGAGGGAGACACAGATAAAAGCAGGCTGCCATCAGACGTGAGGACCTAAACTGCTGCCCGCAGTAAACTGCACCCAAAAGCAGCATCCTCATGCCCTCTCACATCCACTGATAGAATTTAGTGAATGTTTGGACTGAAGACCACGTTGCAGCCTTGCAAATCTGAGTCATGGAGGCTTGGTGATGCACTGCCCAGGAAGCACTTACTGCTCTGGTAGAGTGTGCTCTAACTTGAAAAGGTGGAACCCTCCTTTTCAAACCATAAGCCTGAGAAGCATAAGAACTTGCCGAATCCACTTAGAAATACTAGACTTCAACACTACCTGCCCCTTCCAGGGGCCCTCTGGCAGCACAAACAAAACATCAGTTTTCCGTATCTGAGCCGTCACTTTCAGATAGACCTTGACTGCTCTCACTACATCAAGCGAGTGCAAAGACCTTTCCTCCGCAGAACTAGGTTCTGGAAAGAAAGAAGGCAGGGCAACATCTTGGTTCAGATTGAACCCTGACACTACCTTAGGTAGAAAGGACGGGTGAGGACGCAACACTACCCTGTCCCTGTGAATAATTAAATATGGCTCTTTACAAGAAAAAGCAGCCAACTCTAAACTCATCTAGCAGAAGAGATAGCAACCAGAAAAAACAACTTCCTTGTCAACAGGATCAATGGAATATGGTGTATTGGCTCAAAAGGCTGTTTTTGTAACACCGACAAAACTAAATTTAAGTCCCATGGGCACAAGGGTGACCTAACTGGTGGATTTATACGCATCACCCCTTTTATGAAGGCCCAGATTAGGGAACGTGAAGCAAGCGGTCTTTGAAACAACACTGATAAGGCCAGCTTAATTTCTACCCCCAACTGTAGAAAGGCAAGAATTCTACCTATGACATACTTCTGAGAATGCCATCTTTTGGATTCACACCAAGAGACATATGCCCTCCAGACCCTATAGTAAATGATTCTGGAGGCCGGCTTCCTAGCATTAATCAGGGTAGTTACCACTGACCCTGAAAGTCCCCTACTCTTTAGAATGTGGGCTTCAATAGCCAATTCGTTAAATTTAGCGTTTGTAAGGAAGAATGGAACACTGGTCCCTGCGAGAGCAGGTCGGGACGCAGTGGGAGGGGCCATGGGTCCCCTACTGCCAACTTTACGCTCTCTGCATACCAGGATCTTCTGGGCCACGCCGGGGCTACCATAATTACCGGCTGTCCTTCCTGCTTGATCCTGCGAAGAAGTCACAGTAGCAGCTGAACTGGGGGGGAACGCATAAATCAGTCCCGCAACGCATCTGTGCCGCATGCGAGTGGATCCCTTGGCATTGTCAGATTGACAATCCCTTGGACCGTAGCCTCCTCAAGGACTGCTCCCCAACCCGACAGGCTGGCATTTGTCGTTACAATCTTCCAAGTAATCGGCACAAAGGATTTCCCCATTAGAAAATTCTTGGTTACCAACCACCAACTGACGCTTTGGCGCACCCTTGGGGCCAGATACATTGGCAAGTCCAAGGCTTGGACCTTCTTGTTCCAAGCAGACAGGATACTGTTCTGCAACAGTCTTGAATGAAATTTGGCAAAGGGAACTGCTTTGAATTAAGCCACCATCTTCCCTAACAACCTCATGCAGAGGCGAATGGAAGGGTTCTTCCTCACCCTGACTACCCGGACCAGCGCCTTTATAGCGCTGACTTTTGACTGGGGCAAAAACACTCTTTTCTGGGCTGTGTCTATGACGATACCCAGGTATTCCAGTCTTTTCACTGGATACAAAGCTGATTTCTCTAGGTTGAGAACCCAACCCAGGTGCTCCAGATACTTGACCGTTCTGGACACATTCTGGTCTAAGTGAGCTATCGACTGATCTACCAGCAGTAGGTCATCCAGATATGCCATTACTGCTATACCCCACACCCTTAGTCTTGCCAGAAGCGGGGCTAGAACTTTTGTAAACACCCGGGGTGTGGTAGCCAACCCGAAGTTTAGGGCCACAAACTGGAAGTGGCGGTGCTCTACAGTGAAGCGCAGGAACATTTGGTGAGCGTGGAAAATGGGAACATGCAGACATGCATCCTTGATGTCTATTGACGCTAGCAGTTCTCCCCCCCCCACCCATAGGGTGGAGACCACTGATCGGATTGACTCCATGCGAAAAGAGCGAATATTTAGGAACTGGTTAAGGTTCTTGAGGTCTAGGATGGGTCTGACATCTCCATTCGGTTTTGGTACCGTGAAGAGATTTAAATAAAATCCCATACCCTGCTCTTCTGTGGGAATCTCCACGATTACACCCTGAGACATCAAACGGTCTAGCGCCAGAAAGAAAGATTTTCTTTTCATTAGATCTTTGGGAACGTTTGATCTTAGAATACGAGATGGTGGAAACTCCTGAAACTCCAGCTTGTAGCCTAGAGATACTATGGAGATGACCCATCTGTCCTGGATCTCTTCCCGCCAAGCCTCCGAAAACTGCAGAAGCCTTCCCCCCACTCGTTTGAGTGGGGGTGCCCCTTCATAAAGAAGCCTTGGGACTTTGCGTCACAGGCTTTTGTCCCCAGGGTTTCCTTTGTCCCTGGGTTTGGCCTTGAGGTTTACCTCTTGAACCTGACGGCGGAGGCCGTCGCGACTGCCTGGAGGCTGTTTGCCCCTGGTCCTGGAGAGGACGCACGTTTAAAAGAAGGATGCCTACTCTTCCTTTTAACTGGTAAAAGGGTACTTTTACCACTTGAAATCTTTTGGATGTACTTGTCTAAATCATCCCCAAACAGCCGTTCCCCATGAAAGGGGAACCCAGCCAACAGCTTCTTGCATGGCGATTTGGCTGACCAGTACTTTAGCCGCATTTGCACTAGCAAGAGAGCAAGGCGTGATGCCTCATGAATAGAATCTTTAATAGCGTCAACCGCAAAACATAAGGCCCTGGGTAGGTCAGCCAAGTTTCGGGCCTGCTGAGCAGGAACAAATTTAATGACCTGCTTCATTTGGTCCTTTAGAGATTCACAAATGCCAATTGCTGCTACTGCAGGCTGAGTTACTGCACCAGCCATAGCAAACGAGGTCTTAAGCAAAGATTCCAGTCTTTTATCAACTGGATCCCTAAACACCTGGACATTGTCTACTGGACAAGTTAAACTCTTATTCACGCAAAAAATATCTGTGTCAACTGCTGGCACACTCCATCCCTTGGTGGATTTTTCCTCCATAGGATACAGTAAAGAAAACCTTTTAGGAGGAAGAAAATGCTTATCTGGGTAATCCCGATCAGCATATATAAGTCGCTCCAATAAGGGGTGGAGTGGAAAGGCATGTAAAGCCTGTGGGGGTCTTAGAGAACCCAAAGAGGAAATCAAAGCTTCGGCCGCCTCAGCTGAGGGTAACTTATAAGCCGAACTAACCAACTCTGTAAAGGATTGCACTTGCAATTTCTGAGATTGCGAGGCTGAGAAAGGTTCTTCTGAAACTGACCTTTCAGAGGAAGAATGATCAGTCTGTCCCTCTTCTCGGTCCCTTGATGGTGACTCATCGTCATCAGCCCACTGCTGTTCCCCTGCCTGAGGGTCGGGGGTGGGAAAAGGGGACCTAACATGCTTTCTTCCACTTCGGGAAGAAGTTGCGATTAAAGCAGCTAACCTCTCTTCTAAACCAATCAAAGCCGAAGATAAAACGTCCTCAGTGATGTATGCAGGGGCTGAGATGTTGGGAGAAGCTGCCATGCCTGATAGTCCCAATGGCTCATCCTGGGCGGCTGCTTCAGGTCTTTCATGAGAGGAAGGCACTGCGGACACATGACCAGGATCCTCAGACCCCGATTGCGATGCCTCTGTGCCCCCCTTTGCTGTAGCTGCAGCCCCTCTGCGGGAACGCATAGTCCTAAGCACAAAAGCAGAGGTACTAACATAGATGCATCCACTGCTGAGCCTTAGTCCAGCAATATTTATATATATATGCTGCTATTACTGCTCAGCCTGATGCTGGACAGACGTGTCTTAGGAATGCCTGCATCCACACACACACAGCTTACGTGCCCCGGAATGCTCGTGTCCCTCCATACGCTCAGATCTCTTAGAGTGAGGCTCTATAAAAATATTAGCCTGCTCTGCGCCTGCGGCGTTAACGAACGTGCAAGCCGGAACCCGCGTGCACGTCGGCCACGCTAACCACGCCCCCTCCCTGCTGTCCGAAGGAAAATCTACTTAACTGTAAGATTTGCGTGCGTGTGCACGAGACAGCCGCAGGGAGGGGGAGAGGGACTGCATAGGGGGACTATCAGCGCTGCACAGAAAACGGCCGATCCCAGCTCATCCTTCCTCCTGGAGACTGAGACTGGAGAGAAGCAAGCTGATGCCTTCAAGATCTGCTGCACAGAGCGTCATCACTGGGAAGCATGGTAAGTAAACATCAGGTATGTTCAGACTTTCACACCCTCTAGTGGCGAAAGACAGGCAAGACAACATCTACCCAAAAGAAGAAATCCATAAGTGAACCATCTGTTCCTTAGGATTATCTTCACTTACCTTTCCTGCCGCAGGATACTGCTGGAGACCAGACAGATCCAACCTTCACCCATCACGGCGGGCCAAGTCATGACAGACCTTCATGGATTGGGTCCCCTTTTATTAGGTGCTCTTTCCTGGACCTGTATAGCACCCTGCCAGAAAACTTCTGCCATTCGGTTGAAAGACCAAAGTGCTGGATCCCAGGGTCCAGCTCTCTAAGAGAAGCATTACAGGCATAACCTTCTTCTTCTTCCACGATACCATCCACCTTGGCCTTTTCTTGGCACCTTGAACGGATCCAGTTACATAGCTTCTTGACCCTTGTAGGGACCCTGTAGCGGAGCTTTTTCTTTAGCACTTCTTTACCCGTGACAACACCTTAGACACTGGTTAGACACTGGCAAAAAAACTGAGGTACTCCCGGTATGGAAGGGGTTATATAGAGGGGAACTTCCTGTCTTGGGTGTGCCAGTGTCCATCACGTGAAGGTGGCCTATATACCCAAATAGTAATTACTATGGCTGCTCTGTGTCCCGTGATGTACGATAAAGAAATTGGAACCAAGGCAGGAGCAAAAGAAAGACCAGGAAGAGGAACAAAATGAGCCATCTTGGAGAACCAATCAATTACCAACCAAATGACCGTATCATTCTCTGACAGTGGGAGATCGGTGATAAAATCCATGGCAATGTGAGACCAGGGCTCCTTAGCAATGAGAAGACCAGCAGGGGCTTGTGTGGAGGATTTAGAATGAGCACAGACATTATAAGCCTTAGCATAGTTTTCGACATCCGAGCGGAGATTAGGCCACCAGTAGTGACGACTGATGAGCAGGAAGGATTGGAGGAACCCAGCATGACCTGCCACCTTGGAATCAAGTCCCCAACGAAGGATCTTATCTTTTAGCTCAGTGGGGACAATGGTCCTGCCAGGAGGAATTTTTTACTCCAGGGTGGTAGAATGGGCAACAATGCATGAGGATGGAACGATCAGCTCAGGTTCAGGGGTGGACTCCTCTTCCAAGGTGTCAAATGACCTAGAGAGTGCAACAGCTGGACCGTTGCAGATTATTCTCTCTAAGGCGCTGAAGTACAGTGCGGACATGGTTTCTGTGGACAAGCAGATTTCCTGAAAAGATGAGAATGTCATCCAGATAGATGACAACAAACTGGTATAGCCGATTCCTGAGGATTTCATTGACAAAGTTTTGGAACACAGCTGGGGCATTACACAAACCAAAAGGCATAACCAGGTATTCGTAATGCCCGTCTCTAGTGTTAAACGCGGTTTTCCATTCGTCACCTTTCCGTATCCAAATCAGATTGTATGCACCTCTGAGATCCAACTTGGTGAAAATGGAGGCACCCTTCAACCTGTCGAATAGCTCATATATTAAGGGTAAGGGGTATCGATTCTTGATAGTCACCGCATTTAAACCGCAATAGTCGATGCAGGGTGTCAAGGTACCATCCTTTTTGGCAACGAAAAACAACCCTACGCCTGCAGGCAATGAGGATTTCCGGTTGAAACCTCTCTCTAGATTCTCTGCGACATACTCTGACATGGTCTGGGTCTCTGGGATGGACAGATGGTAGGTACGACCCCTAGGCAGAGTTGCACCAGGGACAAGGTCGATAGCTAAGTCAAAAGGTCTGTGGGGAGGAAGCACCTCAGCTGATTTCTTACAGAAGACATCCCGGTAATCGATGTATGTAGCGGGAAGATCAGAAGATACAGATGTGGTAGCAACTGGAAGTCTCTCCTTGGGGGCCACCTTGAGAAGGTAGGACGAGAAACATGAGGGTCCCCAAGCTAAGACCTGCCCAGAGACCCAGTCCACGTGTGGAGAGTGGAGCTGTAGCCAAGGAAGGCCCAATACAATGGAAGTAGAGGCCTTGGGTAGAATGAGGAAGGATATCCACTACTGGTGGAGTATCCCTACAGACATCTTAATAGGTAGAGTCTGGAAGTAGATAGAACCCCCTGGGAGAACAGTGCCATCAGTAGTCAAAACTACCAGTGGCGTAGTGAGGTGCGAAAGGGTAAGCTTCATGGAAGAAGCAGTTCTCCAATCCATAAAATTGCCAGCAGCCCCGGAATCCAGATATGCAAAAATCGATTGAGGAGAAGAGCCTACATGAAGGAACACCAGAAGAAGAAGATGAGAAGGTGATGTTTCTGGGTCCAATACTCCACCTTCCAGATGTATTAGATCCGAGTGTTTCCGAAGCGAGCAGGACTCACGAAAATGACTCTTGCCCCCACAATAGAGACACAAGCCCAGAGTTCTTCGGGGGTTAGCCTGGTCCGGCTCAGGTGCATAGGGTTCTCAGCAGGCAGAAGATGCTCCAGGGGATGAAGGGAAGGGAGCTCAGACTGGCTAGGGCCCAGGGAGTGCTGGGAGTGCTGGCGTCTTTTTTCTAGGGACCTCTCCTGAAAATGAATGTCGATCTGGTTACACAAGGAAATTACATCGTCCAGACCGGCGGGGATGGCACTTCCCGCTAATTCATCTTTCACTCGGTCAGAGAGGCCATGTAAAAAGGTTGCAACCAGGGCCTCATTGTTCTAGCTCAACTCAGCTGTGAGGATACAAAACTGAAGAGCATATTGTCCCACTGAAGAAGATTCTTGGTCGAAGACGTAAAATGCCACTGGCCGCTGAAGAAACCCGAGCCGGCTCCTCGAAGATGTTTCGAAAGAGCTTCAAGAAGTCGAACAGGCTGGAAACCACAGGATCATTCTTCTCCCAGAGGGGGGCAGCTAGGACTAAAGCTTCACCGGAGAGGAGGGAAATAGTATAGGCTCCCAAGGAGGCCTGAAGCTGCTCGAAGCAGGAAGCCAGATCCGGCCGGAATCGCATCACCTGAGTCTGATTCGATTCCTGGGTCTCAAGTCTGCGAACTATGCCCTGCAATGGATCACGTAGTGGCACGTCAGCCGGGTCCATAGCTGATCAAACTGTCAGGTCACCTGAGTCCAGGTGACAGATGCACCCTGTTGGGGGCTGAAGTGCCCTGGGTGGTTCAGGAAAGCAGGTACTCTGGAGCACCAACATGGATCACACTGGGAGCTAGAGCATGAGATTTCCCAGGGCGCGCAATCTAAAAGCCAGCGGGTGTTCACCCGGGCCCCTGATGGTGGGGATGGACTTTGCTTCCATCTGGCTCAAGGTCGCGGCCCCCGGGGTCTCCCAGCTCACGCACAAAGTAGAGTACAGGATGGTAGAGAGAAAGCAGCAGACTGCGACAACAAAGGATAACCCGGAGATAAGCCAAAAGGTCAGGGCAACAAGCAGATAGGGATAGTCAAAGAACGCGCCAAAGGTCGGTATATGAAGCAGACGAGGACAGTCAAGAACAAGCCAAGGTCGATAAACAGGATCAGGCGTAGAACACAGAGCAATGAGCACACGGAAGCCAAAACACACAATATTGATCAGCAGAGCTGGCTTGCAGTGCACAGGTTAATATAGAGCTCCCTGATAGGGGCTAGGGTGGAGCCATGCTTTGAGGAGAGATTACTTAAGCAGCCAGGTGAGAGTAGCTGGCCTCTTAATCAGAAGAGAGGCAAGCTGACAGACAAACATTACTGCATAACCATGACAGTGCATTTCATCGTCGATTTTAAGATGTCTCGCTCTCTTTTTCGATTTAATTTCAGTCAAAGCTAAAAATCCAAACTCACAAAACCACGAAGACACTAAAGGCAGAATTACTTTGATTGATTTGGAACTGATTGCAGGATATGATTTCTTGATTGAGATCCAAAACTCATCCAGGCTCTTTTTGGGAAATGTTGACTGAAATAGAGTGGTACCTTAGATTACGAGCATAATTTGTTCCAGAAGAATGCTTGTAATCCAAAGCACTCATATATCAAAACGAGTTTCCCCATAAAAGTCAATGGAAACTCAGATAATTAGTTCCACAGTGACTGCTATTGTATGCAGTACAGCATGTGGCCAGAGGTCGGGGTGCTGGAGACACTCAGAGACCGATTGGAGCCACTCGGATGTCTCAGAGGGTCACCAGCGCCCCTGCACCTCTGGCCAAATGCGGTACTGCACATCCCATTGGCTTGAATCCTGCTCGTCTTGCAAGACAACGCTCTCGCAAACCAAGTCAGGAATTTATAAAAATAATAGCTAGTATTGCGAAACACTCATAAACCACATTAGTTGCAATCCGAGGTATTACTGTACTTTTGAATGACAGTTGTCAAGTGTAGCAGGGAACCTGAAAAAGTCCTGTCCGGGGTTTACACATCTCCCTTGCTCCTCTCATACACTTTTAGAGATCTCTGATCCTCTATCATGTACAGGTTTTGCTCCTCTCCTTTGTGCCAATTTAGACTCACCTGGAACATGCAGTCAGTGCTCAAACCTGGGGGGAACAGTCTGTTATGCCTAGTACACACGATCGGTTTTCCCGGCGGTAAAAAGTCCGCCGGGAAAACCGAGAACCTGCTCGGTAGCTTTTTCCACCTACACACGGCCGGGTTTCCCGGCAGGAAAACTGCCATGAGAGCTTGGGTCTAGAAACCCGGCCGTGTGTGTGCTCCACCGCAGGTTTCCCATAGGAAAACTGCCGGCTTAAAAACCGCCGGGAATCCCGGTGGGAAGAAAGAGAACATGCTCTCATTTTTCCCGCCGGGATTCCCGGCGGTTTTCCTGTCGGGAAAACTGCGATGGAGCATACACACGGCCGGGATTCCCTGTCAAAAGCTCTCATGGCAGTTTTCCTGCCGGAAAAAACGGTTGTGTGTACGAGGCATGAGAGCTGCAAGGTTGGTGAAAAGCAAACAAGCTGTGTATGTTGAGGCTGACAAGCATTAGGCCAGGCTGATAGTCAGGAATTTTGATTGTTTAGTTAATGCCGGGACATGGCTAGGATTTTGTTTTTCAACTTTTTCTGTTTACCTCACTATACAGCACTTGTAAATGGACTTGTAAAAACCACAAATAAACACACCACTGTTTGCCACTACTTCATTGGACTGGTAGCTGTTCCTGAAAGTGTGCTTACCGCAGGGAGCTTTTGTACCTGCTACCTATCCTCAGCTCACACAAGGTATTGAATGCACTGATACATTTTCATACAAATATTTGTATAAACATTTGCTCCAAAATCAACTAATGTACGGTCAGCTTAACAATCTTATTAATTGTTCATAGGATGTATAGGACTCTCCATTCACTTTACAGAGCAGGCCTTTGGAATAGTTCCAATTATACTAGATGTGGGCAGGTCTAAGGAGATTTTTTTCATCTTATTTGGCAATGTCCTATGTTGGTAAAATATTGGAAAGATGTTGTTGAACATACTGATGCTATTTTTAAAACAGTCCTTACATGCAATCCACATACAGTAAAACCTTGGTTTGAGAGTAACTTGGTTTGAGAGCGTTTTGCAAGACAAGCAACATTTTTCAATAAATTTTGACTTGATATGCAAGCGATGTCTTGCTATAAGAGTAGCGTCATGTCACAACTGAGTATAAAAGAGAAGAGAGGCGCCTCTAAGTGTGATGAATATGATACTTGAGCCTTCCATTATACTTTTTAAAAATACATTAAACTGAGATTTTGATTGATGTTGGGCTCAAATGTATTTTATTATAATCTGCTTGCAATGTTATGTGCAAAAGTACTAATATTTTTTTATCTTGTTTGACTCCACAGCTTCCTTCCACGCCACAGGAATGGCAGACTGTGGCATCGGAGTTTGCCACGCGGTGGGACTTCCCCAACTGCGGTGGAGCCATTGACGGGAAGCACGTCCGCATCGTGCCGCCACCCCGTTCTGGGTCCTACTACTACAACTACAAGGGGTTTCATAGCATTGTGCTGATGGCGGTGGTGTCAGCACAGTATGAATTCCTCTATGTGGATGTGGGGAAGAATGGCCGGATGTCCGATGGGGGATCCTTCATCCAGACGGAGTTTGCCCTCCGTCTCCAGAGTGACGACCTTGCATTGCCACCGGATGCAGGGAATGTTGAAGGACTCCCCTTTGTTTTTTTGGCTGATGAAGCCTTCGGACTCGGACCGCACCTCATGAGGCCATTTCCCCAGAGGACCCTGACCCCAGAGAAGAGGGTGTTCAACTACCGGCTGGCCAGGGCCCGAACAGTCGTAGAAAATGCATTTTGGATAATGGCCAGCCGGTTCCGCCTTTTTATGACTCCTATTCACTTGGCGGAGTACAAAATTAACTATGTGGTTTTATGCTGCTGTGTGCTCCATAATTTTCTGAGCCGAAAATCCTCAAATTATATGGCCTCAATATTGCCTGAGGCAGGACTTACATCTGGCAATACCCTGCCGGGCCTCGAATCTGCCCATCCTGGCTTGCCCCCCCAAAATGCCCGTGAGGTTCGTGAGAAATATCTGGAATATTTCACGGGTAGGGGGGCAATTCCTATGCCAGGCCATGTGTAAATATTCTTGGAGAAAGAACTAAATAAAAATCTGATTTAATCTTTTAACTTTTGTTTTTTCCTGTCTCCTAGTTTGTCTTAGTGCATTTGTAGGGCCAAGTGTATTTTTCTTTAGTAAATACCAACCATTTCACTATGAACCACAAAAATATACACAAATAAGGTTACAGCGTATTTGAAAAAGAAGCTACACTTTGTTGTTGTTCAAAAATTTTACTCGGTGCACATTCACACACATGGTAAATAGAACAGTATGTATATATTTTTTTTGTCTGGCCACAAACCGGATTTTTTTTTTTTTACGAAAATACAAAACCATCAGTAGCATTCAACAAACTACAACATTGGATACCTCTCGGCAATATGAGACATTCAATTACACAAAATATGTCTCTATCTGGCCGTCCTAATATGGGGTATTGGCACCCCTGGCCAAGCCAAAATTTGAATATGCACACAATTTGAAGTCATTTCCAATAGAGATTTTAGACTCCTGATCCCTATTGTCAACATGTGCTATCTGCCATCAGGGGTGATCAATGGCCGTGTTTTGGGGGTGCAACCCCTTCTTCAGTTCACCTACTTGAGATACGAGGAAGGGGTTGCACCCCCAAAACACATACATGGATATCCCCTGATGGCAGATGGCACATGTTGACACAATGTGTGCATATTCAAATTTTGGCTTGATTGATTGTCTAAAAGCTTAAAAAAGGGGGAAGAACAATCTCAAACAAAAAATGTTTTTTTTTTTTGCCTTATTCAATTCTCCCCAAAACATCTAGGATGTCTTTAACTACTTCCCACCCGGCCACTGTACATATACGGCCGGGTGGGTGCTCTCTCCTTCTGAGTGGACGTTCCTGAACGTCCCTCAGAAGGAGGGGGATCGCGCGCGCGTTACCAAGGACCCGGTGCGCTGCCCGGCGGCCGCGATTGCCGTCGGGCACCCGCGATTGCCCGGGAACCGAGCAGGAAAGTGGATCTGTGTGTGTAAACACACAGATCCACGTCCTGTGAGGGAGAGGAGGCTGATGGTGTGTCCCTTGTACATAGGGACAACCATCGGTCACCTCCCCCAGTCAGTCCCCTCCCCCCACAGTTAGAACACATTGAGGGAACATATTTAACCCCTTCCCGCCCCCTAGTGGTTAACCCCTTCCCTGCCAGTCACATTTATACAGTAATCAATGCATTTTTATAGCAGGGATCGCTGTATAAATGTGAATGGTACCAAAAATGTGTCAAAAGTGTCCGATGTGTCCGCCACAATATCGCAGTTACAATAAAAATCGCAGATCGCCGCCATTACTAATAAAAAAAAAAAAAAATGCTATAAAACTATCCCCTATGTTGTAGACGCTATAACTTTTGCGCAAACCAATCAATACGCGCTTATTGCGATTTTTTTTATACCAAAAATATGTAGAAGAATACGTATCGGCCTAAACTGAGGAAAATTTTAATTGAAAAAAAAAAATGGGTATTTATTATAGCAAAAAGTAAAAAACATTGTGTTTTTTTTCCAAACTGGACGCTCTTCTTTTGTTTATAGCTCAAAAAATAAAAGCCGCAGAGGTGATTAAATACCACCAAAAGAAAGCTCTATTTGTGGGGAAAAAAGGACGCAAATTTTGTTTGGGAGCCACGTCGCACGACCGCGCAATTGTCATTCAAATTGTGAGAGCGCTGAAAGCTGAAAAATGGCTTGGGCAGGAAGGGGGTTTTAGTGCCCAGTAGGGAGGTGGTTAAAGGTTTGATCCATCGCATGAATTCTTTGCTTAATTCTGTCCAGTTCTGTGCTACATTCCATCACTTGCTGTATGATTCGTAGGGCACTGTCAGCAGAGAAACGTGTACTTTCTTTCACCACAACATTTACATCCCCTATAAAAAAATACAAAAGATATTATAACTCTGCAGGCCTACATCTCTTATCTGAAGCTGTGGTGACAGATACTGACCTGTTGTGGTGACCAGTTCCACCACATCATCCACTTCTCCTTCCTGCACTTCTCCTTCCTCCACCTCTTCAACTTCCTCAACACCCTCAGGTTGTGGGTCTTGGTGAGGTTTGGTTTGTTTAGAAGGTGTGGGTTTCTTGTGCTCCCCGCAGTGTTCTCCTCCCAGTCTTCTCTCCCCTAAGAGAATCAAACAAAAAGGTATAGTTATCACACAGAAATTTTATATATATAAAAAAAAAACATGATACATTGGTTGGAAGTGGGGTACAAGTGTCTGTTTGGGCGGGATTTCAAGATGAAGACATTCTTTTTTTAAACTATATTCTTTAATATTCACCTTTGGCTGTCAATTTTTATACATGGAGGCACCACAAAAATGCACTGATGCACCTGTGTGGGGCACCCAAAAAATGTGGTTCTGGTGGCCAACACTATAGTGCTCAAAAGTACAGATGTGGAACCAGCTGCTGAGTGTCCTCTCCTTTACACTGATTAAAGTTTGCATTTCATTCTCTTTACAAACACATCATCTAGCCAACAATGTAAGAACAACTATTGAATAAAAACAGGCAGCTGTGTAAAAAATTTAAACCCTGTAAAATCTATACAAATCGTGCATAGTGGCCGAACGATGTGTCTGTAACGAACGATTACTGTGCCAAACCAAGTTCAAACGATGACATTTTGTAAGGTACAATAGAAAAATTCAATAACATGGAGCAACATGCAAGTTGTGAAATACAATAATAGGAAAACAGGGAAAAAAGTACTTACTTTTTTCAAGCATTCTCTTAATGCTCCTTAACTGCTCCGGCTCCCTCAGTTTGAGGTCAGACCACCGCTTTCTGAGCTGCTCATTTGAGCGTTTCACCCCGAAATTCTTCTTCAGACTCTTCACGACTTTCTTCATGATTTTGGCCTTCCTTCGATTAGGTTTGCTATACGGCCCATGCTTTGCGTCATAATCCGACTTTAGCAATATGTCCACCATCTCCGCCATCTCCGCATAAGACATATTAGATGCCTTGAATCTCCTCCCTGGTCGTGACGTTTCCTCAGTCTCCGGGCTTGTCTCCTCCTCGTTATTTGAGGAATTAGCAGACACCTGCTGTGAATCCGCCATATCTGTCTGCGCGCCGAAAGAGAAGCGGCGGGGAAAAGATGTTACTTAGAACGTCATGGGCGGGCGACGTGTGCGGAGCGATGTGTGAGTAGTTTTACGCATGCGTGGTGTATATATATAGCAAACACACATGTGACTATACTACGTTCGGTGTGCGGAGAGAGGAGTAAAAGTGACGGACGTGCGAACGAAGGTATGTGATTTTGAGACTTTGAGAAATTGGTGGCCTATACTGTCTAGAGAATGTTGGAGGATATATATGGTGACTAAGATTTACAGGAGGTTAGACTGTGTGACTCACATAATTTTTTTTTGTTTTTTTGGGCTTGCAGACCCAAAATGAATGTGTTTATAAGTGACAAGGAATTCCTTGCGGAATTTATAGACCGGGTAAGGGAGCTGCCCGCTCTGTGGGAAACCAAAAACCCCATACATAGAAAAAAAGGGGTAAGAAAAGCAGCGCTGGAGAGCCTGCTCCCATTTGTGCAGACCAAGGTGCCCACAGCAACAGCAAAACAGGTGGACACTAAAATTGGGAGCTTGAGAGGCACATACAGGACTGAACGCTCTAAGGTCCTGGCTTCTCAGAGGTCAGGAGCAGCAGCAGATGGTGTGTATGTTCCGAATTTGTGGTACTACAGCAGGATGTCCTTTCTGGATGACCACATTGAGGCAAGGCCATCACTGTCCACTCTTCCCCCCAGACTTCCCTGCAGCCAACCTGAGCCTTCTGTGGAGCAAGAGGAGGCAGCCATCCTGGAAGAAGCTGATTTAGACATCTGGAGCCAGGTATAGTAATTAATGAAAATGTATTGTGATAAAATTATTGCAGGAAAAAGAAGTCAAGATGAAAATCCTAAACTATTTTGGGATACAAAAGTGAAATCAAGATCTGTAGACATTAGTCTGCCATAAATTGGTTGCAAAATAGTCAATCTGATGTAGTCCTAAAAATCTTTGTCTTTTCTCTTGATTTACATTCAAATTGCTACATTCATGATCTCAAATTTGTGTGAAAATAATTAACCAAAATATTAAACTTTGTCCCTTTTTCATACACAGGATGAAATCAGCCAGGAGGAGGGTCTGGAAACTGTCAGGCAGGAGGAGGCAGGGCCCACTGTGAGCCAGGAGGTGGGAGGGCCCACTGTGTGCCAGGAGGTGGCAGGGCCCACTGTCAGCCAGGAGGTGCCTGGGCCCAGTGGCAAACAGGAGGTGGCAGGGCCCAGTGGCAAACAGGAGGTGGCAGGGCCCAGTGGCAGACAGGAGGTGGCCGGCACGAGTAGAAGCACAAGGTCTCAGGTGCCTCCCATCCGCCTTCCGAAAAGAAGCAGGAGGGACAGGACCACAAGTGAGGCAGCAATGGCCCTTATTAGAGAGGCACATGCTACCCTCCAGGAGCCCACATCCCCTGAAGAGGCCATTGCCAGCCTAGTTGAGGCCAAGTTCAAGGTGATGCCATGGAGCAACGCCTCCTATGCGAGCCCCTGCTCATCACCTTGCTGAACAAGGGGGTGATGGAGAAAATTACCCCCAATACGGCCATATGTGAGGTCGCCCAGCTTTCCCAACCTCAACCTCCTCCTCCACCTCCACCTTCTTCTTCTGCGCCACCCCCTTCTCCTCCACCTCCTCCTCCTCCACCTCCACCTTCTTCTTCTGCGCCACCCCCTTCTCCTCCACCTCCTTCTCCTCCTCCTGACAGGAGTACCCCTCCAGTGGCCCAGCCACACGCAGAAGGAAGGCTGCAGAGAAGGCTTCAGGGAAGGCTGCAGGCAAGGCTGCCAAGAAGACGAGGAAGTGATGGCCTTGCTTCATTGTGGTCGGACAGAAGGCAGCCTGTTGTAGTACCACAGACTTGGGACATATATATCACCTGCTGCTGTTCCTGACCTCTGGGAGGCCAGCATCAGATTGTGCTCACAACTGTTGTGCTTCTCAAACTCCCAATTTTAGTGTCCACACAGGGTTGATGTGTGCTTTGGGGTCCCAGGGATGCACAAATGGCAGCAGGTTCTCCAGCGCTGCCTTCTATTTATTTTGTTCTAGACATGAATAAATGTTTTTCGGGTTTAAGTTCATACTTGACTATGTTTTTTGAAAATAATTATTTATTTCCCTTTGGAGTAAGCAGATACTTTTGACCCCCCCAAAAAAAGGGACAGATAACACCCAAAAAAATCATTAAAGGTGTTCTTTAAAAAATATAGGGTGTAAACTTGACACAACTAAATTTTAAAAATAAAATGGGAGATCACTATCAAAACATCGACAAATTACAATTAACATCTGTCTAAAAAATATAAAACATTAAAATATTCAGAAGATCTTGCACGATATAATACAGCTAAATCTTCTTAAGAGCAGCATGAAAAAGGTTTAAAATAGATAGTCATAACTCTGTGTAAATATCAGCAGCAAAACAAGTTCATTAGTTTTCATTATTGTAACATTCTAAAGAAGATTTAAATGCACAACATTTAAACGATGCAATAATTTACAGCGTGACGAATGTGCTATCTCCATTACGAAGGCTTGTTTTACCAGAAGATGCGCTCCCGTCTCATACTTGATTCTGAGCATGCGCGCTTTTTGAAGAGTCGTAAAAGCATACACACGAACCATTTTCTCGTCGCAAAACAGGCCGACGAGAAACACGACGAGAAAATCTAGAATCCGGACGAGAAAATAGAGAGCAGGTTCTCTATTTTTCTCGTTGAGATTCACGGCAGTTTTCTCGTCGTAAAACCATACACACGAACGGTTTTCTCGACAATAAAGCTCTCTCGGCACTTTTCTTGTCGGTTTTGGACGAGAAACTCGGTCGTGTGTACGAGGCTTAAGATAAGTTCCTACTGATGCTAAATATGTTGCTATCTGTAAAGAGGGATATTCCCACTCACTACCAATGTAAGGAGTATTCTTCCCACTGACCATTACACTATTGTACAGTTAGCTATAGATATAGTAATTATTAGCTAGGGTTTCCAGAGACTAGAAAGTTATTTCACGGGTTCCTCCATGTTAAAAAGGAAAGATCTAGATATTCTGGAAAATTAAAGTGGAAGAAAAGGCTTTATAAACTATTCTAAAAAAATGTTCCCTCCCTCTTCCTACATATCCTGCCTAGTCTGTATAAAAAAAAGATCCATGTACCTACCTATTTTTAATCCAGTCCAGCCACATGATTATGCAGCTCCAGTTACCCTGGGTAAGGGAGAGCTTAACAACAGATGTGAATTCCAGGAGGCTGGCTCTCAAAGGCCAGCCAATGTTTTTTTTTAATCAAAAAAGAGTTATTAAACCACTACAAGAAAAAGAATACAAAAAGCTTATAGTACAATGGTGGAATTAAGTCATGTTATGGAGGACATAGCAAATGCACAATAAAGGTGTCAATACAGAAAAATAAATGAGCAAAAGGTCAAAGTACAATAAAATATGCTAAACTGTCAGTTTCCGCATGATGGCATGATGGCATTAACATAAAAACATCATCAAAAAGGAAAAAGAAAAACCTTGAAAATACTGTACCAGCAATAAGCCAGTAACAGCCCAATTACCTGCTATCATATGGAGTTAGTAATCCTCACTTCAGAAGTAGTGTAAGGTATTAGCTAATGTATATAATTAATTGGTAAGTGTCTCGAACAACAAAATATAACATCCGAGTAAGATATCCAGTCATCACACCTGTGACATTCGGTCCAAAACCAATTGAGGCGGGGACAGTCCCGACATTTCAAGCCAAGCTTGCCATAGGGAATGGTACTTGCGGTGTGCATTTCTATGTTTATATGTGAATTTTTCCCATATCAATATAGAGTTCACCTGACCAATACATTTTTTGGTTGCGGGGACATGTGGAGACAACCAAAATTGACCAATTTGTTTATGGGCTATGTAAATAGTCGGATTATGGTTATGTGAAGCGGGGAAGGGAGAAATTCCTCTTCAACCGTTCCGAATAAACATACTATAAGATCCATTGGAACTTTAAATGTAAACACAGTGGATATGGTATAGTGAGTCCAAGGTAATGCTTAATATTGAGAGGACATTTTCAAAAGTCTAGATCTGCTCCGTAGCACAACAGGTAAGGCTGCAGCTGTGGGACCAGGAAGATCCCGGTTCAAATACACCCAGGTACATGACAGGGCCCCCTCCCCAGTGGACCCCTCCGGGGGCTTAGTGGGAAAGGAGGCATGGAAGTCTCGAATAAGAGAAGGGGCATGCAGATCTTTGGCTGGAACCCAGGAACGGTCTGTGACGGGATATCCCTTCCAATGAACCAGATACCGAAGGTCACGACCCTGTCTTCTAGAATCAAGAATCTTGGAGACTTCAAACTAATTTTGTCCATCAACAAGAACAGGAGGAGGTAGCTGTTGCCTTCTGGAGTAGCGATTGAAAATTGCTTTTTTGAGGAGGGAAACGTGGAACACTGGATGAATCCGGAGAGAGGAGGGTAATTTTAACCGATAGGAGACTGGCCCGACTCGAGCAATAATTCTGTAAGGACCAATGAATCGAGGGCCCAATTTGGTAGAAGATCGTTTCAGTCTCACATATTTGGTTGATAGCCAAACTCTGTCCCCCACCACATATGGAGGTATATGGCATCTTCGTTTGTTGGAAAAAAGTGCATACTTGCCTGCTGACTTCCGTAGTAATAAGCAAAACTTTTTCCAATGTAGCAGAATATTTTTCACCCGCTGATCTGCTGCTGGTACACCAGAAGAAGGCTGAAGTAGGGGAAAAGTCTGAGGGTGATAGCCTAGGGCTGCGTAGAATGGTGTGGTATGAAGAGCACTGTGCCAACGGGAATTAATGGCGAACTCAGCTAAAGGAAAATACTCAGACCAGTTGGAGTGTAAGGCATTGACATAATGTCGAAGATAGGTTTCTAGGGTCTGGTTCATGCGTTCGGTTTGACCATCTGTTTGAGGGTGATGTGAGGTAGAGAGTTAAAGCGTTACTCCCAGTTTCTTGCAGAACGCTCTCCAGAATCGGGAAACAAACTGGGATCCGTGGTCTGAGACGACATTGGTAGGTATGCCATGATATCTCACAATATGGGAAAGGAAGAGAGTAGACAGTGCTTCCGCTGTAGGTAATCCAGGGAGCGGCACAAAATGAGACATTTTGGAAAAGCGATCCACTATGACCCATATAGCAGTCATGCCCTCGGACTTGGGTAAGTCTGTAATGAAGTCCATAGTCAAATGGGTCCAAGGCTGACGAGGTGCCGAAAGTGGTTGTAACAGTCCAGTAGGCAATGTACGGGGTACTTTATTAGCAGCACAAGTTGGACAGGCAGCCACATAGTCAGTAACATCCCTTTTCATATGAGGCCACCAGACATGACGCTGTAAGGTCTTAAGAATGATGGGGACACCAGGATGACCAGATAACACACCATCATGTGCCCAGAGGAGTACAGGTTTTCTGAGGCTAGGGGCTACGAACAGGCGACCTGGTGGTATCTTCAAGCCTTGGGGAACACGATTCTGGGTTTCTTGTAACTGTTGGGAAAGAGCCGTAGAGATCTGTGCGACAATTTTGTGAGGTGGGATTATATACTGCTCAGTAGGTTGGTCTTCTTCAGAGGTAGCGAACTGTCTGGAAAGAGCATCGGCTTTCTTGTTTTTATGCCCAGGAACATAAGAAAGAACAAAATTAAAACGGGAGAAAAACAGAGCCCATCGAGCCTGACGTGAGTTCAAACGTCTTGCAGTCTGAAGATACAGTAGGTTTTTATGGTCAGTGAGGATAAAAAAAGGTTTGGGAGCCCCTTCCAGAAGATGTCGCCATTCAGACAATGCCAATTTGATGCCAATTTGATGGCCAGTAGTTCTCGATTCCCAACATCGTAATTCATCTCCGCTGGAGAAAACTTTCTAGAAAAAAATGCTACTGGATGGATTCTACCGGACTTTGGCTGTCTCTGGGAGAGCACGGCACCTGCTCCTACCTCAGAGGCATCAACCTCAACTATGTACTGGAGATCGGGATTTGGATGCTGAAGAATTGGAGCTTTGCTGAACATGTCTTTTAATTGCTGGAAAGCCGATTCTGCTTCTGAGGACCATACCTTGCAATTTGTACCTTTCTTAGTCATAGCAGTAAGGGGGGCCGCAATGGAGGCAAAACCTTTGATGAAGCGTTTGTAGTAATTTGCGAACCCTAGAAAGCTTTGGAGCCCTCTTAAAGTGGTCGGTTGGGGCCATTGCAAGACAGCAGAAAGTTTTTGAGGGTCCATTTGGAAACCGACAGCACTTATAATGTATTCAAGGAAAGGAATACGGCTTTGATGGAAACTGCATTTCTCAATCTTCGCGTAAAGATGGTTTTCTCTCAGTCGTTGCAATACCTGCTTTACATGCGAGATGTGCTCTAGATGATCACAAAACTGTTGCTGAAATCATGAAAAATTTCATTCATGAAACGTTGGAAGACAGCAGGGGCATTACACAACCCAAATGGCATAACCAGATATTCAAAATGTCCATTACGAGTGTTGAATGCTGTCTTCCACTCGTCCCCGTCTTTAATTCGAATCAGATTATAAGCCCCTCGTAGGTCTAGCTTGGAGAAGATAACAGCCCCCTTAAGTACATCAAACAGTTTAAGAATGAGAGGCAAAGGGTAGGAGTCTTTTACGGTGATTTGATTTAACCCTCGATAGTCTATGCATGGTCGAAGACCCCCATCTTTTTTTTCAACAAAGAAAAAACCTGCCCCTACTGGAGGAGAAGAGGGTCGGATAAAACCTCTTTCCAAGTTGTCTTTTACGTATTCCTCCATGGATTTTTGTTCAGGCAAAGACATAGGTCCTTCCTTTGGGAAGAGGTGCTCCAGGAATCAATTTAATTGCACAGTCAAAAGAACGATGTGGAGGTAAAACCTCTGCCTTTTGCTTGCAAAATACGTCTGCAAACGCATGGTATTCATGAGGCAAGGTAGGTGGGACAGCCACGGAAGCCAACATACAAGCAGAAAGTCTTTTGGGTTGAGACAAACAGTTTGAATGACAGAACGACCCCCAAGAGGTTGGTTCTCCATTTTCCCAATCAAAAGAAGGGTTATGTTGTTGTAACCATGGGTAACCAAGGATAAGGGGCAGAAGTGGAGAATCAATAAGAGACAAGACAACTTCCTCTTTGTGGAGTACGCCTACCTGAAGGGTGATTGTCATAGTCTCAAATTTTACAATGCCATCTCCCAAGGGTTGTGCATTCACGGTGGTAATGTTCAGGGGTCGGGATTTTGGAACAAATGGGATATTATTTTTTTTAGCAAAAGTGTAGTCCAAGAATATGCCAGCAGCTCCAGAATCCACAAAAGCCTCACAGGAGACAAGTTTAGAGGGTAAATGGATAATTGCAGGAATGGTAATCTTGGTCTTGGAGGATATACCTGTAAGGTCTAAGCCAGCTCCTCCAACACTGGTTAGACCCTGCCTTTTACTGGACGGGAAGGGCAGACAGATAATAAATGTCCTTTAAGTCCACAGTATAGGCATAGGCCCAATGCACGCCTCCTTTGTTTCTCAGACTCAGTTAGATGAAGACGACTTACATCCATGGGTTCCACAGGTGCCTGGGGTTCAACTGAGATTTCAGGTTCTGGCTGAGGTGGTGCTTGGAAGTTAGGGGCCAAACGGTAAACTGGCCTAGGAAACTTGCGAGTTCTAAGTCTCTCTTGGCACCTTTCATGATACCGGACATCCAGATGAACACAGAGCTCTATGAATTTCTCTAGGTCTTCTGGGGAATCCTTATAGTCTAATTCGTCTTTGATGCGATCTGCAAGACCTTTTCGGAAGGCTGCACGTAATGCCCTTGAGTCCCAAGTAGTCTCAGCAGCAAGGGTACGAAACTCAATAGCATATTGTGCCACAGACCTGGTGCCTTGTTGCATGTCCAAGAGTGAGTACTCAGCTGCAGAAGCTCTATCTGGCTTGTCAAATACAGTCTGGAGAGAAGCCAGAAATTTGTCAGCGTCTTGCAGCACAGGATCATTGCGTTCCAGATAAGGAGAGACCCAGGCCAGGGCCTTCCCCTTTAACAAGGAAATTACAAAAGTCACTTTGGCAGACGAAGTGCTAAAGGTCCCAGGGTTGTTCCAGAAATGCAAACATTTAAAAAGCCTCTGCAGTCCTCAGTATCACCACCAAATTTGTCAGGCAAGGGAAGTTTGGGTGGTACAGAAGAGGCGGGTTGGATCGTAGCAGGAGTAGGATCCAGAGTCTGGACCGTTGCAGAGGAAGCAGGCAAACAAGATTTAAGCATAGTACAAAGTTCATCTAACTTGGCGTCCAGGGAAGAAAGATGCTGTTCATGAGCTCCAGTCAATTGTCCCTGACGTGAAATCGCCTTAATCTCAGCAGGGTCCACTGTCATTGTGGCCCGTTTGTAATGTAAGGTACCTGTGATAGGTAGTGTCCGAAGTGGAACTTGTGTGCTGAGGATTCAGGCGAAAACGTAGTCAGGCAGATTAGGTTGGCAACAGACCAGGCAAAACGGTACACGATCGAAATCCAGAGAGTGGTCGGGCAGGCAAAGGTCATACACAAGCTGGCGGTGAAGTACAAAATCAGCAGGCTAGAGAGTAGTCAGGAATTCAGGCAGAAGTTCAACATGAAAATCAAGATCAAAAAGCAGTCACAACACCCAGGGAGCTATTCCACACAAACGGGTGCTGAGAGATAGCATCACTTCCTTTTTATGGGCAGCTTTGATTGAAAATTGTCCACAGCTGGCAGCAGGTGGGGCTAGTGAGTCCAAGGTAATGCTTAATACTGAGAGGACATTTCCAAAAGTCTAGATCTGCTCCGTAGCACAACAGGTAAGGCTGCAGCTGTGGGACCAGGAAGATCCCGGTTCAAATACACCCAGGTACATGACACTAGTAGCTTTACATCGGTGGTCAATAAGGAGATGGGCCTGTATGAGTCAGGGGATGAACTTATCCTTGCCAGGTTTCAATATAAGGACAATTACAGCCTCATTCATTGAGGGGGGAAGGTGTCCCAAGCTCCAGAGCACCCAAAAAGACCTTTCATGATCTAGGTAAAATTAGACCTGTATACCACTGCTGGTAGCCCATCAACCCCAGGAGACTTACTAGGAGAGGAGAGGAGAGGGCTTACATTTTCGTCAGCTCATCAATTGCAGTCACAGATCCAGCAATCCATCCATCCCTGCTCAGCCATCCCTGCGCAATACTCTGCAAATTACCCTGCGCAATACTCTGCAAAATACTCTGCAATACCCTGGTGCAATACTCTGCAATACCCTGGTGCAATACTCTGCAATACCCTGCGCAATACTCTGCAATACCCTGCGCAATACTCTGCAATACCCTGGTGCAATATTCTGCAATACCCTGGTGCAATACTCTGCAATACCCTGCGCAATACTCTGCAATACCCTGCGCAATACTCTGCAATACCCTGCAATACCCTTCGCAATACCCTGCGCAATACTCTGCAATACCCTGTGCAATACTCTGCAATACCCTGCGCAATACTCTGCAATACCCTGCGCAATACTCTGCAAAATACTCTGCAATACCCTGCACAATACTCTGCACAATACTCTGCACAATACTCTGCAATACCCTGCACAATACTCTGCAATACCCTGCACACAATACTCTGCACAATACTCTGCAATACCCTGCACAATACTCTGCAATACCCTGCACAATACTCTGCAATACCCTGCACAATACTCTGCAATACTCTGCAATACTCTGCGCAATACCCCCTGTGCAATACCCCGTGCAATACCCTGCAATACTCCGCAATGCCCGGCAATACTCCGCAATGCCCGGCAATACTCCGCAATGCCCGGCAATACACCGCAATGCCCGGCAATACTCTGCAATAACCACTTCCCGCCCGCCGGCCGTCATATGATGTCCTTGACTATGTGCAGGGATATCTGAATGATGGGAGCAGCTACAGGCATCATTCAGATATCAGCTTTTTCAGCCGGCGATTCCCTACACCATAACAACAATCATAGTGGCTGTTCCGCCGCTTGATCATTTTTACGGGAGGCGAGAGGGGATGTCCCCCCCCGCCACCCTCCGGTGCTTCTACCGACTCACCGCTATGATCAAAGCCAGGATTGTTTTTTTTTTTTTTTTCAGGCTTCCCAGCCTAGAGGTGAGATGTGGGGTCCTATTGACCTCATATCTCACTGTAAAGAGGACCTGTCATGCCATATTCCTATTACAAGGGATGTTTACGTTCCTTGTAATAGGTATAAAAGTGATCAAAAAAAATTTTGGGGCGGAAAAACATGTCA
This sequence comes from Rana muscosa, assembly GCA_029206835.1. Lineage (NCBI taxonomy): Eukaryota > Metazoa > Chordata > Amphibia > Anura > Ranidae > Rana > Rana muscosa. The sequence continues at coordinate 573,564,498 of CM055116.1, forward strand.
AACTAAAATAAATAAAAGTAAAATGAACAATAAAAAAATATATATATTTTTTTAAGCGCCCCTGTCCCCGTGAGCTCGCATACAGAAGCGAACGCATACGTAAGTCCCGCCCACATATGAAAACGGTGTTCAAACCACACATGTGAGGTATCTCTGCGAACGTTAGAGCGAGAGCAAAAATTCTGGCCCTAGACCTCCTCTGTAACTCAAAACATGTAACCAGTAAAAATATTTAAAACGTCGCCTATGGGGATTTTTAAGTAGCGAAGTTTGGCACCATTCCACGAGCGTGTGCAATTTTGAAGGGTTACATGTTAGGTATCTATTTACTCGGCGTAACTTCATCTTTCACATTATGTAAAAACATTGGGCTAACTTTACTTTTTTTTTTTTTTTTAGCACAAAACATTTTTTTTTCCGTAAAAAACGCGTTAAAAAAATTGCTGCGCAAATATCGTGCGAGATAAAAAGTTGCAACGACCACCATTATATTCTCTAAGGTCTTTGCTAAAAAAACATATATAATGTTTTGGGGTTCTATGTAATTTTCTTGCAAACAAATGATGATTTTTACATTGCAGCTTTTTAACACCTTTTTCTGGCACATTTTAAACAGCCTTTTTTTCTCTTTTTTTCCTTCAGCCTACTAATTAAGGGGAGTGGTTAATTGGTCACAGGTGCTTGAGGCCTATATAAACTTCTGTAGAGCTCATTTAGAGCCTGCTCATTTTGAGTTGTTGGAACTCTGTCCAAGTGGAACTGGACTAAGTGGTGAGTTAAAATCAAGAGTTTAAAACAGGGGCCATAGTAGATGTGTAGTGTGAGTACCTGGGTGTTGTCTGAGTAGTGTGTGTGGATCGTTAGTACTTGTGTATTGTAGGTGCACGCTGGTCTGTGAGTGCACGCGGGTCCATTGGTCTGCGGATGCACACGGGTCTGCGAGTGCACGCGGGTCTGCGAGTGCACGTGGGTCTGCGGGTGCACGTGGGTCTGCGAGTGCACGTGGGTCTGCGGGTGCACGCGGGTCTGCGAGTGCACGTGGGTCTGCGAGTGCACGCGGGTCCGTTGGTCTGCGGGTGCACGTGGGTCTGCGAGTGCACGTGGGTCTGCGAGTGCACGCGGGTCCGTTGGTCTGCGGGTGCACGTGGGTCTGCGAGTGCACGTGGGTCTGCGAGTGCACGTGGGTCTGCGAGTGCACGCGGGTCCGTTGGTCTGCGGGTGCACGTGGGTCTGCGAGTGCACGTGGGTCTGCGAGTGCACGCTGGTCTGCGAGTGCACGCGGGTCCGTTGGTCTGCGGGTGCACATAGGTCTGCGAGTGCACGCGGGTCCGTTGGTCTGCAGGTGCACGTGGGTCTGCGAGTGCACGTGGGTCTGCGAGTGCACGCGGGTCCGTTGGTCTGCGGGTGCACGTGGGTCTGCGAGTGCACGTGGGTCTGCGAGTGCACGCTGGTCTGCGAGTGCACGCGGGTCCGTTGGTCTGCGGGTGCACATAGGTCTGCGAGTGCACGCGGGTCCGTTGGTCTGCGGGTGCACGTGGGTCTGCGAGTGCACGTGGGTCTGCGAGTGCACGCGGGTCCGTTGGTCTGCGGGTGCACGTGGGTCTGCGAGTGCACGTGGGTCTGCGAGTGCACGCTGGTCTGCGAGTGCACGCGGGTCCGTTGGTCTGCGGGTGCACATAGGTCTGCGAGTGCACGCTGGTCTGCGAGTGCACGCGGGTCCGTTGGTCTGCGGGTGCACGTGGGTCTGCGAGTGCACGTGGGTCTGCGAGTGCACGCTGGTCTGCGAGTGCACGCGGGTCCATTGGTCTGCGGGTGCACGTAGGTCTGCGAGTGCACGCTGGTCTGCGAGTGCACGTGGGTCCGTTGGTCTGCGAGTGCACGCTGGTCTGCGAGTGCACGCGGGTCCGTTGGTCTGCGAGTGCACGCTGGTCTGCGAGTGCACGCGGGTCCGTTGGTCTGCGAGTGCACGCTGGTCTGCGAGTGCACGTGGGTCCGTTGGTCTGCGAGTGCACGCTGGTCTGCGAGTGCACGCGGGTCCGTTGGTCTGCGAGTGCACGCTGGTCTGCGAGTGCACGCGGGTCCGTTGGTCTGCGAGTGCACGCTGGTCTGCAAATGCACGCGGGTCCGTTGGTCTGCGAGTGCACGCTGGTTTTGCGAGTGCACGCGGGTCCGCGAGTGCACGCGGGTCCGTTGGTCTGCGAGTGCACGCTGGTCTGCGAGTGCACGCGGGTCCATTGGTCTGTGGGTGCACGTGGGTCTGCGTGGTACCTGTGTATTGTCTTGTTGAGTACCTGTGTATTGTCTTGTTGAGTACCTGTGTATTGTCTTGTTGAGTACCTGTGTATTGTCTTGTTGAGTACCTGTGTATTGTCTTGTTGAATAGTTGGGTCAGGAAGCTAGTGTTAGGTAATTTGGACAGGGTATAATCTCGAATCCTCATTAAATTAATAGGTACGATGCCCAGCGGGTGTGGCGAGGCGACTCGGTGTACATCTTGCAGCATGTATGCGTTCATTGATCATCTGATCGAGGGCGATTACTGCTGTGCAAAATGTAAGCACATTGTTTCCCTGGAAGCCCAGGTTCTGAATCTAGGGAAGCAACTGTCAGCACTGGGAAGTCCCCCCACACTAAAGGAGAGCTGGATACGTACCCGGCAGGTGATGGCAGGAGCCAGCACAGAGGTGGGTGGAGTCAAAGAGGTGCAGGCACTAGAAAATAGTAGATGGGTGACAGTCAGGAAGGGTAGAGGGCGAAGTGCCAGGGAGGCCGATCCAGGGCTGGAGCATCCCAATAAGTATGCTCCATTGAGTGACATTGGTGAAACCAGTCCGGGACCAGCACTGCTGGAGCTGAGGGACTCTCCTAGCTGCCAGGGGAAGAACTCCTCCAGTGAGAGTGGGGGGGAAGCGAAGGGAAAGGAAAGACAGATTCTGGTGGTAGGGGACTCAATTCTTAGAAGGACAGAGAGGGCAATCTGTAACAAAGACCTGAAGCGCCGAACTGTATGTTGTCTACCGGGCGCTCGGGTTCGGCACATCACGGATCTGGTGGACAGATTACTGGGAGGGGCTGGGGAAGACCCAGCTGTCATGGTGCACGTTGGCAACAATGACAAAGTCAGAGGCAGATGGAGTGTCCTAAAGAACGATTTTAGGGACTTGGGAGCTAAATTGAGGAAAAGGACCTCCAAGGTAGTATTCTCGGGAATACTACCAGTACATCGAGCCACACCAGAAAGGCAGAGGGAGATTAGGGAAGTGAACAAGTGGCTGAAGAGCTGGTGTAGTAAGGAGGGGTTTGGGTTCCTGGAGGACTGGGCCGACTTCTCAGTCGATAACCAGTACTATAGAAGGGACGGACTGCACCTAAATGAGGAGGGTGCAGATCAGCTGGGAATAAGGATGGCCAAAAAGTTAGAGGGGTTTTTAAACTAGGTGACAGGGGGGAGGGTCCAGAGATAGTGAGAGTCAGCGGGGAACATATTCTAAAGGGTAGTATTAGGGGCATTAGTGGTAGGGTAACCAAAGAACATAAACCCAAGGTAAGTATAGTAGCAAGTCCTAGTTGCAATCTGGGAACACCCAAGAGGATAGTATGTGACCGGTCAAATAATATTAATGCATTAAAGTGTCTGTTCACCAACGCCAGAAGTCTGCCAAGCAAAATAGGTGAGTTGGAAGCTCTGGTGCATGAGGAGAGCTATGATGTAATCGGTATTGCTGAAACTTGGCTTCATTCCTCACATGACTGGGCTATTAATATTCCTGGCTATGCACTCTTTCGGAAAGACAGGGTAAAAAGGAAGGGTGGAGGGGTCTGTCTCTATGTGAGAAGTGATCTCAAAGCGAGTGTGAAAGAGGACCTGGTGGATGGAGAGTGTGATGAGTCTGAAGCATTATGGGTGGAACTGCATACAGATGTGCGTAGTTCAAAGCTAATCATTGGAGTTTGTTATAGACCACCCAATGTTAATGAGGAGTTAGAGACTCAGCTCCTTGCACAGATGGAAAGGGCTGCAAGGGCTGGGACGGTGATAATAATGGGGGATTTTAACTACCCAGAAATTGACTGGAGTAATGGAACTGCTGGGACAGTTAAAGGGCAAAAATTTATAAACCTATTGCAGGACAATTTTATGGTCCAGTTTATTGAGGCCCCAACTAGGAATGATGCTCTGTTGGACCTGGTAATCTCAAACCATGCAGAGCGTATTACTAATGTTCAGATAAAGGAACACCTGGGTAGCAGTGACCATAACATGATTTCATTTGATGTTAGTTGTAAGCAAAAATCACATACAGGAAAGATAAAAACACTTAATTTCAAGAGAGCAAATTTTCCAAGGATGAGTGCTGCTCTCCAGGACTTAGACTGGGAAGGAATATTGGCATCAATGGGCACAGAACAGAAATGGGAATTCTTCAAAAAGACTGTTTGTGAACTCACTCCAAAGTATATTCCCATGGGCAATAAGTTTAAAAGGCTAAAAATAAAACCTATGTGGCTCACTGCCAAAGTTAAAAAAGCTATAAACTATAAGAAAAGAGCTTTTAAAAAAATATAAAAATGAGGGAACACTAGTGTCATTTAAATGTTACAAAGAATATAACAGGATATGTAAAAAGGAAATCAAGGATGCAAAAAATCAAAATGAACGACAGATTGCAAAAGATAGTAGGACAAACCCCAAAAAATTCTTCAAATATATTAATAGTAAAAAGGTCAAGTCTGAGCATGTAGGCCCTTTACAAAATAATCTAGAGTGGGTGACTGGGGACAAAGAGAAGGCTAATTTATTAAATACTTTCTTCAGTTCTGTGTATACAAAGGAGCATGGGGGAGCTCATGTCCAAAATGGGGGTGGTAGTGACACAGCCCCAAATCCACAATGGCTCAAAAGTGATATGGTCCAGAAATATTTAGATGGAATAAAGGTGGATAAAGCACCTGGACCAGATGGCATACACCCACGGATCCTAAAAGAATTGAGCTCTGTAATTTCAAAGCCATTGTATTTAATTTTTAGGGACTCATTAATGACAGGAATAGTACCACTGGATTGGCGCAGGGCCAATGTGGTGCCTATATTTAAAAAGGGAATTAAGTGTTTACCAAGTAACTATAGACCTGTTAGTTTAACTTCTATAGTTGGGAAAATACTGGAGAGATTAATAAAAGACCACATAGATGAGTTCTTGCTGGAAAAAAACTATTTAAGCAACAGACAGCATGGATTCATGAAAGACAGAAGTTGTCAAACAAACCTGATTTCTTTTTATGAAGAGGTAAGTAAGACCTTGGACAGAGGGGTGGCAGTGGACGTGGTATACTTGGATTTTGCAAAAGCGTTCGATACAGTTCCCCACACACGGCTCATGTGTAAGGTAAAGTCTACAGGATTGGAAATATCAGTTTGTAAATGGATAGAAAACTGGCTAAAAGACAGATATCAGAGAGTAGTGGTTAATGATTCTTACTCTGAATGGTCCAAGGTTATCAGTGGTGTACCCCAAGGTTCAGTGCTGGGACCCTTACTTTTTAATATGTTTATAAATGATATTGGGTCTGAGATCAAAAGTAACATTTCTGTCTTTGCAGAGGACACCAAGCTATGCAGTGGAATAACGTCCTTACAGGATGTCGCCAATTTACAAGCCGACCTCAATGCTCTGTCTAATTGGGCGACTATGTGGCAGATGAGGTTTAATGTTGATAAATGTAAAGTTATGCACTTGGGGGCTAATAATATGAATGCATCATACATACTAGGGGGAGTACAACTGGGGGGATCCGTAGTGGAGAAGGATCTGGGGGTTTTGGTAGATCATAAGCTCAATAATGGCATGCAATGCCAAGCTGCGGTTTCCAAAGCGAGCAAAGTCCTTTCTTGTATTAAGAGAGGTATGGTCTCCAGAGAGAGAGATATCATTTTGCCCCTGTTCAAATCATTAGTAAGACCTCATCTGGAATATGCAGTTCAGTTTTGGGCCCCAGTTCTCAAAAAGGATATTGGGGAACTGGAGAAAGTGCAGAGAAGGGCAACCAAACTGATAAGAGGCATGGAGGAGCTCAGCTATGAGGAGAGATTAGAGGAACTGAATTTATTCTCTCTTGAGAAGAGGAGATTAAGGGGGGATATGATCAACATGTACAAATATATAAGGGGTCCATATAGTGAACTTGGTGTTCAGTTATTCACTTTACGGTCAACACAAAGGACAAGGGGGCACTCTTTGCGTCTAGAGGAAAAGAGATTTCACCTCCAAATACGGAAAGGTTTTTTCACAGTAAGAGCTGTGAAAATGTGGAATAGACTCCCTGCAGAGGTGGTTCTGGCCAGCTCAGTAGATTGCTTTAAGAAGGGCCTGGATTCTTTCTTAAATGTACATAATATAACTGGGTACTGACATTTATAGGTAAAGTTGATCCAGGGAATATCCGATTGCCTCTCGGGGGATCAGGAAGGAATTTTTTCCCCGCTGTAGCAAATTGGATCATGCTCTTCTGTTTTTTTTTTGCCTTCCTCTGGATCAACTGTGGGTATAGAATTGGGTATATGGGATTGTACGATATATGTTTATTTTTTTTTATTTATTTATTTTTTTTACGGTTGAACTGGATGGACTTGTGTCTTTTTTCAACCTGACTAACTATGTAACTATGTAACTATGTAACATGTAGGAGAGAAATGTCAGAATTGGCCTGGGTGCTCCAGAACGCCTGATGGTGCTCCCTGCATGTTGGGCCTCTGTATGTGGCCACGCTGTGTAAAAGTCTCACACATGTGGTATCGCCATACTCGGGAGTAATAGCAGAATGTGTTTTGGGGTGTAATTTGTGGTATGCATATGCTGTGTGTGAGAAATAACCTGCTAATATGACAATTTTGTGAAAAAAAAAAAAGAGAAAAAAAAATCTTGATTTTGCAAAGAATTGTGGGAAAAAATGACAACTTCAAAAAACTCACAATGCCTCTTTCTAAATACCTTGGAATGTCTTCTTTCCAAAAAGGGGTCATTTGGGGGGTATTTGTACTTTTCTGGCATGTTAGGGTCTCAAGAAATGAGATAGGCCGTCAGTACTTCAGGTGTGATCAATTTTCAGATATTGGCAATATAGCTTGTGGACTCTATAACTTTCACAAAGACCAAATAATATGCACCAATTTGTACTTATTTTTACCAAAGATATGTAGCAGTATAAATTTTGGCCAAAATGTATGAAGAAAAAATAGTAATTTGCTACATTTTATAACAGAAACGAAAAAAATAACATTTTTTTACAGAATTTTCAGTCTTTTTTCTCTTATAGCGCAAAAAATAAAAAACCCAACGGTGATTAAATACCACCAAAAGAAAGCTCTATTTGTGTGAAAAAAAGGACAAAAAATTCATATAGGTACAGTGTTGTATGACTGAGTAATTGTCATTCAAAATGTGAGAGCACCGAAAGCTGAAAATTGGTCTGGTTATTAAGGGGGTTTAAGTGCCCAGTGGTCAAGTGGTTAATGCTTTAAGGGTATCCCATATCAAGCCTGGGGTAATGATGTTATCATTAATAGCAAAGAAACGGGAAACAGCTTCTGGCACAAGGTCAGGGTCAGGAAATAGAGAAAGACAGAAAGGGTTAACCCACCAGTAATTCTGTTTTGGAGGCAGTGCTATGTCTAACTTTAAATAGAGAGTGATCAGAAATAGTTTGGGGCTCATTTTTGGCCGAAGAGGCAAAGCAAAGCTGCCTCATTAGCCAAGCCCAAGTCAATTCTAGAGAGACCACCATAAGTTTCAGAATAACAAGAAAATTGTTTAGCAAATGGATTCAGCAATCGCCAAACATCCCGCAATCCCATCTTAGCAAGAAGCCTGGAAGAGGACGGTCCCTTAGATGTAGTGCCCTCTGGGGTGGTGGGAGAAAATTTGTACAGCAAGGCGTCCAAAACGTTATTGAAGTTGCCCACCACAAGGGCATTTTTAGAGCTTCCGCAGAGAAAGGTGGAGGGAAGTAGAGGTCAATCAAAACACAATTCAGTCCATCTAGTACACATCTAAAGAAGACATAACGACCCAAAGTATTTACAAACTACTGTAGACAGGAAAATTGCATCCCATGAGGGAACAGAACACTGACCCCTCTGGTATAGGAGGAGACACCACCACCCTTAGTAGGTATGTAGGCACCCAGTTAGTATGTATGATCCGTCCGAGGTATAGATGACCAGGATGGGAGTTTATACACCCCCCATTCAACAGTGAGGATAGCTGAGTAATTGACTGTAATGGTTTGCTTGCGGACCAGCTGGGTCCATAACATCAACAAAGACACAGAGTAACGTCCATGTTGGACAACACTGAAGGGAAACATATCAGCCTGTTTGCTCTGTAGATAAAACCTCATAGGAACAGAATATAAAGCTGTCATCAAGGGGGCATAGCTTCGACATGCGCATGTGAGGACGTGCAGCTTCTGAGCTCCGTGAGACCTGCTTCAATTACAACACCCACAGTGGCCCCACGATTGGGATTTTACTGCCTAAACATGCCGAACAAGAGGTGACCCCAGCCACAGCGGACCCCGCGGCACCACTCCAGAGCAGTGCTAATTTATCAAAGATGGTGCCGGGCAGAGACTCCCTTGCTACAAAAGCGGCCTCTCTGACCCCCCCCCCCCTCCGTGCTCATCAGACAGTCACAATCAGCATTCAGACATGGGGGATGTTCTGGGGGATCAAGACCTACGCTCCCACATACTGTCTCTCCCCACTATGGATGATTTGGAGAGGCTTGCGACATGAGAAGGCCCTGAGGCAGGACATTGAAGCTCTGCAAGCAGACACCACGTAGCAGGGGGGGTAGAGTGGAGTCGCTGGAAACTAGATTGGAAGATTTGATTCCTACCCTGCAGGCACTCAAAGATCGCTGCATGAAAAGCAGATTTATTCCCTCCTCAACCAACTAGGCCACAGTACCTAGGGACATAGCTTTAAAAAAATTCTGGGACGTGAAGCGCCAGATCACATTGAAATTGACCGTGCTCACAGGGCCCTCCATCCACCATCGGATGACCCAGACAAGCCATGAGACATCATATGCAAGCTTCACAAATATTCTGTGAAAGTATCACGTCAGAGTAGTCAAGCATGTGGACTTTGATGGGGCTAGGCTCTATTTTTATCCGGATCGCTCCAGATGCACCCTGATGCAGCGCAAGGAGCTGAAACCTCTACTAGAAGCAGTGTGAGACGTGGATCTCTCTTATTGCTGGGGCTTTCCGTTCAGCTTGTCTGTTACTAAAGATGGTTGACAGATCACCCTGTGTGTGACAAGGATGACCTTTCACAATTTTTTGTCACATCTTGATTTGTCTCTTGAGGAGATCCTGGAATGGTGCACTTCTCTAGGGATTCTGGTCCTGGCCCTTTCACAACCTTGGCAGCCAGCTCCATGGAGAGGCCCGAACAGGCCTCATGGCGGATCCTCACGATGCGGTCCTTAAGCGATCCCCCCACCAGCAACGACATGAGAGACTTCCTCATGTCTTTGAGAACGGTGTGCTGATCTGTAACTTACCTGCTTTCTCCTCTATTGGTGGACTCTCCTTTGGGGCACTTATTTAGTGGTTATGCTGACTTTTCTGCTGATATCCTTCTTAACTTATGAGTAGAGAGTCATGTTCATTATTTGGGTATCCATCTTTCTGCCCATTGTTCCCAACTTTATTCTTGTAATTACGCTCCCTTACTCACCACCATCTGATTGGACTTGACAAATTGGGACCGTGCTTTCTTTTCTTGGAAGGGCCGGGTTAATATATTGAAAATTAACATTTTGCCTAGGATCCTTTTTATATTTGCAAATGGTACACATCCCAGGTCTATCTTTTCAAGCCTCAACAGCATGTTTCTCAGTTATAGTAGGCATAAGCAATGCCCCCATTTGGCTTTTCACATTTTTCGATGCCCTAAGCGGCGGGGTGGTATTGGTGTCCCCCCCCCCTCATACGTCAGCATTATGAGGCCATTGCACTGCAGTGGATTTTAGAGTGGCACCACCATGTAAAGGATAAATTGTGGGTATCACTCGAGAAATTCCTGGCAGGCTGCAATGTATCCCATGAGCCTTGGCTCGCTTGTGAGTATAAGGGTCTTTTTAACTTCACATCCCCTATCATTTCTCATGCTTTAAATGTATGAGATGCTCTGAATAAGCAGGGGCTTCTACCCCCTCCTATCTCTCCATTGGCTCCCCTGGGAGGCTTCCCCTGGTTTATTCCCAGGGAACACCTCTCCTTTTTCCAAACAGGGACGGTGGATGGGGAAGTGAGGTGTGGTAGGTTTATCCAGGAACAGGGCTTACTTTCCCTGGTCACGCTTTGTGAACAACATTGTCGCTTCCCATTGGACGCTTGGCGTTTTAGACAACTTCATCATTTTGTTCAGTCTGTCCCCTGCCATACGTCAAGTGTCCATCCTAACATCCTTTGAGAGGCTATGTATGTGGAGCTCCCCGGATTCTCACATTTGGGTGTTATATGAAATTCTTCAGCTTGAAGAGCCAGCTGGAAAACCTATATACATAAGGGAATAGGAGAAAGACTTGCAACATGATTTTTCAGACACTCGGCTCATCAGCTTTACCACCTTACTCATTACAGTTCTGTGTATACAAAGATGTTTGAAAATACTTTTACATTGCTTACCCCCTGGTACCGAGTCCCTTCTAGACTGGCAGGAATTTACCCAACGCTATCCGATGCTTGTTGGAGGGACTGCGGCCACCGGGGCACATTTCTACATGTATGGTGGGACTGCCCCAAGCTGAGGCCATTTTGGCAAGATATTGGGGCCCAAATTAAAGCTATCCTAGACATTGATGTGCTTGACCCGCCACTGCAGTTCCTACTTTATGTGCCCTCCCTTCTTCTCAGCCACTACCGTAAATCTGTCCTACCTCACCTCCTGAATGCAGCAAGGCACCTGATTCCAATTTATTGGAAGCAGATTCACATTCCTTCCCAGATTAAATAGATCCCTTTGGTGAATAAAATCATGGAGGCAGAAGAATGAATGGCAACATGTAAGGGCCGTCATGACAAATTCTATGCGATCTGGGCCACTTAGATACACTATACATCTGGTGCCTTGACAGCCTCCCCCCACACCACATCTTCTCCTAGCATTTCCTACCCCTAATGGTTTCTATAATGTTCTTGGCCCCTGCCCTTCCCTGTAGGGTTAGATGGTATTATTTTAGAAATGTTCATGTTTTTGATATGCACTCAGAGGGGTAGCGTGTACTACCTGACTTTCCTATATCAGTCTCCATTGTTATAGAGTGACTTATGATCCAATCTGGCCCATTGGCATACTTAAATGGTCATATCATTTCCCTGGAGTGCTGATATTAATCTTACTGTTATTGTTTTGTTTTCCCTTTTAATTTTCCTATGTCCTTTCTTCTCCCTTTATGATGGTATTTAACCTGAGTATGTTATGGTGCTCTCATTTTACCAACTGGTACACTGTCGCTGTTGCCGTTTCTGGAAGCTGGACTTGACATTGAGCTACATAGCTCTTATGCCGCGTACACACGATAGTTTTTCTTGCCATTTTTTTTCTTGCCGTTTTTCACGTCGTTTTTTTTCATGTTTCCTCTCAAGCCTGTCTTGCGTACACACGATCATTTTAAAAAACGATCAAGCAAAGCGCAGTGACGTATACCACGTACGACGGCACTATAAAGGGGAAGTTCCGTTCTAATGACGCCACCCTTTGGGCCGCTTTTGCTAATTCCGTGTTACCGCGTGTTAGTAAAAGTTTGGTGAGAGACGATTCGCGCTTTTCAGTCTTCGTGCTTTGAAGATCGTTTTGTGGAGTTCAGTTTGTGCTTGTGGGTTCGTATCTGTTTGGCAGGGCTTGTAGTCAGTTCGTATCTGTTTATTCAGTGCGTTCTCGTCTGCTCGTTCCTGTTTTTCAGCTTGTTCTTCATAGGCCTTGCTGTTCTTCCATGCGTTCTTCTAGTTCGTTCTGAGCTTGCGACCGTTATCTAGCCATGTTGCGGCTACGTACTCGTCGCAGAGTTCGTGCTGTAGTTGGTGCAGGGGTTCATGCTGTATCCCGACTCCATGCCATGAGCAGGGTCAGGAGGAGTTCATGGACCAAGAATTGGTTGCTCCAGCGGCACCAGTTCTGTCATATGCCTTTGTTGCGGGAGATCAGGGAGAATAATCCTGATGACTATAGGAATTTTCTCCGGATGTCTGACCCCGTATTTCAGCATCTGTTGGCTTTGGTGTCCCCCTACATTACCAGGCAGGACACCGTTATGCGTGAAGCCATCAGTGCTGAGCAGAGGCTCATTGCCACGTTGCGATACCTGGCGACTGGGAGAAGCCTGCAGGACTTAAAGTTCTCCACAGGCATATCCCCCCAGGCTCTGGGTATCATTATACCAGAGACGTGTTCTGCCATCCTCCAAGTTTTGCAGGACTATATTAAGGTAAGTGTTCTTATTTCAAACATCACATTGTATGTATTTATTTGAATGATTTTTTTGGGGGGGTTTATTAGCAGTCCCTAATTCCCATGATTCTTAGCTGCAGGGAATTTCCCCTTTCTCCACATGCTAATTTTTGTTTTTGAATTTTTTTATTAGGCCTACATTAACATTTGCCTTACCTAACCTCTCCAGCATGCTAGCCTGGAGCCATACCCACCTTGCCTAGTCCTTTCCATGTATTTTAATCTATGCTCCATCGTAGTGCTTTACCCTAAACGCCCCCTAAAGATTGCCTAGGAATGTAACATTTGTCCAAAATTCAGACAGAGTGCTACAGCCTTCATTTGTGATCTCCCCAACTCATCTTCAACCCCCCCCCCCATTTTTTTGTGTGTTTTTTTTTTTTGTTTTTTTTTCTTGCTTACTACTAATGTTTTAATTTTTCTGTTTCCCCCAATGTTGGCCATGAATGATTTTCTTAAATCTGCTTTCAATGTTTCAGTCTCAAAGTATTCATTTATTTTTGATTTCATTCCACAGTTCCCTTCTACGCCACATGAATGGCAGAATGTGGCATCGGACTTTGCCCAACGATGGAACTTTCCAAACTGTGGAGGGGCCATCGACGGCAAACATGTTCGGGTCGTCCCACCACCCCATTCGGGATCCTTTTATTATAACTATAAGGGGTTCCACAGCATCGTCATGATGGCAGTGGTGTCGGCCACCTACGAATTCCTCTGTCAGGGATATGCAATTAGCGGACCTCCAGCTGTTGCAAAACTACAAGTCCCATCATGCCTCTGCCTCTGGGTGTCATGCTTGCTGCTGTCAGAGTCTCGCTATGCCTCATGGGACTTGTAGTTTGGCAACAGCTGGAGGTCCGCTAATTGCATATCCCTGCTCTATGTGGACGTTGGCAAGAATGGCAGGATGTCTGATGGAGGAGTTTTTGCACAGACGGAGTTTGGGGAACGGCTCCTTTTGTATCAGCTGGCCTTGCCACCAGTGGAGCAGAATGTGGAGGGACTCCCATTTGTGTTTGTGGCGGATGAGGCGTTTGGCCTGGGTCCCCATTTGATGAGGCCATTCCCGCAGCACACCCTCACCCCTGAGAGGAGGGTGTACAACTATCGGCTGGCCAGAGCAAGAAGGGTGGTTGAAAATGCCTTTGGCATCATGGCCAGCCACTTCCGCCTGTTCCTCACCTCCATCCACCTTGCCCCTTACAAATGGAACCATGTTGTAATGGCGTGTTGTGTCCTACATAATTATCTCCGGGTGCATTCCACAAATTATCTGACTTTGACTGGGCCTGAGGCCACCTTAATGGAAGCAGAACATCTTGTGGCCCTGGAAGCTGGCCGTCCGGGCTTGGCCCCCCAAACTGGACGTGAGGTCCGTGACAAATATGTGGATTATTTTGTGGGTAGGGGGGCCATTGAAATGCCTGATGACTTTTAACCTTTTAATTTAGAAAAATAAAACATTATTTTTCTCAAAGATTGGTTTTGTGTATAATTTTAATAATGGTTTATGTTTTCGGAGGTTTACCTAGTGGACTTGTATTGTTGTATTGCCATGTGTATTGTGCATTCTTAATTAGCCTTCATTGTCAGTGTAAACACAAAACATTGCTTAGTTCACTTTGCACAACATTTACATAATGAAGCCACAACTTCTTGATACCAAAATACCATTTTTTATTTTTGTATTGGACAAATCCTTTTAAATGTAGATGTCCCAAACATTTTTTGCTTGTTAAAACGCATGAACAGCAATGCATACAAAAAAAATATTAAAAAATATATAGGGAAAATTTTAATTTACTAGTCCTAAAAGGTTCATTGGAAAACATACCTGCCTTTTTTTTTTTCATTGAAAAACATACCTGCCAAAACACAGCAAGTTCAACGTAAATTTTTCAAAAAACATTAGACACGCCCAAGCACAGCCATGATATTTTGTAGCCTTTCCTCCACCCGCTTGGTATTTTCCCTGATCTCTATCAAGTCTCCCTTTAATTTTTGAAGGTCACGACAGCAGACCATCAGGTATTGGATCAGGATCTGGGCACTGTGATGTGTCAAATTTTTGGGGTCTTCGGCCAGAACTGCACCTACATTAAAAAAAAACATGTAGTATAGAATATGTAGGCCTACATCTATTAACCTGCATCTGTCTGGTTTGACACTGACCTGTTGAGGTGCCACTTTCCACTTCCACAACCTCACGTTCCTCTCCATCATGTGGGTCTGGGGCTATTGTTGAAGGTGTTGGATTTCGAGGCTCATCTGACGTAGCTTTTTGAAGCCCTATGGAGATTGCAAGAAAAGGTATAGTTTCATTATTAATGTCGATTTTTTGGAGAAAAATAAACCATGAGCAAATAATTTGCAAACATTCTTTTGAAGTGTGGTCCATTTTTCAATGTACCCCCAGTGACAACAGGAACACATGATTGGATACATAGCCAAATACATAGCATATACTTGTTTTTTTTTTTAAATGTCCTTTGGATTTGATCCCTAAAAATAATTGGTGACCAAATTTGCTACCCCAAAAAATTTTTTTTTTAAATGGGTGTTCACACTGGATGATCCAAAAACATCGTTTGATGAACTGTACGGAGAATGAGGTTTAATACGTTCGTTTACTTTGCAGACGAATCTGAAAGATGGTATCTTTCACTGTACGATATCAAAGACAAACATACACGACATAATACAAGTAATAATCTCTAGCAGGGAAAATAGCAATAAAAAACGTACTTTTTCGTATAACTTTCTTGATTCGTTTGTATTGGTCGGGCTCCCACAACTTCAGATCAGACCATCGTTTTCTGAGCTGTTCCTTCGTTCTGCACACCCCGAATTTTTGGTGAAGACTTTTGACCACTTTGCCCATAATTTTTGACTTGACCAGATTCGGCCTTTTATACGGCCCATGCTTGGCATCATAATCCTCCCTCTTTAAAATGGCGACCATCTCCACCATTTCCTCGAATGACATGTTGGATGCCTTATATCTCCTGGATCGGGATTTGGGCTCCTCAGGAATTTCATCCTCTGTAGAGGTAATCTCAGCCACCTGTGTCTAAGCACTACGACGAGCGAGAAGGGGTGGGGAAAGTACAATATCGAACGTCAGGGGCGGGGAAAGCGTGCGTAGTTCCACGCATGCGCAGTGTATATCAAGTGCCGATCCATGTGTCGAAAATACATTCATTTGGCGGGAGAGGGAGTTCGCAACGAACGTGTTGACCAAGGTACATAACATTATAAGGATTTTGGGTTCCGCTGAGGAGGAGATTTGGGGCTTTTATATCTGTCCAAAATGCTGATTTGATGATTGTTGCCTGAAACATATGTCTTTTCTTGGTTCTTGATTTTACAGAGAGAATGAATACATTCAAAAACCCGGAGTTCATGAGGGAGTTCATTGACAAATGGAAAGAACTCCCTATCCTGTGGCAGACCAAAAGTGGGTCCAATAAAAACAAAACGGCCAGGACAGCAGCACTGGAGAGCCTGCTTGCATTTGTCCAAACCCAGATACCCACAACAACTCTCCAAGATGTGAAAACCAAAATTGCTACCATCAGGGGGACATACAGGACCCAGAGGAATATGGTCCTGAAGTCCCAGAGGTCAGGTGCTGCAGCAGATAAGGTTTATAAACCCAGTCTGTGGTACTACAGCAAGCTCTCTTTTCTGGATGACCAGCTGGAAGTGCGGGAATCTCTCTCCACCCTTCCCCCCAGAGGTCAATCCAGCCTTCCTTGTAGCCAGCCCTCCAGCCTTCCTTGCAGCTAGCCCTCCAGTCTTCCTGTCAACCCTGCTCTGGCTTCCTCTGAGGATCAAGATCAGGGCCTTGAGGAGGCAGATTTGGATATATGGAGCCAGGTAAAGTATTGATACCTCCATTTAGATGTTACAAAAGTGATGCATTTAAAATGAGGTTAGTATTGTTAGGTATTTAATGTAAAAAAAAAAAAAAGGATTTAAAGACCAAGATACAGTAGTGGTCAATTTTGATGTGGACAAGGCAACAATATCAGGAGGCGGAATCTGTGAGACTTTTCTAAATTTTCACATTCAATTCAAAAATGTCTGGAGGTGAACAATGTGTGTGATTGATGGTGGCAAAAAAATAATAAAGTCCCTTTCTTTTTTTACAGCCAGAGCAGAGCCAGGAAGAGGGTGATGGTGGGGGACCAGGAGGAGGCAGGGCCAAGTGGCACCCAGGAGGAGGCTGGGCCAAGTGGCACCCAGGAGGAGGCTGGGCCCAGCACAAGAGCCCAGATGCCTCCCCTGATAATGAAACCACGAGGGCCAAGGAGAGGTAGGCAGGTGGAGGAGGAAACAAGAGCCTTCATCAAAGAGGCTACTGCGGCCCTGACAGAGGCACCCTCTGCTGAGGAGGGCTTTGCCGCAGTCCTGGCCAATAAGCTAGCCCAAATGGACCTGCGGCAAAAGCTGTATAGTGAGACCCTCCTGTTGAAGGTGATCAACAAGGGATTGCTCGTGAACTCACCAAGTTCACCGACATCACGGAGGTTGTCCCTACTCCTCCACCTCCTCCTCCTACTACTCCTCCTGCCACAACCTCTCCTCCTGATCAAGGAAAAATAGTGCAGCGCTTAAACTCAAGAGTTGCTGGAAGCAGCTCTGAAAAGTGAATAATAAACCACTCTAGGTTAGTGATAAATAAATTCATATATAGTCCATTCCAATGGATGTTTTCCCATATGAGATGACTTCCATGAGGACTAGGGAACGTGACACCTTGTAGGTTGAATAAGTGAATTCAAAAAAGTCCAAACAGCATGTATGTGATGAAAATGAATGTCTTGTTCATGGACAACACTGCCACAGCATAAATCGACTGGAAGACCTCAAAGTGTCAGATGAGAGTTGTTAGTAAGGCACAAAAGGTAAGGTTGGATACTCTTACCGGACGTGGTGGACCCACCTGTCATATGACAGTGGGTCAAACGAGCTTGATGGTCACCGTGACCAAGAGTGAAGAGAACTCGATATCCAGGATACCTCAGACCGACTTCCACGGGATAGCAGATGACCAACTCACACGATGGAATTTCCTCCGGTCATACAGGCTCCAAATCCATCCAAGATAGACACAAGGGAAAAAAAGAAAGAAAAACTCCAGATGGTGCAGGTCAATATAACCATGAACGGTTTATTGAATAGGAATTGTCTTATATGAATACAGACAAAAAATAAAAAGTGATCACAAGATAAAACAATAAAAGCAATGTGGGGTGCAGCATAAGCAGGCCCTACGCGTTTCGACTACGGAAGTCTTCAACAGGGGCATAGTGCTGCACCCCCCACATTGCAAACATTAAATAGGGTCTGAAATGAATCTGACCCGCCCAAAAAGGGGCGGAGTCAAAACCGGAAGTAATGGACTATTCCACAACACCAGACTGACATCAATAAAGGATATTACATGAACTAAAAAAATCAATGCATTCAAATAATATAAATAAAAATAACAATAAAAATCCTGTTAGAAAAATATATGACAAAAATCACATATAAATCTCATAACAAACCTCAAGGAATCATAAACCAATCACATTAAAGACAGGTGAAACCATTTATGCTGATAGTCTAAACCTCCGGAGATTATTGTCCCCACCTAAGCTTACCGCCAGTAGGGGGCATCTGGATATCCTGCTATGATGTATTGGCAGGTACACAGTGGTTCATTCTCTTGCAGCAACATCTCTCAGATGTTGCTGCAATATCGATTGGGGACACCGTTGTAGCATGGCGCCGCGGGCGTCAGGTGCGCGCCATTCACGTAGACATCACGCGCATGCACCCGAATGCATTACTGTGGCGAGGTCAAATGGTGTGCGCCGCTCACATTAGCGTCGCACGCACACCCAGGGGCAGCGTCATGACGTAATCATGCGCGCACCCAGGAGCAACGTCATAACGTAATCACGATAGGACGTCGCTAGTCTGTCCCCGCACACAATAATGGAAGCACGTCATCTACCTGGGAGCAGCGGCATCTCGTTACCATAAGACGTACTTGCTCCATGGCAACACCGAACGCCACGAAACAAGCGCCATCTAGTGGAAGAAAACTAAATAGATATAAACAACAAATTAAAAAATTTATATGGATTCACTGATAGGCGTTTTATATCATATATAGCCCAAAAAAAACGCCATATAGTGAACTCCATAGTGGATAACAATCCCTTCTAACAGTGTATTTAACTAAAAACTGATAACAAGGAGGAACTGAACTTCTTCCTCATATCACAACAAGACGTGGTGACTTAAACCTGAACAGAACACCACATCCTGTTACCCCATCAACAACGGGATATGCACAGTGAATATTCCCTAAATTAATGCCGAATAGCGACACTAGAGGTATACTAAAAACCTTATGAAATAAAACAACCACACGTGCCACCTGAACAGGTGCGCACGGGTGATGGATTAAGACAAAGAAAAAACCCGGACCATCCACCCAAACTAAAAATGGGGGGGAAAAGGGACACACGAGACCAGGTTACTCACGCCCGGTTGATGAAACAATTAATGTCCCATTCAATGTTCATACCATGGGGTGAGTAACACCTGAGCTCGTGTATCCAATAAGTCTCTAACCTAGAGACACCCCGCAGAGAGGAGTCCCCCCTCCAGTGGGGGACGAACCTGTCTATCACCTGAAATTGGGTGCCTCCAGGGTCCTTGGCATGATGTTCTAAATAGTGTCGCGAGACAGTGTGCTTATCACAACCTTTACGTATTTTGGCTAGATGTTCGTTAACCCGAATGGAAAAATTCCTAATCGTGCGCCCTACGTATTGAAGTTTGCATGGGCATGTAATTAGGTACACAACGAACCTGGTGACACAGGTAGTGAATTGCTTCATGGTGTAACTGCGTCCCGTGACACTGGAACTGAACGTGTCCGTTCTACGTCTACCCAACACATTGACCATGCAAACATTACATTTTCTGCAGGGGTAGTAGCCATTGGCCTCTGGAAAAAAGGAAATCTTTTTGGGAGGGTCTATTGTGTTAGGAGCTATTTCTCCCTGAATAGAGCGGGCACCCCTAAAGATCACACCTGCCCGTTCAGGGAGAGAGGGTCCAAGTATTCTATCACTTAATAGCACTTTCCAATGCCTATTCAAAATCTTTTTGATTTCATGATGTTGGGTAGAATAAGAGGTGAAAAAGGACCATTTAAATCTATCCTCTCTAACATTTCTCTGTTTATCAATAAGGAGAGAAGACCTCTCGGTTTCCAATACAGAAGAAATATCCGTATCTAACCCAATGGATGAATAACCCCTGTTTAGGAATCTTTCTTTAAGAATTTTAGATTGGGCCATGAAGTCATCCACATGGGTGCAGTTCCTCCTGAGACGGAGGAACTGACCCCGTGGTATAGACTTCAACCATTGGTCGTGATGACAACTGTCAACAGGGATGTAACCATTTCTGTCCGTAGACTTGAAATAGGTTTTAAATTCAAGATGGTTATCAACAGTCATGATTTCCAAATCGAGGAAGTGTATGGACGAGGAACTAGCCTCATAGGTTAGCACAATTCCCCGATCATTATCGTTAAGAACTCCCATAAAAATATCTAAGGATTCTCTTGTACCCCTCCATAGGAGGAGGATGTCGTCTATATATCTGGCCCACAGAACTAATTCAGGTCTGTTAAGGGCATAGACGACATCCTCCTCCCACTGGGCCATAAAGAGATTAGCAAGGCTGGGGGCGTATTTAGCCCCCATCGCTACACCCTTAATTTGGGAGAATAATGTTCCCTGGAACCAGAAGTAATTATGCCGTGTGGCAAACTCTAATAGCTCCATGATAAAATTCCTCTGTATCAAGGACAGTGTTGAGTTTCTGGTCAGAAACAACTCCACTGCCTCGAGACCCAAACGGTGTGGAATGCAGGTGTATAGTGCAGACACGTCTGCAGTCACTAAGATCAAATCTCCCTGATGGTGAACCTTCTCCAGTAAATTGATGGTGTCCTTGGTATCCCTCAGATAAGAGGGCACCAATTTCACCAGAGGCTGGAGAAAATGATCGATATACTTCCCAATTCGTGACGTAACTGAGTCGATCCCACTTACAATGGGACGCCCAGGGGGATCGACTGGGTTCTTGTGCACCTTTGGAAGGTAATAAATGACAGGAATACGAGGCGCCAAAGGGACCAAGTATTCCTGTTCTTTCTTATTAAGAATGTTCAGAGAGAAGCCTTCATTAATAATGTCTACTAGGGCTTTCTTATATTTTAAAGTAGGATCCCCTGGCAGAAGACTATAAGTGGCTCTATCCTCTAAGAGTCTATGCATCTCCTTGACATAGTTTTCCTTGTCAAGCACCACTATCCCCCCGCCTTTATCCGCCGGACGGATAATAAGGTTTTTATTAAGGCACAGGGTTTTCAAACCTGCCGCAATGGTTGGATCCTGATGGACTCTCTTCGCAGGTAGTCCATCTAAGTCCTTCAATATAAGAGTGCGAAACACATTAATGGATGGAGCTGACTGTGTTGGGGGGTTAAACAAGGAAGGGTTTGATAATCCTGAATGTATACTGGTGGAAGAACCACCAGACTGAATGGAAGAAGTGGATCCCAAAGGCACTGTAGACATCCCATCATTGTTTTGGGCATCAACTATTGGGAGGGCTAAAAAGTGCCTTTGGATATTTAGTTTCCTAATGTACTTCTGGATATCTATAAATGTGGAAAACGTATTCAATTTCCGCGGAGGAACGAATTTCAGACCTTTGTCTAAAACTGATTGCTCTTGGGGAGTAAGAGCAACCGAACTTAAATTAAAAATACCTGCACCTAACTGACCCTTGGTCTTTTTGCGCTGGATGCGCCGCCCCCCTCTGGAGCCTCGTTTCTTCTTGGGCTCTTGGGGGTGTGGAAGGTGGGTTTGTAAAAACCCTGATGTTGGGGTGGACCAAAATGATTGTAGTTATAATTATAAAAAGGTCTAGATTGTGGTTCATCACCCCACCCGGAGTGTGAGTATGAATCGTAGTAAGGATCATACGAACCTTCACCCTGTAGTGGAGCATAGCGGTTCTGAGTGGGCACAGGTGTGCCCTGCATAAAGTTCCCATTGGAACCAGACCCGTTATCCCTCCAGGGTAAAGGAGTTCTTCCTGATGGACCACTGGGGTACATATGACCTCTATCGCCTTGTCCATAACCTCTGCCTCGTTGAAGATGACCTCTACCTCGAGGCATGGAGGAATGTTTACCTCGGCCAGGCTCATGATGAGTAAGGGCCGAGGTATTTTTAACATTCCTGGGTGTATGATTACCACCCTTATTGGTCTGGACTCCTCGTGGATTGGATGTAAGAGGAGGTTCATAAACCAGTGTCCTGTCTGTGATAACATCGACAGGCTCTGACAGATCCATATTCAAATTATTCTCTAGGGTATTGGCCTGATTGGCCAGTTTTTTTTGCCAGCTAAAGACCAAATTACCCTTATAATCACCAATGTCTCGATTATACTTCTTTTGTTTCTTACTCCTCTGATCTTTTTCCTCTTTTTCAAGAAGGGTTTTCAAACCAGTGGAGAGGGATGTATACTCAGAGGTTCCATTGGAGGGAGAGAGTTTATCTCTGATATCCCTGATTTCTTTGTCCAAAATGGAAAGCCTGGCCTGCTTCCTCTCCACTAAAAAGCTGATCAATGTCAAACCAGCCTCATTGAAGTATGTTGCCCAAAGGGCCAAATCTGACTCTCCTTGTTGGGGAGAGATATCCCACCTGAGGCCTCTAGGGACCATTTTCTCTTTGATATATTGCTCAAGAAACGCAATGTCCCATTGAAGATGTAACTCAGAGATCATTACGTTCTTGAGCCTAGCAAAGAGTCCACTAACTTCTGAGTCAGTGTTATGGATAGTAAATACTCCATGTGTATTGAAGGACCTTGAGGTCCTATATTCAAAGACATCCATATAAACACAGATGTGAAGGCAAGCAGCAATAAATAAAAATGTCAAAACGTGAAAATGGGAAGGTAAGAAAAAACTGCGCTAAACCAAATTTTACAACAAAGCTGCTAGCACTCAAACAAACAAAGTATAAACAGATAAAGGAAAAATAGTGCAACGCTTAAACTCAAGAGTTGCTGGAAGCAGCTCTGAAAAGTGAATAATAAACCACTCTAGGTTAGTGATAAATAAATTCATATATAGTCCATTCCAATGGATGTTTTCCCATATGAGATGACTTCCATGAGGACTAGGGAACGTGACACCTTGTAGGTTGAATAAGTGAATTCAAAAAAGTCCAAACAGCATGTATGTGATGAAAATGAATGTCTTGTTCATGGACAACACTGCCACAGCATAAATCGACTGGAAGACCTCAAAGTGTCAGATGAGAGTTGTTAGTAAGGCACAAAAGGTAAGGTTGGATACTCTTACCGGACGTGGTGGACCCACCTGTCATATG
Organism: Rana muscosa; assembly: GCA_029206835.1. NCBI lineage: Eukaryota > Metazoa > Chordata > Amphibia > Anura > Ranidae > Rana > Rana muscosa. Next base: position 573,587,511 of record CM055116.1, read on the forward strand.
ACAGTGGGTCAAACGAGCTTGATGGTCACCGTGACCAAGAGTGAAGAGAACTCGATATCCAGGATACCTCAGACCGACTTCCACGGGATAGCAGATGACCAACTCACACGATGGAATTTCCTCCGGTCATACAGGCTCCAAATCCATCCAAGATAGACACAAGGGAAAAAAAGAAAGAAAAACTCCAGATGGTGCAGGTCAATATAACCGTGAACGGTTTATTGAATAGGAATTGTCTTTTATGAATACAGACAAAAAATAAGAAGTGATCACAAGATAAAACAATAAAAGCAATGTGGGGTGCAGCATAAGCAGGCCCTACGCGTTTCGACTACGGAAGTCTTCAACAGGGGCATAGTGCTGCACCCCCCACATTGCAAACATTAAATAGGGTCTGAAATGAATCTGACCCGCCCAAAAAGGGGCAGAGTCAAAACCGGAAGTAATGGACTATTCCACAACACCAGACTGACATCAATAAAGGATATTACATGAACTAAAAAAATCAATGCATTCAAATAATATAAATAAAAATAACAATAAAAATCCTGTTAGAAAAATATATGACAAAAATCACATATAAATCTCATAACAAACCTCAAGGAATCATAAACCAATCACATTAAAGACAGGTGAAACCATTTATGCTGATAGTCTAAACCTCCGGATATTATTGTCCCCACCTAAGCTTACCGCCAGTAGGGGGCATCTGGATATCCTGCTATGATGTATTGGCAGGTACACAGTGGTTCATTCTCTTGCAGCAACATCTCTCAGATGTTGCTGCAATATCGATTGGGGACACCGTTGTAGCATGGCGCCGCGGGCGTCAGGTGCGCGCCATTCACGTAGACATCACGCGCACGCACCCGAATGCATTACTGTGGTGAGGTCAAATGGTGTGCGCCGCTCACATGAGCGTCGCGCGCACACCCAGGGGCAGCGTCATGACGTAATCATGCGCGCACCCAGGAGCAACGTCATAACGTAATCACGATAGGACGTCGCTAGTCTGTCCCCGCACACAATAATGGAAGCACGTCATCTACCTGGGAGCAGCGGCATCTCGTTACCATAACACTTCCTCGATTTGGAAATCATGACTGTTGATAACCATCTTGAATTTAAAACCTATTTCAAGTCTACGGACAGAAATGGTTACATCCCTGTTGACAGTTGTCATCACGACCAATGGTTGAAGTCTATACCACGGGGTCAGTTCCTCCGTCTCAGGAGGAACTGCACCCATGTGGATGACTTCATGGCCCAATCTAAAATTCTTAAAGAAAGATTCCTAAACAGGGGTTATTCATCCATTGGGTTAGATACGGATATTTCTTCTGTATTGGAAACCGAGAGGTCTTCTCTTCTTATTGATAAACAGAGAAATGTTAGAGAGGATAGATTTAAATGGTCCTTTTTCACCTCTTATTCTACCCAACATCATGAAATCAAAAAGATTTTGAATAGGCATTGGAAAGTGCTATTAAGTGATAAAATACTTGGACCCTCTCTCCCTGAACGGGCAGGTGTGATCTTTAGGGGTGCCCGCTCTATTCAGGGAGAAATAGCTCCTAACACAATAGACCCTCCCAAAAAGATTTCCTTTTTTCCAGAGGCCAATGGCTACTACCCCTGCAGAAAATGTAATGTTTGCATGGTCAATGTGTTGGGTAGACGTAGAACGGACACGTTCAGTTCCAGTGTCACGGGACGCAGTTACACCATGAAGCAATTCACTACCTGCGTCACCAGGTTCGTCATGTACCTAATTACATGCCCATGCAAACTTCAATACGTAGGGCGCATGATTAGGAATTTTTCCATTCGGGTTAACGAACATCTAGCCAAAATACGTAAAGGTTGTGATAAGCACACTGTCTCGCGACACTATTTAGAACATCATGCCAAGGACCCTGGAGGCACCCAATTTCAGGTGATAGACAGGTTCGTCCCCCACTGGAGGGGGGACTCCTCTCTGCGGGGTGTCTCTAGGTTAGAGACTTATTGGATACACGAGCTCAGGTGTTACTCACCCCATGGTATGAACATCGAATGGGACATTAATTGTTTCATCAACCGGGCGTGAGTAACCTGGTCTCGTGTGTCCCTTTTCCCCCCCATTTTTAGTTTGGGTGGATGGTCCGGTTTTTTCTTTGTCTTAATCCATCACCCGTGCGCACCTGTTCAGGTGGCACGTGTGGTTGTTTTATTTCATAAGGTTTTTAGTATACCTCTAGTGTCGCTATTCGGCATTAATTTAGGGAATATTCACTGTGCATATCCCGTTGTTGATGGGGTAACAGGATGTGGTGTTCTGTTCAGGTTTAAGTCACCACGTCTTGTTGTGATATGAGGAAGAAGTTCAGTTCCTCCTTGTTATCAGTTTTTAGTTAAATACACTGTTAGAAGGGATTGTTATCCACTATGGAGTTCACTATATGGCGTTTTTTTGGGCTATATATGATATAAAACGCCTATCAGTGAATCCATATAAATTTTTTAATTTGTTGTTTATATCTATTTAGTTTTCTTCCACTAGATGGCGCTTGTTTCGTGGCGTTCGGTGTTGCCATGGAGCAAGTACGTCTTATGGTAACGAGATGCCGCTGCTCCCAGGTAGATGACGTGCTTCCATTATTGTGTGCGGGGACAGACTAGCGACGTCCTATCGTGATTACGTTATGACGCTGCCCCTGGGTGTGCGCGCGACGCTCATGTGAGCGGCGCACACCATTTGACCTCGCCACAGTAATGCATTCGGGTGCGTGCGTGTGATGTCTACGTGAATGGCGCGCACCTGACGCCCGCGGCGCCATGCTACAATGGTGTCCCCAATCGATATTGCAGCAACATCTGAGAGATGTTGCTGCAAGAGAATGAACCACTTTGTACCTGCCAATACATCATAGCAGGATATCCAGATGCCCCCTACTGGCGGTAAGCTTAGGTGGGGACAATAATCTCCGGAGGTTTAGACTATCAGCATAAATGGTTTCACCTGTCTTTAATGTGATTGGTTTATGATTCCTTGAGGTTTGTTATGAGATTTATATGTGATTTTTGTCATATATTTTTCTAACAGGATTTTTATTGTTATTTTTATTTATATTATTTGAATGCATTGATTTTTTTAGTTCATGTAATATCCTTTATTGATGTCAGTCTGGTGTTGTGGAATAGTCCATTACTTCCGGTTTTGACTCTGCCCCTTTTTGGGCGGGTCAGATTCATTTCAGACCCTATTTAATGTTTGCAATGTGGGGGGTGCAGCACTATGCCCCTGTTGAAGACTTCCGTAGTTGAAACGCGTAGGGCCTGCTTATGCTGCACCCCACATTGCTTTTATTGTTTTATCTTGTGATCACTTTTTATTTCTTGTCTGTATTCATATAAGGCAATTCCTATTCAATAAACCGTTCATGTTTATATTGACCTGCACCATCTGGAGTTTTTCTTTCTTTTTTTCCCTTGTGTCTATCTTGGATGGATTTGGAGCCTGTATGACCGGAGGAAATTCCATCGTGTGAGTTGGTCATCTGCTATCCCGTGGAAGTCGGTCTGAGGTATCCTGGATATCGAGTTCTCTTCACTCTTGGTCACGGTGACCATCAAGCTCGTTTGACCCACTGTCATATGACAGGTGGGTCCACCACGTCCGGTAAGAGTATCCAACCTTACCTTTTGTGCCTTACTAACAACTCTCATCTGACACTTTGAGGTCTTCCAGTCGATTTATGCTGTGGCAGTGTTGTCCATGAACAAGACATTCATTTTCATCACATACATGCTGTTTGGACTTTTTTGAATTCACTTATTCAACCTACAAGGTGTCACGTTCCCTACTCTCCTCCTGATCCCCAGCCTCCGAGGAAGAAACCAACCAAGGCTGCAGGGAAGGCTGCAGAGAAGGCTGGAGAGAAGGCTACAAGGAAGAGAAAAAAATAATGCCTGCTGTAGTACCACAGACTGGGGACATATATGACTTAGCTGCTGCGGTTCCTGACCTCTGGGAGTTCAAGCCAAGATTGGCCTCCTTTTTGGTTTTCACATCTTGGATGGTTGTTGTGGGGTCCAAGGGATGAACAAATGCAAGCAGGCTCTCCAGTGCTGCCATCCCCTTTAATTTGTTATGTTCCGAAATAAAGGATCCTTTTTTTGGGCTTTAAATACTTGACTATGTGATTTGTATTTCAAAAGAGAGTTTGCTAGGGAGCAGGCAGGGACATTTCAAATAATATTATTGTTATTAACAAGGGACACAAACCTCCTTGAGGCAAAATGAGACAAATTTTGAAGGTTGGTGTGGGACATTTACCCAAACATAATTTAAGGAAAAAACAAAAAAGGCCCAGAAAAATGAAGAGGCTAACTTAATTACTAAAAAAAACTCCAAAAAGAACCAAAATAAAAAAAAATGATCTTTACATTTCTTCATGAATTTATGAGGGAGATGTGGCTTGAAAATAATATTTTTCTATCATTAAAAAAATTAGGAATTACTTTAGAAACAAGTTTGGCATAACTCTCAATGTCATTATCAAAAGAGGGTAATTGTTGAAGCATTCTCAAAAGAAGAACGGAATGCGCAGCATTAAAACGATGCTATTAATTCAACCGTGACGAATGTGCCATATCGATTTCCAACGCTAGCTTTACCAAAACGAGCGCTCCCGTCTCATACTTGATTCTGAGCATGCGCGTTTTTTTTTCACGTCGTTAAAGCATACACACTATCGTTTTTCACGTCGTTAAAAAAAACGACATGAAAAACGACGTGAAAAAAGAGAGCATGTTCGAAATTTTTAATGCCTGTTTTTCACGTCGTTAAAAATGCTCTGGAGCATACACACGATCATTTTTAATGGCCATTTTTTTTAATGACATTTTTAACGGCATGAAAAACGATCGTGTGTATGGGGCATTACACTTGATGTGCTTTGCGAATCAGCCTCCTATTGATCTCATGTTTTGTTTGATGCACCATTTCCAGCTGTGTTCAGTTTACCCATGCTTAGGAGGCAAGCCGCCATCTTGGACCAGATGGTCTGCCACGAACCGGGCTGCAGAGCCATGTTTAGCCATAGTCCCCAGCCTTAGGGGCTGAATCAAATGAGAGCCCAGGCAGCGAGCAATTGGTCAGTGCAAACAGTTCTAGCCGAAGCAGGATAGGAGAGGTGCCAGCAGGATCTATAAGTGGATACCCGGCGGAAAGAGCAGACCCAGCGTCCGGCTACATATGCTGCCAAGCCACAGCCCCAGGCAGCAGCCACTCACTGACAAGGGGGAGAGAGAACTGTAAGATCACTGGACTGGATTAAAAATTGGTAAGTACCGTACATATCTTTTTTTTACAGGTTAGGCAGGATAGGTAGGAGTAGGGAGGGAACATTTTTAAGAAAAAGTTATAGTTAAGCTTTTCTTCCACTCTAAGTGAATTTTTGATTGGGGCTTAATGGAACATTGTTTTTTACTAGAAAATTTATTGCATAAAGGTGGATTTTACCACATCCATTGACAGTGGGGGAATGTATTTGGGCAGTCAATTTAAATTTGAAACCAGAACAGATGGCTTCAGTTTAGGGGAGTTCTAAACAAATTTCAAAAGATTTGGGTGAAATCATTTTGGGTAGCTGGTTGTGTACTAAATTGCTGAGAATATGAAATTGAAAAAAACAAGCTAGTTTCAGCCAATGAAATATGGGGAAAAAAATAAACACTATAGAAAAAACAAATACATACATATATGCTATTTGAAGTATGATATTTGCCTGAGAGGTAGCTTATACTGTAATATGCAATATTTGTAAAGTGGCAGCAGTTTACATGGTGCTACACAATTTATAAAGCATTTACAGACATTATAAAGTAAGATAAAAGCTTAATGAGGCCCCTACCTGTTAGAATTTACAAATAAGATCTTGTTAAGAGGTCTGGGTTTGTAGAACGGTTACATATGCTGTAGCCTACGGCAGCAAAGTACGACAAATTTCATGCTGAGTATTTTTATGTAGGTCATACTATAATGTAAAAGTGCTAGTGTTTCTTCATGAAAAAAAGCAACTTATACCAAAGCGTACCTTGCACTATAAAAGCAAGGTCCGCTTAACACAAGGACCCCTCTGCACGACAATAAATCGTTGCAATTCAAAAAAAATTTAAAAATATGGGGGAAAAAGTTAGTATATGTGCTTAGCTTAAAGCGTTTGCTAACCCCCCAAAAAAATTAAATGTTAATTCTGGTCCATAAAGCACATTACACAGCACAGCGCTTGTGCTATGTAATCTGCCCCCTCTAAACTGTAAAAAAAAAAAAAACTAAACCTATAACTTCCTGTATGGCCTCTCTAAACAAACCACGATAACCAGGGAAGTTCCGCCCTGATCACCATGGTCAAAGTGCGTCCCTCCCCCCTCACCCCCTCCTTCCTTCTTGTCAGTGCCCTCTCTGTCTGTCTCTGGGCCAGCCCCACCCACCCGCCGCTATTATTTCACACTGAGGCGCTTGAAAAACTGACAGTAAAACACTGAGCGCTTTTGAAGAGCTTTTCAGGCGCTTTTGAAGAGCTTTCAATTCATTTCAATGGAGAGGGGTGTTTTTTCACCGCTCTGTCAGCACACTGCCCCAGTGTGAAAGCATTCATTGATTTTAATAGAAATACGTTTTCTTAAGCTTTTCAGGCGCTTTTTTTTAGCGTGAAAGCACCTGAAAAGCACCTCAGTGTGAAAGTGGTCCTAAATATAAATTTTGTCACTGCCAGCCTCTCTATTAGAGGCTGGCATAGCACACTGTTTGTTGTATTTAAAAACGAGCGCTGTAAATACTGTATATCAGCTGTCTTCAGGCCAGTCACGTGACTCGTGGTCGCGGCCGCTTTCCAGCTCCGATGGGTGTCTTCTGCAGAGGAGACGAGCGACCACGTGATCTCCCTCTGACATCAGAGGGAGATCACGGCCCCTCCCACAGAAGACATCTGTAGCGATACCCCTTAGAGGGCTGTTGGATTAAATTTGGGTCCTGCCATTACCCCACATTTCCCCATCCCAGAACTAAGAGTCTATGTTAGGTAGTTTTGAATAGATGTAATTGCCAGTGACTTCAGTCTTTTTCTCAATTGCTTTATTATACAACTTCAGTAGTAGAGGGATAGAGGGTTAGGGGAAGTTCAGATACCTTAATGCAGATCACTGATGAGTAGGGATGAGCTTCGCTGTTCGATCGTTCGACGAAGATCGAACATTATGGGCCGTTCGCGCCAAATTCGAGTGGCGCGTCACGGCCCATAATTCACTGCGGCATCGCAGTGCATTGCTGGTTGATGATTGGCAAAGCATGCACTATGACCCGCATGCTTTGGCCAATCACAGCGCGGTAATAATGGAGAGCTGTAATTGGCCAAAGCCAGGGTGGCTTTGGCCAATCATGGCTCAGAGGAGTAGGTACACGCCCAACACTATATAAGGCCACCTGGAAGTCGGCCTTGTGTAGTGTGTTGGCGTTTGTGAAAGAGAGAGTTACAGAGAGAGAGACAGTGTCATTTATATTGAGTTAGATAGAGCAGGCAGGCGAGTCAGTTAGCTGCTGTTACAGTGTGTAGAGGATATATATGCATCCTATGTGTTGTATATATATTTATACACTGTATTTAGTTTAGCTAGATCCGTTACTGCTGTTCTCTATACTGTGACAGGCAGGCAGATGATTGTGCTAGCTGCAGCAGAGTTTCACTTAGTGTACTGCGTGCTTTGCATATCGTTCACCTAAAGCTTACCTGAATACAGTTAGTGGTATTCTCATAATAAAACCACAGGGAGAGTGCTGCATTAATTTCATGTAGTGTACTGCAGTACTTCTGTCCTTTGCAGAGCGTTCACTTAAAGGAACCTGAATACAATTTGTGGTGTTCTCGTAATAAAACCACAGGCAGAGAGCTGCTAGTATTTTCAGTTAGTGTACTGTGTCCTCTGCACAGTGTTCACCTAAAACTAACTGAAGACCTTTGCTGATTTTCTCATACTAATACCACAGCAGGCAGTGGAGTCTGGTAGCTGCATTATATATATATTGTGACAGCAGGAAGGTAAAGTCACCTGGTTGCATCCAGGGGGGTAGATATATTTCGCCCAGATTCAGGCTTTACGCCGACTTATACAACTAGGTGGAGAGTTGTATAAGGCTAGTGGGCTCATGGATGACTCATACCTCTAGGGAGAGGGCTGGGCGTCGTGCAGACAGGGAGTTGATGAGACCAGCTGAAGCTTGTCAGCTCATTTAGGCCTCTATAAGAACTCCCAGCTTCATTAGATGTTAGCTCATGCCTGGAACCAGACCTGTGTGGACTGTCTAGGGAGAGTGAACCCCTGTGCGGTGAGACAAAGCCTGTGTGGCTATTTGCTTGGACATTTAAAACCAGGGACTTAGGGACTAGGACAGCACTAGGCTGATCCCAGTTGTTAGTTAGGAAACCTGTATGTTTAGTCAGAGGTCAACTTGACCAGGATTTATTTTGGTTATGTTTCTTTTGCTTTGCTGTGTTTTGTCACTGTAAATAGAAAATAAACCGCACCTTTTTTTGATTTTGAAAACCACAACCTCCGTTTGCTGGGCCTGTTTTGTGTGGGGAGCCCATCCCGGGGGTCACACACACCCGCTGCCGAGCTAACCCCCTCACAGTTGGTGGAGAACCAGTGGCAGTTTTTTTTAAGCCAGCATGGAGGAGATACTGAAGCAGCTGGCTCTAGCAAATGCCAATCAACAGCAGACAAATGCAGGTTTGCAAAGGAGCCTTGCAGCCCAGCAGCAGACAAACGCAACTTTGCAACAGAGTCTGGAGGCTCAGCAACGAGCCCAGCAGCAATCTGAGGCCCGCTTCATAGACCTGTTGCAGAAGCAAGAGCAGAGACTACAACAACAGATGGAAGCAGTAATGCAGCAACGTCCGCAGACCAGTGAGGAAAGCCGTCCCACTAATACCGCGTCCTTTGGGGTGAGTCGTTTATTGACAAAAATGACTGGAGAGGATGATCCAGAGGTATTTTTGACCACATTTGAAAGGACCGCTGAAAGAGAAAAGTGGCCTGAGGAGCAGTGGGCTGGACTGGTGGCTCCTCTGTTAACTGGTGAATCGCAGAAAGCTTACTATGACCTAGAGCCTAACCAAGCAAAAGACTATGTGATGCTAAAAGCTGAAATATTGGCAAGGCTGGGTGTCACCCAGGCTGTCCGGGCTCAGCGTGTGCATAACTGGACTTTCCAGCTTGGAAAACCCCCCAGGTCTCAAATGTATGATCTCATTCACCTGAGCAGAAAGTGGCTACAGCCAGAGACTTTGTCCGCACCAAAGATTGTGGAACGTGTTGTAATGGATCGGTTTTTGAGAGCTCTTCCTACTGCCATCCAAAAGTGGGTAAGCCATGGAGACCCAGAGACGGCCGATGGTCTTGTGGATCGTGTGGAGAAATACTTGGCTACAGAGAACCTGACGGCCTCTTCCAGAGACACTCGGACTTTCCACCCTAAGACCAGACCATCCCCAGGGGCGGATAAGAGGATTCCAAGGGGTGAGGGTGGAGAGAGTGAGAGGGTGGGAGCTCTACCCCAAGTTTGGCGAGAACAGCCTGGGAAATCAGCGGCTCAAGAGGCGGCAAGAAGGATCGTTTGCTACCGCTGCCGGCAAGCGGGACATATTGCAGCCAATTGCCCGGTTGTGGAGGAACCCATGCAGTGTGACTTTCTGACGGGCAGACGTCAGTCGCTGTGTGCGACCGTCGCATGCACTGCCATTCGAGGAACTGAGAAACATTTATGCAAAATGTGTGTTAATGGTAGAAATGTTGTGGTATTGCTGGATTCAGGTAGCCTTGTGACCCTGATAAAGGCTGAGTTAGTTAAAACAGAGGTCTCTGGGAATAGCAAGGTAGCTGTTATTTGTGTGCATGGGGACACCCGAGAGTATCCAGTGACTACAGTGTGTTTCGAGACCCCCAAAGGTACCCTCTCTCATCCAGTGGGCTTAGTATCTCAGTTACCGCATGACGCCATTGTGGGAAGGGATTTTCCGAAGTTCTGGGAACTGTGGGATGATCCTGAGCCCCTCACTGGTGCCCCTATGTACCAGGAATGTGATAGCCAGAACTCCCCTGAGAGTGGTGAGGACTCTCCGGAATTTCCCTTATCAGTATTGGCAGGGGAGACTCAAGAAACTGGAGAGGAGCCCACCTCCTCAGACGAAAACCTACCGTCTGTGGAGTTTTCTGATCTTGAGGTTCACAGGGAAAACTTTGCCACAGAACAGTTGAAAGACCCCGCCCTAATAAAGGCACGGGAAAACGTAGTGAAAATAGATGGCGAGTTAGTGAACCCAGATAATACCTGCACTTACCCATACTTCAGCGTAGAGAAGGACCTACTGTATCGGGTGGCAAAAAGGGCAGAAGAAACCGTTGAGCAGCTTGTGGTGCCCAAACCTTACAGGAAGTTGGTGTTGGAGTTGGCCCATGGGCACATTTTTGGAGGTCATCTGGGGACAGAGAAAACCCGAGAGAGGGTATTACAGAGATTCTATTGGCCGGGGGTGATGAAGGACGTAGAAAATTATTGTTCCTCCTGCCCTGTGTGTCAGAGGTTGGCCCCGATGCCACATTTCCGTAGCCCGCTGGTCCCTCTACCCATCATTGAGGTCCCGTTTGAGAGGATCGCCATGGATTTGGTAGGTCCTATAATCAAGTCCGCTAGGGGGCACCAGTACATATTAGTTATAATGGACTATGCCACCCGTTATCCAGAAGCGATCCCTCTCCGAAATACCTCGGCCAAAACCATAGCCAAAGAGCTATCTCTTGTTTTTAGCCGGGTGGGTATTTGTAAAGAACTGCTTACGGACCAAGGTACACCCTTTATGTCCCGGGTTATGAAAGAGCTGTGTAAATTGTTCAAAGTGACGCAATTGCGTACGTCTGTGTATCACCCCCAAACCGATGGGCTGGTTGAAAGATTCAACAAAACCCTAAAACAAATGTTGAAGAAAGTGGTGGATAGAGATGGAAAGGATTGGGACTGTTTACTTCCTTATTTGATGTTTGCTATTAGGGAGGTGCCCCAATCCTCTACGGCAGTGATTCTCAACCGGGGTTCCGCGGAACCCTAGGGTTCCGCAGGAAGTCCCCAGGGGTTCCGCGGGAAATCTACATAATGGCGGCGGATGTATACCACTGAATTTCATTTTAATGTTATCCTTCATGCGCGCTGCTGCTGTCACACGGCGCGCATGAATACCCGATGATTCTTCTATAGTTCCGGCTCCTATAAGGTCAGGGGGCGGAGCAGAGGAGAAGTGCAGAGCGCGGGAATGGGAGTCGAAGGAGGAGGTGTTACATGACAACGCTGACTGGGAGGATACACATGGCTCAATCGGAAGGTGAGCTCTTACAGTGGCTCTCTGTCTGCCTCCCTCCTGCACTGTGCTCCGATGGCTCTCTGTTTCCCCTGCACTCTGTATTACCACAGCTATAGCTGCAGCAATGCAGAGTGCAGGAGGGACAGAGAGCCATCGGAGCACATGGCTGGAGGTTAGTGATGGGGGGGGACGACAGAGCTGGCAGGGGCATGTGGCTGACTCCAGTGTTTCTGAGCAGGGGCTGAGTTTGAGATGGGGGTGGGGTGGTGAGGTAGACGGAGCTGGCAGGGGCACATGGCTGCATTGGGACACGGGAGCTGCAGGAGGCACAGAGCCAGCAGGGACAGAGCATGTGGCTGGATCGGGAGGTGAGAGCTGCCAGAGTGTGTATGTGTGTGTGTGTGTCAGAGAGCACATGACTGGATCGGGAGGTGAGAGCTGCCAGAGCAGTGTCTGTCTGTCTGTCTGAGCGAGCACATGGCTGGATTGGGAGGGGAATGCCTTACTAAAGCCAGGGTGCAGGATCTATCTCTGCTTGAGACCTCCTTTATCCCCAGCCCTCTGCCACACTGCTGAAATCAAAAGGTAGGGCTTTGTGAAAAGGGATCTGTGTGATTGGAGGGCTCTGAGAGAGGGGGGGTATGTATGACTGGGGGGTTTAGGATTGGGCTCTATGTGATGGGGGGCCTCTGATGCAATGGAGAGGCTTCAATGTAATGGGGGGACTTGTGTAAAAGGGGCCTCCTAAGTATAGGGGTGACTTTGATGTGATTGAAAGTTCTTGTGTATAGGGGGACTTTGATGTAATGGGGGACCTCTGCTGTGATGGGGAGACTCATGTATAGGGGGGACTTTGATGTAATGGGGGGCCTCTGATGTGAATGAGGGACTGTAATGTGATGTGGAAATCTGACACTAAGGGGCCTCTGATGTAATGGGGAGACCTCTGACATGGGGGACCTCTGCTGTGATGAGGAGACTCATGTAAAGGGGGCCTCTTATGTATAGGGGTGACTCTGACGTGCCCCTGCTCTTTGATCCCCCTTTCTGCATTCAGCACTGACAGGATGTCATCTCCTGATCCAGCCACGTGCTCCCGCTCTCTTCGCTCCTCTGTGGGATCAAGGAGATATAAGGCATATTACAGCAGCTTTCCTGCGCTGCTCTGCATGTGGATGAAAGCAACTCCTTGTACTGTGCCCTGGTGACCCCCACGTTGTAAAAGCAAGCCCAAGTTTCACATTAAGGTGGTAAGTGTTTTTACAATATCTATTCTATTATTTGATACTGTTTCTTTATTGCGGTTATATCTACAGCTCGCTGATCAGATCCAATGATCTGTGAGCTTTAGATCTGAATTTTTTTTTCAGGGGTTCCCCGAGATCTCAAACTTTTGCCAAAGGTTCCCCGAAGGCAAAAAGGTTGAGAAACACTGCTCTACGGGATTCTCCCCCTTTGAGTTACTGTATGGGAGACACCCAAGAGGGCTGTTGGATATTGCCAAGGAAACTTGGGAAAGTGAGAGTTCTCCCCACAGGAGTGTGATTGAGCATGTCGCCCTGATGCAAGATCGAATTGCACAGGTAATGCCCATCGTGAAGGAACATTTGGCCCAAGCGCAGTTGGCACAGCAGAGAGTGTACAACCGTGGAGCCAAGACCCGTACCTTTTCCCCGGGGGATAGGATATTGGTACTTGTCCCTACGGTTGAAAGTAAATTCCTTGCCAAATGGCAAGGCCCCTACGAGATAATGGAAAAAGTGAGCGAAGTGAATTACAAGGTCAGACAACCAGGAAGGCGAAAGCCCGAACAGATCTATCATGTTAATCTGTTGAAAGCCTGGAGGGATAGAGAGTCCCTAGTCGCAGACACTTGGTCACCAGCTCAAACTGGTTGCGTGATTCCTGAGGTTGGAATAGCAGCCACCTTGTCACAACCCCAACAACAGGAGGTTAAGGAGTTTGTGCTTCGCAACAAGGAGGTATTCTCTGAGCTGCCGGGACAAACATCTGGGGTAGAGCATGACATCATTACCCCGCCCGGTGAAAGGGTGAAGTTAAAACCCTATCGGATCCCAGAGGCTCGACGGGAGGCAATACGGGAGGAAGTACAGAAAATGCTGAACTTAGGGGTGATAGAGGAGTCCCAAAGTGATTGGTCTAGTCCCATCGTGTTGGTGCCTAAACCGGATGGGAGCTGGCGATTTTGTAACGATTTTCGTCAGTTGAACAAAGTTACAAAATTTGACACCTACCCCATGCCACGTATAGATGAGTTGATCGACCGGCTGGGAACAGCCCGATACATGACGACTCTTGACCTCACAAAAGGGTATTGGCAAATCCCCCTGGCCAAGTCGGCCAAAGAGAAAACCGCATTTGTAACCCCAGACGGGGCGTTCCAATATAAAAGAATGCCGTTCGGGTTACAGAATGCGCCGGCCACATTCCAGCGGAAAATGGACCAGATGCTGAGGCCCCATCGGAAGTATGCTGCGGCTTACCTGGATGACGTAATTGTCCATAGCACAGATTGGGCCTCACATCTGCCAAAAGTGCAAGCAGTCCTGGACTCTGTTCGGGAAGCGGGGTTTACGGCTAACCCCAAGAAGTGTACCATTGGGCAGGAGGAGGCCAAATATCTTGGGTACACCATTGGGAGGGGAGTAATAAAACCCCAACTCAACAAAGTCGAGGCCATCCAGAGTTGGCCACGTCCCAACAGCAAGAAGCAGGTACGAGCCTTTCTGGGAATCGCTGGGTATTATCGGCGATTCATTCCCCACTTTGCTTCTAAGGCTGTGCCCCTAACCAACCTGACGAAGGGGAAAGGGTCGGTCATGATTAAATGGACCCCCGAGGCTGAGGCAGCATTCCAATTCTTGAAACAAGCCTTATGTAGCCAGCCAGTGTTGTACTCACCCGACTTCTCTAAAGACTTTGTCGTACAAAGTGATGCGTCAGATGTGGGGTTAGGAGCAGTATTGTCCCAGGTCTGGAACGGGGAAGAGCACCCAGTCATTTACCTCAGCAGGAAGTTGAAGTCCCATGAGGTAAATTACGCCACCGTTGAAAAGGAGTGTTTAGCGGTGAAGTGGGCTCTAGATTCCCTTCGGTACTACCTGCTAGGTAGGCACTTTGACATGGTTACGGATCACGCTCCGTTAAAGTGGATGGCTCAAAACAAGGAAACAAATAGAAGAGTGAATAGGTGGTTCCTGGCCCTCCAGGAATTCAACTTCACAGTAAAGCATCGCCCTGGCGTTCAAATGGGGAATGTGGATGCTTTGTCTCGAGTACATGAATGCCTGATTGCTGGTGTTCCAACCCCGAGGTTAAAACAAGAGGGGGGGGTATGTGACAGCAGGAAGGTAAAGTCACCTGGTTGCATCCAGGGGGGTAGATATATTTCGCCCAGATTCAGGCTTTACGCCGACTTATACAACTAGGTGGAGAGTTGTATAAGGCTAGTGGGCTCATGGATGACTCATACCTCTAGGGAGAGGGCTGGGCGTCGTGCAGACAGGGAGTTGATGAGACCAGCTGAAGCTTGTCAGCTCATTTAGGCCTCTATAAGAACTCCCAGCTTCATTAGATGTTAGCTCATGCCTGGAACCAGACCTGTGTGGACTGTCTAGGGAGAGTGAACCCCTGTGCGGTGAGACAAAGCCTGTGTGGCTATTTGCTTGGACATTTAAAACCAGGGACTTAGGGACTAGGACAGCACTAGGCTGATCCCAGTTGTTAGGAAACCTGTATGTTTAGTCAGAGGTCAACTTGACCAGGATTTATTTTGGTTATGTTTCTTTTGCTTTGCTGTGTTTTGTCACTGTAAATAGAAAATAAACCGCACCTTTTTTTGATTTTGAAAACCACAACCTCCGTTTGCTGGGCCTGTTTTGTGTGGGGAGCCCATCCCGGGGGTCACACACACCCGCTGCCGAGCTAACCCCCTCACAATATATATATATATATATATATATATATATATATATATATTACATCCCACCTTTGTGCAGCTACATCTCACTGCAGGCCATTAGTATGTCTCGAAGGCAAACAAAGAGAGGCAGACAGTCACGAGGCAATAAAGGAGGGCAAGCAGGCTCTGTGTCTAGAGGCAACAGTGCTGGTCGTGGAAACGGTGCATCCTCATCAGCACATGGCCGTGGGACACGCTTGTCCTTCTTTTCGGCAGCTGGCCATGTTGAGCCGCAACATGCCCATGATTTGGTAGAGTGGATGACCAAGCCGTCCTCATCCTCCTCATCCTCTCTCACCCAGGCTCAGGGTACTTTGTCTGGCAAAGCAGCTGCCAAAGCGGCCTCTTCCTTTGGCTCAATGGCATCAGTCACTCCTTCCCTAGCCCCACCATGTCCTCCTGAGGAGTCCCCCGAACTGTTTGACCACAGTGTTGGGTACATGCTCCAGGAGGATGCCCAGCGTTTTGAAGGGTCCGATGATGGAACCCAGCTAGAAGGCAGTAACGTGAGCCCAGAGAGAGGGGGTAGAAACGTGAGCCCAGAGAGGGGGTGCCCAACAAGGACAGCAATCTGGCAGTCGTGTTCCCCCAGCTGCAGCATACTGCCAGATTTGCTCCAGTGATGAGGAGGGAGGGGGTGATGAGGTCACTGACTCCACATGGGTGCCTGATAGGAGAGAGGAGGAGGAGGAGGCACATCTCCAATGAGGCAGGATGCCCTCCAGGGGCCAGCTTAAGGGCAGCACACCGACCGCATCACACCACAGAGCTCCGCATTTGTGCAGGGCGCTGCTATCTCTTCGCATTATTCCAAAAGTTATTTGGTGTGGGCCTTTTTTCAGACGTGTGCAGCGGATCGCACCATTGCCATTTCCAACATATGTCTAAAGCGTATTTCGCGTGGCCAAAACATCAGCCGCTTGGGCACCACGTGCTTGACCAGACATATGTCGACCTGCCATGCAGTCCGTTGGCAAGCGTACCTAAAAGACCCACACCAAAGAACAAAGCAGACCTCTCCTTGCTCCTCATCAGCTGGGATCTCCAACCCCACTATACCTTCAGTCCTCTCTGAAACCTGCACTGAGAGGAATGAAGGTGTAGAATTCAGTGTGTCACAGCCAAGTACTTGCGGACAATCTGCTATCGGTACACCGACGTCCAATTGTACCAGGCAAATTTCCCTGCCCCAGCTGCTGCACCGCCGAAAGAAGTTCGCTCCCAGCCATCCACATGCCCAGCGTTTGAATGCTATCTTGGCTAAATTGCTAGCACTTCAACTGCTGCCTTTTCAGTTGGTAGACTCTGCCCCCTTCAATGAGTTTGTTGAATGTGCGGTTCCTCAGTGGCAAGGAAGGCGATTCCGGCTCTCTACCGGCATGTGGAAGGCAAAGTCTTGGCCTCGCTAGACAGGGCGGTCAGCGGTAAGGTGCATATTACCGCTGACTCATGGTCCAGCAGGCGTGGACAGGGACGTTACCTATCTTTCACTGTGCATTGGGTGACTATGCTGGCACCTGGGAAGGATGCAGGACAAGGTGCAGTAGTCTTGGAGGTTGTTCCACCACCACGCCTCCAAAATGTTACTACTGGTGATTCTTACACACCTCTCTCCTCCACCCCTCATCTTCTTCTTCCTCCATGGCCTCTACCTGTGCTTTGTCCTCGGAACCAGTGGTGCTCCGTAGGCGTTCAAGGTGCTACGCAAGTACGCAGGCAAAAAGATGCCATGCGGTGCTTGAGCTGGTGTGCTTGGGGGACAGGAGCCACACTGGGGCAGAGATTCTGTCAGCTCTGCAGGGGCAGGCTCAGAGGTGGTTGACGCCACACCAGCTTAAGCCAGGAAAGGTGGTTTCCGACTATGGCACCAACCTCCTCTCCGCCCTCCGACAGGGACAACTAACCCATGTGCCCTATTTGGCTCACGTCCTTAACTTGGTGGTGCAGCGGTTCTTGGGCAGGTACCCGGGCTTACAGGAGGTCCTGAAGCAGGCCAGGAAACTCTGTGGGCATTTCCGCCGGTCATATAATGCCAGTGCTCAGCTGGCTGACCTGAAAAAGGATTACAACCTGTCCAAGAACCGCCTAATCTGTTACATGCCCACCAGGTGGAACTCTACGTTGGCCATGCTGCAGCGGCTGAACACGCAGCAGAGGGCCATTAATGAGTATCTGTTGCAATATGGCACCAGGACAGGGTCAGGGGAGCTTGGATTTTTTTCCCTATGCCAGTGGGCCATGATCAGGGATGCATGCACTGTCCTGGCACCATTTGAGGATGCCACGAGGATGGTGAGCAGTGACAGTGCATGCATCAGTGACCCTGTCCCTCTTGTCCACCTGTTGGAGCACACGCTGCGTGGAATAATGGACAGAGCACTTGAGGCAGAACAGAGGCAGGAAGAGGAGGACTTCCTTACCTCTCAAGGCCCCCTTTATCCAGACAGTGTTGCTGCTGGCCCGGCTATCACACCAGAAGAGGATGAGGAGGAGGAGGAGGAGGTGGATTATTGTGTCAGCATGGAGGTGGAGCCTAGCACTCAGCATTAGCAGCAGTCTTCAAGGGATCAATTACAGTCCCAAGACACCCATGGACTTGTACGTGGCTGGGAGGAGGTGGCTGCGGATCATGTAGTCCTCAGTGACCTAGAAGACTCTGCACTGAATGCCTCAGCAAACCTACGCTGCATAGCCTCCCTGATCCTGCAAAGCCTGCGCAAGGATCCTCGTATTCGTGCGATCAAGGAGAGGGATCATTACTGGCTGGCAATCCTCCTTGATCCACGTTACAAGGGTAAGGTTGCGGACCTTATCTTGCCATCGTAGAGGATGAAGCATCTTCGGGAGGCCTTGTAGAAAGGTCTGTGCAACGCGTTCCCAGAGACTGGGAGGTTACAAATTCCTGGTCCTGGACCACGTGTTGCTGAGGCTCTGGTCAGTCAAAGAAGGAGTGGTGGAGAAGGTGGCCGTCTGACGGATGCATTCAGACAATTTTTTAGTACGCAGCCCCAAGGTATGATCGCTTCCAGCAACCATCGCCAGCGTCTGGTTTACATGGTGCAGGAATACCTAGGAGCAAGATCAGACTTGGACACCTTTCCCACCGAAAATCCTCTGGGTTACTGGGTCTTGAGGATGGCTCACTGGCCAGAACTTGCACAGTATGCAATTGAGATACTGGCCTGTCCTGCATCCAGCGTTCTTTCCGAACGCACATTCAGTGCTGCTGGAGGCTTTGTAACCGATCACAGGGTGCGCCTGTCCACCGACTCGCTTGATCAACTGACCTTCATAAAAATGAATCAATCTTGGATCACCACCAGCTACCAAGCAACTGATGCTGATGTAACCGAAAAAAAATTGGCGAAATGCTGATGCTGAGTGACTATCCTGTTATGCTGAGTGACTATCCTCTTCCTCCTCAATAATCATGCATATAGCTTGAAAGAACATTTTTGGTTCTGGGCACCACCACCAGTGGCTAAGGCCCAATTTTTCAGGCCCTGTTTAACAGGGGCGTGTATTTAAAATTTTTGATGCAATGCTTTGCAGCAGGGCTCATTGCTGTGCTCCAACTACAGTATCTGTGAGGGTTTGCAGTGTTGTGGCACCAGCACCAGTGCCTAAGGCCCAATTTTTCTGCCCCTGTTTAACAGGGGCGTGCAATTACAATTTTTGATGCAATACTTTGCAACAGGGCTCATTGCTGCGCTCCAAGTACAGTATCTGTGAGGGGTTGCAGTGTTGTGACACTAGTGCCTAAGGCACAATTTGTATGCCCCTGTTCAACAGGGGCATGTAATTACAATTCTTGATCTAATAATTCACAGCAGGGCCCATTCATGCGCCCACCAAGAGTAACTGTGAAGGCTTACAGTGTTGTGGCAACACCACCACCACCAAAAGCCCAATTTTTCTGCCCCTGGTCAACAGGGGCATGTAATTACAATACTTGATCTAATAATTCACAGCAGGGCCCATTCCTGCGCACACCAAGAGTAACTGTGAGGGCTTACAGTGTTGTGGCAACACCAACACCTAAGGGCCAAATTTCTGCAGAGTATATATGGCAGGCCCCTACTTTCAAACATCCAACTTACAAACAACTCCTACTTGCAAACGGAAGGAGACAACAGGAAGTGAGAGGAAATCTACCCCTAGGAAGGGAAATTCTCTCCTGTAATGCCGCGTACACACGATCGATTTTTTCGACGGTGAAAACACCGTCGAGAAAATCGACGTTAAAAACGAGGAACAGCTTGTTCCCCTCACACACGGCCGTTTTAAATGTCATTTTTTTTTTGGTCGAAAAAAACGACCGTGTGTGGGCTCCGCGGCAGTGTTTCCCTATGGGAAACACTGCCGCGGAAAACATGTCGAAAAAAACGACGAGAAAAATTAGAACATGTTCTAATTTTTCTCGTCGTTTTTAATGCCGTTTTTCTCGTCGAAAAAAACGACAGAAAGCCCACAGACTATCGTTTTTCTCGTCGAATGGGAAAAATGTCGTTTTTTTCGACGGGAAAAACGGCCGTGTGTACGCGGCATAAGAGTTAATATGGGAAAAAGGTGTCTAGTCTCTACTGATGCTTTATCACCAATCCTTGTTTCAATAAAAACCCCAAATTTTCAAAAAACATTTGTCATTGGGACGGAAAGTGAGGTGAAATGTTCTGAACAGGTGCACAGACAGCAAAACAAATGTTACAGGGGTGATAACCCTTCCCTATGTTTTCCAAAAAGCTTAAAAATGTATTTTTTTGGCTGGAGCTACATTTAAAAAATGTAGGAAATGTAGGAAAGGAAACTATACAGAGTGCGGCAGTCCAGGGTTTCTTTTTCTCCCATTTAAAAAATGTACCTGTTCCAAATTATAAACAGATTCTACTTAACCACTTAACAACCACCTGCCGACAAATAACGTCGACAAGGTGGTTGCTTAACTCTGGGAGGACGTTATATAACGTCCTCCCAGAATCGCGCTCCCGCGCGCCCCCTGGGGCGCGCACACAGGAAACTCCGTGACCGCTGATAGCGGCCGTTTACCACGTGATCGCTCCGTCAAATGACGGAGCAATCACTTGTAAACAGACCGGCGTCATTTGATGACGCCGGTTCCTCCCTCCCCTCTCTGTACCGATCGGTACAGTGTGAGAGGAGAGGGGAGGGAGCAGATCAAGGCAGCAGCGCTGTGGGCTGGATCTGTGACAATTGCAGTCACAGATCTAGCCATCCATCCATCCCTGCTCAGCCATCCCTGTGCTATACCCTGCCAATACTCTGCAAAATACCCTGCCAATACTCTGCAAAATACCCTGCCAATACTCTGCAAAATACCCTGCCAATACCCTGGTGCAATACTCTGCAATACCCTGGTGCAATACTCTGCAATACCCTGGTGCAATACTCTGCAATACCCTGCACAATACTCTGCAATACCCTGCAAAATACTCTGCAATACCCTGCGCAATACTCTGCAATACCCTGAAAAATACTCTGCAATACCCTGCAAAATACTCTGCAATACCTTGCGCAATACTCTGCAATACCCTGCGCAATACTCTGCAATACCCTGCGCAATACTCTGCAATACCCTGCGCAATACCCTGCAAAATACTCTGCAATACCCTGCGCAATACCCTGCAAAATACTCTGCAATACCCTGGTGCAATACTCTGCAATACTCTGGTGCAATACTCTGCAATACCCTGCGCAATACTCTGCAATACCCTGCGCAATACTCTGCAAAATACTCTGCAATACCCTGCACAATACTCTGCAATACCCTGCACAATACTCTGCAATACCCTGCACAATACTCTCCAATACCCTCCACAATACTCTGCAATACCCTCCACAATACTCTGCAATACCCTCCACAATACTCTGCAATACCCTGCACAATACTCTGCAATACTCTGCAATACCCTGTGCAATACCCCGTGCAATACCCTGCCATACACCGCAATACCCTGCCATAGTCCGCAATACTCCGCAATGCCCGGCAATACTCCGCAATGCCCGGCAATACTCCGCAATGCCCAGCAATACTCCGCAATGCCCGGCAATACTCTGCAATAACCACTTCCCGCCCTCCGGCCGTCATATGACGTCCTTGACTTTGTGCAGGGATATCTGAATGATGGGAGCAGCTACAGGCATCATTCAGATATTAGCTTTTTCAGCCGGCGATTCCCTACACCATAAGAACAATCATAGCGGCTGTTCCGCCGCTTGATCATTCTTACGGGAGGCGAGAGGGGATGTCCCCCTACCCCCCGCCGCCCTCCGGTGCTTCTACCGACTCACCGCTACGATCAAAGCCAGGATTGTTGTTTTTTTTTTTTGTATTTTTTTCAGGCTTCCCAGCCTAGAGGTGAGATGTGGGGTCTTATTGACACCCCCCCCCCATATCTCACTGTAAAGAGGACCTGTCATGCCATATTCCTATTACAAGGGATGTTTACGTTCCTTGTAATAGGTATAAAAGTGATCAAAAAAATGTTTGGGGCGGAAAAACATGTCAAACTAAAATAAATAAAGTAAAATGAAGAATACATTTTTTTTTTTTTTTTTTTTTAAAGCGCCCCTGTCCCCATGAGCTCGCATACAGAAGCGAACGCATACGTAAGTCCCGCCCACATATGAAAACGGTTTTCAAACCACACATGTGAGGTATCTCTGCGAACGTTAGAGCGAGAGCAATCATTTTGGCCCTAGACCTCCTCTGTAACTCAAAACATGTAACCAGTAAAAATATTTAAAGCGTCACCTATGGGGATTTTTTAAGTAGCGAAGTTTGGCGCCATTCCACGAGTGTGTGCAATTTTTAAGGGCGACATGTTAGGTATCTATTTACTCGGCGTAACTTCATCTTTCACATTATGCAAAAACATTGGGCTAACTTTTTTTTTAAGCACAAAACATTTTTTTTCCGTAAAAAACACGTTAAAAAAATTGCTGCGCAAATATCGTGCGAGATAAAAAGTTGCAACAACCACCATTATATTCTCTAAGGTCTTTGCTAAAAAAACATATATAATGTTTTGGGGTTCTATGTAATTTTCTAGCAAACAAATGATGATTTTTACATGTAGGAGAGAAATGTCAGAATTGGCCTGGGTGCTCCAGAACGCCTGAAGGTGCTCCCTGCATGTTGGGCCTCTGTATGTGGCCACGCTGTGTAAAAGTCTCACACATGTGGTATCGCCATACTCGGGAGTAATAGCAGAATGTGTTTTGGGGTGTAATTTGTGGAATGCATATGCTGTGTGTGAGAAATAACCTGCTAATATGACAATTTTGTGAAAAAAAAAAAAGAGAAAAAAAAAATCTTGATTTTGCAAAGAATTGTGGGAAAAAATGACAACTTCAAAAAACTCACAATGCCTCTTTCTGAATACCTTGGAATGTCTTCTTTCCAAAAAGGGGTCATTTGGGGCGTATTTGTACTTTTCTGGCATGCTAGGGTCTCAAGAATTGAGATAGGCCGTCAGTACTTCAGGTGTGATCAATTTTAAGATATTGGCACCATAGCTTGTGGACTCTATAACTTTCACAAAGACCAAATAATATGCACCAATTTGTACTTATTTTTACCAAAGATATGTAGCAGTTATAAATTTTGGCCAAAATTTGTGAAGAAAAAATAGTAATTTGCAAAATTTTATAACAGAAACGAAAAAAAAATCATTTTTTTACAAAATTTTCAGTATTTTTTCTCTTATAGCGCAAAAACAAAACAAAACCCAACAGTGATTAAATACCACCAAAAGAAATCTCTATTTGTGTGAAAAAAAGGACAAAAAATTCATATGGGTACAGTGTTGTATGACTGAGTAATTGTCATTCAAAATGTGAGAGCACCGAAAGCTGAAAATTGGTCTGGTTATTAAGGGGGTTTAAGTGCCCAGTGGTCAAGTGGTTAAGAACAAACCTACAGTCCCTGTCTTGTTTTCACCGTCTGTATACTGCTGTTCAGAGTATATAGGGCCTTTTTTAAATTTGGGTGCGGGGTTCCCCTTAATATCCATACAAGACCCAAAGGGGCTGGTAGTGGGCTAAGGGTGGGGGGTGGGGGGGTACCCATGCCATTTTCTCAATGATTTTCTTAATGATTTTCATCCATATTGCCGGAACCAGACATTACATTAGGCTGCATTCACACCTGAACATAGCGTTTTCAGGCAGAAAGTCGCGCAATTTTACCACGATTTTGCGGCGTTTTTTTACCTCGTTTTTTACCACGTTTTTGCCGCGATTTTGTACAGGTCCAAGGGTCACCAATGTAAAAAGCAGAAAAACGCCCAAATCTGCCCGATTTGCGCGGGTCCTGAACTTGTTTGAGCTTCAGGCGTTCGGCTTCAGGCGTTTTGGAGTGGAGATGTGAACCATCTCCATAGAGAATAATGGATTCTTTCCCCTCTAGCGTTTTGTAGCTTCAGGCTTTAGGCTACAAAACGCTCAGGTGTGAATGCAGCCTTAAAGCCGCAAGCAGTTTTAAATGACTTTTTTCCTTTAGAAATGTCATTTTGTGCAGGGACAGTTCTAAACACGGGAAACACGTGCCACTTCACAGGCATAATTTAGACACCCCCCAGGTACGATATTTAAAGGAATATTTAACTTTTTTTTTTCACTTTATGCATCATTAAAATCACTGCTCCCGAAAAAACTTCAGTTTTTAAAACTTCTTTTTGCATTGATACATGTCCCCTGGTCCCCAAACCCTTTTTAGGACAATAACTTGCATATTATACGTTATATTTTGCACTTTTGATTTTGAGCATTCGCGTCCATTGTATTTAATAGGGTTCTAAAGTTTGCGCGAACTTTCGGTCCGTTCGCAGGTTCTGGTGCGAACCGAACCGGGGGGGTGTTCGGCTCATCCCTACTGATGAGGTTCTTGAATCCAGAGGACAAACAGCTTTCTGTCTCTGGATCTTGTGACAACCGGATAGGCCTCTCACACCGACCTAGCAGCAGGTATGAAGCACAGACAAAGTCTCTGCCACAGACTTAGTGATCAATAAGTGAAAACTCCTGGATAATCCTCTGCCACAGGATTGTTTAGCCAGCAGTCAGTTAGTTAGAAGTCAGCTGCACAGTACCAGAACCTTTAAGCCATCCGGCAGTACTGTGAGCATAGGCGTGCACAGCCTATTGCAAAGCTTAAACACACGTGTATATATATCCAGCAGTAAGGCAATGGACAGTGTCAGCAGAGCAGTGGATGATGTCAGTAGGGAAGAGATTGGTGCCAGTAGTTTATTTGTATGGTTTTTTTTATTTTTACCATTTTTTACTTATTTTTATTTTTATTTTTTTACAATTGTTTAGGAGCCCCATTGGGGGGGGGGGGGGGCTTTGGTGAAATATCAGTGGCCTAAACAGACCCTTGATAGCTAGTTTCTGAGACAGAGAAAGGGAGTGAGGACAGAGATTCCCCCATCCTTTTCTCTGCAGCCAGGCAGCAGGGGGAATCTGCACAGCACAGGGTGATTAGGTGTGCGCACACCTATGACTGTGAGGTAGGTTAACTTTGGTGCATCCCTCCAAACGAGTCACTAGGCCCTTCCTGAGAAACCAGCCTCAGCTCGGTTCTCCCCAGCAAGGTCCTCCCCTGGAATATTCTCCGTTTGAGTGGCTTCTTCCCGCAGGCAAGACAGCACAGGACCACCCTCAGTTAAGTAGGCCCCAGACAGACTTCTGGGCCTACTTGTACTAGCACAGCCTCGAGCCAGCAGGGCCCGAGGTAGAAGAGTCATGGCCCTAGGCCAGGAGGGCCATGGGGTCAGAGAGCCAGCAGGCCCCTGGGTAGAAGAGAGAACAAAAAACATGGCGTCTGTCCCTTAAATATCCTCTCCCAGAATGCACAGCAGTAAGAACACTCCCACTGGGCTGTTTCTGGGAAACAACAGTCAATGCACTTGGCTTGCTGTAATTCTCACACTGGACTGTAGTGACAGCGACACCTACTGGCGACAGTGGGAAATGTGCATAACACAGCCAAACTGAAACAGAAGCAAATCACTTTACATAATCACTCTGAGCTATTTACAGCTCAGATAACATTAAATTTACAGATAGCCCCTATTCAGTAGGAACAGGGCGCTACATACTCCCCCCGTTATAATAGACAATGTCCTCATTGTCTGAAAAAAATGACTCTCAATCCTGAAGCCTCGTACACACGGCCGATTTTCTCGTCGTTAAAAACACGTCGTTTTTTTCGACGAGATTCTTGTTAACC
Organism: Rana muscosa; assembly: GCA_029206835.1. Taxonomy (NCBI): domain Eukaryota; kingdom Metazoa; phylum Chordata; class Amphibia; order Anura; family Ranidae; genus Rana; species Rana muscosa. Next base: position 573,613,141 of record CM055116.1, read on the forward strand.
TTGACGATTTTCTCGTCAAGCTTTCCATGCGTACACACTTACATTTCCCAATTTCCTCGTTGTTCTCCGCGGTCACATCCAGCACGTACGACGGCACTATAAAGGGGAAGATCGATTTCCCTGGCGCCACCCCTTGGGCTGCTTTTGCTGATCTCGTGTTACCGCGTGTGAAGTAAAAGTTTGGGAAGAGACGATTTGCGCTTTTCAGTCTTCGTGCTTTTCAGTTCGTTTTCTGAGGTTCAGTTTGTGCTTGTGGGTTCGTATCTTGTCTTTCAGGGCATCTAGGCAGGTTGTATCTGTTTTACAGTGCATTCTTGCCCGTTCGTTTCTGTTTTTCAGTTCGTTATTCATAGGCCTTGCTGTTCTAAAGTGCGTTCTGTTCTGTACGTTCTGATCAGACGACCGTTTCCTAGCCATGTCGCCTGGACGTTCTCATCGTCGAGTTCGTGCTGTGCGTGCGCTTGGTGTTGGTCTGCTTGTTTTGGACCAAGACCAGTCCATGAACGGTGTGAGGAGGAGTTCATGGACCAAGAATTGGTTGCTCCAGCGGGACCAATTCTGCCATATGCCTCTGCTGCGGGAGATCGTTGAGAATAATCCTGAGGACTACAGGAATTTTCTGCGGCTGTCTGACCCCGTTTTTCAGGAACTGTTGGCTTTGGTGTCCCCCTCTATTACCAGGAAGGACACCGTTATGCGGGAAGCCATCAGTGCTGAGCAGAGGCTCATCGCCACTTTACGTTACCTGGCGACAGGGAGAAGTCTTCAGGACTTGAAGTTCACGACAGGCATCTCCCCCCAGGCTCTGGGCCTCATAATCCCAGACACCTGTTCTGCCATTATACAAGTCCTGCAGGAGGACTATATTAGGGTAAGTTTTCTCCATTAACATCACATTTTATGTATTTCATGTATGCTAATGTATTGTATTTCTTTCATCCTTCCCTAATTACCATGATTGTAATATGCTGAGAATGTCCCCTTTGTCCTCATGCATGCTGGAAGCTTTTAAATGCCCCTTTTTTCTCCTCCATGCATACAGTATTTCCCTTCACTAAGCTTTCCAGTAGGGGCGTCTGTTGCTCCAAATGTTTGGGGGTCCACCCCCAATTTTAGGAACTAAACCTCCTCCTTTTTAGCGACTGTGCCTATTAAACGCCACCAGTTGTCCCCTCCAATGCAGCCATTTTGTCCCCTCCAATGCAGCCAGTTTGCCCCCTCCAATGCAGCCATTTTGCCCCCTCCAATGCAGCCAGTTTGCCCCCTCCAATGCAGCCAGTTTGCCCCCTCCAATGCAGCCAGTTTGCCCCCTCCAATGCAGCCAGTTTGCCCCCTCCAATGCAGCCAGTTTGCCCCCTCCAATGCAGCCAGTTTGCCCCCTCCAATGCAGCCATTTTGTCCCCTCCAATGCAGCCATTTTGTCCCCTCCAATGCAGCCATTTTGTCCCCTCCAATGCAGCCATTTTGTCCCCTCCAATGCAGCCAGTTTGCCCCCTCCAATGCAGCCATTTTGTCCCCTCCAATGCAGCCATTTTGTCCCCTCCAATGCAGCCAGTTTGCCCCCTCCAATGCAGCCAGTTTGCCCCCTCCAATGCAGCCAGTTTGTCCCCTCCAATGCAGCCATTTTGTCCCCTCCAATGCAGCCATTTTCCCCCCAGCCCTGCACTTACCTTCTTCTGGTCAGCGCCATCCTTCTTCTGTCCTTGATGTCTTTTCCTGCCCTCGATGTTGCATCAGCCAATCATGTAACCGTAAAACAGACTTGGTGAACATGATTGGCAGAGCAGCCTGTCAGTGTTTACCCAAGGAATGTCCCCCCCTGCATCCCCTATTTTACTTTTATCAAGCCAATTACATCCCTCAGGCTGGATTTTGCAAGCCTATTTGCCCCCCTGTTTCTGATATGCAATTTTCACCCCATAAATGCCGCAGTTCTTCATATGTCGGTCGCTTAACAGGGGGCCACCCACCTGAATATTGTGCGGCATTGACAATACATAGGTTACTGCAACGCATGAACCTATGTATTGTTCTGAGTGACGGGCGCAGGATAGAGGGGGCAGTGCTCCAGCGCCCACTCTGGACGCACCACCACTGCAATGCTATCCTGTGGCCAAACACATCTACCCCCCCCCTCAAAATATTTTAAGAATGGACCATCAGAGGGGGTGATGAATATGAAACATGAGCCTTCCATTATACTTCTTAAAAACACCTTAAACTGAGATTTTTATTGATGTTGGCCTCTAATGTATTTTCTTATAATCTGCTTGTAATGTTCTATTTTTGAATTCAAATTTTTTTTCATCTTGTTTGATTCCCCAGCTTCCTTCCATGCCACAGGAATGGCAGACTGTGGCATCGGAGTTTGCCACGCGGTGGGACTTCCCCAACTGCGGTGGTGCCATAGACGGGAAGCACGTCCGCATTGTGCCGCCACCCCGTTCTGGGTCCTACTACTTCAACTACAAGGGGTTTCATAGCATTGTGCTGATGGCGGTGGTGTCAGCACGGTATGAATTCCTCTATGTTGATGTAGGGAAGAATGGCCGGATGTCCGATGGGGGATCCTTCATCCAGACGGAGTTTGCCCTCTGTCTCCAGAGTGACGACCTTGCATTGCCACTGGATGCAGGGAATGTTGAAGGACTCCCCTTTGTTTTTTGGCTGATGAAGCCTTCGGACTTGGACCGCACCTCATGAGGTCATTTCCACAGAGGACCCTGAGCCCAGAGAAGAGGGTCTTCAACTACCGGCTGGCCAGGGCACGAAGAGTCGTTGAAAATGCCTTTGGGATAATGGCCAGCCGGTTCCGCCTTTTTGTGACTCCCATCCACTTGGCGGACTACAAAATAAACTATGTAGTTTTATGCTGCTGTGTGCTCCATAACTTTCTCAGCAGAAAATCAACTTCTTATATGGCCTCAGTATTGCCGGAGGCAGGACTTTCCTCTGGCAATCGGCTGCCGGGCCTCGAATCTGCCCGTCCTGGCTTGCCCCCCCAAAATGCCCGTGAGGTTCGTGAGTAGGGATGAGCTTCGAGTTCGAGTCGAACTCATGTTCGACTCGAACATTGCCTGTTCGCCGAACAGCGAACAAATTGGGGTGTTCGCGGCAAATTCGAAAAGTCTATGGGAGAAATCTAAAGTGCTAATTATGAAGCCTAATATGCAAGTTATTGTCCTAAAAAGTGTTTGGGGACCCGGGTCCTGCCCCAGGGAACATGTATCAATGCAAAAAAATGTTTTTAAAACGCCCATTTTTTCGGGAGCAGTGATTTTAATAATGCTTAAAGTGAAACAATAAAAGTGAAATATTCCTTTAAATTTCGTACCTGGGGGGTGTGTATGATATGCATGTAAAGTGGCGCATGTTTCCCGTGCTTAGAACTGTCCCTGCACAAAGTGTCATTTTTGAAGGAAAAAAAGTCATTTAAAACTCACTCGCGGCTATTAATGAATTGTCGGCTCCCGGCAATACATACAAAAGTCATTGATAAAAAAAAAAAAAAAGCGTGGGGGTTCCCCCAAATTCAATTACCAGGCCCTTCAGGTCTGGAATGGATATTAGGGGAAACCCGCCGCAAATTTAAAAAAAAATGGCGTGGGGTTCCCCCAAATATCCATACCAGGCCCTTGAGATCTGGCATGGATTTTAAGGGGAACTCCACCCCAAATGTAAAAAAAAAAATGGCGTGGAGTCCCCCCAAAAATCCATACCAGACCCTTATCCGAGCACGTAACCTGGCCGGCCGCAGGGGAAGAGGGGGGACGAGAGAGCGGCCCCCCCTCCCTCCTGAACCGTACCAGGCCACATGCCCTCAACATGGGGAGGATGTCCCCATGTTGATGGGGACAAGGGCCTCATCCCCACAACCCTTGCCCGGTGGTTGTGGGGGTCTGTGGGCGGGGGGCTTATCTGAATCTGGAAGACCCCTTTAACAAAGGGGGCCCCAAGATCCTGGCCCCCCCCTATGTGAATTGGTAAGGGGTACATTGTACCCCTACCATTTCACGAAGAAAGCGTAAAAAAAAAAAAAAAAAAAACACACAAACACCTTGAAAAAGTCCTTTATTAAAAAAAAAAAAAAAAAACATTCCAGCGATGAAATCCAGTGTCCTGCGGCGATCCCGATGTCCAGCGCTGTCCGTCATTGGTTTTGCCTGAGCGGACCTGATGGGGAACTTCCTCCTCAGTGTTTTAAATGTATAGACCCGCCCCTTCTAATGTTCCCCATCAGGTCCGCTCAGCGGACCAGATGCGGAACATGAGAAGGGGCGGGTCTATACATGTATTACCAAAGTGAGAGAAGTTCCCCATCAGGTCCGCCCCCTCGGTATGTCGGACCCGCCTACGTCATTGGCTTGAGCGGGGAACTTCCTTCACTGTGTAATTAAAATTTACACAGTGAAGGAAGTTTCCCGCTCAGGCCAATGACATAGGCGGGGTCCGACATACCGAGGGGGCGGACCTGATGAGGAACTTCCTTCACTGCGTAATACATTTATAGAGTGTATAGACCCCTTCACTGCTATAGACTCTATACATGTATTACCACAGTGAGAGAAGTTCCCCATCAGGTCCGCCCCCTCGGTATGTCGGACCCCGCCTACGTCATTGGCCTGAGCGGGGAACTTCCTTCACTGTGTAAATTTAAATTACACAGTGAAGGAAGTTCCCCACTCAAGCCAATGACGTAGACGGGTCCGACATACCGAGGGGGCGGACCCTGATGGGGAACTTCTCTTACTTTGGTAATACATGTATAGACCCGCCCCTTCTCATGTTCCGCATCTGGTCCGCTGCGAGGACCTGATGGGGAACTTTAGAAGGGGCGGGTCTATACATTTAAAACACTGAGGAGGAAGTTCCCCATCAGGTCTGCTCAGGCAAAACCAATGACGGACGGCGCTGGACATCGGGATCGCCGCGGGATACTGGATTTCATCGCTGGAATGTTTTTTTGTTTTTTTTTAATAAAGGACTTTTTCAATGTGTTTGTGTGTTTTTTTTTACATTTTTTTACGCTTTCTTCTTTCTTAAGGGGTCTTCCAGATTCCAATAAGCCCCCTGCCCGGAGACCCCCACAACCACCGGGCAAGGGTTGTGGGGATGAGGCCCTTGTCCCAATCAACATGGGGACATCCTCCCCATGTTGAGGGCATGTGGCCTGGTATGGTTCAGGAGGGAGGGGGGGCCGCTCTCTCGTCCCCCCCCTTCCCCTGCGGCCAGCCAGGTTACGTGCTCGGATAAGTGTCTGGTATGGATTTTTGGGGGGGACTCCACGCCATTTTTTTTAAATTTGGGGTGGAGTTCCCCTTAAAATCCATGCCAGATCTCAAGGGCCTGGTATGGATATTTGGGGGAACCCCACGCCATTTTTTTTTACATTTGCGGCGGGGTTCCCCTTAATATCCATTCCAGACCTGAAGGGCCTGGTAATTGAATTTGGGGGAACCCCCACGCTTTTTTTTTTTTTTTTTTTTTTATCAATGACTTTTGTATGTATTGCCGGGAGCCGACAATTCATTAATAGCCGCGAGTGAGTTTTAAATGACTTTTTTTCCTTCAAAAATGAAATTTTTTGCAGGGACAGTTCTAAGCACGGGAAACATGCGCCACTTTACATGCATATCATACACACCCCCTAGGTACGAAATTTAAAGGAATATTTCACTTTTATTTTTTCATTCTAAGCATTATTAAAATCACAGCTCCCGAAAAAACTGCCGTTTTTAAAACTTCTTTTTGCATTGATACATGTCCCCTGGGGCAGGACCCGGGTCCCCAAACACTTTTTAGGACAATAACTTGCATATAAGCCTTTATAATTAGCACTTTAGATTTCGAACGTTCGAGTCCATTGTATTTAATAGGGTTCTAAAGTTCACACAAACATTTTGTCTGTTCGCAGGTTCTGGTGCGAACCGAACAGGGGGGTGTTCGGCTCATCCCTGTTCGTGAGAAGTATCTGGAATATTTCACGGGTAGGGGGGCAATTCCTATGCCAGGCCATGTGTAAAGATGCATGGAGAACAAACTCAATAAAAATCTGATATAATCTTTTAACTTTTGTTTTTTCATGTCTCCTAGTTTGTCTTTGTGCATTTGTAGTGCCAAGTGTATTTTCCTTTAGTAAATACCAACCATTTCACTATGTAACCCCACAAAAAAATAAAAATAAGGTTAGAGCGTATTTGAAAAAGAAAACATTTTACTCTGTGCACATTCACACACATGGTAATATTTTTTGGTTTTGGATTTTGGCTGGCCACAAATCGGCAATTTTTTTATTATGAAAATAGAAAACCATCAGTTGCATTGCAAAAAGTACAACATTAGATACCTCTGAGCAATATGAGGCATTCACGTACACAAACTATGTCTCTATGTGCCCGTCCTAATATGGGGTCTTGCCACCCCTTGCCCAGCCAAAAATTGAATATGCACACATTTAGTAGTATTTTCCAATAGGGAATTTAAACTCCTGATCCCTATTGTCAACATGTGCTATCTGCCATCAGGGGTAATCAATGGACGTGTTTTGTGGGTGCAACCCCTTCTTCAGTTCACCTACTTTAGATACGAGGAAGGGGTTGCACCCACAAAAGCCGTACATGGATATCCCCTGATGGCAGATGGCACATGTTGACACACTGTGTGCATATTCAATTTTTGGCTGGTTTGATTGTCAAAAAGATAATATAAAAGGGGGAAGAACAATCATTAAACAAAAATTGGGGTTTTCATGCCTTATTCAATTCTCCCCAAAACATCGAGAATGTCTTTAAATGTTTGCTCCATCACATGAATTCTTTGTTTAATTCTGTCCAGTTCTGTGCTACATTCCATCACTTGCTGTATGATTCGGAGGGCACTGTCAGCAGAGAAACGTGTACTATCCTTCACCACAACATTTACATCCCCTAAAAACAAAATACAAAAGGTATTATAACTCTGCAGGCCTACATCTCTTACCTGAAGCTGTGGTGTCAGATACTGACCTGTTGTGGTGACCAGTTCCACCACGTCATCCACCTCTCCTTCCTGCACTTCTCCTTCCTCCACCTCTTCAACTTCCTCAACACCCTCAGGTTGTGGGTCTTTGGGAGTTTGGGGTTGTTTCGAAGCTGTGGGGTTCCTGTGCTCCCTGGAGTGTTCTCCTCCCAGTCTTCTCTCCCCTATGAGAAGCAAACCAAAGGTCTAGTTATCACACAGAAATTCTCTATGAAAAATGAAAACAGGCTAAATTGCTTGAAAGTGGGGTACAAGTGTGTGTTTGTGCGGAATTTAAACATGAATGCATTATATATGTCCAAGAATCGGTTTAGTATCCACCTTTGGCTGTCAATTTTCAGACATGGAGGCAGCACAAAAATTCACTGATGCACCTGTGTGGGACACCCCAAAAAGGCGGTTTTGTGGCCCACACTATAGTGCTCAAAAGTACAGATGTGGAAGCAGCTGCTGAGTGTCCTCTCCTTTACACTGATTAAAGTTTGCATTTCATTCTCTTTACAAACACATCATCTAGCCAACAATTTAAAGAAATCCGGCAGATGTCTAATTACATTTGAGGCTGAAAAATAACCCAAAAAAGAGGAGAGTGGCCGAACGATGTGTCTGTAATGAACGATTACTGTGCCAAACCAAGTTCAAACTATGACATTTTGGAAGGGAGTACAATAGGAAATAAAAAAAAATGGAGCAACATGGAAGTTGAGAAATAAATTAATAGCATAAAAGTGAAAAATGTACTTACTTTTTGCTAGCATTCTCTTAATGCTCCTTAACTGCTCCGACTCCCTCAGTTTGAGGTCTGACCACCTCTTTCTGAGCTGCTCATTTGAGCGTTTCACCCCAAAATTCTTCTTCAGACTCTTCACGACTTTCTTCATGATTTTGGCCTTCCTTCTATTTGGTTTGCTATACGGCCCATGCTTTGCGTCATAATCCGACTTTAGCATTAGGTCCACCATCTCCGCCATCTCCGCATAAGACATATTAGATGCCTTGAATCTCCTCCTTGATCGTGACGTTTCCTCAGTCTCCGGGCTTGTCTCCTCCTCGTTATTTGAGGAATTATCAGACACCTGCTGTGAATCCGCCATATCTGTCTGCGCGCCGAAAGAGAAGTGGCGGGGAAAAGATGTTAGTTAGAACGTCATGGGCGGGCGACGTGTGCGGAGCGACGTGTGCGTAGTTTCACGCATGCGTGGTGTATATATAGCAAACACACATGTGACTATACTACGTTTGGTGTGCGGAAATAGGAGTTCAAGTGACGGACGTGCGAACGAAGGTATGTGATTTTGTGACTTTGAACAATTGTTGGCCTATACTGTCTTGAGAATGTTGGAGGATATATATGGTGAATAAGATTTTAAGGAGGTTAGACTGTGTGCCTCACATTAGTTAAAAAAATAATTTTAACTTGCAGAGACAATATGAATGTCTTTATTAGCGACAAAGAATTCCTGGCGGAATTTATAGACCGGGTAAGGGAGCTGCCCGCTCTGTGGGAGACCAAAAACCCCATCCATAAAAAAAAGGGGTGAGAAAAGCAGCGCTGGAGACCCTGCTCCCATTTGTGTATACCAAGGTGCCCACAGCCACAGCAAAACAGGTGGACACTAAAATTGGGAGCTTGAGAGGCACATACAGGACTGAACGCTCTAAGGTCCTGGCTTCTCAGAGGTCAGGAGCAGCAGCAGATGATGTTTATGTCCCGAATTTGTGGTACTACAGTAGGATGTCCTTTCTGGATGACCACATTGAGGCAAGGCCATCACTCTCCACTCTTCCCCCCAGACTTCCCTGCAGCCAACCTGAGCCTTCTCTGGAGCAAGAGGAGGCAGCCATCCTGGATGAACCTGATTTGGCCATCTGGAGCCAGGTATAGTATTTATAGAAAATGTATTGTGATAAACCTAATGTTTGACAAATATGTCAAGATGACAAACATAAACTATTTAGAGTTCCACAAGTGAAATCAAGATCTCTAGACATTAGTCTGGCCTAAATTGGGTGCAAAATAGTCAATCTGATGTAGTTGTAAATTGGTAAAAAAAAAATCTGGATTTACATTCTAATTGCTTCAAACATGAGCTGAAAGTTGGATGAAAACAATAAACCAACATATTAAACTATGTCCCTTTTTCATACACAGGATGAAATCAGCCAGGAGGAGGCTCTGGAAACTGTCAGGCAGGAGGAGGCAGGGCCCACTGTGAGCCAGGAGGTGGCAGGGCCCAGTGGCGGGCAGGAGGTGGCCGGCCAAAGGAGAAGCACAACATCACAGGTGCCTACCATCCGACTTCCCAAAAGAAGCAGGAGGGACAGGACCACCAGTGAGGCAGCAATGGCCCTTATTCGAGAGGCCCATGCCACCCTCAAGGAGCCCACATCCCTTGAAGAGGCCATTGCCGGCCTAGTGGAGCCAAAGTTTAAGGTGATGAGCATGGAGCAACGCCTCCTATGCGAGCCCCTGCTCATCACCTTGCTGAACAAGGGGGTGATGGAGAAAATTACCCCCAATACCGCAATTTGTGAGGTGGCACAACTTTCACAACCTCAACCTCCTCCTCCACCTCCACCTTGTTCTTCTGCCCCACCCCCTTCTCCTCCACCTTGTTCTTCTGCCCCACCCCCTTCTCCTCCACCTCCTCCTCCACCTCCACCTTGTGCTTCTGCCCCACCCCCTTCTCCTGCACCTCCTCCTCCACCTTCTTCTTCTGCGCCACCCCCTTCTCCTCCACCTCCTCCTCCTCCTGACAGGAGTACCTGTCAGGAAAGGTTCCATCCGCTGGTGGCATTTATTATTTATCTTGCAGTACTGTGGTCCACCAGCAGGTGTCTCCTGGCAGTTTGTAACTGTCAGGAGAATCTTTCCCTGCTGGTGTTGTATTATCTTTTGGACGCAGTACTGGTTTCCACCAGCGGATGGATCCTGGCAGTGTGGAGCAGACTGCCCTCCCTCCGATCAGGTGTGACCTGAAGCTAATCAAGCATTCCTATAAATACCCGGCAGGTGTATACACACACTGCCCTGGTATCGTCCTTGTGCCCTGACCTGTAGCCTGTCTACTTGAACCTCGATTCCTGTAACCTGAACCTGTTGTGTCTGTCCTGATCCCTGCTCTGCAGCCTGGTTGCCCCCTGCTTGATCCTGTCTCCCTGTCCCGATCCATCCATCCGTCCTCTCCCTGTCCTGTGTTCCTTACCCCATCTGCTGATCTCCCTGTGTATGACCTTGGCCTGGCTAACGTTTATGCTTCTGGAATACCCCTTTGTCCATCTGCCTACCTGCTGTGTATGACCCTGGCCTGGCCCTGTTTATGATTCTGGTTTCCCCATTACTTGTACATACTTGTCTGTTACTGTTATTATTTGTGGGTTCTGTTTGGTATTGGTTATTGTGCACTGTGTGGTTTGGAGGTGGTTGTATCTATACTATTTCACTTATCTTTAATAAATCATTATATTTCACTTACACACGTTTGGGTTTCCTTTGTTGCAGTTCACATAGTTCTGATCTTACCTGATATGTGACAGTATACCAGGGCCATTCCTGATCAGAAGTGACTGCACAGGGGAACTGTTTGTTTGCAAACATGAACACGGATGAGGTTATTTATTTTTCTCTGCTGGCAACTGAAAGTGGTGATTATTGCCATCAGGCTTTGGAAGGATGGTCTAGGGATCAGTTGTTTGCGGCTATCTGATCGGCTCACCTCCTGGTCGATCAGGGGTATATACTGTTTGGGGAGGTGCAGCCTCTGATTAAAATCTGTACTGAGCTGGCCCTGCCCTGTATTCCTGAGGGCCATGATGATTTCACCCCTCCTTTCACCATAAATCAGGTTATATCCCTAGTATGGCTGTTTGAAGATGATCCTGCTGATTTTTGTGAGCACTACTCAGCCAGTTCCCCACAGGTGATTGCTGAGTGCATTAAGTCTGGTCAGTCCTTTGTTAAACAGGGAAATTTAAGACCACAGTTTGTACAACCAATACTCTCGGCATGGTCTGATATGTTACAATCAATCCCAGCCAACCCACAACAAACCACTTCTACCATCAGACACCTACCTGCTCAAAAGCCTTTTCTCCCGTCACCCATGGCAACCCCAGTCGCAGCTCGGTATACGCTGCTTCCCACCAGATACCAATATCCAATCTCTGCCCCCTGTACCTATCCTGCATTTAATCCACCTGTCTCTTCTCAACTACCTACAGCTTCCCCACAAGATTTTCCTCTGGCCACTGTTCCCTCTTCCTTGACATATCCCAGCCCTTCTCGTCAGTATGTCTCACCTCCTACCTACAGTCCTGCAGCCACCTACAGATCTTCAGCAGTTAAACCAAAGAAGAAATGGAAATTCTTTCCAACCCACACGATCCTGCCAGTAACCCAACCTGCCTTCACACCAAACAGTCTAATCCAGCCTGCAGTTCCAGAGCCCGCCTTCCAGCCTGCAGTTCCAGAGCCCGCCTTCCAGCCTGCAGTTCCAGAGCCTGCCTTCCAGCCTGCAGTTTCAGAGCCCGCCTTCCAGCCTGCAGTTTCAGAGCCAGCCTTCCAGCCTGCAGTTTCAGAGCCAGCCTTCCAGCCTGCAGTTTCAGAGCCAGCCTTCCAGCCTGCAGTTTCAGAGCCAGCCTTCAAGCCTGCAGTTTTAGAGCCAGCCTTCCAGACTGCAGTTTCAGAGCCAGCCTTCCAGCTTGTAGTTTCAGAGCCAGCCTTCCAGCTTGTAGTTTCAGAGCCAGCCTTCCAGCCTGCAGTTTCAGAGCCAGCCTTCCAGCTCGCAGTTTCAGAGCCAGCCTTCCAGCTCGCAGTTTCAGAGCCAGCCTTCCAGCTCGCAGTTTCAGAGCCAGCCTTCCAGCCTGCAGTCCTTGAGCCAGCCTTCCAGCCTGCAGTCCTTGAGCCAGCCTTCCAGCCTGCAGTCCTTGAGCCAGCCTTCCAGCTTGCAGTTCTCGAACCAGCCTTCCAGTCTGCAGTTCTCAAGCCAGCCTTCCAGCCTGCGGTCCTTGAGCCAGCCTTCCAGCCTGCGGTCCTTGAGCCAGCCTTCCAGCCTGCGGTCCTTGAGCCAGCCTTCCAGCCTGCGGTCCTTGAGCCAGCCTTCCAGCCTGCGGTTCTCGAGCTAGCCTGCCAGCCTGAAGACCCTGTACCAGCCTGCCAGCCTGAAGACCCTGTACCAGCCTGCCAGCCTGAAGACCCTGTACCAGCCTGCCAGCCTGAAGACCCTGTACCAGCCTGCCAGCCTGAAGACCCTGTGCCAGCCTGCCAACGTGGAGTTCCCGTGCCAGCCTTCCAAACTGAAGCCCTGATGACAGTGTCCCAGTCGGAAGATCCGGTGCCCGTTTCCCGGCCTGTGGTTGTGGTGCCCGTTTCCCGGCCTGTGGTTGTGGTGCCCGTTTCCCGGCCTGAGGTTGTGGTGCCCGCTGCGGTGCCCGTTCCCTGGCTTGAGGTTGTGGTGCCCGTTTCCCGGCTTAAGGTTGTGGTGCCCGTTTCCCGGCTTGAGGTTGTGGTGCCCGTTTCCCGGCCCGAGGTTGTGGAGCCCTTTTCCCGGCTCGAGGGTATGTCGTCTGCTGCCCAGCCTGAGATGATCCCGTCTGCTGCCCAGCCTGAGATGATCCCGACTGCTGCCCAGCCTGAGATGATCCCGACTGCTGCCCAGCCTGAGATGATCCCGTCTGCTGCCCAGCCTGAGATGATCCCGTCTGCTGCCCAGCCTGAGATGATCCCGTCTGCTGCCCAGCCTGAGATGATCCCGTCTGCTGCCCAGCCTGAGATGATCCCGTCTGCTGCCCAGCCTGAGATGATCCCGTCTGCTGCCCAGCCTGAGATGATCCCGTCTGCTGCCCAGCCTGAGATGATCCCGTCTGCTGCCCAGCCTGAGATGATCCCGTCTGCTGCCCAGCCTGAGATGATCCCGTCTGCTGCCCAGCCTGAGATGATCCCGTCTGCTGCCCAGCCTGAGATGATCCCGTCCGCTGCCCAGCCTGAGATGATCCCGTCCGCTGCCCAGCCTGAGATGATCCCGTCCGCTGCCCAGCCTGAGATGATCCCGTCCGCTGCCCAGCCTGAGATGATCCCGTCCGCTGCCCAGCCTGAGATGATCCCGTCCGCTGCCCAGCCTGAGATGATCCCGTCCGCTGCCCAGCCTGAGATGATCCCGTCCGCTGCCCAGCCTGAGATGATCCCGTCTGCTGCCCAGCTCGATGACCCGGAGCCTGCTGCCCAGCCCGAAGTGTTCCTGTCTGCTGCCCAGCTTGATGATCCGGAGCCTGCTGCCCAGCCCGAAGTGTCCCTGCCTGCTGCCCAGCTCGATAACCCGGAGCCTGCTGCCCAGCTCGATGACCCGGAGCCTGCTGCCCAGCCCGAAGTGTTCCTGTCTGCTGCCCAGCTCGATGACCCGGAGCCTGCTGCCCAGCTCGATGACCCGGAGCCTGCTGCCCAGCCCGAAGTGTTTCTGTCTGCTGCCCAGCTCGATGACCCGGAGCCTGCTGCCCAGCCCGAAGTGTTCCTGTCTGCTGCCCAGCTCGATGACCCGGAGCCTGCTGCCCAGCCCGAAGTGTTCCTGTCTGCTGCCCAGCTCGATGACCCGGAGCCTGCTGCCCAGCTCGATGACCCGGAGCCTGCTGCCCAGCCCGAGGTGTTCCTGCCTGCTGCCCAGCTTGATGTGATTGTCTGCCCGGATGTGACTTTGCCTACTACCCAGCTGATTGCCATGAACTTTCTCCGGCAACAGCTAGTTGGAGCGTCCGGAGGCCGCTCCTTTGAGGGGGGGTACTGTCAGGAAAGGTTCCATCCGCTGGTGGCATTTATTATTTATCTTGCAGTACTGTGGTCCATCAGCAGGTGTCTCCTGGCAGTTTGTAACTGTCAGGAGAATCTTTCCCTGCTGGTGTTGTATTATCTTTTGGACGCAGTACTGGTTTCCACCAGCGGATGGATCCTGGCAGTGTGGAGCAGACTGCCCTCCCTCCGATCAGGTGTGACCTGAAGCTAATCAAGCATTCCTATAAATACCCGGCAGGTGTATACACACACTGCCCTGGTATCGTCCTTGTGCCCTGACCTGTAGCCTGTCTACTTGAACCTCGATTCCTGTAACCTGAACCTGAACCTGTTGTGTCTGTCCTGATCCCTGCTCTGCAGCCTGGTTGCCCCCTGCTTGATCCTGTCTCCCTGTCCCGATCCATCCATCCGTCCTCTCCCTGTCCTGTGTTCCTTACCCCATCTGCTGATCTCCCTGTGTATGACCTTGGCCTGGCTAACGTTTATGCTTCTGGAATACCCCTTTGTCCATCTGCCTACCTGCTGTGTATGACCCTGGCCTGGCCCTGTTTATGATTCTGGTTTCCCCATTACTTGTACATACTTGTCTGTTACTGTTATTATTTGTGGGTTCTGTTTGGTATTGGTTATTGTGCACTGTGTGGTTTGGAGGTGGTTGTATCTATACTATTTCACTTATCTTTAATAAATCATTATATTTCACTTACACACGTTTGGGTTTCCTTTGTTGCAGTTCACATAGTTCTGATCTTACCTGATATGTGACAGTACCCCTCCAGTGGCCCAGCCTCCAGCCACACGAAGAAGGAAGGCTGCAGGGAAGGCTGCCAAGAAGACGAGGAAGTGATGGCCTTGCTTCATTGTGGTCGGACAGAAGGCAGCCTGTTGTAGTACCAAACACTTGGGACATATATATCACCTGCTGCTGTTCCTGACCTCTGGGAGGCCAGGATCAGATTGTGCTCAGAACTGTTGGCCTTCTCAAGCTCCCAATTTTAGTGTCCACACAGGGTTGATGTGTGCTCTGGGGTCCCTGGGATGCACAAATGGCAGCAGGTTCTCCAGCGCTGCCTTCTCTTTATTTTGTTTCAAACATGAATAAATGTTATTTTTGTTTAAGTTCATACTTGACTATGTTTATTTTTACAATTTTTTAATTTAGCTTTGGAGTAAGCAGATACATTTGACAGCCAAAAAAAGGGACAGATAACAACCCCCAAAAAAAGAATTAAAATATATTTTTGAAAATAGAGGGTGTAAAATTTACCAAAAATATATTAAAATATTCAATGGGAGATCACTATCAAAACATTGGCAAATTACTATTAACATCTGTTTGAAAAATATAAAAACAGTAAAATATTCAGAAGATCTTGCACAATATAATACACATATATCTTCTGAAGAGCAGCATGAAAAAGGTTAAAAAAAGATAGTCATAATTCTGTTTGAATATCAGCAGCAAAAGAAGTTCATTCGTTTTGATTAATGTAACATTCTAAAGAAGATTTCAATGCACAAAATGTAAACGATGCAATAATTTAGAGCGTGACGAATGTGCTATCTCCATTACGAAGGCTTGATTTAGCAGAAGATGCGCTCCCGTCTCATACTTGCTTCTGAGCATGCGCGCTTTTGGAAGAGTCGTAAAGGCATACACACAAACCATTTTCTCGTCACAAAACAGGCCGACAAACACGACGAGGAAATCTTGAATCCTTATGAGAAAATAGAGAGCAGGTTCTCTATTTTCTCGTCGAGATTCACAGCAGTTTTCTCGTCGTAAAACCATACACACGAACGGTTTTCTCGAGAAAAAAGCTCTCGCGGCACTCTTCTTGCCGGTTTTGGACGAGAAACTCGGTTGTGTGTACGAGGCTTGAGAGTCTGTATCTGAACCACAAAAACTTGGATGGGAAAGGGAAAGGTAAGGTAGTAAAAGAAAAGTGTTTACAGATTCAACATGAACACACAGTAAAATTACATCAACATATGTTACAAACCCTCACTCTCTATCTAACCACCCACACTCCAGCAGCTTGATAGGAGATCCGGTTCACCTGAAAAAACAAAATTACACACACACAAAAATATAAACAGTATCACTGATTAACCAGGAGCAAAGCCTCACTCCCTGGAGAATGAAACTTCCCTCCATCATTTTAAATGTAAAATGCAAAGCAACTAAATGTAAACTTGAAAGCCCAGCCCTTGCTACAAGCAAATTCTACCACCTAGTGGAAGAAAATTAGTATGACACAAAAAGTCCTTAATGGCAAAGTACTGAAGCAGGTAGGAAAAATCTTGACCGCAAAGTTTCTCTAACCTAACACTATCTGGCTATGTATCCCATAGTCCATTTTAGCATAGAGAATTTTTTTTCCCTCAGTCTCTTTAAAAAAAACTGAAAAGTTAGAACAGTCATTTTTTTTTTTTTTTTTTTACATGACCACCAATAGAACCGGGGATCTGGCAAGGTCACTGGTTTTCCTTGGCTATCCAGAGTGGTGACAAAATAGACAACATTGTCTCTCCCAGGTCTGCGGAAGACCACTTTATCAGAATAAATGTGCCGGCCATAGTTCTATTGCAGCAAACATCCGTTGTAGCGCTCATCCATGGCAAAGGAATAAACAGCTTTCCTGAAGGGTTTTGGCACAGACAAATGATCCCAAACAGCTTCACTGTGCCACTGCTCTCGTTTGGACTCGATTTCCTGCATAAGCTCTTTAGGGACATAAGGAAATTCCAGACCATACTCTGTGGCAACTCTCTTGATGAGCACCCTTTGCAAACGGGCAAGTTTTGGTAAAGCTCTGGTATTTCCCAATCCAGGAAGTACACATGGATTTGGAGACTTCTGCACCATGGATCTGACAGACAATTTCTCAGGTTCAATTGGACTGGTAGGTTTAGACAAAGTATCTCTAATAGTACTGGGGGGTTCCACACTAGGTGATGTCTTCCCCGAATCTAAGGCTGTTCATTCTGAGAAAGTGAAGGCAGAAGCGACATCTTCACTATTAGCCCACAACAGTTCCTTTGACATAGTCTCAAACAGTTCATCATCACCTGAAACTTCTGACAGGGAATCTAACTCAGAATCCCTTAATTCCTCCGCAGGCAAATATTTACATACTGTCCCAGATATATTTTCCCCAGATCTCTCACCAGTTCCTGTCTTGGATTTTCCACGGATAAGGCCTTCCTCTGGCTCCGGTAGTCTGTGGGGTAGGCCTCTACCGTGGCGGCGGGATGCCTTCACATAGCCCACCTTCCTCTGGACAGGTGCAGCGGGCGCAGTAGCAGAGGCAATGTCCGCTGATGGCACTTTGGGAACAATCACAGCAACATCTTCAACAGGAACACTCACCGTAGCAGGCGTGATGAGTATAGGTTTCACCGCAGGAGCAAGGGTAGCAGCTTCCACTGTAGCAATACCCGTGGCCCAGTCAACTCGGTAGGCACGGGATGACCTAGTAGGTGGTTCCACAGCGAACAGGTACTCCCCGCAATGCCAGCACCGGACAAATGGACAGGGATGTATGGCCAGTCCCTCACACTTGTGTCATAACATACCCAGTGCTTCCAGGTCTCCAATGGTGTATAGCACAAACCGCCCATGCGGCTTCAGTCGGATGCCGGTATCCGTCAGCAGGGTTCCGGACAGCATGGCAGGAAGCATGGCAGGAAGCATCTTGTGGCCCATTGCAGATTGCATCAGAGAAAATGTAGACATGGCTGGACTCTGATCCTCTCTGTACAGCAACGCAGCTCTCTCTCTTCAGCGCCAGACACACACACAGAGTCTCACGCAGCAGCAGGCGGGAACTCCTCCCACTTGTTCTTTTAGTCACGTAGTTCCCGGCTTTCTTGGCTCCGTCCACAACCTATGCAGCTAGAAAAGTGATCTGCACTTAACCCCTATTGTCCCGGAAAAAGTAACATAGTCCAGGGCCCTCTTTAGCGTAGACTCTCGGTGAATGACTTTACTTAAGTTGCTCAGAGCAACGGCAATCCCTGATGAAGGGAGCCGGTATGAAGCACGGACAATGTCTCTGCCACAGACTTAGGGATAGATAAGTGAAAACAAATGGATAATTCTCTGCCACAGGATTGTTTAGCCAGCAGTCAGTTAGTTAGAAGTCAGCTGCACAGTACCAGAATCTTTAAGCCATCCGGCAGTACTGTGAGGTAGGTTAACTTCGGTGCATCCCTCCAAACGAGTCCCCAGGCCCTTCCTGAGAAACCAGCCTCAGCTCGGTTCTCCCCAGCAAAGGTCCTCCCCTGGAATCTTCTCCGTTTGAGTGGCTTCTTCCCGCAGGCAAGACAGCACAGGACCACCCTCAGTTAACTAGGCCCCAGACAGACTTCTGGGCCTACTTGTACTAGCACAGCCTCGAGCCAGCAGGGCCCGAGGTAGAAGAGTCATGGCCCTAGGCCAGGAGGGCCATGAGGTCAGAGAGCCAGCAGGCCCCTGGGTAGAAGAGAGAACGAAATACATGGCGTCTGTCTCTTAAATATCCTCTCCCAGAATGAACAGCAGTAAGAACTCTCCCACTGGGCTGTTTCTGGGAAAGAACAGTTAATGCACTTGGCTTGCTGTAATTCTCACACTGGCCTGTAGTGACAGCGACACCTACTGGCGACAGTGGGAAATGTGCACAACACAGCCAAACTGAAACAGAAGAAAATCACTTTACACAATCACTCTGAGCTATTTACAGCTCAGGTAACATTACATTTACAGATAGCCCCTATTCAATAGGAACAGGGCGCTACACATCTATCAGAGCTGGAATAAGAACGCGAGTGATGAGACCGGCCTGAAGACAGCTGATATACAGTATTTACAGCGCTCGATTTTAAATACAACATACACAGTGTGCTATGCCAGACTCTAATAGAGTGGCTGGCATAGACTTATATACTGTATATGCCTTAAAGCGGAGGTTCACATAAAAAGTGAACCTCCGCTTTTTGGAACCCTCCCCCCCTCCGGTGTCACATTTGGCACCTTTCAGGGGGGAGGGGGTGCAGATACCTGTATAAAACAGGTATTTGCACCACTTCCGGATTCTGACTCCCGCGGGAGTCCCGCCACTTCGCGTCACCCCCCGCTGTCTTCTGGGAAGCACACTGTTCCCAGGAGAGAGTGGGGACCAGTGACGGCGCACCGCGATACTCGCGCATGCGCAGTAGGGAACCGGGCAGTGAAGCCGCAAGGCTTCACTTCCTGATTCCCTCAGGGAGGATGGTGGCGGAAGCATCCGAGGACCGAGCGATTGCTCAGCCTCATCTGCTGACATCGCGGGCGCGCTGGACAGGTAAGTGTCCATTTTTTAAAAGTCAGCAGCTGCAGTATTTGTAAAAATAATCGGGTGAACCTCCGCTTTAACAAACACTTTAACCCTGTCTTCAAAATGCTGCACCTTGGCAAGACTAATGTTAGATTATTGCAGCAAGATTCCGGGAAATGCTGAATATTCCAAACTTCATGAGAGACACTGGAGACACTGGAGAATCTTTTCATGGAAACTTGCCAGAAGGATTGTGAAATCACCCTCTGAAATACTGAAGCCAATGTTCTCCCTCACCTTTTTTTTTTTTTACAGCCCAACTCTAGAAAACCTTCCATTCAGGGGCCAGCGCCTGCACTGCAAGGGTTGACTGCTTGTTTAGGTCTAGGAGACATTAATCCCTTACCTGATCCTCGGCTGCCCCGGCAGACGGCGCTCCCCAGTGCTCTGGCAGTGGACTGTCTCTCAGCGTCCTCACATCCATAGCAGGAATATGGTCCCTGTATCAGTCTTGACGCCAGGACCTTAGACCACTAAAGCATGGGGAAAAATAGCTCCGGGGAAGTCTAGCAGTGCGGAGGATCTGGTAAATAAATCGAATAAATCTACTTTTCATGCCCTCAGACCTAAACAAGCAGGTAAGCAGCCACAATGCAAGGGGAAATTTTCACATTTCCTTGACTATTGTATAACAGATGTATTCCTGGTCTCCAACCACGTTATACCCCATACCTTACTTATACTTAATCAATGAGACCACACCTTTTAGTTTGGAGTAAAACATGGCCGTAGCAGCCTCCTTTATTATAACTGTTACATCAGTTATCAAAACATCAAACCATCAAAACATAATCAGAACATAATCAGAACCCATGTTCTCAGAATATTGCCTCCTGGTGTTTGTCTTTGCAGGAACCTCAAAATTACCATAATCATATTAATCATAATGATATTAATCATATCAATCTTAATCATATCAATAACAACCCATGTGACACTGCGGTACCTTAAATGGTCATAGGCCTCGAACCGACCAGCTGCTCAGAGATGACCACTGACCGCAGTGCCCCCATTATCAAACTCTTCCAGCTAAACCCCTGTTAGCTGCAATACACCCTCAGAACCCATACCACCGATAGGTCCTGACCACTTGCTTTTTGAGGTACTTCATTCTCCCGCAAAGACAAAAACACCCGCCACAGCACCCAAGGGAAAACACCTTTACCCTTTGGTGCCCCTCCAAACCCTAAGGGCTCGTTGGATCCCATCCTGCAAACCCAAAGCCCACAAATCAGTCCCCACTTCATTCAGATGGACACCATCCCTCCGTAGATACCGCCACGTATCCACCTCCTATTCCAAGTGTCGGACCACCAACCCCCCGTTCTGGACCACAAACTTACCCATATCACGATTGATTTTCCTGCGAGCCCGATCGATGCCATCCACGGACCTCGCCCCTCTCCAAGCTGTCCGGGCCACCATATCAGACCAGACAATGATCGTGTCTGGGAAGGACATACCGAGCCGCAGGAAATCAAATTTCATGTCCCTCGTCACCTCTAACATGGACCTACTGCCCAGATCATTGCCACCTACGTGCAGTACTGAAACGTCAGGTGGCCTGTCCAAACGAGCAAAACGGTGCACCTCCGGAACCATCCTGCTCCACAACATTCCCGGAACTCCCAGCCATTGGACACACGCCTCAGGTCTTGGGAACCCCAGCTGCCGACCCTCATATCAAACGTCAGCCCTCTTAACCCCCCAGAACACAAACGAATGGCCCAGTATCCAGACCAAAGCTTGCGTCTCGCCTGAAAGTAGAAGAACAATAACTCCCATGAGAAAATTCCCACAACCCAACCTGTACAACTCAACAGCCTGAATATAACACCCCAGGCATGCACCCAAAATTACTCAAGCCCCACTATTAGCTGGGGGCGAACATACAGCCGGAACCTCCTGGATTCCCACCGGCCTATCCTCTTAACAGCTTCCTCGTCCATCCCACATCTGGCCGCCTCTGTAGCTGCCCCTATCCTGAAGGAGTGAGAGGAAAACTCCTTATCACGGAGTCCCAACGCCCGAAGGCACTTTCGGAACACCGCAACAAATTGATATCTTGAAAGTGGGGTCCCGTCCTCGTGCGTCAAAAAGGAACCCACACCGGACGGGCAAACCCCAAAGTACCCCTTAACAGCCCTCACCGGGCACAACAGAGAACCTGGAACCCGGAAAAAACCTGTACCAACTTACCTCTGCCCATTTGGTCCGTCTTAGACTTCCTAAGCGCCAGAGACACACCTTCCTCTGCCAAACCCACATCGCTAGCCAGCAACCCCCCGTGCACTGCCTTGGACGGGCTGACCAACTCACCTATCCGGAATGCTCCAAAGAATGCAGAGGAGAAAGCCACCGTGAACAGTAAAACCTCGTACCCGGACGAGCATAGGCCCTGTAACTGCCCCATGATCCCGGCCAGCTGATCAAATGATACCGGCCGCCTGCCGTCCGTGTTTGGGCCCCCCCGACCATATCCCTTGAATGCCTGCCGCACCCAAAAATCTTTTGTAAAGTCAGGGCAGCCCTGCCATTTAAACAGAAAGGCCAACCCTGCTAGCTTCTTACCCAAACAGGACCTGGACGCGCGAGCCTCCATGTTCCTGGCCAGGAAATACAGCACCAATAACCTTACATCGGGACTTACCGGATCAACTCCCGCTTCCCGAACCATCACTCGCCACTCCAGCCACACCTTCTCATACGCCACCCATGTGCCCGTACTCACCGATTTTCTGATCCAACCTGACACTATTCCAACGGAATCCTCCACAGCCAGCCTGGACAAGGGACCCCACGTTGCTCCGCCTCCGGTGCCAACTCCCGGAACCTGTCCCACTGAAAGCGAGACAGCGCATCAGCTATGACATTGTCCACCCCCGGAAGGTGTACCGCATACACAAACACATTGAGCTGTAAGCATCTGAGCTGTAAGCATCTCAACACCAAATAGCGCGTCCTCCCCCCCCCCACTGGGGGGGGGAGGATGCCGACACCTTGTTAATGACCTGCACCACCCCCAGGTTGTCCCCGTGAAACCGCACCTTTAAATCTCTGAAACAAGCACCCCACAGTTCCACCGCCAGTACCACCGGGAACAGTTCCAACAGGACCAAGTTCTTGGTGAAACCAGCATCAATCCATGCCTGAGGCCAGGGGCCCGCACTCCACTTTCCCTGAAAGAAAGCCCCAAAACCTGACCCCCCCAGCTGCATCCGTGTACAGTTCTAAATCAAAATTGCTAATTGGGCCAGACATCCATAACGCCCTCCCATTGAAGGACTCCAGAAATGAATGCCAAACTTGCAAGTCTGCCTTGTGCTCACTGCCCAAACTCACAAAATGTGTGGGAGACTGTACCCCAGCTGTGCTAGCCGACAACCGTCGGCAGAACACCCTGCCCATTGGCAGGATGCGGCACGCGAAATTGAGTTTTCCCAGCAGCGACTGCAACACCCTAAGCTGCACCTTCCTTAGCCCCACCATAACTCTCAGCTCCCTCTTGAGAGCCTCCAACTTGTCCAATGGAAGGCGGCACTCCATGGCCTCCGAATCCAGGACAATGCCCAAAAACGTGATAACCGTGCAAGGTCCCTCAGTTTTCTCAGGTGCCAAAGGGATCCCAAACCGCTCTGCAATGTGCTCCAATGTGGCCAGGAGCACCGCGCAGATCCTGGATGAGGCCGGACCCTCACACAGAAAATCGTCCAAGTAGTGAATAATTGAACTCACCCCGACACATCCCTGACAACCCATTCCACAAATGAACTGAACTGTTCGAACAATATGCACGATATGGAGCATCCCATAGGTAAACACTTATCCACCTAGAACGCATTGTCCCAATGACATCCCAGGAGGTCAAAGCTATCAGGGTGAACCGGCAACAATCTAAACGCCGCCTCTATGTCAGCTTTTGCCATCAACGCCCCCTGCCCGTACCGGCGAACCCAGCCCACTGCAGCATCAAAGGAAGTGTAACTGACTGTACATGCTTCCGGATCAATCACGTCATTGACTGACCCACCCTTCGGAAAAGACAGGTGGTGAATGAGGCAAAACTTGTTGGGCTCCTTCTTGGGGACAACCCAGAGCGGGGAGACCACCAAATTCTCCAATGGGGGGGAAGGGAAAGGACCGCCCATGCGGCCTAAAGTAACCTCCTTGCGCAGTTTCTCTGCGACCACAGCAGGCTGCTGCATGGCCGACCGCAAATTGCGTGCGATCGGGGGATAACCTGCAAGGAACATGTAATGTGAAACCCCTCTGAAAACCCCCGATCCAGCAATCCGGCCGCCCCCCTGTCCAGATACCTACCGAGAAACAGCCGCATCCTTTCCACCATCACCAGAGTCCTCCCTTTTGTGCCCAGCATCTCCGGCACGACCCTTACCTTGCTTAAAGCATCTAGCCTGCGTATGGGAGCCTCCGCAACCGGAGCACTCATGCTTGTACCTGCAGGACCCCCCAAAATTGCATGTGCCCTCATTAAATTGCCAGCACACCCCCTTTTTCTTACCGGCCGATTGTCCTGGGGAAGAGGTTACACCGCCCCCCCCCTGAAAAAACTGACTAGGAGCCCTCAGCGAGGTCATCAACCGCATCCATAAGCTGATGTCCTTATTATCCCACCGCAGATCTGGCCGCACTGCTCTCCTCTGTCTGAACTGTTCGTCATATCGGAGCCACCCCGTGCCCCCGTACACCCTGTAGGCCTCCCCAATGGAGTCCTGATAGCCAAATAGTGCTGAACAGTGCTCCAGATTCTTCTGTCCTATAACACTGGCCATGATTGGGAACGCCTGCAGCCAATTAGCAAACGTCCGTGGGATAAGCCTGTATCTCCTCTTCTCCTCATCCTCCTTTTTAGAATCATCTGGCTTAACCCTGTCCAGGTGAAACTTTTCCAATGGTAACAGTGAGAACATCTCCAAATACTCACCCTTCCATATCTTCTCCCTCACTTCAGTTTTCAGGCGTGCTCCCAGCGGTGCCTCATAACACACATACACCTCACATTTTGCAGCATCAGCCAACCTAATGATATCCTGCCGTGCCGCCTGTTCCACCGTGCTACCCGTCTGTGTGGCCCCCAAAGCCATGGTAGCCACCCCTGCCGATTCCCCCACCGCAGTAGTCGACGCAGGTGGAACCGGCGCTACCACCGCCGCCATGGGCCCCACCGGCCCTGCCGGCGGAACCCACGCCACTGCCGGGCTGACCTGCCCACCATCCCCCCTCTCAAATTGGCTGACCAAGGACTTGATACCCGCAAGAAACCCCTGCAGCCCATCCAGCCGTGCACCTCTCCCATCAGGGATCGTAACCCCCCCAGCCTGCCCACTACCTGGATCCAGCACCTGCACCGATAAACCCTCACCCACAGCAGGCCTAACCACCTAGCCACTACCCCCAGTATGGTCCCCAGAATGAGTAAGTGAAAATGACTTACCGGGCTGCCTGGAAGAAATCCCACCAGCCGATCGACTCGACTCCACCGCTGCCACCGATCCTCCTCCGAGCTGCACACTTCCCCCTCCGACAGCACACCAGACTGCTCCTCACCACCAGAAGAAAGCTCACCAGGTGACTTGTCCCTGGAAGCCGAGGGTCCTGCACCCGATCGATCCATCCTCCGCGCACCA
Organism: Rana muscosa; assembly: GCA_029206835.1. Classification (NCBI taxonomy): domain Eukaryota; kingdom Metazoa; phylum Chordata; class Amphibia; order Anura; family Ranidae; genus Rana; species Rana muscosa. Next base: position 573,637,947 of record CM055116.1, read on the forward strand.
GACCCGCACACCGATCGTTTAGCCGACTTGCCACCACGCTGTTCCCCAGCACTGCTGTCATCTCTCTCTGGCTCCCTCACTCCTAAATCCACCTGCACCAGCCCATGATGTCCGGCCGAGGGGGGGATGCCCGGACACCGCAGCCCCCGATAACCCACGCTGGGGCCCCGAACCCACAGGAGACCCCCGGGGGGACCTGCGAGCTCGCCCAGCCTCTCTCCCCACGGTACCTGCTGATCCAGACGGACCCGACAGCATCGGCCCCAGGGTCTCCTGGAGCCAATCCTCGCCCCGTGTAGCAGCCTCTGCTCGCAGTTGGGCCAGAAGTTTATCCACAGATGACATGCTGCTGCTATCAGGAACTTTCCCCCATGCTGTGTTGTCTTAGGGGGGCGGGGACTCCCTTTTATCTGGCCTTTTCCCCTCCCCTCCATATTTCCTTTATCCAATCATTAATCCCCTTACATCTCATACCCTGTTCACTCAGTCATGTCAGCCCTCCGCCTATGGCATTCTGTCTTTCTGCTCCGGGCTTTTCTTTAACATCAAGATGTATAATGTGGGAGGATGTGCTGATTTATGTGAACCTTGCTTGTAAATGCAACTTTTAGAAAACATAGTATTGTAGTAAACTTTGTAATTCCTACACACTCTACAATTTATGTTTTAATTATTAGCAAACTTTATAGCAATAAAAACTCGGAAGCAGGACACGATTTTAATGAAGAAAGGGACATTAATGCTGATAGAGACTGTTGGAAACATCTTTTAAGTAAAAGTAATCAATTTTCTAGTAAGGGGATGCATTATTCTATGTATCACAGTATTAAATCAGCAGTTGGAATTCTCTTTAAAACAAAATGTGCAAACAGTTGACGAAACATAATTAAAATGGAGATTGTAAGCTCTAATGAACAGGGCCTGCTGATTCCTACCGTATTAAATTGTATTGTAATTGTACTGTCTGCCCTTATGTTGTAAAGTGCTGCATAAACTGTTGGTGCTATATAAATCCTGTATTATTAGTTTGTTTTATTAAGCCTTGAAGGCAGGCTGCATGCAGCTTTATTTGTAAATACCCCTCTCTAGTGGTCAGAATTAGTAGTTTATCAGTGTAAAACTCAATCTATCCAAGCCCATGTTGTCTAATGCCGCATACACACGACCGTTTTTTATGACGTTAAAAATTAAATTTTTAAGAATTGTCATTAAAACCGCTAGCGTTTGAAATGGAGATGGCACATTCGTCACGCTGGAAATAATAGCATTGTTTAATGCAGCGCATTCCTTTCTTCTTTAGATAATGCTTAAATAATGAACTTCTTTTGCTAATGATATTCAGAGTTATGCCAAACTTGTTTCTTAGTAATTCTTAAGTGATCTCATGAATTTAATCTTTTTTTGGTAAGCCAGATCTCTGTCACAAATTCATAAATAAATGTAAATATCTTGAAACCTTTTTTTTTTTTAATTTTTTTTTTTTTTTTTAAATGTATTTATTTTTTTATTTTCGATTTAGGAATGTTCTTTTTTGTTATTTTATATGTATGTTTTTTTTTTTTCTTTTATATTTAGAAATGTATTTTTTGAAAATTGTATTTTGTGTGTCAAGTTACCACACCAACATTCTAAAGTTGTATTATTTTCCCTCAAGGAGGTTTGTGTCCCTTGTTAATACAAATAATATTTTTAGAAATGTCCCTGCCTACTCCCTAGCAAACTCTCTTTTTGAATAGAAATCACATAGTCAAGTATTTGTTGTAAATAAAATTAATCCTTTATTTAGGCAGATAACAAACTAAAGGGGAAGGCAGCACTGGAGACCCTGCTTGAATTTGTGCATCCTTTGGACCCCAAAGCAAACATCCAAGAAGAGAACACCAAACTCTGGAATAACCCAAAAATAAAAAAAGGAGCACAATCTTGTCTTGGACTCCCAGAGGTCAGGAACAGCAGCAGATAAGTCAGATATGTCCCCAGTCTGTGGTACTACAGCAGTCATTATTTTTTCCTCTTCCTTGTAGCCTTCTCTCCAGCCTTCTCTGCAGCCTTTGTTGAGCGCTTCCTCTGAGGCTGGGGCGCAGGAGGAGAGCTTGTGGCAGGAGGAGGAGTAGGAGGTGGAGGAGGAGGGACGACCTCAGTTAGATCGGTGAACTGTGTAAGTTCACCCAGCAACCCCCTGTTGATCACCTTCAGCATTAGATTTTCGCTGTACAGGCGTTGCCTCAAGTCCATCTGAGATAATTTATGGGCCAGGACTGCGGCATAGCCCTCTTCAACAGAGGGTGCCTCTCTGAGGGCCGCATTATCCTCTCTTAGGAATGCACGTGTTTCCTCCTCCACCTGCCTACCCCTCCTTGGCATTCGTTGGTGGATTTTCAGGGGAGGCATCTTGGCTCTTGTGCTGGGCCTGGCCTTATCCTGTGTGCCACTGGGCCCAGCCTCCTCCTGTGTGCCACTGGGCCCTGCCTCCTCCTGGTCCCCAACATCACCCTCTTCCTGGCTCTGCTCTGGCTGTATAAAAAAAAGGCAGTAAAAAGAAAAAATATTCAGCGCTGAAAAAATTGTTAGGAAATACTAAAAGTTGCAAGCCAGCACTCAAGGTATACTCATAAAAATCCCTCAAATACAATCTGAAATAAAAATAGTGCAGCGCAACAAAATTAAAACTATGTAGAATACATGTCATAAACACATATCAAAATCCATAAATCAATAACATAAAGTCCATAGGTGCTTGTGAACCAGCAATAATAATATCATGCAAAGTGGATATAAAAGTGTCCAGAGATCCCTCCACCTGACAGGAAGCTAAAAAGCTTAGTACCAGCTACAATAGGTGGATCTAACACCCCAGGGGCAAGGCTATCGCGGAGAGAGGGCGCCTTACGGTAAACAAATTGGGGACGGTCAGGGAGTACCGAGCCCAAAATGCGGTCATATTTTAAAATAGGCCAGTGTTTGGCAACTATTTTTTCAAATTTTTTATATTGAATGCTAAAGTCCATTACTATCTTGAAATTATTAACATTCACATCAGTAGAAGGACTACTGATGTGAATGTTAATAATTTCAAGATAGTAATGGACTTTAGCATTCAATATAAAAAATTTGAAAAAATAGTTGCCAAACACTGGCCTATTTTAAAATATGACCGCATTTTGGGCTCGGTACTCCCTGACCGTCCCCAATTTGTTTACCGTAAGGCGCCCTCTCTCCGCGATAGCCTTGCCCCTGGGGTGTTAGATCCACCTATTGTAGCTGGTACTAAGCTTTTTAGCTTCCTGTCAGGTTTTTATGCCTGTGGTCGCTGTGCGACTTGCAGGCATGCTAAAAATAATCTGAAAAAACGGAAAGATTTTACTGCATCTGTTACGCACACTCAATATCAGATCAAGCAATTAATTACGTGTACAACGGAGGGGGTTGTATACATGCTTGAGTGTGATTGCGGTTTACAGTATGTAGAACGTACCTCACGAGCACTACATGTCAGAGTGGGCGAACACATTAGTAATATAAAAAGAGGAGTCAAGACACATAGTGTATCCAGGCATTTTAGAAATTTCCATCAACGTGATCCCAAATGTTTGAAGTTTTGGGGGGTGGAAAAAGTACAGAGACATTGGAGAGGTGGACATTACATTCGACAACTTAGTTGCAGGGAATCTTTCTGGATTTTTGAAACCAAAGTAATGTCACCTGCAGGTTTAAATGTAGACTTCGATCTTAATTGTTTTATTTCTAACAGATAATGCTTTTATGATATATATATTTTTTTCTGTTTTTGTATGTTATATTGAATTTTATTTCTATAGATTTTTGATTATTTTATGATGTATATGGCTGTTGCAGATTTTCGTGATGACCGTGTATGACGTCTTTATTTATTAATAATTTATTAATAATTTTCATTTTTATTACTAGGTGTTATCACCTTTTTTTTTTTTGGAATTTTATTATGGGTGTGTTTCCCTTTAAGAACATGTGTTGTGCAATTTGGGTTGGCTATGTTAGGACAGTGATATATTTTCTATGTCCTTTCCCCTTTATATTTGCACCTAGATTTAAAGTTTTATATATCTTAATTTTTTGGAGCTCTTTGTTCCTTTTTTTTGATATTTTAAACTTTTATCTTTTTGGTTATCCTGTCTGCGGTAGACGGCTCCCCTGGCCAGCCAAATATTGTGGCATGTGAGATTAGCCTGGATTGGCTGACTCTTACTGGGAGGTTGATTCGCTGCAGGATGGTTACCATGACACTATTTTAGTTGCTGTGTTGCGAGACGTCTGTGTGTCATCCAACCCCACGCTGAGGAAGTCCCGCCTACTGGACGTAACGCGTACGGGGGGAGGAGCCACGCTAGACGTCATTCGCGGTCATCACCACAGTCTGTGTTACCACGCCGCTCTATCCATATGCTTTGAACGCTGACACTCGCGTCTGAGTGCCTTATTTGTGAGTAACATTTTATGAGTTGTATATTTTAATACATTAAACAGTCTATACAGAGAGCACTAGATCGTTCTTTATTCTTGTCTTCCTATATGATGGAGTTTCCAGCCTGATATCCTGCTATATGTGACCACTGTTTGATCGGAGTTTTCCCATGTGATTCTCATTTACTCTTTTGAGTACAAGCTGTGTGACCTCTAGTTAGGTCGAAGTTGTGAGGTGAGAGGCCAATCCTATTGTGGTGGAGGGATCTCTGGACACTTTTATATCCACTTTGCATGATATTATTATTGCTGGTTCACAAGCACCTATGGACTTTATGTTATTGATTTATGGATTTTGATATGTGTTTATGACATGTATTCTACATAGTTTTAATTTTGTTGCGCTGCACTATTTTTATTTCAGATTGTACAAAAAAAAGGGACATTCTTTATTTTTTGGCATCATCAATTGAACATTGTTCACCTCAAGACATTTTAAAATTGAATGGCAAAAGTGATTAAAATTACAATGATTCTGACCCCTGGTTTTTTTTTGGTTGTCCCCTTCAATTTTGACCACTACTGTCTATTGCTATGTAAATCAATTTATTTACAGACATTAAATAGATACCAATAGTAACATCTATTTTAAATCATCACTTTTGTTACATATAAATGTAGATATCAATACTATACCTGGCTCCATATGTCCAAATCGGGCTCCTCAAGGACCTCTGCTTGATCCTCCGAGGAAGCCAGAGCAGGGTTGCAAGGAAGGCTGGAGGGTTGGCTGCAAGTAAGGCTGGAGGGTTGGCTACAAGGAAGGCTGGATAAACCTCTGGGGGGAAGGGTTGACAGAGATTCCCTGACTTCCAGATGGTCATCCAGAAATGCTAACTTGCTGTAGTACCACAGACTGGGTTTATAAACCTTATCTGCTGCAGCACCTGACCTCTGTGACTTCAGGACCATATTCCTCTGTGTCCTGTATGTGCCCTTAATGGTAGCTAGTTTGGTGTTCACCTCTTGTTCACCTCTTGGCTGGTTGCAGTGGGGATCTGGGTTTGTACAAATCCAAGCAGGCTCTCCAGTGCTGCTGTCCTGGCAGCTTTATTTTTATTTTTGGCAGTTTTTGTCTGCCACAGGACAGGGAGTTCCTTCCATCTGTCCAGGAACTCCCCCATGAACTCAGGATTCTTGAAAGCCTGCATTTTTTCTGTAAAGTCAAGAACAACACAAAAATACTATTGTCAGTCGTGATTCCTCAAATAATAATTTTGGACATATATAGGCCACAATCTCATCCTCTGAAGAAACACAAATCCTTAAAATGTTATCTACCTTTGTTAACACGTTCGTTGCTAACTCCCTCTCCTGGCAAATGAACGTATTTGATGACACATGGATATTAGCTTTATATACACTGCGCATGCGTGAAACTCTGCACGCTTTGCCCGCCCCTGACGTTCGATATAGTACTTTCCCCGCCCCTTCTCGCTCGTCGTAGTGCTAAACACCATGGCGGAGACACAGGTGGCTGAGATTACCTCTACAGAGGAGGAAATTCCTGAGGAACCTAAATTCCGATCCCGGAGATATAAGGCATCCAACATGTCATTCGAGGAAATGGTGGAGATGGTGGACATTTTGAGGAGGGAGGATTATGATGCCAAGCATGGGCCGTATAAAAGGCCTAATCTTGTCAAGACAAAAATTATGGGGAAAGTGGTCAAAACTCTTCACCAAAAATTCGGGGTGTGCAGAACGAAGTAACAGCTCAGAAAACGATGGTCTGATCTGAAGTTGCGGGAGCCCGACCAATACAAAAGAATAAAGAAAGTTTTAGGAAAAAGTAAGTAATTTTCATACATTTTAAAAGAAAAATATTATTACTTGTATTATGCTGCGGGTTTTTGCCTTTAATCTAGTACAGTGAAAGATACCAACTTTCATGTTCGTTGGCACAGTAAACGGACGTAGTAAACCTCTTTCTCAGTACACTTATTAATACAAGGTTTTGAGATCATCCAGTGTTAACAAAAAAATTTCAATGTATTTTTTGGGGAGATGATTTTTGGAACATGATGATTTTATTTTTTGTGGAAGAAATATTTATGACAAATTAAGGGTATGCATTGTAATGTTAAAGGAGAGAATGCTCAGCAGCTGATTAAACATCTGGACTCAGTAGTACAAGTGTGGCCCAACAGAACAAACTTTTTAGGTTGTCACACACAGGTGATCCAGTGTATATACTTGGGGGTGTTTCAATGTGTCAAACTTAATAAAAAAAAATAGATGTTCCTGTTTTGGGTATGGATCCAATCATGTGTTCAGGTTGTCACTGGGGCTAAAATGATAATTGGACCACACTTCCAAAGAATGTTTCAAATTTCTCTTTCAGGGTTTTTTTTTGGGATATAATGATTATTTAGGAAATAAACTATACCTTTTATTGCAATCTCAATAGGGCCTATAAATCCCACACCTCCAACAAGACCCCCAGAACCACATGATGTAGAGAGGAACGTGAAGTGTCGGAAGTGGAAAGTGGCACCACAACAGGTCAGTGTCAAACAACACAGATGCAGGTTAATAGATGTAGGCCTACATATTCTATAGTACATGTTTGTTTATTTGGTGCTGTTCTGCCTGAAGACCCTGAAAAGTTTACAAGTCACAGTGCACAGATCCTGATACAATACCTAGTGGTCTGCTGTCGTGACCTTGAAAAAATAAAGGGAGACTTGATAGAGATCAGGCAAAATACCAAGCGGGTGGAGGAAAGGCTACAAAATATCATGGCTGTGCTTGGGCGGGTTTAATTTTTTTTTTTGTTTACAAACGTTTTTTATTTGGGTTAAAAGGTGGTACAAAACCGACATGACAAAAGTAAAAAAACAATTCCATAGCGTCAGATATACATATGGACTGTATAAAGTAGAAACGTAGAAATACCATTTGCGTCATATATGTACATGTAAGAAGGGAGACTGGCTCTATAAACAAAGTTACAGTGATGTGCATATATATTTGAACCATAAATTACGGAGAGGCATGTTGATCTGGGTTAAGGAACTCCTTGCTATGTGCGACCCAGGGGTCCCATTTTTGTTTATAAACCTGATTTGTGTTCCGAACAGTATGATAGATTTTTTCCATCAAAATAATATTATTGATTCTAGTTTTGAGTTGTGTTAACGGAACTGATGGGGATTTCCAATGGAAAGCAATTAACCAGTGGACTGCTACGCATATAGTATGTATTAGTCTAATACCTTGAGTAGAGAGTCCTATAATGGGTGAGAATAGAAGGCAATTATGTAAGGTCAAGGTGATGTTCTTATCTGCAATTGTAGAGGCAAAATTCTCCAACTGCTTCCAGATATGAGTGATTTTTTCACAGCTCCAAAAGATGTGTGTAAAAGAGCCGGTGGAGTTGCATCCTCTGAAGCACAAAGGGGAGACGGTAGGAAAAATGGTGTGAAGTTTAATAGGGGTATAGTACCATCTAGTGAATAGCTTCAACGCTGTCTCTTTAATGGCTATAGACTTGGTACTTTTGTGCAAATTGTTGATGCAGTTGTCCCAGTTCACAGAAGAATATGTGAAGCCTACCTCCTGTTCCCATTTCATCATGTATGGAAGTTTGTTCATGTCTGTGTTGATAAGTAGGTTGACGTATACTTCCGAGATGAAACCTCTCTTTCTGGGGGATTTAAGACAGAGGGTCTCGAAAAAGGATGGGGGTTGTATATTCGATATTTCAAAATACGTGTCAAAAAAATGTTTGATCTGAGAAAATCTATTCCATTCAGTTTCAGGAATTTGGGATTTAGAGATAAGAGAGGGGAGGGAAATGAAATTTGTACCATCTATAAAATTGGAAAGGGATGTAAGGTTATTGTCTATCCACCAAGAGAAGTCTGTTGGGACCCGTGCAACTCGGGGAAATTTAGGGTCGCTTATAAAAGATGCATGTGGAGGGGTTTTGGACTTAAGATTAAATTTCTGGTTGTATGTTTTCCACAATTGGTATGACTGTGAGACTATTTGATTTAAGGGGTCAATAGAATAGTTTGGAATTTTGTTTCCCCACAGTAAACTTGAGATGGAGAATGGCAAGATGGAGTTCTTTTCAAAATCAACCCATGGAACTTTTGGGTTGGGGATGTGCCACTGTGCCATTTGTGACCATCTAGCTGATAGGTAATACAACCAAAAATCTGGGAGGCCAAGACCACCATGTCTTTGAGGACTATATAAGATCGATCTTGAAAGGCGAGGATGGGAGTCCGACCAGACGAATCTATTAACGTCTGATTGGAATTTCGTGAGCAATGTTTTATTCAGTCTAATAGGGAGAGCCCTAAATAAGTACAGGATCTTCGGGAGTAAAGTCATTTTTATTGCTGTGATCCTTCCTAAAAATGATATCTTATAGGATTTCCACATTTTTAATGTTGCTCTTAATTTATGCATCAATGGTATGTAATTCTTGGAAACAAGCTCATTGAATTTGGGAGTGAGATGAATTCCTAAGTACGGAAGGGACTCCAATGTGTAGGAGAAGCTGAAAGAAGAGCGTAGTGATTCTAAATCTGAAGTTGGAATATTGATTGGCATGCCCAGCGATTTGGATACGTTGACTGCTAAGCCCGATAAGGACGAAAAGATGTTGAGAGTTTGTAAAAGAATAGGTAAAGCAGTATTTGGCTGGGAGAGGAATACTAACATATCATCTGCATACATGCACAGTTTGTATGTGTTATTGTTTGATGTGTAACCTTTGATGCCTGCATTGAGTAGGATGGCTGTAGCTAATGGTTCGAATGCAAGTGCAAATAACAGTGGGGAGAGGGGGCAGCCCTGACGCGTACCTCTACCCACTTTGAAAAACTCTGAATTGCAGCCTGGTAACCTAATTCTAGTTGAGGGGCTGTGATAAAGTGCATGAAAGCCATGTACAAATTCACCTTCGAAGCCATATCTACGTAGTACTAGGTCTAAGAATTTCCAAGAGACACTATCGAATGCCTTATTAATATCTAGGCTAAGCATTAAAAGAGGTCTAGAATGTATGTTCGCGTCTTGGATAATATTTGAGACCAGTCTAATGTTGTCTGTGATCTGTCTACCAGGGATAAATCCAGATTGGTAAGGGGAGATAAGTGTAGGGATAATTTTGTCAAGTCTATTGGCTAGGAGTCTACTAAAAATTTTGAGGTCATTATTTATAACGGATATCGGCCTATAATTTTGGGGTAAAGTGTGGTCTTTATTTGCTTTTGGGATGAGTGACATGTTGGCTAATAGCATCTCCTCTGGGAATTGTCCTCCTGTGAGAATGTTGTTATATAGTTTCACCAAGTGAGGGATTAGGAGTTGGTGATATTGTTTAAAGTATGAGGATGAAAAGCCATCCGGGCCTGGAGCTGAGTTCCTTTTAAGTGATTTAATGATACGAGTCAATTCTTCTTCTGAACATGGCGAATTTAGTGTATCTATTTGAGTTTGGGTTAATTTTGGAAAGGGGAGGTTATCAAACCAAGAAAGTGAGGAGGGAGGAATGGGAGTGTTTGGTGCTGAGAGAAGGTCGGAATAAAAGTCTTTGAATATGGAGATTATCTCCTGAGGGTGTATAACCAGTTGGTTTGCCCTGTTTTTGAGCTTATTGATGTGTGTAGGTTTTATTGACTGGTTAAGTTTGCGGGCGAACATTGTAGAATAGGAGTTGCATGATAAGAAAAATTTTGCTTTCGACCAGCGGAGCGCTTTTTCTGCTCTAAATGTTAAAAGGGAATCTAAATCGTTGCGTTTATGAGTGATCAACTTATAGATATCTGGGTCATGAGTGTGCTTATGGTCCCTATATAATTTATGGAGGTCCCTAGTGAGGGAGTGGATTTTTTCCCATTTGGTCCTATTACTTTGTGCTGCCCTCTTAATAAGATGACCCCTCATGACTGCTTTGTGGGCCATCCATAATGTAGAGGAGGAGATATCAGGGGTAGCATTAGTAGTGAAATATTCTTCTATTTCTGAAGCTATTTCCTGTTGGTGAACAGGATCTGAAATCAAAGACTCATTTAGTTTCCAGGAGTATGGGGTGGAAATGAGGCCTATGAATTTTGTACTCAGGGTAACAATATGATGGTCTGACCAAGAGCAAGGGTGTATTGTAGCGTCTAGGGAATTAGCTAGAATTATAGGGGTACAGAGGATATGGTCTATACGGGAGTATGAGTCATGCGGATGTGAGTAGGGCGGGTTTAATTTTTGAACACAAAAGAACTTTGAACTTGCTGTGTTTTTGCAGGTTTTAGTTTGTTTTCATCTTTAATTAATACTACATGTTTAAATTTACATTAAAGATTTTTAGATAGTTTTTTAAGCATGCCTGTTCATGTGTTTTACCCCAAAAAATATTTTGGATACATCCAAATTTAAAAGGAAGTTTGGTAAAAAATAGGAAAAATAAAAAGAATTTTAATCCCAAAAATTTGTGGCTTAATTATGTAAATGTTGGGCAAAGTGAAATAATAAATGTTTGGTGTTTACACTGACAATGAAGGGTATTTAAGAATGCAAAATACACATGGCACTACAAGGAGAAACATAAAAGATTCAAAAACAAAAACACAATACAAATAATTTTTCTAATAAATAATTTATTTTCAAATAAAATAAAGTTATTCATCCACAGGCATATCAATGGCCCCCCTACCCACAAAATATTCAACATATTTTTGACAAACATCACGTCCGGTTTGGGGGGCCAAGCCTGGACGGCCAGCTTCCAGGGCCACTAAATTGATATTGTCCAGTAATGAGGCCTCAGGCCCACTCAAAGAAGGGTAATTTTGTGAATGCACCCTTAAAAAATTATGTAGCACACAACACGTCATGACCACATGGTTCCATTTATAGGGGGCAAGGTGGATGGAGGTGAGGAACAAGCGGAATCGACTGGCCATGATGCCAAAGGCATTTTCCACCACCCTTCTTGCTCTGGCCAGCCGATAGTTAAACACCCTCCTCTCAGGGGTGAGGGTGCGTTGAGGGAATGGCCTCATTAAATGTGGACCCAGGCCAAACGCCTGATCCGCTACAAACACAAATGGGAGTCCCTCCACATTCTGCTCCGCTGGTGGCAAGGCCAGCTCGTCCGATAGGAGCCGTTCCCCAAACTCTGTCTGTGCAAAGACTCCTCCTTCTGACATTCTGACATTTTTGCCAACGTCCACATACAGAAATTCATAGGTGGCCAACACCACTGCCATCATGACGATGCTGTGGAACCCCTTGTAATTGTAGTAAAAGGATCCCGAATGGGGTGGTGGTACGACCCGAACATGCCGTCGATGGCCCCTCCACAGTTTGGAAAGTTCCATCGTTGGGCAAACTCAGATGCCACATTCTGCCATTCATGTGGCGTAGAAGGGAACTGTTAAAATAAAAAATCATTAATACTTTCAGACAGAAACATTGCAAGCTGATTTGATAAAACCATTCCTGCCCAACATTAAGATAAACATAGAAAGATTGTTAAATGATTAGTAAGCGCCAAAAAAGCTAAACCACAAAAAAATAAAAATATGGGGGGGGGGGGGTTGAAGATGAGTTGGGGAGATCACAAATCAAGGCTGTAGCACTCTGTATGAAGTGAAAGAAAATGTAACATTCCTAAGCAATCTTTAGGGGGCGTTTAGGGTAAAGCACTACAATGGAGCAGACAACAAAAGAAAGGGAAGTGACTAGGCTAGGTGGGTATGGCCCCAGGATAGCATGCTGGAGAGGTTAGCTAAGGAAAATATAAATGTAGGCCAAAATAAAAGATAAAAAAAAAAGCATGGGGAGAAAGGGGACATTCCCTGCAGATTAGAATCATGGGAATTAGGGACTGATAAAAGAAATAATAAACATTATTAAGCAAGAAATACATACAATGTGATGTTTAAAATTAGAACACTTACCTTAATATAGTCCTCCTGCAAAACTTGAAGGATGGCAGAACAAGTCTCTGGTATAATGATCCCCAGAGCCTGGGGGGAGATGCCTGTTGAGAACTTGAGGTCCTGCAGGTTTCTCCCAGTCGCCAGGTATCGCAACGTGGCGATGAGCCTCTGCTCAGCAGTGATGGCTTCCCGCATAACGGTGTCCTGCCTGGTAATATAGGGGGACACCAAAGCCAACAGATGCTGAAATACGGGGTCAGACATCCTGAGAAAATTCCTGTAATCCTCAGGATTATTCTCCCTGATCTCCCGCAACAAAGGCATGTGACAGAATAGGTGCCGCTGGAGCAACCAATTCTTGGTCCATGAACTCCTCCTCACCCTGTTCATGGCCTGGAGTCGGGATACAGCATGAACCCCTGCTCCAACTGTAGCACGAACTCTACGACGAGTACGTAGCCGCAACATGGCTAGATAACGGTCGGCTGCTCAGAACGCACTAAAAGAATGCACGGAAGAACAGCAAGGCCTATGAAGAACAAGCTGAAAAACAGTAACGAGCAGATAAGAACGCACTGAATAAACAGATACAAACTGACTACAAGCACTGAAAGACAGATACGAACCCACAAGCACAAACTGAACTCCACAAAACGATCTTCAAAGCACGAAGACTGAAAAGCACGAATCGTCTCTCACCAAACTTTTACTAACACGCGGTAACACGAAATCAGCAAAAGCGTCCCAAAGGGTGGCGCCATTAGAACGGATCTTTCCCTTTATAGTGCCGTCGTACGTGTTGTACGTCACTGCGCTTTGCTCGAGCGTTTTTTTCATGATCGTGTGTACGCAAGACAGGGTGGAGAGGAAACAAGAAAAAAAACGACGAGAAAAACGTCGGTTTAAAAAATGACATTAAAAACGGACGTGTGTACGCGGCATAAGGCAGCGCTTTTCAACCTTATTTTCAGTCACCGCACTTTTTAACAGCATGCAAAAGCTTAAAACACCCCAGTCTAAAATGTAAAAAAAATGAAAAATATAACCATTCATGGGTATTCTGAGCCTCGGACAATGCACTCAATCGTCCTTGATAAATTTAACTTCACATCAGAAGTCTCCTTTCACATCAGTGGTCCCCCCAATAACATAAATGTCCCCCCTTAACATCAGAGTTCTCTCATTACATCAGAAGCCTCAATTCACATCAACCCCCCCCCCATAACATATCAGGGTCCCTTCATCACAGAGCCCACCCTCCCATCCCACCAGAGTTCTCCCATCGCAGAATTTGATAGGCGTGCATGAGTGGGTGCTTGGCTTCCCTGTCCAACCGGCTGCTACATATACACAGGGAGATGTGTCACAGTCAGGATGGACAGTGGGGGAAGGGCCCAGTAAATATGTAATTTCCCAGCCTCTTCCTTTTCTGAATGGACAAAGCGAGTGATCGGTATTGATCACTCACTCTGTTCATTCATAGCTAAAGCATAGTAAACTGCGTTCATTAATCTTCAGAGGCTGCAGAGAAAAAAAAATTAAGAATCTGTGGTCAATTCCTTTCTCTGTCTCAAAGGTGAGATGTCAGGGGTCTGTTTATACCCCTGATATTTTACCAAAGCATCGGAGAAGGGTCGTTAGTGGGAGCGGCGGCGTAGGATAGAAGAACACCGGACAAAGATGACAGACCGGAAGAAAAAGCAGGAGAAGGAGAAGACCAGAGGAAGAAGTAGAAGACCGGAGAAAGAAGGAGAAGACCGGAGGGAGAAGGAGAAGACCGGAGGAAGAAGAGGAGGAAGAAGAAGACATTTTTAATAAGGCCCCTTTCACACTGGGGCGGGCAGGTGCGGTGGTGGTATAGCGGCGCGATTTTCAGCGCCACTATACCGTCGTTATCACCGCGGTATGCGACCGCTAGCGGGGTGAATTTAACCCCCGCTAGCGGCCGAAAAAGGGTTAATACCGCCCGCAAACCGCGGCTATTGCCGCGGTTTGCGGGCGGTATTACTGCGGTGCCTTCGGGCTTTCACATTGAAGAATACAGGGCATGATTTTTTCAGGCTGTATAACAGCGCTAATATTAGCGCTAAACCGCCTGAAAAACGTGCCAGTGTGAAAGGGGCCTTAAGGACTTGTCAAAAACGGTCTTGATCAATACTGATCTTTTGTCATACTACACTACTTTTTTTTGGTGAATGGCTAGAGTATAAAGTAACCGATACCCATTCACATGGGGGGGGCCATAATCTGGGGGCCCCCTTGTTAAAGGGGGCTTCCAGATTCCGATAAACCCCCCACCTGCAGACCCCGACAACCACCGGGTAAGAGTTGTCAGAAAGAGGCCCTTGTCCCCATCAACATGGGGGCAAGGTGCTTTGGCCATGTTGAGGGCATGCGGTCTGGTATGGTTCGGGGAGGGGGGTGCACTCGCTCGTCCCCTCCCTTTCCTGACCTGTCGGGCTGCATGCTTAAATAAGGGTCTGGTATGGATTGGGTGGATTCCACGCCAAAAAAAAAAAAACATGGCGAATCCATACTAGACCCAAGGACCTTTTGGACCGGGGAGGGACCCCACGCAGTTTTTTTTCACAATTTTTTTTAGCCGGCAATTCTTTTTTTTTACATTCAGCGGGGAAGCCAGCTGACAGCTGATGACTCATCGGTTGTTAAGGACGCGGCGGCTGGCTTCCCACCCCCCTCCTTAGCAACCAGCTATATACAGTGTAAAAAAATGCAAACCACGGTAAAAACGTGTGTGCAAAAACGCAGAAAGCACCACAAAAATGCTCAAAAGCAACATGCATAGATGTGAATCAAGCCTAATGCCGCGTACACACAATCGGAATTTCCGACAACAAATGTTCGATGTGAGCTTTTGGTAGGATACCCTGACCGTGTGCATTCTCCATCGGACATTTGCTGTCGGAATTTCTGACAACAAATGATTGAGAGCTGGTTCTCAATTTTTCCGACAACAAAAGTTCTTGTCGGAAATTCCGACCGTGTGTAGCCATTTCCGACGCACAAAAGTGCTGCGCATTCTCGGAATCAATTCGACACATGCTCGGAATCATTGTACTTAATTTTTCTCGGCTCGTCGTAGTGTTCTGAGCAACATTTGTGCGACCGTGTGTATGCAAGACAAGTTTGAGCCAACATCCGTCGGAAAAAAAACACGGTTTTGTTATCAGCATGATTTTCCCCCTGGCAGTGGGTGTCGCTGTCACCACTGGTCGGGGTTGGAAAGGCGGCGGGCTGGATGCGTTGGGTGTCTCTTTCCCAGGGGTGGCCCAGGGGGCGTGGTCGGCCCGCTGTGCATTCTGGGAGAGGGTACTTAAGGGACAGACACCACTGTGTGGGGTCGTTCGTTGGTGGTGGGCACCTCCTGATCCCGACCTGAGGGCCCTCATGGCCTCAGGGATGTGCTGGCAGTTTCTGCCTCTGGGCCACATTGGCCTGAGGCTCCGTTACTGAGATGTAAGCCCAGGACTTGCTGGGGCCTACTGATCCAGGGATGATCCTGTGTCGCCTTGCCTGCGGGAAGAGACCGAGCAGTTGAGGATTCAATTGGAGGATGTATCCGGATCAAAATCTACCTCACAGTGTCACCGGAACGGCTGAAAGATCCTGGCACTGAGAGCTGTGTTCTTTTTATCAGAAGGTAACCCAGTGAGTGGTTGCACAAGTCTGTGGCAGAGACTATTGAGCAAATTCTATTTTCACAAGTCTGTGGCAGAGACTATCTGTGATCGAGCTACGCATTGGTTGCTAGGCCAGTGATAGTGGGCCTATCCGGTGGTTGCTGAGTCCAGCGTGGAGACAGTTGTTCCTCTGGACCTAAGAAAATACCTGTGATCTGCAAGTAAGGTACCTGACTCCTCCCCATCCCTTTATCCCCCCTCTGTTGGAAACTTTAATCAATAAACCCCTGGAAAGAGACTTTGTGTTGGTGCGAATTTTCTTCTGGACAACTCTTCAAGGAGAACCCCTGAGACGAGCGCATGGAACAGTGAGGTAACGTGCAAGGCCCAAAATTAAACCAGCAGCTCCTACGGGGGTAGTGCTACATTAGATTATTGCAGCAAGATTCCGGGAAATGGTGAATATTCCAAACTTCATGAGAGACACTGGAGAATCTTTTCATGAGATTTGGAATACTCGGCTTTCCCCAGGAACTTGCCAGAAGGTTTGTGAAATCACCCTCTGAAATACTGAAGCCAACGCTTTCCCTCACCTTTTTTTTTTTTTTTTACAGCCCAACCCCAGAAAATCTAGAAAATCTTCCATTCAGGGGCCAGTGCCTGCACTGCAAGGGTTGACTGCTTGTTTAGGTCTAGGAGACAGTAAAAGCTTACCTGATCCTCTGCTGCCCCGGCAGACGGCGCTCCCCAGTGCTCTGGCAGTGGACTGTCTCTCAGGGTCCTCATATCCATAGCAGGACTATGGTCCCTGTATCCAGGGCCGTTTGAAGAAATTTGGGGGCCCCAAGCAACAATTTTAAAGTTGAGTTAAGTTTTTTTTAGGACACCAAGTAAGTTGAGCGGGGGGGGGATGCTGACGCGGGACATTGGCATTTTTTTTCAGTCCACCAGGACACCAAATTGTTGAGCGGGGGGGGGACATTGACACCGTTCGCGGGAGGGGGGCGATCGCACAGTATTACAGTGTATGTGCGGGGGGGGGATGTCTTACCTCCTCCACCCATGCTGCCTCCTCGAGTCCTCTGGCTCCTCTTTCTGCTGGGGCCCCAGGAGGCCCCAGGACAAGGTTTGCCTGTCCTGTTCCGACGCCCCTGCCTGTATCAGTCTTGACGCCAAGACCTTAGACCACTAAAGCATGGGGAAAAAATAGCTCCGGGGAACAGTCTAGCAATGCGGAGGATCTGGTAAATAAATCTACTTTTCATGCCCTCAGACCTAAACAAGCAGGTAAGCAGCCACAGTGCAAGGGGAAATTTTCATATTTCCTTTAACATCAACATTTAGAAAATTTTATTTTGTGTGTCAAGTTACCACACCAACATTCTTAAGTTGTATTATTTTCCCTCAAGGAGGTTTGTGTCCCTTGTTAATACAAATAATATTTTTAGAAATGTCCCTGCCTACTCCCTAGCAAACTCTCTTTTTGAATAGAAATCACATAGTCAAGTATTTGTTGTAAATAAAATTAATCCTTTATTTAGGCAGATAACAAACTAAAGGGGAAGGCAGCACTGGAGACCCTGCTTGAATTTGTGCATCCTTTGGACCCCACAGCAAACATCCAGGAAGAGAACACCAAACTCTGGAATAACCCAAAAATAAAAAAAGGAGCACAATCTTGTCTTGGACTCCCAGAGGTCAGGAACAGCAGCAGATAAGTCAGATATGTCCCCAGTCTGTGGAACTACAGCAGTCATTATTTTTTCCTCTTCCTTGTAGCCTTCTCTCCAGCCTTCTCTGCAGCCTTTGTGGAATGCTTCCTTGGAGGCTGGGGCGCAGGAGGAGAGCTTGTGGCAGGAGGAGGAGTAGGAGGAGGAGGTGGAGGAGGAGGGACGACCTCAGTTAGATCGGTGAACTATGTAAGTTCACCCAGCAACCGCCTGTTGATCACCTTCAGCATTAGATTTTTGCTGTACAGGCGTTGCCTCAAGTCCATCTGAGATAATTTATGGGCCAGGACTGCGGCATAGCCCTCTTCAACAGAGGGTGCCTCTCTGAGGGCCGCAGTAGCCTCTCTTAGGAATGCACGTGTTTACTCCTCCACCTGCCTAACCCCTCCTTGGCATTCGTTGGTGGATTTTCAGGGGAGGCATCTGGGCTCTTGTGCTGGGCCTGGCCTCCTCCTGTGTGCCACTGGGCCCAGCCTCCTCCTGTGTGCCACTGGGCCCTGCCTCCTCCTGGTCCCCAAAATCACCCTCTTCCTGGCTCTGCTCTGGCTGTATAAAAAAAAGGGACATTCTTTATTTTTTGGCATCATCAATCACACACATTGTTCACCTCAAGACATTTTAAAATTGAAAGGCAAAAGTGATTAAAATTACAATGATTCTGACCCCTGTTTTTTTTTTGGCTTGTCCCCATCAATTTTGACCACTACTGTCTATTGCCATGTAAATCAATTTATTTACAGACATTAAATAGATACCAATAGTAACATCTATTTTAAATCATCACTTTTGTTACATATAAATGTAGATATCAATACTATACCTGGCTCCATATGTCCAAATCGGGCTCCTCAAGGACCTCTGCTTGATCCTCCGAGGAAGCCAGAGCTGGGTTGCAAGGAAGGCTGGAGGGTTGGCTGCAAGTAAGGCTGGAGGGTTGGCTGCAAGTAAGGCTGGAGGGTTGGCTACAAGGAAGGCTGGATAGACCTCTGGGGGGAAGGGTTGACAGAGATTCCCTGACTTCCAGATGGTCATCCAGAAATGCTAACTTGCTGTAGTACCACAGACTGGGTTTATAAACCTTATCTGCTGCAGCACCTGACCTCTGTGACTTCAGGACCATATTCCTCTGTGTCCTGTATGTGCCCCTAATGGTAGCTAGTTTGGTGTTCACCTCTTGTTCACCTCTTGGCTGGTTGCAGTGGGGATCTGGGTTTGTACAAATCCAAGCAGGCTCTCCAGTGCTGCTGTCCTGGCAGCTTTATTTTTATTTTTGGCAGTTTTCGTCTGCCACAGGACAGGGAGTTCCTTCCATCTGTCCAGGAACTCCCCCATGAACTCAGGATTCTTGAAAGCCTGCATTTTTTCTGTAAAGTCAAGAAGAACACAAAAATACTATTGTCAGTCAAGATTCCTTAAATAATCATTTTGGACATATATAGGCCACAATCTCATCCTCTGAAGAAACACAAATCCTTAAAATGTTATCTACCTTTGTTAACACGTTCGTTGCTAACTCCCTCTCCCGGCAAATGAACGTATTTACGACACATGGATATTAGCTTTATATACACTGCGCATGCGTGAAACTCTGCATGCTTTGCCCGCCCCTGACGTTCGATATAGTACTTTCCCCGCCCCTTCTCGCTCGTCGTAGTGCTAAACACCATGGCGGAGACACAGGTGGCTGAGATTACCTCTACAGAGGAGGAAATTCCTGAGGAACCCAAATTCCGATCCCGGAGATATAAGGCATCCAACATGTCATTCGAGGAAATGGTGGAGATGGTGGAAATTTTGAAGCGGGAGGATTATGATGCCAAGCATGGGCCGTATAAAAGGCCTAATCTTGTCAAGCCAAAAATTATGGGGAAAGTGGTCAAAACTCTTCACCAAAAATTCGGGGTGTGCAGAACGAAGTAACAGCTCAGAAAACGATGGTCTGATCTCAAGTTGCGGGAGCCCGACCAATACAAAAGAATAAAGAAAGTTTTAGGAAAAAGTAAGTAATTTTCATACATTTTAAAAGAAAAATATTATTACTTGTATTATGCTGCGGGTTTTTGCCTTTAATCTAGTACAGTGAAAGATACCAACTTTCATGTTCGTCGGCACAGTAAACGGACGTAGTAAACCTCTTTCTCCGTACACTTATTAATACAAGGTTTTAGGATCATCCAGTGTTAACAAAAAAATTTCAATGTATTTTTTGGGGAGATGATTTTTGGAACATGATGATTTTATTTTTTGTGGAAAAAATATTTATGACAAATTAAGGGTATGCATTGTAATGTTAAAGGAGAGAATGCTCAGCAGCTGATTAAACATCTGGACTCAGTAGTACAAGTGTGGCCCAACAGAACAAACTTTTTAGAGTGTCACACACAGGTGATCCAGTGTATATACTTGGGGGTGTTTCAATGTGTCAAACTTAATTAAAAAAAATTAGATGTTCCTGTTTTGGGTATGGATCCAATCATGTGTTCAGGTTGTCACTGGGGCTAAAATGATAATTGGACCACACTTCCAAAGAATGTTTCAAATTTCTCTTTCAGGGTTTATTTTTGGATATAATGATTATTTAGGAAATAAACTATACCTTTTATTGCAATCTCAATAGGGCCTATAAATCCCACACCTCCAATAAGACCCCCAGAACCACATGATGTAGAGAGGAACGTGAAGTGTCGGAAGTGGAAAGTGGCACCACAACAAGTCAGTGTCAAACAACACAGATGCAGGTTAATAGATGTAGGCCTACATATTCTATAGTACATGTTTGTTTATTTGGTGCTGTTCTGCCTGAAGACCCCGAAAAGTGTACAAGTCACAGTGCACAGATCCTGATACAATACCTAGTGGTCTGCTGTCGTGACCTTGAAAAAATAAAGGGAGACTTGATAGAGATCAGGCAAAATACCAAGCGGGTGGAGGAAAGGCTACAAAATATCATGGCTGTGCTTGGGCGGGTTTAATTTTTGAACACAAAAGAACTTTGAACTTGCTGTGTTTTTGCAGGTTTTAGTTTGTTTTCATCTTTAATTAATACTACATGTTTAAATTTACATTAAAGATTTTTAGATAGTTTTTTAAGCATGCCTGTTCATGCGTTTTACCCCCAAAAATATTTTGGATTCATCCAAATTTAAAAGGAAGTTTGGTAAAAAAATAAGAAAAATAAAAATAATTTTAATCCCAAAAATTTGTGGCTTAATTATGTAAATGTTGGGCAAAGTGAAATAATAAATGTTTGGTGTTTACACTGACAATGAAGGGTATTTAAGAATGCAAAATACACATGGCACTACAAGTGCACTACGTAAACCTAGGAGAAACATAAAAGATTCAAAAACAAAAACACAATACAAATAATTTTTCTAATAAAGAATTTATTTTCAAATAAAATAAAGTTATTCATCCACAAGCATATCAATGGCCCCCCTACCCACAAAATATTCAACATATTTTTGACGAAAATCACGTCCGGTTTGGGGGCCAAGCCTGGACGGCCAGCTTCCAGGGCCACTAAATTGATATTGTCCAGTAATGAGGCCTCAGGCCCACTCAAAGAAGGGTAATTTCGTGAATGCACCCTTAAAAAATTATGTAGCACACAACACGTCATGACCACATGGTTCCATTTATAGGGGGCAAGGTGGATGGAGGTGAGGAACAAGCGGAATCGGCTGGCCATGATGCCAAAGGCATTTTCCACCACCCTTCTTGCTCTGGCCAGCCGATAGTTAAACACCCTCCTCTCAGGGGTGAGGGTGCATTGAGGGAATGGCCTCATTAAATGTGGACCCAGGCCAAACGCCTCATCCACTACAAACACAAATGGGAGTCCCTCCACGTTCTGCTCCGCTGGTGGCAAGGCCAGCTCATCCGATAGGAGCCGTTCCCCAAACTCTGTCTGTGCAAAGACTCCTCCTTCTGACATTCTGACATTTTTGCCAACGTCCACATACAGAAATTCATAGGTGGCCGACACCACTGCCATCATGACGATGCTGTGGAACCCCTTGTAATTGTAGTAAAAGGATCCCGAATGGGGTGGTGGTTGCGACCCGAACATGCTTGCCGCCGATGGCCCCTCCACAGTTTGAAAAGTTCCATCGTTGGGCAAACTCAGATGCCACATTCTGCCATTCATGTGGCGTAGAAGGGAACTGTGGAGTTAAAATAAAAAAATATTAATACTTTCAGACAGAAACATTGCAAGCTGATTTGATAAAACCATTCCTGCCCAACATTAAGATAAACATAGAAAGATTGTTAAATGATTAGTAAGCACCAAAAAAGCTAAACCACAAAAAAAAATAAAAAATTATGGGGGGGGGGGGGGGGGGGTTGAAGATGAGTTGGGGAGATCACAAATCAAGGCTGTAGCACTCTGTATGAAGTGAAAGAAAATGTAACATTCCTAAGCAATCTTTAGGGGGCGTTTAGGGTAAAGCACTACAATGGAGCAGACAACAAAAGAAAGGGAAGTGACTAGGCTAGGTGGGTATGGCCCCAGGATAGCATGCTGGAGAGGTTAGCTAAGGAAAATATAAATGTAGGCCAAAAAAAAAAGATCAAAAAAATAAAAAAACATGCATGGGGAGAAAGGGGACATTCCCTGCAGATTAGAATCATGGGAATTAGGGACTGATAAAAGAAATAATAAACATTATTAAGCAAGAAATACATATGTAGCAGGGTCTCTAAATTTAGGTGGGGTACACCTGGGTGGTAGTATTATCCAGGTGTGTAAATTATGGGAGTAGTTGGACCATTTGTATTTGTGGAGGATTGGGCGGTGTAATAGTCTCCTTGGCCTGTGGGTGGCGGGGTGCCCGCAGGCTCAGGGTAGATTTACTGCCATAGTGCTGTCCTTTTTGTCCCTTCTCGGAGATGGTACGGCGAGGGCGGGGAACCTGCCGTGGCGTCAATGGAGGGGATAAAAGGGGGAGACGCCCTTGTCACAAGGTCTTGCTCTTTTGGAGTTTCTTCATCACGCGCCCAGGCATCTTAGGCCTGGGTGCGGGCGGTTCTGAGTTCCGGCCCAGGTGCCCTAGGCCTGACCGGAATGGAGTTGGAGTCCATCCCAGGCACCTTCAGCCTGGGGTGAGGTACTAAACCAGGAGGCCTGGGGCTCAGTGACTTCGACTGGGTCTCGCGAGGGTGGAGAAGTCCGAGGGTCCCTGAAGTGGATGGGGCCCATGTCTGAGGCGAGGAGGCCGGGGAGGTTACCCATTCGGAGAGTCTGGAGCAGCATCAACCCGGTGACGGATGGGCCTCCGGTAACTCCCTTGGAGGGACATCTTCCCCTGACAGGGGCCACAACGCAGCGAAGGTACTCCTATCTACGTTCTCTTGAGTCGCTGGTAGAGACTGTCAAGTTCTAAGTTCTCTCTAGCCAAGGCTATAGTAACCGCTGGTAAAATCACAGTGGTTTAGCTGACAATCAGGATAGTGCCTCGACCTGCTCATTCCACCGTATCAAACTGTTATTGGGTCTCAACCAGTTGGCTACTGAAGCACTGTTTATTGTGAGTTATGCAATAAAACAAGAGTTGGACTGTGATCAGTGTGTGGAACTCTGGTTAATGGGAGCAAAGGGAAGTGTTGGCACGGCAGGACTTGATCCTTGACTAAAACACACAGGCCTGAGGAAAATATTTGGTACTGGCCTTCACCTCACCCACAGCTATGGGGAGGACATGGGCCGTAGCGCATCTCACCCTGTCATATGTGATACCCCTGGACAAAAGAGATGGGGTGAGGCCGCTACACATACAATGTGATGTTTAAAATTAGAACACTTACCTTAATATAGTCCTCCTGCAAAACTTGAAGGATGGCAGAACAAGTCTCTGGTATAATGATCCCCAGAGCCTGGGGGGAGATGCCTGTTGAGAACTTGAGGTCCTCCAGGCTTCTCCCAGTCGCCAGGTATCGCAACGTGGCGATGAGCCTCTGCTCAGCAGTGATGGCTTCCCGAATAACGGTGTCCTGCCTGGTAATATAGGGGGACACCAAAGCCAACAGATGCTGAAATACGGGGTCAGACATCCTGAGAAAATTCCTGTAATCCTCAGGATTATTCTCCCTGATCTCCCGCAACAAAGGCATGTGACAGAACTGGTGCCGCTGGAGCAACCAATTCTCGGTCCATGAACTCCTCCTCACCCTGTTCATGGCCTGGAGTCGAGATACAGCATGAACCCCTGCTCCAACTACAGCACGAACTCTACGACGAGTACGTAGCCGCAACATGGCTAGATAACGGTCGGTTGCTCAGAACGCACTAAAAGAACGCACGGAAGAACAGCAAGGCCTATGAAGAACAAGCTGAAAAACAGTAACGAGCAGACAAGAACGCACTGAATAAACAGATACGAACTGACTACAAGCACTGAAAGACAGATACGAACCCACAAGCACAAACTGAACTCCACAAACCGATCTTCAAAGCACGAAGAGCGCGAATCGTCTATCACCAAACTTTTACTAACATGCGGTAACACGAAATCAGCAAAAGCGTCCCAAAGGGTGGCGCCATTAGAACAGATCTTCCCCTTTATAGTGCCGTCGTACGTGTTGTACGTCACTGCGCTTTGCTCGAGCGTTTTTTTTCATGATCGTGTGTACGCAAGACAGGGTGGAGAGGAAACAAGAAAAAAAAAACGACGAGAAAAACGTTGGTTTAAAAAATGACATTAAAAACGGACGTGTGTACGCGGCATAAGGCAGCGCTTTTCAACCTTTTTTTCAGTCACCGCACTTTTTAACAGCATGCAAAAGCTTAAAACACCCCAGTCTAAAATGTAAAAAAAATGAAAAATATAACCATTCATGGGTATTCTGAGCCTCGGACAATGCACTCAATCGTCCTTGATAAATTTAACTTCACATCAGAAGTCTCCTTTCACATCAGTGGTCCCCCCAATAACATAAACGTCCCCCTTAACATCAGAGTTCCCTCATTACATTAGAAGCCTCAATTCACATCAACCCCCCCCCATAACATATCAGGGTCCCTTCATCCCAGAGCCCACCCTCCCATCCCACCAGAGTTCTCCCATCGCAGAATTTGATAGGCGTGCATGAGTGGGTGCTTGGCTTCCCTGTCCAACCGGCTGCTACATATACACAGGGAGATGTGTCACAGTCAGGATGGACAGTGGGGGAAGGGTCCAGTAAATATATAATTTCCCAGCCTCTTCCTTTTCTGAATGGACAAAGTGAGTGATCGGTATTGATCACTCACTCTGTTCATTCATAACTAAAGCATAGTAAACTGCGTTCATTCATCTTCAGAGGCTGCAGAGAAAAAAAAAATAAGAATCTGTGGTCAATTCCTTTCTCTGTCTCAAAGGTGAGATGTCAGGGGTCTGTTTACACCCCTGATATTTTACCAAAGCATCGGAGAAGGGTCGTTGGTGGGAGCGGCGGCGTAGGATAGAAGAAAACCAGACAAAGATGACAGACCGGAAGAAGAAGCGGGAGAAGGAGAAGACCAGAGGAAGAAGTAGAAGACCGGAGAAAGAAGGAGAAGACCAGGGGAGAAGGAGAAGACCGGAGGAAGAAGAGGAGGAAGAAGAAGACATTTTTAATAAAGGACTTGTCAAAAACGGTCTTGATCAATACCGATCTTTTGTCATACTAGTCATACTACACTACTTTTTTTTGGTGAATGGGTAGAGTATAAAGTAACCGATACCCATTCACATGGGGGGGCCATAATCTGGGGGCCCCTTGTTAAAGGGGGCTTGCAGATTCCGATAAGCCCCCCACCCGCAGACCCCGACAACCACCGGGTAAGAGTTGTCAGGAAGAGGCCCTTGTCCCCATCAACATGGGGGCAAGGTGCTTTGGCCATGTTGAGGGCATGCGGTCTGGTATGGTTCGGGGAGGGGGGGCACTCGCTCGTCCCCTCCCTTTCCTGACCTGCCGGGCTGCATGCTTGGATAAGGGTCTGGTATGGATTGGGTGGATTCCACGTCAAAAAAAAAAAAAACATGGCTAATCTATACTAGACCCAATGGCCTTTTGGATCGGGGAGGGACCCCACGCTGTTTTTTTTCACGATATTTTTTAGCCGGCTATTCTTTTTTTTTACATTCAGCGTGGAAGCCAGCTGACAGCTGATGACTCATCGGTTGTTAAGGACGCGGCCGCCGGCTTCCCACCCCCCTCCTTAGCAACCAGCTATATACAGTGTAAAAAAAATGCAAACCACGGTAAAAACGCGTGTGCAAAAACGCAGAAAGCACCGCAAAAATGCTCAAAAGCAACATGCATAGATGTGAATCAAGCCTAATGCTGCGTACACACAATCGGAATTTCCGACAACAAATGTTCAATGTGAGCTTTTGGTAGGATATACTGACTGTGTGTATTCTCCATCGGACATTTGCTGTCGGAATTTCTGACAACAAATGATTGAGAGCTGGTTCTCAATTTTTCCGACAACAAAAGTTCTTGTCGGAAATTCCGACGGTGTGTAGCCATTTCCGACGCACAAAAGTGCTGCGCATTCTCGGAATCAATTCGACACATGCTCGGAATCATTGTACTTCATTTTTCTCGGCTCGTCGTAGTGTTCTGAGCAACATTTGTGCGACCGTGTGTATGCAAGACAAGTTTGAGCCAACATCCGTCGGAAAAAAAAACACGGTTTTGTTATCAGCATGATTTTCCCCCTGGCAGTGGGTGTCGCTGTCGCCACTGGTCAGGGTTGGAAAGGCGGCGGGCTAGATGCGTTGGGTGTCTCTTTCCCAGGGGCAGCCCAGGGGGCGTGGTTGGCCCGCTGTGCATTCTGGGAGAGGGTACTTAAGGGACAGACACCATTGTGTGGGGTCGTTCGTTGGTGGTGGGCACCTCCCGATCCCGACCTGAGGGCCCTCATGGCCTCAGGGATGTGCTGGCAGTTTCCGCCTCAGGGCCACGTTGGCCTGAGGCTCCGTTACTTGCTGGGGCCTACTGATCCAGGGATGATCCTGTGTCGCCTTCAGGGGCGTCGGAACAGGACAGGCAAACCAAGCAGCTGCTTGGGGCCCCGACTTGTCCTGGGGCCCCAGCAGAAAGAGGAGCCAGAGGACTCGAGGAGGCAGCACGGGTGGAGGAGGTAAGACATTCCCCCCCCCGGACATACACTGTAATAATGTCAATGTCCTGTCCCCCCCGCTCAACAATTTGGTGTCCTGGTGGACTGAAAAAATGTCCCGCATCAGCTTCCCCCCCCTCCCCGCTCAACTTACTTGGTGTCCTAAAAAAAATTAACTTAACTTTAAAATTGTTGCTTGGGGCCCCCAAATTCCTTCAAACGGCCCTGGATACAGGGACCATAGTCCTGCTATGGATGTAAGGACGCTGAGAGACAGTCCACTGCCAGAGCACTGGGGAGCGCCGTCTGCCGGGGCAGCAGAGGATCAGGTAAGCTATTACTGTCTTCTAGACCTAAACAAGCAGTCAACCCTTGCAGTGCAGGCACTGGCCCCTGAATGGAAGATTTTCTAGATTTTCTGGGGTTGGGCTGTAAAAAAAAAAAAAAAAGGTGAGGGAAAGCGTTGGCTTCAGTATTTCAGAGGGTGATTTCACAATCCTTCTGGCAAGTTCCTGGGGAAGGCTGAGTATCCCAAATCTCATGAAAAGATTCTCCAGTGTCTCTAATGAAGTTTGGAATATTCACCATTTCCCGGAATCTTGCTGCAATAATCTAATGTAGCACTACCCCCGTAGGAGCTGCTGGTTTAATTTTGGGCCTTGCACGTTACCTCACTGTTCCATGCGCTCGTCTCAGGGGTTCTCCTTGAAGAGTTGTCCAGAAGAAAATTCACACCAACACAAAGTCTCTTTCAAGGGGTTTATTGATTAAAGTTTCCAAAAGAGGGGGGATAAAGGGATCGGGAGGACTCCGGTACCTTACTTGCGGATCACAGGTATTTTCTTAGGTCCAGAGGAACAACGGTCTCCACGCTGGACTCAGCAACCACCGGATAGGCCCACTATCACTGGTCTAGCAACCGATGCATAGCTCGATCACAGATAGTCTCTGCCACAGACTTGTGAAAATAGAATTTGCTCAATAGTCTCTGCCACAGACTTGTGCAACCACTCACTGGTTTACCTTCTGATAAAAAGAACACCGCTCTCAGTGCCAGGATCTTTCAGCCGTTCCGGTGACACTGTGAGGTAGATTTTGATCCGGATACATCCTCCAATTGAATCCTCAATTGCTCGGTCCCTTCCCGCAGGCAAGGCGACCAGGGCTGTTTGAAGGAATTTGGGGGCCCCAAGCAACAATTTTAAAGTTAAGTTAATTTTTTTTAGGACACCAAGTAAGTTGAGCGGGGAGGGGGGGGGGATGCTGACGCGGGACATTTTTTCAGTCCACCAGGACACCAAATTGTTGAGCGGGGGGGACAGGACATTGACATTATTACAGTGTATGTCCAGGGGGGGGGGGGGGAATGTCTTACCTCCTCCACCCGTGCTGCCTCCTCGAGTCCTCTGGCTCCTCTTTCTGCTGGGGCCCCAGGACAAGTCGGGGCCCCAAGCAGCTGCTTGGTTTGCCTGTCCTGTTCCGACGCCCCTGCCTGTATCAGTCTTGACGCCAAGACCTTAGACCACTAAAGCATGGGGAAAAAATAGCTCCGGGAACAGTCTAGCAATGCGTAGGATCTGGTAAATAAATCTACTTTTCATGCCCTCAGACCTAAACAAGCAGGTAAGCAGCCACAATGCAAGGGGAAATACTCAAAAAGACTTGAGGCTGTAATTGGTGCCAAAGTTGCTTCAACAAAGTATTGAGCAAAGGCTGTGAATACTTATGTATGTGTGATTTTTTTTTTTTCGTTTTTATTTTTACAAAATTTGCAAAGATTTAAAAAAAAACTTCTTTCATGCTGTCATTATGGGGTATTGTTTGTAGAATTTTGAGGAAAATAATGAATTTAATCCATTTTGGAATAAGGCTGTAACATAACAAAATGTGGAAAAAGTGAAGCGCTGTGAGTACTTTCCGGATGCACTGTATACCATAATTTATAGACTCTGGAACCTTCACACAGACTAAATAATATACACTGATTTGTGTTATTCTTTACCAAAGAAATGTAGCGGATTACATTTTGGCCTAGATTTAGAGCCCATTCACACAGGGACGACTTTGGATCTGACTTCAAGTCGCCCCAAGTTGCCCCGAGTCGCCTCAAGTCACGCTGCATGAGAAAATCAATGTAAGTGAATGGAGCCGTCTTAATGCACACTACTGCAGTCGCTCCGACTTCAAAAAAGGTCCCTGTACTACTTCAATCAGACTTCTAGGCAACTGCTAGGCGACTTGTACCCATTGATTTCAATGGAAGTCGCCTCAGAAGTCGGATCACTGTCTTAACAGAAGCAACAATACAGGAAGAGAACATACATTTCTCAGGCAAACCCCTCCCTCCCCCTCCCTCCCACAGAGCTGATTCTTGTTTGATTGGCCACTGGAAAGCCTCCTGTCCTGGAGGCGACTTCAGTCGTGTTGTAAGTCGCCCCAAGTCGCGCTAAAGTCGCCCCAAGTTGCGCTGTGATTCAAACTCAAGTCGTGTCCAAGTTGCCTCCCAAGTCGTGTTGCCCCTGTGTGAATGGTGGGGTCTTATGAAGAAAGATTATTTGCTTGCAAGATTTTATAACAGAAACAAAGAAAAACATGTTTTTTGGGTTTTTTTTTTTTTTTACTTCTTCTTCCTCCTCCGGGCTTCTCCTGCTTCTTCCTACGGTCTTCTCCTTCTCCCTCCGGTCTTCTCCTGCTTCTTCTTCTGGTTTGTCTTCTTTGTCCGGTGTTGTTCTTCCTCTGCTGCCGCTCCTGCCGACGACCCTCCTCCGATGCTGCATCCCGCTGATCTGTCCGCGCTCATGTCAAGCATTTCTTAGATAATGATGGGGGCGTGGCCATCGAATGACATAATCTGGAGGCCCCCCTCGTGACATCACAGACCCATCATGCCCCGGGCGGTGATGTCACAAGGGGGCGTGGCCCCCCTTTACTGATTACTATCTGCAATATACACTGATGGTGGAACAGCAAGTAGTTGGGAGATATCACTTCAGAACTATTTACAACCTATCATGCAATGTGTTTATTATTGTAGCACTTTGTATATATGTCGAATATTTTTCTAGAAAATTGGTACTTGTATAAATAAATCTTTTTTATGGAAATTATTTAAAACTCAATATTTTTTTCTTAAAAATTGCCTTAAAAATCCCTTGCCGCCCGTCCACCATAAAATAACGCTGGGGCACGCAGGGCAGCGATCGTGGCCGTGCCATGCTGCTAGGACACGGTGCGACCCTGATCTCTGTAAAGGGCCGCGGCTCTTTAACCATGTGATAGGCTGTGTCCAATCACAGCTGGTCACATGTAAACACGGAGATGCCTGTAATAGTGTAATAGGCGCTCCTCACCTCACATTGACAGAGTGTATGGCAAGGAGAGCCGATCAGCGGCATCTCCTCGCAGGGGGACATCTACACATGTAATCAGGCCACTGATCATCAGTGCCCTGATTACAATATAGTGCCAGAAGTGCCACCAATCAGTGCCCATTAGTGATGCCAGTCAGTGCTGGCTATCAGTGCAGCCCACCAGAATTATGGGCACTCGATAAGGGTTTGAAATATGCACCAGTCAAGAATTTCGACAAATTTCAGACATACATTGGAGTGCAAAAATACGTAAGAAAATTTATTATAAAAAAGTGTAGCGCTACCCCCAGTTAAGAGAGCCGCTGATATTGATTTGGGCCCTGCAGTGCACCGCTGTCAACCCCCGGCAATCGGCTCTAACCTCCCGTGGCACAGCTGGTGATAGAGAGATAGGACCGCGTGATCGCAACTGTTGGTGACGCAGTCCTATAACAAACATACACAGAATATACTTTAAAACTCCTATTAAAGTAAGCGGAACTGACACCAAATGTACTTTACCCAGATATTTTACTGAGGCTAATGGGCAAGTAATAAACAACAGTATAACAAGTTGCAGATCCCTGCAATAAACAGTAATAAAGATAAACAGAGTAATCAGAATAATAAAGTATTGCTATGCAACTCTAGCGCTGCCCTTTTACAGCTACTTCCCCTCATGGGTAGACTAACACCCAGCAATGTCTACCTATGCAGTCAGGCCTGACTGATCTAAATGGAAGTTCAGTGAAACAATATTCGCTAGCAATCTCTTGGTGGTGCACTTGAAGAACAACTTTGTAATCCCAACGAATAGTAAAGATAAAGTATCTGTCTTTAAACAGCTCTCACCACCTGGACAAGTCCAAGTCCCTTTCCTCCATCGATTCGTCTAGGAACAGGAATCCACAGACATCCAAGTCTTCAATCCTTCTGGTGTACTGCAGCAAGGAGGATTAGATGTCTCTAAGGCTCTGCTAGGCTGGCAGAGGGCTCTTTGGAAAGGAGCACACGGCCCAGGCTTCAGGCCTTGTGCACACAGCAGTTCAGCACAGACATCCTCTTGCTAGGAGAGGGGGGTCCAAAGAGGCCGACCAAAACTCCGCCTCCCCTTTATAAAGTCTGCCCCAGCAGTCTCTGTTCTGGAGCAATGCACCCTGGGTGCTGCAAGATGTACTGGGAGATGTAGTCTCTCTCTCCTCTGCTTTCACTTCCATAATGTCTCTTTACTTCCTCCTGACTCACCTCTCACCTGGAACTTCTTGTCTCTCTGCATTAAAGGGGAACACCCGCTACACACTCCCCCCACTTGAACTCTTTGGTCCCCAAAGATAAACTTCAACAAATACTGTTTACCATTTTGGACAATGTCGAGCATGATGTTGGCATAGGGAATTCCCACCAAAACTTTGGGATGGAACTCTCTTGCCCACAGGTCACACTACCCTGAGTGGCCTGCCTAACTGTGCCAGAGAGTGAGCTGGGGTTGCCCTCCACCAAATGGACGGTGGAAGGATCAGGTTGTTCAACACTTCTCCTAGCCGTTACAACAGAGTCCTCTGAGCTCGTCCCCATTTGGGGGTAAGTTCGTTTCTTGGGAGGCCTGATGACTCTGCGAGCCCTCTGCTCTCTTGGTGCTTCTGACTCTGGCACCACAGGCTCTTCTTCAGGAGTAAGTTCAGGTAACATTGCTGGTTCTGGAACCTCTGATTCAGAAGTCGACTGACGTGTGGAATCTCTAGAGTCCTCCTCTGCGCAAGTGTCAGGAACATCTTCCCAGTAATCAGCTGAGGGACTGAAGGGTATGAATTCAGTAGCCTCCGGATTCAGCGTTGCATCTGGGGTATCCCCTCCATTTGGGAGATCTATGGCGGACGTTCCCAGAGTCGAGGGAGGCCACAGCCAGTCCAGTTCTCCACCTTCTTCTGTACTCAATTGGGAGGCCTCCCCATCTTTGGCTCGAGAGGTCTGGGACCGAGTGTTCGGCCTAGGAATATCCAGGATAGAGGCCGGTTCAGGGGAGTCTCTCACGGGAGGTATTCTGACTGCCTCAGCAAGTGGGAGCAGGTGGTTCCGATGCCACGTCTTCAGTGGACCCACCTTTCCTTCTGGCTTTAGTTTGTAGACAGGCAAACCGGGCAACTTCCTACAGACAACATAGGGCTCAGATCTCCACCTGTCGGCAAGCTTGTGTTTTCCAGGGACCCCCAGATTGCGTAGCAGTACTCGGTCCCCGGGCTGCAGATCTTGCACTCGAACCTTCAGATCAAAATTTCTCTTGTTGCGGGCCCCCCTTTGATCCGAAGCCGCCTGGGCTTGTTCATAGGCCACCTGCAAGCTACGTCTAAGTCTGTCCACGTATCCCTTGTGGGATGTAGCTGAGGTATTGTCTATAGAAGTGCCAAAGGCCAGGTCCACAGGTAGCCTTGCTTCTCTCCCAAACATAAGTCGATAAGGGGAGTAGCCAGTGGCGTCACTTGTGGTACAGTTATAGGCATGTACTAGGGCTGATATGTGCTGACTCCAGTGTTGCTTCTTCTCTGTTTCTAAGGTTCCCAACATGCTGAGCAGGGTCCGGTTAAATCTCTCCGGCTGAGCATCTCCTTGTGGGTGGTAAGGCGTGGTTCTGGTCTTCTTTATTCCTAATGAATCCAAAAGTCTTCGGATCAACCGACTCTCAAAGTCCCTTCCTTGATCTGAGTGGAGTCTCTGTGGTAGTCCGTAATGGACAAAATACTTCTCCATAAGTATCTTGGCCACGGTGGATGCCTTCTGGTCTTTGGTTGGGAAAGCTTGAGCATAGCGGGTGAAATGGTCGGTTATTACCAGAACATTCCCCAATCCACTCAGGTCGGGTTCGAGGCAGAGAAAGTCAATGCATACCAGATCCATTGGGCCTTGACTCTGTAAGTGGCCCATTGGGGCAGCTTGATGGGGTAGGGTCTTTCTCTGAATGCATCGTGCACAGGAATGGCAATACTCCTCTACTTCTGCCCTCATGCAGGGCCAATAGAACCGATTTCTGACAAGCTGGAAGGTCCTTTCTGCCCCTAGGTGACCATGATGGTCATGCAGGGCAATTAGTACAGTCTCTCGGTGCTTCTCTGGAAGAAATAACTGCCACTTATCTTCTGAGTCATCAGAGGGGCCCCTTCGGTAGATCACTCCCTGATGTACCTGTAGCCTGTCCAATTCCTTCCTCAACAGGCGAGCCTCCTTTGAGGGGTGATGTAGGAATTTGTTGGGATCCTGATTCTCCAGGGCTTCGAGGACCAATCTCCCCATGGGGTCTTCCAATTGGTCACACCTCAACTCCTTCTTGGACAGTCTCGGTAGGTTGTCTTCCTCCAGTTGAGTTACCACACAATAGTGTTTGGGGACTCCTACCATGGTAACCCCTATTTCTTCTGCTCTGGAGCCTCCTCTGGCTTGGAATTCAGCCCCTTGACAAAGGGCCCGCACCCCGTCCGGTGCCACTTGGGTCCAATCTTCCCAGTCATTTGTCGTGGCATGAGACCTCCGGGACAGGGCATCTGCATCCCTATTTCCGGCTCCTGGTCTGTACTTCAGACTGAAGTTGAATCCAGACAATGCGGCCAACCACCTGTGTCCGGTGGCATCTAGTTTCGCGGTGGTGAAGAGGTAGGTCAGGGGGTTGTTGTCTGTCTTCACAGTAAACTCTGCCCCATACAAGTAGTCTTTTAGCTTGTCTACTACCGCCCATTTGAGGGCCAGGAATTCCAGCTTATGAGTGGGGTAATTCTTTTCTGAGGGGGTCAGGCTCCTGCTCACATAGGCCACTGGTCGCAGTTGTCCTTCATGTTCTTGGTAGAGTACACCACCTAGACCCTCATGGCTGGCATCCACATGTAATTCATAAGGTCTGGTAGGGTCGGCGTAGGCCAGGACTGGGGCAGTGGTTAAGCTCCTCTTCAGAGCATGAAAGGCCTCTTCACACCTTGGGTTCCACTGATCTTGAACTGACTCACCAGGCCTCCTGGGCCCTGAGTCATCCTCTTCCCCTTCTGCCTTTAGCAATTCATTCAACGGGTGGGCAATCCGAGCAAACCCCTCCACAAACCTCCTATAATAGGAGCAGAACCCCAGGAAGGATCTGAGCTCTGTTACTGTGGTGGGTCGTGGCCAGGAAGTGACTGCTTCCAACTTCTCAGGATCTGTGGCCACCCCTTCTTCAGACACTATGTGCCCCAGATAGTTCACAGAAGACTGGTAGAACCGACACTTCTCGGGGGAAAGCTTAAGTCCCTCTTCGCTGAGTCTTCTCAATACTTTCTCCAACCTGGCTTCATGTTCTTCCAAGGTTCTTCCAAAGACAATGACATCGTCCAAGTACACAAGGACTTCTATAAGATTCATGTCTCCAACAGTCTTCTCCATAAGGCGTTGAAAGGTAGCAGGAGCTCCAGACAGACCCTGAGGCATCCTATTGAATTCGAAGAATCCCACCGGGGTTATGAAGGCTGTCTTCTCCCTGTCTTCTGGGTGCATAGGGATTTGATAGTACCCACTCTTGAGGTCCATCACACTGAACCATTTGGCTCCAGACAAACTTTGTAGGGCATCTTCTATCCTTGGCGTGGTGTATTGGTCAGGGATGGTTCTCCTGTTGAGAGTCCTGTAATCGATACAAAGCCTCAACGACCCATTCTTCTTTCTGACCACCACGATTGGGGAGGCATAGGGACTTCTAGACTCCCGGATCACACCAGTCTTCTTTAGTTCTACAAGTTGTTCCCTCAGATCCTCCAGATCTGCCAGGGGGACCCGCCTGACCCTCTCTCGGAAGGGCTTATCTTCTTGGAGGCGGATCCGATGGGTGGCACTTCTTGCACACCCCACATCGAATTCATCTTCGGAAAAGATCTTCTCCCACCTGGTCAGCTGGGCCTTGGCTCTTTCTTTCCAAGCCCTGGGTAGGTTCGGGTTTTCCACGGACAGTTTCTCCCAAACATCTCCTCCGTCACCCGTCCCCTTGACTTCGGACCAAGTGACCGGGGCAGCAGGGCTCACCTGACCAAGCAACACTCTGGCAGGGATCTCCATGGGTCCTCCCGTAGTGTTCCTAACACTCACCGGAACTCTGCCATGTGCCTTCTTCAGGGCCTTGAACGGAATCACTTCTGGTATCACTTCCAGGCCTGAGGACTCTTCCCTTGGGTCTGATTCCAGCATGACAAAGGGGCCAGGTTGTTCCCACGAAAGCTTCACAGTGGCCCTAAGACAGGTTACTTCTCCGGGCTGTAGCACTACTCCTTCTCTGCCAAGTCTCCACACCTTCCCTATCCCCTCTCCCGGGGTCTCCTGCTCTAAGACCAGTCGTTGGTAGGCCGTCTTTAGCATGGGATGGATTTTGGTGGCTGAATGGTTTCTCTCTTTCACTAGAGGGGTCAGGAGTCTCCTGACTAGATCCGTGTTTGTCCCAATGATCAGGGAAATCTTGCTGGCTCCAGGCGGCCGGGGACACACAACTGCCAGGGTGTCAAACACTTCAGCCTTCCCAGCCACGGATGGGTCGAAAGTCATCTTTATGGGCAGGTACCCATCATAAGGGAATCTCTGGGTTCCAAGTCCCCATATCTCCAGCTCTTCTATCTTCTGGATAGGCAGATGACTCAAGTGCCTATCATAGAAGTCCCGGTATAGTAAAGTCACCTGTGCTCCGGTGTCCAAAAGAGCTTTAGTATAGACTCCTTCCACTTGAATGGGCACAGTAGGAGACGGGCCCACCAGTTCCTTTGGGTATGGCCGGACTGGGGTCGCTCTTTTTTTTGGCTTTCGACCCTTGCCCTGCTCCTTTTGGACTTTAATTTTTCCTGAGCCTGGCATGCATTGACTTTCTCCCTCTCAATGGGGGCACAAACCCGCTGAGGGATGTTATTGTTCCTTT
Organism: Rana muscosa; assembly: GCA_029206835.1. Classification (NCBI taxonomy): domain Eukaryota; kingdom Metazoa; phylum Chordata; class Amphibia; order Anura; family Ranidae; genus Rana; species Rana muscosa. Next base: position 573,674,065 of record CM055116.1, read on the forward strand.
TAGGTGGATGTTCCTTCTTTGGGGTGCTGTACTTCCACTGAGGGGTCTTGTCCCCTCCCTCTGGGGTACATCTTGGTGGGGGTGTACTATACCTCCTCCTAGGAGTTTTGTCTCCTCCATTCTTGGCCTTTTTTTTTAGTTTGGAGCGCACTGAAGATGATGGGCACCCGGTTGACTCCTTCACCGGGGCCCTTTGGAGTTTCCCGCCGGCTTACAATTATCTGTTCTCTTCTTCTTTGGGCTGGAGCATACGTTAGCAAAGTGGCCACTCCCTCCGCAGTTATAGCAAATCACCTCTTCTCGGTCCTGTAGGGAGGCCGGTGCTGAGGTGTTCGGGAACAACTCCTTTCTTGGGCTTGGTTTCTCTCGTCTTCTCTGATCTTTCTCCATCAAAGAGGTCAGCATCTCCAACACTTGGGCCATTTGCGATTTCAGAGTGTCAACCTCCGCATCTCTTTCTGGGCTCTTGACCGAATGGACCAACACTGGTACAGGTGTGACATTCGCCTTGGCCACCTGCTGATCTTCCTCCAGCGCTTCTTCGTCCCTAATAATTTTTATTAGATCAGAGTAGGTTAGTGACATTCCTCCTCCTGAGGTTTTCAGGTGCAGCCAGACCGGGTCTGAGCGCCGCGCTCCCCTCATGATCTGCTTCATGCGTGCTTCATCTGCATCTTTGGGCAGCATTCCCTTCTTCAGTACAATCTTGCATAACTGCCTGTTCAGCCTTCTAACATATTCTGACAGTTTCTCATTCGGCTGCTGGAGAGTGTGTTCAATTTGATAAATCATCTCTGACACCTTCTCCAGCTGACCAAACTCTTCCTGCAGCATGGCCAGGCAATCTTGAGCTGTACAGTTTTCATTTCCAAACCGGAAGCTCTTCACCGCTTCTGCCGCGGCACCTTTCAGACTTTCTAAGACTCGCTGTCTCTTCTGTGCCTCAGGCACCTCCCATGCTTCTACTGCCTGCAATGCCTGTTCCACCCAAGTGTCAAAATCTTCCTCCCCCGCAGGGACGGGGAGCTTCCCTGAGAAGGTGCTAAGCTTCCGGTAACCGGCCTCCACATGCACCGTACTGCTTTTCTGGCACTTAATTACAAGGTCTCCTAGAGCATTCAACAATTCAGGCCCTATAGCGGCCAGCGGTGATCCCGGGCTTAATAGTTCCTTAAGCTTTTCTGCTTTAGGGGATAGTGGTGGAGATAATTGTGGGAGTGATGGCTTTGGTGTCTGAAACCATTCTTCCTTCACTGGCAGCGTATGTATCAAGTGATAGATCTGATTATCTATGGCTTGTATACTCTGACTTTTAAAATGCTCTGGGATTTCGTTTTTCCATTCTACCAGTGCGTATGTAAACGAGATCACTGGATCTGGCCTAAAATCCATCACCCATGCTTCGTGGCTCGGAGACAGTAACAATACGAGCTGTTTTATCTCCTCTTCCTTCCATCTTTCCCCCGGGAGTACAATGACTACCGCCGCGGTTGGATCGGCACCACTGTGACATTGCCAGCGGGTCCATGCTGGTACTTCTGACCGGCTTGATTGCAGCGTGCAACGTACAAGGATCCCGGACTCGAGCCCCCACGTGTAGCGCTACCCCCAGTTAAGAGAGCCGCTGATATTGATTTGGGCCCTGCAGTGCACTGCTGTCAACCCCCGGCAATCGGCTCTAACCTCCCGTGGCACAGCTGGTGATAGAGAGATAGGACCGCGTGATCGCAACTGTTGGTGACGCAGTCCTATAACAAACATACACAGAATATACTTTAAAACTCCTATTAAAGTAAGCGGAACTGACACCAAATGTACTTTACCCAGATATTTTACTGAGGCTAATGGGCAAGTAATAAACAACAGTATAACAAGTTGCAGATCCCTGCAATAAACAGTAATAAAGATAAACAGAGTAATCAGAATAATAAAGTATTGCTATGCAACTCTAGCGCTGCCCTTTTACAGCTACTTCCCCTCATGGGTAGACTAACACCCAGCAATGTCTACCTATGCAGTCAGGCCTGACTGATCTAAATGGAAGTTCAGTGAAACAATATTCGCTAGCAATCGCTTGGTGGTGCACTTGAAGAACAACTTTGTAATCCCAACGAATAGTAAAGATAAAGTATCTGTCTTTAAACAGCTCTCACCACCTGGACAAGTCCAAGTCCCTTTCCTCCATCGATTCGTCTAGGAACAGGAATCCACCGACATCCAAGTCTTCAATCCTTCTGGTGTACTGCAGCAAGGAGGATTAGATGTCTCTAAGGCTCTGCTAGGCTGGCAGAGGGCTCTTTGGAAAGGAGCACACGGCCCAGGCTTCAGGCCTTGTGCACACAGCAGTTCAGCACAGACATCCTCTTGCTAGGAGAGGGGGGTCCAAAGAGGCCGACCAAAACTCCGCCTCCCCTTTATAAAGTCTGCCCCAGCAGTCTCTGTTCTGGAGCAATGCACCCTGGGTGCTGCAAGATGTACTGGGAGATGTAGTCTCTCTCTCCTCTGCTTTCACTTCCATAATGTCTCTTTACTTCCTCCCGACTCACCTCTCACCTGGAACTTCTTGTCTCTCTGCATTAAAGGGGAACACCCCGCTACAAAAGTATTTGTTGGGCAAGCCAATTAACGCCAGATCGCAACAGCCTGAAGAAGGGATTATACGTAGTAATCTGAGAAAGAAATCTATCTTTAATCCCAAAGTAAACAAAAACAAACACATTGAAGTATTTAGGAATCTAGTAACGCAGGATATTAAGAGTTTGAGGATAAGGAAGAAAGAAGAACCAAGGTCCATAAAGATTGGGATACAGAAATTGACTAATGCGGCGTACACTCGATCGTTTTTCATGCCATTTTTTAAACCAACGTTTTTCTCGTAGTTTTTTTCATGTTTCCTCTCAAGCCTGTCTTGCGTACACACGATCATTTTAAAAAACGTTCAAGCAAAGCGCAGTGACGTACAACACGTACGACAGCCCTATAAAGGGGAAGTTCCATTCGGATGGCGCCACCCTTCATGTCAGTAAAGTTTGTTGAGTGACGATTCGCGCTTTTCAGCCTCGTGCTTTTCAGTCCGTTACAGCGTGACGAATGTGCTATCTCCATTACGAACGCTAGTTTTACCAGAACGAGCGCTCCCGTCTCATACTTGATTCTGAGCATGCGCGTTTTTTTTCACATCGTTAAAGCATACACACTATCGTTCTTCACGTCGTTAAAAAAAACGACATGAAAAACGACGTGAAAAAATAGAGCATGTTCGAAATTTTTAATGGCCGTTTTTCACGTCGTTAAAAATGCTCTGGAGCATACACACGATCGGTTTGAATGCCCATTTTTAAAAATGGCATTTTTAACGGCATAAAAAACGATCGTGTGTATGGGGCATAAGAGAAAAAACCTTGTGATTAGACCCTCAGATAAAGGAGGTGGTATCGTTGTTCAGTCAATTGAACAATACCATAATGATATGCTATCAAACTATTAGAAGACAAAGAAACATACTAGGGCTGATTTACGAACCGTTTGCGCCTTGAGTAATGGCAGTTTTGGTATTTACAAAACTTTTGCAATGGTAACGCAGCGCTATTCCCCATTTACTAAAGTGTTCCCCGCTTCCATGTGAGGTTCCCGCTGTGTGACGCGTCTGTTCTTCTGACAGTTCTTCTCCAACTGATGACCCCCCCTCTGACGCACATGGACTTCACGGGGACTTCCCTATGGCTTTCCCCGTGGTGTCAGAGGGGGGCGGGGTCACCGGGTGGCCCCGCCCTCAGTTGGAGAAGAACTGTCAGAAGAACAGAAGCGTCACACAGCGGGAACCTCCCATGGAAGCGGTGTCCGGAGGACGAAGCAGGGAAAAAGAAGCCGGAGCAAGATGCGGACAAGAACACCAAAGGAAGAAGCAGAGGAAGAACAAGATGGAGGAAGAAACCCGAATGGAGAAAAGAAGAAGATGGAAGAAGAAGTGGGGAAAGGAGAAGACATTAATAAAGGAATTGTCAAAAACCAGCTATTGTCGTTTTTAAAATTTTTGACACTTTTTTTTGTGAAATGGTAGGGGTACATTTGTACCCCATTACCATTTCACATGGGGGGGCTTCCAGATTCCGATAAGCCCCCCGCCCGCAGACCCCCACAATCACCGGGCAAGGGTTTTGGGGATGAGGCCCTTGTCCCCATCAACATGAGGACATGGTGCTTTGGGGTCCAGGTTTTCAATGGCATAGTTCACACCAGTGCTTGAAGTTCCAGTACGTTCCGGTTCCAGAAAATAAAGTAGAACATGCTGCGTTTTACCTGCACTGGACTGTACTGGAACGCTGTAAAACGCATCAAAAATGCACTGAAAGCACCAAACACTTGTCCTTATCTAAGGTCAATAAAAAAGAGGGGTGAAAGAAAGCACTGGACTGCATTAAAATTGTACCAAAAACGCACTGGAACCCATCAAAAACGCATCAAAAACGCGCATTCAAAAAAGCACCTGGAATGCATTGCGTTTTTATGGTGTGAACTGGCCTTAAACATGGAAAACATGCGCTACTTTACAGGCATACAATAGACACCCCGCAGGTACGATATTTAGGGCCAGTTCACACCAGATGCAGTGCAGTGCGTTTTTTTTATGCATGAAAAACGCAAGGAAAGTTGATCACATTAATGCCAATAGCATAGTTCACACCACTGCAGTCCATTCCAGTGCGTTTCAGAAAGAAAAAAAGAATTGGTCATGCTTCCTTTTTTTTGTACAGAACTGTACTGGACTGCAGTAAAACGCATCAAAAATGCACCGGAATGTACCAAAAACGCACTGGAACGCACCTAAATGCACCAAAAACGCACTGCAACACACTTGTCCTTATTAAGGGCCAGTTCACACCACATGCAGTCCAATGCATTTTTTTCTGCATCAAAAACGCATGGAAAGTAGGTTATATGGTTTTCAATGGCATAGTTCACACCAGGGCTTGCAGTTCCAGTGCGTTTCAGTTCCAGAAAAAAAGTAGAACATGCTGCATTTTACCTGCACTGGACTGTACTGGAACGCTGTAAAACGCATCAAAAACGCACCGCAACACACCTAAATGCACCAAAAACGCACTGGAACACACTTGTCCTTATCTAAGGTTAATAAAAAAGAGGGGTGAAAAAAAGCACTGGACGGCATTAAAAACTTACCAAAAACGCACTGGAACGCATCAAAAACGCGTCAAAAACGTGCATGCAAAAAAGCACCTAGAACGCATCCGGATTGCGTTTCTATGGTGTGAACTGGCCCTTAAGGTTAAGTAAAAAGAGGGGGGAAAAAGCACTGGACTGCATCAAAAACGCACAAAAAAACGCATCAAAAACGCACCAAAAATGCACCTAAATGCACCAAAAACGCACTGGAACACACTTATCCTTATCTATGGTTAATAAAAAAGAGGGGTGAAAAAAAGCACTGGACTGCATTAAAAACGTACCAAAAACGCGATGGAACGCATCAAAAACGCGTCAAAAACGTGCATGCAAAAAAGCACCTAGAACGCATCCGGATTGCGTTTCTATGGTGTGAACTGGCCCTTAAGGTTAAGTAAAAAGAGGGGAAAAAAGGACTGGACTGCATCAAAAACGCACCAAAAACGCATCAAAAATGCGCATGCAGAAAAGCACCTGGAACGCATCCAGACTGCTTTTCAATGGTGTGAACTGGCTCTTAGGGGCTGCAGCGTTCCAGTACAGTCCAGTGCAGGTAAAATGCAGCATGTTCTACTTTTTTTTCTGGAACTGGAACGCACTGGAACAAACACTGCCATTTAGAACCATATAACCCACTTTCCATGCATTTTTGATGCATAAAAAACTGGCCCTTAAGCAATTTGGCATATTTAATGGCACTTCTTGTTTTGTTTTTGGTGTTGTCCACATTGGCGACATTGATATATGTCCCTTAGGGTGGGACCTGGGCCCCCATACCCATTTTAAGGCCAATAACTAGAAGATAAGCCAGCCAAGTGGGGACTAGCAAAATTAACAAGTCAGTTCCCATAGACTGCAATGGTATTTGTTGTATAACTTTTGCCCATGTTAGGCTCTTTGTTTACCCCCCGGATCGGGGGGTGTTTGTCCCATCTCTAATTTAGTAGCATGCTGGATGATGTGCTTAATTTTGGACAGGGGTGTGGCTTATTTTCTGCTAGCTGCATTTCTGTTGGTCTGAGCATGCTCAGGGACTTTTTTTTTTTTGGTGCTTTTTGTGTGTGAACAGCACCTGGATGTTTCTTGGCATGCTCAGAGAGTGTGTTTTTTGGGTTAGTAATTGAAGGACATCCTTAACAGGTGTACCCACTTTGAAGTTCAGTCTCTACATTGGGTGAACTTGCATTTTGTGTGTTTCATGGACTATGCATGTGTTTTCAATTGCCTCCTTAGCACACAAACCTAGGTTATGTAAAGCTTGCAGATAGCATTCTCTACCTTGCCCTGAAAAGAGGCAAGATTGTGTGTGTGGCCGGCATGAGAGTACATTTGGGTGTCCTTATCGAGTTTGTAACATGTATTTTCGATTTGTATTTTATTTTTTATGTATTTACAAAACAGATGTGTTTTCCAGCAAGTTTTATTTAACTTTGTTTTTTTTTATTTTTTGGTGGGGGATATTTTCACATGAAATGTTATTGATGTTGGTGATGTTTGTCTTTTTTAGGTTGTTCACTTTGATTTAATTGTCTGTGCTGCATTATTTTGCTAATTCTTTCGCAAGATGTTGTGACTAATGTTATAATCCTTAAAGCGGAGGTTCACAGGAATATTTTTTTTTAAAAGCCAGCAGCTACAAATACTGCAGCTGCTGACTTTTAAAAAACGGACACTTACCTGTCCATGTCGCCCGCGACGTCGGCAGCCGAAGCCGAGCTACCGCTCGGCTCTCGGCTTCCCCCGCCGCCATCCTCGGTGAGGGAATCGGGAAGTGAAGCGCTGTGGCTTCACTGCCCGGTTCCCTACTGTGCATGCACGAGTCGTGCTGCGCCGTCCTCACTGGTCCCTGCTGTGTCCTGGGAGCAGTGTGTTTCCCAGAACACAGCGGGGGGGGGGGGTGGTGTGAAGGGGCGGGACTCCCGCAGGAGTTTATACCCGTAAGTGGTGCAAATACCTGTTTTATACAGGTATCTGCACCCCCTCCCCCCTGAAAGGTGTCAAATGTGACACCGGAGGGGGGGAGGGTTCCGAAAAGCGGAGGCTCCATTTTGGGTGAACCTCCGCTTTAATAGATGTCCTTTTATCTCCTGTTACTTTCCAATGAAAAATCGTCAAACTTTAAAAAACTGATTCTGTTAGTGTCTCAAATTAACATACATTTTTTTTGCTTTCCTTGCTTTTTTCAAAGTCCTGTTTTTTTGACCAATAAAATTGTTTCTAAATTATTATTTTTATATGTGTTCTTTTCATGCAATGGATTTTCCAGCTGCATCTTAACTAGGCTGATTGGCATGTCTTCGACAAATCAGTTTTTATTGTTTTTGTATATTTGTAATTTACGTTCCTGGTGCCTTCATGGTAACATATGCATGGATTGTGTAACGACACCCCAAATACGAAAGGGGGTAACGCCGTTTAGATCCCTTCCCTCTCCTGGACAAAAAATCCCTGTCGATCCTCCAGAGCCAGATGACCACTTCCCATAGGAATTAATCCTTCTGGAAGAACGAGACGCACTCTGTATCTTCCTAGCATCGAATGACTTTATTGAGAAAAAACATTGTAACTTTTATAACCATCCAATACTGCATTAACCTTAAATGAACAATGGTCCAGCTCCACCCACAACATAACAGACCCAATACACACAAGTATGCAGGTGATTCATCAACATCTCTTCAATTAACCCGTCTGCTGCTAGTTCCACAACCTATAATTATAGGCTTAATTCCCCCAAAACACAATGGGCAATAGAATGTAAATCACCACAAACAATGAACAGGTCTTTTAGAAGCTGGGATTAGCATTACACTAGGCAGACAGGTGATTGAGGCTGAACACCTCAGTATCTCTCAATTAACCTGTTGAGTTCAGAAACAGTAAATAGTCCTTTACAGATATCCTTGGGGATATGGTGGATAAATATTACAGACCCATTTTAGGTAGCCCAAGATATATTTCTTAATGTTCATTATTTCCTGGCTCACCCTGTGTCCAAAGTGACCCTCCTGTCACAGATTGTATGAATGCTGCCATGGAGAGTCACCATTAAAGTAAAATTTCAGAGCGGTAAGTATTACATTTTCCTTTTTTATTGCAGTGGTTTTCAGCCTCAGTCCTCAAGTACCCCCGTCAGGACATGTTTTGTGAATTTATCTGATCCAAAATAGGTGTCCACAATACCAAGCCATTGACTATGATTTAAAGCACCTGTGCAAGATGAAGGTAAACCTGGAAACATGGCCTGTTGGGGGTACTTGAGGACAGGCTTGAGAAGGGCTGAACTAAAATCGAGCTCAAGACAATCCTATTCTAAATGTGGGCATTTGAGGGAAATCAAGTGTGTTTTTTTTTTTATTATTGTAGCGCCCCTCCCAAATAGTTGGGACGCTATGTTGAATTTAGGGGTATGTCTGAGCCATAGTTGGGCTCAGACTTGTTTAATTGTGTTTAAATTCGGTTTTTGCTCTGGCTGTGACATTGCCTGGCAGTTGTTCCCCTTGGTCGGTAGGTGGCACTGCCGCCACAGACTCAGGTTGGAATACAGGCATGACACAGCATATTGGGTGTCCTTTCTCGGCAGCCGAGCAATGGGCGTGGTCAATCCGCTGTGCATGCTGGGAGGGGGTACATAAGGGGCAGACGCCATTGATTGGGGGTCCATTGGTCCTGTGTGGGTCCTGGTTCGTCCTGTGTGTGCCCCCCGTGTACCACATGGCACGGGGTGTGCGTGTGTGTTCCAGCCACGGCCACCTTCAGCCCGAGGCTGCATCACTGCCTGGTAGGCCCAGCTCCACTGGCTGGGTCCTACACCTTTGAGGAGGATCCCGTGCTACCCATATTCGGGGAGTCTGCACTTGAAGAGGAAAGCCAGGGGAGGACCTTCCCCAGAGGAGACTGGCGATGGTACTGCTGTCTCGGGAGAGGCCTGGCGACCTACCCAGGAGGGATTCAAGAACTTAAAGGCCCTGCAATATGCCAATCTGGCATAAAGGTTCTCTCTTATTGCTTGGCTAGGAGGTTCGGGACTTTAATAATCCTGTGGCAGAGGATTCCTGGACGCATCCTCAGGTTCACCTCAAGGTCTGTAACGGAGACCGTTAACAATAGATCCGTGCATCATCCCGGCTGCTAGGACCAGAAAAAGGGGGACTATCCGGGTGAGAAATACCCACTCAGGCTTGAGTGGCGACATTACAATTTCAGTGTGCTTTTAGTGGTGCGTGCCTGAACCTTCCCCTATACTTCTCTCGTTTCCTGCTTTCTCCTCAAGTTCCCACTGCAAAAGGAAAATAAAGCCTTGCTGTTTAGATTTTACATTTGTGTGGACATTGACTTTTCTAAAGACTCTTTACCCTGACAACGGAAGCCTTGGAGGTAGTTTCCATGACCCAAAACAAAACCAGGCGCTCCTTCGGGGTAAGTGCCACACGTGGGGGCTCGAGTCCTGGATTTGCAGCTACCTCTCGCAATTGGATTACTTTATTCTATGTTTTTGGAAAAGTCGACCATTGAGAAAGTTGGACTGTGTTACTGTGCTTTGAAAGAAAGGAAGGGGTTAAGGGGCACAGAACTGTTCTCTTTTTCTAACTGCGTAGTTCATGGGCGGACCCAGAGGAAGAAAAGCCTGCAAGCTATGTGCAGGAAGAGAAAAAGGGGAGGAGTTCCCGCTACCTGCGTGCTACACGTGGGTGCAGTTTGGCGCCAGGAAGCAGAGAGTGTTGGACCAAGCAAGAGAGCAGCATGTCGTTACTTCCATGGACCTCAGCTATGTTGGGACCCCAGATGTTCCCTGTGCCTACTACCATGGACTCTGCTCAGCTTGCAGCCCTGCTTACTGATATGGGGATCCGACTCAAGCCCCAGGGGCCGCTTCGCGTTGTACACGTGTCGAGATGCGGAGGCCCTGGGCATGCTCTGCCCTGGATGCAATGGACTGGCTGTGCAGCTGCGCCCATTCGGACGATGCTTGTCCTGCGGGGAGTTCCTTTTTGAGGTGGACCAGCCCACCGAATCGCCCCAAGCTTGTCGGGTCAACTGGGTCACAGGCGCCGTTACTTCGGAGGAAGTTGCCTATACCTCTACAGCCAAGCCCACGCGCATCGCATCTGCTGCTAGCGATGCATCCGGAGAAGATGCCGCTGCAGAGCCATCGGCGGACACCGTGGCGGATGCTGCCTCCGCTACCACTGAAGTCTATATCTCGCCAGCGAAACGAAAGGTGGGCTATGTCAAGGCCTCCTGTGGCCGCGGTAGAGGCCTACCCCAGTCCCTGCCAGAACCGGACCTCAAAAGTGAAAGGATGCCTGGGGTCTAGATTGCGTATTATTGGAATAGTGGCTATAAGTCAATTGATCACGTAAAGATCTAGACCTTCTAAAGGTTATATCGGGTCTAGATCTAACATATTTGGTTAGAACAGGATCATCACACAGGACAGACCAATGATTAGTCAGGATGTTTCTCAGTTCTAGATGGTGGGTGGAATATCTCGTAATATACCTTACAGGTTAATTGTGTCCAATGACCTTAGTTTTGTATAATAATGAGATCCGAGACTGGCGCAACGCTTTGTTGTAAGCACTGCGCAGCAAGGTCTTAGTATATCCTCTAGCTCTAAGTCGATCACGGAGCAAATTTGCCTGGATTTTGAACTCCTCAGTATGGGTACAGTTACGGCGGAGTCTGAGATACTGTGCATAGGGTATGCCACGGATAAGAGTGGTAGGATGAGCACTATCAGCGTGCAGTAACGTATTACCGGCTGTTTCTTTGCGAAACAATGTTGAAGCCAGTTGACCACTGTCATCCTTGAGGATAGTCAAATCCAGGAAAGTGATCTTATGTAGGTCACTAGATACTGTGAATTTGAGATTAAATGAATTCTGATTAAGGGTGTCAATAAATGCCTTGAGTAGGGTAGAGGTGCCAGTCCAGATGATAAATATGTTGATATAACGTAGCCAGCAGGCTGCATGGCTCGTGTATGGTGACAGTAAATCATCTGAAAAAAGGTAACGTTCCCACCCCCCCAGGTACAGGTTGGCATAGGCAGGTGCACAGAACGTGCCCATAGCCACCCCCTGCACCTGGAGTAAGTTGGACTACTTGAACGTAAAACAATTACGGGTCAAAATAAAACGTAGCAGGGGCGCATGCGCGAGGCTCTGTATGGCGGACGTGTTCCACTGGAGCTCCGCGCCTCCCGCCGCAACATCGGGATCATACGCCGCGCCTGAGCCGCCCTGCAACCCCGCTCTTGCCGAATATAGCCTCCGGAATGGTCACAGCATCATCTGGGATGGTTTTAACCGGCCATCGCGGTAAATCTAAACCCAAGCCGATCAAAGAAGCCCTGGCCCGCGCCTCATCCAAGATGGCGGCTAAGGCCCTGGCTAAGCAGCACGTTGCCTCACCAGACAGGCCGGGACGAGCCACCGCCGAAAGCGAAGATGAGGACAACATAGACGGTCAAATCAGCGGTCCCTCCTTTCTGCCTTCCCCAGGTATGTCCCAGGGTGATTTCCTACAGTTTATGGAAGCCATGCTACAAAAGGCCCTAAAAGCTACATCTGACCAGATAACTAGCAGGCTGTCACGTGAGATCAGGGAGCTAGGCCAGCGCACAGCAGACCTGGAAACCAGGGTAGACGATATAGAGCTTACACTCCAAGAGCAGGTTCAAGAGCAGGCAGCCCTCCGTGATGAGAACAACATGCTACTCTCACGTCTCGAGGACGCTGAAAATCGCTCCCGTAGATCAAACCTACGCCTGAGAGGTATTCCAGAAAATGTGGAAGACTTGCTATCTTTCTCAACGGCCCTATTCCAAGAACTATCACCCGCTATACCAATAGAACGCTTGGAATTCGATAGAATACACAGGGCCCTGACCCGCCGCCAGCAAGACGGGCCGCCGCGAGATATTATCATTAAACTGCACTTTTTCCGTACAAAGGAGCAACTCCTAGCTGCTGCTCGCAATAAAGACACTCTCCTGTTCCAGGGTCACACATATCAATTGTTCTCTGACCTAGCTCCATCTACGATTGCTAAACGCCGTGCCATGAAACCACAACTCCAGATTCTTCTGCAGCAACAACTTAAATACACCTGGCGCTTCCCTTTTGCTTTGCAATTCTCCTACCAGGGCCAGCAACACTCCTGTACATCACCGGAATCCCTCCAACGTCTTCTTGAATCCCTGCACCTAACTACCCCGGAGCAACCGGCGGAGACGACACTGCCTCGCACCCCCGCCCGGGCTGCAGCACATCCCTATATTGCCACTCCAAGGAGATCTAATCCTGGCCCTTCATCCATCCGTAAAGGCACACCAGCTCGCCCACCCAGGGACATCTCACCGGACCGACAAGTCTACTCCCCACGTTGAATTTACTTTTGTTCCCCTCATAACCACTTTTTGTTTGCCACCGGAGGTCCCTTGATTGAAGCTAACCTACATTCCATGACTCGATGTTAATTCTTCAATCAAGTTAAAGGAGGACTGTCCCGTGATAGACACCCCCTACTGGTAAGAGGGATGTCTATGCAGTCCACCTACCCCCCTCTCCCCGGGGTTGCGGGGGCTCAGGCCCCATGTATCTTTTATATTTCCTTTCTCACCAACAAAAATTTCCCCCCCCCCCTTTTTTTTTTTATTTATTTTTTTTATTTTCTTATTATTATTTTATTTTTCTTTACCTTACTGTTCAGGAAAACCAGGAAGGTTATTCTTTTTTTCCTCTTCCTTTTCCTATGCTGTCCCCTTTTTGGGAAAATGTACTATAATTCTTGCACAACATTCACTATGTAACACTTTAGTTGGCGCCTGTTCTCTGGCTCGCCGCATGTGCTCAGGGCTCTCCCTGGGCGCATGCGGCGACCCGGACACTACCGCCTATTTTTTTCCACCTGTGCACAACTTTGGTAAATTGAATTGTTATGAACGGTTATTTTTTTTTCTCTGTTTGTTTCCTACTTTAAATGCATATAAGAGGATATATATATACGGATATACCCTACTTGAGTATTTGTGTATCCCTATACCATGTCCCCATAGAGTTAATCTGGAGGTCTGTGTGACACCAGACAAACATAGGTTATATTGCAATACCTGCATAACCACTGTCTTTCCTGTTACTTCTTGTTTGTTTAATTTTCTAAAGCTTTAACCACAATCCCCCATTAGCGGCGGGAGGCTGTCATTGCCGCCCCCTTTACATGGTGTGCACACTCGCGAGTCGGCTGGCTGACTGGCGAGTCTGTCCACTACCTGGTCGGGCGACCAAACCCCATTACTATTTACTCTATCTATTCATCCACTTGCCTTACAATTGCTACCCTTTCTTTTTCCCCTTTCTTCCCTCCTTTCTCTCTTGTATCTTCTTTTTTTCTGATCCTTGTCGGCGGGGCTGCGGGGCCCTTGGGACCCCTCTGTCTAATGTCTCATCTCTTTCCCCATGGCCCCCCTGAACATTCTTTCTCTTAATGTAAAGGGACTCAACTCACCACATAAAAGAGTTAAGGCCTTCCACACATTCATAGCATTAAAAGCTAGCATTGTGGCCCTCCAGGAAACCCACTACACGGCGCAAGCGACCCCAAAATTCTTTAGCTCCCGATACCCCCAAGTGTATACTGCCTCGGCTAATGTGAAAAAGCGCGGTGTACTCATAGCCCTTCACCAATCCCTCCCTTTCGTATTAACCTCAGAAATCAAAGATCCGGAAGGTCGTTACATAATTCTTGTAGGCACACTTCAAGAAGTGGAAACTACATTGGTCTCCTATTATGCTCCAAATGATAACCCGAATCCCTTCTTTTCTCACCTCCTACAGGTCATTCGGATACATTGCAAGGGCACGGTGATCCTTTGCGGTGACTCCAACTCAGTGCTCCAGCCACATATGGATAAATCCCCATATGCTCCAGACCAGTATACTCCCTCCACACGTTTTAGAAAATTACTGCAACAAGCCTCATTGCTTGACACTTGGCGAGAATGCAACCCAACAAAGAAGAATTACACGTTCTACTCATATCCCCATAAATCCTTTTCAAGGATTGATCATATATTCCTTTCGGTTGCATCCTCCCCAATACTTGTCCACTCCTTTATACAACCTATACCATGGTCGGACCACTGTGCAGTGCTTACCACAATTTCCTCCCTGATCCCCCAAACCAGTGACCGCTCCTGGTGTATTATTGAAGCTCATCTTACCAACCCGTCTTATTGTCTTGACATTCAGGTGGCCCTCACAGATTACCTGCATCATAATAATACCCCTGATATCTCTCTGGTTCTCCTTTGGGAGGCACACAAACCGGTAATACGAGGCACATGCATATCAGTATCTACACACCTCAAACGGGATAAGAAGCTCCAACTAGCCAATCTTGAAAAGGAGTTCCACCAAAACTATCTTCAGTTCCAGACAACCCCAACTGAGCCCCATAGGATAGCAATGGAAAAATCCAGAACTGAACTGGATCTGCTGCTGGCTGAATCGGCCGATAAGGCCATCCGCAGATCCAACCATACCATTTACACTAAGGCTAACAAACCCGATACTTTTCTAGCCATGCGTCTCCGTCGACCAGAACGGAACCATGTTCCCATCAGATTACGGATCGAAAAAAACACATACACTAGTAACCCTATCAAAATTCTAAGTGAATTTCGCAAGCGTCTGGAAGACCTCTATAAAGCTAAATCTACCTTTTCCCACTCCGCCGCTGACTCACTCCTTCAGGACACTCCTCTGCCCACTCTGTCGGACTCAGAACGTGTGAACCCTTAGAAGCACCCATTTCTACAGAAGAAGTCCTTGCAGCGATAAAAACCCTCAAACCCCATAAGAGACCAGGCCCAGATGGACTACCTGCCACATACTTCAAAAAATTTGCCACAACTCTAGCTCCCCTCTTAAGTAAATCGTTCAACGCCCTACTACAGAACCAGGTCTTTGGCCGAGACACGCTGACAGAAATTATAGCAATGATACCCAAACCTAACACTGATAATTCCCTTTGGTCTAATTTTAGACCCATCTCCCTACTTAACCTGGACATCAAACTCCTGGCTAAAATATTGGCACTTCGCCTCAACCCTTTTATCGGCAAACTAATAAACAAAGACCAGGTAGGCTTTATACCCCGTAGGCAAGCCAGCGACAACATCAGACGAGTGATACTCCTCCAACATATTGCAAAAACCCGTCATATCCCAATGCACCTATTATCTCTTGATATAAGGAAGGCGTTTGACACGGTGTCCTGGCCATATCTAGACTACATTCTTAAACGCTGGGGCTTTGGCCCACATTTTCTACAGTGGATAAACTCCCTCTATAACCAGCCGCAAGCCTATATTAGGTACTCAGGATTTCGCTCGGACAGTTTCCCTATAGCGAGAGGTACTAGACAGGGATGCCCCCTTTCCCCCTTAATTTTTGCATTAGCTATCGAACCATTGGCAGCTTTGATTAGAACAAACATTAATATTAAAGGACTAGAAATCGCTTCCACCTCACATAAGATCTGCCTATTTGCAGATGATGCACTCCTATTTGTGACATCACCCCGCACCACCCTTCCTAACCTTATTCAAATCCTGGATAAATTTGCCTCCATTTCAGGTTTAGAGGTTATTCAAACAAAGTCTAAAGCTCTCAATGTATCTCTCCCACCCCACGAAGTCGCCCACTTACAACTGAACTTCCCCTTTACCTGGTCTACTACCTCTCTCCCGTACCTTGGTATAAAACTGACCGGAAATCCAGCCTCTTTATACCAAGCTAACTATCTCCCCATGCTGGCACAACTGACATCTATCTTGGACACCTGGAAGCCTTTATGTGTTTCCTGGCTGGGTCGGGTGGCAGCTGTTAAGATGTCCTTGCTTCCCAAACTCTTATATCTATATAGAGTCCTCCCAATCAATGTCCCCTCCTATTTCCACCGGATTATTCAATCTAGAGTCTTTAAATATATATGGGGCCTCACCAAACCCAGAGTCCCGAAAATCATCCTTCTTCGCCATAAACTACACGGGGGCCTGGGCATCCCGAACTTTGCCAAATATTACCATGCAGCCCAATTAGCCCAACTAGCCCTATTACACGCGCTTACTGAAACCCCGAAATGGGTTTCCCTTGAAGCTATAGACCTTTACCCGCTAACAGTTGATAATATTCTATGGTTACCCCCTTCCGTCCGTGTTCATATTACCAACCCCATCACCCACCACTCCTTAAAGCTATGGGACAGACTACGCGACCCCTTTAAACTGATCTCTCCACACAACCCCCTATTATCCTTCTTACACCACCCTTCATTCTACCCTGCCTACACTCAACCCAGCACCTTTTCTTGCTGGTCACAAGCGGGCATAACTAAAATATGCGACCTTACCGCCAACTCCACTTTTAAATCATTCTCGGATCTCCAATCCAGCACTACACTCCCAGCCTCGGAATCTTTCCGCTACCTTCAAGTACTCCATTTTGTCAAATCAATAGTCGGCCCTTGCACTAGTCTGAACACCCAATCTCTATACGAGAAAATCTGCGCAGCAGACCCTCATGCCCCAGGCATTATATCTAGCCTATGTAGCCACTTCTCCACACCATCAGCTGTCCTCCCTTTATATGCTGCACAGTGGTCCAAGGACCTAAATATTTCTCTCACTCCTGAAGAATGGTCCGATATTTGGGCCACTACCAAATCTTCCTCCCAAAATGTGGTAGCACTTGAAACAAATTATAAAGTTTTAATGCGCTGGTACCTGGTTCCAGCAAGAATATCTAAATTTGTACCAAATTATCCCTCGAACTGTTTCCGAGGATGCAGTGACCATGGCACCCATCTTCATATCTGGTGGTCTTGTAAGATAGCACAACAATTCTGGAAGGCTATCTTTCAAATGGTTTCCACAATATTGCATGAAACAGTGATCCCTGACCCGGCCCTAGCACTCCTAAACCATATCCAGGGAGAATACACCAGAAATCAGATCAGTCTCCTCCTCCAGTTGACTACTGCTGCCAAGCAAACAATTGCCAAAGCCTGGAAAACCCCGAAACTTCACATAGCAGAAACAAAGAATAGAGTAACCCAAGCCATGATCCACAGCAAAATTGAGGCCACATTGCTAGACTGTGTCCCTCGACACACTAAAATATGGACCCCATGGGTGGATAACTTTCTGCCCCCGGACTTTGATCCCAACCTCCTTATCCCATGATCTCCCATCTATCTCTACCTTTGCACGTGGTGGTCCCTTTGGCCCCACCGCGGCCCCGCCGACACCGCTCCCCCTCCCCCCTTTCTCTTTTCTCTCTCTTTCTCTTTCTCCCCTGTGTGCCCCTCCTCTCCTTACTCGCCTTTCCCTTTTCCGCGAATTCCGCTTGTACCTCTGTTCCCTTACTCCCTCAGCAAGAACAAGCCTCTGAGGCTGTGATTTCACATACTTGATACCCTATGAACCTGATGTAAATGAATAATGTTACTTGTTGTCGAAGTTCTGGGGACCACCCCCGCTGATACATACTGATGCCACCGTGATAACACCCTCCCTTATATTAATCAGCGACAAATGATAGCACTTAATTCACTAATCTTCTGATGTTTTGTAATGGTTATACTTTGTATGTACCGTGAATGATATACATTCTCCATTTCTGACTACTTCTTGTTGTATTCTGTATTTTGCTCTAATAAAAAACTTTTGAAAATAAAACGTAGCAAGTCCAATATGAACTCACAATAATCCCACCGGTGGTAATCCTGCTCTCTAAGGAAGGTACGGACTATCCCAATGCCCTACTTGTGAGGGATGCTGGAGTACAAAGCCTCCACATCTAAAGTCACGAGCAGGGCATCGGGAGGCACGACCATTCCTTCAATGTGTCTAAGAAGATCCAAAGTGTCCTTAGTATAGGACGGTAACGCCATAACGTGTGGCATCAAGATAGAATCAACCAGACAACTAGTATTTTCCGTTAATGAGCCAATGCCAGATACTATAGGTCTACCTGGCGGCAATGATGGATGTTTGTGTGTTTTCGGTAACGCATAGAAGGTTGCTAACCTAGGGTTGCGAATATTCAAATAATTATAAAGGTCTTGATCAATTAGGCCTCTCTGATGGGCAGAGCCAATGATTGAAATGTATTCAGTTTTAAATTTATTGGCATGTACAACATTAATGCGCACATACCAAACTTTGTTGCATAAAATGTCCATGACCATTTTTTCATAGTTATTTTTTGTCATTAAGACAATGTTCCCTCCCTTGTCTGCAGCCTTTATCTCAAGGTCAGGATGATTCTGCAACCTCAGAATCGCTTGTTTTTGAGGAGGAGAGAGATTGCTAGGTTTTTTGGTCATGGACATTTTCTTGATTTCATTGACTGTGCCCACCAGGAAGGCCCAAATGTTGGGATTGGTCATTAGGTCGGGGAACCGCTGTGATTTGGGTTTAAATTTCTTGGGAGGGAAACTGGGTGGAGAATGATGGTATTGAGAAGCCGTCAAGTCTGTGTTGTCATCTCCGGAATCATTCTCATCTAATAATAACATAAGCGCCCGGAAATCTTCCATGGTAAAAATTTTAACCTGTTCGGATATTTGTTTATCCTGTAAGGATCGAAGACGAATTTATATGTGAGATTCCGTGAGAATAAATACAGATCCTTGATCGCTTCATATTTGTCAATACCCATTGATGGACAGAAGCTGAGGCCAAATTTCAGAACATCCAATTCTATAGATGAAAAAGTATAGGGGGTAAGGTTAATGACATCCAAGTTAGATGTTATGTCAGAAGTACAGTATTCAAGGGCAGTTGAAAATTTGGTAGTGGGGTAGTAGGTTGAGAAATATGTGCATCAAGTGTGATTTGTCTTGAAAACATTTGATGTTGTGTCATTGGGGGAGGATTGTGAACCTGTGAAGAATAGGCAAGTGTTTGTGAGTTCTCAATATTGGTAACGTTAGTAGTGGCTAGACCACTAAGTGAATCTACAACTAAGGTAGAAGTGCTGGCTTGAGATAGTGTCTGAGATTGTGCTTGTGCTTGAGCATTTAGCATCTGTATTGCCTGTAAAGCAGTATCACCCAAGTATTTAGTTTGTGAGCATCCACCAACACCATTAGACTGAACATTACCTTGTACAGGATGATGAAGAGTAAGTGTGGTGTCCCTAGTAGTGGGACGTTTTTTATAGGGTGAAAAAGACCCACAACCAAAGTCCCGCTTACGTGCTCCTTGGTTATGAAAAGAAGGTGCCAAGTTGCCCTTTCTAGAAGTTTGCTGTGAAGGAAACAAAGAATAATCAGATTCTGTGTCATCATCAGTAGTAAATTGATCATTACCCCTATTTTTAGGCATACGGTAGTTAGATCTAGAGCCTCTGTTCTGGGTACGTATTTGCCAGCGATAGGCAAAACCCTCACTAAATGCCATCCTATCTTTAGACAGTTTGTTCTGCTTTTTGTATATTATGTCTCTGGTGATTATTGTGACATAATCTTTAATCTCCTGTCCACGTTTGGCATAATGGGCATGTTTTTTAATATTCTCATTGTTTGACTGCAGCATTGCAATCTCCTGATCCAATGTGACTAATTCAGTTTGGTACTGAATAATCAATAGTTTCATCAGATCAGTACTGCATGTAGTCAAAATATTTTCCCATGCTATTTTGAACTCAGGAGTGGTATTTTGAAAAGAGGGATAGACTTGAACCCTTAACCCCAAAGGGCTAATATTTTCACGGACATATTTGCCTAGAAATTCTATATGCCAATGGAGATTGGATTTCTTTTTAAGCAATCATTTCAGCTTAGCCATGAATTGATTTATACCCATCTCCTGTTCCGTTTCAACATTACAATTGGTCTGGATTTCTGACATATAACCCGTCCAAGCTGTGCCTACAAAGTCCATGTTGCAAAATCGTAAAAAACAGCCAAAAAATTAAAAAAAAATAAAAAAAGGAAAAAAGTTTTAAAAATAATCTTATTGAAACAATATTGAATAACTAGTCATACCAAAAACAAACTTGTATTTACAATAATTACCACTGACAGTCACGAATGACCAATTGCCCAGGTGCTTCCACCCAATTAGTATTGAATACAATGTGAAGAGTGTTGTATCACAGCACAGAGTGGTATCTGTGGATAACAACATAGATAATAGTGTGCCACATCCTGAAATATTTGAATATTCAGGAGCAAAACATGTAGACTAATACAAAAGATTTAAAAAAATAAAAACATTAAGAATTTATAACATTTAAACATGTCAGTACATATTATATAACAAACAAGAGATATATAACCAGTTCAGATCCGCGCTATAGCCGAAAGATGGCTGCAGCGCGGACCTGAACTGCCGGGTGGACGTCCCCAGGACGTCCTCTTGTTTACTTACGCAATGCGCGCCCGCGGCGGCGCGCATCGCGGAAGAGCTGTGCCCGCTGTGTCGCGCGGGTGCCGATGCGCGTGCCTGGCGGCCGCGATGTCCGCCAGGTACCCGCGATCGGATGTCACAGAGACAGGAACGTGGATCTCTGTGTGTAAACACAGAGATCCACATCCTGCTAGGGAGAGGAGACTGATGGTGTGTCCCTTGTACATAGGGACAATCATCAGTCACCTCCCCCAGTCAGTTCCCTCCCTCCACAGTAAGAATCACTCATGAGGGAACATATTTAACCCCTTCCCACCCCCTAGTGGTTAACCCCTTCGCTGCCAGTCACATTTATACAGTAATCAGTGCATTTTTATAGCACTGTTCGCTGTATAAATGTGAATGGTCCCAAAATAGTGTCAAAAGTGTCCGATGTGTCCGCCGCAATATCGCAGTCCTGACAAAAATTGCAGATCACCGATATTACTAGTGGAAAAAAATAAAAAATAAAAATGTCATAAATCTATCCCCTATTTTGTAAACGCTATAACTTTTGCGCAAACCAATCAATAAATGCATTTTTTTTAACCAAAAATATGTAGAAGAATATGTATCGGACTAAACTAAAAGAAAAAAAAATGTAAAAAAAAATTGGGATATTTATTATAGCAAAAAGTAAAAAAGATTGTGTTTTTTTTTCTAAATTGTCGCTCTTTTTTTGTTTATAGCGCAAAAAATAAAAACTGCAGAGGTGATCAGATACCACCAAAAGAAAGCTCTATTTGTGGGAAAAAAATGATAAAAATGTCATTTGGGTGCAGTGTTGTATGACCGCGCAATTGTCATTCAAAGTGCATCAGCGCTGAAAGCTGAAAATTGGTCTGGGCAGGAGGGAGGTTTAAGTGCCCAGTAAGGAAGTGGATAAATACGATGGAACGATCAACCGCCAGAGCCTATGGCGCACCAGCGCTAAATGGGGACACTCATAAGGGTGACATGGGACAATGGGTAGCTATGGGGGCGTATACCTGGTAATCATCAGTTGAATAAACTCTATAAGACAAATCCAACATGGAGACTATATGTTATGGTTGAAACCAGCATCAGCATGGCAACCAGCCATATGGTAGCAAATGTTTCAACCAAAGATGGCTAATTACAACATTATGGAAATATGTGTATATAAGGGTAGAACCCCCTATAATTAATGAAGGGAATGTAAAATCATATATACTATAAATAGTCAACTTACTGTGGATCATAGAGGAGTATCGCTAAGAGGAGGATGAGAGATGTTGAACAAGGGGATACATAGGTTTTACCTACAATAAAGAAAGGTAAGCCAATGTTGCATAATAAAGTGCCTTTAGTTGGGTCATAATGGGATATTTAACTGCTGTGTAACTTACTGGCCTGGTCTTTACTGGTATGTTTTTCTGTCCCTTAAGCAGTTGCAACGTTTTTGCTGAATAACAGTACCCAGTGAAAATGGGATATGTTAATCATTACATTTATCAAATCTTGTGAGCAATTATTCCCCTTATGGTGACTAACGGCTCATTATTTATATTTTCCTTATTGAATACCTCTATATAAAATATTTTTTCATTGTTGTATTATTAAAACGGTTTAGGAACCTCTGGTTGCCCGCCTCTGCTGTATGGGTGTTGTCTGGATTGCTCTGGGGGTGACTCTATGGGAGACTTGTTGTGGAGCTATGTGGCCGCCCAAGTGTCACTATGCACTCACCAGGTGCAGGTGACGCTTGCCATCTAGATGTGGAGGCTTTGTGCTCCAGCATCCCTCACGAGCAGGGCATTGGGATAGTCCGTACCTTCCTTAGAGAGCAGGATTACCACCGGTGGGATTATTGTGAGTTCATATTGGACTTGCTACGTTTTATTTTGACCCGTAATTGTTTTACGTTCAAAGAGTCCCACTTCCTCCAGGTGCAGGGGGTGGCTATGGGCACATGCTGTGACACACCGGTCAATCTAACTAGTATCCCAAATCATGAAAATTGCATTGTAGCACTTTGTTGTTTTCACCCCAAATTATTAGGTAATGTTAAAGGCAAATCCTTTCTGCAATACAAGTGTAGTTGCTGAAAATCTAAGGGGAAGCACTGTTGATTTTAACATCCAATCATGTAGAAGCAAAGATGGTGTTTTTTTGTTCTTTTCCTTGCATCTCCCCCGCGGATCTCCAGCAAGTGCACTTGTAGTGCAAAGTGGATTTGCTTTTAGGAAAAAACAAAACAAAGTCCAAGATAACTAATAATTTGGGGTGTACCCAGCAAAATGCTGGAGGTTAATTTACCGAATGGGGAAACTATTTAGATTGACCTGTGTGTCCCCAAGGAAAGACATTGGTAGGGATTTACCCTCACTTCCTGTGTGGCTATGTGACAGGAAGTGAATCATTTGGAAGGATAAAGTGGCAAAATTTGGGAGTTGTCTTCACCCTATCAGGGGTGCAGACATCCCCAAAAACTGACCAGACTTCTAATCCCTCTGCAATCTATCCCCAAGCAAAAATAGGAAAGGACTTCATTTAGTTTAACTTTGCAAAGACACATTCCTAAGTTGAATTGTGATGCATGTCAATGGCCCATTTAGACCCTCTTTAACCACTTGAGATCAGCGCTATAGCTGATCGGCGGCCACAGCACGGTCCTCAATTGCCGGGAGTCCGTCAATAGACGTCCTCCCCTTCACGCGCGCGCTGTGGTCACTGAGTCACTGAGACTCGGGTGATCACAGATCCGAGTAAGGGGCCGATCCCTGCCCCTTACCACGTGATCAGCTGTCAGCCAATGACGCTGATCACATGATGTAAACAAAAGCTTGATAATCGTTTTTGTTTTCTCCTTGCGCTAACAGCGTGAGCATAAAAAAAGGCAGTCACAGGCTTATGTGCAAGGGACATCGGGCCCGAAGAGGAAGAGGCAATTCTGCATCATCTGTGACAATCAGTAGCCCCTGCCAGTGCCACCTATCAATGCCCACCACTGGTGCCAATCAGTGCCACCTAGCAGTGCTGCCTATCAGTGCCCACCACTGCCAACTATCATTGCCCATCACTGCCAACTATCGTTGCCACCTAGCAGTGCCACTTCTCAGTGCCCACCAGTGCCAACTAGCAATGCCACCTCTCAGTGCCCACACTTGCCACCTTATCGGTGCCCATGAGTGCAGTCTCATCAGCGTACATCAATGAAGGAGAAAAATTACCTTTTTTCTAAATTTTCTAACAAAATATAAAAAAATCCTATTTTATTTTTTTTGTTCGGTCTTTTGTATTTATAGAAAAAAACAAAAGACAAACGCAGAGGTGATCAAATAGCACCATGAGAAAGCTCTATTTATGCGAAAAAAATGATTAAAATTAAATTTTGGTTACAGTGTTGTATGACCGCGCAATTGTCATTCAAAGTGCATCAGCGCTGAAAGTTGAAAATTGGTCTGGGCAGAAAGGGGGTTTAAGTGCCCAGTAAGCAAGTGGTTAATATAAGGCTACATGCACACAGACGTTTTTACAGCTGCTTGTTTGAGCGTTTTTTGCAGCTTAAAAATGCCTCTCCAAGTTATCCTATGGCCTCATGGCCACCATGGCGTTTTTGAGCTGTAAATGGCATAGCCGTTTCCTGGTGCCTCCATGGCAGCATACCTGTGATAGAGCTCCGCCTCGACTCCTCCTTCAGGACTAGTGAATAGCATAAATTAAAGGCATAGTCCCTCCCCCAACATTCTCCTTTTTTTTCCTCATACCTCTTGTGCTGGTGCAGAGTAGCAGTATGTCCATACCTCTGCAGTCGGCAGCGTCCGCCGGGTTTAGCCTTTCCCGTGCGCAGTCCCTGTTATTGGGCCGCTCACAGCGCTGATAAGACTGGGAACCCCTCTGTGGATCTGTTGGGGTCTTTCGCAGAGTTTCCTCACAGGAACACAGTCTGCTATCACATCCATGATGAATGCAGTGGAAGTTGCAAAAGGATCAGCTCCATCTTCCCAGGCTGGTGGTTTCCATTTTTTATTACAGGCATTTGTGGTTTTCCCCTTTCTTTTCCTCTCTTCCCCTCCCCTCCCCTTTCCTTTGCTTGTTAGGCGCCTTTAAAATGATTGTTATCTTACTTTTTTGTTCCTTTAAAACTGTGCAACTGGATAGGGCAGGTGTCTCTCTGTGCAACAACATTGTGGTGCTTATTTCCGGGTTCGGGGGGGGCTACAGGTGCTCTGTACGTCCCGCCAGGTAGGAGAGTGTCACGGCGCGGTGTCCTTGCCGCCGTCTGCGCATGCGCGATTCGGGAGTGATACAGAGCCGTAGTTTCTCGGCTCTCTGTACAGGGCGACGCTGGATCTTCTGCGCGTGCGCATGCATGGTCGCTTGGTTCAGTGTCGGCCATCTTGGATTCTGGAAAGAAGGCTAGATTTGCCCTTTTTTTCAATCCATTCCAAATAGTGGTTTATGGGATTAGCCCACGTACCTTGAGCCTATTTAGGTTCAGATTCAGGGATTGCTGTCAGTCTCCTCAGCTGTGCCCTGCTAGGTCTCTCTGATGCTGCTTTGTGGTAGGTTCTTTTTATTTTCTCCCAAAAAAATTTGCAGATCAAAAATGTTTATGTTAAAAAAAAAAAAAAGATGACGATATAAAAATGTTTATGTTTAAAAAAAAAAAAAAAAAAAAGATGACGATATAAAAATGTTTGTTTAAAAAAAAAAAAAAAAAAGTGACGCCAAAAACTCCTGATTCTTTTCCCTTTCTTACTATATTTCCAGAGCTGATCCTTGTGCCCAACTCCGCAATGAGTCATTCATCTCACAGCAAAGATCCTCACACTTCTATTAGGTATGTGACCAACTATACGTGAGTATAAAAAAAAAAAAAGTGCGCTCACTGGTCTAGCGTGAGTTCCTTACATCGTAGCCCTACCCACTCCAAGGGGTCCCGCTCATCAGGGCATAGGTCCCATTCTTCACATCGTAGATCAGAGAGGTCAAGATCCAGAGGACATGATCGGTCCCCCTCTCCTAGGACCTATAGCAAGAGAAATGCTGGACATGTGGGGCTACACCGCTACCAGACAGAGTGGTCTGTAAGGACTGTTTTACGGACTATGCGTCCAACCGCGAGCTAGAAAATCAGCACGCTGTAGATCTGCTCAAGCGAACAATGAAGGACTCCTTCTCTGAGCTTTTGACTTTGGTCCCCGCTCAACCACTTCAGCAGATATCCCAGGTTCAGGATATAGAACCTAATCTCCCTGGTCCGTCAGCAGTCAGTACACCTCTGCCACCGTCAGGCCGACCAGCTAGAGATTCACCACCTGAAGACTCTTCAGGGGACTCTTGAGAAGAGTCAGAAACTTCTGGCTTCAGTCTCTCCTTGGTAAAGCCATTCATCCAGGCAGTCAAAGCCGCAATCGCCTGGAAAGACGCAGATTAGCCTCCCCAAGAGTCTACAAGCTACTTCCCATTCCTCAAAAGAAAGCAGGTTCTTTTCCCGTTGATGGGCAAGATTAGTCAAGTCATTCAGAAGGAATGGTCAAAGACTGATAAATAAAAAAATAATTTATTTTTTGGGGTCGGTTCAATATACTATATACCCCTTACCAGAGTTGGGAACGCAGTCACTAAACTCCATGCCAGTGGTAGACACGTTGGTGGTGCGACTCGCAAAAATATAACTTTGCCAATGGAGGATTCCGCTTCCTTCAAAGACCCTCTAGACAGGCGAATCGACCTGGAGCTGAAGAGGAGCTACTTGGCCGCGGGAGCAGCGTGTAAGCCAGCTATTGCCCTCACATCAGTATCAAATGCCATAGGATCTTGGACAGATAACATTGAGACGGCATTGCGTCAGGATGTCCCCATGGAGGATATAATTAAAGCCTTGGAAGAGCCTAGATTGTCGGCAGACTTTGTCGGGGTAGCGGCCATTGACACGATCAGGTGCTCGGCAAGATCCATGTTGCATTCAGTAATGGCGAAGAGGGCCTTGTGGCTGAAACCCTGGATGGCTGATTTATCTTCCAAACAAAATTGGTGCAAAATCCCGTTCGATGGTAAAGCCCTATTCGGAGACAAAATGGATAAAGCTATCTCCAGGCTGTCAGGAGGGAAGTCTGGTATGCTTCCACAGGACAGAAGGATGCGAAGATTCAGAGGTGGTTCCTCTAGGTTCCGCCAGTCAAACCCAAGGGATTTTAGGCAGTCGAGACAGCCCAGGGACAACAAAAGACCTTGGAAAGGTACTCTGGGATCCTTTTTGTATAGGAAGATGAAAGCCCTTCCGGCTCCACAGGAGCAGAAGCAGTCTTTTTGACGCCAGAGGAACCCAGGCACTCCCGGTGGGAGCCAGGCTAAAGTCTTTTGTCCCAGTCTGGGCCACCTGCTGCCACGACCCCTGGGTTCTGTCAACAATTCAATGGGGGCACTTTTGGAATTTCTCTTACCCCCCCCCCCCCCCCCACCTCGAACTCTTTCAAAGGAACAGAGATTCCATCCTCTCCACTGAAAGCTCAAGCTCTAAAAAAACTTCCTAACGTCACTCCAGCTTCAGGGGGCGGCTATTCCGGTTCCCTTGGCAGGCTTCTACTCCACCCTATTTCTGGTCCCAAAGAGGACAGGTGGGTGGAGGCCTGTGATAGACCTAAAGAGGTTCAGCCGGTATATCTGCCCCGAAAGCTTTAAAATGAAGTCCCTGCAGACGATTATTCAGGCAGTCCAGCCATCAGATTGTATGATTTCGGTTGATCTGCAGGATGCGTACCTACACGTGCCAATTCTACCTGCATTTCAAAAATATCTGAGATTTGCAGTGGGACGGACCCACCTACAGTTTCAAGCCCTGCCTTTCGGTCTGTGCACCTCTCCCAGGGTGTTCACCAGGATACTAATCTGCTTTGGTTCCCCTGGGGGAGAGGGGCTTGAGGATATACCAATACCTGGACGACATCCTCCTCCTAGCAAGCAATCCGGATCAGTTGGTATGTCACCGGGACATTCTTCTACAGTCCCTAAAAGAGCTAGGGTGGCTGGTGAATTCCGACAAGAGTCAACTAACGCCAACACAGCAGATAATCTATGCGCAACGTTCTACACTCAGGAGGGGACAGTGTCATTACCACCGCCGAAGGCAAGGATTGTCATCCAGAGAATGATCAAAGTCATCCGGAGCCCGTATCTGACGGCTTCACAATGCCTGAGCCTCATTGGCACAATGTCTTCCTGTATACCCATGGTTCCTTCGGCACATTGGCACTTGAGGTATTTCCAGACTGGTTTCTTGGCGCAGTGGAAGAAACAACAACTATCTCAGATGATCCTGCTGACGGGGAAAAATGCGCAGGAGCCTTCACTGGTGGACAGTTCTGGAAAACCTCTCCAAGCCTCATCACCTGGGCTCCCTTTCTTGGATCACAATTGCGTCCGCTTGCAAGCAGACAGGGCTGGGGAGCCCATTGCGGGCAAACCAGAATACAGGGGAGATGGTCATACACCACCCAGGAAGTGGTATCCAACATCTTTGGAGATGAGGGCAGCCTTCTTGGCACTGACCTCTTTGGCACCCCAAATCAGAGGCCAGAGAATACTCCTACGCCTAGACAACAGGGCAGCTGTCGCTTATCTGCAGAAGCAGAGAGGCACTCACAGCAGGTCACTCCTCAAGGAGGTAGAGCCGATCATGCTCTGGGCGGAGCAGAACCTCCTGGACCTCAGAGCAATGTATCTGCCAGGCAGGTTGAACATGGAAACAGACACGTTATCCAGAAACTTCCTGGACAACAACGAGTGGGCTCTCCTACCTCCATGTCTTCCTTCAGATTGCCAACATATCGCATCCCCCTCAGGTAGATCTGTTCGCCTCCCCGAAGAACGCCAAGCTGGATAGGTTCTTCTCTCAGCTGCCGCACCCACAAGCCGAGGCAGTGGATGCCCTGTCATGTCCCTGGAGGTTCACCACAGCATATGCCTTTCCTCCCAGGCCATTAATACTCAAATTCCTCCTGAGGCTCCTCATAGAGCCAGTCCAGGTGGTGGCAGTACTTCCGTATTGCGCCTCAGTGTGGGCTCTCCAATCAAGATCCCTCCTTTCCCTCAACTTCTGTCGCAGGGCAGTCTAGTTCATCTAAACCCTCAGAAGTTGAATCTTCAAATCTGGAGGTTGAGAGGCGAAGGTTCGAATCCCTATGGTGTTCCCCAGGAGTCATAGCAACCCTTCTAAAAACCAGGAAGCCTGCAACTAATGCCATATATTCAAAAATCTGGGACAGTTCTTGTCATTTGCTTCCGGAAATGGATTTGATCCAATCCTTCCCTCTACTTCCCATGTTCTAGGATTCCTTCAGACAGGACTTGATCTGGGACTTGGTCTGAGCTCCCTCAATGTGCAGGTAGCAGCAATATCTGCCGCAACAAATAAGAGATGGGACGGAGGATCCTTTAGTAGTCACTTACCTCCAGAGGTGTATTGAAGATTCACCCTCCTGTCAGACGATCATTTCCTAAGTGGGATTTGTCCCTGGTCCTTGAAGTTCTATCTGACCATCCCTTTGCTCCAGTGGAACAAGTAACAATATGGAACCTGACACTAAAGACGGCTTTCCTGCTAGCCATTACATCTGGCAAAAGGATCTTGGAACTTCACTCTTTAGGGATAGGTGACGACCACATCTCCTTCTTCCCCGACAGAGTGGAACTTCGCCCCCTTCGGGGGTTCACACCAAAGGTCACTACTCCAAGCCACCTGTTGGAACCCTGGGCACTACCAGTGTTTACAGACACGGATTCAGAGTCTTGTCACGAACTGGATGTATCCAGAGTGCTCAGGGCCTACCTAGAAGCCACCGGCCCCTTCAGAAATTCTGAGAGACTTTTCATCGTACCGTTCGGTAAATACAGGGGCAAAGAAGCTTCCATCAGAACTCTGGCATCTTGGGCTGTAAAGTTAATCCAGAAGGCCTACAGGGTGAAGAATATGGAGCCTCCATCCCGAGTGAATGCTCATTCTACAAGGGCAGTCTCAGCTTCCTGGGCAGCAAGGGCTAATGTTTCGTTGGAGATGGTGTGCAGGGCTGCCACCTGTTCTTCTCACCATACATTCCTCAGACACTACCATATTGATCCAGAAGCGCTCACGACTGAGTTTGGAAGGAGGGCAGTTCAGGCTGCTATGTCCTCTTCTAATTAAACATTTATTGTTAAGCAATTATCCCACCCATGTCAGCTAGTTATTTATCACAGGTATGCTGCCATGGAGGCACCAGGAAAACGGAAAATTGTGTCATACTTACCAGTAATTTTCCTTTCCTGGTGCCTATCCATGGCAGCATACGCTCCCACCCTCGGTATTCTATATTACAGAGAATGTTGGGGGAGGGACTATGCCTTTAATTTATGCTATTCACTAGTCCTGAAGGAGGAGTCAAGGCGGAGCTCTATCACAGGTATGCTGCAATGGATAGGCACCAGGAAAGGAAAATTACTGGTAAGTATGATACAATTTTCCGTTTTTTAGGCCCCATGTACACGGGATGCTGGTGCAAAGTCTTCTGAACTAAGGTTGAAACCAGCATTTATAAACACACGTTTTGCCGCGTTTGCATGCCACGTTTAGCCGCGTTTTACCGCATTTGCGTCTATAAGCATTTAGTTAGGAAACATCATAAGCACAAAAAACAGTATTATTAACCATTTCAGCTATTTTGTGAGACCAGAGTGAGTAGCAGCAGCTGAGAGAGCAGCAGTGTACTTGTATTTAGCGTGTCACTTGCCACATCACCTGCCACAAGTTGTGGATTGTCCACTTGCCATGTCACCTGGCCACGTCACCTGGCCATATCACCTGCCACAAGTTGTGGATTGTCCACTTGCCACGTCACCTGCCACATCACCTGCCACGTCACCTGCCACAAGTTGTGGATTGTCCACAATGCAATGCAAGCAATTACAGTTTTGTTTAATATATTTTTAATGCTTTTTCATAATTTGCTATAATTTTTTAGTTTTTCTATGTAAAAAAAAATAGGTCACCTTTAAAAACGCTTATAAGCTAAAACGCGGCTAAACGCCGGTACCCGCGTTTAGCAGCGTTTGGTGTCTGAAACGTGGAAATCTTTGGCGTCTGAACGCATTTTTTTGCTTTCTGAAAAATGAGGTTAAACGCAACTGCCTAAGGGCCAGTTCACACCTTGGAAACGCAGTCCGGATGCGTTCCAGGTGCTTTTCTGCATGCTTGTTTTTGGTGCGTTTTTGATGCAGTCCAGTGCTTTTTTTCCCCCTCTTTTTCTTAGGCCTCATGCCCATGGACATTTTAAAAAACAAGCTGTAAAGCTAGTACAGACGCCAGGAAAAAAGCGGTGTTTTTAACGCGATTTTTTCCGCGTTTTGCATTGAATTCAATGCACGTTTCCCCGCGCTAGCTATTAGCCGCGTTTTTCTTTCTCTATTCAAAATCAATGGTTCCCTATGGGAGTCCATTGATTTGAATAGAGGTCTCACCAGAAGTCAGATCAAGATGATCCGACTTGCGGGGGGGCCCCTTGTGCGGACAACCTTGAAGGGGAACCCCGCAAAAATTTAAAAAAACATTTGCGTGAGGTTCCCCCCAGGGCGATACCAGACACTTCGGTCTGGTATGGATCTTGAGGGGAAGCCCCCACACCAAAAAAAAATGGCATGGGGGTTCCCACAGGATCCATACCAGACCCTTATCCGAGCACGCAGCCCGGCAGGTCATGAAAGGGTGGCGATCGAGCACCCCCCCTCCTATACCATACCAAGCCACATGCCCTCAACATGGGGGGGTTGGTGCTTTGGGGCAATGCGCCCCCACCCCAAAGCACCTTGTCCCCATGTTGATGAGGACAAGGGCCCTTCCCAACAACCCTGGCCGTTGGTGGTCGGGGTCTGCTGGCAGGGGGCTTATCGGAATCTGGGAGCCCCCTTTAATAAGGGGTCCCCCAGATCCCGGCCCCCCATCCTATGTGAATGAGTATGGGATACATCGTACCCCTACCCATTCACCTGGGGAAAAAAGTGTAAAAAAAAACACACTACACAGGTTTTAAAAGTAATTTATTAGGCAGCCTAGGGGGTCTCTTCTTTCCGACTTTGAGGGTCTCTTCCGACTTCGGGGGTCTCTTCCGACTTCGGGGGTCTCTTCCGACTTCTCTGCTCTCTTCTCCCGCTCTCTGGTTCTTCTGCTGGGCTCCTCCGCTATCTTCTGCCGCTCTTTTGCTAGCGTTGGCCCGGTCTTCTCCTTCCCTCTCCTCTTCTCCCGATGTTGACTCGACGGTCTCTCCCACTGTAATGCCATGTGCGAGGTGCGCAATGTCATTTTTTTAGGCATGAGGCGGGGTCACCGGGTGATGCCACCTGGTGACCCCGCCCCGTATGATGTCAAAGTCTCTGGCATGGTGGGACTGTGACATCATACGGGGCGGGATCACCGGGTGGCACCATGCGTATAAAAGTCATTGCGTACCTCGCACACGGCATTACAGCGGGAGAGACCGTTGAGTCAACATCGGGAGAAGAGAAGAGGGAAAGAGAAGACCGGGCCAAATGCTAGCAAAAGAGCGGCAGAAGATAGCGGAGGAGCCCGGCAGAAGAATCAGAGACCGGGAGAAGAGAGCGGAGAAGTCGAAAGAGATCCTCGAAGTTGGAAGAGACCCCGGAAGTAGGAAGAGACCCTCGAAGTCGGAAGAGACCCCTGAAGTCTGAAGGAAGAGACCCCTGGAGCTGCTTAATAAATTACTTTTAAAACCTGTGTAGTGTGTTTTTTTTTACACTTTTTTCCCCAGGTGAATGGGTAGGGGTACGATGTACCCCATACTCATTCACATAGGGTGGAGGGGCTGGGATCTGGGGGCCCCCTTATTAAAGAGGGGTCACAGATTCCGACAAGCCCCCCCGCCCGCAGACCCCGACAACCAACGGCCAGGGTTGTTGGGAAGGGCCCTTGTCCTCATCAACATGGGGACAAGGTGTGTTGGGGTGGAGGCAGAGTGCCCCCCTTGCCCCAAAGCACCAACCCCCCATGTTGAGGTCATGTGGCTTGGTATGGTCTAGGAGGGGGGCGCTCGCTCGCCCCCCTTTGCTGACCTGCCGGGCTTCGTGCTCAGATAAGGGTCTGGTATGGATCCTGGGGGAACCCCCACACCATTTTTTTTGGTGTGGGGGCTTCCCCTCAAGATCTATACCAGACCTTCAAGGTTCTCCGCACACTAGTCGCCCCGCAAGTCGGATCATCTTGACCCAACTTCTGGTGCGTCCTCTATTCAAATCAATGGGCTTCCATAGGGAACCATTGATTTTGAATAGAGACAGAGAAACGCCGCTGATATTAATGAGAAAATCCTTTACACCGGTAGGATTTTTTTATTTCCTATCACAATGTGCGTCGGCGTGCACCGGTTCACACGCCCAATCAATGATTTATCCGGCGCACCAATTAAGATATGAACCGGCGCAGCGCAGTGTTCTTAGTAAATCACCCCCACTGTCTTTTACCAAGCAATCCCAAAAAGGAATTAGTACAAGTGCTCCATTTAGGACTCAAGAAAAATATACTTAAAGCGGAGCTCCGCCGGAAAAAAAATATTAAAAGCCAGCAGCTACAGCTACAGCAGCTGCTGGCTTTTAATATTTGGACACTTACCTGTCCTGGAGTCCAGCGACGTCCGCAGCAGAGGACGAGCAACCGCTCGTCGCTCTGCTGCTCCCTCCGCCATCCTCGCTGAGGGAACCAGGAAGTGAAGCCATGCGGCTTCATGCCCGGTTCCCTATGGCGCATGCGCGAGTCACGCTGCGCCGTTCTGATTGGTGCTCCTGTGTTCTGGGAGCCGAGTGTCTCCCAGAACACCAAGGGAAGTCTGCGGGAAGTGACGTAACTCCCGCAGATTCCCGGAGAGAGGACTCCCGGATGTGGGTGAAAATACCTGTCTTAGACAGGTATCTTCACCCCCCTCCCCCCTGAAAGGTGTCAATTGTGACACCGGAGGGGGGGAGGGTTCCAAATAGCAAAAGTTGCTATTTAGGGTGGAGCTCCACTTTAACAAAAAGGAAGCAAGATACCTGATACCAGAGGCATGTCGGACCCCAATTATCTACGCACTGCCAAAGATCCATAAAGACAAGACGAACCCCCCATTCAGACCTATTGTGAGCGGTATGGAATCAATAACAGCAAAAATCAGCCAACATATTGATAAATATCTCCAACCAACAGTTCAGAAAACAAAAGCATATTTGAAAGACACTAAACAAATATTACAGTTACTAGAAGATAGAATAGATACAGGACCATTGCTGATGGCGACAGCAGACGTTTTGTCACTCTATACCATTATCCTAAATTACCAGGCATGTGAAGCAGCCAAATGGGGGCTTAGGAAATTCACAAAACTCCCCTGTATGCAAAGAAAATTCCTTGTCAAATGTCTCAATTTTTGTCTTAAACACAGTTACTTTTGGTATCATCGTCAATATTATCAACAAAGAACTGGGGTGGCCATGGGAGCCAGGTTTGCCCCTAGTGTGGCAGGACTTTTCATGGTCCAATGGGAGGAAGAAATCATTTTCAATAACCCACCTGAGGAACTTATCCGTTATAGACGATGTATTGATGATTAGTGATGTCGCGAACATAAAATTCTCCGTTTGCGAACGGCGAACGCGAATTTACGCAAATGTTCGCGAACGGGCGAACCGGGCGAACCGCCATAGACTTCAATAGGCAGGCAAATTTTAAAACCCACAGGGACTCTTTCTGGCCACAATAGTGATGAAAAAGTTGTTTCAAGGGGACTAACACCTGGACTGTGGCATGCCGGAGGGGGATCCATGGCAAAACTCCCATGGAAAATTACGTAGTTGACGCAGAGTCGGGTTTTAATCCATAAAGGGCATAAATCACCTAACATTCCTAAATTGTTTGGAATAACGTGCTTTAAAACATCAGGTATGATGTTGTATTGGTCAGGTAGTGTAAGGGTTACGCCCGCTTCACAGTGACAGACCAAACTCTGACAGACCAAACTCCCCGTTTAACGCACCGCAAACAACCGCAAACAGTCCATTTGCACAACCGCAAGGCTTTAATGATCACCTTAGATCAGTGGTTCTCAACTCCAGTCCTCAGGGCCCACCAACAGGCCAGGTTTGCAAGATAACTGAAATACATCACAGGTGATATAATTTGCTGCTCAGGGATTGCAGTATTCTAGTCTGCATCTCACCAAGGTAATACTTAAAATCTGGCCTGTTAGTGGGTCCTGAGGACAGGAGTTGAGAACCACTGCCTTAGATGATCACAAAGAAAATTAATGTTTTTTCTATGCAAAATTATCCAGCCGATCGCTTTTGGTCTGTTCACAATGAAGCTACGACCTATCATCTGGGGTGTGCCAACATTGCCATTGCCAACACACTCATAGAGGTGGTCGCTTCATTGTGATACGCAAGCCCCTTCACCGGTCACCACAACAAGTTAACGATCACGAAGGGGAATTGACACATGTATGTGCTTTTTTTTTTGTTTTGTTTTTGCAGCCACAGTGCAGAACCAGAGGCCAGAAAAATTAGGCATGTACACATGCCTGAAAAATTAGGTATTGTTGCAGCCGCTGAAAAATTGATGTTTTCCAGGCAGAAAGTGCCCTAAAACATTGCGGCTTTGTCATGGATATGCACTAATGTCTGTCTGCCATCTTACCTTTCCTCCTCATGTGTTCATCTTAGAGGCCAGACCCCTTCACCTGGCTTCCTTTATAATTGCCTCCCAGCCTGATTCCACCCCAGGCCCTATCACAGAATACTATATTAACCTGTACACTGCAAGCCTGCTTTGCTGATCAACGTGTTTGTTAAGCATTGTGTGTTTGGGTTCCTGCCTGCCGTGTGCTACGTCTGTCTCTTTGTTACGTTATTGGCTTGTTCCTGACTATCCCTGTCTGCTTGTGACCCTTGACCTTCGGCTTGTCCTTCGTTTATCCTTGTCTGCTTGTGACCCTTGATCTTCGGCTTGTCCTTTGCTATTCTTGTATCCTGTGCTGCTGCTTCCCCTCTTTCCCCCTTACCCTACGGGGTGTGAGCTAGGAGACTCTAGGGGCCGCGACCTGGACCTAGCTGCAGCGCAACATCCTCACCACTAGAGGCTCTGGTGAAGACCTGCTGGGTCTTAGACTCCGCGCCCTGGGGAATCTCGGCTCTAGCTTCCTGTGGATTCCGGTTGTGCTCCTCTGGTCCCGCTTTCCACAACCACCCAGTTTCCTATCCGCAGCAGTCAGCCATAGGGTTCACTATCTTGTGGTGCACTCCTGTTCTCCTACAGTGTGCATCTGTCATCTGGCCACAGGTGACCTGACAGGCTTGAACCCTAGTTGGTGGCGGATAAGTCACGCAAGTCATCCGGCATGCAGAGATAAAATACAGCAGCGTGTGGGCCATTTTTAGCCCAAGGCAGCTCATCTCATCAGGCCTTTTTTAGTCAAATGTATAGCCCACTGTCAGTCCCTTCGGGATCCATGCCTCATTCATCTTAATAAAGGTGAGGTAATCTAGACTTTTTTGACCTAGGCGACTTCTCTTCTCAGTGACAATACCTCCTGCTGCACTGAAGGTCCTTTCTGAAAGGACATTTGAAGCGGGGCAGGCCAGAAGTTCTATCGCAAATTGGGATAGCTCAGGCCACAGGTCAAGCCTGCACACCCAGTAGTCAAGGGGTTCATCGCTCCTCAGAGTGTCGATATCTACAGTTAAGGCGAGGTAGTCTGCTACCTGTCGGTCGAGTCGTTCTCTATGGGTGGACCCCGAAGGGCTGTGGCGATGCGTAGGACTTAAAAAGCTCTGCATGTCCTCCATCAACAACATGTCTGTAAAGCGTCCTGTCCTTGCCGGCGTGGTCGTGGTAGGAGGAGGATTACTTTCACCTCTTCCCCTGTTAGATTCCTGTTGTGCTGTGACATCACCCTTATACGCTGTGTAAAGCATACTTTTTAATTTATTTTGGAACTGCTGCATCCTTTCCGACTTCCGGTAATTCGGTAACATTTCAGGCACTTTCTGCTTATACCGGGGGTCTAGTAGCGTGGCCACCCAGTACAGGTCGTTCTCCTTCAGCCTTTTTATACGAGGGTCCCTCAACAGGCACGACAGCATGAAAGACCCCATTTGCACAAGGTTGGATGCCGAGCTACTCATGTCCCGTTCCTCGTCCTCACTGATCTCACTGAAGGTCTGTTCTTCCCCCCAGCCACGTACAACACCACGGGTACCAGATAGGTGACAACGAGCACCCTGGGATGCCTGCTGTGGTTGGTCTTCCTCCTCCTCCTCAAAGCCACATTCCTCCTCTAAATCCTCTTCCTCAGACTCCTCTTCCAGCGTTGCCGCAGGTCCAGCAAGCGATGCTGATAAGGCTGTTTCTGGTGGTGATGGTGACCACAACTCTTCCTCTTCCTCTTGACGCTCATCTACGGCCTGATCCAGCACTCTTCGCAGGGCACGCTCCAGGAAGAAAACAAATGGGATGATGTCGCTGATGGTGCCTTCAGTGCGACTGACTAGGTTTGTCACCTCCTCAAAAGGACGCATGAGCCTACAGGCATTGCACATGAGCGTCCAGTAACGTGGCAAAAAAATTCCCAGCTGCGCAGAGGCTGTCCTAGCACCCCGGTCATACAAATACTCATTGATGGCTTTTTCTTGTTGGAGCAGGCGGTCGAACATTAGGAGTGTTGAATTCCAACGTGTCGGGCTGTCGCAAATCAAGCGCCTCACTGGCATGTTGTTTCGCCGCTGGATATCTGAAAAGTGCGCCATGGTCGTGTAGGAACGCCTGAAATGGCCACACACCTTCCTGGCCTGCTTGAGGACGTCCTGTAAGTCTGGGTACTTATGCACAAAGTGTTGTACAATCAGATTCAACACATGTGCCATGCACGGCACATGTGTCAACTTGCCCAAATTCAATGCCGCCAACAAATTGCTTCCGTTGTCACACACCACTTTGCCGATCTCCAGTTGGTGCGGAGTCAGCCACTGATCCACCTGTGCGTTCAGGGTGGACAGGAGTGCTGGTCCGGTGTGACTCTCTTCTTTCAGGCAAGTCAACCCCAAGACGGCGTGACACTGTCGTATCGGGGATGTGGAATAGCTGGGGGGGTGCAGTTGATGTGGAGCAAGACGCAGCAGCAGAAGAGGACTCAGCCGAGGAGGTTATCGAAGAGGATGGAGTAGGAGGAGTAGAGGAGGTGGCAGCAGGCCTGCCTGCAAGTCGTGGCGGTGTCACCACCAACTCCTCTGCAGAGCCACGCATTACATGCTTGGCAGCCGTCAGCAGGTTTACCCAATGCGCAGTGTAGGTGATATACCTGCCCTGACCGTGCTTTGCAGACCAGGTATCAGTGGTCAGATGGACCCTTGCCTCAACACTGTGTGCCAGACATGCCATGACTTCCTTTTGCACAATAGAGTACAGGTTGGGGATTGCCTTTTGTGAAAAGAAATTTCGGCCGGGTACCTTCCACTGCGGTGTCCCAATAGCTACAAATTTTTTGAAGGCCTCAGACTCCACCAGCTTGTATGGTAAAAGCTGGCGGGCTAAGAGTTCCGACAAGCCAGCTGTCAGACGCCGGGCAAGGGGGTGACTCTGTGACATTGGCTTCTTACGCTCAAACATGTCCTTGACAGACACCTGACTGTGGGCAGATGAGCAGGAACTGCTCAAGGCGAGAGATGGAGTGGCGGATGGTTGAGAGGGGGCAAGGAGGACAGCAGTGGTTGACGTGGCTGAAGATGCTGGACCAGGAGGAGGATGGTGGCTTTGAGCTTGTGTGCTGCTTGTACTCGTCATCATGTGTTGATCCCATAGGCGTTTGTGATGTGCGATCATGTGCCTTCGCAAAGCAGTTGTACCTAGGTGGGTGTTGGATTTCCCACGACTCAGTTTCTTTTGGCACAGGTTGCAAATGGCATCGCTGTTATCAGAGGCAGACACACAAAAAAAATGCCACACTGCTGAGCTTTGCAATGACGGCATTCTGGTGGTGGCAACAGTATTTGATTGGCGTGCTGTCTGGCTGACCCCGGGTGCCGATACATGCTGTCTGTCTGTGCCACTAGCTCCTTGCAACGACCTACCCCTGCTTTCAACTCGTCTCCTCCTCCTCTCTGTCTCCCCATCTGAACTTTCCCCCTGTTCTTCTTCTCTTCGAGCGGGCACCCACATGACATCCACGGACACATCGTCATCATCAACCGCTTCACTTGTATCTGACAACTCAGCAAAGGAAGCAGCAGCGGGTACAACATCATCATCATCACACCGTACGTCCATGTGTGTAATGCTGCCTGACTGAGACATATCCCTTTTATCTACATCCTCTGGCAATAATGGTTGTGCATCAGTCATTTCTTCCAACTCATGTGTAAATAACTCCTCTGACAGATCAAGTGAAGCAGCTGTATTGCTAGTGTTGGTGGTGGCGGCAGGCGGGCGAGTGGTAAATTGAGAGGTGCCCGAAGCTGAGCTGGAGGAGGATGGTGCGTCAAGGTTCCGAGCGGAAGCTGTAGAAGATTGGGTGTCCTGTGTTAGCCAGTCAACTATGTCCTCAGAACTTTTCGAGTTCAGGGTACGTGGCCTCTGAACACTGGGCATTATTCTAGGGCCAAAGGGAATCACAGCACCATGACCACGACGGCCCCTGCAGGGTGGCCTGCCTCTTCCTGTAATTTTTTTTAGATTAGTTTAGTTGTACTATGCGTGCAAGCTACTGGGACACCAGATATGAGTGGCACTGTGCACTGGCAGAGTTAGACGCTGTAGGCCTGACACACACGCTGGCAGGCAACTGACTGCTATTCTATTGCAGTCAAAATTGTTGTTGTTTTTTTAAATGTAATCTACTGTGACACAAGATATATGAGTGGTGGTACTGGGCAAGTGGGCACAGTATGCGCTGTGAGCCTGACACACACACGCTGGCAGGCAACTGCAATTAGATTACAGAGGAAAAAAAAAACAGACTGATGTACTAGCCCTAAAAAGTGCTTTTTGGGGTGCTGTCAGGACGCTGTCCTTACAGCAGAGATCAGATGAGTCTTTCAGGACTGGAGTGGACACTGAATACACACACGCTGGCAGGCAACTGCAATTAGATTACAGAGGAAAAAAAAAAGAAGCAGACTGATGTACTAGCCCTAAAAAGAGCTTTTTGGGGTGCTGTCAGGACGCTGTACTTACAACAGAGATCAGATGAGTCTTTCAGGACTGGAGTGGACACTGAATACACACACGCTGGCAGGCAACTGCAATTAGATTACAGAGGAAAAAAAAAAAAAGCAGACTGATGTACTAGCCCTAAAAAGGGCTTTTTGGGATGCTGTCAGGACGCTGTTCTTACAGGAGAGATCAGATGAGTCTTTCAGGACTGGAGTGGACACTGAATACACACACGCTGGCAGGCAACTGCAATTAGATTACAGAGGAAAAAAAAAAAAGCAGACTGATGTACTAGCCCTAAAAAGTGCTTTTTAGGGTGCTGTCAGGACGTTGTCCTTACAGCAGAGATCAGATGAGTCTTTCAGGACTGGAGTGGACACTGAATACACACACGCTGGCAGGCAACTGCAATTAGATTACAGAGGAAAAAAAAAATCAGACTGATGTACTAGCCCTAAAAGGGGCTTTTTGGGGTGCTGTCAGGATGCTGTCCTTACAGCAGATATCAGATGAGTCTTTCAGGACTGGAGTGGACACTGAATACACACACGCTGGCAGGCAACTGCAATTAGATTACAGAGGAAAAAAAAAAAGCAGACTGATGTACTAGCCCTAAAAAGGGCTTTTTGGGGTGCTATCAGGAAGCTGTCCTTACAGCAGAGATCAGATGAGTCTTTCAGGACTGGAGTGGACACTGAATACACACATGCTGGCAGGCAACTGCAATTAGATTACAGAGGAAAAAAAAAAAGCAGACTGATGTACTAGCCCTAAAAAGGGCTTTTTGGGATGCTGTCAGGACGCTGTCCTTACAGCAGAGATCAGATGAGTCTTTCAGGACTGGAGTGGACACTGAATACACACACGCTGGCAGGCAACTGCAATTAGATTACAGAGGAAAAAAAAAAAAGCAGACTGATGTACTAGCTCAAAAAAGTGCTTTTTGGGGTGCTGTCAGGACGCTGTCCTTACAGCAGAGATCAGATGAGTCTTTCAGGACTGGAGTGGACACTGAATACACACACGCTGGCAGGCAACTGCAATTAGATTACAGAGGAAAAAAAAAAAGCAGACTGATGTACTAGCCCTAAAAAGTGCTTTTTAGGGTGCTGTCAGGACGCTGTCCTTACAGCAGAGATCAGATGAGTCTTTCAGGACTGGAGTGGACACTGAATACACACACGCTGGCAGGCAACTGCAATTAGATTACAGAGGAAAAAATAAAAAGCAGACTGATATACTAGCCCTAAGAAGGGCTTTTTGGGGTGCTATCAGCACGCTGTCCTCACAGCAGAGATCAGATGAGTCTTTCAGGACTGGAGTGGACACTGAATACACACATGCTGGCAGGCAACTGCAATTAGATTACAGAGGAAAAAAAAAACAGACTGATGTACTAGCCCTAAAAAGGGCTTTTTGGGGTGCTGTCAGGACGCTGTCCTTACAGCAGAGATCAGATGAGTCTTCCGGGACTGGAGTGGACACTGAATACACACACTCTGGCAGGCAACTGCAATTAGATTACAGAGAAAAAAAAAAAAGCAGACTGATGTACTAGCCCTAAAAAGTGCTTTTTGGGGTGCTGTCAGGACGCTGTCCTTACAGCAGAGATCAGATGAGTCTTTCGGGACTGGAGTGGACACTGAATACACACACGCTGGCAGGCAACTGAAATTAGATTACAGAGAAAAAAAAAAAGCAGACTGATGTACTAGCCCTAAAAAGGGCTTTTTGGGGTGCTGTCAGGACGCTGTCCTTACAGCAGAGATCAGATGAGTCTTTCAGGACTGGAGTGGACACTGAATACACACACACTGGCAGGCAACTGCAATTAGATTACAGAGGGGAAAAAAAAGCAGACTGATGTACTAGCCATAAAAAGGGCTTTTTGGGGTGCTGTAAGGACGCTGTCCTTATAGCAGAGATCAGATGAGTCTTTCAGGACTGGAGTGGACACTGAATACACTGGCCTAGCTATAGATTTCCCTATTAAATCAGCAGCAGCTACACTATCCCTCCTCTCACTAAGACTGCAGCTTCCGAATGAATCTAAAATGGATGCTGTCCAGGAGGTGGGAGGGTCTGGGAGGGAGGGTATGCTGCTGATTGGCTGGAATGTGTCTGCTGACTGTGAGGTACAGTGTCAAAGTTTGCTCAATGATGACGAATAGGGGGCGGACCGAACATCGCATATGTTCGCCCGCTGCGGCGAACGCGAACAAGCTATGTTCGCCGCCGTCGCCGGGAACTATTCGCCAGCGAATAGTTCGGGACATCTCTATTGATGATGTGTTTGTTATGTGGAAAGGGGATCGAGATCAGTTACAAAATTTCTTCAATCAGCTTAACAACAATGCTAGGAACATCAACCTGTCATGGCAAATTGAAGAAGATACTATATCTTTCCTCGACCTGGAAATATCTTGAGTTAATGACCAAAACCCATTTTAAGAATGTTGACCGAAACAGTTATTTACCGATCAAAAGCTGCCATCATAAGAACCGGCTGTTCAATAGATTATGCGATTGAGACAAAACGGTACCAATGTAGAAGACTTCCTCACATAAGCTAATATGATTGGAAATTCATACAGCAAGGATATGACAAGGTATTCATAGAAGAGAAAATTGTAGAAGTCACATATATGAACAGGGGAGATTTGATTAAAGATAAGATATCAAACTATCAACAAGATCTTGTACCCTTAGTGTTTGATTATAATATTCAACACAAAAAAAATCGAAAATATAGTACAATGCCACTGGCACATCTTAAAATCTGATAGACATTTCCAAGATATATTACCTAAGAGACCCAGGTTTATCTATAGGAGAGCTCCTACCATTCGTGACTAGTTAGTAAAAAGCATTGTAGATCCCCCAAGAAGAGTTTTACATTTTTCACTGGTAAAGGTTTTTATCCATGTAAAAGATGTTTTGCATGTACCTGGATGAAACGCCCCAATGAGAAGAAGCTACAGTTTAAATCTACCAGTAATGGTACTACCTATGACATACAGGAATTCATAGGGTGTAACACTGTAGGGGCAGTGTACGCCCTAGAGCAGTGGTTCTCAACTCCTGTCCTCAGGGCCCACTAACAGGCCAGGTTTGCAAGATAACTGAAATACATCACAGGTGATATCATTTGCTGCTCAGTGATTGCAGTTTTCTAGTCTGCATCTCCCCAAAGTAAGGCCTCGTACACACGACCGATTTTCTCGTCCAAAACAGTCAAGAAAAGTGCCGCGAGAGTTTTTTTGTCTAGAAAAACGTTCGTGTGTATGGTTTTACGACGAGAAACTTGCCGAGAATCTCGACGAGAAAATAGAGAACCTGCTCTCTATTTTCTCGTCAGGATTCCAGATTTCCTCGTCGTGTTTCTCGTCGGCCTGTTTTGTGACGAGAAAATGGTTCGTGTGTATGCTTTTACGACTCTTCCAAAGGCGCGCATGCTCACAAGCAACTATGAGACGGGAGCGCATCTTCTGGTAAAACAAGCCTTCATAATGGAGAGAGCACATTCGTCACGCTCATAAATATTTCATCGTTTAAATGTTCTGCATTGAAATCTTCGTTAGAATGTTACATTAATCAAAACGAGTGACCTTCTTTTGCTGCTGATATTCACACAGAGTTGAGCCTTATTTTTAACCTTTTTCATGCTGCTCTTTATAAGATTTATGTGTATTATCTCGTGCAAGTTTTTAGGAATAATTTAAATGGTTAGATTTTTCAAAATGATGTTAATTATAATTTCTCAATGTTTTGATAGCGATCTCCCATTTAATTTTGGAATCTATATTATTAAAATTTCACACCATGTTTTTGTGCTAATCAGATTTAGTTATTCTTTTGGTGGGGTGATATCTGTGCCTTTTATTGTCAGTCAAATGTATCTGCTTACTCCAAAGCTTGATTTTTTTTATTTAAAAATACACATAGTCAAGTATGAACTTAAACAAAAAACACATTTATTCATGTTTATAAATTAAATAAAGAGAAGGCAGCGCTGGAGAAGCTGCTGCCATTTGTGCATCCCAGGGACCCCAGAGCACACAGCAACCCTGTGTGGACACTAAAATTGGGAGCTTGAGAAGGCCCACATTTCAGAACACAATCTGATGCTGGCCTCCCAGAGGTCAGGAACAACAGCAGGTGAGATATATGTCCCAAGTGTGTGGTACTACAACAGGCTGCCTTCTGTCCGACCACAATGAAGCAAGGCCATCACTTCCTCTTCTTCCTGGCAACCTTCCCTGCAGCCTTTCCTGAAGCCTTTCCTGCAGCCTTCCTTCTTCGCTTGGCTGGAGGCTGGCCCACTGGAGGGGTACTCCTGTCAGGAGGAGGAGGTGGAGGTGTAGCAGAAGGGGGTGGGGCAGAAGAAGAAGGTGGAGGTGTAGCAGAAGGGGGTGGGGCAGAAGAAGAAGGTGGAGGTGTAGCAGAAGGGGGTGGGGCAGAAGGTGGAGGTGTAGCAGAAGGGGGTGGGGCAGAAGGTGGAGGTGTAGCAGAAGGGGGTGGGGCAGAAGGTGGAGGTGTAGCAGAAGGGGGTGGGGCAGAAGGTGGAGGTGTAGCAGAAGGGGGTGGGGCAGAAGGTGGATGTGTAGCAGAAGGGGGTGGGGCAGAAGAGGAAGGTGGAGGTGGAGGTTGAGGTTGGGTCAGTTGGGCCACCTCACATATGGCGGTATTGGGGGTAATTTGCTCCATCACC
This sequence comes from Rana muscosa, assembly GCA_029206835.1. Classification (NCBI taxonomy): domain Eukaryota; kingdom Metazoa; phylum Chordata; class Amphibia; order Anura; family Ranidae; genus Rana; species Rana muscosa. The sequence goes on from CM055116.1 coordinate 573,718,609, forward strand.
CCCTTGTTGAGCAAGGTGATGAGCAGGGGCTCGCATAGGAGGCGTTGCTCCATGCTCATCACCTTGAACTTAGCCTCCACTAGGCCGGCAATGGCCTCTTCAGGGGATGTGGGCTCCTTGAGGGTGGCATGGGCCTCTTTAATAAGGGCCATTGCTGCCTCACTGGTGGTCCTGTCCCTCCTGCCTCTTTTGTGAAGCCGGATGGGAGGCACCTGGGATCTGGTGCTTCTCCTTTGCCCTGCCACCTCCTGTCTGCCACTGGGCCCTGCCACCTCCTGGCTGCCACTGGGCCCTGCCACCTCCTGGCTGCCACTGGGCCCTGCCACCTCCTGGCTGCCACTGGGTCCTTCCTCCTCCTGCCTGACAGTTTCCAGACCCTCCTCCTGGCTGATTTCATCCTGTGTATGAAAAAGGAACATAGTTTAATATGTTGGTTTAATCTTTGCATCAAACTTTGTAATCCTGATGGAAGCAATTAGAATGTAAATGCATAAATCCTTGCTTTAAATTTACCACTACATCAGCTTGACTATTTACCACACAATTAAGTGCAGAATAATGTCTACAGATCCTGATTTCACTTGTGGAATACAAAATAATGTATGTTTCTCATCCTGACATATTTGGGAAACATTAATTTTATCCCAATACATTTTCAGTTAATACTATACCTGGCTCCAGATGGACAAATCAGGATCATCCAGGATGGCTGCCTCCTCTTGCTCCAGAGAAGGCTCAGGTTGGCTGCAGGGAAGTCTGGGGGGAAGAGTGGAGAGTGATGGCCTTGTCTCAATGTGGTCATCCAGGAAGGACATCCTGCTGTAGTACCACAAAATCGGGACATAAACATCATCTGCTGCTGCTCCTGACCTCTGAGAAGCCAGCACCTTAGAGCGTTCAGTCCTGTAGGTACCTCTCAAGCTCCCAATTTTAGTGTCCACTTGTTTTGCTGTGGCTGTGGGCACCTTGGTATGCACAAATGGGAGCAGCTTCTCCAGCGCTGCTTTTCTCACCCCTTTTTTTTTATGGATGGGGTTTTTCGTCTCCCACAGAGCCGGCAGCTCCCTTACCCGGTCAATAAATTCCGCCAGGAACTCTTTGTCGCTAATAAAGACATTCATATTGTATCTGCAAGTAAAATAAATGATATTTAAATAATGTGAGGCAAACAGTCTAACCTCCTTCACATCCTAGTCACCATATATATCCTCCAACAATCTCAAGACAGTATAGGCCAACAATTTTTACAAGTCACAAAATCACATACCTTCGTTCGCACGTCCGTCACTTGAACTCCTCTCTCCGCACACCGAACGTACTATAGTCACGTGTGTTTGCTATATACACACCACGCATGCGTCAAAATTCGAACACGTCGCTCCGCACACGTCGCCCGCCCATGACGTTCTAACTTACATCTTTTCCCCGCCCCTTCTCTTTCGGCGCGCAGACAGATATGGCGGGGTTACAGCAGGTGTCTGATAATTCCGCAACTAGCGAGGAGACAAGCCCGGAGACCGAGGACACGTCACGATCAAGGAGGAGATTCAAGGCATCGAATATGTCTTTGGCGGAGATGGCGGAGATGGTGGACATCTTGGTCAAGGATGATTATGATGCCAAGCATGGGCCGTATAGCAAACCAAATAGAAGGAAGGCCAAAATCCTCACTAAAGTTGTGAAGAGTCTGAGGGCGAAGTTCGGGGTGAAACGCTCAAATGAGCAGCTCAGAAAGAGGTGGTCAGACCTCAAACTGAGGGAGCCAGACCAGTTGAGGATCATAAAGAGGATGCTCGCTAAAAGTAAGTAAAATGACGACGTTTCTGCTATTAATCTTTTTAGAAACTGACATTTTTTTTTTTTTTTTATCATATTGGACTCCCTTCCAAAATGTAATATTTTGAACTAGGTTGGGCACAGTAATCGTTCGTTACGTTACCGACACTTCGTTCGGCCACTATCTGCGGTTTTGGCTTATTTAAGAGCCACAAAAGTAATTAGACATCTGCCATTTTTGATCAAGTATTGTGGATAATTTTTAATTCTAGATGATGTGTTTGTAAGGAGAATGAAATGCAAACTTTTATCAGTGTAAAGGAGAGGACACTCAGCAGCTGCATCCACATCTGTACTTTGGAGTACTATAGTGTGGGCCAACAGACCCGCCTTTTTTGGGTGTCCCACACAGGTGCATCAGAGTTTATTTGTGGTGCCTCCATGTCCAAAAAATTACATCCAAATGTGAATACTAAACATATTTGGGGTCATAAATAATGCATTCTTCTTTAAATTCCGCACAAACACACACTTGTACCCCACTTCCAAACAATTTATCCTTTTTTTAGTTTAACAAGGAGATTTACAGTGTGATAAATAGACCTTTGGTTTTATTCTCATAGGGGAGAGAAGACTGGGAGGAGGACACTCCAGGGAGCACATGCACCCCACAACTTCCAAACAACACCAAGCTCCCAAAGATCCACAACCGAAAGATGTGCAGGAAGTTGAGGTGGAGGAAGGAGAAGTGCAGGAAGGAGAGGTGGATGACGTTGTGGATCTGGTCACCACAACAGGTCAGTATCTGACACCACAGCTTAAGGTAAGCGAGGTAGGCCTGCAGAGTTTTATTAATTTTTTTTTTTGGTTTTTAGGGGATGTAAATGTTGTGAAGGATAGCACACGGTTCTCTGCTGACAGTGCCCTCCGCCTCATCCAGCAAGTGATGGAATGTAGCACGGAACTGGACCTAATTAAACAAAGAATCCATGTGATGGAACAAACATTTAAAGACATTCTCGATGTTTTGGGGAGAATTCAATAAGCCATCCAAACACATTTGTTTTTACATGTTTGTTTTTATATTTTTTTCTAATTTTTTGAGTAACAAACCAGCCAAAAATTGAATATGCACACAGTGTATGAACATGTGCTATCTGCCATCAGGGGATATCCATGTACGTCTTTTGTGGGTGCAACCCCTTCCTCGTATCAAAAGTTGGTGAACTGAGGAAGGGGATGCACCCCCAAAACACGTCCATTGATCACCCCTGATGGCAGATAGCACATGTTGACAATAGGGATCAGGATTGTAAACTTCCTATATGCAAAAAATTAAAAATGTGTGCATATTGAATTTTTGGCTGGGCAAGGGGTCGCAGGACCCCATATTAGGACGGGCACATAGAGACATAGTTTGTGTAAGTGAATGTCTCTGATTGCTCAGAGGTATCCAATGTTGTAATTTTAGAAATGCAAGTGATATTTTTGTATTTTCATAAGCCAAAATTTGCCGGGTTGTGGCCAGGCCAACCCCAAAGTAAAACAAAAAAAAAAAAAAAGAAGAGAATGTGCACAGAGTAAAATATTTGACCACAAACAACGTGTAGCTTCTTTTTATAATACTCTCTAAGCTTATTTGGTTCTTTTGTAAGGTAACATAGTGAAATTGGTTGTTATTTACTAAAGTAAAATACACTTGCCACTACAAATGCACAAAGACAAACTAGGAGACAGGAAAGAACAAATAATTAAAGGTTTAAACAAGATTTTTATTGGGATACTTAGACATAGGCTGGCATAGGAATTGCCCCCCTACCCGTGAAATACTCCATGTATTTGTCCCGAACCACACGGGCATTTTGGGGGGGCAAGCCAAGACGGGCAGATTCCAGGCCCGGAAGGGGATTTGCAGGGGAAAGTCCAGCCTCTGGCAAAACTGAGGCCATATAGGAATTTGATTTTTGGCTCAGAAAGTTGTGTAGCACACAGCAGCATAACACTACATAGTTTATTTTGTAGTCCGCCAAGTGGATGGAAGTCATAAAAAGGCGGAACCGGCTGGCCATTATGCCGAAGGCATTTTCAACGACTCTTCGGGCCCTGGCCAGCCGGTAATTGAACACACTCTTCTCTGCGGTCAGGGTCCTCTGTGGAAATGGCCTCATAAGATGCCGTCCGAGTCCGAAGGCTTCATCAGCCAAGAAAACAAAGGGGAGTCCTTCAATATTCCCTGCATCCGGTGGCAATGCAAGGTCGTCACTCTGGAGACGGAGGGCAAACTCCGTCTGGATGAAGGATCCCCCATCGGACATCCGGCCATTCTTCCCTACATCAACATAGAGGAATTCATACCGTGCTGACACCACCGCCATCAGCACAATGCTATGAAACCCCTTGTAATTGTAGTAGTAGGACCCAGAACGGGGTGGCGGCACGATGCGGACGTGCTTCCCGTCTATGGCACCACCGCAGTTGGGGAAGTCCCACCGCGTGGCAAACTCCGATGCCACAGTCTGCCATTCCTGTGGCGTGGAAGGAAGCTGTGGAGTGAAACAAGATGAAATAATATTAGAAAAACAAAGGCATACATTACAAGGAAATTCTGTCCCAAAAAATTAGAGACCAACATCAATCTAATTATACGTTTATTAAGGTGTGTAAAAAAAGTATAATGGAAGGCTCATTTATCATATTCATCACCCCGTCTGATGGGCCATTACTAAATTATTTTGGGGGGGGGGGGAGATGTGTTTGGCCACAGGATAGCATTGCAGTGGCGGTGCATCCAGAGTGGGCGCTGGAGCACTGTCCCCTCTCTCCTGTGCCCATCACTCAGAACAATACATAGGTTCATGCGTTGCATGAACCTATGTATTGTCTATGCCGCACACTATTCAGGTGGATGGCCTCTTGTAAAGCGACCGACATATGAATAATTGTGGCATTTAGGGGGTTAAAATTGCAGAGCAGAAACAGGTATTAAAATAGTCTTGCAAATTACAACCTGAGGGATGTAATTGGCTTCCTCAAAGAAAAATCGGGGACGCAAGGAGGGGGGCATTCCTTGTGTAAACACTGACAGGCTGCTCTGCCAATCATGTTCACCAAGTCTGTTTAATGGTAACATGATTGGCTGATGCAACATGAAGGGAAGGAGAAGACATCAAGGACAGAAGAAGGATGGTGCTGACCACAAGAAGGTAAGTGCAGGGCTGGGGGGAAACTGGCTGCATTAGAGGGGACTAAATGGCTGCATTTGAGGGAACAAAATGGCTGCATTGGAGGGGACAACTGGGGGCGTTTATTAGGCAACAGAGCAAAAAAGGAGGAAGTTTATTTCCTAATTTGGGGTTTGAACCCCCCAACATTTGGAGCAACAGGCGCCCCTGCTGGAAAAGTTAGTGAGGGGAAATATTTAGGGAGGAGAAAAAAGGGGCAATCTAAAGCTTCCAACATGCATGGGGACAAAGGGGACATTCTCAGCATATTACAATCATGGTAATTAGGGAAGGATGAAAGAAATACAATACATTAGCATACATGTAATACATAAAATGTGATGTTAAGGGAGAAAACTTACCCTAATATAGTCCTCCTGCAGGACTTGTATAATGGCAGAACAGGTGTCTGGGATTATGAGGCCCAGAGCCTGGGGGGAGATGCCTGTGGTGAACTTCAAGTCCTGAAGACTTCTCCCTGTCGCCAGGTAACGCAACGTGGCGATGAGCCTCTGCTCAGCACTGATGGCTTCCCGCATAACGGTGTCCTTCCTGGTAATATAGGGGGACACCAAAGCCAACAGTTCCTGAAAAACGGGGTCAGACATCCTCAGAAAATTCCTGTAGTCCTCAGGATTATTCTCGACGATCTCCCGCAGCAGAGGCATGTGGCAGAATTGGTCCCGCTGGAGCAACCAATTCTTGGTCCATGAACTCCTCCTCACACCATTCATGGACTGGTCTTGGTCCAAAACAAGCAGACCAACACCAAGCGCACGCACAGCACGAACTCGACGACGAGAACGTCCAGGCGACATGGCTAGAAAACGGTCGTCTAATCAGAACGTACAGAACAGAACGCACTTTAGAACAGCAAGGCCTATGAATAACGAACTGAAATTCAGAAACGAACAGGCAAGAACGCACTGTAAAACAGATACGACCTGCCTAGACGCCCTGAAAGTCAAGATACGAACCCACAAGCACAAACTGAACGGCAGAAAACGATCTGAAAAGTACGAAGACTGAAAAGCGCGAATCGTCTCTTCCCAAACTTTTACTTCACACGCGGTAACACGAGATCAGCAAAAGCAGCCCAAGGGGTGGCGCCAAGAAAAAAGATCTTCCCCTTTATAGTGCCGTCGTACGTGCTGGACGTGAGCGCAGAGAACCACGAGGAAATTGGGAAATGACAGTGTGTACGCATAGAAAGCTTGACGAGAAAATCGACAAGCTTAACAAGAATCTCGTCGAAAAAAACGACGTGTTTTTTACGACGAGAAAATCGGTCGTGTGTACGAGGCCTCATACTTAAAATCCGGCCTGTTAGTGGGTCCCGAGGACTGGAGTTGAGAACCACTGCCCTAGAGTGTAGCAGTGGGCTACAGTATATTGGCCGCACCGAAAGACTCCGGAGAATCCGCCTTAACCACTTAAGCCCTGGACCATTTGGTAGCTAAAGGACCAGAGGTGAATTTAGAATTTTGCACTGCGCTGCTTTAACTGTAAATTGTGCGGACATGCAATGTTGTACCCAAACGAAATTTGCGTCCTTTTCTTCCCACAAATAGAGCTTTCTTTTAATGGTATTTGATTGCCTCTGCGATTTTTATTTTTTGCGATATAAACGGAAAAAGACCGAAAATTTTGAAAAAAAATGATATTTTCTACTTTTTGTTATAAGAAAAATCGAATAAACTCAATTGTAGTCATACATTTAGGCCAAAATGTATTCAGCCACATGTTTTTAGTAAAAAAAATGTCAATAAGCGTATATTTATTGGTTTGCGCAAAAGTTATAGAGTTTACAAACTAGGGTACATTTTCTGAAATTTACACAGCTTTAAATTTATGACTGCCTATCTCATTTCTTGAGGTGCTAAAATGACAGGGCAGTACAAAACCCCCCCAAATGACCCCATTTTTGAAAGTAGACACCCCAAGGAAATTGCTGAGAGGCATGTTGAGCCCATTGAATTTTTTTTTTTTTGTCCCAAGTGATTGAATAATGACAAAAAAAAAAACAATTACAAAAAGTTGTCACTAAATTATATATTGCTCACACATGCCATGGTTATATGTGGAATTTCACCCCAAAATACATTTTGCTGCTTCTCCTGAGTACGGGGATACCACATGTGTGGGACTTTTTGGGAGCCTAGCCGCGTACGGGACCCCGGAAACCAAGCACCGCCTTCAGGATTTCTAAGGGCGCAAATTTTTGATTTCACTCCTCACTACCTATCACAGTTTCGAAGGCCATAAAATGCCAAAATAGCACAAAACCCCCCCAAATGACCCCATTTTAGAAAGTAGACACCCCAAGGAAATTGCTGAGGGGCCTGTTGAGCCCATTGAATATTTTTTTTTTTGTCCCAAGTGATTGAATAATGACAAAAAAAAAATTACAAAAAGTTGTCACTAAATGATATATTGCTCACACATGCCATGGTTATATGTGAAATTACACCCCAAAATACATTTTTCTGCTTCTCCTGAGTACGGGGATACCACATGTGTGGGACTTTTTAGGAGCCTAGCCGCGTACGGGACCCCGAAAACCAAGCACCGCCTTCAGGATTTCTAGGCACAAATTTTTGATTTCACTCCTCACTACCTATCACAGTTTCGAAGGCCATAAAATGCCAAAATCGCACAAAACCCCCCCAAATGACCCCATTTTGGAATATAGACACCCCAAGCTATTTGCTGAGAGGAATGGCGAGTATTTTACAGCTCTCATTTGTTTTTGAAAATGAAGAAAGAAAATATATATATATATATATATTTTTTTTTCAATTTTCAAAACTTTGTGACAAAAAGAGAGATCTGCAAAATACTCACAATACCTCTCAGCAAATAGCTTGCGGTGTCTACTTTCCAAAATGGGGTCATTTGGGGGGGTTTTGTGCTATCTGGGCATTCCATGGCCTCCGAAACTGTGATAGGCAGTGAGAAGTGAAATCAAAAATTTACACCCTTAGAAAGCCTGAAGGCGGTGCTTGGTTTTTGGGGTCCCGTACGTGGCTAGGCTCCCAAAAAGTCTCACACATGTGGTATCCCCGTACTCAGGAGAAGCAACAGAATGTATTTTGGGGTGTAATTCCACATATGCCCATGGCATGTTTGAGCAATATATCCTTTAGTGACAACTTTGTGCAAAAAAAAAAAAAAAAAATTGTCGTTTTTCCGCAACTTGTGTCATCATATAAAATATTCCATGGACTCGACATGCCTCTCAGTATATAGCTTGGGGTGTCTACTTTCCAAAATGGGGTCATTTGGGGGGGTTTTGAACTGTTCTGGCATTTTATACACAACATTAGGAAGCTTACATCCACTCTTCTAACCACTTGAAGACAAAGCCCTTTTTGACACTTTTTGTTTACATGAAAACATTTTTTTTTTGCAAGAAAATTATGTTGAACCCCCAAACATTATATATATTTTTAAAGCAAAGGCCCTACAGATTAAAATGGTGGGTGTTGCATTTTTTTTTTCTACACAGTATTTGCGCAGCGATTTTTCAAACGCATTTTTTGGGTTAAAAAATACACTTTTTTAAATTTTAATGCACTAAAACACACTATATTGCCCAAATGTTTGATGAAATAAAAAAGATGATCTTAGGCCGAGTACATAGATACCAAACACGACATGCTTTAAAATTTCGCACAAACGCGCATTGGCGACAAACTACATACATTTTTAAAAGCCTTTAAAAGCCTTTACAGGTTACCCCAGTAGATTTACAGAGGAGGTCTACTGCTAAAATGATTGCCCTCGATCTGACCTTCGCGGTGATACCTCACATGCATGGTGCAATTGCTGTTTACATATGACGCCAGACCGACGCTTGCGTTCGCCATTGGGCAAGAGCAGGGCAGGACAGGGGTGCTTTTTTTTTTTTTCTTTTTTTTTTATTATTAATTTTGCTTTTTTATTTTATTTTTAAATTGTTCCTTCCAAGTATTTTTTTTTTTTTATCATTTTTATTGTTATCTCAGGGAATGTAAATATCCCCTATGATAGCAATAGGTAGTGACAGGTACTCTTTTTTTGAAAAAACTGGGGTCTTCTAGACCCTAGATTTTTCCTCTGCCCTCAAAGCATCTGACCACACCAAGATCGGTGTGATAAAATGCTTTCCCAATTTCCCAATGGCGCTTTTTATATCCGGGGGGGGCATTCCCTCCCACTGCTTGTAAAAGCAGTCCAGAGGCTAATTAGCCGCTAGGATTGCTTTTACATGAAAGCCGGCCGCAGGCTGAAAAGAATGATACCAAGATGATACCTAAACCCGCAGGCATCATTCTGGTATAAACATTCAAAGTCCAGCAACATACCAGTACGTTGCTGGTCCTTGTTGGACATGTATTGTAATCTTTTTTTTTCATGCAGCCAGTTGGCTGAACGAAAAAAGAGATTGATCGGTGGGTATGCCCACCATTAGAATACCGCCCTTCATCCACCCACTTCCAATGATGGGCATACACGCACCATTTATATATGCCGAAGCATGGGGGCATCCTCCCGCAAAAAAGTTATGCCGCACACACATGGTCGGACTTTTCCACGGGCAAGCCTCCGTCGGAATTTCGACCGTATGTACGCGGCATTAGGAGCAAAATCGCTCCTCCGCCCCTGCTGCCCCAATGCTTCGGCATATTTGCTTTTTTTTTTTAACTGTGGTGGTGAAATCACCTCCTACAGCACTGGAGTCGCAGGGATCAGGCCTGTCTCTGCGAACGCTGCAGTTATGTGTGTTTTTGTTTTGTAAGTGACAGTGATCGATCGATACTGCACTTGGGTGGCCTGGGCTGGACGGAGGGGCAAAACGCAGGTGCCAGCAGGTATCTGGGCTGATCCCGCTAACACTGCGTTTTTGGGAACCCTAAACTGCTGGGGACGCTAGTATAGATCTGATCAGATCAGATATTGATCTGTTCAGATACTATACCACTAAGGGGGGTGTATGCTTCACGCGTGGGTGTTAGCGTTACTGGCACTAACCTGACGCTGCCTGGGATGTGACGCAGACCCTCTCTGACGCTAAAACCTAATTGATATCACCCGCCGGGCGATCAGGGGGTTAAACCTTTATTGGGTTATATACACGGCGGGTGCCCTGACACTATAAAAAGCAAACTAACTAACCAGCGTCACCCGTAACACTTATATGGTGATCACTGGTGAAAGAGTTAACTAGGGGCAATCAGGGGGTTAAAACCTTTATTAGATAATATATGGGGGTACCTGACGCTATAAAAACCTGCGGCGAACCTAAAAAAAATTACCAGCTACCGATCTGCATCACCGACACTAAGACAGCGTTTAGAAAAACGATCGCTTAGCGACAGTGGTGATGGGGGTGAAAGGGTTACCTGGGGGGGCGATCAAGGGGGTTAAACCTTTATTAGATAATATATTGGGGCACCTGACGCTATAAAAACATGCGGCGAACCTAAAAAAAATTACTGGCTACCGATCTGCATCACCGACACTAAGACAGCGTTTAGAAAAACGATCGCTTAGCGACAGTGGTGATAGGGGGTGAAAGGGTTACCTGGGGGGCGATCAAGGGGGTTAAACCTTTATTAGATAATATATTGGGGTACCTGACGCTATAAAAACCTGCGGCGAACCTAAAAAAAATTACCAGCTACCGATCTGCATCACCGACACTAAGACAGCGTTTAGAAAAACGATCGCTTAGCAACAGTGGTGATGGGGGTGAAAGGGTTACCTGGGGGGCGATCAAGGGGGTTAAACCCTTATTAGATAATATATTGGGGTACCTGACGCTATAAAAACATGCGGCGAACCTAAAAAAAATTACTGGCTACCGATCTGCATCACCGACACTAAGACAGCGTTTAGAAAAACAATTGCTTAGCGACAGTGGTGATAGGGGGTGAAAGGGTTACCTGGGGGGCGATCAAGGGGGTTAAACCTTTATTAGATAATATATTGGGGTACCTGACGCTATAAAAACCTGCGGCGAACCTAAAAAAAATTACCAGCTACCGATCTGCATCACCGACACTAAGACAGCGTTTAGAAAAACGATCGCTTAGCGACAGTGGTGATGGGGGTGAAAGGGTTACCTGGGGGGCGATCAAGGGGGTTAAACCTTTATTAGATAATATATTGGGGTACCTGACGCTATAAAAACATGCGGCAAACCTAAAAAAAATTACTGGCTACCGATCTGCATCACCGACACTAAGACAGCGTTTAGAAAAACAATAGCTTAGCGACAGTGGTGATAGGGGGTGAAAGGGTTACCTGGGGGGCGATCAAGGGGGTTAAACCTTTATTAGATAATATATTGGGGTACCTGACGCTATAAAAACCTGCGGCGAACCTAAAAAAAATTACCGGCTACCGATCTGCATCACAGACACTAAGACAGCGTTTAGAAAAACGATCGCTTAGTGACAGTGGTGATAGGGGGTGAAAGGGTTACCTGGGGGGCGATCAAGGGGGTTAAACCTTTATTAGATAATATATTGGGGTACCTGACACTATAAAAACATGCGGCAAACCTAAAAAAAATTACTGGCTGCCGATCGGCATCACTGACGCTAAGACAGCGTTTAGAAAAACAATTGCTTAGCGACAGTGGTGATAGGGGGTGAAAGGGTTACCTGGGGGGCGATCAAGGGGGTTAAACCTTTATTAGATAATATATTGGGGTACCTGACGCTATAAAAACCTGCGGCGAACCTAAAAAAAATTACCGGCTACCGATCTGCATCACAGACACTAAGACAGCGTTTAGAAAAACGATCGCTTAGTGACAGTGGTGATAGGGGGTGAAAGGGTTACCTGGGGGGCGATCAAGGGGGTTAAACCTTTATTAGATAATATATTGGGGTACCTGACGCTATAAAAACATGCGGCAAACCTAAAAAAAATTACTGGCTGCCGATCGGCATCACTGACGCTAAGACAGCGATCAGAAAAATGATCGCTTAGCGACAGTGGTGATAGGCGGTGAAAGGGTTATCTGGGGGGTGATCAGGGGGTTAAACCTTTATTAGGGGGGGTTAGGGGGCTACACTGGACCTAAGACTAAACTTTGGTGACACTTTTACAGTCACAAATGTCACTGATTGCAGTGATCACTAAATAAATGGTCACTGCAATCAGTGACACTGTGACTGGGGGCTGGGGGGGTGATCTGGGGGGGGCCGATTTATGTCCATATGTGTCCTGGTGTCAGTGTAGTGTTGTGTGCACTGACCTGATGTCTTCTCTTGTACGGCGCTCGGTATATGTGAGCGCCGCACCAGAGATGACATCACTTCCTCCTGCTCCCTCTGTCTGACACAGACAGAGGGGGCATTTCCATTCGCCGGGAGCGATCGCGAGGGGGTGGCCAGAAACGAATGGCTGCCCCCTCATCCCGGAACGCTCCCGGACACTTAGCCACCGCTCACTGTATAGGAGGGGGGTCCGATTGGACCCCCCAACTATACAAAGGCAATCACGTACACTCTACGTGATTGTGCCTGTCGGTGCCATTCTGCCGACGTATATATACAGTGAGCGGTCGTTAAGTGGTTAAGGAACACGTGAAGAATATATTAAAAGGTTATGATAAGCATAGTGTCTCTAAACACTTCACCAAATATCACAACAAAAACCCCACACATTTGAAGTTTTGGGGGATTGTACCGTATACATGACACTGGCAGGGGGGGCCACAAGGTGAGAACTCTTAGCCAACTTGAATCCAAATGGATATTTTTAATGGTTAAACCTGAGGTGGGATCTGGACTTTCACTTACATTAAGAATGCCCCTCCCCGGAGTCTCCGCTCTCTTTCTTTCTTTTCCTCCTCTGGTGTCTTTTTTCACATACCTGGATTATTATTTTTATCTTTGTACTTAATTTTTTGAATTTTGAATTTTTTTTATTTCATGGTGTGTTTTAATCATATGTATGTGTGCATGCATGACTGCGTGCATACATGTACATATTATCACTATAGGGTGTGTGAAAAATAGTGGCATACACATGGATCACCCAATATGCATTGCAGCTGATTCCCCTTTTGGATAATTGCCTGCAGTCAATTTAGACAATTAATGGGTGGAGCCAGTGATCCTTTGAGCTACTATTTATTTCACAAGTTTCATGTCTGTAATGTGGTTATGACTAAGGCCTTATAGGCTGAAACGCGTCAACCTTTCCTATTTGTGTTTGTCTACTGTGGCTTGTCAATAAATACGTCTATTTTTTAAGAGCAACGACCGGAGTGCGGATCATCTTTTTTTTCATATTTTTAACAGATACCTTTTCACCCAACGGACTCAATATTGAGTTTGATTTAAATTGTTTTATTAATGATTTTTAATAATTTTTTTAATAATTTTTAAAAATATTCTCCAAGCTTTTTTGCATTTTCCACAAACATTGTCCTGCTTCACCACTTAAGTCTGACGGTTACATATGACACTATTATCCCTCATTCATCCATGTGGTCACTTTTCATATGTATTCTCTTGTTGTTACAGTCAGTATCACATGACATGGGTTTTTTTGCCCCTGTTACTGCTCTCATTTATGACCATTGTTATTTATACTATTCTTATATTTTTATATTGTCCTTTACGCCATTTCCGGTACTCCTGAGGCTCCTTCGTTTTTTGCTTTGCTATATAATTTTATACACCTTTCAGGAGTTGTTAGGTGTTTCACCTTTGTATTAATTTTTGTGAAGTATGTCTGTCCCTTATACAGTCAGGTCCATAAATATTGGGACATCGACACAATTCTAATCTTTTTGGCTCTATACACCACCACAATGGATTTGAAATGAAACGAACAAGATGTGCTTTAACTGCAGACTTTCAGCTTTAATTTGAGGGTATTTACATCCAAATCAGGTGAACGGTGTAGGAATTACAACAGTTTGTATATGTGCCTCCCACTTTTTAAGGGACCCAAAAGTAATGGGACAAATTAACAATCATAAATCAAACTTTCACTTTTTAATACTTGGTTGCAAATCCTTTGCAGTCAATTACAGCCTGAAGTCTGGAATGCATAGACATCACCAGATGCTGGGTTTCATCCCTGGTGATGCTCTGCCAGGCCTCTACTGCAACTACCTTCAGTTCCTGCTTGTTCTTTCCCTTCAGTTTTGTCTTCAGCAAGTAAAATGCATGCTCAATCGGATTCAGGTCAGGTGATTGACTTGGACATTGCATAACATTCCACTTCTTTCCCTTAAACTCTTTGGTTGCCTTTGCAGTATGCTTCGGGTCATTGTCCATCTGCACTGTGAAGCGCCGTCCAATGAGTTCTGAAACATTTGGCTACCGTATATACTCGAGTATAAGCCGAGTTTTTAAGCACAATTTTTTTGTGCTGAAAGTGCCCCCTCGGCTTATACTCGAGTCACCTTTTTGCGCCTGATCTCCCGAAATTTGGGGAGCCGGTACCGGCCGGCCATAGGTCCCTTGGACCCCAAACTTGGCACACATATAGCCCCACTCTTCCTCTATAAGTGTGAAAAGTTTCTTGTCCGGAGGACCTATGGTCGGGGAGCACCGATTTTTCAAAACCGGGCACCCCTTCCATAGACTCCCATGTTAAATGGTAATTTCTCTGGTGACTTTGGGGACCCTGTACCAGCCGGTCGTAGGTCCTCTGGACCCCAAACTTGGCACACATGTAGCCCCACTCTTCCTCTACAGGTTTGCAAAGTTTCTTGTTGGGGGGACCTACGGCCGGGGAGCACTGATTTTTCAAAGCCGGGCACCCCTTCCATAGACTCCCATGTTAAACGTCAGTCTAGTCATGGACACAGTGAGGCATGGACAAAGTGAGGCACACCCTAGGCTTATACTCGAGTCAATACGTTTTACCAGTTTTTGTGGTAAAATTAGGTGCCTCGGCTTATATTCGGGTCGGCTTATACTCGAGTATATACGGTAAATATGAGCAGATAATATTGCCCGAAACACTTCAGAATTCATCCTGCTGCTTTTGTCAGCAGTCACATCATCAATAAATACAAGAGAACCAGTTCCATTGGCAGCCATACATGCCCACGCCATGACACTACCACCACCATGCATCACTGATGAGGTGGTATGCTTTGGATCATGAGCAAATCCTTTCCTTCTCCATACTCTTCTCTTCCCATCACTCTGGTACAAGTTGATATTGGTCTTATCTGTCCATAGGATGTTGTTATGATTGTTAATCTGTCCCATTACATTTGGTCCCTTAAAAAGTGGGAGGCACATAGACAAACTGTTGTAATTCCTACACCGTTCACCTGCTTTGGATGTAAATACCCTCAAATTAACCACTTGCCGACAGCGCCATGTACAAAAGACGTCCACAGCGCGGTCGAGTTATCCTGAGTGGACGTCCCAGGGACGTCCTCACAGAATCTTGCTCCCGCGCGCCCCCTGGGGCGTGCTCCAGGATATGACCGTGACCGCCGGGTCCGGAAGACCCGGCGCATCACGGATCACGGTAGATGGCCGCTAATCGCGGCCGTTTACCACGTGATCGCTCCGTCAAATGACGGAGCGATCACTTGTAAACAGACCGGCGTCATGTGATGACGCCGGTTCCTTCCTCCCCTCTCTGTACCGATCGGTACAGTGTGAGAGGAGAGGGGAGGGAGCGGATCATGTCCGCTCCCTCCCCCATGTCAGCTGTTGGCTGGATCTGTGACAATTGCAGTCACAGATCCAGCCATCCATCCATCCCTGCTCAGCCATCCCTGCCCAACACTCTGCAATACACCCTGCCCAATACTCTGCAATACACCCTGCCCAATACTCTGCAATACACCCTGCCCAATACTCTGCAATACACCCTGCCCAATACTCTGCAATACACCCTGCGCAATACCCTGCGCAATACCCTGCGCAATACCCTGTGCAATACCCTGCCCATACTCTGCCCATACTGTGCAATACTGTGCAATACTCTGCCATATTCCGCAATACCCTGCCATACTCCACAATACCCTGCAATACTCCTCAATACCCTGCAATACCCCTCAATACCCGGCAATACTCCTCAATACCCGGCAATACTCCTCAATACCAGGCAATACTCCTCAATACCCGGCAATACTCCTCAATACCCGGCAATACTCCTCAATACCCGGCAATACTCCTCAATACCCGGCAATACTCCACAATACCCGGCAATACTCCACAATACCCGGCAATACTCCACAATACCCGGCAATACTCCACAATACCCGGCAATACCCCGCAATACCCGGCAATACTCCACAATACCCGGCAATACTCCGCAATACCCGGCAATACCCGGCAATACCCGGCAATACTCCGCAATACCCGGCAATACTCCGCAATACCCGGCAATACTCCGCAATACCCGGCAATACTCCGCAATACCCGGCAATACTCCGCAATACCCGGCAATACTCCGCAATACCCGGCAATAGCCACTTCCCGCCCGCCGGCCGTCATATGACGTCCTTAACTTTATGCGGGGATATCTGAATGATGGGTGCAGCTACAGGCATCATTCAGATATTCGCTTTTTCAGCTGCCGATTCCCTGCACCATAAGAATGATCATAGCGGCTGTTCCACCGCTTGATCGCTCTTACGGAAGGTGAGAGGGGATGCCCCCCCCTCCCGCTGCCCTCCGGTGCTTCTACCGACTCACCGCTATGATCAAAGCCAAGATTGTTTTTTTTTTTGTTTTTTTCAGGCTTCCCAGCCTAGAGGTGAGATGTGGGGTCTTATTGACCCCATATCTCACTGTAAAGAGGACCTGTCATGCCATATTCCTATTACAAGGGATGTTTACATTCCTTGTAATAGGAATAAAAGTGATAAAAAAAATTTGGGGCGGAAAAACATACCAAACTAAAATAAATAAAGTAAAATGAACAATAAAATATATATATTTTTTTTAAAGCGCCCCTGCCCCCGCGAGCTCGCATGCAGAAGTGAACGCATACGTAAGCCCCGCCCACATATGAAAACGGTGTTCAAACCACACATGTGAGGTATCGTTGCGAACGTTAGAGCGAGAGCAATAATTTTGGCCCTAGACCTCCTCTGTAACTCAAAACATGTAACCAGTAAAAATATTTAAAGCGTTGCCTATGGGGATTTTTAAGTAGCAAAGTTTGGCGCCATTCCACGAGCGTGTGCAATTTTGAAGGGTGACATGTTAGGTATTTATTTACTTGGCGTAACTTCATCTTTCACATTATGCAAAAACATTGGGCTAACTTTACTGTTTTTTTTTCTTTTAAGCTCAAAACAGTTTTTTTTCGTAAAAAACGCGTTAGAAAATTTCTGCGCAAATACCGTGCAAGATAAAAAGTTGCAATGACCACCATTATATTCTCTAAGGTCTTTGCTAAAAAAACATATATAATGTTTTGGGGTTCTATGTAATTTTCTAGCAAACAAATGATGATTTTTACATGTAGGAGAGAAATGTCAGAATTGGCCTGGGTGCTCCAGAACGCCTGAAGGTGCTCCCTGCATGTTGGGCCTCTGTATGTGGCCACGCTGTGTAAAAGTCTCACACATG
Organism: Rana muscosa; assembly: GCA_029206835.1. Lineage (NCBI taxonomy): Eukaryota > Metazoa > Chordata > Amphibia > Anura > Ranidae > Rana > Rana muscosa. The sequence continues at coordinate 573,736,166 of CM055116.1, forward strand.
TGGTATCGCCATACTCGGGAGGAATAGCAGAATGTGTTTTGGGGTGTAATTTGTGGTATGCATATGCTGTGTGTGAGAAATAACCTGCTAATATGACAATTTTGTGGAAAAAGAAAAAAGAAAAAAAAATCTTGATTTTTGCAAAGAATTGTTGGAAAAAATGACAACTTCAAAAAACTCACAATGACTCTTTCTAAATACCTTGGAATGTCTTCTTTCCAAAAAGGGGTCATTTGGGGGGTATTTGTACTTTTCTGGCATGTTAGGGTCTCAAGAAATTAGATAGGCCGTCAGTACTTCAGGTGTGATCAATTTTCAGATATTGGCACCATAGCTTGTGGACTCTATAACTTTCACAAAGACCAAATAATATACACCAATTTGTACTTATTTTTACCAAAGATATGTAGCAGTATAAATTTTGCCCAAAATTTGTGAAGAAAAAATACTAATTTGCAAAATTTTATAACGGAAACAAAGAAAAATTCATTTTTTTACAAAATTTTCAGTCTTTTTTCTCTTATAGCGCAAAAAATAAAAAACCCAACAGTGATTAAATACCACCAAAAGAAAGCTCTATTTGTGTGAAAAAAAAGGACAAAAATTTCATATGGCTACAGTGTTGCATGACTGAGTAATTGTCATTCAAAATGTGAGAGCACCGAAAGCTGAAAATTCGTCTGGTTAGGAAGGGGGTTTAAGTGCCCAGTTGTCAAGTGGTTAAAGCTGAAAGTCTGCAGTTAAAGCACATCTTGTTCGTTTCATTTCAAATCCATTGTGGTGGTGTATAGAGTCAAAAAGATTAGAATTGTGTCGATGTCCCAATATTTATGGACCTGACTGTGTATATATATATACAGTGGGTACGGAAAGTATTCAGACCCCCTTACATTTTTCACTCTTTGTTATATTGCAGCAATTTGCTAAAATCATTTAAGTTAATTTTTTTTCCTCATTAATGTACACATAGCACTCCATATTGACAGAAAAACACAGAATTGTTGAAATTTTTGCAGATTTATTAAAAAAGAAAAACTGAAATATCACATGGTCCTAAGTATTCAGACCCTTTGCTGAGGATCCCCAAATCCAGGTGTGAAAAACTTGTTGCATCTTTCCCAAAAAGACTCATGGCTGTATTAGATCAAAAGGGTGCTTCTACTAAATACTGAGCAAAGGGTCTGAATACTTAGGACCATGTGATATTTCAGGTTTTCTTTTTTAATAAATCTGCAAAAATGTCAACAATTCTGTGTTTTTCTGTCAATATGGGGTGCTATGTGTACATTAATGAGGAAAAAAAAGGAACTTACCGTATTTATCGGCGTATAACACGCACTTTTTTCCCCTTAAAATCAGGGGAAAATCGTGGGTGCATGTTATACGCCGATACTCACTTATCCGCCGTCGAATCTCCGCTGACTGAGCGGAGCGCAGCGATCGCCGCCAAGATACACATAGCCGAGTGTACTCGGCTTTTCTCGGCTCCGCTCACAGTCACGCCCAGTCTGTGAGCGGAGCCGAGAAGAGCCGACTAGAGCCGAGTACACTCGGCTATGTGTATCTCGGCTCCGCCCAGTCCCTGCGTTCTCGGCGGCATCGTCCCGCTCTGCCCAGTCCCTGCGGCGATCTCGGCGGCGCCATTTTTGAAATGCGGGCAAGGCTGTACTGGGCACTGAGGCAAGGCTGTGCTGGGCACTGAGGCAAGGCTGTACTGGGCACTGAGGCAAGGCTGTACTGGGCACTGAGGCAAGGCTGCAATGGACACTGCTGGCAAGGCTGCACTGACAAGGCTGCAATGGACACTGGTAAGGCTGCATTTAAATGTAAGTTTAAATGTAATTTTTTTTTCCTTAAACTTCCCTCCTAAAAGTTTTTTTCCCTAAAATTCCCTCCTAAACTTGGGGTGCGTGTTATACGGTAAATTATTTTAGCAAATGGCTGCAATATACCAAAGAGTGAAAAATTTAAGGGGGTCTGAATACTTTCCATACCCACTGTGTATATATATATATATATATATATATATATATGTATATATATATATAATATATATATTTAATCTTATACACTTTTCCGGGGTGTCTAGTGAATTATTTTTATGTCTCTCTATTTACAACGTTCTTAGGACTCTTTTATAATGACCACCATAACATTGGTCCATGTGGAGACCAACGTAAAATGGACACCATAGTGGTGATCTATGTGAGACTAACGAAAAATGGCCTCCGTAATGTTAACCTATGGGAGACTAACAGAAAATGCCCGCCATAATGTTAACCTAGACAAAATGGGCAACGTAATGTATTTCATTGGCAGACCACAGGAAAATGGCCTTCGTCAATCAATTTCAACATACTATTTAAAGACACCAAATACAGCCTATTGTTATCCCCTGATGAAGTCACGTGATATGACGATACGTGTCGGGATTGGAGCAATAGGCGAGACCAGTGATGGAACCATACAAGCTCGGCACTCGTGGAGCACTATCTGTATTTTTTAACCGAAAGTGAGTGTATCTATGTTTTTATTCTAATAAATTGGCTTGTTTTAAACAGGATTATGCTATTTTACAACCCCCCCCCCCCCCATATTGAGCCTGTTAGCGAAGAAGGACATACTACGATCCATCTCTGGAATCATCAAAGAGGGACCCTCTGCGGATTGCTGCATTTGATTTATTCATGCTGTAACCTTACAGCAGTAAGGTGAGGGGCTGGTACACATTTAGGTGTCCCTACAATGGATTGGCCTGGCATCGGTTGTTGCCTTCACGGTCGAGGGATTTACCACTCATCTTAACTGCATTTGATTGTCAAAGTATTATCTGGGATTGGCTTACATGTCATAGATACTCTTATACAGAGTTTACACTTGGACTTTTTACTTACGCTTATTATAGTTACTCAATTTAGGATTGCACGACCGTTTATCAATATGTGATTATTTTCAAGTTACCATCACCTGTTATTGTTGAATATTGTTTCACTTTGCACTTTAGCACCCCGGCAAGATTGCACTGATACACATTGTGGGGGTTATTTATGAAAGGCAAATCCACTTTGCACTACAAGGCAAACTACAAGTGCAAAGTGCACTTGAAATTACACTGAAAGTGCACTTAGAAGTGCAGTCACTGTAGATCCGAGGGAGACATGCAAGGAAAATAAAAAACAGCATTTTAGCTTGCACATGATTGGATGATAAAATCAGCAGAGCTTCCCCTAATTTCAGATCTACCCCTCAGATTTACAGCGACTGCACTTCCAAGTGCACTTTCAGTGCAATTTCAAGTGCACTTTGCACTTGTAGTTTGCACTTGTAGTGCAAAGTGGATTTGCCTTTCGTAAATAGCCCCCTGTGTGTTCTAACCTTGCATCTGCACTTTATTATAATAATTTTAGTAGGTTCAAAGCGCAACATCACCATTTTACCAAGTGCCGCCCACCAGTGCTTATCAGTGCCAAATCTCAGTGTGGCATATTAGTGCCACCTAATCAGTGCCCATCAGCGCAGCCTATCAGTGCCCATCAGTGCCGCCTCATCAGCGCACATCAGTGAAGGAGAAAAATTACTTATTTACAAAATTTTCAGACAGAAATTAAGAAACTTATTTTTTTCAAAATAAAAAAAACCCAGCAGTGATAAAATACCACCAAAGAAAAGCTCTATTTGTGTGAAGAAAATTACAAAAATTTCACAAAGTTTGTGTAGCATGACCACGCAATTGTCATTCAAAGTGTGACAGCGCTGAAAGCTGAAAAATGGCCTGGGCAGGAAGGGGGTGTAAGTGCCCTGTATTGAGGTGGTTACAGCATGTCTTATGCCTTGTGATTGTATTTTTTACCTCTATCCAAACTCAATAGTGAAAAAATAAGTGGCGCTAAATTACACTCATGTGTATGGAACTCCAATAAAGTGCAAAGATAAACCTAAAAATAAAATAAAGACAACTTCATATGCGGTACAATTTAAAGTAGCGCTATAAAGATGATAACAATGTGATAATTCAAATTATCAGTGTAACAATATCACCCTGTGACAAGTGAAATCATACTACATTCAATAAAAAGTTCATAAGCATAATGAAATGCATCCGAAAAAGAGTTGATCCAGTGTAAACTTTTCTGATCTTCCACCACACCACTAAGTGCCAGTGATACCGCTCCCTTTGGATAACACACTCACCAGATATTTATGCCTTATGCCCCATACACACGATCATTTTTAATGTCATTTTTAAAACTGACGTTTTTCTTGTTTCCTCTCAAGCCTGTCTTGCATACACACCATCATTTTAAAAAATGTTCAAGAAAAGCGCAGTGACGTACACCACGTACGACGGCACTATAAAGGGGAAGTTCCGTTCGAATGGCGCCACCCTTCATGTTAGTAAAGTTTGTTGAGAGACGATTCGCTCTTTTCAGTCTAGTGCTTTTCAGTCCGTTACAGCATGACGAATGTGCTATCTCCATTACGAACGCTAGTTTTACCAGAACGAGCGCTCCCGTCTCATACTTGATTCTGAGCATGCGCATTTTTTTTCACGTCGTTAAAGCATACACACTATCGTTTTTCACGTCGTTAAAAAAACGACGTGAAAAAAGAGAGCATGTCCGGAATTTTTAATGGCCGTTTTTTACGTCGTTAAAAATGCTCTGGAGCCTACACACGATCATTTTTAATGGCCATTTTTTAAAATGGCATTTTTAACGGCATGAAAAACGATCGTGTGTATGGGGCATTACACTCTCGTGCTTGGCAAAAATCGCTTTAAACCACACAGATAGAGTTAGCTGATCTCCGTTATCCAGCCGCAAGCATGTAAATAGGATCTCTCCACATGTAAATAAAAAGTGCTCCAAATGGTGTAATATTGTAAAACCAGTTTAATAAAATGCTATGTGAAAAACTTCAACCAGTACACTCACATCACATCACTTAAAAGCCAGCAAGTAAAATCACAGCAAACTGCTCTTGGAGAAAACATCTGTAGTAGTATATAGTGTGGTCACGGCGGACCCAAGGTTTACGGCTTAGATATCACTCTCACCCGCTCCTCTAGCTCAAATAGTTATTCTCTGATCTGGTGTCCAGCGAAAAGTGCTTACAGATGGTTGCCGTTTAGCCATGCCCCAAACATGTTTCGTCATACAGACTTATTCATGGGTATGGCCAAACGGCACGGCAACTCATCCTCTTATACCCCCCACGTGAAAAACTGGCAGAGACTATTCTATGGCGCATGCGCTCACCTCGTGTCCCCAGTATTCCAAACACCACGTCAGTACAAAGTGGAACATAGATCCTTTCACAAGGAGCTACCATATTCACATAAACAGTACTCTATTTTCATTTAGCTTAGGCCCCTTTCACACTGGGGTGGGCAGGTGCGGTGGCGGTATAGCGGCGCGATTTTCAGTGCCGCTATACCGTCGTTATCACCACGGTATGCGGCCGCTAGCGGGGTGAATTTAACCCCCGCTAGCGGCCGAAAAAGGGTTACTACCGCCCGCAAACCGCGGCTATTGCCGCAGTTTGCGGGCGGTATTACCGCGGTGTCCCATTGATTTCAATGGGCAGCCGCGGTAAAGGAGCGGTGAACACACTGCTCCTTCACCGCTGTAAAGATGCGGCTAGCAGGACTTTTGGAGCGGTCCTGCTAGCGCACCGCTTCAGTGTGAAAGCCTTCAGGCTTTCACATTGAAGAATACAGGGCACGATTTTTTCAGGCGGTATAACAGCGCTAATATTAGCGCTAAACCGCCTGAAAAACGTGCCAGTGTGAAAGGGGCCTTAGATATAATTTAACATATGGTATTGCCCATAAGCACCGAGCTATGCTCTAGCGCGAATATTTGAATAATAATGAATGATTATAAACAAATTTTGCTAGACTCATTGTAAAAAAACGTATTCTAAAAAACGTAATACATTACATATCAAAAGGACAAATGACTGGTAATATTGCCTACTACGTTATTATATATGATTAATAAAAACACATAATAAAACTATATAAAACCAAATAAAAATAATAAAAAACGGATATAGGAAGAAACTATTCTAGGAAGCTAGGGCAACAATTTAATAACTATATTCAGCCACTGGTAGGCTGTCTTAGCAAGTTTTCCCATTTATTAATTGTTTACCTCATATAATATGCATACCATATTGTTTCGTATGAAAAATACGTGCTCACCATAAGGTGAGCCACTATAGTCAAAAACTCAGAACCACTCCTCATATTATTAAGCATTAAAATTAACTTCATATGTTTAAAGATCAAAATTGGACACAATTATCTCATGTTTCCATCCAGAGTAATCAGAAATTATTGCTAAAACAATTGAGGTCTACCTCAATGTTCAAGCCCCTAGGGAAGAGGCATTCTAATTAAAAAAATCCAGCGAGTTTCTCTTTGGGCTAAGTCTCGTAGTCTATTTGAACCCCTCCAAGAAGGGAACACACAGTCAATCCCACAGAATTGTAATAACGTGGGATCTTGATTGTGCTTTTCTTTAAAATGTAGGGAGACACTATGATATTTGGACCCCTTTTTTATATTAGCTAGGTGCTCAGCTACTCGTATTTTTAAAAGTCGTTTTGTCCTCCCTACATAAAATAATCCACAAGGGCACCATAGTAGATACACTACATGTGAGGAATTGCATGTAACAAACTCAATTATTTCAAAAGTTTCCTGATCACTATTCGTGATCCTAGACATACTTGCTCACTTTAACAGTTCTGCAGCAAATACATTTCCTACAAGAGTAAAATCTCTTAAGGTCAATTTTTAATTGTCTAGGTGGATCCAAGATTTTTTTAACCACCTGGTCGCCAAACTTTGGCGCCCTCCTATATATGAATTTTGGTTGATTAGGCAATACTGCTCCCAGGTGTCTATCCCTACATAAAATGTACCAATATTTTTTTTAAGATAGCCTCTATTTCCTTGTATTGGACATGGAAACTTGATATAAAGCCCCACTGATGTTGATCATTGGTACTTTGCGCTTCTTTTTTCTTAAAGCATTTATCCCTAGGAATATTTGCTATCTCCTGAATTGTTTCATTCAAAATATTTTCTCCATACCCCCTCTGAATAAACTTCTCTTTAAGAATATTGGCTTGTGTGAGATAATCCTGTTGTTCAGTGCAATTTCATCGTACTCTGAGCATTTGTCTTATGCTTTGTACACACGAGCGGAATTTCTGTCGGAATAAACTCCAACGGGTTTTTCCGACAGGGTTCCGACGGAATTCCTCTCAAGCTGTCTTGCATACACACGGTCACACTAAAATCCGATATTTAGTGTGGTTAAGAAAAGGTTAAGAAAAAGTGGGGTGAAAAAAAGCACTAGACTGCATCAAAAACGTACCAAAAACGCATCAAAAACGCGTCAAAAACGTGCATGCAAAAAAACACCTGAAACGTAAGGGCCAGTTCACACCATAGAAACGCAATCCGGATGCGTTCCAGGTGTTTTTTTGCATGTGCGTTTTTTACGCGTTTTTGATGCGTTCCAGTGCGTTTTTGGTACGTTTTTGATGCAGTCCATTGCTTTTTTTCGCCCCACTTTTTTCTTAACCTTAAATAATGACAATTGTGTTCCAGTGCAATTTAGGTGCGTTCCAGTGCGTTTTTGATGCGTTTTACAGCGTTCCAGTACAGTCCAGTGCAGGTAAAATGCAGCATGTTCTACTTTTTTTTCTGGAACTGGAACGCACTGGAACTGACTGCACTGGTGTGAACTATGCCATTGAAAACCATATAACCTACTTTCCATGTGTTTTTGATGCAGAAAAGAAACGCACTGGACTGCATGTATCAGCATGGCTCATTTTGACTTTGCAATATTTGCCCACTCTTCTTTGCAAAACACTCCAAATCTGTCAGATTGTGAGGGCATCTCTTCAGCCCTCTTCAGATCACCCCACAGATTTTCAATCAGATTTAGGTCTGGGCTCTGGCTGGGCCATTCCAAAACTTTAATCTTCTTCTGGTGACGCTATTCCTTTGTTGATTTGGATGTATGCTTTGGGTCGTTGTCATGCTGAAAGATGAAGTTCCTCTTCATGTTTAGCTTTCTAGCAGAAGCCTGAAGGCTTTGTGCCAATTTTGACTGGTATTTGAAACTGTTCATAATTCCCTCTACCTTGAAAAAGGCCCCTGTTCCAGCTGAAGAAAAACAGCCTCAAATCATGATGCTGCCACCACCATGCTTCACTGTGGGTATGGTGTTCTATTGGTGAAGTGCAGTGTTGTTTTTGCACCAAACATATCTTTTGGAATTACGGCCAAAAAGTTCAACCTTGGTTTCATCAGACCATTACACATTTTACCACATGCTTTTGGGAGACTTCAGGTGTGTTTTTGCAAAATGTATCCAGGTTTGGATGTTCTTCTTCGTAAGAAAATGCTTCTGTCTTGCCACTCTACCCCATAGCCCAGACATATGAAGAAAGGGGAGAATGTTGTCACATGTACCACGCAGCCAGTACTTGCCAGATATTCCTGCAGCTCCTTTAATGTTGCTAAAGGCCTCTTGGCAGCCTCCCTGACCAGTTTTTTGTTCTCATCTTTTCATCAATTTTGGAGGGACGTCCAGTTCTTGGTAATGTCACTGTTGTGCTATATTTTCTCCACTTGATGATGACTGTCTTCACTGTGTTCCAAGTTATATCTAATGCCTTGAAAATTATTTTGTACCCTTCTCCTGACTGATACCTTTTAACAAGGAGATCCCTCTGATGCTTTGGGAGCTCTCTGTGGACCATGGCTTTTGCTCTAGAATGTGACTAAGAAAATGACAGGAAAGACCTACTAGAACAGCTGAACTTTATTTGGGGTTATTTAGAGGCACTTTAAATGATAGCAGGTGTTTACTGACTCCTATTTAACACGAGTCTGAATATGATTGCTTAATTCTGAACACAGCTACATCCCCAGTTATAGGAGGGTGTGCACACTTATGCAACCACATTATTTTATTTTTTTATTTTTACTTCCCTCCACGTAAAAGATTTCAGTTTGTTGTTCAACCGAGTTGTACAGTTTATAGGTCACATTAAAGGTGGAAAAAGTTCTGAAATTATTTATCTTTGTCTAATTTTTTTATATCACAGAAACCTGACATTTAACAGGGGTGTGTAGACTTTTTATATCCACTGTAGGTATTAGGGTTGTGGAAAATAATCTTATAATCGATGCATCGTGATTCAGCCTTAATCGATTCTGCATCGATGCAGAGAACGGCTGAATCGCAATTACATCAATGACGTTATCCCGGCGCGCCCCTGTCAGAGTCCTCCCTCCCTCCCCCTCTCCTTGTGTATGTCAGACAGAGCAGCGATCTCCAACTGTGTCACGGAGCTTGGATCTAAAATATTCGGCGGCCACAGTAACAAATTCCCGCCTCCTATGATAGACGGCACACTGATCCAATGCTGGGAAATTTAATCAGCATGACGTCTATCATGGGAGCCGGTCTAGGAGGCAGGACTTTGTTGACAGCAGCCGCCGGGATATTCAAATCCAAGCTCCGTGACTCCATGGTGAGGCTGCATTAGATGGGCACTGATGAGACTGCATTTGATGGGCACTGATGAGGCTGCATTTGATGAGCACAGCCTCATTTGATGGGCACTGGTGAGGCTGAATGTGATGGGCACTGGTGAGGTTGCATTTGATGGGCACTGGGGAGGTTGCATTTGATGGGTTTTTGTTGAAAACCATGGGCAGTAATCCTGATGCATCGCAAAATCAAATCAAAACTTTGACATGATAATCGTAATCGACCAGTCGGAATGACCAGTGAAGATACGCAGCTCTAATAGGTATCTTGATTAGAAGGTGAAATAGAGGAATCTAAGGCCAGTAAAGGATTACCATTATGGAGTGAGAAACTAAGTATATTAAAAGAAACCTCATTCACCTTTTGAAGCGCTGCCCCAAATTGCACCTGTATTGGGCGAAAGTTGTTAACACTCTTAGTGGGGCTTTCCAGGTCCAGATACCCCTAGAACCAAAAGTTTGTTTGCTGGGGATAATAGATGGCCTCCATGTGGAGGATATCCCTAAGCAAGCCATTGGACGAGCGCTGTTCCAGGTTCGTATGATGATTTTGAGACACTGGAAGTCCACTGACCCGCCCACAGTGCAGGAATGGATTATGCGTATGGGAGATACACTCCGTCTGGAGAAATGTAATTACCAGCGTAGGGGGACCAGAATTAAATATGACAAGCTATGGGCCCCGTGGCTAAGTGTTCCTGGCTTGGCCCCGGTGGATCTGATGTATGGTCAGTTATTTTTAAGCTAATAGGGGACATGTGGTTAGAGATCTAAGGATCTATGGTGAGTACCTGTTTGGCTACGTGGGTTGTGTCATGGGGATCTTGTATTTGTTAAAACATGGGAAGATGTTTGTTTGCGGGTGGGTATATTCGATGTAATGTTTTGATATTTTCAATGGGAACATTGCCACACAGACTTTATGTGTAACTTGTGCTATGGAACTGTTTGTCATTTTACCTGTGCTCAATAAAAACCTTTTGTTTGAGGTACAGTATAGGTTGGACTTGATGGACTTGTCTTTTTTTTTCAACCTCACCTACTATGTAACTATGTAAAAAATATATCCAGGGATTCGGTGCCGAAAGTCCCCCCTGAACATTGGAGTATTGCAAGTATTCGTATTCAATTCTAGCAGACTTATTCCGCCATATCAAGCTCAGAAAGATTGCAATAAATCTCTTAATATATTTCTGTGGAATCCAACAAGACGAGTTTTGTAAGCAGTACAATAATTGTGACATCCAAACCATTTTCAAAGGATTAGTGCGGCATGTCAAAGAAAGTGGCAGTGTACACCAAACTTTATTTTGAGATCTACATTTTTGATGTAGTGGTAATATAGTTTGGAAAATATATTCCTTGGGATGGGCAGAGATACTTTCCCCCAATATATTTATTCTTTACATCCACCTTGATCTATGACAGTGCAGAGGGGAGAGGATCCAGAAGGGGATCTATTGGGAGTAGTACAGACTTATCCCGGATGATCCTAAGACCAGAAAATATACCAAATTTCTCTATAGCAGACATTGCGGCGATCAGTGATCCCCAAGTATCAGCTAGATACAGCAACATATTGTCTGAATACAGAGCTATATTGTCCTCGTATATACCACTGTAAAAGCCTCTCCCCTCCGCCATTTGCCTCAGCGTGGCTGCAAAGGGTTCTATCGCTACTGAAAACAAAAGAGTTGAGAGTGGACACCCCTGTGTTGTACGCCAAAACAAAGAAAAGGGGTTTGACAGTCTCCCATTAACTCTTATAGGGGCCTTAGATGTCATTTATAATAGCCTCACCTATTTAGAGAAAATATCACCAAAGCCAAAATATCTAAGCACTTCCCATATACTGTATAGCATTATTCTATACTGTTGAATGCCTTAGCGGCATCTAAAGACAGCTAGGCCCTGCTATTAGAGGAGTTTTTGAAAACTGACAATTTTATTGGTTTTTAACGTTTTCCAACAAAAAGGCATGTATTATTGTAGAAAGCACATACCTGGCAAGACATCTACATACAATATTGCCGGCTATAAAACTCGGGTGAGATATGCAGAACAAATAGCCAAAGACAGTATATAGCAACATCCGATCGGTTGAGTGTGATTCAAAGCTTCTGTATCACGACAGAGTCTAGACTGCCAGAGTGCGTGTTGGCGAAAAGAGGAAAAGGAAAATGTAGTGAGAGAGTTAGGAAGAGTCAAGAAAATGAAAAAGAGCAGAAATCGAGAGAGTAGTGAGGGAGAAAATAAAGGAGAGGACAAATACCTGCCCCAAAGCCTCCTCGCTGCCCGGGGACCCCAGCCACGTGTCACCTCCCCGAGAACGGGGGTTCATCAGGTTATTGGGGCTTCTAGCACATCCCACAGCTCCCATACCCGATTGTGGGTATCGAGGGAATTATTTAGGGAAGCTGTCAGGTATTCCATCCGTTTAACGTCTGATCCTGGAGTGCAGTTCAAACCGAGAGGGGGGTTCCCTCCTTTTCCATTTCAGGGCTACCAAACATTGCGTGGCCGTTAGCACCTGAGCCAAGAGTTTTTTAGAGAGTTTAGAAAAAGAGGGGGGTGGGAGGCCCAGGAGGAAAATTTTAGGGCTGAATGGCACCCAGGAACCAAAGATGGAATGGAGTAGGGAGTGCCCTATCTGCCAGTAGGGAACTATCAGAGAGCAGGTCCAATAGGTATGATATAGCATTCCCACCCCTTTACAACAGCGCCAACAGGGGCAATCAGCAGAGGGGTATATGGAGTGGAGCAGGTCTGGGATTTGGTACCAGTGGTATAAAATCTTGGTATTGGTTTTCTTTGTAGAGCGTACAGATAAAGCTCTTAGAGGCCTGCGACCATATAAGCTGCCATGTCTTCAAGGGTATATCCTCACCCAAGGCCTGCTCCCACTTGCGCATGTAGGCATGCTGGGGTCGGGTTGGTGACAGATCCATGGTCAGGAGCTGGCAGGTGAGCGAGATCATACCTTTAGGGGACGAGCCCTTTAAGCATATTTTCTCAAACTCCGTTAAAGGGGAGATTTGGAGGTTCGTTACCAAAGATTGTGCATAGTGACGGATTTGTAGGTAGCTAAAGAAAAGCCTGTCTGGGCAATCCAAAAGCATCTTTCAGATCCTGAAAGGACAGCAAGGTTCTGGTTCTGGTATCCACCAATTGACCGTAGCGAAATAAGGCCGTATCCATCCAGAAGTAGTACATCTGCGAGGTCAAGCTGTCCGGGACATTAGGTGTGAACAGGGGCGTAACTAGAAATCACAGGGCCCCATAGCAAAATGTTGTATGGGGCCCCCCCCCCACAAAAAATGGCGGACTTAAATTAAATAGTGGGCGTGGTTTAAAGGGCGTGTGGTTCGAGTCTGAGATGAAAGAAAGAAAGAAAGAAAGAAAGAAAGAAAGAAAGAAAGAGAGAACCCAGATCCTACACCACAATAGCAATATATGTATTCCAGAAAGTTTAATCAACAGATAAAGATACTCCAAACACCTGGTGTTAGCGCTTCAATAATCCTCACCTGTGCCCAATGCAGCGTGGTCTGCCCGTGCCCAATACTGCCTCACCTGTGCCCACCTGTGCCCAATGCAGTGTGGCCTGTGCCCAATGCAGCGTGTCCAGTGCCCAATGCAGTGTGTCCAGTGCCCAATGCAGCCTCACCTGTGCCCAATGCAGTGTGGCCTGTGCCCAATGCAGCGTGTCCAGTGCCCAATGCAGCCTCACCTGTGCCCAATGCAGCCTCACCTGTGCCCAATACAGCCTCACCTGTGCCCAATACAGCGTGACCCGTGCCCAATACAGCCTCACCTGTGCCCAATGCAGCATGACCCGTGCACAATGTAGCCTCACCTGGGCAGTGGAAGAGGCGAGCCAGTGGCGGAACTACTACCGGGGAGGATGAGGAATGCATACTGCAGCCCTCAAATGGCTATTGGCGAGCATGGGGCTGCCTCAGAGTGGGGGGGCGAGCACCGCCCGCACGGTTCCCCAGCCAGGGGAAGTGAGGAGAGGAAGAGGTGCGCTGTGCGTACAAGCAGAGAGCTGTAATAGCTTTCATTTGAATGTCCTGCGTTCCCGGGGCTCACCGTCACATAGCCCCACCTCTTGGCCCTGCGCCTTTGATGATGTCACATGTCCCGCATTGGACCGGCGTTCTGTCTATCAAAGGCGCCGGGCCAAGAGGTGGGGCTATGTGACGTGAGCCCCGGGAACACAGGACAGGGACATTCAGATGAAAGCTATAACAGCTCTCTGCTTGTAAGGACAGCTCGCCTCTTCCTCTCCTCACTTCCCCTGGCTGGGGGACCATGCGGGCAGTGCTCGCCCCCCGGCAGTATGCATTCCTCCTCTTCCCCATGGGCAGGACCGGACTGGGAATAAAATCCAGCCCTGGAAAAAATTTCATACCAGCCCCACAGCATTTTAATACCAGCGTAACAGCATAACGTAATTATTTTCTTTTTCATGAAAGGGAAAACCATACATTTTAAAGCACATTTGAAGAGTGTATTATATATAGATAAGACAGATATGAAATCACATAGGGCTTCATATATATGAACGCAAATTCCAGTTAAAAGTGGTCAATCATCAAGTGCCCCCTTACATTATCGTATTCACTCCCCCCTTACATCACTGACCCCCTCTCAGATGTGCCGTGCATGGCTCAGTCAGTCGGCTCCAGCTCGGTGGCTCTGGTTTTATCCTATATAGTCTCTACAGTCCACACACATCTGACTTCTCCATCCCGGCAGTGCTCCCACTCTTGACTCCTCTCCAGACTCCCTCAGAGACTGCAGACATGATACAGGAGATGGTCAGAGGCTGCAGACACAAGAGCTCAATGCAGCCTCACCAGTGCCCATCAAATGCAGCCTCACTGTGCCCATCAATGCAGCCTCACTGTGCCCATCAATGCAGCCTCACTGTGCCCATCAATGCAGCCTCACTGTGCCCATTAATGCAGCCTCACTGTGCCCACCATTGCAGCCTCACTGTGCCCACCATTGCAGCCTCACTGTGCCCACCATTGCAGCCTCACTGTGCCCATAAATGCAGCCTCACTGTACCCACCATTGCAGCCTCACTGTGCCAATCATTGCAGCCTCACTGTGCCCATCATTGCAGCCTCACTGTGCCCATAAATGCAGCTTCACTGTGCTCATCAAATGCAGCCTCACTGTGCCCACCATTGCAGCCTCACTGTGCCCATCATTGCAGCCTCACTGTGCCCATCATTGCAGCCTCACTGTGCCCATCAATGCAGCATCACTGTGCCCATTAAATGCAGCTTTACTGTGCCCATGAATGCAGTCTCACTTTACCCACAAATTCAGCCTCACTGTGCCCATCATTGCAGCCCCTCCTATGCCCCATGTCCCAGTCTGCAGTCCCTGTCTGTGGGTAGGTGTGTTGTTGATGCTCGGTACAGTACCTTCTATGCCAGCAGGATATCCATGTACGCCATCAGCAGGCAGGGTCTGTTCTAGTTTTGGATGGGGACAGTGCTCCTTCCAGAGGATCTGTTTGCTGTGAGATGGAGTGGTCCCTGGCCACCTGCACCTTCAGCTGTCCTCATTTTCTGCCCCCAGACAGCCTGTCCTCTGGTCCTGGGGAAGTACTGGGTGGGAGCTGAAGAGAAGGGGGAGCAGAGAGCACTGGCGGGGTTGGAGAGCACATGGGTGGGGGCAAAGAGCAGGGGGAGTGGAGATCACAGGGGTGGGGAGCAGAGATCGCTGGGGGGGGCTTGAGAGCACTGGGGGGGAGCCAGAAAGAACAGGGGTGGAGAGCATGGGAGGCTGAGAGAGGGGGCTGGAGAGCACTGAAGGGGCTAAGAGTGTGGGGGGTAAAGATCACTGGGGGGGATCTTGAGAGCACAGGGGGGGGGCAGAAAGAACAGGGGTGGAGAGCACGGGGGCTGGAGAGCACTGGGGGCTACAAAGAGCAGGGGGAGTGGAAAGCACTGGGGGGGGAGTGGAGAGCACTGGGGGGTGGAGAGCAATGGGGGAGCTTGAGAGCACCAGTGGGGGCCAGAAAAAAAAAGGGGTGGAAAGTACGGGGGCTGGAGAGCACTATGGTGGGCGGAGAGCACAGGCGGGCTTGGAGAGCACATGGGTGGGGAAAAATGCAGGGGGGAGCGGAGAGAGCACTGGCGGGGGTTGGAGAGCATGTGGGTGGGGGCAAAATGAAGGGGGGAGTGGAGAGTAGTACAGGGGTGGGGAGCGGAGAGTGCTGGGGGGGGAGCTTGAGAGCAATGGAGGGGGAGCCAAAAAGAACGGGGGTGGAGAGCACGGGGGCTGGAGAGCGATGGGTGGAGCTTGAGAGCACTGGGGGGGGAAGAACAGGGGTGGAGAGCACTGGGGGGGGGAAGAACAGGGGTGGAGAGCACTGGGGGGGGAAGAACAGGGGTGGAGAGCACTGGGGGGGGAGAACAGGGGTGGAGAGCACTGGGGGGGGAACAGGGGTGGAGAGCACTGGGGGGGGACAGGGGTGGAGAGCACTGGGGGGGAACGAACAGGGGTGTAGAGCACTGGGGGGGGAAAGAACAGGGGTGAAGAGCACTGGGGGGGGGATAACAGGGGTGGAGAGCACTGGAGGGGGGGACAGGGGTGGAGAGCACTGGGGGGGGAAAGAACAGGGGTGAAGAGCACTGGGGGGGGAAAGAACAGGGGTGGAGAGCACTGGGGGGGAAAGAACAGGGGTGGAGAGCACTGGAGGGGGGACAGGGGTGGAGAGCACTGGGGGGGGGAAGAACAGGGGTGGAGAGCACTGGGGGGGAAAGAACGGGGGTAGAGAGCACTGGGGGGAAAGAACAGGGGTGGAGAGCACTGGGGGGGGAAAGAACAGGGGTGGAGAGCACTGGGGGGGGCAGGGGTGGAGAGCACTGGGGGGGGGCAGGGGTGGAGTGCACTGGGGGGGCAGGGGTGGAGAGCACTGGGATGGTGGCTGGAGAAGTATGGGGAGAGCTTGAGAGCAGGGGGGGCAGCAAGAACAGGGGTGGAGAGAACTGTGGGGGGGGGCTGGAGAGTGTGGTGGGGGGGGAGAGCACTTGGGGGGGCAGCAAAAGAAGTTGGATTGGAGGAGGAGAAGCAGGGCGGCTACATATAGAGGAATTGAGCTTTCTATTGTACTCCATACAGCCGCGGAATGCTTGATTCTCCTCCTCTCCCTCCTGCAAACATTCAGCGGCTGCATGGAGGACAGTAGAAAGCTCAATTCCTCTATATGCGGCCCCCCTGCCGAATCCGATCCTCCTATCCAGGCACATAGGGCGGGCTGTACGGCAGGCATCTCCTCAGAGCTGGCTGAGTCTGTGTGTGTTCGGCGGCGGGCGGCACTGTAACGCGGTCCCGCCCCCCCTAGACCGGCTTGTGTGATAGGCTGAACACTCATTCCATCTACTATCACATGAGCCAGTCTAGGGGGGGCGGGACCGCGTTACAGTCCCGCCCGCCGCCGAACACACACAGACTCAGCAAGCTCCGTAATGCACAGGAGTAGGAGAGAGGGGACAGGGAGCACTGCAGCAACTGAAACCGGCCCCAGCCCACGGGTCCCTCTTGGTTGCGGGCCCCGTAGCGGCCGCGTGTGTCGCTATGGCGGTAGTTCCGCCACTGGGTGTGAACAGAAATGAGGTGACCAGGGAGGCAGGAGGAGTTTTCATATTTAAGAAAGTGTGTCTTAGATTTACAGCAGTTGAGGAGTTGTGCATGAACCCTATTTGGTCTGGGTGGATAATAGATTTAATAACTTTATTTATCTTATTGACCATGATTTTACATAGTATGTTAATATCTGTATTAAAGCAGAGTTCCACCCACTTTTGAGGGGTGGTCTTAAACGAAAGACCCCTCGTTTTCAGATAGTAACATTTTTTTTTGCATAATGTGAAAGATGAAGTTACGCCGAGTAAATAGATACCTAACATGTCACTGGACAGTTACTATCACTTTTTGGCTCTGAGGAAGGGGGCTCGCCCTCGCAACGTGTCAGCCGTAGCTGTAAACATCTGTCGTCTTGACTCTCTGGCTATCTGCTTATTTGGTTCCAGGAAGAGGCTATCTCCTTGGATGGAATGTTATGTGCCCATTATTTTACTTGCTTTGTGAGTATCCATGATCTTTTTACTTACTTTTAATAAAAATAGCCATTGGTAATGCACTAGGTCGGTGCGCCCTCTTTTTTCTTTTACCTTCCAGTCCTAAGGATACCAATTATTCTGAGGAGGGCAGCAAGATCCCTGGTCATTCCCTTTCTAACAGAACACTCTGGTTGTGCCACCAAGACACCAAGCTTCCGAGCGCAGGAGATTGTGTTTTTTTGTATACGGGCTATTAGTGCGGTGTGCCTCTCTCTTCCGGCGAGGAGCCAAAGTTAATGCAGGTAAAGAAAGGGGTCTGTGCGCTACACCTATATTTAAAAAAAAAAAGTGCCTGACCTCACAAATGCGCTTCTGGAAGAATGGTCAGACATTCCCATAGACTAAGGCCTCGTACACACGGCCGAGATTCTCGTTGAAAAAAACATGTCGTTTTTTTCGACGAGATTCTTGGACAAGAAACTTGTCCCGGCCGAGTGTACACACGCTCGTTTCAAAGAACCCGCGGTTCTTTGAAAGGAGCGTACGCGGTGACGTCATCGACTACGTCGAGCATGCGCTCGTCACATTCGATGCCGTCGCCGCCATCTTGGTATACCCTACGTATGCCTAGGAAGCTACCGCGCATGCGTCAAATTCATTTCGAACATGCGCGGGCTTCGGGGAGGACAGGTAAGTGTACACACACTCACTTTTCTCGTCGAGAAACATGCCGAGGAGAATCTCGAAGAGAAAATAGAGAGCAGGTTCTCTATTTTCTCGTCGAGGTTTCTTGTCGGTTTTCTCGACGAGAAACCCGATAGCAGCGTACACACGACCGATTTACTCGGCAAGACCTCTCTGCCAGCAAGTTTCTTGCTGGTTCTTGCCGAGAAAATCGGTCGTGTGTACGAGGCCACACTCCTAAACCTTGTGGATAGCCTTCCCAGAAGAGTTGAAGCTGTTATAGCTGAAAAGGGTGGGCCAACTCAATATTGAACCCTACGGACTAAGACTGGGATGCCATTAAAGTTATTGTGCGTGTACAGGCAGGGTGTCCCAATACTTTTGGTAATATAGTGTATATATGAAAATTGACCAATCCTGATGTACTCGTGTACTCGTGTACTCATGTACTGATGGCCTCTCATTTCTTGAGGCCTTAAAATGCCAGGACAGTACAAATACCCCTAAAATAACAAATTTTTGCAGAAGTACAGTCCAAGATATTGAGTAAAAGAGGTTTTTTTTTAAGTTGTAAAATTAAGAATTAGATACATTATTTATTTTTTTACACACCGTTACTAGTTCAGTACATCAGGGATACTGACTGGTGACAGTATGTAAAAATGAATAAATAAATAAAATAAAAATGGAAATCCTTTTTTTTTACTTTTTTTCAAAGTTTTTTTTTTTTTTACACGGTTAAAGCAAGTTTTAACTGTCATGAATGGCTTTCATTCATGACAGCTTGCTTACTATTGTGATCTGTGATTGGCTACAGTTAATCACATGGTACAGGGTTCCATAGTAAACAAGCAGTCATGAATGTAAGCCATTCATGACTGTTTTGTATACATGTAATTATGTGATCGCTGATTGGTCATGGCAATCACATGATATCCTGGCCAGTGTGATCCACTGTGTTCACCGGACACAGCAGTCACAGTATTGTGCCACGACCAATACCAGTACATGTATCAGTATGCCGCGGAGCCTGCAGCTGCTGCCTGCTCACAGTAAATGTACTATGGGGGGGGGGGGGGGCAGAATTGGTTAAAAAAAAATAATTACATTGCATGCTTTTCTACACACAGCCTACCTTAAAGTAGAAAGTCAGGAGTAATGTACTTAGAGTGCAGTGGTCAGCAATATGAAATTTAAAGAACCGTTTCTATAGTGCAGGACTCAGGAAGGGGCCAAAAATGTATAATGTTGAGAGTGCAGGGCTTAGGAATACACACAGAGTGCAGGAGTGTGTTACACACAGCCCACTTTAGGCTTCTTTCACACAGACGGTTATCTGCGGCCACTGAATTCCAGTGGGAAGAATCAGTGGATGCGATTCTCCAGGCCGTGCCATTAGCAGCGTCTGCTTAGCCTATTTAAACTAATGTTGGACTAACAGCAGCCACTGCTGTTCGCATGTAGCAGTATAGTTAGAGCAGAGGCAGTTAGGGAGAAGATGTCTGAGCCTAAAAGCAGCTGACTGCGTCCAGGCTTGGACCCCCATCCATAACCGCTGCTATCCCCTTTGTGTGCAGGAGCCGGTGTCAGACCACCTGTAGTTTAATTAGGATGAGCTGCTGCTAATTGCATGCCCCAGTCATTCCAGCCTCAAGAAACTGTTGATTCTTGCCACTGGAATCTGGTGGCTGCAGGTAACCAGCTGTGTAATTGTGGTCTAAAGCCTGTTACACAGTTTTTTAATTGTTCGACCTGCTGTAGTAACATTACAACGTTGGTACAGAGACCCCCCTCCTCCTCCTCCCGCTGAGCTATTGTGTTCTGACAGGGGGATACACCACTTTTTTACCCTCGGGGCTTTCGCACTGGAGAGACAGCAGCGGCTGTTTCAGGTCGGTTTGCAGGTGCTATTTTTAGCGCAATAGCGCCTGCAAAGCGACTCAGTGTGAAAGGGGTCTTAAAGTAGAATGATCCCCCTGACAGGGCTAATTGTAGTAATTTATTCAAATATGACCCAGTTCATTCACATCTGTGCAATGCAGGAATGAGCAAATCAAACACATTGCTCTAGCGCAAAAAAAAAATGTTGTCCTTGTTGGTGTGCTGTGGTGTAATTTAGGCCCTGTGCCCCCCACCCCAAAGCACCTTGTCCCCATGTTGATGGGGACTTTGGGGGGGACACCCACGCCGTTTTTCGGCATATGGGCTTCCCTGTAAAATCCATACCAGACCGAAGGGCCTGGTATGCTCTTAGAGGGGGAACCCATGGCGTTTTTTTTTTTATTTGGCGTGGAGTTCCCCCTCAAGATCATCGGAGCACAAGTCTCATGCCAAAGTCAGATCAGGCAAGACAGCGATCCGACTTTAGTGATATTCAATGGGCTGAAGTAGGATCAAAGTCGGACCAAAGTAGTACAGGGAGCATTTTCAAAGTCAGACCTACTTGTGTCAGACCAGTTAAGACAGCTCTCATAGGGAAACCTTAAATTTCACACGTCATGCGACATGAGCTCACAATGTCGGAGCGTTTGTCGTA
The DNA here is from genome assembly GCA_029206835.1 of Rana muscosa. Taxonomy (NCBI): domain Eukaryota; kingdom Metazoa; phylum Chordata; class Amphibia; order Anura; family Ranidae; genus Rana; species Rana muscosa. The sequence continues at coordinate 573,757,056 of CM055116.1, forward strand.
CCAGTGTGAACCGGGCCTGAATTAACTATCTAAATGCTCCTAGCTAACAGGTGTTTCAGCTCTAACCTAATAAAAACGCACATACATTACTGCAGCACATAGATGTAAACCCAGACTCAAACACCTACCCCCCTTCCACAAAAAATTAAGGCTTTTTCCACTATTGCGGCCCCAAAGTCGCGCAATTTACAGTGCGACTTTGCAATGTGATTTGTATTGTGATTTGACGCGACTTTACCAGCGACTTTGTGCGACTTTGATTTTGTTATGCAATTTAGTCATAGTGATTTAATTCCTCATCCTGCTCAGTCATTTCCCCTTCCTCTTTCGTTGTCACCTGTTGTCTAGTGCTTAGCAAACATGTTGGCTATTAGGGATGAGCTCGGTGTTCGAGTCGAACATACGTTCGACTCGAACATCGGCTGTTCGATCGTTCGCCGAACAACGAACGATTTGGGCCGTTCGCGCCTAATTCGCGGCCCACAATGCACTACGCCATCGCAGTGTCATCCAGGCGCTGTGATTGGCCAAGCATGCATTGTGACCCCGCATGCTTGGCCAATCACAGCGCCGGCAGCGAGGAGAGCAATGATTAGCCACAGGCAGGATGCCTGTGGCCAATTATTGCTGAGGGTGTTTAGTACACGCCCCACACTATAAAAGGCCGCCAGCACGGCGGCCTAGTGTAGTGTGTTCCGGAGCAGGGAAAGAGAAGCATAGGCAGGGACAGTGACATTTTTTTTTTCTTGCTTAACCTGGATTCCTTTAGTTTAGGGAAAGAGAAGGATAGGTAGGGAGAGTGTCAGTCTGTTTTACTGTGCTAAACCTTGTTTGTAGGGACAGGGAAGGACAGTGAGGGAAATTCTCATTGTGCTATACTGTGCTAAAGCATTCCTCATCAACCATCTTTAAAAAAAAAAATTTATAGGGACAGAAAACTATAGGTAGGGAGAGTGTCAGTGTGTTTTACTGTGCTAAACCTTGTTTGTAGGGACAGGGAAGGACAGTGAGGGAAATTCTCATTGTGCTATACTGTGCTAAAGCATTCCTCATCAACCATCTTTAAAAAAAAATTTTTTTATAGGGACAGAAAACTATAGGTAGGGAGAGTGTCAGTGTGTTTTACTGTGCTAAACCTTGTTTGTAGGGACAGGGAAGGACAGTGAGGGAAATTCTCATTGTGCTATACTGTGCTAAAGCATTCCTCATCAACCATCTTTAAAAAAAAAAAATTATAGGGACAGAAAACTATAGGTAGGGAGAGTGTCAGTGTGTTTTACTGTGCTAAACCTTGTTTGTAGGGACAGGGAAGGACAGTGAGGGAAATTTTCATTGTGCTATACTGTGCTAAAGCATTCCTCATCAACCATCTTTAAAAAAAAAATTTTTTATAGGGACAGAAAACTATAGGTAGGGAGAGTGTCAGTGTGTTTTACTGTGCTAAACCTTGTTTGTAGGGACAGGGAAGGACAGTGAGGGAAATTCTCATTGTGCTATACTGTGCTAAAGCATTCCTCATCAACCATCTTTAAAAAAACATTTTTTATAGGGACAGAAAACTATAGGTAGGGAGAGTGTAAGTGTGTTTTACTGTGCTAAACCTTGTTTGTAGGGACAGGGAAGGACAGTGAGGAAAATTCTCATTGTGCTATACTGTGCTAAAGCATTCCTCATCAACCATCTTTAAAAAAAAATTTTTATAGGGACAGAAAACTATAGGTAGGGAGAGTGTCAGTGTGTTTTACTGTGCTAAACCTTGTTTGTAGGGACAGGGAAGGACAGTGAGGGAAATTCTCATTGTGCTATACTGTGCTAAAGCATTCCTCATCAACCATCTTTAAAAAAAAAAAAATTATAGGGACAGAAAACTATAGGTAGGGAGAGTGTCAGTGTGTTTTACTGTGCTAAACCTTGTTTGTAGGGACAGGGAAGGACAGTGAGGGAAATTCTCATTGTGCTATACTGTGCTAAAGCATTCCTCATCAGTCATCTTTAAAAAAAAAAATTTTTATAGGGACAGAAAACTATAGGTAGGGAGAGTGTCAGTGTGTTTTACTGTGCTAAACCTTGTTTGTAGGGACAGTGAAGGAATGTGAGGGAAATTCTCATTGTGCTATACTGTGCTAAAGCATTCCTCATCAACCATCTTTAAAAAAAAAAAATTTATAGGGACAGAAAACTATAGGTAGGGAGAGTGTCAGTGTGTTTTACTGTGCTAAACCTTGTTTGTAGGGACAGGGAAGGACAGTGAGGGAAATTCTCATTGTGCTATACTGTGCTAAAGCATTCTTCATCAACCATCTTTAAAAAAAAAAAATTTTTATAGGGACAGAAAACTATAGGTAGGGAGAGTGTCAGTGTGTTTTACTGTGCTAAACCTTGTTTGTAGGGACAGGGAAGGACAGTGAGGGAAATTCTCATTGTGCTATACTGTGCTAAAGCATTCCTCATCAACCATCTTTAAAAAAAAAAAATTTTTTATAGGGACAGAAAACTATAGGTAGGGAGAGTGTCAGTGTGTTTTACTGTGCTAAACCTTGTTTGTAGGGACAGGGAAGGACAGTGAGGGAAATTCTCATTGTGCTATACTGTGCTAAAGCATTCCTCATCAACCATCTTTAAAAAAACATTTTTTATAGGGACAGAAAACTATAGGTAGGGAGAGTGTCAGTGTGTTTTACTGTGCTAAACCTTGTTTGTAGGGACAGGGAAGGACAGTGAGGGAAATTCTCATTGTGCTATACTGTGCTAAAGCATTCCTCATCAACCATCTTTAAAAAAAAAATTTTTTATAGGGACAGAAAACTATAGGTAGGGAGAGTGTCAGTGTGTTTTACTGTGCTAAACCTTGTTTGTAGGGACAGGGAAGGACAGTGAGGGAAATTCTCATTGTGCTATACTGTGCTAAAGCATTCCTCATCAACCATCTTTAAAAAAACATTTTTTATAGGGACAGAAAACTATAGGTAGGGAGAGTGTCAGTGTGTTTTACTGTGCTAAACCTTGTTTGTAGGGACAGGGAAGGACAGTGAGGGAAATTCTCATTGTGCTATACTGTGCTAAAGCATTCCTCATCAACCATCTTTAAAAAAAAAAAAATTTTATAGGGACAGAAAACTATAGGTAGGGAGAGTGTCAGTGTTTTACTGTGCTAAACCTTGTTTGTAGGGACAGGGAAGGACAGTGAGGGAAATGCTCATTGTGCTATACTGTGCTAAAGCATTCCTCATCAACCATCTTTAAAAAAAAAATTTTTTTATAGGGACAGAAAACTATAGGTAGGGAGAGTGTCAGTGTGTTTTACTGTGCTAAACCTTGTTTGTAGGGACAGGGAAGGACAGTGAGGGAAATTCTCATTGTGCTATACTGTGCTAAAGCATTCCTCATCAACCATCTTTGAAATCCTTGTTTTTTGGACAGTCAGGGAAATTGTCATTGTGCTATTCTGTGCGAAAGCAATCATCCTCAACCATATTTAGAAATCCTTAAGTAAAGGGACAGAGAAGGACACCTGAAGGTAGCCCTTATTGCTTTTTTTCCCATCTCCCTGCAGGCCATCCATTAGAATGTCTGGAAGGCAAACAAGGAGAGGCAGACAGTCAGGAGGCAATAAAAGAGGGCAAGCAGGCTCTGTGTCTGGGGGCAACAGTGCTGGTCGTGGACGCGGTGCATTGTCATCAGCACATGGCCATGGGACACGCTTGTCCTTCTTTTCGGCAGCTGGACATGTTGAGCCACATCATGCCGAAGACTTGGTAGAGTGGATGACCAAGCCCTCCTCCTCCTCCTCATCCTCTCTCACCCAGGCTCAGGGTACTGGCAAAGCAGCTGCCAAAGCGTCCTCTTCCCTGGTATCAATGTCAGACTCATCATCAGTCACTCCTTCCCTAGACCCACCATGTCCTCCTCCTGAGGAGTCCCCCGAACTGTTTGAGCACAGTGTTGGGTACATGCTCCAGGAGGATGCCCAGCGTTTCGAAGGGTCTGATGATGAAACCCAGCTACAGGAAGGCAGTAGCGTGAGAGCAGACAGAGGGGATGCTCAAGAAGGACACCAATCTGGCAGTCATGTTCCAGCAGCTGCAGCATACTGCCAGATTGGCTCCAGTGATGAGGAGGGAGGGGATGATGAGGTCACTGACTCCACGTGGGTGCCTAATAGGAGAGAGGAGGAGGAGGAGGATGAGGAGGAGGCACATCTCCAACGAGGCAGGATGCCCTTGAGTGGCCAGCGTATGGGCAGCACACCGACGGAATCACACCGCAGAGCTCCGCCTGTGCAGGGCGCTGCCTCTGCCTGTCATTCAAAAAGTTCTTTGGTGTGGGCCTTTTTTGAGGCTAGTGCATCAGATCGCACAACTGCTATTTGCAACATATGTCTCAAGCGTATATCGCGTGGCCAAAACATCAGCCGCTTGGGTACCACATGCCTGACCAGACATATGTTGACCTGCCATGCAGCTCGTTGGCAAGCCTACCTCAAAGACCCACACCAAAGAACAAAGCGGACCTCTCCTTGCACCGCATCAGCTGGGATCTCCAACCCCACTATAACTTCAGTCCTCTCTGAAACATGCACTGAGAGGAATGAAGGTGTAGAATTAGGTGTGTCACAGCCAAGTACTTGCGGCCACTCTGCTAGCAGTACACCGACGTCCGATTCTAGCAGGCAAATTTCCCTGCCCCAGCTGCTGGACCGTCGAAAGAAGTTCACTCCCAGCCATCCACATGCCCAGCGGTTGAATGCTAGCTTGGCTAAATTGCTAGCGCTTCAACTGCTGCCTTTTCAGTTGGTAGACTCGGCCCCCTTCCGTGAGTTTGTGCAATGTGCGGTTCCTCAGTGGCAGGTTCCCAAACGCCACTTTTTCTCACGGAAGGCTATTCCGGCTCTCTACCGGCATGTGGAAGGCAATGTCTTGGCCTCGCTGGACAGGGCGGTCAGCGGTAAGGTGCATATTACCGCTGACTCATGGTCCAGCAGGCATGGACAGGGACGTTACCTTTCTTTCACGGCCCATTGGGTCACTCTTTTGGCAGCTGGGAAGGATGCAGGACAAGGTGCAGTAGTGTTGGAGGTTGTTCCACCGCCATGCCTCCAAAATGCTACTACTGGTTGTGACACACCTCTCTCCTCCACCCCCTCCTCTTCTTCTTCCTCCATGGCCTCTTCCTGTGCTTTGTCCTCTGAACCAGCGGTGCTCCATAGGCGTTCAAGGGGCTACGCAAGTACGCAGGCAAAAAGATGCCATGCCGTGCTTGCGCTGGTGTGTTTGGGGGACAGAAGCCACACTGGGGCAGAGGTCCTGTCTGCTCTGCAGGGCCAGGCCGAGAGGTGGTTGACGCCACGCCAGCTTAAGCCAGGAATGGTGGTTTGCGACAATGGCACCAACCTCCTCTCCGCCCTCCGACAGGGACAACTGACCCATGTGCCCTGTGTGGCTCACGTCCTTAACCTGGTGGTGCAGCGGTTCTTGGGCAGGTACCCGGGCTTACAGGATGTCCTGAGGCAGGCCAGGAAAGTCTGTGTGCATTTCCGCAGATCTTATAATGCCAGTGCTCGCCTGGCTGAGCTGCAAAAGGAGTTGAACCTGCCCAAGAACCGCCTTATACGTGACATGCCCACCAGGTGGAACTCAACGTTGGCCATGCTGCAGCGGCTGCACACGCAGCAGAGGGCCATCAATGAGTACCTGTGCGACTACGGCACCAGGACAGGGTCAGGGGAGCTTGGTTTTTTTTCTCCACGCCAGTGGGGCATGATCAGGGATGCATGCACTGTCCTGGCACCATTTGAGGAGGCCACGAGGATGGTGAGCAGTGACAGTGCATGCATCAGTGACACTGTACCTCTTGTCCACCTGTTGGAGCACACGCTGTGTGGAATAATGGACAGGGCACTTGAGGCAGAACAGAGGCAGGAAGAGGAGGACTTCCTTGCCTCTCAAGGCCCCCTTTACCCAGACAGTGTTCCTTCTGTCCCACCCATCGCACAGGAAGAGGACGAGGAGGAGGAGGAGGAGGAGGATTGTGTCAGCATGGAGGTGGAGCCTGGCACTCAGCAGCATCAACAGCAGCAGTCTTTTAGGGATGATTTACAGTCCCAAGAAACCCGTGGACTTGTACGTGGCTGGGAGGAGGTGGCTGCGGATCATGTCGTCCTTAGTGACCCAGAGGACTCCGGACCGAATGCCTCAGCTAACCTACGCTGCATGGCCTCCCTGATCCTGCAAAGTCTGCGGAAGGATCCTCATATTCTTCGGATCAAGGAGAGGGACCATTACTGGCTGGCCACTCTCCTTGATCCACGGTACAAGGGTAAGGTTGCGGACCTTATCGTACCGTCGCAGAGGGAGCAGAGGATGAGACAACTCCGGGAGGCCTTGCAGAAAGGTCTGTGCAACGCGTTCCCAGAGACTGGGAGTTTACAAACTCCTGGTCCTGGACAACGAGTTGCTGAGGCTTCGGCCAGTCAAAGAAGGAGCGGTGGGGAAGGTGGCCGTCTGACCGATGCGTTCAGACAATTCTTTAGTCCGCAGCCCCAAAGTATGATCGGTTCCAGCAACCATCGCCAGCGTCTGATAAACATGGTGCAGGAATATCTAGGGGCAAGGTCAGACTTGGACACCTTCCCCACCGAAAATCCTCTGGCTTACTGGGTCTTGAGGATGGATCACTGGCCAGAGCTTGCACAGTATGCAATTGAGCTACTGGCCTGTCCTGCATCCAGCGTTCTTTCGGAACGCACATTCAGTGCTGCTGGAGGATTTGTCACGGATCACAGGGTGCGCCTGTCCACCGACTCGGTTGATCGACTGACTTTCATCAAGATGAACCAGTCTTGGATCACCACCAGCTACCACACACCTGATGCTGATATAACAGACTAATTGATTTTAACATGTCACATCCCTTCAAGACTGATGCTGATGCTGAGTGCCTGTGCTGTTATGTTGACTGGCTATCCTCCTCCTCCGAGTCCTCAATGATACGATTGATGATGATAGCTTGGAAGATCATTTTTGTTTATGGGTGCCGCCACCAGTGCCTAACGCCCAATTTTTCAGCCCCTGTTTAACAGGGGTGTGTAATTACAATTTTTGAAGCAATACTTTGCAACAGGGCTCATTGCTGTGCTCCAAGTACAGTATCTGTGAGGGGTTGCAGTGTTGTGCCACCAGTGCCTAAGGCCCAATTTTTCAGCCCCTGTTCAACAGGGGCATGTAATTACAATTCTTGATCTAATAATTCACAGCAGGGCCCATTGCTGCACCCACCAAGAGTAACTGTCAGGGCTTACAGTGTTGTGGCACCAGCACCACCATCAAAGGCCCAATTTTTACTACCACTGTTCAACAATTATATGTAATTACAATTCCTGATATAATAGTTGACAGCAGGGCGTTCCAGCACCAACCAAGAGTAACTGTGAGTGCTTACAGTGTTGTGCCAACACCAACAACTAAGGGGCCTATTTCTGCAGAGTATATACGGCAGGTCCCTACTTTCAAACATCCAACTTACAAACGACTCCTACTTGCAAACGCAAGAAGACAACAGGAAGTGAGAGGAAATCTACCCCTAGGAAGGAAAATTCTCTCCTGTAAGAATTAATATGGGAGAAAGGTGTCTCCTCTGTACTGATGCTTTATCACCAATCCTTGTTTCAAGAAAAACACCACATTTCAAAAACAGTTGTCATTGGGACGGAAAGTGAGGTGAAATGTTCTGAACAGGGGCACAGACAGCAAAACAAATGTTACAGGGGTGATAACCCTTACCTATGTTTTCCAAAAAGTTTAAAAATAGATTTTTGGGCTGGAGCTACACTTAAACAATGTACCTGTTCAAAATTACAAACAGATTCTACATAAGAACAAACCTACAGTCCCTGTCTTGTATGCACCGCCTGTATACGGCTGTTCAGAGTATATAGGGCCTTTTTTATTTTATGTGCGGGGTTCCCCTTAATATCCATACAAGACCCAAAGGGGCTGGTAATGGGCTGGGGTAGGGGGGGGGGTCATGGGGTAGCTATGCCATTTTTCTTAAAGATTTTCATCCATATTACCGGGACCAGACATTACATTAAAGCCGCAAGCAGTTTTAAATGGCTTTTTTTTCCTTTAGAAGTGTCATTTTGTGCAGGGACAGTTCTAAACACGGGAAACACGTGGCACTTCACAGGCATACTTTAGACACCCCCCCAGGTACGATATTTAAAGGAATATTTGACTTTTTTTTTTTCACTTTATGCATCATTAAAATGACTGCTCCCGAAAAACGACCGTTTTTAAAACTTCTTTTTGCATTGATACATGTCCCCTGGTGCAGAACCCGGGTTCCCAAACCCTTTTTAGGACAATAACATGCATAATAGTCGTTATAATTAGCACTTTAGAATTCGAACGTTCGCATCCATTGTATTTAATAGGGTTCTAATGTTCGTACGAACTTTCGGTCCATTCGCGGGTTCTGGTGCGAACCGAACCCGGGGGTGTTCGGCTCATCACTATTGGCTATGCAATATGTTGGGTCTGCAGGCATTATGGCTGCTGTAGCAGCATTAATAGATGAAGAAGAAGAGTATAACCGGAGGAGGAGAAGGCATAGGTTTTGGATCCATCCCGTCATCGCCCCCAAAGGGAAGGGAGAGGCCAGTTTTGGGTCCTTTATAACGACCTCCTTGCTCATGAAGACAAACTACACACGGGTGTCAATTGGAAGGTGAGAACATTTGTTTATGTCAACTTGCAAATGTTCCAAGATATGTTTTTTTCAAACGTGTATATGCATGGTCACCATGACTCTTTTGCTAGTTTTTAACTTCGAACAGCTTGAAGTGTTCCCAAAAACCTGAGCAAATTAAACTAAAAAGGGAAATAGTGTAAAAAATGGTTCATTTTTACATGGTCAATGTAGCTAATAGTCATATATTTTCACTTTACAGTTTTGATGAATTGTTGGCTTTGCTCTCTAGCCATCTACAGCGAGAAAACACCAGTTTCTGAAGGAGTATTCCGGCTGTTGAAAGACTCATTATAATATTGAGGTAACTTTTCATGCCTACTTTTTCTTCTTCTTACCTCATATGTGTCATTTGGAGATCCACATCATTATGTGATCCTTTTTACATTATTTAAAATTCTAAAAAATTGCATATAATTGTGGGTGTGATTGTGTTTACCATATTAATTGTCCTTGTACATCACCAGTGTCTTTCTCCTGCTCCTCTTCTTCCTTCACTTCTTCAGGCACCTCCTCCCAAGCTATTTTTAGTTCTAATATAGAAGTAGCTTATTGTTAATATGCATCATTCTAATAAACTGTATTTACTCTGCCATTTTTGGTACCTGGCAACTGGACATTCCTTTGCAAGTTTGCATTTTGAGTTCTTGGTTGGCAAAACTACTGCCAGCAATATTGTACATGATACCTGTAGAGTCATCTGGAATGTTCTTGGGGATTTGGTCCATAAGAAGCTCACTCCCGAAGATTGGTGCAAGATAGCAGAAGTTTTCTGGGACCGATGCAATTTTCCAAATTGTGTCGGGACAATTGATGGAAAACATATAAGAGTAGTGATGCCCATTGGCAGTGGAACCAAATTCTTCAACTATAAAAACATTTTTTGTTTGTCTTACTAGCAGTGGCTGATGCCAATTATTGTTTTAGATATATTGACATTGGATCGTACGGCAGCAGCTCAGACTCCAGTATTTTCCTCAAAATGGAAGAATGTTGAGTAGACACGTGTGATTTCCGAAATTTCGGATTTCTGAAATTTAGAATTTCCAAAATTTCGAACTTCCAAAATTTCGAAAATGGGAAATTTGGAAAGTTGAATTTCCGAATTCCAAATTTTTAGAATTTCCGAAATTCGAAAATTCGGAAAAAACATATGCAAATAAAACGAATGAAAAGAAAACAATTTTTTTTGTTTTCGAATTTCCTGAATTTCCGAAAAAAAGCAAAAAGACGAATGAAACGAAAACGAAAAAAAACAAATTTTTCGGCAGTGTACATGTCTAATGTTGAGGGAAAATGGTCTGGACCTGCCACAGGACTGTCCACTGCCAGGGACAAATGGGCCGCCAATGCCATTTGTCTATATTGGGGATGAGGCCTTCGCTCTCAGTGACCATCTACTAAGGTCTTATTCCAATCGGTCTCTGAGTGAAGAGAAGAGAATCTTCAACTACCGCTTAACGAGGGCAAGACGAGTTGTCGAATGTGTTTTTGGCATTTTAGCTAAAAAGTGGCGGGTCCTACATACACCTCTAAATTTGAAAATGGAGAATGCAATATCTGCGGTAAAAGCAGCATGTGTGTTTCATAACTTTGTCCGTATTTGTGATGGGTACCTTTTTGAAGATTTCCTCATACATGATATGGAGGGTGCACAATGGAGCGCAAGTAGGGGTACCAACAATGGTGCCACTGTGCGTGAGGGTTTAACTTCATTTTTTATGTCTGCTGCTGGTTGTGTCCCCTGGCAGCAGGATGCTATTGCACAATGTATGTGTAGCGGGTGTTTACTTTCCCGCCAGTAATTTTGAATTTTTGCGGTGACACCAGTGATGTATCTCCGGCGCTCCACCGGGTGGCGCTGTCACTTTGGGCCGACGGACGAGTCATTGCTGGGTCGAATCCTTTTTTTGTCTTTTCTCGGCAGCCGTGTGGTGGGGCGGGGAACCCGCTACGCATGCCGGGGGAAGGTATAAAGGGGGCCGGCCATTTTGTCACGGGGTTCGTTGTCCCGGGCACCTTCAGCCTGCGGATGGGGTTCGTGTTTGTCCTCTAGGCGGAATGGGCCTGGAGGACCACCGGAGGTCGTGTTCCACCTCAGGCACCTTTAGCCTGGGGTGAGGTACTCGGTTGGCGGTCCGGAGCTCAGTGCCCAACACTGAGTTCCGCGAGGGAAGGATCCTAGGGTGCTCCAGAGATGGACGCCTGAATCCGAGGTGGACGTAATGGACCGGGAAGAGCTCCTCATCTGAAGACCCGGTGCAGCATACTGCCGGTGACGGGTGAGCCTCTTGTCGGAGACCGTCCGGAAGGTGAATTCCCTTGTGCGGAGACCATTGCACACTCTTTGGAGGAGAGTGGAGGAAAGAACTTGTGTCTGGGCCTATATACACATTCACACCTCCTGTTCTGTGTTGTAAAGCAAGTAAGTCTATGCTATGTTCAAATAAAGGAGTGTTGGACTTGCAACGGTGTGAGGCTCGTTTCCTGGTAGATGACTCCTGGAGGGAGGACCCGATACACAATGCAGGCCCGAAGGTAAAAAAACTTCTTCTAATACCACTTATACATCTGTGGTGGAGGCCTGGCGTAGCGGCCGCACTCCCTTTCCTATCCTACCCCTAGACCAGAGCGAGCGAGCGAGAACTTTAATAGAGGGGATTGGGAGTGTGGTGGGGGTCGGGCGACCCTGTCCGCTACATATGGCTTGCATTTTTTTTTTTATTATCATTTATATGTCTGTTATGTGTAATTGTATTCAAATGCTGAATAACGGGTCTTTAACCAAAAAAAAAAAAAGTATAATTAAATAAAACATAATGTAGCCAGAATATTTTTTTTTTAAACTAATTTTGGTGAACTACATAATTTTTTTGTTGTTTCTTTTTGACAACCACAACAAAGAAAAATAAATTAACATATATCAATTTGAACAACAACAACAAAAAAGGCAGACAAAAAATAACAATATAGAATCAGAATATTTTTTAGCAGCAAAATCTCTTTGCTAGAATGCAACACAAAATAAAGTTATTTTTTCGGTGAACTACACCATTTTTTGTTGTTTTGGCAACCACAACAAAGAAACATAAAAGAACAGATATCAAAACAACACCAAATATAACAAAACCTTACAATTGCTGGAATGTTTTTGTTTCAGTGGTCCCGGAACCTGAACTAGTGTATGGTCCAGGGTAATCCACTGATGTTCCTGGGTAGTATTGCCTTTCCTGAAACGGCGGAACCTAACCTGACTGGGTGTAGGCTGCCTAAGTTGGTGAGTGGTCGGGGCACCAAGGGTGGAAGTAGTGGGGGCAGAAATTGGATGTAACATGCGTGGCCTTGAGAGATTCAGCATATTACCATACTCGTCACAGTATGGCCGGTTCCTTGGTGGGTCATACTGGGAAACTTGGAAAGTGAGGGTACTGGTGATAAGGGGGATATGGGGGGGGGGTGTTGCATATATGTTGGGGATGTTGTTGGCTCATCACCCACAAAAGGATTGAGCAGTTGACATCAAAGCCATCCTCAGTGCATATTTTTTCTCTCCATGGGGACCTGTTTACATATGCCTAAAATTACAGTGAGAAATGCTGTGTCTTCACATTGGTTTTCAGCCATTTTAGTGGACATCTCACTGACCACATGTAAGATTTTATCCATGGGTTTACCAGCCCTGGCACTTCCCCTTGTAGATCTTTGCAATGGCCTAGAAAAATTGCTAGGCCCTGGTTCAGCCTCCTCCTCATTCATGGAGTTTGTTGACGACCTTCTTTCATCTACGAACAGTTCCTTGTCTTCAGTGTCTTGGAATTGTTCTTCCCCCTCCTCTGCAACAGCCTCCTTGGACTCTGGCAAACCCTGTGTGCTGTCTTCCCAGCTTGCTTGGGTTCTGAAATACCAATAACAAATTTAAAAAGGTAAAAATTCTATTTTATATGTAAAATTCAGCAAATATGCCTGCTGATAACTTACTCTCGCATTTCCAACACCGGTTTTAAAAATTCAAGATCCCCAGCATGGGCATATGGGGCTAATATTTTTGAGCCAGAACAACTCCCTCCTTTTAATTTTCGTAGGTACCGGTTGTAACAGTCTTTGAGACTTCTCCATCGAGTTTGTAGCGAGTGCACTGCAAAATATAAAGACAATACCAAGTTAAACAAATGTTCCTTTATTAACTTGACAACTGGGCACATAACCCCCTTCCTGCCCAGGCGAAATTTCAGGTTTCAGCGCCGTCACGCTTTGAATGACAATTGCGCGGTCGTGCGACGTGGCTCCCAAACAAAATTGACGTGCTTTTTTTCCCACAAATAGAGCTTTCTTTTGGTGGTCTTTGATCATTTCTGCGGTTTTTATTTTTTGCGCTATAAACAAAAATAGAGCGACAATTTTGAAAAAAACACAATATTTTTTAATTTTTGCTATAATTAATATCCCATTTTTTTTTTAAAAAATATATTTTTTTCCTCAGTTTAGGCCGATACGTATTCTACATATTTTAGGTAAAAAAAAAAATCGCAATAGGCGTATAGTGATTGGTTTGCGCAAAAGTTTTAGCGCCTACAAAATAGGGAATAGAATTATGATTTTTTTTTTATTATTTTCTAATTTATTTTTTTACTAGTAATGGCGTCGATCTGCAATTTTTTTTTTGTGACTGTGACATTACGGCGGACACATCGGACACTTTTGACACATTTTTTGGACCATTCACATTTATACAGCGAACAGTGCTAAAAATATGCACTGATTACTGTATAAATGTGACTGGCAGGGAAGGGGTTAACCACTAGGGGGCGATCAAGGGGTTAATATGTTCCCTGCTAGATGTTCTTACTGTGGGGGGGAGGGGACTGACTGGGAGAGGTGACTGATGGTTGTCCCTATGTACAAGGGACACACCATCCGTCTCCTCTCCCCGACAGGACGTGGATCTCTGTGTTTACACACAGAGATCCACGTCCCTGGCTCTGTGACAGCCGATCGCTCGTACCTGGCGGACATCGCGGCCGCCAGGCACGCGCATCGGCACTCGCCTGACACGGCGGGCACAGTTTTTCCCCGACGCGCGCCCGCGGTGGCGCGCATCGCGGAAGTAAACAAGAGGACGTCCATGGACGTCCTATCAGCAATTGACGACCGCTTTGCGGACGTCTTTTGCTTATAGCCCGGGCGCGAAGTGGTTAACTGGCCATAGGTCATTCATGTGCTAAGCTGCATAATTGATGTTGATGGTGGGAAAACAACTGCAAGCTATATTATCCACGACACCTGCAGAATTTGTGATGTGCTGAAGGATGTCGTCAGGGCCATCTTTAATATTGTTTGGACCATGGGCAAATATTTTTTGTGGATACACACACACAGATTTACTTTCCTGCAGCCACAGGTTGCAGGAAAAAAACTTGATAAATTCCACCATCAACACAGACATTGTTGACAGGGCATTCCCACCTGCCAAACCATTGTGAGCTCCGGGCAGGAGAAGCAGTCCCCACCAAGAAAAAACAGTGCACATTATTACCACACACCCATTGGTTGCTAGAGGTTACTGCACATTTAAATAGCTGCAAGCCGCAATGTGATAAGCAGCATATATCAACCACTTACTTTTTGAAGACCGTTTTGTAGCCGATAAAGAGTCCCAGGTATCATAATATATGCGAACCACTTCCAACCATGCTATCTCCTTCTTCACATGATCTTTGTAACCATAGGCTTGCGCAGCCTATTGCATTAGGGTGTGCACCCGAAAGCTCAAGCACACATACATACACATATATATCTTGGTCCGTAGGGTTCAATATTGAGTTGGCCCACCCTTTGCAGCTATGAATTGTGACTTACAACTCAGCCGTGATGTCGGGGGTGGGCGTGACCAAGCTCTCTCAACACCAGCCAATGATTGAGCTGCTTCAGAGAGGTGGGGGAGCCGGAGAAATGTAGCGGCCCGCCCAGACCCCATCCCATTGGCTGTTTTTTTTTAACTGTTTGGTCCCGCCCACCCCTGACATCACCTCAGACTTTTGACAGCTGATGTCTCTCCCTACATGCAGTGACATTAGCTGACAGTTTCATACACTGAACAGCTCTGGCAAAAATTACGATCTGCTGCCTGTGAAATGGTTTCACAGGCAGCGCAGGTTACACACTCTCTTGAATGCAGAATTTCAGGGCAGATCTCTGGAAATAGCATGGGGTGATTAGGGTGTGCCCAGGCACACCCGACACACCCCGTGCGCACGCCTATGTTTGTAACATGGATCTCTGAGGTCATAGATTTCCGGACGTTGTCTGATAAGCCAAATGATTTCTTCATTGTCATAAACTTGTCGCTTGTTCTTTTTAGCCCTAGGCATGCTTCCTGCTGTCTTCCACACTCATGTCTGTCCATATAGGAAGTGATGTATTTGGGAGGAGCAGAGATCAAGTTCTTCCATAGACTTCCGTGGAAGTCCCAAAAAAGTCGCGTTGACATACATGTACATGCGACTGCATTGTGACTTAATTACTTTCTATGGAGAACAAGTCGCACCGAAGACGGAACAAAGTAGTGCAAGAACCTTTTTTGAAGTCGCTGCGACTTGATAGTTACATAGTTACATAGTTAGTCAGGTTGAAAAAAGACAAAGTCCATCCAGTTCAACCATAAAAAAAATAAAAAAAATAAAAAAATAAAAAATATCGTACAATCCCATATACCCAATTCTATACCCACAGTTGATCCAGAGGAAGGCAAAAAACCCCAGCAGAGCATGATCCAATTTGCTACAGCAGGGGAAAAAATTCCTTCCTGATCCCCCGAGAGGCAATCGGATTTACCCTGAATCAAATTTACCTATAAATGTTAGTACCCAGTTATATTATGTACATTTAGGAAAGTATACAGGCCTTTCTTAAAGCAATCTACTGAGCTGGCCAGAACCACCTCTGGAGAGAGTCTGTTCCACATTTTCACAGCTCTTACTGTGAAGAAACCTTTCCGTATTTGGAGAGGAAATCTTTTTTCCTCTAGACGTAAAGAGTGCCCCTTGTCTTTTGTGTTGACCGTAAAGTGAATAACTCAACACCAAGTTCACTATATTGGACCCCTTATATATTTGTACATGTTAATCATATCCCCCCTTATTCTCCTCTTCTCAAGAGTGAATAAATTCAGTTCCTCTAATCTTTCCTCATAGCTGAGCTCCTCCAATGCCTCTTATCAGTTTGGATATCCTTTTTGAGATCTGGTGCCCAAAACTGAACTGCATATTCCAGATGAGGTCTTACTAATGATTTGAACAGGGGCAAAATGATATCTCTCTCAAAAAGGACTTTGCTCGCTTTGGAAACCGCAGCTTGGCATTGCATGCCATTATTGAGCTTATGATCTACCAAAACCCCCAGATCCTTCACTACGGATCCCCCCAGTTGTACACCCCCTAGTATGTATGATGCATTCATATTCTTAGCCCCCAAGTGCATAACTTTACATTTATCAACATTAAACCTCATCTGCCACATAGTCGCCCAATTAGACAGAGCAATGAGGTTGGTTTGTAAATTGGCGACATCCTGTAAGGACGTTATTCCACTGCATAGCTTGGTGTCATCTGCATAGACAAAAATTTTACTTTTGATCCCAGACCCAATATCATTTATAAAGATATTAAAAAGTAAGGGTCCCAGCACTGAACCTTGGGGTACACCACTGAGAACCTTAGACCATTCAGAGTAAGAATCATTAACCACTACTCTCTGAATTCTGTCTTTTAGTCAGTTTTCTATCCATTTACAAACTGATATTTCCAATCCTGTAGACTTTACCTTACACATGAGCAGTGTGCGCGGAACTGTATCGAACGCTTTTGCAAAATCCAAGTATACCACGTCCACCGCCACCCCTCTGTCCAAGGTTTTACTTACCTCTTCATGAAAAGAAATCAGGTTTGTCTGACAACTTCTGTCTTTCATGAATCCATGCTGTCTGTTGCTTAACCACTTAAGCCCCGGACCATTTTGTAGCTAAAGGACCAGAGGTGTTTTCAGAATTTGGCACTGCGCTGCTTTAACTGGAAATTGTGCGGACATGCAATGTTGTACCCAAACGAAATTTGCGTTCTTTTCTTGCCACAAATAGAGCTTTCTTGTAATGGTATTTGATTGCCTCTGCGATTTTTATTTTTTGTGATATAAACGGAAAAAGACTGAAAATTTTGAAAAAAAATGATATTTTCTACTTTTTGTTATAAGAAGAATCGAATAAACTCAATTTTAGTCATACATTTAGGCCAAAATGTATTCAGCCACATGTCTTTAGTAAAACAAATGTCAATAAGCGTATATTTATTGGTTTGCGCAAAAGTTATAGCGTCTACAAACTAGGGTACATTTTCTGGAATTTACACAGCTTTTAATTTATGACTGCCTATCTCATTTCTTGAGGTGCTAAAATGGCAGGGCAGTACAAAACATACCCAAATGACCTCATTTTGGAAAGTAGACATCCCAAGGAAATTGCTGAGAGGCATGTTGAGCCCATTGAATATTTTTATTTTTTTTGTCTCGAGTGATTGAATAATGACAAAAAAAAAACAATTACAAAAAGTTGTCACTAAATGATATATTGCTCACACATGCCATGGTTATATGTGGAATTGCACCCCAAAATACATTTTGCTGCTTCTCCTGAGTACGGGGATACCACATGTGTGGGACTTTTTGGGAGCCTAGCCGCATACGGGCCCCCGAAAACCAAGCACCGCCTTCAGGATTTCTAAGGGCGCAAATTTTTGATTTCACTCCTCACTACCGATCACAGTTTCGAAGGCCATAAAATGCCAAAATAGCACAAACCCCCCCCCCCCCCAAATGACCCCATTTTAGAAAGTAGACACCCCAAGGAAATTGCTGAGAGGCATGTTGAGCCCATTGAATATTTTTTTTTTTGTCCCAAGTGATTGAATAATGACAAAAAAAATAAAAAATTACAAAAATTGTCACTAAATGAGATATTGCTCACACATGCCATGGTTATATGTAAAAATTGCACCCCAAAATACATTTTGCTGCTTCTCCTGAGTACGGGGATACCACATGTGTGGGACTTTTTAGGAGCCTAGCCGCGTACGGGACCCCGAAAACCAAGCACCACCTTCGGGATTTCTAAGGGCACAAATTTTTGATTTCACTCCTCACTACCTATCACAGTTTCGAAGGCCATAAAATGCCAAAATAGCACAAAACCCCCCCATATGACCCCATTTTGGAAAGTAGACACCACCCCAAGCTATTTGCTGAGAGGCATGGTGAGTATTTTACAGCTCTCATTTGTTTTTAAAAATGAAGAAAGAAAATATTTTTATTTTTTTTCAATTTTCAAAACTTTGTGACAAAAAGCGAGATCTGCAAAATACTCACCATACCTCTCAGCAAATAGCTTGGGGTGTCTACTTTCCAAAATGGGGTCATTTGGGGGGGGGTTGTGCCATCTGGGCATTCCATGGCCTCCGAAACTGTGATAGGCAGTGAGGAGTGAAATCAAAAATTTACACCCTTAGAAAGCCTGAAGGCGGTGCTTGGTTTTTGGGGTCCCGTACGCGGCTAGGCTCCCAAAAAGTCTCACACATGTGGTATCCCCGTACTCAGGAGAAGCAACAGAATGTATTTTGGGGTGTAATTCCACATATGCCCATGGCAAGTTTGAGCAATATATCATTTAGTGACAACTTTGTGCAAAAAATAAAAATAAAAAATAAAATTGTCTTTTTTCCGCAACTTGTGTCAACATATAAAATATTCAATGGACTCGACATGCCTCTCAGTATATAGCTTGGGGTGTCTACTTTCCAAAATGGGGTCATTTGGGGGGGTTTTGAACTGTCCTGGCATTTTATACACAACAATAGGAAGCTTACATCCACTCTTCTAACCACTTGAAGACAAAGCCCTTTCTGACACTTTTTGTTTACATGAAAATTTTTTTTTTTTTTGCAAGAAAATTATGTTGAACCCCCAAACATTATATATTTTTTTAAAGCAAAGGTCCTACAGATTAAAATGGTGGGTGTTGCATTTTTTTTTCCATACAGTATTTGCGCAGCGATTTTGCAAACGCATTTTTTGGGGAAAAGATACACTTTTTTAAATTTTAATGCACTAAAATACACTATATTGCCCAAATGTTTGATGAAATAAAAAAGATGATTTTATGGCGAGTACATAGATACCAAACACGACATGCTTTAAAATTTCGCACAAACGCGCATTGGCGACAAACTACATACATTTTTAAAAGCCTTTAAAAGCCTTTACAGGTTACCACGTTAGATTTACAGAGGAGGTCTACTGCTAAAATGACTGCTCTCGATCTGACCTTCGCAGGTGATACCTCACATGCATGGTGCAATTGCTGTTTACATATGACGCCAGACCGACGCTGGCGTTCGCCATTGCGCAAGAGCAGGGCAGGACAGGGGTGCTTTTTTTTTTTATTATTATTAATTTTGCTTTTTTATTTAATTTTTAAACTGTTCCTTCCATATTTTTTGTTTTTTATCATTTTTATTGTTATCTCAGGGAATGTAAATATCCCCTATGATAGCAATAGGTAGTGACAGGTACTCTTTTTTTGAAAAAACTGGGGTCTATTAGACCCTAGATCTTTCCTCTGCCCTCAAAGCATCTGACCACACCAAGATCGGTGTGATAAAATGCTTTCCCAATGGCGCTTTTTATATCGGGGGGGGGGACATTCCCTCCCACTGCTTGTAAAAGCAGTCCAGAGGCTAATTAGCCACTAGGATTGCTTTTACATGAAAGTCGGCCGCTCCTCCGCCCCTGCTGCCCCCATGCTTCGGCATATATGCTTTTTTTTTTAACTGTGGTGGTGAAATCACCTCCTACAGCACTGGAGTCGCAGGGATCAGGCCTGTCTCTGCGAACGCTGCAGTTATGTGTGTTGTGTTTTGTAAGTGACAGCGATCGATCGATACTGCACTTGGGTGGCCTGGGCTGGACGGAGGGGCAAAACGCAGGTGCTAGCAGGTATCTGGGCTGATCCCGCTAACACTGCGTTTTTGGGAACCCTAAATTGCTGTGGACACTAGTATAGATCTGATCAGATCAGATATTGATCTGTTCAGATACTATACCACTAAGGGAGGTGTATGCTTCACGCGTGGGTGTTAGCGTTACTGGCACTAACCTGACGCTGCCTGGGGTGTGACGCAGACCCTCTCTGATGCTAAAACCTAATTGATATCACCCGCCGGGCGATCAGGGGGTTAAACTTTTATTGGGTTATATACGGCGGGTGCCCTGACACTATAAAAAGCAAACTAACTAACCAGCGTCACCCGTAACACTTATATGGTGATCACTGGTGAAAGGGTTAACTAGGGGCAATCAGGGGGTTAATCCTTTATTAGGTAATATATGGGGGCACCCGACGCTATAAAAACCTGCGGCGAACCTAAAAAAAATAACTGGCTACCTATCAGCATCACCGACACTAAGACAGCGAACAGAAAAACGATTGCTTAGTGACACGGGTGAAAGGGTTACCTGGGGGGGCGATCAAGGGGTTAAACCTTTATTGGGTAATATATGGGGGTACCCGACGCTATAAAAACCTGCGGCGAACCTAAAAAAAATAACTGGCTACCTATCGGCATCACCGACACTAAGACAGCGAACAGAAAAACGATTGCTTAGTGACACGGGTGAAAGGGTTACCTGGGGGGGGCGATCAAGGGGTTAAACCTTTATTGGGTAATATATGCGGGTACCCGACGCTATAAAAACCTGCGGCGAACCTAAAAAAAATAACTGGCTACCTATCGGCATCACCGACACTAAAACAGCGATCAGAAAAACGATCGCTTAGTGACGGCGGTGCTAGGGGGTGAAAGGGTTACCTGGAGGGCGATCAAGGTGTTAAACCTTTATTAGGGGGGGTTAGGGGGCTACACTGGACCTAAAACTAACTGCCCTGACACTTTTACAGTCACAAATGTCACTGATTGCAGTGATCACTAAATAAATGGTCACTGCAATCAGTGACACTGTGACTGGGGGCTAGGGGGTGATCTGGGGGGTGATCTGGGGGTGTCTGGGGGGGCGATCATGTGCCTATGTGTCCTGGTGTTAGTGTAGTGTTTGTGCACTAACCTGTGTGTCTTCTCTCATGCGGCGCTCGGTATATGTGAGCGCCGCATGAGGGATGACATCACTTCCTCCTGCCTGTGTAAACATTACACAGGCATAGGAAGCATTTGATTCACCGGGAGCGATCGCGAGGGGGTGGCCAAAATCGAATGGCGGCCCCCTCATCACGGATCGCTCCCGAAGCGATCCCGGCCACTCACTGTACCGGAGGGGGGTCCGATCGGACCCCCCACCCATACGAAGGCAGGCACGTATAGGTACGTGATTGTGCCTGTCCGTGCCATTCTGCCGACGTATATTTACAGTGGGCGGTCGTTAAGTGGTTGAATCGTTTTTTTCCAGCAAGAACTCATCTATGTGGTCTTTTATTAATCTCTCCAGTATCTTCCCAACTATAGAAGTTAAACTAACAGGTCTATAGTTACTTGTTAAAGACTTTGTTCCCTTTTTAAATATAGGCACCACATTGGCCCTGCGCTAATCCAGTGGTACTATTCCTGTCATTAATGAGTCCCTAAAAATTTGATATAATGGCTTTGAAATTACAGAGCTCAATTCTTTTAGGATCCGTGGGTGGATGCCATCTGGTCCAGGTGCTTTATCCACCTTTATTCTGTCTAAATATTTCTGGATCATATTACTTTTGAGCCATTGTGGATTTGGGGCTGTGTCACTACCACCCCCATTATGGACATGAGCTCCCCCATGTTCCATTGTATACACAGAGCTGAAGAAAGTATTTAATAAATTAGCCTTCTCTTTGTCACCAGTCACCCACTCTAGATTATTTTGTAAAGGGCCTACATGCTCAGACTTCACCTTTTTACTATTAATATATTTGAAGACTTTTTGGGGGTTTGTCCTACTATCTTTTGCAATCTGTCGTTCGTTTTGAATTTTTGCATCTTTGAGTTCCTTTTTACCATATTTGCCGGCGTATAAGGCGGCTGGGCACATAAGACGACCCCCTAATATTCAGTTTAAAATGGTGGTTTTGTTCTCTACTCGCCGTTTAAGACGACCCCCTTGTGTGACACCCTTGTGCGGTAATACCGTTCAAAAACGAAGCCCGCCGGGTGCTCTGTAAAGCTCTATGTAATTCAGTACATGCGCCGCTCAGCCAATCCCGGCGGGCGATGCACTCTGTTAAGTGACTACAGAGCCTGCTAAGCCTGCTCGGATTGGAGTAACAACCTCTGCCAATCCGAGCAGGCTACATAATAAATATAAATAAAATCAACACTTGCAAGCAGAAGCAGATAAAAGCAAAACTCCTGGTTTTTAACTGTCCACTTTAGTTCAAAATTCCACTTATGTTCACAAAATCCACATGCAAGCCACCATCAGCAGGGAGCCAGTCGCAACAATTAGAATGGGGACCATTGAAATACATGGATTTTGACTTGTCATGCGACCTCACATGTGTCAAGTCGCACAACAACTTGCATTAGTGGAAACAGAGCCTTTAACAGACATTTACTAAAACTGGGGCACACAGAATCTGGAGCAGCTGTGCAGAGTTTCCGATCAGCTTCTATGATTAAGGCCCTGTTCACATCTGGCGTTTTGTGATCTTGGGTAGCATCGCTGCGATCTGCCCACATTCCCAAATCGCACTGCAATAATGACAAAACACCACGCATGTTCGGGGTGCCATTTTTAATGTCACCTAAACGCATTGAGATTTTGCTGTGACTGTCGAGAGATAGATTGCGGCAAATCGCAATGCGCGAAGCTTGTCGTCCAAAAAGGAGCAGAAGATTACAAAACCCCAGATGTGAAAAAGCCTTATTGTTAAAACCTAAGGGCTGTTTTACACAGGTGTTGAATTCTAAAACAGCCTTAACCACTTCTGCCCCGGACCATTATGCAGCTTAAAGACCAGAGGTGTTTTTACAATTTGGCACTGCGCTGCTTTAAGTGGTAATTGCGCGGTCATGCAATGTTGTACCCAAACAAAATTTGCGTCCTTTTTTTCCCACAAATAGAGCTTTCTTTTGAGGGTATTTGATTGCCTCTGCGATTTTTATTTTTTGCGATATAAACGGAAAAAGACCAAAAATGTTTTAAAAAATATATATTTTCTACTTTTTGTTATAAGAAAAATCGAATAAACTCAATTTTAGTCATACATTTAGGCCAAAATTTATTCAGCCACATGTCTTTAGTAAAAAAAAAAATGTCAATAAGTGTATATTTATTGGTTTGCGCAAAAGTTATAGCGTCTACAAACTAGGGTACATTTTCTGGAATTTACACAGCTTTTAATTTATGACTGCCTATCTCATTTCTTGAGGTGCTAAAATGGCAGGGCAGTACAAAACCCCCCAAATGACCCCATTTTGGAAAGTAGACACTCCAAGGAAATTGCTGAGAGGCATGTTGAGCCCATTGAATATTTTATTTATTTTTTCCCACGTGATTGAATAATGACAAAAAGATTTATTTTCCCCCAGTCGTCTTCCAAGTCAGCCCTTGAGAGATGGAGCTCCTCCTCACAATCAGGAAACACATTGGCATTCATTTTTCCTCCCCTTAAGAGGCGGTCCCTCAGGTCCCTGGTCAGTCTTAGTGTTTCCTCCGTCCGGAGGAGACATGTTGCCAAAAGGACCTGAGGGGGGGCTCCATCTCTCATGGGCTGACCGGGACAGGTGTCTGCGGGTGCAGCAGTGTATGTCAGCAGGGCTGACTGTATGGAGTCCCTGTGCGGCAGGGGGTCAGTGGACCTTACCGGAGCCGCGTCACTGGCGTGGAGGAGGACGGATCTTGACCACGGGCAACCCTCCTTAGGCTGAGTGCAGGAGGTGTCCCAGGTTCGAATTTCCTCTGTGCCCAGGTGAGGAGAAAGGCGCCATTGCTGCGTTCCCTTGGCGGCGTCAGGGGGGGGCGTGTACCCACGTCTGAACGCCGCTTGACCCGGAAGACGCGGGGCGTCATTTCTGGGTAGGAATGACGCAATCGGCGTGCGCCGGGGAAGCTGGTCCAATCCCCTTAAAGGCGCGGGAAATTCGAACGGTCGGCTGGTGCTAGTAGCGTGGACGCGGCTGCAGACGACAGTACCGAACGCCACAGCAAGCCAGGATGCTGGAAGAGGATGAGATTCCATCGGCCCAGGCTCCAGGAGGCAAAAGCACCAGCAGGATGCAGGTAGGCACCAGTGGGTGACCTTTGTATCCTTTGTATTGGGACAGCAGCTAGGTGGTGATGGTGCACTAGCAAGCTGGGGCCAGGGGGTTACTAATGTCACTGGGTGTGCACTTTAGTAATGTGTGGTGCAGTGTGTATTTTTTTCTCACCGCCATGGGTCCCCCTGTGTTTATCTTTTGGCAGGTGAAACCACCTAAAGAGCCAAAGCCCACTCCCAAAAAGCGGTGTGCAAAGTGTAATACCAAGATGCTCTTGGAAGACACAGAGCCGCTATGCAAAACATGCATTGACAAACTGGTTGAAAAACAGTCAGATGCAGTTTATGCGAAGATTTTTGGATCCGTAAGAGATGATATGGCTAACACCTTTAAGGATCTCAAAAAGTTTATCGCAGAAGCTAAATCTCCAGCAGTCCCTACTGGAGTTTCCTCTCCCATGGCCTCACCCAGATCAGAAGTCGCCTCA
Organism: Rana muscosa; assembly: GCA_029206835.1. NCBI lineage: Eukaryota > Metazoa > Chordata > Amphibia > Anura > Ranidae > Rana > Rana muscosa. The sequence continues at coordinate 573,781,572 of CM055116.1, forward strand.
GGGTCGCACGAGTCGGTGAGGGAGCGAGCGGGCAGCAGCACAGCTAGTGTTATGGCTACCGATAGCTCAGATCCAGAGCAGGAAGATGGGAGAGAAGAAAGAAAGGGACCCAAATACAAGTTATCTCTAGAAGATGTGGATGATTTGCTTGGGGCCATTTACGAAACTTTGGAAATTGAGCATGAAAAAGAACTGCCTTCCAAACATGACCTGATGTACCAGGGTCTGAGGAAGAAAAAATCCAATGTATTCCCAGTTCATCCTGTAATGTCAGATACCGTGACAAACGAATGGGCAGACCCAGAAAGGAAACCTTTTTTTGCGGCCAGTCACAAAAAGCGATTTCCTTTTAGTGAAGATCCAAAAGAGGTTTGGAATAAAAATCCCAAATTGGACGCGCCACTTTCTAAGGTCTCAAAAAATTCTTCATTGGCATTTGAAGACATGGGACACCTAAAAGATGGCATGGATAAAAAGTGTGACGTTATCCTAAAAAGAGCTTGGGAGACTAGTGTCGCTAGTCTGAAGCCAGCCCTAGCCACCACTTGCGTGGCAAGAAACTTAGAGTTTTGGCTCTCACAGCTGCAAGACCATATTAAAAATGGTACGCCTAGGGAGGAGATTCTGAATACACTTCCAGTTCTCTCCAAAGCGGTCGGCTATATTGCGGATGCATCCGCAGAATCCGTCAAGCTGGCAGCAAGGTCAGGTGGACTAGCAGTTGCAGCAAGGCGTGCGATTTGGATGAAGACCTGGACAGGTGATGCTGCATCCAAAACAAGGCTGTGCAATCTCCCATTTACTGGGGATTTGCTTTTTGGTTCCGGCCTGGACGAGGCCTTGGAAAGAACAGCAGACAGGAAGAAAGCCTTTCCTGCTGAAAAACGAAAACCTCCACAAAAAAGGTTTTTTCGTGGGCGAAGAGATCATCCCCAGGAAGAAAAGAAAGAGTACCCTAAGAAAAACTGGACAGGTCACAAGGGGAAACCAAAGAGTAATGTCCTCTTTGGCTCTTCTAACCAAGTTTCCAAACAATGACAACAGAGTGCCAGTAGGGGGAAGACTGGCTACCTTCCTACCTCAATGGCAGAAGGCGACAGCCAATCAATTTATTCTGGACATTATCGCAAGGGGCTACTCTCTGGAATTCAATTGTCATCCTCCAGAGAGATTTCTAGTAACAAGACTTCCCAGGGATCCAGAGAAAGCCAGGGCCCTTCCACTGTTACTAGGGGAGATGGTGGACCAGAAGGTCCTTACTCCAGTCCCAGAGAAGGAAAAAAGAAAGGGTTTTTACTCTCACATTTTTGTGATCAAAAAACCTTCCGGGAAGTTTTGGTTAATACTAAACTTAAAACCGTTAAACCAAGCGATTCAGTACAAAAAATTTCGCATGGAGTCCATATTTTCGGTCAAAAACATTTTGCAACCAGAAACCTTCATGGCGACCATGGATCTCAGGGATGCATATCTCCACATTCCCATCCGACAGGAGTCCCAGAAATATCTGAGGTTAGCAGTGGAGATAGAGGGAAAGGAATATCATTTCCAGAGCAGAGCTCTTCCTTTCGGGTTATCCTCGTCCCCAAGGATATTCACCAAAGTGTTAGCAGAAGCTCTGGCCCCTCTAAGGTTAAAAAAGATGACCGTAATACCATACTTGGACGATCTACTATTTGCAGCGCCTTCGAAAGCACAGCTGACAAAAGACCTCACAGAAGCTCAACTGTGGTTAAAGTCACTAGGCTGGATTCTAAACGTAGAAAAGTCCAATCTGTGTCCCACTCAGAACATTCGGTTCCTGGGATATCTGCTCAAGTCCATAGAACAGAAGACTTCCCTACCGGAGGAGAAAATCCAAAACCTCATCAAGAGGGTGAGTTTAATACAGAACAACCTCCCAATATCTATCAGGGAGCTGATGTCGGTTCTGGGTCTGATGACATCATCGATACCAGCAGTCCAGTGGGCAAAATACCATCTAAGGTCACTTCAAGTATTTCTCTTAAAAAACCAAAGAGAAGATCTTGACATGTCAGTTTTACTCCCGACATCCGTAAAAAGGTCGCTGTGGTGGTGGAGGATCCACACGAACCTAAATCAGGGTCTGGCTTGGTCATTTCCGACCTCACAGAAATTGACCACAGACGCAAGCAGTTGGGGTTGGGGAGCTCACCTAGCAGGGCAACCTGCTCAGGGGAGATGGTCCCCAGAAGAAGCCAAGGCATCTTCGAACTGGAGAGAACTTATGGCGATAGCCAAGGCCATGGAGTTTTTCCAAAACCAACTCAGAAGTCGTCACATTCTGATTCTTTCGGACAATGCCACAGCAGTGGCTTATGTGAACAAGCAAGGGGGCACAAGAAGCCCATCCCTAAGCCACATCTCCAACCAAATTTGCAGGTGGGCAGAAGGGAATCTGCTGTCACTAGGAGCAGTCCATCTAAAAGGGGAAGACAACCAAGTAACGGACTTCCTCAGCCGCCAGGAGATCTCCCAAGAGGAATGGGTATTACACCCGGAGGTGTTCAGGGAAATTACAGCCCGCTGGGGAATGCCAAACATAGACCTGTTTGCCTCTCGGAAGAATGCTCAGGTGAAACATTTCTTCTCGCTAACCCAACAAGATCAGCCTCTTGGGATAGACGCTCTACAAAACCCTTGGAACTTCAAACTATGCTATGCCTTCCCTCCGGTTCATCTGATACCACGGGTGGTAAAGAAGTTTCTACAGGAACAGACGAAACTGATACTGATCGCACCATACTGGCCCAAGAGAGCCTGGTTCTCTCAACTCCTCAGTCTCTCGGCAGCAGAGCCGTGGCTTCTACCTCACAGGGAAGACCTGATGTGTCAGGGACCCCTGACAGGCCTAAAACAAGAGAGTTTCAAATGGGCGGCCTGGTTACTGAGGAGGACCTCTTGAGATCTAAAGGACTCTCAGATAAGGTGGTGACAACGCTTCTGAGCGTTAGGAAACCAAACACCAGAGCCATCTATAGAAAGACCTGGAGAAAATTTAACAGTTGGTGCACTGAAAATAAAAGACTAAAAATGGATACACCCACCATCCTTGAATTTTTACAGCAGGGCGCTGATAAAGGGTTAGCGCTCAGTACTCTGAAAGTACAGATTGCAGCGCTCTCGGTGTATCTAGAAAGGACACTACAAGAGGACCCTTTGGTCTCTCGTTTTTGCAGGGCATTGGCAAAATACAAAAAGCCCAAGACACAAAAATGTCCCACTTGGGATTTGTCAGTGGTCCTCAGGGGAATCATTAAACATCCCTTCGAGCCACTACAAGATACATCTTTAAGATTACTGACTCTTAAAACAGTTTTCCTAGTAGCCATCACAACGGCACGTAGGATAGGGGAAATACAGGCTCTATCCGTTAGGGAACCTTTTTTGAAGATTCATGACGATCGTATCGTCCTTCAAACAGATCCGGGATTTACTCCAAAAGTGACGTCAACTTTTCACAAATCCCAGGATATAGTCTTGCCTTCATTTTGCAGTTCTCCCAATAACAGCAAAGAGCAGGAACTAAGTCTTCTTGATGTCAGAAGGTGTCTACTTCAATATTTAGAAATCACTAATGAATTTAGAACATCAGATGCCCTATTTGTCTTATACGCAGGCCAACTAAAGGGTAGACATGTGCAATTCGTTTAGTTACGAATTCGTTATCCGTCAAAATTCGTTATATTCGTTGATTCGTAAACATACGAATGAACGAACGGTTCGATAACATTACAAACGAACAACGAATAATCTAAACGAACGAATATGGAAAACAAATAAAATACGAATTTAGTAAATTTGAAACAAACAAAAAACGAAAAAGTGAAAAACGAAAACATAAAAACAACGAAAACACAGAAAAAAGATAAAAAATAACGAAAATAAAAATGAACGAAAACTAGATATTACGAATATTCGAAAAACAAAACAACGAATAACGAACAAAGATCCATATTAACGAATATCAAAATGAACGGAAAAAAAATTACGAATCTTCGGAAAACGGAAATGAAAACAACGACAATTCGTAAAAACTTAAATTCTATTTTGTTAGTTCTGAATTAGTTCTGGACTTTGGCCAATGGCCAATAAGCTTGTCCCTTCCCCTGAAGAGGTTGTCTCTTCCCCCAATGAGCTTGTTTCTTATAGACATGTGCTATAATGTGTGTGTATGTGTGTTTTTCTGTGTTAGACTGCAGTGCATTCCATCCAGAGTCCAGATAGGGTGTGGTTGGGTAGGTTGCACTGTTCTGTTGGATTTTGTGAGTAAATTTTTTACTTGGGAGAGAGAAATTCTTTGTTTCTTAAGGATATTAGATTGAGATTCTAGAGTCTACATTCTAATTTATAATATTATTTATGTAATATCTCTGACATATTGTATTTTTCTTCTTTGTGAGACTACATTCTAGACAGGGTGTGGGTGGTGTTTGATTTGTGAGTCATTCAAAGAGATTGATATAGAAATTATAAATTTCTTACTATTTCTATTACTCCTAGGATTTTCTAAAGTTAGTTTTTTTCCCTTTTCTGGGACTGTGTTTTATTATATTGCTGTCTGTCTGCCCCTACCTATTTTTTTTGTTGTGTTAGCCAGTGCCACTACTAGGCCAGCCCAGGCAGCATATACTACGTATTCATGGTAGGAGAAGTAGATTAGTATATATTTTTTTTTGCATGGACCGGTAAAATAAGAATACTCCAGTCCTCAATCCCTCCACTCTCAGTCACACCAACACCAACTCTCATACCAACTAGGGATGAGCTCGGTGTTCGAGTCGAACATACGTTCGACTCGAACATCGGCTGTTCGATCGTTCGACGAAGATCGAACGATTTGGGCCGTTCGCGCCTAATTCGAGTGACGCGAACGGCCCACAATGCACTACGCCATCGCAGTGTCATCCAGGCGCTGTGATTGGCCAAGCATGCAATGTGACCCCGCATGCTTGGCCAATCACAGCGCCGGCAGCGAGGAGAGACTATGATTGGCCACAGGCAGGATGCCTGTGGCCAATTATTGCTGAGGGGGTTTAGTACACGCCCCACACTATAAAAGGCCGCCAGCACGGCGGCCTAGTGTAGTGTGTTCCGGAGCAGGGAAAGAGAAGCATAGGCAGGGACAGTGACATTTATTTTTTCTTGCTTAACCTGGATTCCTTTAGTTTAGGGAAAGAGAAGGATAGGTAGGGAGAGTGTCAGTGTGTTTTACTGTACGAATCCTTGTTTCTAGGGACAGGGAAGGACAGTGAGGGAAATTCTCCTTGTGCTATAGTGTGCTTTAAAAAAACCTTTTTTCTAGGGACAGAAAACTATAGGTAGGGAGAGTGTCAGTGTGTTTTACTGTACGAATCCTTGTTTCTAGGGACAGGGAAGGACAGTGAGGGAAATTCTCCTTGTGCTATAGTGTGCTTTAAAAAAACCTTTTTTCTAGGGACAGAAAACTATAGGTAGGGAGAGTGTCAGTGTGTTTTACTGTACGAATCCTTGTTTCTAGGGACAGGGAAGGACAGTGAGGGAAATTCTCCTTGTGCTATAGTGTGCTTTAAAAAAACCTTTTTTCTAGGGACAGAAAACTATAGGTAGGGAGAGTGTCAGTGTGTTTTACTGTACGAATCCTTGTTTCTAGGGACAGGGAAGGACAGTGAGGGAAATTCTCCTTGTGCTATAGTGTGCTTTAAAAAAACCTTTTTTCTAGGGACAGAAAACTATAGGTAGGGAGAGTGTCAGTGTGTTTTACTGTACGAATCCTTGTTTCTAGGGACAGGGAAGGACAGTGAGGGAAATTCTCCTTGTGCTATAGTGTGCTTTAAAAAAACCTTTTTCCTAGGGACAGAAAACTATAGGTAGGGAGAGTGTCAGTGTGTTTTACTGTACGAATCCTTGTTTCTAGGGACAGGGAAGGACAGTGAGGGAAATTCTCCTTGTGCTATAGTGTGCTTTAAAAAAACCTTTTTTCTAGGGACAGAAAACTATAGGTAGGGAGAGTGTCAGTGTGTTTTACTGTACGAATCCTTGTTTCTAGGGACAGGGAAGGACAGTGAGGGAAATTCTCCTTGTGCTATAGTGTGCTTTAAAAAAACCTTTTTTCTAGGGACAGAAAACTATAGGTAGGGAGAGTGTCAGTGTGTTTTACTGTACGAATCCTTGTTTCTAGGGACAGGGAAGGACAGTGAGGGAAATTCTCCTTGTGCTATAGTGTGCTTTAAAAAAACCTTTTTTCTAGGGACAGAAAACTATAGGTAGGGAGAGTGTCAGTGTGTTTTACTGTACGAATCCTTGTTTCTAGGGACAGGGAAGGACAGTGAGGGAAATTCTCCTTGTGCTATAGTGTGCTTTAAAAAAACCTTTTTTCTAGGGACAGAAAACTATAGGTAGGGAGAGTGTCAGTGTGTTTTACTGTACGAATCCTTGTTTCTAGGGACAGGGAAGGACAGTGAGGGAAATTCTCCTTGTGCTATAGTGTGCTTTAAAAAAACCTTTTTTCTAGGGACAGAAAACTATAGGTAGGGAGAGTGTCAGTGTGTTTTACTGTACGAATCCTTGTTTCTAGGGACAGGGAAGGACAGTGAGGGAAATTCTCCTTGTGCTATAGTGTGCTTTAAAAAAACCTTTTTCCTAGGGACAGAAAACTATAGGTAGGGAGAGTGTCAGTGTGTTTTACTGTACGAATCCTTGTTTCTAGGGACAGGGAAGGACAGTGAGGGAAATTCTCCTTGTGCTATAGTGTGCTTTAAAAAAACCTTTTTTCTAGGGACAGAAAACTATAGGTAGGGAGAGTGTCAGTGTGTTTTACTGTACGAATCCTTGTTTCTAGGGACAGGGAAGGACAGTGAGGGAAATTCTCCTTGTGCTATAGTGTGCTTTAAAAAAACCTTTTTTCTAGGGACAGAAAACTATAGGTAGGGAGAGTGTCAGTGTGTTTTACTGTACGAATCCTTGTTTCTAGGGACAGGGAAGGACAGTGAGGGAAATTCTCCTTGTGCTATAGTGTGCTTTAAAAAAACCTTTTTTCTAGGGACAGAAAACTATAGGTAGGGAGAGTGTCAGTGTGTTTTACTGTACGAATCCTTGTTTCTAGGGACAGGGAAGGACAGTGAGGGAAATTCTCCTTGTGCTATAGTGTGCTAAAGCATTCCTCATCAACCATCTTTGAAATCCTTGTTTTTTGGACAGTCAGGGAAATTGTCGTTGTGCTATTCTGTGCAAAAGCAATCATCCTCAACCATATTTAGAAATCCTTAAGTAAAGGGACAGAGAAGGACACCTGAAGGTAGCCCTTATTGCTTTTTTCCCATCTCCCTGCAGGCCATCTATTAGAATGTCTAGAAGGCAAACAAGGAGAGGCAGACAGTCAGGAGGCAATAAAAGAGGGCAAGCAGGCTCTGTGTCTGGGGACAACAGTGCTGGTCGTGGACGCGGTGCATTGTCATCAGCACATGGCCATGGGACACGCTTGTCCTTCTTTTCGGCAGCTGGACATGTTGAGCCACATCATGCCGAAGACTTGGTAGAGTGGATGACCAAGCCCTCCTCCTCCTCCTCATCCTCTCTCACCCAGGCTCAGGGTACTGGCAAAGCAGCTGCCAAAGCGTCCTCTTCCCTGGTATCAATGTCAGACTCATCATCAGTCACTCCTTCCCTAGACCCACCATGTCCTCCTCCTGAGGAGTCCCCCGAACTGTTTGAGCACAGTGTTGGGTACATGCTCCAGGAGGATGCCCAGCGTTTCGAAGGGTCTGATGATGAAACCCAGCTACAGGAAGGCAGTAGCGTGAGAGCAGACAGAGGGGATGCTCAAGAAGGACACCAATCTGGCAGTCATGTTCCAGCAGCTGCAGCATACTGCCAGATTGGCTCCAGTGATGAGGAGGGAGGGGATGATGAGGTCACTGACTCCACGTGGGTGCCTAATAGGAGAGAGGAGGAGGAGGAGGATGAGGAGGAGGCACATCTCCAACGAGGCAGGATGCCCTTGAGTGGCCAGCGTATGGGCAGCACACCGACGGAATCACACCGCAGAGCTCCGCCTGTGCAGGGCGCTGCCTCTGCCTGTCATTCAAAAAGTTCTTTGGTGTGGGCCTTTTTTGAGGCTAGTGCATCAGATCGCACAGCTGCTATTTGCAACATATGTCTCAAGCGTATATCGCGTGGCCAAAACATCAGCCGCTTGGGTACCACATGCCTGACCAGACATATGTTGACCTGCCATGCAGCTCGTTGGCAAGCCTACCTCAAAGACCCACACCAAAGAACAAAGCGGACCTCTCCTTGCACCGCATCAGCTGGGATCTCCAACCCCACTATAACTTCAGTCCTCTCTGAAACATGCACTGAGAGGAATGAAGGTGTAGAATTAGGTGTGTCACAGCCAAGTACTTGCGGCCACTCTGCTAGCAGTACACCGACGTCCGATTCTAGCAGGCAAATTTCCCTGCCCCAGCTGCTGGACCGTCGAAAGAAGTTCACTCCCAGCCATCCACATGCCCAGCGGTTGAATGCTAGCTTGGCTAAATTGCTAGCGCTTCAACTGCTGCCTTTTCAGTTGGTAGACTCGGCCCCCTTCCGTGAGTTTGTGCAATGTGCGGTTCCTCAGTGGCAGGTTCCCAAACGCCACTTTTTCTCACGGAAGGCTATTCCGGCTCTCTACCGGCATGTGGAAGGCAATGTCTTGGCCTCGCTGGACAGGGCGGTCAGCGGTAAGGTGCATATTACCGCTGACTCATGGTCCAGCAGGCATGGACAGGGACGTTACCTTTCTTTCACGGCCCATTGGGTCACTCTTTTGGCAGCTGGGAAGGATGCAGGACAAGGTGCAGTAGTGTTGGAGGTTGTTCCACCGCCATGCCTCCAAAATGCTACTACTGGTTGTGACACACCTCTCTCCTCCACCCCCTCCTCTTCTTCTTCCTCCATGGCCTCTTCCTGTGCTTTGTCCTCTGAACCAGCGGTGCTCCATAGGCGTTCAAGGGGCTACGCAAGTACGCAGGCAAAAAGATGCCATGCCGTGCTTGCGCTGGTGTGTTTGGGGGACAGAAGCCACACTGGGGCAGAGGTCCTGTCTGCTCTGCAGGGCCAGGCCGAGAGGTGGTTGACGCCACGCCAGCTTAAGCCAGGAATGGTGGTTTGCGACAATGGCACCAACCTCCTCTCCGCCCTCCGACAGGGACAACTGACCCATGTGCCCTGTGTGGCTCACGTCCTTAACCTGGTGGTGCAGCGGTTCTTGGGCAGGTACCCGGGCTTACAGGATGTCCTGAGGCAGGCCAGGAAAGTCTGTGTGCATTTCCGCAGATCTTATAATGCCAGTGCTCGCCTGGCTGAGCTGCAAAAGGAGTTGAACCTGCCCAAGAATCGCCTTATATGTGACATGCCCACCAGGTGGAACTCAACGTTGGCCATGCTGCAGCGGCTGCACACACAGCAGAGGGCCATCAATGAGTACCTGTGCGACTACGGCACCAGGACAGGGTCAGGGGAGCTTGGTTTTTTTTCTCCACGCCAGTGGGGCATGATCAGGGATGCATGCACTGTCCTGGCACCATTTGAGGAGGCCACGAGGATGGTGAGCAGTGACAGTGCATGCATCAGTGACACTGTACCTCTTGTCCACCTGTTGGAGCACACGCTGCGTGGAATAATGGACAGGGCACTTGAGGCAGAACAGAGGCAGGAAGAGGAGGACTTCCTTGCCTCTCAAGGCCCCCTTTACCCAGACAGTGTTCCTTCTGTCCCACCCATCGCACAGGAAGAGGAGGAGGAGGAGGAGGATTGTGTCAGCATGGAGGTGGAGGCTGGCACTCAGCATCATCAGCAGCAGTCTTTTAGGGATGATTTACAGTCCCAAGAAACCAGTGGACTTGTACGTGGCTGGGAGGAGGTGGCTGCGGATCATGTCGTCCTTAGTGACCCAGAGGACTCCGGAGCGAATGCCTCAGCAAACCTACGCTGCATGGCCTCCCTGATCCTGCAAAGTCTGCGGAAGGATCCTCGTATTCTTCGGATCAAGGAGAGGGACCATTACTGGCTGGCCACTCTCCTTGATCCACGGTACAAGGGTAAGGTTGCGGACCTTATCGTACCGTCGCAGAGGGAGCAGAGGATGAGACAACTCCGGGAGGCCTTGCAGAAAGGTCTGTGCAACGCGTTCCCAGAGACTGGGAGGTTACAAACTCCTGGTCCTGGACAACGAGTTGCTGAGGCTTCGGCCAGTCAAAGAAGGAGCGGTGGGGAAGGTGGCCGTCTGACCGATGCGTTCAGACAATTCTTTAGTCCGCAGCCCCAAAGTATGATCGGTTCCAGCAACCATCGCCAGCATCTGATAAACATGGTGCAGGAATATCTAGGGGCAAGGTCAGACTTGGACACCTTCCCCACCGAAAATCCTCTGGCTTACTGGGTCTTGAGGATGGATCACTGGCCAGAGCTTGCACAGTATGCAATTGAGCTACTGGCCTGTCCTGCATCCAGCGTTCTTTCGGAACGCACATTCAGTGCTGCTGGAGGATTTGTCATGGATCACAGGGTGCGCCTGTCCACCGACTCGGTTGATCGACTGACTTTCATCAAGATGAACCAGTCTTGGATCACCACCAGCTACCACACACCTGATGCTGATATAACAGACTAATTGATTTTAACATGTCACATCCCTTCAAGACTGATGCTGATGCTGAGTGCCTGTGCTGTTATGTTGACTGGCTATCCTCCTCCTCCGAGTCCTCAATGATACGATTGATGATGATAGCTTGGAAGATCATTTTTGTTTATGGGTGCCGCCACCAGTGGCTAAGGCCCAATTTTTCAGCCCCTGTTTTACAGGGGCGTGTAATTACAATTTTTTGAGCAATAATTTGCAACAGGGCTCATTGCTGTGCTCCAAGTACAGTATCTGTGAGGGGTTGGAGTGTTGTGGCACCAGTGCCTAAGGCCCAATTTTTCAGCCCCTGTTTAACAGGGGCGTGTCATTACAATTTTTGAAGCAATACTTTGCAACAGGGCTCATTGCTGTGCTCCAAGTACAGTATCTGTGAGGGGTTGTAGTGTTGTGCCACCAGTGCCTAAGGCCCAATTTTTCAGCCCCTGTTCCACAGGGGCATGTAATTACAATTCTTGATCTAATAATTCACAGCAGGGCCCATTCCTGCACCCACCAAGAGTAACTCTGAGGGCTTACAGTGTTGTGGCAACGCCACCACCACCACGAAAGGCCCAATTTTTCAGCCCCTGTTCAACAGGGGCATGCAATTACAATTCTTGATCTAATAATTCACAGCAGGGCCCATTGCTGCACCCACCAAGAGTAACTGTCAGGGCTTACAGTGTTGTGGCACCAGCACCACCATCAAAGGCCCAATTTTTACTACCACTGTTCAACAATTATATGTAATTACAATTCCTGATATAATAGTTGACAGCAGGGCGTTCCAGCACCAACCAAGAGTAACTGTGAGTGCTTACAGTGTTGTGCCAACACCAACAACTAAGGGGCCTATTTCTGCAGAGTATATACGGCAGGTCCCTACTTTCAAACATCCAACTTACAAACGACTCCTACTTGCAAACGCAAGAAGACAACAGGAAGTGAGAGGAAATCTACCCCTTGGAAGGAAAATTCTCTCCTGTAAGAATTAATATGGGAGAAAGGTGTCTCCTCTGTACTGATGCTTTATCAGCAATCCTTGTTTCAAGAAAAACACCACATTTCAAAAACAGTTGTCATTGGGACGGAAAGTGAGGTGAAATGTTCTGAACAGGGGCATAGACAGCAAAACAAATGTTACAGGGGTGATAACCCTTACCTATGTTTTCCAAAAAGTTTAAAAATAGATTTTTGGGCTGGAGCTACACTTAAACAATGTACCTGTTCAAAATTACAAACAGATTCTACATAAGAACAAACCTACAGTCCCTGTCTTGTATGCACCGCCTGTATACGGCTGTTCAGAGTATATAGGGCCTTTTTTATTTTATGTGCGGGGTTCCCCTTAATATCCATACAAGACCCAAAGGGGCTGGTAATGGGCTGGGGTGGGGGGGGGGGGGTCATGGGGTAGCTATGCCATTTTTCTTAAAGATTTTCATCCATATTACCGGGACCAGACATTACATTAAAGCCGCAAGCAGTTTTAAATGGCTTTTTTTTCCTTTAGAAGTGTCATTTTGTGCAGGGACAGTTCTAAACACGGGAAACACGTGGCACTTCACAGGCATACTTTAGACACCCCCCAGGTACGATATTTAAAGGAATATTTGACTTTTTTTTTTTCACTTTATGCATCATTAAAATGACTGCTCCCGAAAAACGACCGTTTTTAAAACTTCTTTTTGCATTGATACATGTCCCCTGGTGCACAACCCGGGTTCCCAAACCCTTTTTAGGACAATAACATGCATAATAGTTGTTATAATTAGCACTTTAGAATTCGAACGTTCGCATCCATTGTATTTAATAGGGTTCTAATGTTCGTACGAACTTTCGGTCCGTTCGCGGGTTCTGGTGCGAACCGAACCCGGGGGTGTTCGGCTCATCACTAATACCAACACACTCACTAACACCAACATTCTCACTTACAAGACTCACACGTCCATTCTCACTCCCAGACATTCTAATTGCAATAAAACCACCAAACCACACAAAAACAACTACAAAAACCACAATATCACTCTCTCATAGTTGCCAACAGTCACGGATTGGCCGGGACGTTCCCGGGATTCAAACCCTTTTCCCGGATTTATTTTGTCCCGGCCAATGTCCCGGCCAATCCGATTTTTCCCGTTTTCCCCGAATTTGGATGCCGCAGGCCGCCGCCGCTAGACGTCCCCGGCTGGCGGAGACAATGTCTCGGCCGGCCGCCATGTTCAAGAAGTCCAAAACACGGATGTAGTACAATAGAAAATAAAGCCGCTGCGGCGCCGCCCACACCCCGCACCTCCCCAGGGGTGGGCGGCGCCGCAGCAGCTTTATCTTCTATTGTACTACATCTGTGTTTTGGCTGGCCGGCCGTCCACCCCCCCGCCCCGCCCCGCTGCAGGTCTGTCTGTAATGGAAAGGGGCGGGGGTCGGCAGCGCCACAGCTTAATTTTTTATTTTTTTGCAGCCACACTGTCGGCTCCGCCTCTATTTTGTTCCCCTTCGGGGAAGGGGAAACAATAATGGCGACCGAGACAGGAGACGCCTGTGGTTAAGGGGGGACTCCGCTGGGGATGCCTGTGGTAAGGGGGGACTCCGCTGGGAACGCCTGTGGTAAGGGAGGACTCCGCTGGGGACGGCTGAGGTAAGGGGGGACACCGCTGGGGACGCCTGATGTAAGGGGGGACTCCGATGGGGACGGCTGAGGTAAGGGGGGACACCGCTGGGGACGCCTGATGTAAGGGGGGACTCCGATGGGGACGCCTGATGTAAGGGGGGACTCCGATGGGGACGCCTGATGTAAGGGGGGACTCCGCTGGGGACACCTGATGTAAGGGGGGACTCCGCTGGGGACGCCTGATGTAAGGGGGGACTCCGCTGGGGACGCCTGAGGTAAGGGGGGACTCCGCTGGGGACACTTGATGTAAGGGGGACTCCACTGGGGACGCCTGATGTAAGGGGGGACTCCGCTGGGGACGCCTGATGTAAGGGGGGACTCCGCTGGGTACGCCTGATGTAAGGAGGGACTCCTCTGGGGATGCCTGATGTAAGGAGGGACTCCGCTGGGGACGCCTGATGTAAGGAGGGACTCCTCTGGGGACGCCTGATGTAAGGAAGGACTCCGCTGGGTACGCCTGATGTAAGGGGGATTCCGCTGGGGACGCCTGATGTAAGGAGGGACTCCGCTGGGGACGCCTGATGTAAGGAGGGACTCCTCTGGGGACACTTGATGTAAGGGGGGACTCCACTGGGGACGCCTGATGTAAGAGGGGACTCCGCTGGGGACGCCTGATGTAAGGGGGACTCCGCTGGGGACGCCTGATGTAAGGGGGGACTCCTCTGGGTACACCTGATGTAAGGAAGGACTCCGCTGGGTACGCCTGATGTAAGGAGGGACTCCTCTGGGGACGCCTGATGTAAGGAGGGACTCCTCTGGGGATGCCTGATGTAAGGAGGGACTCCCCTGGGGACACCTGATGGCATCTGGTGGCAGGCGACGTGGCAGGTGACACACTCGGGGCTAACACTGATTCGGCATTTTGGTGAGTTGAATGATTTCATTTTATATTAAAATGTAATAAGAGAAATAATGCACTTCAGTCATCCTGACACCCTAACAACCATGGTGCCGGGATGATTAAAGAGCTAACACCAGATGTTTGGATTATCTTTATCTGTTGATTGTTAAACTCTGGAATACACATATTTCTATTATGGTGTAGGATCTGGGCCTGCTGTCCTTCCATCCTTCCTTCTCTTTCCTTCCCTCCCTCTTTCTTTCTCCCTTCATCCCTCATTCATCTCAGACTTTAACCACACCCCCTTTGAGCCACGCTCATTTAAGCCACTCCCACTACCCGTGTAAACCACGCCCACGCTTCGTGCGCCACTTTTTTCTCCTAAAGTATAACACACCTTCAAATGAATGCCCCACCCCCTAACTATACCAAGGCTCCGCCTACATGCGAAAAAGTGTCACGGATTTTTTTTTTGCAATGTTGGCAACTATGCTCTCTGCACTGCTCTCTGCTCCTCCCTCACCACACCACTTACACCCTCTCAAAATGGCGTACAGGGGCGGAGGCTATAGCCGCTTGTTGAAAACGAAACTAAAATACGAGATTGCGAATGGCCGCGATGTATTTACGGGAGTACGAATGCATTCGAAGCACGTGGACGTATTTTAGTTTCATTTTCAACACGCAGCTATAGCCGCGTGTTGAAAATAAAAATAACTAGTAACGCGAGATTGCGAATGACCGCGCCGAGATGTATTTACGAAAGTATAAAAAAATTACGAATCCATTCGAAGCACGGTAGTAGACACGAATCAAGGAAAACAAAACAATGTTACGAATCAACAGAAACGGCAGAGTAGTGTACAGAAAAACGAAAATTATTATCTAACAAAATTCCGAATTACGAATCGTTCAGTATCAACGAAAATCAAACTGTTACGAAAGTACGAAAATAACTTAAACAGAAATACGAATCATTCAATATCAACAAAATTACGAATTTCAAATCAACGAAAATAACTTAGACAGAACTACGAATCATTCAGTATCAACGAAAATTAAACTGTTACGAACATACGAACGAGTCCGAATAGGAAAACTCGCGTCTTACGAAATTACGAATCTTTACGAACATACGGAACGAGACGAAACGAAACGATAGGAAACTAATTTTTTGGTTGTGCACATGTCTACTAAAGGGTAAACAAGCCTCCAAAAGGACAATTGCTAGATGGATCAAGACAGCCATACTAGAGTGCTATAGGGTCATGGAGACTACACCACCTAAAGAACTTAAAGCTCATTCAACAAGGGCTTCAGCAGCCTCATGGGCAGAAAGGGCAGGAGCCACTCCAGAACAAATCTGCAGGGCTGCAACCTGGTCAAGATTCTCGACCTTTGTTCAGCATTACAGACTGGATCTGATTTCCAGCCAGGATCAGGCTTTTGGTAGGAAAGTCCTCCAAGCCGTTGTCCCACCCTAGATCTGGTGAGTTCTTGGTTATCCTCTCAAGGGCTGACTTGGAAGACGACTGGGGGAAAAGCAGAGTTAGTTTCTTACCGGTAACTCTGTTTCCAGTAGTCTTCCAAGGCAGCACGATCCCACCCTAAAATGTCTAACCTCGTGGGGTTGTGTTGTGTATTATATCGTTTCAGATTCCGGCCTTCGGTTCTCGGGGATGACTGACCAGGGACCTGAGGGACCGCCTCTTAAGGGGAGGAAAAATTAATGGCAATGTGTTTCCTGATTGTGAGGAGGAGCTCCATCTCTCAAGGGCTGCCTTGGAAGACTACTGGAAACAGAGTTACCGGTAAGAAACTAACTGCTTTTTTTTACAAAAAGTTGTCACTAAATGATATATTGCTCACACATGCCATGGTTATATGTGGAATTGCACCCCAAAATACATTTTGCTGCTTCTCCTGAGTACGGGGATACCACATGTGGGGGACTTTTTGGGAGCCTAGCTGCGTACGGGGCCCCGAAACCAATCACCACCTTCAGGATTTCTAAGGGCGCAAATGTCTGATTTCACTCCTCACTACCTATCACAGTTTCGAAGGACATAAAATGCCAAAATAGCACAAAACCCCCCCAAATGACCCAATTTTGGAAAGTAGACATCCCAAGCTATTTGCTGAGAGGCATGTTGAGTCCATGGAATATTTTATATTTTGCCACAAGTTGCGGGAATATAACAAACTTTTTTTTTTTTTTTTGCACAAAGTTGTCACTAAATGATCTATTGCTCACACATGCCATGGTTATATGTGGAATTGCACCCCAAAATACATTTTGCTGCTTCTCCTGAGTACGGCGATACCACATGTGTGGGAATTTTTGAGAGCCTAGCCGCGTACAGGGCCCCGAAAACCAAGCACCGCCTTCAGGATTTCTAAGGGCGCAAATGTTTGATTTCACTCCTCACTACATATCACAGTTTCGAAGAATCTTTGTTAGCAACTGTCGGTGGTGCACAGTTTGTTGAAGAATCTTCGCTAGCAACTGTCGGTGGTGCACATAAAGAAACAAACTGTAATCCAATGGGGGTAGCAGATAATGGCTAACTTGGCAAAGCTGGAGAGACTGAACAAACTCAGTTCAGCAAAACAGTCTCTCCAAAGTATAACTGTGGTCAATGATGGGCCTAGGCAAAGTTAATAGTCAACAAAGTTACTTAGATGTGGTTCTGAGCTGGCGCTCTCTCACCCAGACCAGACCGACTCCTGTCCGGTTCCTTCGCTACTGTGAGTGGCTTCACAGTGTCCACGATGCGCCGTGTCTTCGGTCCTCCAGAAGATGGTGGCACCTCAGGTGGATCGGATGCTTCGCAGGCTCCTCAGCGGAACGGAAGGCTCTCTGGAACAAAGTGCGAAGCCCAGGCTTCAGGTCTAGCACGCGCAGCAGGTGAGTGCAGGGATCCTCTTGCAAGGAGGGTGGCGTTCCAAGAGAAAAAACCAGGCCCCTCCTCTCCCTTTTAAAGTCCACCCCAGCAGTCCTCGCGTGGGAAAATGCACCCTGGGTGCCTCAAAGCTTGCTGGGAACTGTAGTCTTGCGGGTGAAAACGATACCCTGCTACACACTCCCCCCACTTGAAATCTTTGGTCCCCAAAGCTAGAGAAGTTGGAAGAGGAAACTCCCACCAGAACGGGGAAGGGAGTTTGTCCTGCCCACTGGTTACATCAATTGGGTTGACCTGCCTAACTGTGCCAGAGAGTGAGCTGGGGTTGCCTTCCACCAAATGCACAGCAGAAGGATCAGGTGTTGGTAATGTCCTTCGAGCAGTGGTCACTGTATCCTCAGAACTTTCCCCCATGTGGGTATAGGTTAACTTCCTAGGAGGACGAATGGTTCTCTTAGCCCTTTGTTCTCTTGGGGTGGCTGTTTCTTCCCTCACTTTATCTTCTTCTAAAGTGGGTACACTGGGCTCCAATAATTCTGGTACATCCAGTTCAGGTGCAGGAAGATGTTTGGAGTAATCTTGATGATCAGCAGAAGGTGACCATGTGGCATCTTCCCACTCTTCAGCCAGAGGACTAGACGGAACAAACTCAGTGGCTTCCACATTCAATGTACTATCCACAGTACCTTCCGATGGTGGAAGATCTATAGACATGGGTTCTGGGGTCTGAGAAGGCCACAACCATCCAAGCTCTTCTTCCTCTCTCTGATCAGAGACATCCATTTCTCCAGACTGAGATACCTGAGACCGAGTGTTTGGCCTAGGTGTCTCCAAGCTTGAGGATGGTCTAGGGGAATCTTCTACAGGAGGTATCCGAACCGCTTCCGAAAGTGGGAGCAAATGGTTTCTGTGCCATGTCTTCAGCGGCCCTATCTTCCCCTTCTGGTTTTATCTGATACACCGGCAGGTCTGGTAACTTCTTACAGATCACATATGGTTCAGGTCTCCATCTGTCTTCCAATTTATGCTTCCCTGGAACTCCTAGGTTTCGCAACAGCACTCTGTCTCCTGGCTGGAGGTCCTGGATTCGAACCTTGAGGTCAAAGTTCCTCTTGTTCCAGGCTCCTCTTTGCTCTGAGGCCACTTGGGCCTGTTCAAAAGCTAGCTTCAAATTCTTCCTCAGTCTGTCTACATAGCCCTTATGTGAGGTGGCTGAAGTGCGATCCGTGGATATGCCGAATGCCAGATCCACAGGCAGTCTTGCTTCCCTGCCAAACATAAGGCAATATGGAGAGTACCCTGTGGCATCGCTAGTGGTACTGTTGTAAGCGTGCACGATGGCCGCTATGTGCTTGCTCCAGTGCTGCTTCTGCTCACTACTCAGAGTCCCCAACATATTTAACAGAGTCCTGTTGAACCTCTCCGGCTGAGCGTCACCCTGAGGGTGATAAGGGGTAGTGCAGGTTTTCTTGATACCCAAAGAGTCCAACAGTTTCTTGATCAATCGACTCTCAAAGTCTCTCCCTTGGTCAGAGTGCAAGCGCTGTGGCAGTCCATAATGCACAAAGTATTTCTCTACGAGGATTTTAGCTACAGTGGATGCTTTCTGGTCTTTGGCTGGAAACGCCTGGGCATAACGGGTGAAATGGTCGGTTATCACCAGAACATTTCCTTGTCCGCTTAAGTCAGGTTCGAGACAGAGAAAGTCAATGCACACCAAGTCCAAGGGTCCTTGACTCTGCAGATGGCCCTTTGGGGCAGCTTGGCGTGGCAATGTCTTCCTCTGGATACAGCGTGCGCAAGAGTGGCAGTACTCCTCCACTTCAGCCCGCATACAAGGCCAATAGAACCTATCCCTTACAAGTTGGAATGTTCCTTCGGCCCCCAAGTGGGCATGATTATCATGTAAGGCAGCCAGAACAGTTCTTCTGTATTTCCCTGGCAGAAACAGCTGCCACTTCTCCTCTAGGTCATCAGAGGGGCCCCTTCGGTAGACCACCCCTTGATGCACCTGCAACTTGTCCCATTCTTTGTGGACCAACCGGGCCACCTTTGAGGGGTCCTTCAGAAGTCTGCCTGAATCCTAGTCTTCCAATGTCTCCAGTGCTAACCTTCCCCAAGGATCTTCCAACTGGTCTTTCCTTAAGTCCTTTTTGGACAATTTGGGAAGGTCATCCTCTCCAACCTGGGTCACATTGCAGTAACACTTAGGCACCCCCACCGCAGAAACACAGATCTCTTCAGCCCTTGACCCACCACTAGCTTGAAGCTATACTCCTTGACACAAAGCCCGTACCCCATCTGGGGTTACCTGGGTCCAATCTTCTGGATGGTGGGTGGGTGCATGCCCTCTTCTGGACAATGCGTCTGCATCACGGTTTCCGCCTATACTTCAGGCTGAAGTTGAATCCGGCTAGGGCTGCTAACCAACGGTGTCCAGTGGCATCCAGCTTGGCTGTGGTGAAAAAGATAGGTGAGTGGATTATTGTCAGTCTTTACTGTGATGTCAGCTTCATACAGGTAATCTCTGAGTTTATCCACGACTGCCCACTTTAGGGCCAGGAACTCCAACTTGTGCGTGGGGTAGTTCTTCTCTGCGGGTGCCAGACTTCTACTAATGTAGGCAACTGGGCGCAACTGCCCTTCATATTCTTGGTATAGCACCCCTCCTAGACCATCATGGCTGGCATCTACATGCAGTTCATATGGCTTTTTGGGATCAGCATAGGCCAGGACTGGTGCAGTGGTAAGACTCTTCTTTAACATCTGGAAGGCTTCTTCGCACTCCCCTGTCCACTGGTCTTCCACGGACTCTCCAGGCTTCCTGGGGCCAGTATAATCCTCCTCTCCTTCCGTCTTCAGTAGCTCATTTAGGGGTTTGGCAATTTTTGCAAATCCTTCCACAAATCTGCGGTAATAGGAACAGAAGCCTAGGAAGGATCTGAGCTCAGTCACTGTAGTTGGTCTGGGCCAGGAGGTGACTGCCTCCAGTTTATCAGGGTCTGTAGACACTCCTTCAGCAGATACTATGTGCCCCAGATAGTGGACCGAGGACTGGTAGAACTGGCATTTTTCTCTGGAGAGTTTTAGTCCTTCCTCACTAAGTCTCTTCAGGACCTTCTCCAATCTCTCTTCATGCTCTTCCAGAGTCTTCCCAAAGACAATGATGTCGTCTAGGTACACCAGGACTGCGATCAGATTCATGTCCCCAACGGTCTTCTCCATCAACCTCTGGAAGGTAGCAGGGGCTCCTGACAGGCCTTGGGGCATCCTATTAAATTCATAGAATCCCACTGGGGTGATGAAGGCCGTCTTCTCCTTATCTTCAGGGTGCATTGGGATCTGATAATACCCACTCTTTAGGTCCATGACACTGAACCAATTGGCCCCAGACAGACTCTGCAAAGCATCTTCTATCTTGGGGGTAGTGTACTGGTCGGGTATGGTCCTCCTGTTGAGAGTCCTGTAGTCTATGCAGAGTCTCAGCGACCCGTTCTTCTTCCTTACCACCACGATGGGGGAAGCATATGGACTTCTGGACTCTCGGGTGACCCCTGTCCTCTTTAGCTCTGCCAACTGCTCACGCAAGCCTTCCAGGTCAGCCAGTGGAACTCTTCAGACGCTCTCCCGAAAGGGTTTGTCTTCTTGAAGGCGAATTTTATGGGTGGCACTTCTCGCACACCCCACATCAAACTCATCTTCTGAGAATATTCTTCTCCACCGAGTCAGCTGAGCCTTGGCTCTCTCCTTCCATTTCAGAGGCAAGGCAGAGCTCCTCCAGGGTGGCTTCTCCTCCCTTGGACCCTAATTCAGACAAGGCCACTGGGGTAGCAGGATTCACCTTGCCCAGTAGCACCCGGGCTGGGATCTTCACAGGAGAATTTGTAACATTTCTGACACTCACTGGAATCTGTCCCTTGGCTTTCTTCAGTGCCCTCAATGGGACCACTTCAGGGAGTACTTCCCATCCTTGGTGGGTATTGAAGGGGTCTGGTTCCACCACTACAAAGGGACCCAGCTGCTCCCAGGAGAGTTTTACTGTAGCGCCTGGAGACAGGTCACCTCACCAGGCTGCAGTATCTTCTCTCTTCTAGACAGTCTCCAGACTCTTCCCACCCCCTCTTCCGGGGCCTTTTGCTCCAGGATCATCTTCTGGTAGACCTGTTGCAGCATGGGGTAAATCTTCTGTCTGGGAGAACTCCGTTCTTGCACTAACGGAGTCAACAGTCTCCGGACCAAGTCAGTGTTGGTTCCTATCAACATGGACATCGTGTTGGCTCCTTGTGGACGAGGGCAAACCACCGCCAGGGTGTCAAATACTTTGGCCTTTCCGGTCACAGAGGGGTCAAAGGCCAGCCTGATTGAAACATAACCATCGTAGGGGAAGCTGCGAGTGCCAATTCCCCCTATCTTCAGGTCCTCCAGCTTCTGCAAAGGCACATGACTCAAATGCTTCTGATAAAAGTCTCTGTGTAATAGAGTCACTTGGGCTCCTGTGTCTAAGAGTGCCTTTGTGTAGACTCCCTCCACTTGAACGGAGACTAAAGGGGAGGGTCCAACTAATTTGTCCGGGAACTTCTTAGGAGGTATTTTCTCCTTTGGACTCTGTGATTTTTCCAGTGGTTTTTTTTTCTTTTTCCATTTCACTCTGGACCTCAACCCTTTTTGAACCTGGAATGCATTGATCTTTTTCTGGTTGTCAAATTGCAACTCCCGACAGACAGTATGGGAGCTTTTAGGAGGGGCATTGTTGCCCTTCTCTTTTTGCTCTGCTTGTCTTTGGATCTTCTTGGAGCTTTCTGTAGGTAGCGGGCGCCCGGCTGACTCCTTCACCGGGGGCCCTCTGAAGTTTTTCCGCGGGCTGGTATTGAGTGCCTCGGTTCTTCCTTGGGCTGGTACACACTCTTTCTGGGTGACCAATTCCTCCACAATTGAAGCAGATAATCTCCTTCCTTATTTTTGGGGATGTTGAGATAGGGACATTCCGGTCCGGTTCCTTCCGGATCTCTTCCTTTTCCTTGTTTCCCGAGTTTTTGGCCAAAAAGAGGTCAGTAAGTCTAGTACTTGGGCCATTTGAGACTTCAAGGTTTCTACTTCTGGGTCACGTTCTGTAACTACTGTCGTTCTGACTCCTACCGAAACAGGTGGGGTGGTTTTCTCAACCCCCTCTTGATCCTTCATCAAGGCCTCTTCGTCCCTTATGATCCGCACAAGGTCTGTGTAATTCAGAGCCATGACTCCGTCAGAGGTCATCAGGTGAAGCCAAACTGGATCCGACCGTAAGGCTCCCCTTAGGATCTGCTTCATCCTGGTAGCATCTATAACCTGTGGCTGCATTCCTTTTCTCAGTACAATCTGGCACAGCATTCTATTCAGTCTCCGGACATACTCGGACAACTTCTCCCTCGGCTGTTGGAAGGTATGTTCAAACTGATATACCAGCTCCGACACCTTCTCCAGCTGGCCAAATTCCTCCTGCAACTTGGACAAATAATCCATTGCTGTACACACAGTATTGCTGCACCTAAGATTTTTCACAGCCTCAGCAGCAGGACCCTTCAAGCTCTCACTGATGCGCTGCTTCTTCTGCGCATCTGGGACTTCCCAACCTTCTACTGCCTGCATTGCCTGCTCAATCCAAGTATCTAAATCTTCCTCCCCGGGAGGCACAGGTTGTGTTCCTGAAAACACCCGGAGTTTCCGGTACCCAGCTTCCACATGCAACGTGTTGTTTTTTTGGCACTTGACAACAAAGTCTCCCAACGCAGTTAGCAGTTCCGTCCCTATGGCAGTCAGGGGTGACTTTGGGGCTTTCGTTTCACTACTGCCTCCCATTTTGGAGAAGAGTGACGGAGATAACTGCGGGGAGGTCCTTGGAGACTCTTTCTTCACAGCCCCAGTATGCACTAAGCGATACGTTCTGTCATCTATGTCTTTTACACTCTGCCCTTTGAAATCTTCTGGGATTCCTCTTGTCCATTCTATTAATGCATATGCCCCCGAGGTATTTGTCCTTACATCCACCGCCCATGCCTTCCAGTTTGGGGATATTGATATTATTGGCTGCTTTACCTCTTCTTTTTCCTGGATCCCTCCCGGGAGTTCAATAGCTACCGCCCGGAGTGGATCCACAGTCTCCTCTGCGCACCATTG
Organism: Rana muscosa; assembly: GCA_029206835.1. NCBI lineage: Eukaryota > Metazoa > Chordata > Amphibia > Anura > Ranidae > Rana > Rana muscosa. The sequence goes on from CM055116.1 coordinate 573,804,803, forward strand.
TGTCACTGTCTGCGAGTCCATGCTGGTATCTCAGACCGCCTTGATCGCAGCGTGCAATATACAAGGATCCCGGACGAGCCCCCACGTGTAGCGGTACCCTCAGTTTAAGAGGGCTGCTTGTTTGCTTTGGGCCCTGTAATGCACCGCTATCAACCCCTGGCAATCGGCTCTAACCTCTCGTGACACAGTTAGGAAAGGGGAAAGTGGTATAACTGTATTACCTCTATACTATTATACGGTACAACCCCCTTTGTATACCAGCACAGTAATTGCACACTCACAACCAAATTACTTAACTATAACTTTTTACAGTAGGTAAAAATATAAAATGTAATTTGTATACAATATCTTATGCAGATCCCTGCAGTATAGGTGTACACATTAAAAGGGTATGACATTCAATAATGCAATGAACATGCATTAACCCCGCTGCAGCTATCCTCCCTCGTGAGCATAAAAATGGCGCCCAGCAATGTCCTATACTACCCAGTCAGGCCTGGCTATAACTTGGGGTATAGTTTGTTGAAGAATCTTCGCTAGCAACTGTCGGTGGTGCACATAAAGAAACAAACTGTAATCCAATGGGGGTAGCAGATAATCGCTAACTTGGCAAAGCTGGAGAGACTGAACAAACTCATTTCAGCAAAACAGTCTCTCCAAAGTATAACTGTGGTCAATAATGGGCCTAGGCAAAGTTAATAGGCAACAAAGTTACTTAGATGTGGTTCTGGGCTGGCGCTCTCTCACCCAGACCGGACCGACTCCTGTCCGGTTCCTCCGCTACTGTGAGTGGCTTCACAGTGCCCACGATGCGCCGTGTCTTCAGTCCTCCAGAAGATGGTGGCACCTCAGGTGGATTGGATGTGGGTATAGGTTAACTTCCTAGGAGGATGAATGGTTCTCTTAGCCCTTTGTTCTCTTGGGGTGGCTGTTTCTTCCCTCACTTTATCTTCTTCTAAAGTGGGTACACTGGGCTCCAATAATTCTGGTACATCCATTTCAGGTGTAGGAAGATGTTTGGAGTAATCTTGACGATCAGCAGAAGGTGACCATGTGGCATCTTCCCACTCTTCAGCCAGAGGACTAGACGGAACAAACTCAGTGGCTTCCACATTCAATGTACTATCCACAGTACCTTCCGATGGTAGAAGATCTATAGACATGGGTTCTGGGGTCTGAGAAGGCCACAACCATCCAAGCTCTTCTTCCTCACTCTGATCAGAGACATCCATTTCTCCAGACTGAGATACCTGAGACCGAGTGTTTGGCCTAGGTGTCTCCAAGCTTGAGGATGGTCTAGGGCAGTGTTGCCAACCCCCTGAAGTGAAATTTACTGGCAAGTAGTGATGAGCCGAACACCCCCGGGTTCGGTTCGCACCAGAACCCGCGAACGGACCGAAAGTTCGTACGAACATTAGAACCCTATTAAATACAATGGATGCGAACGTTCGAATTCTAAAGTGCTAATTATAACAACTATTATGCATGTTATTGTCCTAAAAAGGGTTTGGGAACCCGGGTTCTGCACCAGGGGACATGTATCAATGCAAAAAGAAGTTTTAAAAACGGTTGTTTTTCGGGAGCAGTCATTTTAATGATGCATAAAGTGAAAAAAAAAAGTCAAATATTCCTTTAAATATCGTACCTGGGGGGTGTCTAAAGTATGCCTGTGAAGTGCCACGTGTTTCCCGTGTTTAGAACTGTCCCTGCACAAAATGACACTTCTAAAGGAAAAAAAAGCCATTTAAAACTGCTTGCGGCTTTAATGTAATGTCTGGTCCCGGTAATATGGATGAAAATCTTTAAGAAAAATGGCATAGCTACCCCATGACCCCCCCCCCCCACCCCAGCCCATTACCAGCCCCTTTGGGTCTTGTATGGGTATTAAGGGGAACCCCGCACATAAAATAAAAAAGGCCCTATATACTCTGAACAGCCGTATACAGGCGGTGCATACAAGACAGGGACTGTAGGTTTGTTCTTATGTAGAATGTGTTTGTAATTTTGAACAGGTACATTGTTGAAGTGTAGCTCCAGCCCAAAAATCTATTTTTAAACTTTTTGGAAAACATAGGTAAGGGTTATCACCCCTGTAACATTTGTTTTGCTGTCTGTGCCCCTGTTCAGAACATTTCACCTCACTTTCCGTCCCAATGACAACTGTTTTTGAAATGTGGTGTTTTTCTTGAAACAAGGATTGCTGATAAAGCATCAGTACAGAGGAGACACCTTTCTCCCATATTTATTCTTACAGGAGAGAATTTTCCTTCCTAGTGGTAGATTTCCTCTCACTTCCTGTTGTCTTTTTGCGTTTGCAAGTAGGAGTCGTTTGTAAGTTGGATGTTTGAAAGTAGGGACCTGCCGTATATACTCTGCAGAAATAGGCCCCTTAGTTGTTGGTGTTGGCACAACACTGTAAGCACTCACAGTTACTCTTGGTTGGTGCTGGAACGCCCTGCTGTCAACTATTATATCAGGAATTTTAATTACATATAATTGTTGAACAGTGGTAGTAAAAATTGGGCCTTTGATGGTGGTGCTGGTGCCACAACACTGTAAGCCCTGACAGTTACTCTTGGTGGGTGCAGCAATGGGCCCTGCTGTGAATTATTAGATCAAGAATTGTAATTGCATGCCCCTGTTGAACAGGGGCTGAAAAATTGGGCCTTAGGCACTGGTGGCACAACACTACAACCCCTCACAGATACTGTACTTGGAGCACAGCAATGAGCCCTGTTGCAAAGTATTGCTTCAAAAATTGTAATGACACGCCCCTGTTAAACAGGGGCTGAAAAATTGGGCCTTAGGCACTGGTGCCACAACACTCCAACCCCTCACAGATACTGTACTTGGAGCACAGCAATGAGCCCTATGGCAAAACAGGGGCTGAAAAATTGGGCCTTAGCCACTGGTGGCGGCACCCATAAACAAAAATGATCTTCCAAGCTATCATCATCAATCGTATCATTGAGGACTCGGAGGAGGAGGATAGCCAGTCAACATAACAGCACAGACACTCAGCATCAGTCTTGAAGGGATGTGACATGTTAAAATCAATTAGTCTGTTATATCAGCATCAGGTGTGTGGTAGCTGGTGGTGATCCAAGACTGGTTCATCTTGATGAAAGTCAGTCGATCAACCGAGTCGGTGGACAGGCGCACCCTGTGATCCGTGACAAATCCTCCAGCAGCACTGAATGTGCGTTCCGAAAGAACGCTGGATGCAGGACAGGCCAGTAGCTCAATTGCATACTGTGCAAGCTCTGGCCAGTGATCCATCCTCAAGACCCAGTAAGCCAGAGGATTTTCGGTGGGGAAGGTGTCCAAGTCTGACCTTGCCCCTAGATATTCCTGCACCATGTTTATCAGACGCTGGCGATGGTTGCTGGAACCGATCATACTTTGGGGCTGCGGACTAAAGAATTGTCTGAACGCATCGGTCAGACGGCCACCTTCCCCACCGCTCCTTCTTTGACTGGCCGAAGCCTCAGCAACTCGTTGTCCAGGACCAGGAGTTTGTAACCTCCCAGTCTCTGGGAACGCGTTGCACAGACCTTTCTGCAAGGCCTCCCGGAGTTGTCTCATCCTCTGCTCCCTCTGCGACGGTAACATATGGTCCGCAACCTTACCCTTGTACCGTGGATCAAGGAGAGTGGCCAGCCAGTAATGGTCCCTCTCCTTGATCCGAAGAATACGAGGATCCTTCCGCAGACTTTGCAGGATCAGGGAGGCCATGCAGCGTAGGTTTGCTGAGGCATTCGCTCCGGAGTCCTCTGGGTCACTAAGGACGACATGATCCGCAGCCACCTCCTCCCAGCCACGTACAAGTCCACTGGTTTCTTGGGACTGTAAATCATCCCTAAAAGACTGCTGCTGATGATGCTGAGTGCCAGCCTCCACCTCCATGCTGACACAATCCTCCTCCTCCTCCTCCTCCTCCTCTTCCTGTGCGATGGGTGGGACAGAAGGAACACTGTCTGGGTAAAGGGGGCCTTGAGAGGCAAGGAAGTCCTCCTCTTCCTGCCTCTGTTCTGCCTCAAGTGCCCTGTCCATTATTCCACGCAGCGTGTGCTCCAACAGGTGGACAAGAGGTACAGTGTCACTGATGCATGCACTGTCACTGCTCACCATCCTCGTGGCCTCCTCAAATGGTGCCAGGACAGTGCATGCATCCCTGATCATGCCCCACTGGCGTGGAGAAAAAAAACCAAGCTCCCCTGACCCTGTCCTGGTGCCGTAGTCGCACAGGTACTCATTGATGGCCCTCTGCTGTGTGTGCAGCCGCTGCAGCATGGCCAACATTGAGTTCCACCTGGTGGGCATGTCACATATAAGGCGGTTCTTGGGCAGGTTCAACTCCTTTTGCAGCTCAGCCAGGCGAGCACTGGCATTATAAGATCTGCGGAAATGCACACAGACTTTCCTGGCCTGCCTCAGGACATCCTGTAAGCCCGGGTACCTGCCCAAGAACCGCTGCACCACCAGGTTAAGGACGTGAGCCACACAGGGCACATGGGTCAGTTGTCCCTGTCGGAGGGCGGAGAGGAGGTTGGTGCCATTGTCGCAAACCACCATTCCTGGCTTAAGCTGGCGTGGCGTCAACCACCTCTCGGCCTGGCCCTGCAGAGCAGACAGGACCTCTGCCCCAGTGTGGCTTCTGTCCCCCAAACACACCAGCGCAAGCACGGCATGGCATCTTTTTGCCTGCGTACTTGCGTAGCCCCGTGAACGGCTACGGAGCACCGCTGGTTCATAGGACAAACCACAGGAAGAGGCCATGGAGGAAGAAGAGGAGGGGGTGGAGGAGAGAGGTGTGTTACAACCAGTAGTAGCATTTTGGAGGCGTGGCGGTGGAACAACCTCCAACACTACTGCACCTTGTCCTGCATCCTTCCCAGCTGCCAAAAGAGTGACCCAATGGGCCGTGAAAGAAAGGTAACGTCCCTGTCCATGCCTGCTGGACCATGAGTCAGCGGTAATATGCACCTTACCGCTGACCGCCCTGTCCAGCGAGGCCAAGACATTGCCTTCCACATGCCGGTAGAGAGCCGGAATAGCCTTCCGTGAGAAAAAGTGGCGTTTGGGAACCTGCCACTGAGGAACCGCACATTGCACAAACTCACGGAAGGGGGCCGAGTCTACCAACTGAAAAGGCAGCAGTTGAAGCGCTAGCAATTTAGCCAAGCTAGCATTCAACCGCTGGGCATGTGGATGGCTGGGAGTGAACTTCTTTCGACGGTCCAGCAGCTGGGGCAGGGAAATTTGCCTGCTAGAATCGGACGTCGGTGTACTGCTAGCAGAGTGGCCGCAAGTACTTGGCTGTGACACACCTAATTCTACACCTTCATTCCTCTCAGTGCATGTTTCAGAGAGGACTGAAGTTATAGTGGGGTTGGAGATCCCAGCTGATGCGGTGCAAGGAGAGGTCCGCTTTGTTCTTTGGTGTGGGTCTTTGAGGTAGGCTTGCCAACGAGCTGCATGGCAGGTCAACATATGTCTGGTCAGGCATGTGGTACCCAAGCGGCTGATGTTTTGGCCACGCGATATACGCTTGAGACATATGTTGCAAACAGCAGCTGTGCGATCTGATGCACTAGCCTCAAAAAAGGCCCACACCAAGGAACTTTTTGAATGACGGGCAGAGGCAGCGCCCTGCACAGGCGGAGCTCTGCGGTGTGATTCCGTCGGTGTACTGCCCTTACGCTGGCCACCAAAGGGCATCCTGCCTCGTTGGAGATGTGCCTCCTCCTCATCCTCTTCCTCCTCCTCTCTCCTATTAGGCACCCACGTGGAGTCAGTGACCTCATCATCCCCTCCCTCCTCATCACTGGAGCCAATCTGGCAGTATGCTGCAGCTGCTGGAACATGACTGCCAGATTGGTGTCCTTCTTGAGCATCCCCTCTGTCTGCTCTCACGCTACTGCCTTCCTGTAGCTGGGTTTCATCATCAGACCCTTCGAAACGCTGGGCATCCTCCTGGAGCATGTACCCAACACTGTGCTCAAACAGTTCGGGGGACTCCTCAGGAGGAGGACATGGTGGGTCTAGGGAAGGAGTGACTGATGATGAGTCTGACATTGATACCAGGGAAGAGGACGCTTTGGCAGCTGCTTTGCCAGTACCCTGAGCCTGGGTGAGAGAGGATGAGGAGGAGGAGGAGGGCTTGGTCATCCACTCTACCAAGTCTTCGGCATGATGTGGCTCAACATGTCCAGCTGCCGAAAAGAAGGACAAGCGTGTCCCATGGCCATGTGCTGATGACAATGCACCGCGTCCACGACCAGCACTGTTGCCCCCAGACACAGAGCCTGCTTGCCCTCTTTTATTGCCTCCTGACTGTCTGCCTCTCCCTGTTTGCCTTCCAGACATTCTAATAGATGGCCTGCAGGGAGATGGGAAAAAAGCAATAAGGGCTACCTTCAGGTGTCCTTCTCTGTCCCTTTACTTAAGGATTTCTAAATATGGTTGAGGATGATTGCTTTTGCACAGAATAGCACAACGACAATTTCCCTGACTGTCCAAAAAACAAGGATTTCAAAGATGGTTGATGAGGAATGCTTTAGCACACTATAGCACAAGGAGAATTCCCCTCACTTTCCTTCTTTGTCCCTAGAAACAAGGACTCGCACAGTGAAAGAAACTGACACTCTCCCTACCTAGAGTTTTCTGTCCCTAGAAAAAATGTTTTTTTAAAGCACACTATAGCACAAGGAGAATTCCCCTCACTTTCCTTCTTTGTCCCTAGAAACAAGGACTCGCACAGTGAAAGAAACTGACACTCTCCCTACCTAGAGTTTTCTGTCCCTAGAATTTTTTTTTTTTTAAAGCACACTATAGCACAAGGAGAATTCCCCTCACTTTCCTTCTTTTTTCCTAGAAACAAGGACTCGCACAGTGAAAGAAACTGACACTCTCCCTACCTAGAGTTTTCTGTCCCTAGAAATTTTTTTTTTTAAAGCACACTATAGCACAAGGAGAATTCCCCTCACTTTCCTTCTTTTTTCCTAGAAACAAGGACTCGCACAGTGAAAGAAACTGACACTCTCCCTACCTAGAGTTTTCTGTCCCTAGAATTTTTTTTTTTTTAAAGCACACTATAGCACAAGGAGAATTCCCCTCACTTTCCTTCTTTTTTCCTAGAAACAAGGACTCGCACAGTGAAAGAAACTGACACTCTCCCTACCTAGAGTTTTCTGTCCCTAGAAAAAAAATTTTTTTAAAGCACACTATAGCACAAGGAGAATTCCCCTCACTTTCCTTCTTTTTTCCTAGAAACAAGGACTCGCACAGTGAAAGAAACTGACACTCTCCCTACCTAGAGTTTTCTGTCCCTAAATTTTTTTTTTTTAAAGCACACTATAGCACAAGGAGAATTCCCCTCACTTTCCTTCTTTTTTCCTAGAAACAAGGACTCGCACAGTGAAAGAAACTGACACTCTCCCTACCTAGAGTTTTCTGTCCCTAGAATTTTTTTTTTTAAAGCACACTATAGCACAAGGAGAATTCCCCTCACTTTCCTTCTTTTTTCATAGAAACAAGGACTCGCACAGTGAAAGAAACTGACACTCTCCCTACCTAGAGTTTTCTGTCCCTAGAATTTTTTTTTTTTTTAAAGCACACTATAGCACAAGGAGAATTCCCCTCACTTTCCTTCTTTTTTCCTAGAAACAAGGACTCGCACAGTGAAAGAAACTGACACTCTCCCTACCTAGAGTTTTCTGTCCCTAGAATTTTTTTTTTTTTAAAGCACACTATAGCACAAGGAGAATTCCCCTCACTTTCCTTCTTTTTTCCTAGAAACAAGGACTCGCACAGTGAAAGAAACTGACACTCTCCCTACCTAGAGTTTTCTGTCCCTAGAAAAAATGTTTTTTTAAAGCACACTATAGCACAAGGAGAATTCCCCTCACTTTCCTTCTTTGTCCCTAGAAACAAGGACTCGCACAGTGAAAGAAACTGACACTCTCCCTACCTAGAGTTTTCTGTCCCTAGAAAAAATGTTTTTTTAAAGCACACTATAGCACAAGGAGAATTCCCCTCACTTTCCTTCTTTTTTCCTAGAAACAAGGACTCGCACAGTGAAAGAAACTGACACTCTCCCTACCTAGAGTTTTCTGTCCCTAGAAAAAATGTTTTTTTAAAGCACACTATAGCACAAGGAGAATTCCCCTCACTTTCCTTCTTTTTTCCTAGAAACAAGGACTCGCACAGTGAAAGAAACTGACACTCTCCCTACCTAGAGTTTTCTGTCCCTAGAAATTTTTTTTTTTTAAAGCACACTATAGCACAAGGAGAATTCCCCTCACTTTCGTTCTTTTTTCCTAGAAACAAGGACTCGCACAGTGAAAGAAACTGACACTCTCCCTACCTAGAGTTTTCTGTCCCTAGAAAAAATGTTTTTTTAAAGCACACTATAGCACAAGGAGAATTCCCCTCACTTTCCTTCTTTTTTCCTAGAAACAAGGACTCGCACAGTGAAAGAAACTGACACTCTCCCTACCTAGAATTTTCTGTCCCTAGAAAAAATGTTTTTTTAAAGCACACTATAGCACAAGGAGAATTCCCCTCACTTTCCTTCTTTTTTCCTAGAAACAAGGACTCGCACAGTGAAAGAAACTGACACTCTCCCTACCTAGAGTTTTCTGTCCCTAGAAAAAATGTTTTTTTAAAGCACACTATAGCACAAGGAGAATTCCCCTCACTTTCCTTCTTTGTCCCTAGAAACAAGGACTCGCACAGTGAAAGAAACTGACACTCTCCCTACCTAGAGTTTTCTGTCCCTAGAAAAAATGTTTTTTTAAAGCACACTATAGCACAAGGAGAATTCCCCTCACTTTCCTTCTTTTTTCCTAGAAACAAGGACTCGCACAGTGAAAGAAACTGACACTCTCCCTACCTAGAGTTTTCTGTCCCTAGAAATTTTTTTTTTTTAAAGCACACTATAGCACAAGGAGAATTCCCCTCACTTTCCTTCTTTGTCCCTAGAAACAAGGACTCGCACAGTAAAACACACTGACACTCTCCCTACCTATCCTTCTCTTTCCCTAAACTAAAGGAATCCAGGTTAAGCAAGAAAGAAATAAATGTCACTGTCCCTGCCTATGCTTGTCTTTCCCTGCTCCGGAACACACTACACTAGGCCGCCGTGCTGGCGGCCTTTTATAGTGTGGGGCGTGTACTAAACACCCTCAGCAATAATTGGCCACAGGCATCCTGCCTGTGGCCAATCATTGCTCTCCTCGCTGCCGGCGCTGTGATTGGCCAAGCATGCGGGGTCACAGTGCATGCTTGGCCAATCACAGCGCCTGGATGACACTGCGATGGCGTAGTGCATTGTGGGCCGTTCGCGTCACTCGAATTTGGCGCGAACGGCCCAAATCGTTCGATCTTCGTCGAACGATCGAACAGCCGATGTTCGAGTCGAACGTATGTTCGACTCGAACACGAAGCTCATCCCTACTGGCAAGGATGCCAAAATTTCTGTACGGCACCAATTTCTTACTGGCAAAAATCATGAAAATTGCTGGCAGAGCCGCATTTTTTACTGACGCTGCAAAAAAGTACCTACAATCACTGTTTTTAGTGCTAAACAGTGCAAATATCAATATTTGAACTATAAACACACAGCTAATGCTATTTATCAATGTGTTTAAGTTAAACAAAAGTAAAAAAACATTTTTCTCAATTTACATGAAGGTCAGGTTACTATAACCCGGCCAGCACAGAGTTTCCTCTTACATCAGAGTCTGCAGGATGCCCCCTTACAGTGCAAGGGAACTCTTATGTAAAGGGGAACGCTGCAGATCATGATGTAAGGGGGAACCCTGATGTGGAGGGGGGCTCTTACCTTAGTGTATTCACCTTCCGCAGAGTGAATACACTAAGGTAAGGGGGGTATTAATATAAGGGGGAAACCTTTATATCAGTGCCCCCTTACATTATTGTATTCATTCACCTGCTTACATCAGTGACCCCCCCCCCCTTAGAATGGCCTGGCAGCACTGTCACTTACCTCCTCTCAGGTGCACAGTGTGGGGTTCAGTCAGACGGCTCCAGCTTGGTGGCTCTGATCTCCTCTCCCCAGTCCACACGTCTGTTTCTTCCCGGGCCGTAACCCCCATTCCGGCAGCACTTCCACTCTTGACTCCTTTCTAGGATCCCCTCAGAGACTGTAGACATGATAAAAGACAAGAGATGGTCAGAGGCTGCGGACATACTACAGGAGGTGGACACTAGACAGAGACTGCGGACATACTACAGGAGGGGGACAGAGGCTATGGACCCACTACAGGAGGGGGACAGAGGCTGCGGACACACTACAGGAGGGGGACAGAGGCTGCGGACATACTACAGGAGGGGGACAGAGGCTGCGGACACACTACAGGAGGGAGACAGAGGCTGCGGACATACTACAGGAGGGGGACAGAGGCTGCGGACATACTACAGGAGGGGGACAGAGGCTGCGGACATACTACAGGAGGGGGACAGAGGCTGCAGACATACTACAGGAGGTGGACAGAGGCTGCGGACACACTACAGGAGGGGGACAGAGGCTGCGGACATACTACAGGAGGGGGACAGAGGCTGCGGACACACTACAGGAGGGGGACAGAGGCTGCGGACACACTACAGGAGGGGGACAGAGGCTGCGGACACACTACAGGAGGGGGACAGAGGCTGCGGACACACTACAGGAGGGGGACAGAGGCTGCGGACACACTACAGGAGGGGGACAGAGGCTGCGGACATACTACAGGAGGGGGACAGAGGCTGCGGACATACTACAGGAGGGGGGACAGAGGCTGCGGACATACTACAGGAGGTGCCGGTGGAGACACTCTGCGGACATGATGGTGCCCTCCTCACCCCCTCACAGTAGCCTCCTCCTCTGTCCACCACCATATTACTTCTCCACATCATCTGTGTGCTGTGTCCTCCTCCTGTGCCCCTTTCACCATTCCACAGGTCAGTGCTGCACTGTGCTGCCCTGACCTGTGGAGAGGTGAAAGGGGCACAGGAACCAGAGGAGGACACAGCACACACTGATGATTTTGAGAAGTAATATGGTGGTGGACAGAGCACATCAGTCTCTCCCCTGCATGGCACGGCTTCAGGCTCTCAGGACGCCAGGCTCTCACTCGCTTGTATCCCCCCCAGTTTCACTGACCTTAAAACTCGAGTTGAGTCCGTCCTCTTCACCCCTGGGCCCTGGGGCCTGGGCCCTGTCAGTGCTCCGAGCCTCCGAGTCCACTCGCTCCGAGTCCTCCTCCACCTATGATGAGTGCATGGCATGCATGCACTCACTACAGGCGTCGCGCCAGCCGCTGTGGCCTTTTCAAAAATGGCGCCAGCGGCACCATCACGTTACCGCGCATGCGCCGCCCGGCCGAGCGTGAACAAGTTTCCCTGAGCTCGGCCGGCTTTCGGAACGGCGCATGCGCAGTTATATGACCGGCTCGCGGCCATCTTTTTTATGGGCGCCGGTGCCCATAACGGACTTTAACGTACACCCCGAAAAAAGGGTTAAATTCACGGACTGTACGTAAATCTACGTACGGTTGGCAACACTGGTCTAGGGGAATCTTCTACAGGAGGTATCCGAACCGCTTCTGAAAGTGGGACCAAATGGTTTCTGTGCCATGTCTTCAGCGGCCCTATCTTCCCTTCTGGTTTTAGCTGATACACCGGCAGGTCTGGTAACTTCTTACAGATCACATATGTTTCAGGTCTCCATCTGTCTGCCAATTTATGCTTCCCTGGAACTCCTAGGTTTCGCAACAGCACTCTGTCTCCTGGCTGGAGGTCCTGGATTCAAACCTTGAGGTCAAAGTTCCTCTTGTTCCAGGCTCCTCTTTGCTCTGAGGCCACTTGGGCCTGTTCAAAAGCTAGCTTCAAATTCTTCCTCAGTCTGTCTACATAGCCCTTATGTGAGGTGGCTGAAGTGCGATCCGTGGATATGCCGAATGGCAGATCCACAGGCAGTCTTGCTTCCCTGCCAAACATAAGGCAATATGGAGAGTACCCTGTGGCATCGCTAGTGGTACTGTTGTAAGCATGCACGATGGCCGCTATGTGCTTGCTCCAGTGCTGCTTCTGCTCACTACTCAGAGTCCCCAACATATTTAACAGAGTCCTGTTGAACCTCTCCGGCTGAGCGTCACCCTGAGGGTGATAAGGGGTAGTGCGGGTTTTCACGATACCCAAAGAGTCCAACAGTTTCTTGATCAATCGACTCTCAAAGTCTCTCCCTTGGTCAGAGTGCAAGCGCTGTGGCAGTCCATAATGCACAAAGTATTTCTCTACGAGGATTTTAGCTACAGTGGATGCTTTCTGGTCTTTGGCTGGAAACGCCGGGGCATAACGGGTGAAATGGTCGGTTATCACCAGAACATTTCCTTGTCCGCTTAAGTCAGGTTCGAGACAGAGAAAGTCAATGCACACCAAGTCCAAGGGTCCTTGACTCTGCAGATGGCCTATTGGGGCAGCTTGACGTGGCAATGTCTTCCTCTGGATACAGCGTGCGCAAGAGTGGCAGTACTCCTCCACTTCAGCCCGCATACAAGGCCAATAGAACCTATCCCTTACAAGTTGGAATGTTCGTTCGGCCCCCAAGTAGCCATGATTATCCTGTAAGGCAGCCAGAACAGTTCTTCTGTATTTCCCTGGCACAAACAGCTGCCACTTCTCTTCTAGGTCATCAGAGGGGCCCCTTCGGTAGACCACCCCTTGATGCACCTGCAACTTGTCCCATTCTTTGTGGACCAACCGGGCCACCTTTGAGGGGTCCTTCAGAAGTCTGCCTGGATCCTAGTCTTCCAATGTCTCCAGTGCTAATCTTCCCCAAGGATCTTCCAACTGGTCTTTCCTTAAGTCCTTTTTAGACAATTTGGGCAGGTCATCCTCTCCAACCTGGGTCACATTGCAGTAACTCTTAGGCACCCCCACCGCAGAAA